>JAPQWN010000010.1:20460777-21710777 GCA_028538565.1 Umbellularia californica
TTAAGATCTAAAGAAGAGAACATTTCTCTACTGCCTTGAATGATGGAAGAGAAGAGGAAGTGGTGCTAGGTGGAAACTAGGTGAAGATATTTATAAACACGTAGGTTTGGTTAAGTTGTGAGTTTGCTACACTTTAACTAAACTTGAAATGCTAAAATGTAGGTCTTTGGGACCTTTGACAAACTCAGATAAAGAAGAACGATTGTAGGTCATGAGAGGAACTGTCACGTCCCCCGAACCCAATTAGAGGAATAATCGGATCCGGGGAGTGAAATTTAGGACTAATTAAAAATTTTGTCCTTTAGGCCCAAGGATCGTAGGTCCGCTGTGAGGATATAATATTTCAAGCCTCAAGAATAATTAAATTTGCGGAATACATAAAATCTTAGGCACATGGAATATCAACAATGGAATAATGAATCTCATTTAAATTTAAAGTTGTTAGAAAGAATAAATAAAACTACACAAAGTACTAAATTATTACAATGGCCAACCCAATAATCAAGGCCATTAAAACAATAGAAAGAAGTCAGTAATATGAAAAGTCCAACGAGAACTAAGGAAAGAATAATTAAAATCTAAAGAAGTCCCCCATGAATCTCTCTCGTGCCAGGATCGATGACGCTACTCTACGTCATCGGCACGCCACTCCTATTCCTCCTCAGCTGGTTGGAGATCCTCTGGGATCTCCTCACCTGCCTGCTCCTCATAGTAGTAGTCGCCTGGGGTGTTTGCACACCAAGGAACAGAGTGTCGCGACCCCGGACCGGGTTTGGGGTCCAATCCGGGATTGGGACTAAAGTGAGGCAAATGATGGAAAGATAATGCCGATAGGAGTATGTTTGAGTGTGTTTAATGCCCAAGCGTACACGGGTAGATAAAGAACACACATCACCAGTGCACATGATTTCCCACAGGTGTCCGCGGTGAGGATAACACAACAACATAATATTTTTGTTAAATGCGGAAGCGTTTAGCAAATCACATTCATAAATCCATTCCCATCCAGGGGACTGATAACAACTTAATTACACCAGGAATCAGAGTGAGCAATGATCATTAGCTTAACCCAAGAGTACTGTTAAAGTTTGAGCATATATCATTTAATTACAATTCCCAAAAATAGAGGCCAACAAAGGCCAATATAGACAAAACAATATCCACCAAAATATCAATTAATGACACCCCCAAAATGTTTCGAAACTCGGCAACCGGATGTTTAAATAACATCGTCGGCACGCCACTCAACTAGCTGTGCGGTTCTCCGACCGCCTCCTCTGGCTCCTCCTCAGGATAACCGACAACGGGACCTGAGTACCAAAGCAAAGGATCAGACACGACGGTCTGCCAAGTGGGTGAAAGGATATAAACATACGATAATAAAAGCCTTTACCTAGGAAAATATATATACCTGTTTAAACAATGACTTTCGTGAAGTAAATGAATCATTTAATTGAAAACACATATGTAGTAATGAAACATGTAAGGTAACCAAGGGAATCGGGAAACAAACAAGATGGCATCCACAAGAAGTTAAATCCTCTATCACCGAAGTGATAAGAGTATCGGGCGTTGACCTCGGTCACCGGAGTGAGGAGGTGCAACAAAATTTACATATACATATACAATAATACGGGACGGGAACACGGTAGCAAACTGGGTATCGGGAATCACAGTAGCGAACCAGATGTCGGGAACCACGGGAGCGAGCCGGGTATCGGGACGGGACCACAGTTGATAAACCGGGTATCGGGATCCAAACTACAGCTCGCGCGACGGAAAGGGATCTCCAAGTCGGTAGATCAAACCGACAAGGTCATCCAAGCTTAGTGGTGCCGACTCATAGGTCATATGCAAGAAATCGGGCATGTATAAAACCCTTATAATGAAATCGTATAAACGGGCGAAGCGGGGTACTCAAAGCACAATATCATTTCAATATCGGGTCATGCACATCGGGACTAGCATAAATGCTACAAATACAGTTCAGTGCTTTCGGGATTGATAAATCATGACTCATAAATTTCGGGATTAAAAAGGGTATAATAAACTTTCGAAATATCGAGACAAGTACCGGGGTTTAAAACTAATTCAAGGTGAATAGGGACTCCGTATGTCTATTTAATAAAAACTTCGTACTCTTGAATTTGAAAACATTCCGGGTTCCTTATACACTTGGAAGTTTCCAAAACTTCAATGAATACTTTGTAATTATAGTTTCTTTCTCATCCGGACTTCGTACATCACTTAATAAATCTCCCGGCAAAACGGGGCTCCTAATGAACCCCCACAATATAGAAATATTTTACTTCAGCTCCAAACATATCCCCAGTGAAACAGTACCCATCGCTCAAGTGGACATTACAGTTCGCTTGAGCGGAGGAGTCTCTGGAATGGTTTCTGGGAGGGTTCGCTCGAGCGAACCGCAGGTCGCTCGAGCAGACCTGCCCAGTTCAGGCTGGCTCGAGCGAAACACCAGTTCGCTCGAGTTTGCCACACTCTGGATGGGTTGCTGGGAACGTTCGCTCGAGCGGACCAGGGTTCGCTCTAGCGAACTGTTCTCTGGAACGACAAGAGCCTCTTTCTGGGCAGTTCGCTCGAGCGAAGTGTCAGTTTGCTCGAGCGAATTGTTCAAAACCAGTTTCAGGACAGTTCTGCTCTCTGTTTCTCTTCCCTTCCTACAAACCCATTTTTGAGGTTCCATTTCTACATCCATAGAGGGCATATAAGCACCTCAATACCTCCATCAAATCTTCATCAAAACTCCTCACAACAACCCCCAAGACTCCATCCATTCATCTCCATTACTTTCCACATTCAATTACAAAGAAAGGAGAAAGAATCTACAAACACAATGATTCATTGAAATCAAAGCAAGAAGTGTAAATGAAGAGATACAAACCAATTTTCTAACAAACTAGACAAGCTAACAAAACCCTTTTTATATGAGCATTTATTTCACAAGAATGCAAGGTAGATGAACATTAATGGAGAAAGCCAAATCAACCACAATTGTCATAAAACTATTTAATGCATCAAAACATCCATTCATCCACTTGCCTTAGATCTCTAATCAAGGGAATCAAGCAATTACTCTCCTCTTCCAAGCCAAACTCCAAGCTACACAAAAACCCCCAAATACAAACCCTAAAATGGGTCAAACCAAGAAATAAGAAGGGAGAACTCTCAATAATGAAAATGGAGCTTTCCAAATACTAGAAGAATACAAATCTAAGAGATTAGGGAGGAAGCTTACTTGTAGGTTCTCCAAATACACAAGGTGAGCTCAAAGAGGGTCTTGGAATGAGGAGGTTCTTCCACAAATGTTATCAAGTGGAAGCTCTAGGTGAGGGAAAGAAGGAGATGACCTCCATTTGTGCTATGGATGCAAGCTTGGAAGGGATTGAGGATGGGGAGGCAACAAGAAGAATAAGAGAAAAGGAAAAACCCTAGGTTAGATGGTTCTTGTGCTGGAAAAAGGAAAATGGAGAGGATGGGTTCTCTATTTAAAGCCAATGGGTGTGGGCTCCACCACTAGAAAACTCTTTGGGCTGAATCACGACTTTCGGGACCTCGGATGAGTTCGATGAAGAAGGAAGAAATGATCACCGAAATATCTAGTTTCCAAAAAGTATATTTTTCACGGTTTTCGGGAATATCAAGTTTTGGATACAGATTTCATGTAAAATGACTGTTTTTGCCCTCAATGCTAGGAAAGTCGAGTTTTAGGGTTCCGGACGGGCACGTGCTCAACATGAAAGTTGTAGGGATTAACGGGATGAGTAAAATGGGATCAAGACAAGAATTATAGAAATCTCAAGAATCCCCCCAAGTACACGCAAAATATCTAAAAAGGAACCCCCAAAGGGTCCCACTAAACACAAAGTACTAAAAAACTCTCCCCAAAACTATAAAAGAGCTATTCTAGTCCCAACTCAACCAAAATACACTAATCACGCATAGCACTAACACGAGACTTAATTAGTACTAATCGGGGTCACTCGGGTCGAGGTCTTACATCCTCCACCCCTTAGGGCATTTGGTCCTCCAAATGAAATACAAAACTCACCTCGGGCAGAAGATGTGGATACTTCTTCTGTACTTGGTCTCGCAATTCCCACGTTGCCTCTTCCGGCCCATGATTCTCCCAAAGTACCTTCACCCACTGAATAGTCCGTGTCCTCAATTCTTGCTCTTTCATGTCTATGATTTGAATGGGCTTCTCCACATATGTAGCATCCTGCCTAATTTCCAACGGTTCATGCTGGAGTACATGTGAAGGATCAGGGACATACTTCTTCAACATCGACACATGGAAGACGTTGTGTACGCCAGAAAGCTAGGGTGGTAAGGCTAATCTATAAGCCATATCACCAATCTTACTCACAATATCATACGGTCCAATGTATCTCCGTGACAACTTGCCCTTCTGCCCAAATCTCAATTTTCATCTGGCGGGTGACACCTTCAAGAAAACCTTATCTCCTTCTTTGAACTGTAGATCCCTTCGGTGAGAGTCTGCATAGCTTTTCTGTCTACTCCGGGCTACTTTCAGACATTCTTGAATCTGTCTCACTTTGTCACTGGTCTCACTTACTATGGTCGGTCCATGGAAACTGTGGGTGCCGACTTCTTCCCAACAAATAGGTGTCCTACACCTTCTGCCGTACAAGGCTTCAAAAGACGCCATCCCAATGCTCGAGTGGTAGCTGTTATTGTAAGCGAACTAACACAATGGTAGAGTTTCATCCCATTGAGTCTTGAAGCCTAACACACAAGCACGTAGCATATCCTCAAGGGTCTGAATTGTCCTCTCTTACTGGCCATCTGTCTGAGGGTGATAAGCTATGCTGAAGTGTAGCTTCGTACCCATAGACTCATGTAGGGTCTTCCAAAACCTCGAGACGAATCTGCTGTCTCTGTCGGAGGTGATGGAAACTGGCTATCCATGTCTACTGACGATCTCGTTGACAAACAACTATGCCAGGGGTAACATGTGCATCTTCTTCCCTGTCTTCATGGGGATAAAATGAGCTGACTTGATGAGTCTGTCTACAATAACCCATATTGCATCATTGCCTCTGCTAGTCCTCGGTAGTCCCTAAATAAAATCCATGGTAATATGCTCCCATTTCCATTCTGGGATCTCTAATGGCTGTAACAACCCTGGAGGCTTCTGATGTTCTCCATGCAGCGAGAGACGAACGCTGCAATCTCTCTCTTCATGTTGTTCCACCAAAATCTGCCTTTCAAATTCTGATACATCTTCGGGCTGCCTGGGTGCATGGAGTACTTCATGCTGTGAGCTTCTGCCATGATGTCATTCCTCAAATCCTTGATGTTAGGCACACACAGACGATCTCGATAATAAAGAACTCCGTCAACGATATGGAAATCGGGACGTTCTGTTATATGTTCTGCAATCTTGGCCAACTCTGGATCCTGCAACTGACTGTCCTTGATCTTCTAAATGAAAGAAGGCTCAGACACTGACATATTGGCAATTATAACACCCTTCCTCAATGGCTGTAGATCTATCATCAACTCCTCAAGTTGCTCGAAAATACAAGTACCACTTAGATTTGCCAAGCCTATTGATTTTCTGCTCAAAGCATCGGCAACTACATTCGCCTTTCCCGGGTGATACTTGATTGGAAAATTGTAATCCTTGATATATATCATCCATCTCCTCTGTCTCATGTTCAATTCCTTCTGAGAAAACAGGTACTGTAGGCTGCGGTGATCAGAATGGACCTCAAACTTCTCTCCATAGAGGTAATGTCTCCACATTTTCAACGCGAAGACAACCGCTGCCGATTCAAGGTCATGGGTTGCATAATTCTTCTCGTGATCTTTCAGCTGCCGAGACCCATATGCAACAACTTTTCCTTCCTGCATCAACACGCAACCAAGTCCAACATTCGAAGCATCGGTAAAGATGGTAAAACCGCTACTTCCGGATGGCAAAGTAAGGATTGGTGCGGTGGTCAATCTCTTCTTCAGCTCTTGGAAACTAGCTTCACATTGATCTGTCCATACATAAGGTACATTCTTCCTCGTTAACTTCGTCAACGGTGCTGCAATCGACGAGAATCCTTACACAAACCTCCGGTAATACCCTGCCAATCCTAGAAAGCTCCTGATTTCTGACACATTCTTCGGACTTTCCCACTTCACTACTGCCTCTATCTTGGACGGGTCTACTGACAAACCTTCCTTGGAGATGATGTGCCCCAAAAATACAACTTGCTTTAGCCAAAATCCGCACTTGTTGAGCTTCGCATACAGCTGATTCTCCCTCAAAAGTTGCAATGCTATCTTTAGATGCTCTTCATGCTCTTCTCTGGTCTTGGAGTACACCAAAATATCATCGATAAATACTACCACAAACTGGTCCAGATATTGAGCAAATATCTTATTCATCAAAGCCATGAACACTGCCGGTGCATTAGTCAGTCCAAATGGCATCACTAGAAACTCATAGTGGCCATATCTTGTCCGGAAAGCTGTTTTCAACACATCTGATTCTCTAACTCTCAACTGATGGTATCCAGATCTCAAATCAATCTTCGAAAAGTACGAGGCACCTTGTAACTGATCAAACAGTTCGTCTATCCTTGACAATGGGTATTTGTTCTTGATGGTCACTTGATTCAGTCTTTGGTAGTCAATACACATTCTCATCGAACCATCTTTCTTCTTAACGAAAAAAATCGGAGCTCCCCACGGTGAAATGCTCGGTCTTACAAAACCTTTGTCCAATAACTCTTGTAATTGTACTTTCAACTCTCCCAATTCTGCCGAAGCCATTCTATATGGTGCAATAGATATTGGAGCGGTCCCCGGTAACAACTCGATAGTGAAGTCAATTTCTCTTATGGGTGGTAATCCCGGAATCTCCTCCGAGAATACATCCGGGAACTCCCAAACAATAGGGATCTCCTCCACCCCTTGGGACCGTTTATCCTCCATGATAAACGCCAAATAGGCTTCAAATCCACTTCTCAATAGTCTATCAGCTTTCAACGCTGAGACAAACCCTGCACGAGGATTCTTTTTCTCCCTGAAACTACACCCCTGCTGGTGTCTCATCTAACTTGAATGTGAGGGTCTTATGAAAACAATCCATTGTGGCATGGTACCCTGCCAGCCAATCCATCCCTAGGATGACATCAAAATCGTTCATCTCTAACAAAATAAGATCTGCGGGTAACAGAACTTCTCCTATCTGAACTGTACAACTAAGGTAATAGATAGTACACACAACTTGTTTTCCTACTGGGGTAGCCACAGTCAAAATGCACTCAAGATCTCTACCATGCACATCAATCAATCTAGAAAATGCATGGGATAAAAAACAATGCGTAGAGCCAGGGTCAAATAATGTCGCGACCCCGGACCGAGACACGGGACCACGACTGCGGCGATATGATTAACTGACATATAAAACATACCGCCGCTTTTCCCACAGGTTTCCGCAGGGAGGATCCCAAGACACGGGTCGAGCTCACACGAATTGGTATGCGGAAGTGTGTAGAAAAACGTGTCACACAATTCTTAAACAACAAGATGCAAGAGACATTATAATATTGAGACTTGGTATCAAAAGAAAATGTCAATAAAGCATTCCTATCATGATTAGAGTTTCATAGTTAAACAAAAGTATATTAGTTCAAGATACATAACCAAGAGAGGCCAACAAAGGCCAATACAATAAAAGATCCCAAAAAGAATATCCCAACTAGGTGAATGAGCGATCAAGTTCCCGACAGGCGTCTAGATGACGTCGTTGGGCTGCCACTCAGGTGCTGGGGGTGGCTCAAAAGCCTCCTCCGGGCACTCCTCGTCAAGCGTGAAACCTCCGGCACCTGGACACCAAAATAACAAGCATCAAACATGACGGTTTGGCAAATAAACAATTTAGGCATGAATATGAGAAATAATGCTAAAACAGTTCAAGATTTAAGTACACGTTTCAAGTTTACGAAACTAGCATGAATACTTATAATATCATGAAAAGATAAATCCACATTGAGCTCATCCTTTCTCCGTCATACATGATGACAAGAGCAAGCACGCACGACAAGTACGACACGAAAGAACACGATCCCACGCTACATAAGGTAGACGGGGTATCCGGCTGCCGAACCAGATCACGAACACGCACGATGTGTAATATAATACACTACTAGTCTGCAGACAGTCCACATGTTTAAGGACCCCCGGTAGTGGATCAAGCTAAAAGAGCAGTCCAAGCTCAGTGGTATTCACTTATATCATGAATGCACAAAAACACGGCGATACACGTTGAGAACACAACAAAACAAGTGGGAAATCATTTACCAACACAACACAACAAGACTAGCAAAGTAGCATAGTATAAATGCTTCACAAACTTATGAAATGATTCCCTTTTTCTCATTCTTGAAACACCTTTTTAAAACGAGCTTATACTTGAAAAATCAAACAAGAACATGAGGATGCATGAAGCATCAAAACAAGAGTTCAAACATAAATCTATCAAGCATAGGCTAAGACCAAACCTTTAACCCTTGTGGACTTCAAAACCCAAACGTCGGAATTCTATATAACTTGGTGTCCCCGAAGGTAAGATACATTTAGGAATTTCAAGTGCACAATGTCAAATGAAGGTCTAAGGCATAGTCTAGTTTTCATTCCCGCAAAATTTCTTCAAAACCAGTTCTTTTAGTAACTGTCGGTCAACCCTCGGTCACCTGTCGTTCAACCGACGTTAATTTCTCGGTCGACCGATGGATGACCGACAGGATCCAGCCCAGAAATGCTGCTATCTGGAAATTGAACCGACAGATTTTCGGTTCGTGTCGGTCGACCGAGGGAATTCCCTGTCAAAAAGTTGCTCTCTAGAATTTGAACCGACAGGTCCTCGGTTGGCTGTCGGTCGACCGACGGCTGACCGACGGATGACCTGACAAAATTGTTGCTATCTGGAAATTGAACTGACAGATTTTCGGTTCGTGTCGGTCGACTGAGGGAATTCCCTGTCAAAAAGTTGCTCTCTGGAATTTGAACCGACAGGTCCTCGGTTGGCAGGTCGACCGAAGGCTGACCGACACCTGACCGACAGACACGGGGCAGCATGTTTCGATTCAGATTTTCACAACTTCTTTCCATTCTTCACCTCCACATTGAACCACCTGCACTCCCCAAGCCTACATGCTTTCCAAGGGATACATTTCACACATTTTAAGGCATTCCCTCCACAATTAATCCATCCATTCCAATGAGAAACATTAACACATTTCCGAAAACAAATTCATAGAACTTACAAAACCAAACTTGATTCTAAGAACTTGGAAAAGTCATTAACAACAACACAAGTAGAAGAGCTCAAACCAATGATTTAAGAGAACATAAACATAACATGCCTTAATAGGTTAAGCATAAAAATCATGTCTTAATGGAAGTAATGAAACCACAATACAATGTATATGAAAATCCTATAAAGTTTACTTGCCTCTAACCAAAGCCAAGCACAAACTCCACAAAATCCAACAAGGATGGGAGTTCCACGAAATCTACACAAAAACCCCCAAAAGACAGCACTCAAAATAACTATTTTGGCCATTACAAAACGCCCATTTCGAAAATGGGTTTGAAACTATGAAAAACAAGCTCTAGGTGAGCTAAATGAACATGAAAAGAAAGAATGAAGGAAAACACCAACCTTGAGCTAGCTGAACAAGATGCAGGGAGGTTGAAGATGATGAATAGTGCAATGGATTGGCTCCAAAAATACTCCAAAAGAAGCTTGAGAAGAGAGGAAAAGAATGGCGGAGTCGGATTAGAGATTGGAGCTCTCTTGCTAGATGATTCCAAGGGAGAAAAGTTAAGAAGAAGGCTTTCTTCTCTTCTCCACTCTAGGTCAAAACGTTGCAGGGATTTGGGAAGAAGAATGGAGGAGAGAGAATAGGAGAATATATATATGGCTTGAGAAGTGGGTCCCCTATCAGCTGAACTTTGAAACGATAAAAACATGGTCTTGTGGACCCCGGATGGAAACGACGAAGGAGAACAAAACGATCGTCGAAAAGTCTAATTTTGGAAAAGTATACTTTTGACATAGTTTCGCGACTTCAAAAAGTGTTCCCAGATTTAGCATGAATAGTCAGATTTACCCTTGTTGGGCCAAAACTTGGGTTTCTGGGTCTCAAATGCATTCAGGTTAAAAATGAAAGTTGTCACAAATAATAAAATCATTCAAGATCAATAAAACTCACAACCACAACAAGGATCTAGAACAAAAACCCATTCTTACTCGTGTGCTCAGGGCGTCCCTGAGCGTGTCTGACTCATACTAAACGTCCCCAAAATCCCGAAAGCTATAATCCAGACTAAGTCTAATCACATTCTAACCCAACTAGTACTAAGACTTACTTAAGACTAAACACTCACTTAATTAGTGATAGTCGAATTGGTTTGGGTCGGGGTCTAACATCCTCCACCCCTTAGGATATTTGGTCCACCAAATATAAACAATTTTACCTCTGGTAACAGGTGTGGATACTTCTTTTGGACTTTATCTCTCAATTCCCATGTGGCTTCTTCTGGCTCGTGATTCTCCCAAAGTACTTTGACCCAATGGATAGTCCGATTTCTCAATTCATGTTCTTTGGTGTCGATGATTCTAACCGGTTTCTCCACATATGAAGTGTCTTCCCGAATCTCTAAAGGTTCGTGTGGAATAATGTGAGAAGGACTATGAACATACTTCTTGAGCATGGAGACGTGAAAAACATTCTGTACCCCGGAGAGTTCCGGCGGTAACGCAAGCCTATATGCAACATTTCCAATCTTGCTCAAAATCTCATATGGGCCAATGTATCTGCTAGACAATTTTCCTTTCTTTCCAAATCTTAGAGTGCCTCTGACCGGGGAGACTTTCAAGAATACCTTGTCACCTACTTCAAACTATAATTCTCTCCGGCGAGTGTCAGCATAACTCTTCTGTTTGCTTCGAGCAATCTTCAATCTGTCCTAAATCTATTTAACCTTGTCGCTTGTCTCTCCAACTATCGTCGGTCCATGAGAACTACGCACACCGACTTCTTCCCAACAAACTGGAGTTCTGCATCTCCTACCATAGAGTACCTCGAAAGGTGCCATTCCAATGCTAGAATGGTAGCTATTATTGTACGCGAACTTACAAAGAGGTAGGTTGTCATCCCACTGAACCTTGAAATCTAATGCACAAGCACGTAGCATATCTTCAAGAGCCTGTATCGTCCGCTCGGACTGACCATCTATCTGAGGATGATACGCTGTGCTGAACTGAAGTTTGGTACCCATGGATTCAAGAAGAGATTTCCAAAATCTCGAAACAAATCTACTATCTCTGTCAGAAGTGATGGAGACGGGTTGGCCATGCTTACTAACAATCTCATCGATGAATAGTCTTGCAAGTGGTGCCATATGCATCATATTCCCAGTCTTCATCGGAAGGAAGTGAGCAGACTTCGTAACACGGTCTACTATAACCCAAATCGCATTGTTTCCCCTCTTGGTATTAGGCAAACCGGAGACAAAATCCTTAGTGATGTGCTCCCATTTCCACTCCGGAATCTCTAAGGGCTGTAAAAAACCGGGAGGCTTCTGATGTTCTGCCTTAATCATCTGACAAGTCAGGCAACGAGCACAAAAGCTGCAATCTCTCGCTTCATGTTATTCCACCAAAATCTATTCTTCAAGTTATGGTACATCTTCGTGCTACCCGGATGTATAGAGTATCTAGTATGGTGGGCTTTAGTCATAATTTCATTCTTCAAATCATCAACACTTGGTACACACAACCGGTCACGAAAATACAATACTTCATCCGAAATCCTGAAATCTGGACGTTCTGCAATCTGATCCACAATTTTGGCCAATTCTGGGTCTTGCAACTGACTATCTTTGATTCTCTGGATGAAGGTAGGCTCTGACACGGTCATATTTTCCAATAAAACACCTCTCCTCAAGTGTTGTACCTCCACTCCAAGTTCTTCAAACTGTTGGAAAACACTAACTCCTCTTAAACTAGCCATAACTGCTGATTTTCTGCTCAACGCATCTGCTACAACGTTCACTTTTCCCGGATGATACTTGATTGGGAAGTCATAATCTTTCATATACTCCATCCACCGTCTCTGGCTCATATTCAATTCCTTCTGTGAAAAAAAATATTGCAAACTTCGGTGGTCGGAATGAACTTCAAATTTCTCTCCATAGAGGTAGTGCCTCCACATCTTCAAAGCAAAAACTACTGCCGCCAACTCCAAGTCATGAGTTGCATAATTTACCTCATGATTCTTCAACTGTCTTGAGCCATAAGCAATCACTTTGCCATCTTGCATCAATACACAGCCTAATCCCACGTGGGATGCATCCGTAAAAACAACAAATCCACCGTTGCCCGATGGTAATGTGAGGATTGGGCTGTGGTTAGTCTCTTCTTCAACTCCTGAAAACTGCCTTCACACCGATCGGTCCAAACAAAAGGTACATTCTTCCGGGTCAACTTCGTTAATAGTGCTGCAATAGACGAAAAACTTTGGACAAATCTCCGATAATATCCTGCTAACCCCAAAAAGCTTCTGATTTCTGTCACACTGCTAGGCCTCTTCCACTCAATGACCGCTTCTATCTTGGCTGGATCAACTGCTAATCCTTCTCTTAAAATGATGTGACCTAAAAAGGCAACTTGCTCTAGCCAGAATTCACATTTGTTCAATTTAGCATAGAGCTGATGGTCTCTCAAAAGCTGTAATGACGTCCTTAAGTGCTCTTCATGCTCCTCCTTACTCTTAGAATACACGAGGACATCATCAATAAACACTACTGTAGAGTGATCTAAGAACTCTACAAAAACCTTGTTCATGAGAGCCATGAAGACCGCAGGTGCATTTGTCAAGCCAAAGGGCATCACTAAGAACTCATAATGCCCATATCTCGTTCGGAAAGCTGTCTTCGCCACATCAGACTCTCTAACCCGCAACTGATGATACCTTGACCTCAAGTCTATCTTGGAAAAGTGTGTTGCTCCTTGCAATTGGTCAAATAATTCATCTATCCTTGGCAAGGGGTATTTGTTCTTGACGGTCACATGATTCAATCTTCTATAGTCGATGCACATTCTAAGACTTCCATCCTTCTTCTTCACAAAAAGAACCGGCGCTCCCCAAGGTGAAACACTTGGCCAAATAAAGCCTTTGCTCAACAATTCTTGCAACTGAAGTTTCAATTCACCTAACTCTGCAGGAGCCATCCTATAAGGTGCAATTGAGATCGGTGTAGTCCCTGCAAGGAGTTCAATAGTGAAGTCGACTTCTCTAACTGGTGGTAAACCCGGGATTTCTTCTGAAAAAACATCCAGAAATTCACACACTACGGGGATATCCTCCACCCCTTGGGACTGTTTATCCTTCGTGATAAACGCTATAAATGCCTCACAACCACTGCCCACCAATCCATTAGCTTTCAAAGCGGAAATAAAACTACTGGAAGACTTCTTCCTATCAACCTGAAACATCAACTCTGTCTGTGGCCCTTGCAATCTGAAGGTGGTGGTCTTACCAAAACAATCCATAGTAACATGGTAGGTCTCTAACCAATCCGTGCCTAAGCTAATATCAAAATCATGCATGTCTAAAATTATGAGGTTGGATGGTAAACTGATATCTCCTAACAAAATCGGACAACTAGGGTAATAGGTGGTACAAACAACATGTCTACCTACTGGTGTAGTAACAGTCAAAATGAAGTCCAATTCTGCATGCTGTGCATCAATCTTCTTTCCAAACAAAGGGGATAGAAAAGAGTGTGTGGATCCTGGATCAAATAAGATATGTGCTTCTACTCCACAAATAAGAAGTTTACCTTCTATGACGTCACCTGCTGCTTCAGCGTCAGCACGGTTGATATTGTACGCGCGTCCCTGCTGGTTTGGCCTATTCTGCTGTTGAATCTGCCTGCCCTGATTGTTCCTATTCTGAGGTGGACGAGCATTCTAATTCTGCACTTGTCTGCCTTGCTGCTGCTGTTGCTGTGGTGGCCTCGCTTGATTCTGAACTGGTATTGCCTGATTCTGGGGTGCTGGCTGCCTTTGCTGCTGATATCTGTTGGCTTGACCCTGAAGGTGTGGGCAATCCTTGATTGCATGGTCCATTCCTCCACACTTGAAACAAGCACCCATTGCCTTGCGGCACTCGTGGGTAGGGTGATTCTTGCCACAATGATTGCAACCACTCTGTCTAGCTTGGTTCTGTTCCTGTCTTGGCTTCTTGCCACTTTGTTGCCTTTGGTTCTGCTGCTGGTAGTGTTGCTTCCTATCCTGGATGATCTCATTGTTGAACTCTTCAAATTTATATGCCCGACTAACTGCTTCATCAAATGTGGCTGGTGGAATCACTCCCGTGACATCCCTCTTGAGAATGGGATTCAGCCCTTCCAAAAACTTGGTGATCTTCTTATGCTCCGTATCTATCAACTCGGTAGCATAGTGAGCAAGCCTCTCAAACTTAGTAACATAATCCAGAACTGACATGTTTCCTTGTTTCAACTGTTGAAATTCGATTGCCTTCTGCCTCTTGACATGAGAAGGGATATACTTGTCTGTGAAGTGTGTCTTGAAGGTCGTCCAAGCTACCTCGTCTGCCATGACCTGGTATGGCTCTTTAACTGTCTGCCACCAAGAGTCAGCAAGTCCATAGAATAAAGAAGCTGTGAGGTTCACCCTCTCCCTGCCCGTGCAAACAAAAATGTAAAAAATCTTTGCAGCGTTTGTGAGCCAATCATCTACAATCAAAGGGTCCTCTTGGCCTGAGAACTCCTTAGGTCCCCTCTTCCGGAATCTCTCGAAGAGAACATTGATGTCATCAACCTTATTGTGGTACACAACATTTGGTGCAACTTGATGTTGAGGTCTGTTTTGGAGGGCTTCCAGAAGTTGCCTCTGAACTTGAGCCATCTCTTCATCTTTCTTTGCCATTTGCTCTTGGAATTTTGCTTGAGTTTCATTAGCTTGTTTCTGTTGATCTATCATAGCTTACATTAGTGCCTGGAATTGAGAAGCGGTAGGATTCTCAGACGCATCTGTCTCATTGTTATTACTACCCGAAGTATGATGGTTTGGAGCTTTTCTTGGAGGCATGATGCTGTAAGACAATTTGTTAGCAAATATATAAGCATAATTGGGTTGGTCAACTTGTCTAAACAAACGTTCTAACGAACTCACGAATCCTCGCTACGTTCCTAAGATTTTCTAGTTTCTTTTAAGTGCCTGAAACAAGTCCCGCTCTGATACCAGTTGATGGAACGCGCTCCGAATGCCGTGGGTGCTACCGGGGTCGGCGGACGTGGGAGTCCGTCGGGTCCGGCCCTTTCGCGCCCGGGGGGCATGAAGCGTGCATCAACATTTCTTTGTGTGGGTGTGCCAGATTTTCTATTTTACTTGGAATTGCAAGTGGTAATCCGGAGATCAACCTTCGCAAGTAAAAAGGAAATCAACTTCTTTCAAGTTTTCCATTGCACAAATATTTAAGAAAATAGACATTTTCTTGGTTTGCCGTGAAAGGCGATTTTGTTTGGCATTTATAGCCGATTTTGGCGTTTATAGCCGATTTACAATTCTCATCAATAATGAAAGACAAGAGTTGTGATTTTTGTCTCTTTTAGAAAAATACAAACTGCAATGAAAAGTAAGAAAAGGAGGATCTAACTTCTCAGGAGATTGTGGGGGACTCATTTAGATTGACGGTCGCAAGCCATGTATGGGCTTCGCCATCATCCATGCAGATGAGAACAGAGGATGCTCTTGATTCGCTTGGCTTGGCTATAACCTCAGATTTTTAGAGGACAAAGACCAAGAGAAGGTCCTATGTCCAATAAAAAGCTAAGTAGACGGGCTGAAAAGCCACGTCTAAGCCATTGGAGGCAGCGGGAGAAGGCAAGGACCTTGGGGGGGTGCCCCCCAAGGGACTTTTGTCACCTTGTAGTGGTGGCCGGTGCAGAACTTCAGCAGAGTTTTTCTCTCTTTTTCTTTCTCTGGATTCTTTCCGCTCTCTTCCGATCCGATCTCTTTTTTTCTGATCCCGATTTCAATGGAATGCTCTCCTATTTATAGGCTTTTGGTAGCCATTTAGGAGAGTTTATGAGCTTTAATTGCTTTAATGAAAGGAGTTACAAGATTTATTTCTTGATTTTGTAACTCCTTTTTCCTTGAATCTGATTGGCCGATGGAGATTAAGGGCTTTTAATCACCTTAATTACCATAATGGGAGGAGTTTCATGGCTTGAATGCCATGAATCTCTTGATTTGTAACTCCCGAATGCTTGCTTCTGATTGGGCCGTCCAATAGAATGAGTTAATGACTGCCATAAAGCTAGCCAATTAACCACATTAATTGGTCGCCGAGCAGTCGAAGAGTCGCGGGCCGTGCCATGTCTTCTGGAATTCTTCTGGTGATGATCATCGATGGATCTTCATGCTGATCGACATCGGATGAACATGTAACTTCAGACATTGATAGCTACGAGCGAGCCGGTGACATCTGTCTTGTCGATTTCTTGATCGGTCGGACAAAAAGAGCACTTCTTTGGTCGACCGGTTGGCGATCTTGGAGCGATTACTGATGATTTTATGCTTTTGACGACGGATCCGAGATGTCGTCGGATATGAGTCAATTTCAAGCATTAAAAATCACATTTTCAGGAAACCACAGGGGCCAATGTGCACGAAACGCGAAAAGGGGCGGAAAAACGGGTCACCGGCGAAAAATCCGGTGACCCGGACTTCCATGGGGCCGGCGACCCTGGGGGTTTTTTCCCCTTTTTTGGTCCGTTTTGCGGTCTTTTTCGTCGCCGTTTTCTTCTGTATTTTTCCTGACATTTCTTCTCATTTATTGGCTTGATTTCCCTGTAGAAAACCTGATGAGAATCCTTGCATTTTTAGAGTGCAAAGTTTCCAATTTTCCAGGAAAGCCGAAGACTTTGTTGCGTAGAGCTGTTGATTTTCCGCCAAAAGCTGAAACTTGGTCAAACGATGTCGGAATGACCTGAAATTTGAGGTGAAGCCTCCTGACCAATAAATAAGACCAACCATAGGCTTTTGTTTGAGTTTTGAAGCCGTTTGGGGTCCCGTCGATGCTTCACTTGATTTTGCTGCGGGGAAAATGCCGAGCTTTGATATGTGGTCAAACGATGTCCGATTGACCTGAAATTTGACAGGGAACCTATTGGAGTCATTTTGAGATGATCCACAGGCTCTGTATTGGAAACCATGGTCCCGGGGAGCTCCGCCGCCGGTAGGCTTGATTTTCTCTCGGAGCATCGAAACCTGGTCAAACGTTGTTGGAATGACCTGAAATTCGACGTGCAGCCTTTTGGAAGCATGTTGAAGCCACTCATGCACTTGGTTTGATGAGCGAAGGCTTCGGTGGTTCCCGCCGCCGGGAGGCTTGATTTTGCTGCTCGAGCATTGATGGAGGGTCAAACGTTGTCGGTTTGACTTGAAATTTGGCATGGAGCCCTTTTGAGACATGCTGGAGTAATCCGTAGGCTCTGATCGAAGTTCTGACGTCTCCGATGATGTCGCCGCCGGGAGCGCCAATTTAGCTGTCGGAGAAGCGAAGTTAGGCCAAATCATTCTGAAATGGCCCGAAACTTCATGTGTACTCT
Organism: Umbellularia californica; assembly: GCA_028538565.1. Lineage (NCBI taxonomy): Eukaryota > Viridiplantae > Streptophyta > Magnoliopsida > Laurales > Lauraceae > Umbellularia > Umbellularia californica. The sequence continues at coordinate 20,478,469 of JAPQWN010000010.1, forward strand.
TTTCTTAGCTATCTTGAAGGATCATGCAGTTTTTGTTTGATTCTGACAAGATTTGATTTTTTGGAGAAGTTGCATTGCCTATTTATGGCAGGTTGCGACTTCATGCAGCTTTCTTGATGTTGAAGAGGCAAAGTGACATTTTTTGGTGTCAACACCAGTCCTGTCGCGACCCCGGACCGAGACCAGGGACCGCGACTACGGCGATATGATTAACTAACATATAAAACATACCGCTGCTTTTCCCACAGGTTTCCGCAGTGAGGATCCCAAGACACGGGTCGAGCTCACACGAATGGGTATGCGGAAGCGTGTAGCAAAACGTGTCACACAATTCTTAAACAACAAGATGCAAGAGACATTATAATATAGAGACTCGGTATCAAAAGAGAATGTCAATAAAGCATTCCTATCATGATTAGAGTTTCATAGTTAAAATAAAGTATATTAGTTCAAGATACATAACCAAGAGAGGCCAACAAAGGCCAATACAATAAAAGATCCCAAAAAGAATATCCCAACTAGGTGAATGAGAGATCAAGTTCCCGACAGGTATCTAGATGACGTCGTTGGGCTGCCACTCAGGTGCTGGGGGTGGCTCAAAAGCCTCCTCCGGGCACTCCTCGTCAAGCGTGAAACCTCCAGCACCTAAACACCAAAATAACAAGCATCAAACACGACGATTTGGCAAATAAACAATTTAGGAATGAATATGAGAAATAATGCTAAAACAGTTCAAGATTTAAGTACATGTTTCAAGTTTACGAAACTAGCATGAATACTTATAATATCATGAAAAGATAAATCCACATTGAGCTCATCCTTTCTCCGTCATACATGATGACAAGAGCAAGCACGCAAGACAAGCACGACACGAAAGAACACGATCCCACGCTACACAAGGTAGACGGGGTATCCGGCCGCCGAACCGGATCACGAACACGCACGATGTGTAATATAATACACGACTAGTCTGCAGACAGTCCACATGTTTAAGGACCCCCAGGTACTGGATCAAGCTAAAAAGGCAGTCCAAGCTCAGTGGTATTCACTTATATCATGAATGCACAAAAACATGGCGATACACGTTCGAGAACATGACAAAACAAGTGGGAAATCATTTACCAACACAACACGGCAAGACTAGCAAAGTAGCATAGTATAAATGCTTCACAAACTTACAAAATGATTCCCTTTTTCTCATTTTTGAAACACCTTTTTAAAACGAGCTTATACTTGAAAAATCAAACAAGAACATGAGGATGCATGAAGCATCAAAACAAGAGTTCAAACATAAATCTATCAAGCATAGGCTAAGACCAAACCTTTGACCCTTGTGGACTTGAAAACCCAAACGTCGGAATTCTATATAACTTGGTGTCCCCGAAGGTAAGATACATTTAGGAATTTCAAGTGCACAATGTCAAATGAAGGTCTAAGGCATAGTCTAGTTTTCATTCCGGCAAAATTTCTTCAAAACCAGTTCTTTTAGTAACTGTCGGTCAACCCTCTGTCACCTGTCGGTCAACCGACGTTAATCTGTCGGTCGACCGATGGATGACCGATAGGATCCAATCCAGAAATGCTGCTATCTGGAAATTGAACCGACAGATTTTCGGTTCATGTCGGTCGACCGAGGGAATTCCCTGTCAAAAAGTTCCTCTCTAGAATTTGAACCGACAGGTCCTCGGTTGGCTGTCGGTCGAACTGTCGGTCAACCGACAGCTGACCGACGGATGACCTGACAAAATTGTTGCTCTCTAGAAATTGAACCGACAGATTTTCGATTCGTGTCGGTCTACCGAGGGAATTCCCTGTCAAAAAGTTGCTCTCTGGAATTTGAACCGACAGGTCCTCGGTTGGCAGGTCGACCGAAGGCTAACCGACGCCTGACCGACAGACACGGGGCAGCATGTTTCGATTCAGATTTTCACAACTCCTATCCCTTCTTCACCTCCACATTGAATCACCTGCACTCCCCAAGCCTACATGCTTTCTAAGGGATACATTTCACACATTTTAAGGCATTCCCTCCACAATTAATCCATCCATTCCAATGAGAAACATTAACACATTTCCGAAAACAAATTCATAGTACTTAAAAAACCAAACTTGATTCTAAGAACTTGGAAAAGTCATTAACAACAACACAAGTAGAAGAGCTCAAACCAATGATTTAAGAGAACATAAACATAACATGCCTTAATAGGTTAAGCATAAAAATCATGTCTTAATGGAAGTAATGAAACCACAATACAATGTATATGAAAATCCTATAAAGTTTACTTGCCTCTAACCAAAGCCAATCACAAACTCCACAAAATCCAACAAGGATGGGAGCTCCACGAAATCTACACAAAAACCCCCAAAAAAGAGCACTCAAAATCACTATTTTGGCCATTACAAAACGCCCATTTCGAAAATGGGTTTGAAACCATGAAAAACAAGCTCTAGGTGAGCTAAATGAACATGAAAAGAAAGAATGAAGGAAAACACCAACCTTGAGCTAGCTGAACAAGATGAAGGAAGGTTGAAGATGATGAATAGTGCAATGGATTAGCTCCAAAAATACTCCAAAAGAAGCTTGAGAAGAGAGAAAAAGAATGGCGGAGTCGGATTAGAGATTGGAGCTCTCTTGCTAGATGATTCCAAGGGAGAAAAGTCAAGAAGAAGGCTTTCTTCTCTTCTCCACTCTAGGTCAAAACGTTGCAGGGATTTGGGAAGAAGAATGGAGGAGAGAGAATAGGAGAATATATATATGGCTTGAGAAGCGGGTCCCCTTTCAGCTGAACTTTGAAACGATAAAAACATGGTCTTGTGGACCCCGGATGGAAACGACGAAGGAGAACAAAACGACCGTCGAAAAGTGTAGTTTCGGAAAAGTATAATTTTGACATAGTTTCGCAACTTCGAAAAGTGTGCCCAGATTTAACATGAATAGTCAGATTTACCCTTGTTGGGCCAAAACTTGGGTTTCTGGGTCTCAAATGCATGCAGGTTAAAAATGAAAGTTGTCACAAATAATAAAACCATTCAAAATCAATAAAACTCACAATCACAACAAGGATCTAGAACAAAAACTCATTCTTACTCGTGTACTCAGGGCGTCCCTGAGCGTGTCTGACTCATACTAAACGTCCCCAAAATCCCCAAAGCTATAATCCAGACTAAGTCTAATCACATTCTAACCCAACTAATACTAAGACTCACTTAAGACTAAACACTCGCTTAATTAGTGCTAATCGAGTTGGTCTGGGTCGGGGTCTAACAAATAATATCTTGCTTCTATCCCACTAACAAGAAGTGTACCTTCCACAACATTGCCTGTTGCCTCTGCATCAGCTCTATTGACCGCATATACTTGTCCTCGCTGCTGTGGCCTGATAGGAGCCTGTTGTTGCCTGCCTTGAGGGACATTTCTGTTCTGTTGCGGGGGACGTTGATTCTGATGTTGTCCCTGCTGACGGGCCTGCTGCTGCTGTTGTTGAGGTCTATACTGTTGCGGTGGTGCTTGTTGCTGAAGTGGCCTTGCCTTATTCTGCACAACTATTGCATTCTGTGGCGGCGCTGGACGCGGTGCCCCTTGAGGCTGCTAGTTCTGTCTATTCGGTCTCAGGCAGTTCCTCATCTAAGGATCCATGGAGCCACAGTTGAAGCATGCTCCCATGATGGTACGACACTGGGCACTCTCATGGTTTTGCCCATATTGAATACAAACTAATTGAACATTCTGATCTTGCCTCTGCCTCTTGTGCTGCTGGTTCCTCTGCTGGTGATTATGTTGTTGGGGTTGTCCTTGCCCCTTGCCTTGAACCTTAAGGACCTTGTGGTGGAAGTTCTCGAACTTGTATGCTCTCTTGATCGCCTCTTCAAAAGTGACCGGTGGTATAACTCCCGTAGCATCTCTCTCGATGATGGGGTGAAGTCCTTCAAGGAACTTGGTTATCTTTTTCTCCACCGTGTCCACTAATTCGGGGGCATATCTTGACAACCTCTAGAATTTCGTGAGGTATTCTTGGACGGTCATATTGCCTTGGACAAGCTATTGAAATTCCATTGCCTTCTGCCTCCTGATGTGTGTGGGCATATATTTGTCACGAAACTGTAACTTGAAGTTTTGCCATGCAACTGCGTCAATCATTGTTATATACTCTTCCCTTACTGTTTTCCACCAGATGTCTGCCAAACCGGTGAATAAAGATGTTGCCAGCTTTACTCTCTCTCCTCCTATGCATCTGAAGACTTCAAAGATGTTCTCCGTATGGTCCAACCAATCATCTGCAGTCAAGGGATCTTCTGAGCCAACAAAATCCTTGGGTGCCCTCTTTCTGAATCTCTCAAATAATGCATTGGGGTCATGCTCTCTCTAATTGATGACAATCGCGGGTTGGGGTTAAACCGGTTCTGGCCTTCTCTGTAGTACTTCTAGCAACTGCCTCTGCATCTCTGCCAACTCTCTGGCATGGTCCTCATCTTTCTTGAGCATTTGCTCTTGGAGTCTAGTCTGATTCTCATTGGCTTGACGTTGCTGATCAATAGCCTGCAACATTTGTTGAAATTGATTTGGCAATGTATTGTCAACTCTTGTATTCTCAACTCTATCTTCTTCAATAGGCACATTATAATCACTGTTACTTGCGGTTGGATTGCCATTTACCAGTCACTTACGAGGTGGCATGATGCTGCAAAACAAGTTGTTAGCACATATAGATCCAAAAACAGGGTCACACATTACTCACGTGATTCTAGCCAACGAAAGATCTAACGAATCCTCGCCACGTCCTTAGGATTTCTAGTTTCTTTTAATTGCCTGAAACACGTCTCGCTCAGATACCAGTCTGTCGCGACCCCGGACCGGGTTTGGGGTCCAATCCGGGATCGGGACTAATGTGAAGCAAATGATGGAAAGATAATGCGGATAGGAGTATGTTTGAGTGTGTTTAATGCCCAAGCGTACACGGGTAGATAAAGAACACACATCACCCGTGCACGTGATTTCCCACAGGTGTCCGCGGTGAGGATAACACAACAACATAATATTTTTGTTAAATGCGGAAGCGTGTAGCAAATCACATTCATAAATCCATTCCCATCCAGGGGACTGATAACAACTTAATTACACCAGGAATCAGAGTGAGCAATGATCATTAGCTTAACCCAAGAGTACTGTTAAAGTTTGAGCATATATCATTTAATTACAATTCCCAAAAATAGAGGCCAACAAAGGCCAATATAGACAAAACAATATCCACCAAAATATCAATTAATGACACCCCCAAAATGTTTCGAAACTTGGCAACCGGATGTTTAAATAACATCGTCGGCACGCCACTCAACTAGCTGCTGCGGTTCTCCGACCGCCTCCTCTGGCTCCTCCTCGGGATAACCGACAACGGGACCTGAGTACCAAAGCAAAGGATCAGACACGACGGTCTGCCAAGTGGGTGAAAGGATATAAACATACGATAATAAAAGCCTTTACCTAGGAAAATATATATACCTGTTTAAACAATGACTTTCGTGAAGTAAATGAATCATTTAATTGAAAACACATATGTAGTAATGAAACATGTAAGGTAACCAAGGAAATCGGGAAACAAACAAGATGGCATCCACAAGAAGTTAAATCCTCTATCACCGAAGTGATGAGAGTATCGGACGTTGACCTCGGTCACCGGAGTGAGGAGGTGCAACAAAATTTACATATACATATACAATAATACGGGACGGGAACACGGTAGCAAACCGGGTATCGAGAATCACAGTAGAGAACCAGATGTCGGGAACCACGGGAGCGAGCCGGGTATCGGGACGGGACCACAGTTGATAAACCGGGTATCGGGATCCAAACTGCAGCTGGCGCGACGGAAAGGGATCTCCAAGTCGGTAGATCAAACCGACAAGGTCATCCAAGCTTAGTGGTGCCGACTCATAGGTCATATGCAAGAAATCGGGCATGTATAAAACCCTTATAATGAAATCGTATAAACGGGCGAAACGGGGTACTCAAAGCACAATATCATTTCAATATTGGGTCATGCACATCGGGACTAGCACAAATGCTACAAATACAGTTCAGTGCTTTCGGGATTAATAAATCATGACTCATAAATTTCGGGATTAAAAAGGGTATAATAAACTTTCGAAATATCGAGACAAGTACCGGGGTTTAAAACTAATTCAAGGTGAATAGGGACCCCGTATGTCTATTTAATAAAAACTTGGTACTCTTGAATTTGAAAACATTCCGGGCTCTTTATACACTTGGAAGTTTCCAAAACTTCAATGAATACTTTGTAATTATAGTTTCTTTCTCATCCAGACTTCGTACATCACTTAATAAATCTCCCGGCAAAACGGGGCTCCCAATGGACCCCCACAATATATAAATAATTTACTTTAGCTCCAAACATGTCCCTGTTGGAATACTGTTGGGCCCTTAGGATAGGTTTCAAAAACTTTTGACCCACTTGACTCAGTAATCATCTATCCCAAAGGGCATAAACCCAATCCAAGATGCAAACCCTCAATCTCACATATCAAGATCAGTAAAATATATCTATCTGAAAGATAGAACCAGCAACATAAAAGCTTCAAATAAATCTACAACATGCAAGGAAGTAGATTATACCTTCGGAGCTCGGCTGTGCTCTAATGGAGAAGTTGTTACTTTCTTTGTTGTCGAACTCTTTCGCAAATCAAATCAAGATCTCCAAGACCCAATTGTCTTCCACACTATGTCCCTTATCAGATTTCTTTTCTCAAGGAGATGGTGGGATCTCCTAAAGAAAACAACTAAAGAACAACTAGAAAAGGAACTAGAAGAGATGTGCAACAACTTGCACAAGAGAGGAGAAGAGAGAGAGGGCAAGCCTTGCACAATAATGCTTGGGGATGCCCAAAGGGGGGTTGCTACCCTTTTATAGCCTCTTACAACTCCTCTATTACTAATTCCCATAGAAGTCTCACTTCCATTAATTAGTAACATTCTCTTTCTAATTAAAATATAAGTCCTACTTCCATTAATAATTAGTAGCTTACTATTACCACTATTAGAAGTCTCACTTCAAATAGAAATAGTAATTCTCTAATACCTTTCCATCTACAGTTCTACTAGAATTAGTATTTATCCAATACTTAGGCTAGTGTGGGGACCATTAGGGATTCCTTAGAAAGCTGGCTCCAACTGGGACACGCGACCCCACATCTCATGTGCAATCCGGGCCCACAGTTAATTGCAAATAACTCCACTATATAAATGCAATTGAACTCCAGTCTTAGGAATAAATTACATAAAAGACCCTAAACTTCCCTATGACCAGAAGTAGGCCCCTCCCTTTATATCCATGGATCAATTGGACCTGTCCACCAAATTAGATCCATATCTTATTATCCTTGAGCCCCAATTAATTATAATGATCGATTGGTACCTATCCAATTAACTCTTAATCGGAATGGGTGCTCACTTACCAATGATAAATCCATTAATTGGCACAAGGGGATAATCAGGATAGATTCCATCTTGACCATTGAATGTTCTCACAGCTCTACTACCACCCACCCAAATCACCGAGGTGTTGACCGACAATTGGCCTCACTCATTGGTGACTCAAAGCAAATGAATAGATAGAAACTTGAGTTCATTAATGTCTTAGGATTGAGAGCCTATTGCTAGGGAATTATGAGAGCAGACCTTAAAGTAAAGACAGTATTCTTAAGTTGCTTCTCATGATCCTTCAATACATCCAATGTACCAGCATTATGATCCAGAATCTTTCATTCTGATGATCGAGACAAATCACACTATTTCATAGTGATCAAAGTGTTGCAACCTTGACAGTATGAGATGTCCAATCTCATCACTCGTTGTGAAGATATTTAAGTATAAGATTTGCTACACATGTCTCTTGTATGTGGATCTCATCCATACATGTGTGTTACATCTAATATACTTGTGGACACCAGTTCATCTCATGAACCATTATGTCATTTGTATTAGTTATGTGCAAACAAGTAATAAATCACCATTCATCTCATGAAAGGAAAACAAGAATATATTGATAAATAAAGAAATTAATCAATATATTCATCATCTAATGGATTGAGACCATAAAACTAACAGTCCCCAGTGAAACAGCACCCATCGCTCGAGCGGACATTACAGTTCGCTCGAGCGGAGGAGTCTCTGGAATGCTTTCTAGGAGGGTTCGCTCGAGCGGACCACAGGTCGCTCGAGCGAACCTGCCTAGTTCAAGCTGGCTCGAGCGAAACACCAGCTCGCTCGAGCTAGCCACACTCTGGATGGGTTGCTGAGAACGTTCGATCAAGCGAACTGTTCTCTGGAACGACAGGAGCCTCTTTCTGTCAGTTCGCTCGACCGGAGTGTCAGTTCGCTCGAGCGAACTGTTCAGAACCAGTTCCGGGACAGTTCTGCTCTCTGCTTCTCTTCCCTTCCTACAAACCCATTTTTGAGGTTCCATTTCTACATCCATAAAGGGCATATAAGCACCTCAATACCTCCATCAAGTCTTCATCAAAACTCCTCACAACAACCACCAAGACTCCATCCATTCATCTCCATTACTTTCCACATTCAATTACAAAGAAAGGAGAAAGAATCTACAACCACAATGATTCATTGAAATCAAAGCAAGAAGTGAAAATGAAGAGATACAAACCAATTTTCTAACAAACTAGACAAGCTAACAAAACCCTTTTTATATGAGCATTTATTTCACAAGAATGCAAGGTAGATGAACATTAATGGAGAAAGCCAAATCAACCACAATTGTCATAAAACTATTTAATGCATCAAAACATCCATTCATCCACTTGCCTTAGATCTCTAATCAAGGGAATCAAGCAATTACTCTCCTCTTCCAAGCCAAACTCCAAGCTACACAAAAACCCCCAAATACAAACCCTAAAATGGGTCAAACCAAGAAATAAGAAGGGAGAACTCTCAATAATGAAAATGGAGCTTTCCAAATACTAGAAGAATACAAATCTAAGAGATTAGGGAGGAAGCTTACTTCTAGGTTCTCCAAATACACAAGGTGAGCTCAAAGAGGGTCTTGGAATGAGGAGGTTCTTCCACAAATGTTATCAAGTGGAAGCTCTAGGTGAGGGAAAGAAGGAGATGACCTCCATTTGTGCTATGGATGCAAGCTTGGAAGGGATTGAGGATGGGGAGGCAACAAGAAGAATAAGAGAAAAGGAAAAACCCTAGGTTAGATGGTTCTTGTGCTGGAAAAAGGAAAATGGAGAGGATGGGTTCTCTATTTAAAGCCAATGGGTGTGGGCTCCACCACTAGAAAACTCTTTGGGCTGAATCACGACTTTTGGGACCTCGGATGAGTTCAACGAAGAAGGAAGAAATGATCAATGAAATATCTAGTTTCCAAAAAGTATATTTTTCATGGTTTTCGGGAATATCAAGTTTTCGGTACAGATTTCATGTAAAATGACTGTTTTTGCCTCAATGCTAGGAAAGTCGGGTTTCGGGATTCCGGACGGGCACAGGCTCAACATGAAAGTTGTAGGGATTAGCGGGATGAGTAAAACGGGATCAAGACAAGAATTATAGAACACGCAAAATATCTAAAAAGGAACCCCCAATGGGTCCCACTAAACAAAAAGTACTAAAAAACTCTTCCCAAAACTATAAAAGAGCTATTCTAGTCCCAACTCAACCAAAATGCACTAATCACGCTTAGCACTAACACGAGACTTAATTAGTACTAATCGAGGTCACTCGGGTCGGGGTCTTACACAGAATCAACGACATGTTGAGCAATAGATAAGCAAAGTATAATATGGAATGGCATGCATCAAGTATAGAATAATGACAAGTATAATATCATGTGAATACAAGGAAAATAGAGCTAGGCATAAAGCATAAATGATAATAATGTGAGACAATGACAGAAATCCTAACATCCTCTAGCAATAACCACTATTCAAACAATGCAATGCAAGAAACAAGAGGGAGACTCCGAAGATGCCCAAGCCACCTCCCGGGGTATCAGTAACAATTTAGACCAGACTATTGTTACCAAAGTCCGGCTCCAGTGGGATCCTAGCACTTGGTCCTGGGAATAGCAGCACGGTCCTAGCCCGCTCCCAGCTATTCAACGCCATGGACACCGTCCAAAGCCGACTGCCCACCCCGATGTCCGAGTAACCGGCCCATCAATAAACCCCAACCTGCTGATGGCTATGATATACAATAAAACAAAGTGGTGTTGACACGAGAATAGACCAAGACAAGCAAGTCTGGCTAGCTCAATGCACACGACATGATCATAGGGATTATCTCATTCAGAAACAATACGAGACAAGTCAAACAAATCATAATCCCTTCCCTACTAGCCAGTCCTGTTTATCAATACATGACACAGGGTTCCTACAATACATTCTAAGTCATGTCCATATCCTAATTCTACAAGAATTTATATTTCATACTTAGTTAAGTGTTTTATGCCAAGAGAGTATATAAGGAATAATATCAACGGATAGAATTCACAAGTCAAGGGGAAATTACAATCCAACCTAGGCAAGTGGTGTCATCCATGTATTCCACATGTTCTAGCGGAGTACGTGTGGAAATTGAATCAACGATGCTTCAAGGAAAATTCCTTGGTGTACAATCATGTTAGGCATCTAATGGAACAATTTCATACGCATTCGGTTAAACCATGTGTAATACACGAATACCTAGACAACCCATCGAAGCACACCAAGCCACGTGCTACGATTTTAACCCCATTAATGGTCAAATGAGAGTGGGTGCATGGTTTCCAACATCTAAGGCACAAACCTAAGTTATTAGTCTCATTTCCAATAAAACATGAGCTGAATCAATAAACTGAGTATTTACATCACTGCCTGATCTCCGATCGTGATGAAACTAGAACCATTGGATTCTATATCTCGAGAGCTTTCCAATGGTATATTACATGTAGAAATCCAACGGGCGGATTAAACGTTATGTGTCTCCGAAGTTTCCCTGTGCTGTCAGAAAAATGCAGTCCGATTGATCGGACTGAAATCAGCCACAGTTAGTAACAGTACCTGTAAGACCCCGACCCTCAATTTTTGGGTTTAGTATTGTTTTAATTGTGATTTAGCTTTTTAAACAAGATTAGAGATGACTTGACTTTGTTTTTGAGTTTGAATAGATTTTTCATAACTTTGGAGAGTTTTAAAAGACCATTGACTTTGTTTTGACCCGACCCTTGTAAATTGTATTTTTGTGAGAATTTATTCTTGGTTTCTAAAAATTCCAATTTTTATTCCTTTTGACTCATTTTATTGTTATAAACAACTTTCATGTTTTGACCATCTTGATTTAATACTCAGAAATTGCGTTTTTCGAGAAAAAGGGCAAAAATGACAATTTTCACTAAATCTGTCCATGAATTTCGAAAATTTCAGAAATTGGGGAAAATATACTTTTTGGAAACTAGATATTTTGAGGATCATTTTTGTCTTCTTCGTCGATTTCATCCGGGGCCCGCAAGACCATGATTTAGCCATTTTAAGTTTCAGCTAAATGGGTCCCATTTTCAAGCCACTTAAGTTGTCTTCCTCCTCTTCCATGCCCATTTCTCAATTCCTGCAACTTCTTGACCTAGGGCTGGGAGAGAAAACCCTCTTTTTCCCCAAGCTTCTTTCTCTTGGATCTATGGCTAGGAAGCTCCATTTGCAAATCTAAAAACGTGGTTTTCTTCCTCTCAACTCGAGCTCTCCATTACACCCATCTAGTTGAGGATTTCAGCTGAGCACCCACTTCATTTTCTTCATCACTTCTTGTTTGGGTAGCCATTGGTAAGAGCTTGAACCCATCTCTTCCATGGAGTTTATTTAGCTCATAAAGAGCTCTTTTCTCTAACTTTCAAGCCCATTTTCGAAATGGGGGTTTGTAGTGACAAAAATGTGATTTTTTGTGTGTTCTATTTTGGGGCTTTTGTGTAGATTTCGTGGATCAACTCTTTGATTTGGATTTGTGAAAGATTTGCTTGGCATTTGGACAAAGGCAAGTGATCTTTATAGGACTTCTTATGTTTATTGTCTTATGCTTTCATTATGGTTTTAATATTTCATTAAGACATGTTTTCCATGTTTAATCTCATAATGCAAGTCATGTTCATGCTCTTTCAAGTCATGAGTTTTGGGCTTCTTCATTTGTCTTGTTAGCATTGATTTTTCAAGCTCTTGAATCATGTTTAGTCTTGTAAGTTTTGTGATTTTGTACATGAAAATGCTTTGATGCCTTTGTTATAGAATGAATGGTTTAATTGTAGATGGAATGCTTTAAAAATGTGAGAAATGTAGCCCTTGGAAAGCATGTAGGCTTGGGGAGTGCAGGTGGTGAAAATGTGGGAGTGAAGGAGGGAATGAAGTGTGAAAAATCTGTACAGAAATGCACTGCCCGAGTTCTGTCGGTCAGGTGTCGGTCATATGTCGGTTGACCGATAGGTCGACCGACAGCCAACCGAGACCTGTCGGCTAAATTTCCAGAGAGCAACATTTTTGTCAGGTCATCCGTCGGTCAAGCCTTCGGTCGACCGAGGATCTGTCGGTTTGAATTCCAGAGAGCAGCAATTCTGGGCTGGGATCTGTCGGTCAAGCTTTCGGTCGACCGACAGATCGACCTCGGTTAACCGACGGTTAACCGAGCGTTGACCGACAGTTACAAGAAAAGTACTGTTTTGAAGGACTTTTGCGAGAAGGAAAACTAGACTATGTTTTAGACCTTTTTATTGACCTTGTGCACTTGGAATTCCAAAATGTACTATAACTTCTGGGGCACCAAATCTTGTTAAAACTCCGACATTTGGGTTTCAACTCCACAAGGGTCAATGAATGGTCTTTAGCCTAAACTTGATAGATTTCGTGTTTGAACTTCCGTTCTGATGTTACGTACATCATCGTGTACTCGCCTTGAATTTCAAGTATAAGTTGTTTGAAGATTTGTTTCAAGAACCAAGAATCTTGTTTTGATACTTCGTGTTTCATCGTGTATTTGCCCGAATTTCAAGTATAAGCTTGTATTTAAGACGTGTTTCAAGAATCGTGTTTCAAGAAAAAAAAAGGGAATCATTTCTTAGTTTGTTAAGCATTTATATTATGCTATCGTGCTAGCCTTGTCGTGACGTGTTTGACAAATGATTTCCCTCTTGTTTTGTCGTGCTCTCGAACGTGTATCACCATGTTTTATGCATTCATGATATAAGTGATTACCACTGAGCTTGGACTGCCCTTTTAGCTTGATCCACTACCTGGGGGTCCTTAAACATGTGGACTGTCTGCAGACTAGTCGTGTCTTGAATTGACACATCGTGCGTGTTCGTGGTCCGGTTCCGCGGCCGGACACCCCGTCTACCTTGTGTGGCGTGGGATCGTGTTTATCGTGTTGTGCTTATCGTGCTTGTCGTGCGTGCTTACTCTTATCATCATGTATGATGGAGAAAGGATGGGCTCTTTGTGGATTTACTAATCATGATATTATATGTATTCATGTCTTGTTTCGGATATCATGCATGCACTAATGATTTCTTGATAAGTATCATGTTCATGCATTGTTTTTAAATCTTGTAAATCTGTTCAAGTTCAATGAAGTGTTTTTAGTTCTTGTTTCCTTTAAACTTCGATTTTGTTTATGCTCTTGCCTATATTGATCACCTGCCAGACCGTCGTGTCTGATATACTTCTGTTTTGGTGCTCTAGATAGCAGGTCCTTGTTTTGATCTAGTTCGCGTGCAGAGGGCTGTTGAGCCACGAGTTTTGCAGCTTGTTGTGTCAGCGATGTCATGTAGACGTCATGCTTGACTCCGGAGTTACGTTACACCATTGGGTAGTATTTGTTCTAGCTTGTTTTTGTGTACGGCTTTTGTTAGCCTTTTTTCGTGGGAATTGTAATTAATGCACTTGTTAATTTGTAACTTGAATATGTTTGGGTAATGATAAGCCTGTTACTGTCAGCTCTGTATGTTTTGATATTATGATTAGCTCCAGTCTGAATTGAATATTACTGTGAAAATCTTGTGCTGACAGATTGAGTACGACACGGAACCCAATGGATACGGATTCCGGGTCGTAACGTCTTGTATAGCTTCCGCGAAATATTTAGATGTGTTGTGAATTTTGTCATCCTCACACACGCGGATCCTGGGAGGGGAAATAAAAAAAAAACCCCCCACACTCGCGTCCCCGAGATCGGATCCCGGTTTTGGGGGCGTGAAAGACTGGTATCAGAGCGGGCAGGTTTCTAGGAAATAAAACACTCTAGTAACCTTAAGACGTGTGGTGAGGACTCCTTAGGTCGTGTGGATTTTGTTTTGGCTAGCCATTGTTTTATCAGCTCGGTTTGTTTTCTTCTAGTGGGGGAGACCCTCTTTGTCTCGTGTTCTTGTCCTTGTTTTTAGGGAATTTGGAGGACCAAATTCTTTTCTAGTGGGGGAGGATTTAATGTATCCGTACCCATATTTAGTATCTTTTGCTTGTTTTTGTGTCAGAGTGTAGGTTTTTTGTGGCATTTTGTGAACTTAGCGTGTGGTTCTCGAAGGACTTTGGCAGAATTTTCAGCTTTTCGATGTCGCAGATGGAGTTAGCAAGGGAATTTGTGAGTAGTTGTTAGTCAGCAAGTTATGTGAATAGCATATCAAGATCCAATTATAGTTGATCGTGTATCGTCAGATGGTGTGTTAGACAAGTAAGTGCAGATTTTTGGATAAACTTGGATTATCTTCCTAAGTTAGAAGACTCCAAAAGCCGGATAAGTGGTGGACTTTATGAGGTTTGAGGTGATTTTCAGTGGTACGGCTCCAAGAAGATGTGAGAAAGTTAGAAACTTCTCGAGTATTGATGAACTTGTGACGGAGTATTGATGAATTTGTGACGGAGAATTGTTCGAGGAAGTTCAACAATTGTAGCTATGGTGGTGAAGTTGACTCAGCAAGGTGTATCAGTGAATGGTTAGAAGCATGAGAATTCAGTTTTTGGCAAAGTGTAGATAGTAGTATGCAGAATTGATTGTTACCTGGTTACATGATAGAGCAAATTTTGCAGACTTTACCGACTCTTGGAACATTAGTTTGGGCAGAGTACAGATGCAAGCTGAAGAATCATAACCTATGGACAAGGTCAGTTGAAAGATATAGAAAAGAATGAAACATGTGCGAGGCTTGAGGATGGTGAACCTGAAACAGAGGCAGAAGATTGAGCAACCAAGGTTTGATTTGAGCAGTTTCGAGATTTAAATGCAGAGTTATAACCGTTGAGGTGACGCGAAGTGAACAAACACGTTTGGTTAGGAATCGATTATTATGCAGAGGACCAATGGCAACTGGACAGAAAGAGTCGGAGTAACAAGAATTTTTGGTTATTTTGAAGAAAGACTTTATTCTAGGATTGTGGACACGAATCGAGCTCGCAAGGTCAGCTATGCATGCCTGGGTAAAGGACCGGAAGACAGAGACAGAGTTTGATAGAAGCACATCTTACGAAGTTTGGAAATGTGGAGTAGCATAACTGTTAGAATGTTAGCAGGTTTGGTCAAAGCTGGAAACCTACAGAGTTGTGAACCTCTTGGTTGAACAAGCAAACAGAGATGGCAGAAGTGTACCGAGGACTGGACGACATTGCCCGAAGTAAGACACATCTGGTAGTACTCAGCGTCACCAATTTTCCGAAACCAAGGGTAGATAGGAGAATTAGTAAGAGCATATGGTAGAATTGTTTCAAGGCTTGGGTTGAAGATTTTGACTTTCCATAGAAGGATACCAAGTTGACAGATATTTTGTTGATAACGCATCTTCAGGTAAGAGATCTAGAACAATAGGCAAATATAATCAGATGTGAACAGGAACTTTGAGTATAGCACAGAAAGGTTGGACTCCAAGACTTTAAACACAGATTTGAATTCTAAGACCAGTTATACATGTCAATGGTAAGAGATTTGGAAATAAGATTTGAAAGAGGCAAACCATACGAAGTGTTGAAACTCAGAGCAGCTCAGCAGGTTATGGCAGTTTAGCATCTGGGTTGTAGTAGTGGAGTATCTGAGTTGTAACCGACCGAGTCAGAAACAGGACACTTATAGAATTTTGTAAGATGTGGCAGCATAGTTCTAAGAATTTGAATAACGTAGATAGAGGATGGAAGAGACTGGTACGTGGTAGCACTTCAGCTTCGCCAATTCTTCGAAGACAAGGAACCAGAATCTGAGTAGTACAGTGAGAGCAGATATATGGGATTCCAGAATTTCTCCGGGATGAAGATTATTTCAGAGAAAGCATGTCTACGATCACATCTACATGAAAATGTCAGGATCATTGTGTACATCTCGGTATAACATTTGGCATAAATTTCAGGGTGATAGAATGAGACAAAACTCGTTGTTCCTCGGACAGACGGTGATTAACAAAGTTAGTAAAATAGATGATCCAGTGTAAGGACGTCAAATGACCACAGAGGGATGACTACGGGAGTTATTGAACATTGGATTTGTTAGAAGAGCAGTTGTTGGACAGATATGTGTGATAGTGTGAAGTTTTCAATCGAATCAGACGTGTTGTTGCCGGCGCTTCTCATTGTCAGGATTGATCAGGGATAGCTCAGTCGCCGAGGTTCGACTTAGGGTGTCAGTGTTTTCTTTGGTCTTTGAGTCTTCGGTGTTTTCTTTAGTCTTCGGGTCTTCAGTGTTTTCTTTGATCTTTCGAGTTTTTGATTTTTGATTTGGTTTAGACCATTTGGAGGACCAAATGGATTCTAAGGGGGGGAGGATGTAAGACCCCGACCCTCAATTTTTGGGTTTAGTATTGTTTTAATTGTGATTTAGCTTTTTAAACAAGATTAGAGATGACTTGACTTTGTTTTTGAGTTTGAATAGATTTTTCATAACTTTGGAGAGTTTTAAAAGACCATTGACTTTGTTTTGACCCGACCCTTGTAAATTGTATTTTTGTGAGAATTTATTCTTGGTTTCTAAAAATTCCAATTTTTATTCCTTTTGACTCATTTTATTGTTATAAACAACTTTCATGTTTTGACCATCTTGATTTAATACTCAGAAATTGCGTTTTTCGAGAAAAAGGGCAAAAATGACAATTTTCACTAAATCTGTCCATGAATTTCGAAAATTTCAGAAATTGGGGAAAATATACTTTTTGGAAACTAGATATTTTGAGGATCATTTTTGTCTTCTTCGTCGATTTCATCCGGGGCCCGCAAGACCATGATTTAGCCATTTTAAGTTTCAGCTAAATGGGTCCCATTTTCAAGCCACTTAAGTTGTCTTCCTCCTCTTCCATGCCCATTTCTCAATTCCTGCAACTTCTTGACCTAGGGCTGGGAGAGAAAACCCTCTTTTTCCCCAAGCTTCTTTCTCTTGGATCTATGGCTAGGAAGCTCCATTTGCAAATCTAAAAACGTGGTTTTCTTCCTCTCAACTCGAGCTCTCCATTACACCCATCTAGTTGAGGATTTCAGCTGAGCACCCACTTCATTTTCTTCATCTCTTCTTGTTTGGGTAGCCATTGGTAAGAGCTTGAACCCATCTCTTCCATGGAGTTTATTTAGCTCATAAAGAGCTCTTTTCTCTAACTTTCAAGCCCATTTTCGAAATGGGGGTTTGTAGTGACAAAAATGTGATTTTTTGTGTGTTCTATTTTGGGGCTTTTGTGTAGATTTCGTGGATCAACTCTTTGATTTCGATTTGTGAAAGATTTGCTTGGCATTTGGACAAAGGCAAGTGATCTTTATAGGACTTCTTATGTTTATTGTCTTATGCTTTCATTATGGTTTTAATATTTCATTAAGACATGTTTTCCATGTTTAATCTCATAATGCAAGTCATGTTCATGCTCTTTCAAGTCATGAGTTTTGGGCTTCTTCATTTGTCTTGTTAGCATTGATTTTTCAAGCTCTTGAATCATGTTTAGTCTTGTAAGTTTTGTGATTTTGTACATGAAAATGCTTTGATGCCTTTGTTATAGAATGAATGGTTTAATTGTGGATGGAATGCTTTAAAAATGTGAGAAATGTAGCCCTTGGAAAGCATGTAGGCTTGGGGAGTGCAGGTGGTGAAAATGTGGGAGTGAAGGAGGGAATGAAGTGTGAAAAATCTGTACAGAAATGCACTGCCCGAGTTCTGTCGGTCAGGTGTCGGTCATATGTCGGTTGACCGATAGGTCGACCGACAGCCAACCGAGACCTGTCGGCTCAATTTCCAGAGAGCAACATTTTTGTCAGGTCATCCGTCGGTCAAGCCTTCGGTCGACCGAGGATCTGTCGGTTTGAATTCCAGAGAGCAGCAATTCTGGGCTGGGATCTGTCGGTCAAGCTTTCGGTCGACCGACAGATCGACCTCGGTTAACCGACGGTTAACCGAGCGTTGACCGACAGTTACAAGAAAAGTACTGTTTTGAAGGACTTTTGCGAGAAGGAAAACTAGACTAGGTTTTAGACCTTTTTATTGACCTTGTGCACTTGGAATTCCAAAATGTACTATAACTTCTGGGGCACCAAATCTTGTTAAAACTCCGACATTTGGGTTTCAACTCCACAAGGGTCAATGAATGGTCTTTAGCCTAAACTTGATAGATTTCGTGTTTGAACTTCCGTTCTAATGTTACGTACATCATCGTGTACTCGCCTTGAATTTCAAGTATAAGTTGTTTGAAGATTTGTTTCAAGAACCAAGAATCTTGTTTTGATACTTCGTGTTTCATCGTGTATTTGCCCGAATTTCAAGTATAAGCTTGTATTTAAGACGTGTTTCAAGAATCGTGTTTCAAGAAAGAAAAAGGGAATCATTTCTTAGTTTGTTAAGCATTTATATTATGCTATCGTGCTAGCCTTGTCGTGACGTGTTTGACAAATGATTTCCCTCTTGTTTTGTCGTGCTCTCGAACGTGTATCGCCATGTTTTATGCATTCATGATATAAGTGATTACCACTGAGCTTGGACTGCCCTCTTAGCTTGATCCACTACCTGGGGGTCCTTAAACATGTGGACTGTCTGCAGACTAGTCGTGTCTTGAATTGACACATCGTGCGTGTTCGTGGTCCGGTTCCGCGGCCGGACACCCCGTCTACCTTGTGTGGCGTGGGATCGTGTTTATCGTGTTGTGCTTATCGTGCTTGTCGTGCGTGCTTACTCTTATCATCATGTATGATGGAGAAAGGATGGGCTCTTTGTGGATTTACTAATCATGATATTATATGTATTCATGTCTTGTTTCGTATATCATGCATGCACTAATGATTTCTTGATAAGTATCATGTTCATGCATTGTTTTTAAATCTTGTAAATCTGTTCAAGTTCAATGAAGTGTTTTTAGTTCTTGTTTCCTTTAAACTTCGATTTTGTTTATGCTCTTGCCTATATTGATCACCTGCCAGACCGTCGTGTCTGATATACTTCTGTTTTGGTGCTCTAGATAGCAGGTCCTTGTTTTGATCTAGTTCGCGTGCAGAGGGCTGTTGAGCCACGAGTTTTGCAGCTTTTTGTGTCAGCGATGTCATGTAGACGTCATGCTTGACTCCGGAGTTACGTTACACCATTGGGTAGTATTTGTTCTAGCTTGTTTTTGTGTACGGCTTTTGTTAGCCTTTTTTCGTGGGAATTGTAATTAATGCACTTGTTAATTTGTAACTTGAATATGTTTGGGTAATGATAAGCCTGTTACTGTCAGCTCTGTATGTTTTGATATTATGATTAGCTCCAGTCTGAATTGAATATTACTGTGAAAATCTTGTGCTGACAGATTGAGTACGACACGGAACCCAATGGATACGGATTCCGGGTCGTAACGTCTTGTATAGCTTCCGCGAAATATTTAGATGTGTTGTGAATTTTGTCATCCTCACACACGCGGATCCTGGGAGGGGAAATAAAAAAAAAAACCCCCCACACTCGCGTCCCCGAGATCGGATCCCGGTTTTGGGGGCGTGAAAGTACCGATCGATCAGTCTGCAGGTCCGATCGATCGGCACTGCAACCTGAACACCAAAAATGGACAAAAAATGGATTTTCTTGGCCTTTTTCCTCCTGCCAATCCATGGCTAACCTGCATAAAATGAGCCACCATGCTCCCCAATCATCACATTCATCATTTTCACCATCTCGAACAAATTAAAGACAACCTATAATTACCAATTACAATCTTTTATTTAACCCAAAACCCCCAAAAACCCAATCTAGCCTATAATCACAATCAATAACAAAAGGCTTGGAATTAAGGTAATCTAACAAGATAACATAGCCAATCAATAAAGAAAATACACACATGATCCATTATACAATGCAAATCTACCTGCCTCAACCAAGAAGAAGATTGGAAATTGGGGAAAAACTGGAGGAGGAACCTTCTACTGTGAAAACCACCAATCTAACCCGCTCAAAAACAATCTAACACACAAAGAAGAAGGAAGATAAGGAAAAGATCAGGAACAACCTAAATCTAACCAAAAGAGAAGGTGATAGAAAGGATGAGGTTAAGAGAAACCTTACCAAACTAAGATCAATGGAGAGAGGAGATTGAGAAGATAAAAGCGAGCGGTCCGGATCTTGGAGATAATCTCTTCCTGAGGAAGTTCTGGGCTTGAGAAGATGAAGAGGAAGAAGAAGGGCTGTTGTAGCTTGTTCGTTGCAGAGATGAATAAAAAAAACTAGGGTTAATCCCTGCTTAAGAAGAGAGGGAGGGGAAAAAGACCGATTTGCCCTTAAGTGAGTCCGGTGAAGAAATGGACCACTTGAAGGGTTTGTAATCGTCGGATCGCGATGAGCCAAAAGACAAAAACGATCAGCGCAACGAGACCTTTCCAACGAACCCAAAAGTCACGGCGATTGAAATTTTCGGAAAAACACTCAATTTTCCATAAATTGTAAACTACTCCCTTTGCTAGGGTCAAATGCACTCGGAATCGCACGAAACTTCGCAGAAACTAGTCTAACATTAAAAGAAACTTGCTCATGATCTAAACCCACTTAAATATCTAAAGTACAATTAATTATAATAATAGCTAAATAATGGATCAATGGGCCTACTATTGGGCCCAACCGACCCGATAAGGTCGCAGACCTTACAACTCTTACCTCTAAAAAGAACATTTGGTCCCTCAAATGCCTAAACATACCTCATCTGGAAAGAGATAAGGATATGCCTTCTGAATCTGGTCCTTCAGCTCCCACGTAGCTTCCTCCGTACTGTGATGCTCCCACTGTACCTTAACCCACTAGATGGTCTTGGTACGCAGTACTATCTCCTTGGTATCAATGATCTGTGCCGGTCGTTCCACATAGGTTACATCTGCCTGTTGCTAAAGTGGCTTGTGCTGCAACACATGAGTGGGATCTGGAATACCAAACAATAGGCCACATCTCCAATCCTGCTCTTGATCTCAAATGGTCCTACAAACCTCTTGGCAAGCTTCCCTTTCTGCCTGAATCGAACAACACCTCGCATCAGAGAGACTTTCAAAAACACCATATCCCCCCACTTGGAATTCTAAAGGTCTCCGCCTCTTGTCTGCATAACTCTTCTGACGATCCCGAGACTCCTTCATTCTCATCTGAATAACCCTGACTTTCTCACTGAAATCAGCAATCTCTAAGGGACCATGGAAACTCCGAACTCCTACTTCCTCCCAACATACTGGAGTCCTGCATCTCCGCCTGTACAATGCCTCAAATGGTGCCATACCAATACTTGAATGATAGCTATTATTGTAGGCAAACTAACATAGAGGCAAGCTTTCATCCCAACTCTCCTTAAAATCCAAAACACACGCTCTGAGAAGATCTTCCAAAGTCTGAATAGTACGCTCTGACTGTCCATCTGTCTGAGGGTGATAAGCTGTACTAAACTTCAACTGAGTACCCATAGATGACTGAAAAGTAGACCAAAATCGAGAAGCAAACTTAGTGTCTCGATCGGATACTATGGACTTAGGCACTCCATGGAACTTGACTACATTGTCCCTGTACATCTTAGTCATCTTATCCATAAACTGACCAATCTTAAATGGTAGGAGATGTGCTGACTTAGTCAATCTATCCACAATCACCCAAATAGCATCATTGCCCTTCCTGGTGTTTGGCAACCCTGACACAAAATCCATAATGATATGCTCCCATTTCCACTGTGAAATCTCCAACGGGTGAAGCAAACCAAGAGGCTTCTTGTGCTCTGCTTTGATCTGTTGACAAGTCATACACCTAGAAACGAATTCTGCAATTTCTTTCTTCATTTTCACCCACCAATAGTGATTCTTCAAATTCTAATACATTTTGGTGCTCCCCGGGTGAATAGAGAATCTGGTGTGGTGAGCATCAGTCATCAGCTCTGACTTGATATCATGAACATCTGGCACACACAACCTATCCTTGCAGTATAGTACTCCATCAATCAATCTGAACTCTGGATTGTCATTAATATGCTCAATGATTCTCTGTAGCTCTGGATCGTCCTTTTGGGCTACCTTGATCCTGTTAACTATCTCAGGCTCCCAAACTCCCATAGTAGCAACTAGGACTTTCTCATTGACTGACCACACTTCTACATTCATATCTCTGAACTGCTCTATCCATCTCCATTCAGGCATTACACATCCACTGAATGCTGCCTTCCTACTAAGAGCATCTGCTACCACATTCACCTTCCCAGGATGGTACTTGATCGGGAAATCATAATCCTTTATGTACTCCATCCATCTCTACTGCCTGTTATTCAAATCACCCTATGTAAACAGGTATTGCAGACTCTTGTGATCTGTATGCACCTCAAATCTTTCTCCATATAAATAATGCCTCCACAATTTCAATGCAAAAACCACTGCTGCTAGCTCCAAGTCATGTGTGGCATACTTCTTCTCATGATCCTTCAATTGCCTCGATCCATAGGCTATCACCTTGTCATTCTGCATGAGAACACAACCCAAACCAATCCCTGAGGTATCTGTATAAACCAAGAATCCTCCACTTCCTGAGGGTAAGGCAAGTATGGGTGCTGTAGTCAACCAGGTCTTCAACTCTTGGAAACTCTTCTCACATTCTTCCGTCCATACAAACGGAATGTCCTTTCTCGTCAACTTAGTAAGTGGAGATGCTATGGTAGTAAATCCTTTCACAAATCTCCTGTAGTAACCTGTAAGTCCAAAAAAACTACGAACCTCCGCTACATTCCGTGGACTACCCCAATTAACAACTGCTGCTATCTTCTTGGGATACATTGTTAGTCCATCCTTAGAAATAATGTGGCCCAAAAATGCCACTTGCTCCAACCAAAACTTACATTTGCTCAACTTAGCATACAATTGGTTATCCTTCAAAAGCTGTAAAGATGTTCTCAAGTGATGTGCATGCTCCTTTTTAGTCTTCAAATATACCAACACATCATCTATGAAGACGACCACAAACTGATCCAGGAAAGGGGCAAACACCTTATTCATCAATGCCATAAAAACTGCTGGTGCGTTCGTCAACCCGAAAGGCATCACAAGAAACTCAAAATGGCCATATCTCGTCCAAAATGCAGTCTTAGGAACATCCTCCTTCCTGACTCGCAGCTTATGATAACCGGAATGCAGATCTATTTTCAGAAAGAATTGAGCTCCCTGCAATTGATCAAATAGCTCATCAATCCTCGGTAACGGGTACTTATTCTTAACAATCACCTGATTCAACTGTCTGTAATCTATACACATCCTCATTGTCCCGTCCTTCTTCTTCACAAATATCACCGAAGCTCCTCACGGTGAAACACTAGGTCTAATGAAACCTTTATCCAACAGATCTTCTATCTCAGTCTTCAACTCCTTTAATTCTGCTGGAGCTATCCTATATGGGGCCTTCGAAATAGGTGCTGTACCTGGCTGCAATTCTATCGTGAAATCCAACTCACGAACAGGTGGCAAACCAGGGATCTCATCCAGAAACAAATCTGGGAATTCTCGTACCACTGAAATTTCATCAACAGTCTTGAACTCTTTGTCTTCCATGATAAACGCGATAAAGCCTTCGCAACCGTTCCTCATCAACCGTTATGCCTTCAATGCTGAAATTAACCGAGTGGAGATGGGCTTCTCAGCACCAACAAACTCAACACTACGGTCTGCACTCTTTAACTTCACAGTTAGTTCCATTATGCCTCAATCTAACAATACAATACTAGAAATAGAACTAAAAGGCCAACCTACTAACTAACGGAGTCCTCATACGCGTCCTATGGTTTCTACAATTTTCACCCTGAGAAACCAACCATTGCTCTGATACCATCATGTCACGTCCCCCGATCCCAATTAGAGGAATAACCGGATCCGGGGAGTGAAATTTAGGACTAATTAAAAATTTTGTCCTTTAGGCCCAAGGATCGTAGGTCCGCTGTGAGGATATAATATTTTAAGCTCAAGCATAATTAAATTTGCGGAATACATAAAATCTTAGGCACATGGAATATCAACAGTGGAATAATTAATCTCATTTAAATTTAAAGTTGATAGAAAGAATAAATAAAACTACATAAAGTACTAAATTATTACAATGGCCAACCCAATAATCAAGGCCAATAAAACAATAGAAAGAAGTCAGTAATATGAAAGGTCCAACGAGAACTAAAGAAAGAATAATTAAAATCTAAAGAAGTCCCCCATGAATCTCTCTCGTGCTAGGATCGATGACGCTACTCTACGTCATCGGCACGCCACTCCCGTTCCTCCTCAGCTGGTTGGAGATCCTCTGGGATCTCCTCACCTACCTGCTCCTCATAGTAGTAGTCACCTGGGGTGTCTGCACACCAAGGAACAGAGTCAATGACATGTTGAGCAATAGATAAGCAAAGTATAATCTGGCATGGCACGCATCAAGTATAGAATAATGACAAGTATAATATCATGTGAATACAAGGAAAATAGAGCTAGGCATAAAGCATGAATAATAATAGTGTGAGACAATGACAAAAATCCTAACATCCTCTAGCAATAACCACTATTCAAATAATGCAATGCAAGAAACAAGAGGGAGACTCCGAGGATGTCCAAGCCACCTCCCGAGGAATCAGTAACAATCTAGACCAGACTACTAATACCAAAGTCCGGCTCCAGTAGGACCCTAGCTCTCGGTCTTGGGAATAGCAGCACGGTCCTAGCCCGCACCTAGCTATTCAACGCCATGGACGTCGTCCAAAGCCGATTGCCCACCGCGATGTCCGAGTAACCGGCCCATCAATAAACACCAATCTGCAGATGGCCATCATATGCAATAAAACAAAGTGGTGTTGACACGAGAATAGACCAAGACAAGCAAGTCTGGCTAGCTCAATGCACACGACATGATCATAGGGATTATCTCATTCGAAAACAATACAAGACAAGTCAAACACATCATAATCCCTTCCCTACTAGCCAGTCCTGTTTATCAATACATGACACAGGGTTCCTACGATATATTCTAAGTCAGGTCCATATCCTAATTCTACAAGAATTTATATTTCATACTTAGTTAAGTGTTTTATGCCAAGAGAGTATATAAGGAATAATATCAACGGATAGAATTCACAAGTCAAGGGGAAATTACAATCCAACCTAGGCAAGTGGTGTCACCCTTGTATTCCAAATGTTCTAGCGGAGTACGTCTGGAAATTGATTCAACGATCTTCTAGGAAAATTCCTTGGTGTACAATCATGTTAGGCATCTAATGGAACAATTTCATACGCATTCGGTTAAACCATGTGTAATACACGAATACCTAGACAACCCATCGAAGCACACCAAGCCACGTGCTACGATTTTAACCCCATTAATGGTCAAATGAGAGTGGGTGCATGTTTTCCAATATCTAAGGCCCAAACCTAAGTTATTAGTCTCATTTCCAATAAAATGTGTGCTGAATCAATAAACTGAGTATTTACATCACTTCCCGACTTTCGATCATTATGAAACTAGAACCATTGGATTCTACATCTCGAGAGCTTTCCAACGGTATATTACTTGTAGAAATCCAACGGACGGATTAAAAGTTATGCGTCTCCGAAGTTTCCCTGTGTTGTCAGAAAAATGCAGTCCGATCGATCGGACTGAAATCAGCCACAGTTAGTAACAGTACCGATCGATCGGTCTGCAGGTCCGATTGATTGGCACTGCAACCTGAACCCCGAAAATGGCCGAAAAATGGATTTTCTTGTCCTTTTTCCTTCTGCCAATTCATGGCTAACCTGCATAAAATGAGCCACCATGCTCCCCAATCATCACATTCATCATTTCCACCATCTCCAACAAATTAAAGACAACCTATAATTACCAATCACAATCTTTTATTTAACCCTAAACCCCAAAAACCCAATCTAGTCTATAATAACAATCAATAACAAAATGCTTGGAATTAAGGTAATCTAACAAGATAACATAGCCAATCAATAAAGAAAATACACACATGATCCATTATACAATGCAAATCTACTTGCCTCAACTAAGAAGAAGATTGGAAATTGAGGAAAAACTCGAGGAGGAACCTTCTACCGTGAAAACCACCAATCTAACCCGCTCAAAAGCAATCTAACACACAAAAAAGAAGGTAGAGAATGAAAAGATTGGGAACAACCTAAATCTAACCAAAAGAGAAGGTGATAGAAAGGATGAGGTTAAGAGAAACCTTACCAAATTAAGATCAATGGAGAGAGGAGATTGAGAAGATGAAAGTGAGCGGTCCGGATCTTGGAGATAATCTCTTCCTGAGGAAGTTATGGGCTTGAGAAGATGAAGAGGAAGAAAAAGGGATGCTGTAGCTTGTTCGTTGCAGAGATGAATAAAAAAAACTAGGGTTAATCCGTGCTTAAGAAGAGAGGGAGGGGAAAAAGACTGATTTGCCCTTAAGTCGGTCCGATGAAGAATTGGACCACTTGAAAGGTTTGCAATCGTCGGATCGCGATGAGCCAAGAGACAAAAACGATCAGCGTGACGAGACCTTTCCAACGAACCCAAAAGTCACGGCGATTGGAATTTTCGGAAAAACACTCAATTTTCCATAAATTGCAAACTACTCCCTTTGCTAGGGTCAAATGCACTCGGAATCGCACGAAACTTCGCAGAAATTAGTCTAACATTAAAAGAAACTCGCTCATGATCTAAACCCTCTTAAATATATAAAGTACAATTAATTATAATAATAGCTAAATAATGGATCAATGGGCCTACTATTGGGCCCAACCGACCCGATAAGGTCGCAGACCTTACAGGAACTTCCCAACAAGCTGAAGACCAAGAATTTTAGAGGTCGCTGGCAGAAATTATGATTTTCAAAATTGACTGGTAACACCTCAAAAATAGTGTCGGGGTCAAACTGGGCTCACGAGGTATTAGATAAGTTTGGACTGAACACAAAAGTTGTTGGAAGGTCAAGATCTAATTTTAAGTCTCAAGAACAATGCATTTCAAGACTTCGAGAAAAAAGTCAACTATTCGGTCAAAGCTTCCCAATTTATAAATGAATAGGTGAATTAAAGGGTTTCAAGCCCTAGTCAATTGAGGGCTTCGTGGCCTTAGATTGAATCGAGTTGAATCCAAAAGTTTTTCGGAATGATGATCCCGATCTAAGAGCTCATAATACCAGTTTGATAGAATTCACGAATAACTACCAGCCTTTCTCGAAATTATAAACAGGCTCCAAAAGTGTCAAACTAGACTTTTGAGACTCTCAAAATTTCCAATAGCTATTAAAAAACTATTCTAACACACAAAACACTGCGATTGGCCTCTAATCCCACTTAGTAAACCTAACTACAAAATTAATTATTGTTAATCATAAGGGTTAAGGGTCGGGTTATTCCAGGCTTCATGTATATGGTGCAGACTTTCACACGTGTCTTTGTGACTTTTTACATGTCGACAATACTTTCATCTGACTTCTTATTAATCAACCTATCATTTATATTCTGCTTGTACCTGCAAACTATGCCTTTTGTTTTAGATACTTGCCAGGTTTCATGTATGATCTACACTTGGTGCTGTAGGTAATGAGCTCATCTATGCGCCTAAACCGAACTTTAAGGTGGTCCAACAAGATCCGCCATTTATTCAAGAGTGGGCGTTTGATGACATTGAGTAGCACTTGAAACTGAATTAAACTACAAAGTTTGATACATCATCTTTTTTGTTTTTGTTTAACTTTGGGGAATTATAACTTTTGTATTTATGGCCAGTGTTTTTGTAAGGCCTTATTTTGGGTTGTAAAACTTATTTGTGCTAAACCCAATGTTAATATCATGGAGATGTGTTCTTTTATGCATTTAGTCTATTGATGCCATCATGACATTATTTATTGTATCTGTTTTTCTGAAATGACTCCTGCAAGCTTCCGCCATGATGATCCTCAACAATTGAGAACCCTGTAAAATCTCACATAGCAGAATCATGTGGGTATAATAACGAGTGTGTGGATTAAATATTTATCCTTGATATTCATGTGAAGTAGGAGCCCCTTAATCATACATTAATTTTGGGATCCTGACATGAGGAGAGCATCTAGGAAACCAAAGGCTTTGTATCCTTTCCCACTTGATCTCATAACACCATCGAAGAGCATCTCCTATCAAGTGATTGTTGCCTCGACTTGGACCACATGCATTGCTATTTGCTACTCATCCAACACTAAATTCTTTGTTTATATATTTATTTTGCTGGAAAATAGGGGTTATATTGAAGCCGAATCAAAATTGGAGTAGCCCCACAAGTTTTTGATGGTGAAGTGATGAGTTTATGAGGAAACTTTGTAAATATAAATCTTCTCTATATATTTTAAAGACTCTTGAGTTGTAAATATTTTTAGACTTCCTATGGTCTTTTTTCTCATGTTATGTAAATATAAAAGTTCTATTTTTGCTTAATATGTTTCCACAGGCAAAAGTTAGTTATGCAAATAAAACCCACCTGTGATATCCTGTGGGTATAGTATGGTCATAAATATCTATTAAAGTTGAAATGGCTTCAATCCCTACACTGGTTGCGTCATGAAATTGGAATCATTGAGGATACCCGATTTTGAGACGTGACAATTCTGTTTTCATATACTTGGAATAACTATCCTGCCCAAAGGGGCAGAGGGAGAGTGGTTCAAGAGGAGATAATTTCCCCCAAAAAAAGCAACATTCTTGGGCCACTAAAAAACAAAAAGTCATCTACTTTTTATCGAAAAAGTCAAAAAGATTCTCTATCAAGCCTCTAAAAGTAAAATTTTATCATAGTATGATTAGACCCCCCTAATATTTTATTCTCTCTTCAATATTCACTTCACTTCATTTCACCCTACAAATATTTTTACCAAACAAACCCTAAACGGTAACTATGTCCTTTAGTAGCTTGAAATAAGGAGTAATCACTCTCCTAATTTCAAGGCCAATGAATAGAGAGTTAATATTCTAACTTCCATTCGTAATATTCCCTCTTTTTTGGTCTAACCAAAATGTCTTGTGAAGTCTAGACGATAGAGAAGTCTCTTCTCTACTTGGCACTAGAGAAAGCCCTCTCTTCAATATATGAATGATGAAGATTATAAATAATGTATAATATCGATATATGAATAATGCAGATTTGTTTTCTGATGATGTGGGTACCCGTGAGGTCTTCGACCCAATAGGACTATTCCCCTCGGATGGCGCCCACTAAACACACATAATAGCATATTAGGGCAAAGTTTGGGCGGTTTTGAACGCAAGATAAGGGGAGCAAACCCATGCCTTATTCACTCCACCAACTCCTAAGTGGGTTATGAGTAATGTAGATTATGTATATAGATTTTATTCTTCAATTTTCACCATCCATTTTGTTGATCACTATTCAGATTGCTAGTGTTATACAGATGATGGAAAATACAAAGTGGGGACTCCTAGATGGACAGTTCCAATTTAAAAAAAAAAAAAAAAACCTTTCAATACTAATCTCGATTGCTTATCTTAAAAAATAATAACAATACAGACCATCTCAATCAACATATTCTTAAAAGAGTTTTTTATATATACCCCCTAAGGTATATATGATTTGTAAATAGTCCCTTGTGGTTTTAGTATTTGCATATAGGTCCCTACCTTTTCATTTCAATACCTTTCATGCCTCCAAAATCAGTATTTTTAATGAAAATCGGTAATGACACGGGATTTGTGTTGAACTTTTATAAAAATGACAACTTTGCCCTTATATCAATTAAGCAAATATGAGTATATTATTATTTACCAAAATTCCATATTGTATCCCAATTCCCAACTATCTCTCTCAATAACTTTTTAATGCACATGAAGCCTAATTATGTATTTTGAAACTTTCATCAATTTAATGGAGGGTCATGCATGGATTGGATCAATTGTAACTAATTATAAGCATATGCATTGATTGTCATTATAGTAGATTTGGATTTAATGAAATAGAACCTCTATTGATAAACATAAATTTACATAAAGGTTATTCTCTCCTACTTTATTTAATTATCAATGTTACGAGCTTTACAGAAAAATAAATTCAAGCCTTTGAATTTAACCATATAAGGATAAAGAGACGGGCAAATGTGTCATTTCACGCTAAAAACTTTTGGGAAATTCTACTGGCACACAGATTTTCACTTTTCCCACACAATTTCTCTCTACACACATTTTTAAAATTTTAAAACTACATTATTACTTTTCACACACACCCAAACTTCCTAAACTACTCATCCCTCCATTTCCCTCTTTCTTCCCACACACATCCTCTTTTTTACCTCTTTTCCCATCTTAGATTACCTTTCTTTCCATGAAAACTTGTTATGGGGATATATTCTAGTTCAATGTATATTTTTAGAAACAATGTGAGTGTTTTTAATGCATTCTGGCTGCAATCCGTCGATCGGCGCAAGGGTTCTGAACCCATTTTTCGCGACATGTTCGGTCATTGAGTGACCGAACATACTACCATTGTTCGGACCTGAAAGTCCGAACAAAATCACTTTGTTCGGACTTTCAGGTCCAAACATAATGATATTGTTCGGACCTGTATGTCTGAACAAAGTGAATTTGTTATTAATTTTCAAACCAGAAGCTAGACATTGACACATTCCCCACCTTGTAATAATCTCTATCTCCATAAGCCTCTGATACCAAATTCTTCACCAACCCATTTGCCAACTGTCTGAAATCCGTCGAAATCGACTCATTTGTCGATGATCCACAAACTGAAGTGTCCCAATTATCGATGACATCACCGGAAAAGTTGTAGTAACCATAGGCTAAGAAGCACCCATCAAGGTAGATTCGCGCAGAAGTGGAAGGAAGACATAAGGGTAGTTTTACTCTGCTCTCAGTATAGTAGAGCTGGCAATCAATCGAAGACAGGTACCCGAAGCACTGTCCTAGGTCGTATACCCGTTCGGAGACGTGGTCGCCGGCAACGGAGATGCCGAAGCCGTCGGTGGCGACTTTCTGCGATACGATTTCCATTGCATTGACAAAATTCACATCGAAGATTTCTGGGTGTTGGGTCTTGTTGGGACTGCAGATGGATTTCATTATGGCCGGCATGTCGTCGGAGGTGGCGAGGGTGGTGAATAGGAGGAAGAAGGATAAGATGGTCAATACCATTTGTGGAGGTTGGAGGATTGGAGGGTGGTTGGTGGTGGTGGTGATGGTGTTGGTTTCGGCTTTGGCTTTGGTTTTGGTGTCTGATGAAACACTCCTCCATGGGAAGATCTGTGCAAAGCTGGCTGCTGCTTCGAGTGAAGATGAGTTGCCCAAGGAAGATGGAGGAAGTGGAGAGTGAGAACTGGAGAATGAAATAGGAGAGAGAGGAAGAAGAAGAGCTTGTGTGTGAAAAGAGAATGGGTTTTGAGTTTTTGTGGAAGTTTGGATATTTTGGTCATTTCATGAAGGGGTAATAATGTAATAAAAAAAGGATAAATTGGCTGTGTTTGAAAAGAAAAAATTGGTGTGCCAATAGCAGCACCCAAACTTTTTGATAGTTGGTTGGCTATTGATTTTGGGGACACCAAAGGTATTAAAATGAAAAGGTAGGGGCCTATCTGCAAATACTAAAATCATAAGGTCCTATTTGCAAATCCTACAAACCTTAAGGAGGTATATGCAAAAAGCTCTTCTTAAAATTTATAAGTTACTTAAGGTAGGGTGGGGTGGGGTTTACATTTTGATGTATGGAAAAGAGGGCAATTGTAAAAATCTCTTTATTAGAATTGAAAAATATGACTTATCAACTTTTTATTGGAATCTTCTTTTATGTGATTGATGTGGTGTTGTTTATATTCATAGAACTTATTGTTTTTTCCGCTTCTAATGTGTGATTGGTGTACAATTGCTTATATTCATGGAACTCATTATTTTTTTGTTCATCTTTTCTTATTTGGGTTCTTTACTTTGCCTTGCTCCTCCTGAAAGAGAATCATGCCTTTGCTATTGCCCGCCGTTTCATCCTCACCATGGAGTTGATGTGGCTTAGAAGTCATACTAACAAAGAGTTCGGATCCCTTGTTTCGTAGCAACAGGGAGATACTGTTTCATCCTATCATAAATCGCCAACTGTGTAAAATCTCCTCCTTAATTTTTTCATTCGAAGAAAGCAATTGAGAGGGTACATTAGCTGGCATAAGATTTTACATAGTTGGTAATTTATCATTGGATGAAATAGTGTCGCCATGTTTCTACGAAACAGGGGATCCGGAATCATTAACAAAGAGAT
Organism: Umbellularia californica; assembly: GCA_028538565.1. Lineage (NCBI taxonomy): Eukaryota > Viridiplantae > Streptophyta > Magnoliopsida > Laurales > Lauraceae > Umbellularia > Umbellularia californica. The sequence continues at coordinate 20,511,176 of JAPQWN010000010.1, forward strand.
GTCAAGCCACCAGAAGGTAAGTATGTATCATGACCCCAAAAAAGGGTGAACGCAATTGCAGAAGATGATATGGCACCCTTGCATCATTACTTCTCCCTATTAAAGCGACCAGCTATGCTAAAGCATATGGCAACCTAGAGACAAAGGGAAAGTAGGATAAATACAGGGACTAGAATGTAGAAGAAAAAAAAGAGAGAAAATAATTATACTAGCAAAGCTAGTGCAAGAATGAAAGAAAAGAAATGAGAGAAAAAACTTGGGCAAGAAAGGTACCGCGAGCTCTTTTAAAAGTATTTATAATAATCTTGAGTATCAAGTCTTTTAAGTTGTGGGAGAACCGTAAATCACGCTGTTGCTTTTATATTGATAAAGCATGCTTTTCAATGATATGAGCATGGACTACATAGATACATCACTTTACAAATTTCTCTCAACTAATAATCTTCAAATCTCTCAGTCACTTCACAAGATTCTCATAGTCTCTAAGATCTCTCAGACAAAAGGAACGAGATTCTTTCAATCGATTAATTAAAAATTTCTCAGTGAAATTTTCTTAATCTATTGGATCTTTAGGATCGTTATTGCTAATAATAGCTAATCCCAATTTCGTTATAGGCCCGCTAATTAATTTATTATGCTAAACCAACCACAACCCCCACCCCAGAAAAAAAAAAAAAGAAAGGCAACAGTAATACATCTCTAATGTGAGGCTTGGCTTAAGAAAGTGGAACCATGAGGATGTAAGGCCTTATATTGGCCACTTGGCCAAGAGTGCCCACAAACCAACTTCTAATGCCCCTCCATATATATATATATATATATATATTTCAAAAGGTAAAGGGAACAAAAGAATGTGGCGGTGATCCCCATTAACTACAACGCAAAGATACGAAGCACCCGAAGGGGAGCAAACACCAATGACCCAGAAGTGGGTCAACCCAAAAAAACACTCATAGCTCGGGTCGGGCTAACGAAGCCCACAACGTGGGCTAGGCAAAGAAAGAGCCAAAAAGAAACTCCCAAAAATCAGGAGTAAAATTGAACAAAAGGATTAGCGCCTATCATCACTATTGACTATGTTAAAACTCCTTAGGTGCCTTGCAACTATTCTAAGGAGATGTGGAGTCATCGAAATTGTTCACGTACATAAGAAATGATAATCCACCTTTATATGTTTAGTACAAGAATATAATACGACATTTGAGGCAATGACATGCCATAAGAGAATTAGTTTACAAAGATTAGCTTGGACAAGGGGTAGTAACATGCATAACTAGATAAAGTATCCGCAGGCATATGAGGTTTAAAAGACTAGCGCAACTCAATTCAAGTTCAAAATTATAGATTTAACTGATTGTTAGTCACCAAGGTGGCCTGTAATAAGAATTTGTACTTTCTAAGGTCCCATTTGATAATTCTAAAAATGAGCTTTTATTTTGTGATTTAGAGTTTATTTACATATTAGAGTGTTTGGTAAACCTCTAATTAATTTTCTAGTTTTAGAGTTTATTTACAAATTAGATCTTTTGGCTCTAAACCTCTAATTAATCTTCTAGTTTTAGAGTTTATTTACAAATTAGATCTTTTGCCTCTAAGAAAAATAAGCCAAGGAAGGATGCTTATTATTTTACAGTTTTTCAGGGAAAGTGGATAAAGGTGGACAATGCAAGAATTATGTAGATGAAAATAACTTCATAAGTCAAAATGACGTAGATGGAGGATTTACATTGTAGTTTTTATAAGGTGGGCCCCAATTAGCTCATGAAATAAGTGAGTTTTTTTATAATTTTATCAAACACACTAATTGTAAATTGGGGCTTTTTACGAAAAAATTAAGTTTAAATCATAAATAAACAATTTTTAGAAGAAAAAATATAAAACAACGAGATAATTGTTCATACATGTTTTTGGAAAAAAATTATCCCAATTGACAATATCATCAATCCAGTTGATGAGATGATATCATCAACCTTCTGCAACTTTTCTTCTTCTTTGATGGTTTTCATGCCTAATTGTCTATAAGGTTTGGAGGTAATGATGCTAAAATTTGGAGGAAGATGAATATTCATTTCAAACAAATGAAAAAAAAAATCGAAAGGAGATTATGAATGCATCAAAGAAAAAGGGTTTGACAGTCTTTTACAAATCAATTAATGATGTGTGTTCAATCCGTACACCGTAAAATTCATTCTTAAAGTTGGTTCAAAGATTCCAATTTAATTAAACAAAAAACACTCTTCAGATCTAAAATTCCACGCAAATAATACAATAACACCTAGGAGAAAACCTCATATTTACTACTAAAAAATTACCCTACATATTGCTCATAAACATCAAAACTTATGAAATTCTCCCAAATAAATGGCTTCAAACTCTAATTCATAAAAGCATATCCAAACTCATCCCCTCAACTCTCACTCGAAGCCACCACCAAATTAAGAGAAAGTCCTTATTTAGGCATTTCATCGAACACCTTGCGCTCCAAACATGAACTCTCAAACTCATGTGAACTGGGGCGATAAATGTATAGCAACTAGGCATAAGACCCACACACTTGAGGAACATGACTGAGACTACTTAAGGAAGACCACTGGAATACAAAATGTAATGATTTTTATAACCTTTCCATCATTAGGTAGAAAAAGATGGATCAAAATACATTTTTTTACAATGAAGATTGACGACGTCAACCAATTGATGATATCGTCAATTGAGTTCATGATATCGTCAACTAGGGTGATTTCGTCCAATACTATGTACGAACAATTATATCGTCATTTTATATTTTTGATCCATAAAATCATTTAATTAAGGTTTAAGTTTAATTTTTTTGTAAAAACCCCTTGTAAATTAGAACTTAAAAGGTAGAGCTTTTGTTTTAGACTGTAATCTTACTAGATTTTATTAATTAGATTAGAATCTCCAAATGGTCCCTAAGATACATGTATTCTAAAGTATAATTTGGATAGATGAAATGGTGGTTGGCCCAAAAGGAAGGTCACCATGTTCTCCTTTGGAACATGCGTTGTATTCCCACCAAGATAGTTCTCATCATGTGGCACATGGGTCAAACTCAAACTAGCCCTTACTGAATTTCACCTTTGCCCAGGTCTGGCCGTGTGAGTTTGTGTTTCACCTGCCAAAAGTCGCATCCCTAAATTCAATTGATCTCCTTCTTTCCAAACATTACGTCTATATTTTAATCATTACTCAACTCTCATCTTCAAACTCTAGTAGATATGTCACTTTCGAATTGAATTGATTCACAAATATGAAACTTGGGCTTCAAACAATAGACTAAGCCCAGCCCGAGTTACACCCTGCTCTGAATGCATTTTACTCTCCTAAAATTTCACCACTTAAGTCTCGGTGCATTCGTCAATTTCTTGTCATCAATCTTATATTATTCTTAAAAAGAGAACAGTGGGGTTGTGAAGTGACTTGGTTCCATCAAGCAATGTACACGGCTTTTGTAAAGCTGAGCAACCGTTTTTCTCTTATGATAGCTTTCTTTTTTTGTTGTATAGAAGTTCCCTGTTTTGGGTCTCTGCTTGATGATCCTTCAGCACTTCTGTTGCTTATGGGGGCTGGTCTCTATTGGTCCATGTATTCTTTTTCCATCTTAAAACAAATTACCATATAGCAGAAAAAAAGAAAAAAAGTGAATTTGACGAGTTAACAGAGCAAGGCTGAACATCACTTTATTACTTTCGTAGTGTACATATGAATTCACAGACAAACAGTCTGTATTCCATCACATTAGCCAACATTAGATACAGAATATAAAATAGCCAGCAGGAACTCTGGTTTAATTTTATAAAAGCTTTGGGTAGATTTTGATGGGCATTCCCTTTGAGGGAAATGGAAGGGGATCTACAACAATGGGCTCATGAGGATCAAGCAAGGACCAGTCAAATCTTGTGACAATGTAGTGAATGAAGATGAGTATGTTTAACCTAGCCAATTGGTACCCAGCACATGATCTTTGTCCTCCTCCAAAAGGTACGAATACATAAGGGGGCATGGGCTTCTCAAACCTGCTTGGGTCAAAAATCTCAGGCTGTGGGAAGTATTGGGGATCATAGTGAGTACCATGCATAGTCCACAATACCTGCACCACAAGTAACTAATTTTCAATGTTTCAATGAAAAAAGTACAATAATTCAAAAAATCAGGTTAGGTTCAAATTAAATTCTAATGGAAGATGAGACAGTGAGAGCCAACTGCATGTACAATCTTTTCTTAACAGTTAATCCTACCTCTTCACACTTCTTACCTAATTGGCATTGGACGAAGAATGATCTTGATTGGATTGATGTTCACTGTTAGATTGAAGAAACCCAATTCTGCACTGTTTAATTCTTAGTTCCCACTAAACTGAGGACTACGATCATCCAACAGACTATAATTAGTGATCGTTCCAAGTGTGAACCACAAAGCAAACTACACTTTGTCATGGCATGGTTTGCTTGCCTTTGTTAAGAATGGTAACAGATCCATTATAAATCTAGGAAAGAGATAGTCCCATCTACATTTTCACTTTTCACACTTCATCCCTCTAATTTTCCTTTTGCAGGATCCCCTTTATTTGGATTCCTACGAATTATTAAGAAAGCAAAAGGGCCCTAAATCTAGGGATAAAAATGGATCTGAATATCTCTAAAAAGGAGCACAAGTGTGGTGTAGATTCTTTCTGCTGGAAATTCAGGTAACTTCTTGAGGCAAACACATAATAGACCACTCGAGCATTTAGATAGGATCATTTGCTCCAATAGATAAGTCATGATAATTGATAAGACATGTGACAAAAATCAGTCTCTTAGGTCATCTCTATCTATTCAATTTGAGGCAATGAATAGACGGTCAAAAATGAATTTGCCTAGATTCACAGTGGTGAACCTCGAGAAAAGAGTGAAACTGTGTTGCCTCTTGTTGTATCATATTCTTTGCATAGTTAATCAATGTTTACTGCAAGGCCTAGTGATTAATACTGCATTGAGATAGGGAAAGAAAATAACCTTCCATCCTTTGGGAATTGTAAACCCTTTGTAATCAATATCAACAATTGCTTTTCTGAAAGAACCGAATATCGGAGGGAAGAGCCGCATGCTCTCTCGAGCGACTTGCCATGTATATTTCATCTTCTGTACATCTTCCCATGTCAGACTTTCACCATCTCTCTTGCCTTTGTTGATTTCAACATGTTCTGCATGGAATAGTATAGCAAAATATTATGAAAGATTAGTCAAGTCTGGAATCCATGGTTTCAACCAAGACAAAGTTAGCGTAAATATTTAGATGAGAACTGTCAGCTTCTCATATGCCTCCTCTCTTTGGAATTGCCGAAGTCCAAATCCGACACTCATCCTGCAATTTGCACCTCTGGATAAAAATCAAATCATTGAACTTGAGGATCCTAGATGAAGGTGTAAGTTGATATTTTGTACACATCCGGATCTCATTGCCTCACAATATATGGGATACATTCTACTTGTAGGGATAGTGTCATGACTATTACAGGCATAATATTCTAATATGGCTATGTATTTTAGTTAACTACACTAGAAAAGCTACAATTTTCTTTTTCTTGTTTTGGAATATGATAACTTGCATGCAACTTGCAGTCATGTCAGCCTGCATAATTACTTACAGGCAGAAAGTGTTGACAGCAAAAATCCATGTGGGTCTTACTTTGTATACCCCTAAAATGGTCGGTGCAGTGACTAATTCCTAGAAACAGAGTATAAGGTCGGGGGAAGTGACTGGAAACAAGTTTTTTTTTTTTAAACCAAAATGCTTATATATGCCCTCTATTGCTAGAATTTCTAAGGCACATTTCACATTATCGTGAGGGAAAAAAGGAATGGTTTAAATAGAAAAAGGACATTTCCTAGTGTTGAAGAGAGATCTATAGATGGTTGGGTCCTAACTATGGCCTAACTAAATACACTTGGGTTTAGGTTTGCACTTAGGCCCCAATCCGAGGATCCAAGTAAGCCGGATTATGTTAAATTGACACTAGGGTTCTGTCATTGTTAAAAACAAAGTTATTTATGAATTCACCATAATATTATCCTTTTATAACATTTAGACTTAAATGTAATCCATTCTCATGAGAACGGGTCCTGTTGGGATCTTGAGGATTGGAGTCAAATCCAAACCAACTTATTTCGAATTTGGAATCCAACTTGAAACTTTTTTCATTTAAAGGTACAGTTTAATTCTACATTCCCTGCAATCAGTTTGGTGGTCTAACATTTTCATACTTAGATTAGTTCATTTTATATGGAATGAGCCAAGTTTGCGTTATCCCTATTTCCGGCCAGCAATTTAAATAAAATAAAATCTTCCTATTTAAAATAAATTGGGGTTGGGCCAACCTTCTGCATGTTGGGTCAGACTAAACAGGTTTACCAGCATTGAATGCTGGTTATGCAGAGTTAGATGGAGTTGATCTGCGATGGGTGCAGATCGAAGTTGCTTCAGCTGTTTTAACAATAGACTTCAGCCATGTTTACCAACCCATTTTTTTACCAGGCCCAATCCATTTGCCGCCCTAATTAATTCTAGCCACTTTTAAGTTCAAAATATTTCCTTCTAAACTGGATTTTCCAAGGAGTAGCTACTCCCTGTGGGGTCTGTGTGTGCAAGGCCGCAGAAGGCAGTTGATTCCTTAGCAGGGTGATAGGGAAATCTGCTGCAGAAAATAGGCCTCAAAACCGCCTCTGAAAATCCTAGTGGAGAGAATCCTCGCTGGACCAAACGTGAGGGGGAAGGCACCGGAAAATCAGACACCCTATCCCCTCCCTTTTCTGCAGAAACAAGGGCTGCACAAAGAGATCCTTAGTTTTTGAATAATAACAATTATAATAATTGATGATGCAGAAAAATGACTTCACAAACCACCGGTCAGTTAATGGGTAATAAATGCGGTAATTAAGAGGAGAGAGAGATTTATAGTGGTTCGGTCAGTGTGACCTACGTCCACTTCAAAGGCAGAGTTCGCCGGATGTATTAATTCTCAAGTGTTTCAGAGATTACAAATTTGGGATCGTGTGTAGAAAAGAGAAATTTGCTTGCCCCTCAAGTATCGAGAGGCTCTTAAATTTATAGTCTTCCCCTAACAGATGGGGACGACTTTACAGCGCTGTTTACGAGGAGCCTTCAAGGTGTCCTCGACTAGCGAGGCAGTTGTGATATTCTCCGCAGGACTTGGTAAAAGCGGGACGTGGCCTGACTGCTTCCGAAGCGACCCGGACTGCTGTGACGTGGCCAGGCATCGTGGGTTTGGGCTCGGACTCCATTGGATCAAACGGATCTCCATCAATTTAGGCTTTGGTTCATGACAGATTGGGCCACTTGGGCCTGACTCATCATTTGCCCCTCAATGCCTCGCGCCCGAAGAAACTTTTGAAAGGGGGGCATTTTGAAAATCCGGGCTTCTTTCCCATTCAAATAAGTTTTGCCGCATTCCTCTCCTTGCCAGTAACTTGTTTTCCTCCCAAGCCCTGAGGAGAAGGATTTTTGGGAGAGTTCTTTTAGTGTGGGACTCCTCTATTTTTAGTTTGGGGCTTTTGAAACCCTATGCTAAAATCCCTTTTTAAAGAGAAGAGACCATCCCCTTTAACCAATTCCTTCTTCAGTTGTTTCCCTTTCTAGAGAAAGCAAATCTTCGATCCATCTTCTTTGACTGTAAGTAGAAGACAAAAAATCCATTTACTTTTTCCCATCCCAAGAGATTTCAATGGAGAGTGAAGGGGACTCTGCCCATGGGAAGAAGAAGGTGCTTGAAACAAAGGGAGATCTAAGCAGCAGTCAGCGATGTGTAGTGGATCAGCCCGCCGCCTGTAAGGGAGCAGCAGTGGATTCGGCGGCCTGGGCGGGCGAGGCACCTACAGTCCGGTCGGGCGTCGAAGTGGACGCAGCGCCAAGCACGGGCGCCGGCCTGGGGATGGCGCTGGACACGGCAGCCCATTCGGGCGTCCCGAAGGAAGAAGCGCCACGCACGCGTGGCGTGGGCGTCGCCACACGGGCGACGGCGTCCGACGCGGCAAACGCAGCAGCCCCCGTAGGCGCCGGTGTCGTTACACGGGCGGTCTCGGGCGTGGGCACCGGCCTGCAGTCGTCAATCAGAGCAACAGCCCCCATGGGCGTGGCGACAGGCGCAGCAGCGGCTAGGACGGCAGCGGCGACGCCTAGCACGGGCAGCGTCCAGACAGCACGGGCGCGGTCGTCGACCGGAGCAAACCCCTCGGGCGCGGTCGTCGATACACGTGCAGGAATGGGCGCCGGCCTGCGGACGTCGATCGGAGCAACAGCCCCTCGGCGCGCAGCAACAGGCGCAGCAGCGGCAAGGGCGACAGCGGCGACGCCCAGCACGGGCGGCGCCCAGACAGCGTCGGCAGCGCCGGGCACGGGCGTGGGGGGCACCGGGGCGATGTTCGGCTTGGCAGCGGGGCCCACAGACGCGAGCGGCCCCGCTCAGGTGAGCACAGCAACAGCAGTTGGCTCGGTCGCCGAGGCAGGCACCAAGCGTGGGGCGAATGCGTCAGGCCCGGGAGCCGCGGGCTTCGGGCGTGAGACCACGGCATCAGGTCCGGGCGTCGTGGCATGTGAGGGCCGTGCGGCGGCGGTGGCAGCATCGGGCGGGAGCATTACTGCTGCAGCACGGGCGGGCGAGACTGGATCATCAAGTAGAATTTTGCGTCGTCGCAAAAAATATCAAGGAAAAGTCGTTGTTGACGATGCCGGGTCCAAGGTGAATACTACTTTTAGTGTACTCAAAACTGACGGTGACCTTCTGAAGATTGTTGTTTGTATCCCTCCTACTATGATGTGCCGCCGGGCTGAAGCGGACGAGCCAGCTTGTGATGATTCCTCCGGTGACGTTGTCATTTATGAGGAGATGATCGAGGCAAGGTTAAGGTTTCCAATATCCTCCCCCATTTGCCGTGTTCTTCATTATTTTTCCTTAACTCCGGGGAGATTAGCACCGAACGGCTGGAGAGTTATACTCGATTTCCTTACGCTGTGGAGGAGAGTGCATCAAGAGGACGCTTCTCCTCTGGAATTTCATGCTGCCTACAACTTGATTGAGTCCCCAGCCCCTAACAGGGGATGGTACTATTTTACCCCTAGGGGCTGCAAGCTGCTCACAGGATTGCGTTCCAATTGCCACGATTGGAAATCTCGCTTCTTCTTCATCGGTGGAGATTGGGTTGCTGAGTCAGATCGACCTTTGGTACCCACACGATGGATTGACGCCAAGAGACTAGGTACGTTTTCTGATTGCTTTCTTTCTTTTTTTTTATGCATGTGCTCACTGTCCTGTTCCTTTGCAGATCCTCCCATACTCTCCACTGAGCAGGAGCGCAAGCTGCAAGCGGTGAGAGATCACCCTGACAAGGACTTGGGAGTTCTCTTTCCCAAGGAGAGAGGCAAGACCAGTGGACCTCCTCCGGACTCTTCGTCTTTGGGTAGGACTGGCGGACTCCTTCCGGGATCGACTTCAAAGAGAAAAGGTAAGTCATTTCAACTTTAGCAATGTTTTGTGTGTTTACCTGATATGCCGTACCCTAATAACACTTTTGTTTTTTCCAGCCGTAAACAGAAAAGCGATTGAGGCCTGCCTGTCTGGTAGGAGTACCCCTCCCTCCAAGGTGGCAAGGACAGATGACTCCTCACCAGGGACCTCTCTACCAGTGACTCGTACGGGGCCTCGGGTGCGCCTCCCTCGAGTGGCCTCTCCACCAGTGACTCGTGCGGGGCCTCGGGTGCACCTTCCTCGGGTGGCCTCTCCTGTGGTGTCTCTCCACGCAGCGACCTCCTCAACTAAGACTGCTGCTCCGCAGTCTTCCTCTCCAGCTGCCCCTCAATTGTGTCCTCCGCGTGCGGGTACTTCCACAGGGGTACCGACTGGGGTTGATCCCATGCTAGGCAACCCGCGAGCGATCCGGGAAAGGCTAGGAAGATTTGTGTTGCCCCCCGAGGTCTGTCAGGTTAATGCCTTGGGCACCGAGGGAGTCATCAACACATTTCTGGAAGGTCTGGCTCAAGTAAATGTTTACTATTTCCCTTTTCTCCAGACTTTCGTCCTCTTTTTTGTCTTATGTACTGTCTCATTTCCTTGTCCTTTATCTTTTCAGGCCTCCACTGCATCTGTCTACCTGTTGTCAAGGGCTTGATCTTACAGTCAGGTGAAACGGGAGAGTGAGACCGTTCAAAAGGAGCTTTCCGTTGCTAAAGGAAAGATTACCACTCTGGAAGCTGCTAGTAAGGCCTCCGAGGTTGATCTTAATGCTGCCCGCGAGAGGGTGACCCAGCTTAATACTGAGTTATCAGCAGCCCGCGAGAGGGCTGCCAAGGTTGATACTGAGCTCTTAGCAGCCCGCGAGAGGGCGGCCAAGTTTGATACTGAGCTCTCAGCAACCCACGAGAGGGCGGCCAAGGCAGAGGCTGAGCTTGTGAAGGCCCGTGAGAGGGCTTCACTCAGTGAGGCTGAGCTTGCAGAGACCCGTGAGAGGGTGCTGCTCAGAGAGGCTGCGGTGAAGACAAAGGTGAAGGCTGCACACGAGAGGGCTTCTCAGGCTGAGGAGAGGGCTTCTCGGGCTGAGGAGAGGGCTGAGCCTGCTGAGAGGGACCTCGAAAATGACCTCGCTAATGCCTTTATTGACGGCTATGATGAGCTTCGAGGGAAGATATCTGCTGCTTTCCCAGATCTTGACTTCTCAAGCTTCTTGCCGACTGAGGCGCCTGATGATGATGGCAGTGGCAGCTCTGATGATGCCGAGGATGATGCCGAGGAGGATGAGGATGAAGAAGATGACGAGGAGGGGGATGAGAGTGATTAGAGGATAGGGACTTTTGTTTTGTCATTTTTTTTTTTTTTTAAGAAAGGCAGTCTGTAGCCTGACTTTTGTACATGCTTTAAGCCTAACTTTTGAGAATGCAAGGATCTTTTTATCATAAAATGTTTTTATTCATCCATTGCTTGAAACAACATTGACAAAGTAAAAGTAATCGCACTGAGCCCCAAACCCTCATACACTGACTCTCATACAATGTCACTGGTAGTACCTTTTCAAATGTTCCGCTTTCCATGGATGAAGTAAGGCCTTTCCCTCAGAATTCTGGATCCTGTAGGTGCCCGGTCTCACTACCTCTGTGACGAGATAGGGCCCTTCCCAGTTTGGTCCCAACTTTCCTTCACGGGAGTCTTTCATGGCGAGGATCACCTTTTTAAGCACCAGGTCCCCCGATTGGAAGGAATGAGGCTTTACCCTCGAGTTGTAGTACTTCGCCATGCGTTACTTGTATTCCGCGTTGCGGACCACAGCCATCTCCCTTGCCTCCTCCACCAAGTCGAGGTTGATGCGAAGTCCTTCCTCGTTGGTGACGGGGTCGTGGTGGTGGACCCTTAGGGAATCGACTCCTATTTCGACGGGGATGACTGCCTCAGTCCCATAAGAGAGAGAAAAAGGAGTTTCCCCGGTAGGAGTTTTTGGCGTGGTTCGATAGGCCCATAATACTCCTGGGAGTTCGTCAACCCAAAGACCCTTCACTCTTTCCAGCCTTGTCTTTAAGTTACGGAGAATTGTTCTTACCATGACTTCTGCCTGCCCATTCGCCTGTGGGTGTGCCGGGCTGGAATGAGGCTGCTTTATTTGAAGGTCGGAGCAGAAAGAATTAAAGAGCTTATTATCGAACTGTTTGGCATTGTCACTGACAATGGCGTGAGGTATCCCGAAGCGGCAGACTAGGTTTTTCTAGACAAAGTCCTTTACCTTCGAGTCTGTTATTTTCGCTAGGGGTTCTGCCTCCGCCCACTTTGTGAAATAGTCGATGGCGACGACCACAAACTTGCACTGTCCTTTGCTCAAAGGAAGGGGGCCCAGGATGTCAATGCCCCATTTGGAAAAAGGCCATGGACTCACAATGATCGTCAGTTCCTCTGGTGGCTGCCTTGGCACAGTTGCGAAACACTGGCATTTGTCACACTTTTTGGCAAACTCTTTGGCGTCTTTTACCATGCTCGGCCAAAAATACCCTTGCCTAAGCGCTTTGTGGGCGAGGAAGCGTCCTCCAGAGTGATTCCCATAAATGCCTTCGTGAATCTCTCTAAGGACATAGTCAGCTTCTTCTGGCGAAAGGCAGCGTAGCAATGGTAAGCAGTAGCCCTTCTTGTAGAGTACATTTTGTAACAGGGTGAACTTAGAAGCTCGCATTCTAGGCTTCTTGGCCTTGAGGGGATCATCTGGTACTGTTTCTTCTTGGAGGTATGCCTTTATGGGGGTCATCCAGTTTGATTCGTCCGTTGTACAATTGATGTTTGTTGTGTCTACATCCAACTTACTTGGCTCAAACTGGTGCCCGATCAGCGTTGGCTCTGCAAATGAGGCCTCCAAGGATGAGGCGAGCCTGATGAGTGCGTCCGCGGCCATGTTATCCCCTCGAGGGATATGACGGATCTGGAAGTATTGAAACTGCTGTGCCAATTTCTTCACCATGCCAAGGTATTCCTGCATTTTTGTTTCTTTTGCTTCGAATTCTCCATTCACTTGATTTACTATCAATTGTGAATCGCTATAGGCGGCGAGGGACCGAGCGTCCATTTCTGATGCCAACCTCAAGCCAGAGAGGAGGGCCTCATATTCTGCTTCATTATTTGTGGCAACAAAGTGTAGCTTCACTGCATATTTGATGGGTGTACCATCAAGGCTGATCAAGATGAGTCCCGCTCCACCTCCCTCGCTGGTTGCGGAGCCATCAACATACAGGTTCCAAAGTGGTAGTGAAGAAAATCTTCTCGAGGTGTCTGGGCGCCAAGAGGGATCTGGGCGCACATTGGGGATGTCAGGCCACCAGGAGCGATGTGGGCGCCCGTAGTAGCCTAGGCGCCCGAAGTCTAGGCGCCCGGGGTGGTCTGGGTGCCCATTGTTGTCTGGGCGCCCGGGATGGCCTGGGCGTCCATTGTTGCTGTCTGGGCCTGGGCGCCCGGGGTGTCCTGGGCGCCCACTGCTGTCTGGGCGCCCCTCCGGGTGTCCTCGCCAGGTGGTAGGTTGGCTTGTAATTTTGGGCTCGACTGCAACGGCGCGGTGGGTTCACATTCCGAGTACGTAAACTCAGCTACAAAATCTGCCAGTGCTTGTGCCTTGATGGATACCCTTTGTTGGTACTGGACGTCAAACTCGCCCAGTTCCACTGCCCACTTGAGAAGTCTCCCGGATACATCCGGCTTTGCCAAGACTGTTTTCAAAGGCTGATTGGTGACGACCACGACAGTATGGCTCTGAAAGTAGTGCCGTAGGCGCCTAGCAGTCGAGATGAGGGCGAGCGCCAGTTTTTCTAACCCTGAGTATCTGATCTCGGCTCCATGGTATGCTCTGCTGACATAATAGATGGGTCTTTGCACACCATCATGATTTCTGATCAGAACAGCGCTAACTGCTGAGGGGGAAGCAAATAGGTACAAATATAACACCTCACCGGGTGCAGCATGTGAAAGGATGGGAGGTGCGGCCAAGTATGCTTTAAGCTTCTGGAAGGCCTCCTCAGCCTCAGGTCCCCATTCAAAAGTCTTTCGGAGAATTTTGAAGAAAGGCAAACACTTATCTGCAGACTTGGAGACGAATCTATTGAGCGCTGCAATTCTTCTGTTGAGGCGCTGCTCCTCCTTGGTGGAAGTGGGCGACTTCATGTCGAGTAGAGCTTTGATTTTATCAGGGTTCGCCTCAATTCCCCTCTGGTTGACCATGAAGCCCAAGAACTTTCCCGATCCCACGCCAAAGGAGCATTTCTCAGGGTTCAGCTTCATGTGGTAGGTTCTGAGAACATTGAAAGTCTCTTGAAGATGGTCGATGTGATCTGCTGCAGCCAAGCTCTTCACCAGCATATCGTCGACATAAACCTCCATTGTTCGCCCAATCTGGGACTGAAACATTTTGTTTACCAGGCGCTGGTAGGTTGCACCTGTGTTTTTTAGCCCGAAGGGCATGACCCTGTAGTAGTATGTCCCCTTTGGAGTGATGAACGACGTCCTTTCTTGGTCTGGGGGATGCATGCTGATCTGGTTGTATCCAGAATAGGCATCCAGGAAGGAAAGGAGTTCATGTCCTGCTGTGGCGTCGATGAGGAGGTCAATCCGAGGCAGCGGATAGCTGTCCTTTGGGCATGTTTTGTTAAGCTCCGTGAAGTCGACGCAGAGGCGCCACTTCCCATTGGCTTTTGTCACCATTACCGCATTTGACAGCCATTCGGGATATGCTACTTCTCTGACCGCTCCATTTTCTATCAGCTTCCCGACTTCTTTGTCCATTGCTTTTGCCCTTTCAGTGGAAGCGCCCCTTAGCTTCTGTTGATCAGGCTTGTGGCGAGGGTCGACATTGAGGCGATGAGTGGCGACTTCAGGATCAATCCCTTCAAGATCCGCATGTGACCATGCGAAAACGTCCATGTTTATTCTCAGAAAATCTGTTAACTGGCAAATCAGATCTTCTGAAAAAGAAGAGCCAATGTACACTCTTCTGTCAGGATGTTCTTCATGAAAGGCCACTGAGGTAAGTTTTTTAACTGGTTCCCCTCTTTCTGTGGTGGCGTCATCGTTCGGGTCCAAGATTTCGACTTGTAATGCCTCCTGGGTCTTCTTGGCCTTTATTGAGGAGACGTAACATTCTCTTGCTACAACCTGATCTCTCCTGATCTCCCCCACTCCATTTGGGGTCGGAAAGCGGAGGATGAGATGATAGGTGGAGAGGACGGCCCTTAATGCGTTAAGGGCAGGTCGTCCTAGTATGATGTTGTAAGCGGACGGGCAATCTTTCACCAGGAAGTTCACCATTGTAGTAGAGCTTTGGGGTGCTGCCCCGGCCGTGACTGGCAATGTGATTGCCCCAAGGGGATACACCTTCTCCTCTAAGAACCCAATAAGGGGGGATTTTACTGGCTGCAGCCTTTCCCGGCCCAACTTGAGCTGGTCATAAGCTTCTGCGAATAGGATATCTGCAGAGCTGCTGCTGTCCACCAAGATCCTACGCACCTGAAAATTGGCGACCGTCATGGTAAGCACCAGAGGGTCGTCATGGGGATGCTGGACTCCTTCCAAGTCCATGTCTGAGAAGGATATGGTATCACTAGCGCCATGCCTGGGGACCTTGGATGGGCGTGCTTCGTCAGGATGCCTTGCCCTTCTGACGTGGGCCTTCATGGCAGAAAGTGACTCTGCTAATCCGCCTGAGATAGTTCGGATCTCCCCAATGGGATGCTGGTCCTCCAGATTGTGAGGTGGTGGTGGTGCTTGCCCCTACCAGCAACATACTGGCGCAGGTGACCACGTTGAATGAGATCTTCAATCTGTCTCTTGAGGTCATAGCAATCGTCAGTGTCATGACCATGGTCGCGATGGAAGAGACAATATTTGGCCGGGTTTCTGCGGTTTGGAGGGGACTTCATCTTTCCAGGCCATTTTATGGCTGGGTCATCTTGTATTTGGAGCAAAATGTGCTCAACAGCGGCATTGAGAGGGGTGAATGCTTGTCGGTCTCTCTGCGGAGCAGGACCGAGTCGGTCTCTCTGCGGAGCAGGACCGAGTCGGTCTCTGACAGGTAACCTCTCTGTCCTGTTTCTCTTGTTGCTTGTCTTCTTCTTTTCGTCTCTGTCCCGCTCTTTCCCCTTGTCCCCTGATCTGGAGGACTCACCTCGCCTAGCCCTGGTGATGTCTTCAGCATTTATATATTTTTGGGCCTTTGCTAGTAGCTCTGTCATGCTCTTTGGCTGGCGCTTCATCACTGAGAGGAGGAAACTCGACGAGCGAACGCCTCCCAAGAAGGCTGTCATTGTCACTTTGTCATCGGGATCTTCGACCTGAAGTACCTCCTCGTTAAAACGAGTGAGGTAGCTCCTGAGGCTCTCATTTTTGTCCTGCTTTACGCTGAGCAGGTGTGTGGCGGGCTTCTGGTGGCGGCGCCCTCCGATGAAGTGTGACACGAAGGATTTGCTCAACTCCCCAAAGGTGGCGATGGAGGCTGGGGCTAGATTGGCAAACCACTGCCGAGCGGAACCCTTCAGGGTAGTTGGGAATGCCCTGCACATAACCTCGTCAGGGATATTAGGTGGTCCAATGGATCCTTCGTCCCATCGAAGGTTTCTATGGACGGCATTTTGAACCTTTGAGGAAGCGGGTAGTTTACCACGTCGGGCTTGAACGGTATATCCGTCCGCCCGACTAGGTAATCCACTGTTTGTGGGGCCTGCGCCTTCATGGCGTTGAAGACATCACCGAGTTGGTTCTGCATTTCCCTGATCTTCTCGTCCCAGCGATTGGGGGCTCTTTGAGAGTGATCATGGAAGTTGCTCTCCTCCATGTTTTCACTTTCCCCTTCTTGGAAACTAGGACCATCCCCATTAGAAGCAGAGGGAGTAGGTGGGGGTCCTTCATGATGTGCTCCTCCTGGAGGTGGGAATCCTTCAAACTGGGCTCCATCGGGAGGAGGAGGTCCTTCGTGATGTGTTCTCCCAGCCCCCAGTGTAACCCCAAAAGGGGGGCCCAGAGGAAAACCTTGGGCGCCCAAGGGATGGGCGCCCAGGTGATTGGCGCCCGAGGGATGGGCGCCCGGGGGATGGGCGCCCGGGGGAGGAGCTCCCCGGCGTGGAGCCCTTGCGTGGCCCGGGCGCGGTACTCCATGCTGTGCTCCTCCAAAGTGTGCTTCTCCCTGCCCTGCTGTGAGCATGAGCTGTAGGATCTGCTGGTTTTGGGTCACCAGCTGTTGCATGGTCTCCAACATCTGTTGTGGAGTAGGAGCAGGGGCATCTGGGGCAGGATTAGTCGGTGGAGGATCATTCTCGCCTTCTCGAGAGGGATTATCCTCTGGTCGTCTTGCAGATCTTGTGGTGATCACCATAATTTTTGAATGAGAACTTTAGACGTTCCCACAGACGGCGCCAAACTGATGATGCAGAAAAATGACTTCGCAAACCACCGGTCAGTTAATGGGTAATAAATGCGGTAATTAAGAGGAGAGAGAGATTTATAGTGGTTCGGTCAGTGTGACCTACGTCCACTTCAAAGGCAGAGTTCGCCGGATGTATTAATTCTCAAGTGTTTCAGAGATTACAAATTTGGGATCGTGTGTAGAAGAGAGAAATTTGCTTGCCCCTCAAGTATTGAGAGGCTCTTAAATTTATAGTCTTCCCCTAACAGATGGGGACGACTTTACAGCGCTGTTTACGAGGAGCCTTCAAGGTGTCCTCGACTGGCGAGGCAGTTGTGATATTCTCCGCAGGACTTGGTAAAAGCGGGACGTGGCCTGACTGCTTCCGAAGCGACCTGGACTGCTATGACGTGGCCAGGCATCGTGGGTTTGGGCTCGGACTCCATTGGATCAAACGGATCTCCATCAATTTAGGCTTTGGTTCATGACGGATTGGGCCACTTGGGCCTGACTCATCAATTATAATAATAAAGTTGATAATCTTCCTCTCACATGATTCAAACTCCATCAATCCAAAAAATTCATAGTCTTAAATAATGATTTAATAAGTTCCTATCCTAATTATTTGACCGCCAGTTGGGACACAAACTTGGCTAGGGTTCTTTTTTTCCACCAGGGCCAGTAGAGAGGAACCAAACTATCTTCACAATGTACTTCACAATATACAGTCGGTCATATACTTCACAATATACTTGACGGTGTTGAGTTTGTGGACTATTGAATATTGATCCCATGAAATTTATGGGAGGATGATAAATTGTCCATGTATCAAAACTCACTCAAAGACATTGGTCGCTACTTGATCCAAGGAATTGGAATTGATCACTGTCGAATAAAAACTTCCACCCGTTGTACGCTACATTTCACGAAAGCTGCCACCATCTCTGCCAAAAAGAAACTTACAGAAAACACTAACAAAAGTTTTAAAAAACAAATCACTATACTATGGAAATAATTTTCATTTTCATTTTCCATAAAAAAAATTCACGCATAACATACTGGCCCTTATCTTAGACCTAACCCCAAATTCATGTGATTATTGCTAATTAAGTGCATTGTTAATTTAATAAGTGGGATTAGAAGCTAATCATCTTAATTTGAGGATTAGAGTAGGTTTTTATAGCTATGGGAAGTTTTAAGGGCCTTTGAACATTGTTTGACACATTTAGGGGCCTATACGCACCCCCCCCCCCCCCCCCCCCCCTTCCTTTTTTTTGGCTAGTTAGTGGCCAAGAAAGGTGGAGTAAACCAGCCCACCCAGGGGATCGATCCCTGAGTAGAGCTATGGGAGCGAGTGTGTTAGGTTTTTGAGTGTTGGCTAAATTCATGGGTTTGACAAAACTCTGGGTCTTTGAGTTGTAATGTTTTATTTATTAAGGCCTTTGAAGTTAAAAGATTGGAAGGACTCAGAAGAAGAAAGCCTGAAGGGATTAGAATAAATCTGCTGGAGAAATTATGATGAATTTCCGGATCTATCCAGAGAAGGGTCCACTCGAGCGAACATTGCATCCGCTCGAGCGAACAGTGTGAGGGTTGCCTAGTTCTGAAACAGAGGCTGGTCCGCTCGAGCGAACACTGAGACCGCTCGAGCGAACTGGGCGCAGACAGTGGTTCAAGATTGGAAACTTGATATTCTAATTGTGCTCAAACTGCTAGTTTTCATCCTAATCAATTTAGGAAACATTAAGCACGAACCAAGGGCTTTTTAAAGAACTCATGGGCTATTCCAAAGAAAAAAAAAAAAAAGACCCTCACCTCTCATAGTGCTGAGTTAGAGATTATTATTTAGAGAGTTCTCCTCTAGAGATTTTTATGAAGTTATGCTGTCAAGTTCTCTAGAGTCAGTTCTTCTGCATCCTTTGTAGAAGAAGATTATCTTCCTGCGAGAAGATCTGAGGAGTCAAGTGCTGATTTGAATTTGTTGCAATTAACGGTGTGAAGTCGTTGAAGCGTGAGGCGACACAAGGTAACTTCAGTCCTTGGGTAGGGGATATCTAGGAAAGAGATCTGAGTTTCTTGTAATTGCGAGATTCATAGTGCTTGATTTGATCCATTTCGGATCGGTGGTTTTTCACCCGGTTAGGGTTTTCCACCTTAAATTTGGTGTCCTTGTGATGTGTGCTTGTTGATTTATTTCCGTTGTATTATATTTGTTTCTGCACACTTTTGGGTTGATTGTTTGAGTAGACCAATCTAGAAATCCCGGAGACCCCTCTACTTTTTCGGAGTGTGCTTAACCACATCAACACTAAGTGATTCCCCATCAACCCTTTCTTTCATTTCCCTGTTCATTGCATTTTATGGGTAGAATTTGGGGGTTTTTTATTTAAGAATTTCCAGTAGCTTTGGAGGGTCCAGGAAGTGATTTTGGAAGCTTAGAGACCAGAGGCAAGTGTTTAATTTGAATTATTATATATGCATGCTATGTTTTCATGAATTTCCCAACTCTACTTATTAATGTATAGTTATATGTCATTGCTCTTTTGTTTAATGGCTTAATGGTAGTTGTTTAGGTATTTAATTGGACTAATAATGGGTGTTAGGATCACTAGGAACCTCACCCAAAGATTGCCCAAAAATCTAAGGCCGGAGGACCCCAAAAAGAGCCCCCTGAAGTGAACCGCCGGGAGCACACATACCCAGCCATAGGGGTCCATAGCTAGTCGTGAGGCACCTAGCGGTTCAGGTCAGGCGCCTAACTATCCACCCTGTTTTTCCCATTTTGACCTGTTTCCATGCCCTTTCACCCCATTTGAGTTAAAACACTTCCCTGATCATTTAAGGAGGATTTTTAGTCACTCCAAATGATCAATTAATGTATATGACAAGACCTAGTTCTTTTGGGATAGAACCATGAAACTTAGACCCGAGATTTTGGATTTTACTTAGGATCGTGACCTTCCCCTTTGACTTTTCACCAAGGTGTTTAGAAAACGTGATAAAAAAATTCATCTTTGTTTCGTGGGAATTTTCCTCGAAAGCAGGGGCGCATTGCCCCATGCACCCCCCGCGAGCTCATCGTTGAGCTTAACCCCGATCATGGAGTTTATCATACTCGTCTAGCTGGTGCCCAACTTAGAACTTGGACTCGCCCAAAAACATTAGACTTGATACCTAGTGGGGTGATGTTTGAGCTGACACTCACCCCAAGAGTTATCCGGAGACATGTTGATGTAGTTCGGAGTTGAGGATGCGTGTAGTTAGAGATTTGGATATCAAACACCACATGCAAGGAATTTCCTTCCCTGACACCTCAGACCATAAATGCATGTAAGGTCAAATCTTATTACCCCAGCATATTAATGGCATCTCAAAACTTAGATTAACATGTTTGTAATTGATCCTTCACTGTATAAGTAAAATTAACCCGTCCAAATTTCCAAATATATGGGGTGCTTGGAAACACACTCATAGTTTATTGGTGTTGGCAAGTGAGTATCACACTCCTCGATTTTAAAATATCACTCGTGATCACTAGTCCAACATGGCTAGCAAAATAAGTACCTTTGTACAATAAGACGAATCCTCTACCCACAACAAGAATTTCCACTTTTCCATGCAGAGCCCCGTTTTTGTCATTCAGGGCCACACAATTTCCTTTAATAAAAAAATAAACTGGTTTTCCCACTTTAGAGATTATTTAAATTTTCTCTATGAGGGGAAGGAATCCAAGATTTGCCTATCATAAAAATGAAAATCCGAGGAGAGCTGAATTCTCTAGCTGCACACATGCACCCATAATGTTTTCCATCATGACCTCTACAGGAACTCATGTGTAAGACACAGGAGTAGAACCAAGAAATTGAACGGAAAGTTCTATGTAAAAGAAATATTAGGAGAAGGGGCAAATTTAAAAATATATCTAGAATTTGCAGGGTTTTTTATTTTTTTTAATTTTAAGCTCTTTTCGTATATAGCCCCAGCCCCTTATACTTGGGTCCGCCCATGATAACGGGTGAAACATTTATCTAATGTATGAACCGCTGCAACCCAGCTGCAGTTTTTTATTTAAAAATTTAAATATAAAATAGAGAAGTATATTCAGCTAATTAGCTAGATTGGATCCTTGAAGCAATAAAGGTGTACAGGAAATGCATCCGTACCTTGCAAGAGGCGATCATAGCAGTGGGGGTGGTGTCCCAACATCCTAAAGATCATAGAAATGGCAAGAGCAGTGGTACCATGAGCTGCAAAGATCAAAAGCACCACATTGTCAACTACCTCTTCCTCACTCACCTCTCCTCTCACCAACCCTAACACCAAGCGAGACAAAAGCATCAATTCTTCCTCTTCCCTCAACCCCCTCTCCATCTCCTCCTTCCTATCCCTCACCACACCCCTCAACACTTTCCCTATCTCCTTCCTTGCCCTCTTTGCCTTCCAAAACTCGCTTCCGGGCACTTCCACCGCCACTGCAAACACCCCACCGAGCACTCTCTCGAAGGTCTCAACCAGCCCTTTCTCTGCCTTTATCCCGAGCAAGCACTCGCAAACTATGGTGAAAGCGAGGAGCTTGGCTGAGTGGAATAGGTGAATGGACTCTCGCCCTTGCCAGCTTGTATCAAGATGAGCCGTGACCAACCCACATACCTTCGGCGCCAGTGCTTCGAGGGCTGCGCAGTTGAGGCAAGAGGCGAAGGCACCTCGGAGCCAGCGGTGCAGCTCTGGGCCCTTTCCCATTATTGAGTCCTTGCCCATGAGCTCCACTGAGGCGGTCGGCCATGAGCTGATGACGAACTTGAACTCGTTGGAGAGGAAGAATCGGTTGGCCTCTGCACCAATCACGACCACCGTTGGCTCCCCCATGAGCCGGGTTTTGAAGATGGATCCATGCTTTGCCATGCGGGGGAGGACGAATTCGTGGTAGAGGCGGTTTTTGACTTGGGCTTGGTAGAACTGGACCGTTTCGCCTATCCATGGCAAGCCCATGTCTCCAGGAGGGAGGTTCTTCTTCTTGCATGATTTGGTTTTGATTGCTAGGAGGAGGAAGAGGAGTAGAGAGATTGATAAGGAGAAGATGGAGAAGGAAAAGGGCCAGGAGACAACAGAGGCCATGTCCGGGGCCATGGTGAGAAAGAGAGATATGAGGGGGTGTAATGAGTTTCTGAGAGTTTTTTATAGGAAAGAAGAAAGGTGGTGGTATGGTTAAATTGTTTGTTGTGATCAATATTTCCTGAGGGCGATTGTGAGAGATTCTCTCAGTATTTAGCTATAAATCTATTATTGAATGCATTTAATATACATGATTTGACTTTTTCTTCTTATTTTGATTATGTGTTTTTTATTTGACCAGTCTTAACGGCGAGAATAGCTACTTCTGGAGTATAGTTTTTATAAGGCCGGATCTCCTGTAGTCCGGATATGTAGCTTTTAGAACTTCAAAGTGGGGCCCAAGTAATGATAATTCTGGTTGCTCAAGCTTAATGTCATCCCTTCCTATTTAACTTCAATAGGAGTTGGTTCTACACTAAGTTGAGCTATGACTAATAACGAAATTAGCGCACATTTTATTATTAATTACATATCTTAATCTCATTAATAGTCATGTACTCAATCTTATGGTAGGACCAACTTTCATTAAAGTGAACTTCAAGGATATATCATTGGATGAGGAGACATTCACCTTGGAGGGTCAGGATTATCATTAAGTGATTGAGTCATGCAGTAGACTTCTAGACATATGAAGTTTGGTGGCGATCCGGACTGAATTCTTATTAATCATTGCAAGTTGCTGATAGTGATTTTGAGACTGCATTTGTGCAGAGCCATCAGGTTTTCTCTTCCGTGGCATTGGGTTTCCAACAGAGGTACATAGGATAATCGGATCCTCTCAAGCGACGAAAATAGGCGTAAAATAGTGGTTTTCTTATGTTTTCTTTACTGCACCAAATAAGAAGAAGCAGGCGTAGGAAAATCTGGTGCATTGTCGGCACCCCCAGTTCCCGCTGAAGCCATGTATGCACAAACAAACCCTAGTGTTGATGAATGTAGGTAGATAAATAGACTTGGAGAGTTTTGAGTTTGGTTGAAGAAATTAGTACAACAGAGAGAGATATAAACTAGAAATTGTGTGTGTTTCACGTTGCTCGCGGGGTAGGAAGTCAATGGCTTGCTTCACGAAATATACTCCTGGTTTTTAGGTTATGGCATGTTTTTCTACGCTTATCCTTAAATTATATGAGTTGTGCTGGCGTAACCACCGGACTTCTGTCCTTGATGTGATGACTGAAGAGCGCTCAATATAGTTGACACCAAGGTGGGGCTCGTTAAATAAAATTTTCAGATTATACATTATATATGCGCAAATATTCAGATGAGAATTGTCTCCAGATCCTTGCCTATGGTATTGGTGCATGCTCTTCTCTCCGGATCCTTACCTATGGTATTGGTGCATGCTCTTCACCAAATTATGAACTTAACCTCTTCACAAACTGATAAATCGGAAGCCAAATTTCACACTTATCCCACCATCCATCACTAAATTGAAATCTAAGGAATTTTCCATCTAAAGTCATCAAACCTAATGGCTATAAAGTAAATAATTACGTTGATCTAATAGCACTGATATTGTAAGTGCGCTAAATAATCACTGACTTGTTTAGAAGAATATAGAGCTTTTTAAGAGAGATTGAATGGATGCGTGGAACCTGAAAGGGAAGGAGAAAACTGAGGTAAGAGACCCTGGCTACAGTCAGCCGAAGGCACTCCGATGCCCAAATTAGTTCAACAACTAAGCAGAGGATGAGTGAGTAGGGAAGAAGAGAGAGCTTAGGACACGAGTAAGGTTGTGTGTATGCGTTATATGTATGAACATACCAGTTGTTTGCATATATTTACAGGCGAGAGTCACATCAGACCTTCCCTGAGTGGAGGTAGTTGGAAGTAGGCTCCCATTGGACCTTACTCTAACTCCTTGGTGGTAGTTGGAGGGGAGGTTCCATAGGACCATACCCTGATATGGATCCCGCTCTTTCAAGGATTATTGACGTGACCATCATATAAAAGCACTTCCTTGTCTTTATCTGGTGTTTGTCATATCTGTCATCACGTTTTGTAACATGGTTGTTGCTTAACATAGACGCGCCTTGGCACTACTATCGAGGTGTGCTAGTGCCAAGCTGTACTACTGTCGAGCTGCTGGTACTTTTACCGAGATCGAGACAAATCTAGTTAGTACTTTTACCTAAAGTAGCATAATCTCGGTATTAGGGAAACGTCCCACACAATTACCCCCTATCTCCTAACCTTTTAAAGTTCCCTAACTCTTTGAGGTCGGGAGGTAAGTATTATGATGGGAGAGCCCTTCTGAGTATTGGTTTGCATTTTACCTCGGCATCGGTTGCTGACATCTGATCCCTATCACAGTGTCGCTTCCTCTGCCTGAGATAATTAATAGCACGTGGCTATCTCTGCCCGAGGTAATCAATAGCGTGTCTCAATTGATGCAGAAGATGCACTGGCGGTACCATGTGTTATTGCCTGGTTGGCAGTCCAGTCACTTCGAAGAGATGCGTGGGGCCCCCGAGGTGACGTGCGTCCTTGAAATTCGAAACGGCGTCCACCCCTCCTTTTATATAGGGGTGCTCCTTATTTCTTCTTTACTTTATCATCCATTAGAAGAGAGACTCTGCTAGAAAAAGAAGTCCCACCGAAGCCCAGGTCTAGCGAACCCTAGTCCAGAATACTCCGAGTCCTGTCCTGTCTGCCCTGTTTCTATAAGTTCCTCCTCTTCCTTATCTCTTCCATTTCTGCATTCTTATTTCTGATAGGGTTTCCGCTGCACTGCCTCTTCTAGGGTTTATTCTCCCCATTTTCCCTTTCCGAATTTCACCTTTCGTCTAGGGCTTCCTGGCCCCGTTCTCCCTTTCCTTCGTTTTCTTAGCTCTTTAAGGCTTTAGGAATGGGCATTTACAGACATTGGTTAGAGACCCCAGGAGCCACAGTGGAGTTTAGGGCTAGATATGGGATATCGGACGATGTCCGGATTAGGTTAGATAACCCGGAGAACCCATTCGATGGTCTAACGTTTACCAACGGCTGGATGCCATTCTACCTTGTCACAGTGGTGGAAGGTGGGGTCAAATTCCCCCTTCACCCTCTTCTGAGGTCCTGCCTCAAGAAATGGCAGCTCTGCCCTTGCCAACTGATGCCCAACAGTTTTAAAATAATAATGGGCGTCGCCGAGCTCAATAAAATTTTGGGCATTAACCTCGGTGTCCATGACATCGAGGACGTATATGACCTCTGCAAGTCTAGGGGGGTGACAACGCCTATTACCTCCGCAGTAAGGCAAAACGGGAGTGCCTCGTCCAAGACCTGGAGGATTCCAAGCGATATGCCGGAGATGCTCGCTTGTTCGTCTCGGGCAATTGGGAATTTGGAGCGACCGAGCCCGAGACGACGAGGATGGACAGAGTTCCCCGTGGCTTCAAGACCTCACCAAGTAATTACTAACTTATGAGATTTTCTTTGTACTCCCATTTTCTTGTCTTGCCAAGCTAACGCCTCTTGTTTACCGTGTAGACGTCCGTCAGAGGAGGCAAGAGGCCAACCGGGTTGGCTAGAAAAGAAATGACGCTTGCCTGAAGGCTGTGCACAACTACCGAGGTCACCATGGCTAAGCTACCTGGGCGTTGCTAAGGTGCGAGCCAAGGTACCATTCGTTTATAAAGAGGAAGAGTGGTTAGCCGGAGGGAGGGCATCAGGTTCGGGTGGAAGAGGAGAGAATGAAGCCTGAGCCAGTGCAGGCCCCAATCGAGGTCTCCGCTTCGTCCCTCGATTCCCCAAGAACACGCAAAACTATCTAGAAAGGAACCCCCCAAAGGGTCTCACTAAACACAAAGTACTAAAACTCCTCCAAAACTATAAAATAGCTATTCTAGCCCCAACTCAACCAAAATGCACTAATCACGCTTAGCACTAACACAAGACTTAATTAGTACTAATCGAGGTTACTCGGGTCGGAGTCTTACAATTTTAGTGCTATTGAGCCCTGCAATCGGCGTTTCGTACTCAGCTTCATTATTGGATGCCTTGAAGCTGAGTGTCAGGGCCTGCTCGATGACTAGGCCTTCCGGAGACTAGAGGACTATGCCAGCACCAGCCCTTTTGGAGGTTGAGGATCCGTTGATGAAGACCTTCCAAGATGATTCAAGGAACTGCTTCCAAGATTACTCTTCTTCTGTCTCGGTGACTTCAGCCCCATTCCTTTTGCCCCCTAGTTCGGTGTCGAACTGGCTCGGTGCCGAACTAGGAGAAACAAACTCCATAATGAAGTCTGCCAAAACTTGGGCCTTGATTGCCATTCTGGGCTAATACTAGATATCATACTATCCCAGATCGACGGCCCACCTTGAAATTCTTCCAAAGAAATCTGCCTTTCTGAAAAGGGACTTGAGTGGGTGTTCTGTAACAACCACGATAGTGTACGTCTGGAAGTAATGTGAGAGTTTGCGATAAGCACTAACGAAAGCTAATGCAAGTTTTTACAATGGCAGGTACCTGGTCTCGGCATCAAGAAGGATCTTGCTCGTGTAGTAAATGGGCTTCTGTTGCCTATCTTCCTCTCTGACGAGTACCAAACTCACTACATGATCCGAGACGGCCAGGTATAGGTAGAGCACCTCTCCCTGCTTTGGGGTAGACAGCAGGGGTGATGAAGCCAAGTAAGTTTTAAGCTCCTGCAGAGCTTGGTCGCACTTCGAAGTCCATTGAAATTTCAATCTTTTCTTCAAAAGTTGAAAAAAGGGACGACACTTGTCAGAAGCTCGACTGTAAACCGATTAAGCGTGGCAGCCATGCCAGTGAGCCTCTAAACTTGCTTGGCCGTAGTTGGACTTTGTATTTCCTGGATCACTGAGATCTAGTTTGGACTTGCTTCAATTCCTCTTCTTGTGACTAGGCTTCCCAGGAGTTTGCAGAAGCCGACACCAAACGCACACTTGGATGCATTCAGTTTGAGCTGGAACTTTTTGAGGATGTCAAATGTTTGACTTAGGTCTGCCAAGTGGTCCTGTGACCTTTTAGACTTGACAACCATGTCGTCAATGTAGACCTTCATTGTTTTGCCAAGCTGGGCCTAGAACATCTTGGTTACCAGCCTCTGGTAAGTTGCCCCCGCATTTTTTAACCCAAAAGGCATCACTTTGTAACAGTAGATGCCTCTAGGTGTTATGAACACGGTCTTTTCTTCATTAGGCCCATGCATCGAAATTTGATGGTAACCTCGGTAAGCATCAAGGAAACTCATACTGTCATGCCCGGTGGTGGCGTCGATCATTTGGTCAATTTTTAGGAGTGGAAAGCTGTCCTTGGGACAGGCTTTATTGAGGTCAGTGAAGTCAACACAGACCCTGCACTTCCCATTTTTCTTCTTGACCACAACCGTGTTGGCCAGCCACTCTGGGTAGTGGACTTCTCTGATCGCCTTGGTTTCCAGTGGCTTCTCGACCTCTTCAATCACGGCCTCTGTTTGTTGAATCCCCGTCCACATTCAACTTGTGGCACATGACTTCGAGGTCGATGCCAGGCATTTCGTAGGGTGTCTAGGCGAAAACTTCCTTGTTTTGTAACAAGAAGTTTAAGAGCTAGGATTTCTCAGTTTCAGCGAGTTGGCTGCTGAGTAGAAAATATCTTTCAGGATCGTTTGGGTCTATCCTGACTTCTGCCATATCTTGAATGCTCTTCTGTGCTGGAGCTCGGCCGACGTCCTCCAGCTCTGCTTCCAGTTCGGCCATATGTACCTGCTTCGGCTCTGCTTCACCAGGTACTAGAGCCATCAAGCATTGCTTAACCATGAGTTGGTTACCTTTGATTGTGATCACCTCAACTCTGCCGGTCTCGTTCTCTAACGGGAACTTGAGTTTTTGGTGATGGGTGGAGGGCACTGCCTCCGTATTATGTAGCCACGTTCTCCCCATAATTGCATTTTATGGGGATGGTGCATCCACTACGAGGAAGTCGGCTGACATGGTGGCTCCTCCTACTTGGACTCAGAGGGTGATCTTCCCCTTAGGATATACTGGCTTAGTGCTGAAGCCCACCAAGGGGGTGCGCGCCTCCTGCAAGTCCTCCTCTCTGAGACCCATCTTTTTGAAGCATTCAAAGTAAAGGATCTCTGATGAGCTCCTAAGATCCAAAAGAATCCTCTGTACCATGAAGTTTCTTAACCTCAAAGTCAAAATCAAGGGATCGTTGTGTGGGAGTTGGACCCCATCCAGGTCCTTATCTGAGAACCAAATTCTGTGCCCTTCCTTCCGAGCTTTCTTTGCGCCTGGTCCCAGCTCAGCAGTCATTACCTATTTGTCGTGTGAAGCCCTCCTAGCCTCGGCACAAGCTTGATTGCTCCCCTTTGGCACGGGAGCTAGGTGAATGACATTGATGATGCCTTTCGGCTCATCGCTGTCCTGATCATTATCATTTTGGCGATGAGCTCGGCTGTTATTCCTTCCTTCTTCTTTAATGTAGTCCCTCAAGTGCCTATCTTTGACGAGCTTCTCGAGGTAGGACTTAAAGACCATGCAATCCTCAGTTCTGTGCCCAGTTTGCTTTTGATAGGCACAGAACTTGCTTTAATCACGGGTGGAAAGGTCACCCTTCATTGGCTGCGGCCATTTGAAGAATAGTTGTGACTTGATCCTGCCGAGGAGCTTCTAGATGGGCTTCTTAAAGATTGTGTTTACAGCCTTGGAGGAGGCAACAGCTGGTTTGAACTTCTTGCCCCTTGAGATAGAATCTGGGGTCATCGTAGAGCTTGTCGATGCCTTGTTTTGGTCCATCTCCTCCTTCCGAGATAACTTCTTATCCTTCTTGGAGGGTCTGTCTTCCTGCCAGAGGCCAAAGCTTTCCTGAGCTCGGGCCTCGTCTTCTTCTTGTTCAATAAACTGATTCACCCTGGCCATCAGTGCTTTCACTGTGACCATGGGGAACCGCACCAAATCCTTCCAAAGCTCATTACCTAACAATAGAGACTGTTCGAAGGACTTGATGACCACTCTGTCAATGGCGTATTCCACCTGACTATACACTGTCCAGAACCTTTTGGCAAACTGAGTGATGCTTTCGGTCCGCCTCATTCTGATCGCCATTAGGTCATCGTCGGTCTTCGGGATGACCCTGTGGGCTTGGAATTTTTCCACAAAAGAGTTTCGGAGCTACCGCCAGCTCGAAACTGATCCCTCCAGAAGCGCGTAAAATCACCTTAGGGGGAGGTCTCCTAAACTGGAAGAGAAGACTCTACAGCTCAGGTGACCGATGTCGCCCCATACCGACATTCTCTGAGTGAAGTGCCGGAGGTGTGCTGCTGGATCTAAAGTCCCGTCATAAAGAACAAACCTTGGGACACTTAATTTCTCAAGGAGAGAAAAGTCTCTTATCTCCTGAGAGAAAGGAGATGTGCCGAGGTCCTCAGTATCATAGGCATTCAGCCGATCTCGGGTGAAACCGACCACCTCCATATTTTGCTGGACCGTCGCTTGACTTGTCGGTCAAGCCATTCCCTCAAATCGGCATTGTCCTCCGGTCTCTAGCGCGACCTCTTAGAGTCATCATTGAGGTGATTACTACTCGAGCCTTCGTCATAAGCTCGGTCGCGCCTTCTGTTAGTCAGGATTTGCCTCAAAACTTGCTCAACTGAAGGAGCCCGGTGGCGCCTAGGGGTTGGAAGCGAGGCTTTCATCTTCTTTCAAAGCTCCCGCTAGAGTTGACGGATTAACTCACCCTGCTCCTGGATAACAAGATTTTGGGCCTCGATATCCGCGAGGAGCAGGTTGTTATCATCATCGTCGTCAATCTGATGGAGGGATCGATGCGACTTGGACGGCATCGGGGTTTTATCTCGTCGAGAGCTCTCCGACAGAGGAGCATCCTAACGGGGACGCTCCGCTAGAAGGATATCTTGACGGAGACACTCCAGCAGAGGGTCATCTTATTGGGTAGGTGTTGTCACCCCCTTTAAAGATGAGCCTGATTGAGTCACAAGCCCTTCGACACTCTTTGCACTAGATTTTCCCCCGGTTCTCGCCTAGCGAGGGGCCGGCGGGAATTACTTTGATAACAATAGTGGTAGCGGCGGGGCCTTTGACGATCCTTCTCTGTTTCTGGTTTTTGGAGGCATGATGCCTAAGGAGATAATTTGATCATTTCCAACAGACGGCGCCAATTGTAAGTGCCTAAATAATCACGAACTTGCTTAGAAGAATATAAAGCTTTTTGAGAGAGATTGAATGGATGCCTGGAACCTAAAAGGGAAGAAGAAAATTGAGGTAAGAGACCCTGGCTGCAGTCAGCCGAAGGCACTCCGATGCCCAAGTTAGTTCAACAACTAAGCAGAGGATGAGTGAGTAGGGAAGAAGAGAGAGAGCTTAGAACACGAGTAAGGTTGTGTGTATGCGTTATATGTATGAACATACCAGTTGTTTGCATATATTTACAGGCGAGAGTCACATCAGACCTTCCCTGAGTGGAGGTAGTTGGAAGTAGGGTCCCATTGGACCTTACTCTGACTCCTTGGTGGTAGTTGGAGGGGAGGTCCCATCGGACCATACCCTGATATGGATCCCGCTCTTTTAGGGATTGTTGACGTGACCATCATATAAAGGCAACTCCTTGTCTTTATCTAGTGTTTGTCCTATCTGTCATCATGTTTTGCAACGTGGCCGTTGCTTAACATATATAGATGCGTCTTAGCACTACTGCCGAGGTGCTAGTGCCGAGCTGTTGGTACTTTTACCGAGACCGAGAAAAATCTAGTTGGTACTTTTACCAAAACTAGCATAATCTCGATATTATGTTATTGGCAAAGCATTTTTTTTACCCCGGCCCGGGACGCTAGGTTCTACGAGAGAACCCGCATACGCATGGGAAGGTAGCCTATTCTAGTGGAAAGGAGGCCCACACAAGCAGGAAGAAAGCCCACACAAGTGGGAAAGGAGCCCGCACAAGCAAGAAAAGGTGACATACGCAGGGTTCAAACCCCGGACAGGCAGGTAAGAATTAACGCTTCTTACTCCTCAGGTAAGGAGCCGTTCTTGATTGGCAAAGCCTTAGTGGTCTCCGCTGGAGAGTTTGCTAGACACCTCACCCAAATAAAACTTTATCATCAAATTCTTATTCCAACTGTATTAAAATTGGGGGCGAACGGGTGTTTTTTAGGAGAAAACTCCCCTCCTAGTTGGGCCCAGTGGTATGCATGATGATCGTGAAAGGTCATTCGATGAAAAGATACATATGAGGCCTACTTATATTGAGAATCTTGAGTCTTATAAGATCTTAACCTTTAGACCTATAGTACTAAAATTCAATGATTTAGAAGTATCATTTTATTATGATTACAATCCAATGGTAAGAAAAAGTTGGGAGAGTGCCAAATTTGTACTTGTAACTATTCATAAGGGGTAATGTGTGTGAAAAGATTGGATTGACTCAAATTGAGTCATATGACAAGGGAAAAAAATAGATGAGCAAAAAAAAAAGGGTTTTTAAAGTGAGGCGTTTTTAAGAATTTTTCATTAAAATCATATATAAATAGCACATAAAATGTTCCTTTCCTAAGCTCATATTTTATTTGTTTTAAGAAACTGTTCTCTAATATCCATGAAGGCGTGCCAACTCATATGGTTTCCTTTGACTAATATCTCTTTTGGAAAGGGTTTTATTCAAAGTCAACGGGCACAGCTTCTGGCTGGAGTTACTTCCAAGGAGACACAATTAAAATTTTATTTTACCGACTATATGAGAGTAAGTTTAACACACTTATGAGTTATAAGACAAAATAGTCAAACTTACTGCAGTGGTAAGTCCTATCATTCATGAGTTGGTACTTGGGAGGGGGCATTTGACGAAGACCCTCATTTGGTTTATCGGGAGTTGCTTCACTCAACGTTTTTAACTTCCATTTATTATTTCTCAGAGGTAGGTGGGCCTCGTGATTTTATTTTCAAAACTTTTGACCTACTTGACTCAGGGATTAAGTACCCATAAGGCCATAAACCGCATACAGGATGTTATATTTCAATCTCATTAACTATGTACAGCAGTAAACTCTATCTAGAAGATAAAAAGCAGCAATAGACAGGTAACCAAAAATCTACAACATCTAATGAAATAGATTATACATTTGGAGCTCGGTTATACTCTAATGTAGAAAAAGACTTGCTTGATGAAGAAACTCTTTCTTTGTAAGCAATTTAAGATCTCCAAGACCTCTTAGTCCTCTACGCTATAACCCATATCAGATCTCTTTTCTCAAAAAAGATTGGTGGAAACTCCAAGATAAAACCAACTAGAAGCTCTTAAAGAACTAGAAGAGAAACTAGAAAAGATAAAACCAACTAGAAGCTCTTAAGGAACTAGAAGAGAAACTAGAAAAGAGAGAGAGAGAGAGAGAGAGAGAGAGAGAGAGAAGGGCGTGCAACAACTTGCACTGGGCGTGAGATCCAAGAGTGGACAGCCAAGGGGTCTCTATAGCACAAAGCAACCTCCTCTTACTAATTAAAATAGAAGTCATACTTCCATTAAAAATCAATAACTTTCTCCTTTCTAATTATTATAGAAGTCTCACTTCCACAACAATTAGTAACTTATTATTACCACTATTAGAAGTCTTACTTCAAATAGAGATAATGACTTTCTAATTCCTTCCTTTTAGAGTTCAAGTAAGATTAGTAACTTTCTAATAACTTGGGCTAGCGTGGGAAACACTAAGAATTTTATAAAAAGCTGGCTCCAACTGGGACACCGAGCCTCACATCTCATGTGCAATCCAAGCCCACAGTTTTTTTGCAAATAACACCACTATATGAATGCAATTGCACTCTAGTCTTAGAAATAAATTACAAAGAAGACCCTAAACTTCCCAATTACCACAAATATGCTCATCTATCAATATCCGTGGATCAATTGGATTAAACATGTTCCTTCCAATCTTAGATCCACATCTTATTATCCTTAAGCCCCAATTAATCACAGTAATGAACAGTACCATCCAATTAACTCTTAATCGTGATGGGTGCGCACTTACTAATGATAAATCCATTAATTTGCATAAGGGAATAATATAGATAAGTTCCATCTGGACCATTTAATGTTCTCACAATCCTACTACCACATACCCAAGACACCGAGGTGTTGACCTACAATTAGCCTCACTCATTGGTGAATCAAAGTAAATGAATAGATGGAAACTTGAGTTCATCAATGTCTCAGGATTGAAAGCCTATTGCTAGGGAATTATGAGAGCAGACATTAAAATCGAGATAGTATTCCATATGGTGCTTCCCATGGTCTTTCAATACATCCAATGTACCAGCACAATGATCCAAATCTTACATTTTGATGATCGAAATAAATCATACTATCTCATAGTGATCAAAGTGCTACAACCTTATCAGATGAGATGCCCAGTCTCATCACTGGTTGTGAAGATATTTAAGTATAAGATTTGTGACACATGTCTCTCATGTGTGGATCTCATCCATACACATATATCACATCTAATATATTAATGAGACCCGGTTCATCTCATGAACCATCATGTCATACGTAATAAAATACCATTCATCTCATGAAAAGAAAACATGACTTTATTGATAAATAAAGAAATTAATCAATTTATTACATCATCTGATGGATTGAGTCCGTACAATCTAACGTTATCAACACATTCATCCTATTCATATTGGTTTAAAAGGATGCCCTAATAGAATCTCACAACTCCTATTATCCAAGCGGATTCAAGAATTCTTTCTTGGAGTACTTTGTAAAAATAAAATCTTTGAAAAATAGAGGCTTTATTTGATTTTTACTAATTAGTAAAGTGCCAAATGGGCCCTAAGAGGGGCGCATATAAGAAAGTGCATATAGTTTTCAAAAAATATATATTTTTTAAACTTTAGGGCGGCCATATATATATATATATATATAGGGAAATATTCATATGCATCTATCCCTCACCATTTGTGGTGAGGGACACCCCTTTTGGGAAAATTTCAAGTACAGAAGTGAGGTATACTTCTCTTTTGTACCTCACTTTTGTACTTGAAACTTCCCCAAAAGGGGTGTCCCTCACCACAAATGGTGACGGATGGATGCACTTGAAGATCCCCCATATATATATATATATATATATATATATATACTATTCAATTTTCTAAAGGTTCAAGGGGTTTTTCTTTATTTTATTTTATTGTTTTTTGGGGGGTGGGCGCAGGACTAATTTACATTTTTTTTATAAAGAAATTTATTATACTAAACCCTTTTAACCCAAGTGGCATTTGACAATCACATTTGCAACCAAATCCAGAGAAAAGATATCCACTTTTCATGAAGTCAAGGAATTGGACCTATGAAAATCCTCATTTTCATGTCTAACATGCTCCATAGGATTTGAAAACCCTCACTTTTATGGATCTGCACACTGAAATCGACTTTTCTCTAGCACATCCATTAATATGCACTGATGTTAGTGTGAAATTCTTAACCGTATAAAGTTTCAGCAAGAAGTCCTCATCCACGTATGATGAGAAATCCTTAAATATGTAGATTCCTCACATAGTTTTTATCTATTATTAATTGTATCATCCTCACGAGCTGACTTTGATATTGTTTGTTATGCATTAAATTTTTTATTCAAGTATATTATAATAATAAAGTTAAATTATATGTGTCAGCAAAAATGAAAGTTAAATTATATGTATTCCTTACTTGTAAGAGGAAGCTTGCGTTCTCAAATGTCCACTAGCGTGTCCGTTATAATTTAATAATAGATACATATGTAGTCCAGCTTGGGGTGGGTCACGTCGAGGCAGCAAACGTCCGGCTGAATTCGGCTTGGGTTAAAATTTGCAAACCTATATACCGGCTCCAAACCCAACAAGCCCAATATCAACCCACTTCTAGTAGGTATGGATTGGAGCAGGTCACTCATTTATCCTAACTTTTTGTCATTCATAATTCCCTTCTTCTACAAAACTGATCCATTATCGTCCCTAACCTCAACCAGGGGCGGACCTACCCATAGGGGATTGGGGGCTTCAGCCCCCACCCAACTGGAAAAAAGCCAATGAGCTCTCTAAAGCCCAATGAGCCCAGCCCCCATTTAAAAATTTGCCTAGCCCCCATCTGTTCTCTCTCTCTCTCTCTCTCTCTCTCTCTCTCTCAAAACACCAAATTGGATGAGACCTTCAAATCACACTTTGTATCTAGCCGGAACTCCTTACAGCGCGCCGCCGCGCCGCCTTCCATTTCTCATTTTGTTTTTAAAAACTCATTTCCAGGTAGGTACCCTTATTTGTTCAGTTTCTTTGCTTTCGTGTATTGATTGGCAATTTCCTTTTCTTTTGTTAGATTATTATCCTCTTAATACCATCTCCTGTCACCGTATAGACATGGAGTTTTGGGGGAACATTTGCCTAACATGAGGAAAATCATACGGTTTTTTCTATGTGGCTCATTTTCCAATGATCAATACAATAACTTTTTGCAAAAAAAAAAGACTTTTTTTTAAATGATTTTCTACAATAGAAAGCAGATAATTGCAGATGAGCACAAACTGGGTGGCTCATTTAGAGATCTGCAAAAGATCTCTCTGATTCACTATAAGACCTAACCGAAGTAGAGCTTTTTTTCCGTTTTTTTCTTTTAAAACCAAAATTGTAATTAGGAATTTGAGATCATTCAACACTTTATTGTCTTTATTAGAATTATCATTTTCACTTTTCAAATGAGTAAAGTATATTAATCGGTTTAAATGTATTTGGATTTTATGGATGTATTTTACAAAATTCTCAAATTAAAATGTAAAAGATATGAAATTTTGGCCATTTTTTTTATTTTTATTGAGTTATATTCAATGGCTAAGAATAACGAGCCAATGGTTATTTTGCGTTCATTCATTTCAAGAAAAGAGCTTCAATTTAGAAGGATAGGAGAAGGATAATAGAGAATTTGATATAATGTTGGCTTTTTATCTCATATAGTGTTATAAAAAAATATTATAATTTTTTAATATCTCTTATAACTCAACCGACACGTATCAGTTTGGCCGTCTCTAAAACTCATAAACTCATCTTTCAAGTTATCGTTTTAAATAAAATAAATATTTTTAAAGCCTCCCTCAATCGAAAACCCTGGGTCCGCCACTGACCTCAACACTTACCAAACAAGACCTATCATCATCGTTGTTAGGCATGTCAATTCGTCCATCGCGAAGGAGCCTGGCCTTGGCCGGCTCTGAAAAGAAAACGCTCTTGTACCGGATTTGGATAATTTTTTTACGGGCCCTAAAATCTGAGAGTCAAGCTTGGTCAGTAATAGGCTTTGGCCCAACACAGTGCTGGATGAGTTTTGCAGCCCTCATGAGCCATGACCATAATAATCCCATATCCATTTCATTTAATTGGTTTTATTTGAGTCAACCATGTTTTTAATAAATTGCATTTATGCTGAGGTTGACATAAATATTAGAGAGATTTTCTCTTCTTGATGGAAGGAGAGATTAATGATTTTTGGGTTTAAAAATAGACCATTGGATAACTCTCTTGCCTAGGAGGCCTTCTCTGTATCCATCACTTACCTTGGAGAAGAAAGGCATAGGAAAATAGAGTTGTGATTCTCACTTAAGACCAACCCTCCATTGGGTTGAAAGCTTAAGATGGTGCATTTAGGTATCATTTAACTTATTTAACTATTTAGATTTGTCATCTCCGATATTATTGGATTGATTCCAAAGAAATCTCTCATGGCTACAAATCTGAAATATTCTAACATTTGGTATCAGAGCCATACTGGTTTTAATCCATTGATCGATTATTGTTTCTTATTAGATTGGGGCTTCCTGAATTTGTCTGAGAAAATACCCAAATGAAATAGATTTTTGGATATTTGATAAAAAAAAAAAATTCAATGTATTGGATGATATGACTCATAAATGAGGATTACCGTGCCCAACCCAATCTGAAAGAGATGGGAATAAAGCGCTTATTTTCTGTTATATAAATTTTTGGTTTAAGAATTACAAAGAGATTTTAACCCTTGTTTGGTCACTATTATCATTTTATTACTAGCTTTTAGGAATGAAAAAAATAAAATGATATTGAAAATGTATTATTTCTAATAGTGGCATTATTGGATTTATTATTATTATTATTATTATTAAGTTAGAAAAGGGCAGTAGTGTGCACTAACAACACATTGTCGTGGGCAGTCCAGCCATGCCCTTTGTGGGTGGCTGGGTCGAACTAGCCAGGTCGGGCCAACCAAACCTCGCCTGCCCAGCCTAGCTACCCAGGCTGTCCTGGCAGGGTTTGGACCTGTTTGGTTCGCCTGACCCAGTCCACCCATTCCCAGGTCAGGACTGGGTCGAGTATTGGTTGTAAGGACCCAACCTCTTAACCCTAGGGTTAGCACTAGTAATTCTGTGGTTAGATTTCTAAGTGGATATTAGAGGTCATTTGTGGTTTTTTATGTGTTAGGATAGTCCTTGATCAGCTTTGAGGAGTTTGGAGAATCTCTAAGTCTATTTTGACCTCTTTTTGGAACCCGTTTGTAATTTTGATTGAGACCGAGAGATTATCCTTGAATTCTGTTAAAATATTATCTTAAACTCATTTGATCGAGATCATCATTCCAGTCAACCTTTGTATTCAACTCAAATCAATTTGAGATCCTAAAACCCTTCAATTGAACATTTCCGTCATAATTGAAGGCTTTGACCGAACAGTTGACTTTGTCATTGAAACCCTAATTCGAGTGACTTCTGAGCTCAAAATTTATATCTCGACCTGCCTAACAACTTTTATGCTCAACCTGAACTCATCCGAGGCCCAGAAAGCCCAATTTGACCCTAACACTCTTTTCAAGGCAAATACCGCAGTTTAGAGAATATCAACTTCTACTCCTGATCTCAGAAAATTATGATTCTTGGCTCGTTGAAAAGCCCTTCCTTAGACCTGTAATTCTTCTTCTTTGACTTGAACCATCCGAGGTCCCAAAAAACCTTCATTAACTCGCTCCAAAATCAGTTAGGTGGTAGCAAACTCACAAAGTTAGCTTTTGCAAAATATCCCAACTACAACCACCTACCACATTGAATGCCACCTGCCACCATTACTTATGGCTACAACTCTCATTCACTCCCTCATTTTCAACCGGCCACGGTGACATGAGAGTTTCTCTCTCTCTCTCTCTCTCTCTCTTTCCTTTCCTTCTATCCTTCCATGGCTTGTTGGAGAACATCTTCTTAAAGGCTTTTCTTGCCATATGCAGCCCGGCTGATCAACTCCTTGTTGTCTCCTTTGCGACATACTTTGTTTTGGCAACCCCTCATGCAATCACCTTCTTCTTCCTTGATCTTTTAAGAGGTAGGCCCTCTTTCTTCTTGGCTAGGACCCATCTTCTTCTCCGTCACCATGTTTTCTGTTATGGGTGTAGTTTTGACAGTGAGTGGTTTTTTCTTGTTAGGTTGGATTTTTGGGTTTTTGTTTGGAGAGATAGCTTCCAGTTGGAGCTTGGCTTGACCGAGATTTGAGGTTTGGATAAGCTTCCGATTAGAGGCAAGTATTTAATTTAAATTGCATGCTTTGGATGGTTAATTTTGATTTGATTTGATCTATCATGTTAATCTTGTTTAAGGAAATAAATCTGTTTTTGTTTGCCTCTACCATGATTGAATTTGTTTGGGAAAAATCTAATTTTTAATGGTTTTGATTTAATGTGGATGGGCCTTAATAAATGGAAAAATGGATTTTAGCTTGGCTCCATGAAGCCAGCCATCACCCCAGTTTTACTGTGAAACCTCATTGGAAGAGGTCACCCCACCTGCAGACCGGCCACTCCGTCCTCTGTACAGCCCGCGGCCAACCCATTCCCTGCATCCAGCAGCGACCCATTCACTGTAAACTCCCGGCCATTGTTGTTGTTCTCGCCAGCAGCCACTGCTGCCTTCTTCTTCCAGCGGCCACCGTGCTGCCCTTTTTCCAGCCGGCCTTTGCTGCCTTTTCCCTGCACTCAGCAGCCACCTGCACAGCTCTAATCCCAGCGGCCAGGTGTTGCTCCTCTCCCAGTGGCTAGGTGCTGCTGTCACATTTCCCCAAACCAGCAACTTGACAGTCAGTGTCTCTATAGCACACAGACATGCTAATATTCAGGAAGGCTCCGGAAGCATTTGGAAAGTCCTTCGGGTCCAGAATATTCTAGAGAAGCCCGGAACACTAAAGAATTCTTGAGCATACACTAGAACGTTTTGAGACTTAGTGTGAGCCACCTGCACAGCTCCAATCCCAACGGCCAGGTGTTGCTCCTCTACCAGCGGCTAGGTGCTGCTGTCACATTTCTCCAAACCAGCAACTTAAAAGTCAGTGTCTTTTTAGCACACAGACATGCTAGAATATTCAGGAAGGTTCCGGAAGCATTTGGAAAGTCCTTCGGGTCCAGAACATTCCAGAGAAGCCTGGAACACTAAAGAATTCTTGAGCCTAAAACAAACACCGACCCATCGGCCACGTCCAATCAATTACGGCCCATCGGCCTTTCACCTTTATCACTCGTGTATCGCACACAAAAAACACAAAAATCACAAGTCAAAGTCTCATTTGCATCATTATTTTGGTTTACAAAGTCAGCCTTTAAACCCTAATTTGCCAAAGGGATTTGAAGGGGGAACACGGGAACGAGGCCGATCCTCTTCTTAAATATTTGGCACCTCCCCCTTTTTATTTTCTTTATTTTAATTATTTTATTTTACTTGGAGACACTATGATTTTTCTAAGTGAGGATTAATCTTTATTTAGACTTTAACTCATAATCCTGAATTGATCCTATTTTAAAGAAACCCAAATTAATATGACAAGACAATCGTTGTGTGTTGCCGGCAGCACACTAGACGAGAGAAAGAACCCACCCATTTATTTTCTCCCCACATTTCTTCGGCTTTCGTCGAAAAATGGTGTTACGGCCATTACCGTAGTTGGCGATCGTGATCCGTCAATTTTGAGGGTAGTCGAATCCTCATTTTCGATGTAAAATTTAAATAGCATATATAAATGAATGGAGATTTCCCAAGCCATGGGGCGGAGGGGTGGGTTGAAATTCACATCCGACAACGATGTCATTCCTCAAATCTTCAATGTTAGGTACACATAGACGATCATGATAGTACAAGACTCCATCCACAATACGAAAGTCAGGACGCTTTGTTATATGCTCTGAAATCCTGGCCAACTTCGGATCTTGCAATTGACTATCCTTGATCTTTTGGATAAAGGAAGGCTCGGACACTGACATATTGGCCAACATTACACCCTTCATTATTGGCTGTAGGTCTACTCCCAGCTCTTCAAATTGCTCAAAGATACAAGTGTCACTTAGATTTGCCAAACCTATTGATTTTCTACTCAAAGCATTGGCAACTACATTTGCTTTCCCCGGGTGGTACTTGATTGGAAAATCATAGTCTTTAATATATTTCATCAATCTCCTCTGTCTCATGTTCAGCTCCTTCTGAGAAAATAAGTACTGTAAGGTGCGGTGAACGAAGTGGACTTCGAACTTTTTTTATAGAGGTAATGTCTCCACATTTTCAATGCAAAGACAACCGCTGCTAACTCAAGATCATGTGTTGCATGGTTCTTCTCGTGATATTTCAACTACCGGGATACATAAGCAACAACCTTTCCATGTTGCATCAACACACAACCAAGTCCAATATTCGAAGCATCGGTAAAGATAGTGAAACCGCCGCTTCCGAATGGTAAAGTGAGGACTGGTGCTGTAGTTAATCTCTTTTTCAGCTCTTGAAAACTAGCCTCACACTGATCTGTCTACACATACGATACATTTTTCCTGGTCAACTTTGTCAAAGGTGACGCAATTAATGAAAATCCTTGAACAAATCTCCGCTAATACCCTGCCAATCCCAGAAAACTTCTGATTTATAATACATTCTTCGGTCTTTCCCACTTCACCACTGCCTCAATCTTGGACGGATCCACTAACAACCCTTCTTTGGAGATGATGTGCCCCAAAAATGCTACTTGTTCTAGCCAAAATTCACACATATCGAGCTTCGCATACAGCAGGTTGTCTCTTAGAAGTTGCAATACTATCCTTAAGTGCTATTTATGTTCTTCTCTGGTCTTGGAGTACACCAAAATGTAATCAATCAACACTACTACAAACTGATCCAGATACTGTGCAAATATCTTGTTCATCAATACCATGAAT
The DNA here is from genome assembly GCA_028538565.1 of Umbellularia californica. Taxonomy (NCBI): domain Eukaryota; kingdom Viridiplantae; phylum Streptophyta; class Magnoliopsida; order Laurales; family Lauraceae; genus Umbellularia; species Umbellularia californica. The sequence continues at coordinate 20,552,377 of JAPQWN010000010.1, forward strand.
ATTGTCGGTGCATTAGTCAAGCCAAATGGCATCACTAGGAACTCATAGTGCTTATATCTTATCTGGAAAGCTGTCTTCAGTACATCTGACTCTCTAACTCTCAGCTGATGATAACCGGATCTCAAGTCAATCTTTGAAAAATATGAAGCACCTTGCAATTGATCAAATAGTTCATCTATCCTTGGCAATGGGTATTTGTTCTTGATAGTCACTGGTTCAATCTTCGGTAATCAATGCACATCCTCATCGAACCATCTTTCTTTTTGACAAACAAAACTAGGGCTCTCCACGGCGAAATACTAGATCTAACAAAACCTTTGTCTAACAATTCTTACAACTGTATCTTCAATTCTCCCAATTCCGCCGAAGTCATCCTATATGATGCAATAAAGATCGGAGCAATCCCTGGCAATAACTCAATGGTGAAATCAATTTCTCTTATGGGTGGCAATCCTGGAATCTCTTCTGGAAAAACATCCGAGAATTTCCAAACAATAAGTATCTCCTCCACCCCTTGGGACTGTTTATCCTCCGTGATAAAACACCAAATAAGCTTCACATCCATTGTAAAAAATCTATCAGCTTTCAATTCTGAGATAAACCCTGCACGAGGATTTCTCCTCTCTCCCTGAAATAATACTCCTGCCAGTGTCTCATCTAATTTGAAGGTAAGAGTCTTATGGAAACAATCCATCGTGGCATGGTACCCTACCAACTAATCCATCCTTAGGATGATATCGAAATCATACATCTCCAATAAGATAAGATCTATAGGTAACACCATTTCTCCTATCTGAATTGTGCAACTAGGGTAAAAGGTCCTACACATAACTTGTTTGCCTACTGAAGTAACCACAGTCAAAATAAACTCAAGTTCTCTAGCATGCACATCAATCAACTTAGAAAATTCAAGGGATAGAAATGAGTGTGTAGAGCCAGGGTCAAATAAAACTCTAGCTGCAATTCCACAAACAAGGAGTGTACCTTCCACTACGTTTCCCGCCGCCTCTGCATCAGCCCTATTGACCGCATAGACCTGTCCTCTCTGATGTGGCCTGATTGGAGCCTGCTGCTGCCTGCCTTGTGGGACATTTCTATTCTGTTGCGGGCGACGCTGATTCTGATTCTGTCCTGGCTGAAGGGCCTGCTGCTGCTGTTGTGGTCTATACTGTTGCTATGGTGCCTGTTGCTGAGGTGGCCTTGCTTGATTCTGGATGATCGGTGCATTTTAAGGTGGCACCGGACGTGTTGCTGATTCTGCCTATTTGGTCTTAGACAATCTCTCATTTGATGGTTCATTGAACCACACCTAAAGCATGCTCATGTAATGGTACGACACTGGGTACTCTCATGGTTCTCCCCATAATGAATACAAATACTTAATTCTGAACTTTCTGCTCTAGCCTATGCCTCTTGTTTTGCTAATTTCTCTGCTTGTGGTTTTGTTAGTGAACTTGACTCCTTCCCTGAATTCTGAGGATCTTGTTGTTTAAATTCTCAAATTTATAAGCCCTCTTAACAGCCTCCTCGAAAGTTGTAGGTGGTACAACTCCCGTAGCATCCCTCTCTATGATTGGGTTACGTCCTTCAAGGAATTTAGCTATCTTTTTCTCAACTGTGTTTACTAACTCTGGAGCATATCTGGACAATCTTTCAAACTTAGTGAGGTATTCGAGGACTGTCATGTTTCCTTGCACAAGTTGCTGGAATTCTATTGCCTTCTGCCTTTTGACATCAGTGGGTACATACTTATCACTAAATTGTCTTTTGAAATTAGTCCAAGACTCTCCATCTGCCATGGTTCTATACTCTTCCTTGACTGTCTTCCACCATATATCTACGAGACTGGTAAAAAGAGACGTTGCCTCCTCCCTTGCATTAGAGGACTTTAAAGATATTTTCTGTATGCTCTAACCAATCATCTGCAGCTAATGGGTCCTCTGTCCCAACAAACTCTTTCGGAGCTCTCTTCCGAAATCGTTCAAACAAAGCATTTGAGTCATGTTCCTTTTGATTAATGACTATCTATGGGCATGCTGGTTGAGTTGGAACCAGTTCAGGCCTTCTTTGTAATACCTTTAACAACTGCCTCTGCATCTGTGCCAACTCTCTAGCATAATATTTATCATTCTTGGCCATATGTTCCTGTAACCTAGCCTTGTTGTCATTGGCATGACGCTGCCGGTCAAGCATTGCCTGCACCATCTGTTGGAACTGATTCTGCATGGTGTTATTCAAAGTATCTTCCTCAACTGGCCCATTGTAATCGTTATTGCTTACGATGGGGTTGCCATTTACTACTCTTTTACGAGGTGGCATAATGCTACAAAACAAGTTGTTAGCACATAATAATTAAATAGAGGGCCACACATTGTCACACGATTCTAGCTAACGAAAAATCTAACAAATCCTCACCACGTCCTTAAGATTTCTAGTTTTTTTTAATTGCCCGAAACATATCTCGCTCTGATACCAATTCTGTCGCGACCCCGGACTGGGCCCGCGTGCCTAATCTGAGATCGAGACTCATTTGGATTCAATGATGATGGATGATTGATGCCATAGAACATACAATACATACATGGATCGAATAAGAATATAATACTACCCGTGTACGTGATTTTCCACAGGTGTCCGCGGAGAGGATATCACATTGTAATAATATTTTTGTTTAAGTGTGGAAGCGTGCGACAAATGAAGAATAAAATTTATTTCCATCAACAAGACTGATAACACATCTATATGAAGCATAAAGAATCAGAGTGAGCAATATTCACAATAGCATTATCCCAAAAGTATGTTAAATGTTTATACAAAAGATCAGTTAATTAACACTCCCCAAAAATAAAGGCCAATAAAGGCCAGTACAACTAAGATAATTCTCAAAAGAATGTGTTAGTCACAACTCCCAAAATGTTTCGTTTCTCAAGGCAACCGAATGTCTAAATGACATCATCGGCCTGCCACTCTTCTAAACGTCGCGGTTTTCAGACCGCTTCCTCATGCTCCTCCTTGAGATAAATGACATTTGGACCTGAGTATCAAAGAATGGGTCAGACACGACAGTCTGGCAGGTGGGTGAAAAGATATAACAACAAAATAATAATTGAATTTACTTTAAAAAATATTGAAACTTGTTTAAACAATATTTTTCATAAAAGAAGTGAATCATTTGTTAAAAGGTACATATGCAATATAAAAGCTTATATAGGTACCAAGAAATCAGGAACTAGGAAGATGGCAACCACATAAAGCTAAATCCTCTATCACCGAAGTGATAAGACCACATCGGGGAGTTGATCTCTGACACACGAAGTGATGAGATTCAACGAAAATATATACATACATATAACTATACGGGACGAGACCACGGTAGCGAATCAAGTATCGGGATGGGACGGGATCCAGGCTGCAGCTATCGGAACAGGAGGGGGACCTCCAAGTCGGTGGATCAGACCGACAAGGTCGTCCAAACTCAGTGGTGCCGACTTATAGGTCAAATAACAGAAATCGGAATGTGTACAAACACTTGTATGATTTAAAACATATAAACGGGCGGGACGGGGTGCCATAGGCACAAACATCACTTATTATCAGGCAATGCATAATGGGTCTAAAAAACGCTATAAGTATAACTTCAGTGCTTTTGGAAATGACAAATCGTATAACAAAAATTTCAGGGAAGTGCACATCAAAATTCGGGAAAAATAAAACGTAGTTGGATTTCCAAAATTTCTAGGTCAAGTATCGGGATTCAAGATTTGTTCAGAGTGAATAGGGGTCTCATATGTCAATTTTAGTATAGACTTGATACTCCTTAAGGTTTGGAGATATTTCGGGCTCCTTGTACACTTTGGTAATTTCAAAAAACGATGAATATTTGTGATGGAGTTTTTTTCTTAATTGGGTCTCATATGTCGCCTATTAGGTCTCTCATCACAATGGGGCTCCAAACAAACCTATCCCAAACATTTAAACATCATATACATACTCCCAACGCAGCCCCAAGTGAACAGTGCCCATCGCTCTAGCGGACCTGAAGTTCGCTCACGCGATGGACTCTCTGGGAGGCTTCGCTCAAGCGAACGGTCCTCTGGATGGGTTTGCTCGAGCGACCTATCAAGTTCGCTTGAGGAAACTGTCCAGACACCTGCAGAAATGCAATTTCAGGCTCCTTCCTTTCTCCTCTTCTACAACTATTTGAGGCTCCATTTCTTCACACATTAGAGAGCACATAAACACCTCTACATCACATTCAAATCACCTTCAAAACCTCTAACCAAATATCTCCATTCACTTCCTTTTCATTCATATTCAATCACAAGAGAGAAGAGAAAACCCATCATTCACAAGATTCATTGCAATTTTGACAACATAATAGATACATTTATCAAGATGCACGTAATAAAGAAATTAACTCATCAATGTGTATTTTAAGAGCAATAGAAACATTGCAAGATGAATAGATAAAACACATTAAGAACCATTGGTGAAAATTCAAGATCTTTCCATAAAACATGTAAATATTCAAAACCCATCTATTCATCCACTTGCATTGGTCTCACACAAGCTAAGAAAGCTCCTAATCACTCCCTCTTATAAGGCCAACCTATAACACATCAAAACCCCAAATACAAACCCTAAATGGTCAAAATCAATGAACAAGAAGAAGAAAGCTTTCAATAACGAAAATGGGGACTTCCAAAGGCTAGGAAAGCACACATCTAAGAGATGGGAAGGATTGCTTACTTGGGAGCTCCTCAATGACAAGATTAAGCTCAAAGGAAACCTCAATGTGATTGGTTTTCACTTCTAACAGCATCTAAGGAGAGCTCTTAAGGAGAGGAAGAAGATGATGACCTCCATTCCTCAATTGATGCAAGGTTGGTAGTGGATTGGAGATGAGAGAGCAAGAAGCAAGAAGAAGAAGAAAAACCCTAGATTGGGTTGGGGCTTTGAGCTGGAAAAAGAGGAAGAAGAAGAAGAGTTCTCCTTTTATAATAAGTGGAGATGGGCTCCACCACTAGCAATTCTTATTGGGCTAAAACATGGCTTTCAGGACCTCGGATGAGTTCGACGAAAAAGGGAAAAATGATTGTCGAAAGATCTAGTTTCTAAAAAGTATATATTTCCAGGGTTTTGGAGACGTCGAATTTTGTGTCCAGATTTGGTGTAAGAAGACTGTTTTGCCCTCGATGTTAGGAAAGTCGGGTTTCGGGGTTTCGAACGGGGATGGGATCAACATGAAAGTTAAAGGGATTAATGAGGTGAATCTAACGGGATCAAAATATGAATTATTGGAATCTCGAATAATCCCCCATGTACATGCAAAGTCATAAAAAAAAAAAAAAAAAAAAAAGCCCTAAAGGGTCCCTCTAATTAAAAAGGCACTCAAAACTTCCTAAAGCTATTTAAAAGCTATTCTAATCCCAACTTAGCCAAAACCCATTAATCTCGCTTAGAACTAACACAGGGCTTAATTAGTACTAATCGAGGTCACTCGGGTGTTGAAAGTAGGTGGGCCTCATGGATAGATTTTCAAAACTTTTGACCCACTTGACTCAGGGATCAAGTACCCATAAAGCCAAACACTATATCCAGAATGCATAAACCTCAATCTCATGATCATGTATAATAAAAATTCTATCTAAAAGATAGAAACAAGCAGCACTAAACATCCATAACAATCCACAACATGCAAAGAACAGATCATACCTTTGGAGCCCGGTAGTGCTCTAATAGAGAACTTGATGACTTTCTTTGATGTAGAACTCTTCTACAATATAATATCAGAATCTCCAACACCTCTTAGCCTTCCACGCTATGACCTGAATTAGATCTCTTTTCTCAAGAAGATTGGTGGAGTCTCCAAGAGAAAACCCAACTATAAACTCCAAGGAACTAGAAGAGGAAGAGAGGAGAGAGATGTGCAACAATTGTACACAAAAGGGGCTGCACGTTTTTCTGTAATTGATGGACGTCCAAGAGGGGGTTCATTCCCTTTTATAACGTTTCAAGCCTCCTCTTTTCATAATTGAAATAGAAGTCTCACTTCCATAACAATTAGTAAGTATACTATTACCACTATTAGACGTCTTACTCCAGATAGAAATAGTAACTTTCTAATTCCTTCCTTTTAGAGTTCAAGTAGAATTAGTATCTTTCTAATAACCTGGGTAAGCGTGGGGACCACTAGGGATTCCATAGAAAGCTGGCTCCAACTAGGACATCGTAACCCCACATCTCATGTGCAATCCAGGCCCACAGATAATTGCAAATAACACCATTATATAAATACAATTACACTCCATCTTAAAAATAAATTACAATGAAGACTCTAAACTTCCCGATTACCACGAGTAGGCCCCTTTATCAATATCCATGAATCAATTGGAATAAATCTATCTCTTCCAATCTTAGTTCCACATCTTATTATCCTTGAGCCCCAATTAACCACAGTGATCATCAGTACGATCCAATTAACTCTTAATCGAGATGGGTGTGCACTTACTAATGACAAATCCATTAATTGGCACAAGGGGATAATAGAGATAGATTCCATCTTAATCATTCAATGTTCCCACAGTCCTACTACCACATATCCAAGATACCGAGGTGTTGACCTACAGTTGGCCTCAATCATTGGTGACTCAAAGCAAATGAATAGATAGAAACTTGAATTCATTAATGTCTCTGAATTGAGAGCCTATTGCTAGGGAATTATGAGAGCAGACCTTATAATTGAGACGGAATTCCATAAGTTGCTTCTCATGGTCCTTCAATACATTCAATGTACCAGTACCATGATTCAGAATCTTACATTCTGATGATCAAGACAAATCACACTATCTCATAGTGATTAAAGTGCTACAACCTTATCAGATGAGATGCACAGTCTCATCACTGGTTATGAAGATATTTAAGTATAAGATTTGTAGCATATGTCTCCTGTGTGTGGATCTCATTCATACACATATATCACATCTAATATACTAATGGGACCCGGTTCAACTCATGAACCATTATGTCAATTGTATTGGTCATGTGCATTAAATAATAAAATAACATTCATCTCATGAAAGTAAGGCATGATTTTATTGATAAATAAATAAATTAATTAATTTATCATATCAATTGATGGATTGAGTCCATACAATCTAACATCAGGTCGAGGTCTTACAAATAGTACCAAATACAAAGATCTATCGTCCATTCATGGCCATCGATCAGGTGGGTAACATTGTCCAATCAAAGCCCATGTCCCCCAAAATGCCTTATTCATAGTGGGGCACACCAGCTGAACGGCCTTGATTGGAAGCATCTATGCCTAGTATCCAATTAAATTTTTACAGTACTCAGATAAATTTGTTCTAGAACTTAGATAAATTTGGCCAAAAACTCAGATAAATTTGTTCTAAACTCATAAATTTGTTCCAGAACTCAGAAAAATTTATGCAAAACTCAAATGAATTTTTCCCAAAACTCAGATAAATTTATCCGAGTTAGCGATATATGAATTTGTTTGTGTTTGTGATATAAACTCAGATAAATTTATAGTGAATGACATGACTGGATTGTATAGAGGTCCTTTAATATTGTCATTTAAGACCTTTTACAATACCAAACTCAAATAAATTTAGAAAAGGATGGATCAAATCCACAGGCTTATAAAAAAAAAACTCCACTCTCCACCCTTCATTCAAATCTAGTCACCAAAAAATAATAAAAAAATAAAATAAAAAAAACCTCAAGACCATAACTAAAATTTCACAAGAAAAAAAAAGACCTAAATATCTTAGCGGCTGATTTGCTGGTATTACAGCAGATTTTAGCTGCTGAAAAATCAGAATCTGAACCCTGGTTGAGAACAAACATCTTTCATACGAGATGTACTGCGCAAGGCAAGGTATGCACCATTATCATCGACTCAGGTAGCAGTGGAAATATGGTGTCTGAAGAAATGGTTAGAAAGTTAAATCTTCCATGTGAAAATCATCACCACCCCTATCATATTTCTTGGTTCAAAAAAGGCAATGAAACTCTTGTCACTAAGAAATGTTTAGTAAATTTCTCCATTGGGAAACTTTATAAAGATGAAATTTGGTGTGATGTATTGCCAATGGATGTGTGCCACATCCTTCTTGGTCGACCATGGCAATATGAAAGGAAGGTCATCCATGATGGGTTTTATAACTATTACTATTTTGCTAAGGATGGTGCCAAGATCACACTTTGGCCTTTGAAACCTTCCCCACAAGTAGTACTTGAAAGAAATTCAGAAGTCATTCTTTCCTTCAAACAGTTCATGAGGGAAGTTGATGACGATTCAGCCGTATACATGTTAATTTCCAAGGGAACTCCTAAGACTTCTACTAATTTGGAAGTTAATGAATTACTATAGCTAGTACTGAAGGAGTTTTCGACAATAACGCCAAATGAGCTACCAAATGAATTACCACCCATGAGACAAATACAACATTGTATTGATTTAGTCCTAGGGGTTAGTTTACCTAACCTCCCACATTATCGGATGAGCCCAAAAGAACACGAGGAACTTTAGAGGCAGGTCTTTGAACTGCTGCAAAAGGGGTTCATTAGGGAGAGTTTAAGTCCATGTACAATCCCAGCATTGTTGACTCCGAAGAAAGATGGCACATGGAGAATGTGTGTTGACAGCCGTGCAATAAACAAAACTACTGTGAAGTACAGATTTCCTATTCCCAGGTTGGATGATATGTTGGATGTTCTAGCTGGCACTAAACTCTTCTCTAAATTTGACTCAAGGAGCGGGTACCACCAAATTCGAGTCAGGCCTGTAAATGAATGGAAGACAGCCTTTAAAACAAAGGAAGGGTTGTATGAATGGCTTGTCGGGCTGTCTAATGCACCTAGTACCTTCATGAGGGTAATGACACACACTCTAAAACCATTTTTGGGAAAATTTGTAGGAGTTTATTTTGATGATATTTTAATTTATAGTCACCCCTGTTGATCATGTTGCACATGTGAGGCAAGTTTTTCAAGTGTTACAAGAGCAAAAGCTTTATATCAATCTCAAGAAGCATTGTTTCATGACTACAAGCTTGATATTCTTAGGCTTTGTAATCACTGCTGAAGGTATTCATGTTGACAAAGAGAAGGTCAATGCAATCGTGGAATGGCCAACTCTAAGATTTGTTGGATGTAGGATCTTACACCCCATTGAGCTACCACTTATCCCAAAACCAATTGGTGATAGGAAACGGTAGCACAATGGTTTTATGGTGAGGGCGAGGGTTCGACCACAATTATGACTGCTCAGGAGCGAGGGTGGACGTTGACCTCAACAATCCCTCCCTCAACGGCACACCCGCCGCGACTCCTGCTGTGCAACTCGCAAAACGCGTATCCCGTGACTCAAACACCCGACCTACCAGGCTCTGATACCACTTGTAGGATCTTACACCCCATTGAGCTACCACTTATCCCAAAACCAATTGGTGATAGGAAACGGCAGCACAATGGTTTTATGGTGAGGGCGAGGGTTCAACCACAATTATGACCGCTCAGGAGCGAGGGTGGACGTTGACCTCAACATTGGAGATTTTCGAAGTTTTCATGGCTTTGCAACTTTCTATAGGCGCTTCATCAAGAATTTCAGTACTTTGATTGCACCAGTGACTGGCTGCATGAAGAAAGGAGAATTTATTTGGTCCGTTGAAGCATAAAAGAGTTTTCAACTGGTGAAGAAAAGATTGACAGAATCTCCCATCCTTGCTTTGCCAGATTTCAACAAACTATTCAAAGTAGATTGCGATGCGTCTCATGTTGGGATAGGTGTTGTCCCAACTCAAGAAAAAAGACCAGTAGCTTTCTACAGTGAGAAGTTGAGCAAAGAGAAGATCAGGTACTCTACTTATGAGTTGGAATTCTATGTTATTGTTCAAGCATTAAGACATTGGAGACACTATCTCATTCACAAGAAGTTCATCTTATATTTTGATCATGAAGCTCTTCGGTTTCTAAGTGCTCAAAAGAAACTCAGTGCACGACATGCTAAATGGGTTTCTTATCTTCAAGAATTCAATTCGTAATTAGGCACAAATCTGGTAAGTATAATACAGTTGCTGATGCTTTAAGTAGGCGACAACATCTTCTTATTGGGGTTTCTTATGTTATTATTGGGTTTGAATTACTGCCTGATATGTATGAAAGGGATGCATATTTCGGTCCTATATATATGTAGACAAAAGAAGGTCAGCCAACTGGTTTCATTATACAAGATGGTTATCTTTTTTTATCACAACCGCTTGTATATTCCTGAATCATGTATTCCTAAATCCTCTATTCGCTTACAACTTGTAGAAGAAGCACATGGTGGTGGTTTGAGTGGGCACTTTGGGCGTGACAAAACTATAGGAAAATTAGATGAAAATTACTATTGGCCAAAGCTGAAAAGAGACACTGCAAGATTCGTAGAATGGTGTAGGACATGCCAACTTGTTAAGGGGGACTCTCAAAACACTGGTTTATATACACCTTTGCCCATTGCTACAACACCATGGCAAGATGTTTCTCTCAATTTTGTGTTGGGGTTGCCTCGCACGCAGCAAGGTTATGATTCTATACTTGTAGTGGTTGATCGCTTCTCCAAGATGGCACATTTCATTCCTTGTAAGAACACTCTTGATGCTTCTCATACCGCTCAACTCTTCTTTTGTTGAGATTGTACGTCTCCATGGAATACCTAAGACCATCACATCAGATAGAGACCCTTGATTCATGAGTTATTTTTGGAAGACTCTTTAGAAGAAGCTGGGCACTACACTTCAATCCGGCATTACCTGCCATCCTCAAACAGATGGCCAAACTAAAATTGTAAATAAGAGCCTCGGCAATTTGTTGCGTTGTCTTGTAGGGGACAAGCCAAAGCAGTGGGTTCATATTTTGCCACAAGTTGAGTTTGCCTACAATAGTTCCATCAATCGGTCAACTAGGAAGACTCCATTTCATATTGTTTATGGCATGAATCCCATTCAGCCTCTTGATTTGGCTCCATTACCAGACCCAAAAAGGGTTAGTTGTGATGGGGAATCATTTGCTACTCATTTAAAACAACTTCATGAAGAAGTTAGGAGAAAGATTCAGCAATCCAATGACAGGTACAAACAAAGAGCTGATTCTCATTGACGACAAGCTGAATTTCAAGAGGGCGACTTAATTATGGTGTATCTTCAAAAGGAAAGGTTTCCAACCGGTCAATATAACAAACTAAAATACAAGAAGATTGGGCCGTGTAAAGTGTTAAAACGCATTGGCAGCAATGCTTATAAAATTGAGCTTCCTGAATTTCTCAACATCTCTCCAATTTTCAATATTTTCGATTTGCACGTTTATCATGGAAATGAGTAGTCAATAACTGAGGCTATGTGGAAGCAACAGATTCCAGAAGTTCACAACAAGGATGACATTCTCGATTGGCAAATCACTACCACAAGGAACAATTCCTATATCAAATTTCTAGTTCAATGGAAGAGCAAGCCATCTACTGAAGCTACCTGGATTTCTAAGAATGATTTGAAGCAAATAGATGCTTAAGTTCTGGATAACTTCAAGAAGCAATTGCAAAGTTCGAGGTCGAACTCTTTCTCACCAGAGGCACTTGATGCAGGAGCATCTGGCTCATTCTTAATGGGCCTGCTATCAGTCCAAGGTTATGGGTTTTATTGTTGACCCATCTGCCTAGTTCATTTGTTGAAAGAAAACAAGAGTAATCTTGGAAGTTTATGTCTAGTTATCTGTTGAAGCCTTTAATTGTCCTTGTTATTTGTTGAGTCTTTAAGAAGTTTATTCTAGTTATCTGTTAAAGTCTTTAATCATCCTAGTTACTTATTGAAATTTAATTTCTCCTTGTTCTTAGTTCAATGCTTTAATTACAGTTTGCCTATAAATGCCATGGGGGCTATCCATGGAAGTCAGTTGATTTTTTTCTGTCAAAGGCACTATTGAAGCTTTAGCTTTCATTTAGTGAAAACCTGAAACCATTTTCTCCCACTCTCATTGTTGTTAAATTACTGCATTCTTCTTTCCACCTCTGTGCTGTCTTTTAGTTACATCACATAAGGTGGCGCCCAAATGGATTTTGGGACTTGGGCGCACACACAGGTGTGCCCAAGTCTACTTTTGGGGTCCAATGGGCTTAGGATCCGGTTCGGGTTGTTTTCAGATCAAATTCGGACTAGAACAGTGGAAACTAGGCTTGGGCACACCTATGGGGGCGCCCATGTGCATTTTCAAAGTGAATGGGGACCTGGGCACACCTAGGGTGGCTCCCAAGTGGGTTCTAGGACTTGAGCGCACACACAAGTGCGCCCATGTCATCTTTTGGGTCAAATGTGTTTGGGGTTTGGTTTCAGTCTGTTTTTGGGCTGAGATCGGGTCAGAACTATGAAGAGTGGAGCGGGACAAACTTAAATATGCACTTAAGTGCTTTTCTAGGGCAACAGGGGACCTGGGCGCACCTGTGCGCCCAAGTGCATCCTTGGGACATGGGCGCACCTCCAGGGGCACCCAGGTGTGTTTCTGGCGGGGGTTGACAGGGTAATCTTCCGACAGCCATATCTTTTTATCCGTTCGTCGGAATTGACGTTCCACATATCATCGGAAAGCTCTTGGAACGTATAATCTTTTGGTCCATACATTATAATGATTAGAGGTCGGGAAAAAGTAGGGATATCTGGATCAATGATTCTAGCCTCTTAATTCATACTAGTCATATCGTACTTAGGCAAACTAAGTGTAATCTCTCTAGAATTATCCTAAGTGTGTTCTATGTAGTTTGAAAGGGAGTTGTATAGTGTTGTAGTCCATTCCTCGTATGAGCAGTGGGTTGGACTCGAGATCTCGACTCAATTTGGCCTTTTCTCTCACTAATTTCTAGAGATTGTTGAATAGTGTTTAAAATTATCAACAAGCATCTTCATCATCATTAATTAATCTGAATTATGCCATTGACCATTCAATTATGGGTGAAATGGGGGCACCGTTATATATGACAGGTGTTTAAGGCTATTGTAGGGGGCCAAATGAGGTGTCTACAATCATGACCCAGGCCACAGTACAAAGTATTCCATGCACCCGGGCAGTACAAAAATGTATTAGAACTTGAAGGGCAGATTTTGGTGGAATAACATGAAGAGAGAGATTATAGAATTTGTCTCCCGATGTATGACTTGTCAGTTGGTGAAAGCAGAGCATCAAAAGCCTCCAGGATTGTTGCAACCGTTAGAGATCCCGTAATGGAAATGGGAACACATTACCATGGATTTTGTCTCGGGACTACCGAGAACCAACAGAGGCAACAATGCGATATGGGTCCTTGTGGACTGTCTCACCAAATCGACTCATTTCATTCCTATGAAGATAGGGAAGAAAATGCACATGTTACCCCTAGCGGAGTTGTTTGTAAACGACATCGTTAGTCGACATGGACAGCCAATTTCCATCACATCCGACAGAGACAGCAAATTCGTCTCGAGATTCTAGAAGACACTACATGAATCCATGGGCACGAAGTAACAGTTCAGCACGGCTTATCACCCACAGACAGATGGCCAATCAGATAGGACAATTCAGACCCTTGAGGATATGCTCCATGCTTATGTGTTAGACTTCAAGACTCAATGGGATGAAACTTTACCGTTGTGTGAGTTCACTTACAACAACAGTTACCATTCAGGCATTGGGATGGCGCCTTTTGAGGCTTTGTATAACAGAAAGTATAGGACACCTGTGTGTTGGGAAGAAGTTGGTGTTCGCAGTTTCTACAGGCCAGCTGTAGTGAGTGAGACTAGTGTTAAAGTCAAGTTGATCCAAGAATGTTTAAAAGTTTCCAGAAGTAGACAGAAAAGCTGTACAGATTCTCACAGAAGGGATTTACAGTTCAAATAAGGAGACAGGGTTTTCTTGAAGGTGTCACCTACTAGGGGAACCTTGAGTTTTGGGCAGAAAGGCAAGCTGTCTAGGAGATACATTGGACCTTATAACATTGTAAGCAAGATTAGTGATGTGGCTTATAGATTAGCCTTACCACCCGAACTCTTCGGTATATACAATGTCTTTCATGTGTCATTGTTGAAGAAGTACGTCCCCAATCCGTCACATCTACTCCGACATGAACCTTTGTGTAACGCCCCAATTCCGGATACCGAGAAAACCATCAAGGTACCCGAATTTGGCGTGCTACTTCCCGAAAAAACCCGGGAACTTCCAAGATCGTAGGTCTACAGTGAGGTCCAATTTAAAACTTTTTGACCGACATATAATCAATGGTTAAATTTGCGGAAGTGTAATGAGTAAAGCGGAAGCATAAGCTATCATAAAAATATATCAAGTGTAGCAGGGCTGAAGTCCAGCCTAAATCTCAAAGTATAATTAAGAACATATTTATAAACATATCAGTCTAACTCCCTACTCACCACATAAGAAAACACTCAAACCCAAAAGAGGTAATCACTCAATCCCCCGGTACCGGTGCTCCATCCTCCAGCTCGACCCCCTGGTAGAAGATGCTACATATGTTGAAAAGCTAGTTCAAATCATCGATACAAAGGAACAAGAGCTGAAAACACGGACTATTCACTAGGTGAAAGTGTTTTGGGAAAACAATGGACCGGAAAAAGCAACGTGGGAATTATGAGATCAAGTCCAGAAAAAGTATCCACATCTATTACCTAAGGTGAGTTATATATTTCATTTGGGGAACCAAATGCCCTAAAGGGTGGAGGATGTAAGACCTCAACCCAAGTGACCTCAATTAGTACTAATTAAGTCATGTGTTAATTCTAAGCGAGATTAATGGATTTTGGTTAAGTTGGGATTAGAATAGCTTTTAAATAGCTTTGGGAAGTCTTGAGTGTCTTTTTAATTAGAGGGACCATTTGGGGGTTCTTTTTTGGGTTCTTTTTTTTAAGACTTCTCATGTACATGGTGTTGACACCAAAAAAGTCACTATGTCTCCTCAACATCAAGAAGCCTCGTGAAGCTGCATCCTGCTACAAAATAGGCAAGGCTACTTCAAGCATCAAATTTTGTCAGAATCAGACAGAAACTGAAAGATCCTTCAAGACAACCAAAAGAGGGGTACACCTGAGGTTTCGGGCCATTCCGACATCGTTTGGCCTAACTTCACTGCTCCGATAGCTAAACAAGCGCTCCCGGCGGCGACATCATCGAAGACACCAAAACTTCGATCAAAGCCTACGGATGACTCCAGAATGTCTTCAAATGGCTCCATGCCAAATTTCAAGTGAAACCGACAATGTTTGACCCTCCATCAACGCTCGAGCAGCAAAATCAAGCCTCCCGGTGGCGGGAACCACAGAAGCCATCACTCATCAAACAAAGTACATGAGTGGCTTCAACATGCTTCCAAAAGGCTGCACATCGAATTTCAGGTCATTCCGACAACATTTGACCAGGTTTCGATGCTCCGAGAGAAAATCAAGCCTACCGGCGGCGGAGCAACCCCGGACCATGACATCCAAAACGGAGCTGATGGAACGTCTTAAAATGACTCCAATAGGTTCTCCGTCAAATTTCAGGTCAATCGGACATCGTTTGACCACATATCAAAGCTCGACATTTTCCCCGCAGCAAAATCAAGTCAAACATCGATGGGACTCCAAACGGCTTCAAAACTCAAATAAAAGCTCATGGTTGGTCCTATCCACTGCTCAAGAAGCTTCACCTCAATTTTCAGGTCATTCCGACATCGTTTGACCTAGTTTCGATTATTGACGGAAAATCGACTACAAAGTCTTCGGCTTTCCCGAAAAATGGGAAACTTTGTGCTCCGATTTCGCACGGGTTCTCGTCAAGATTTCTCCAAGAAAATCAAGTTAACAATTGAGGAAAAATGTCAAGAAAAATACAGAAGAAAAAAGGAACAAAAAAGACGAAAAAACGGCCGAAAACGACGCTTGGCGACCAAACGGGCCAAAGCCCTATGGTCGCTGGCGACCCTGGGTGCATGATCGCCCGGCAACCCTGCAAATCCGGGTCGCCGGATTTTGCACCAAAACATCCATTTTTTGATTCTTTTCGCGTTTCGGGTGTTCCTGCCTCTGTGATTTTCTGAAAATCCAATGTCTGATGCTTGAAAACGACTGATCTTCGTCGACATCTCGGATCCGCCGTCAAAAGCATGAAATCATCACCGATCGCTCCAAGATCGCCAACCGGCTGACCAAGAAAGTACACTTTCTGTCCGACCGATCGTGAAATCGATAAGACAAATGTCACCGGCCCACCAACATCAACCAATGTCTGAAATTGCATCGCAATCCGACATCAAACAATGCATGGATCCACCTGTGATGATCGTAAGAAGAATCTCAAAAGACGCGGCGCGGCCCGCGACTCTTCACATGCCTTGGCGACCACTTAATGTCGTTAATTGACCCGTTTATGACAAATTAAAGCGGTCATTAACTCATTATTTTGGATGGCCCAATCAGATTCAAGTATTTGGGAGTTACAAATCCAAGCAATCATGACATTTAACCCATGAAACTCCCATCATCATGAAGCTTAAAGGGAATTAAAAGCCCACTACCTTCACCGGCCAATCACAAGCCATGAAAAAGGAGTTACAAAATCAACTTGTAACTCCTCATCAATTCTTTCATCATGGCCATCAATGCCAATAAACATCTCATGGCTAACAAAAGCCTATAAAAGGAGGTCCATTCCAAGAAGAAAAAAAAACAAGAAAAGGGATCCCAAGTGCAAGTTCTGAAAATCCAGAAAATCCAAGAGAGAGACGAAGTCCTGCTGCTTTGCTCCCGGAAGCACCACAAGGCGATCAACGTCCCTTGGGGGGGGCCATCCCCCGAGGTTCCCTCCTTCTCCAACATGGCCTAAACGCTGTTTTTCAGCCCGTTTACTTGGTTTTTCATTGGATATAGGACCTCCTCTTAGTCCTTGTCCTTTAAAAAACCGAGGTTAGGAGCCAAGCCAAAGAATCAAAGCATCAACCGTTCTCATTTGAAGGACGATGGCGAAGTCCATACATGACTTGCGACCGTCGATCTCAACGTGTCCCCACAATCTCCTGAGAAGTTAAATCCATTTTCTTACTTTTCTATTGTAGTTTGTATTTCTTAAAGAGACAAAAAAAGAAATCACAATTCTTGTCTTTCATATTTGATGAGTTTTGTAAAATCGCCTTTCACAGCAAAATCGCCTTTCACGGCAAACAAACAAAAGCGCCTCCTATGGCATTCTCAAAAAACAAACTTGTCTCTTTTCTTAATATCTATGCAATTTGAAAAGTTAGAAAAAAGGATTGATTTCCTTTCTATTTGTGAAGGTGAATCTCCGGATTATCACCATTCCAAATTCCAAGTAGAAAGTAAATCTGGCATACCCGTACAAAAAATATTGATACCCGCGATTCTCCCTCCTCCGCCGAGACCCAGGTCAGCCCCCGGGGTGCGGAAGGAGAGGACGGAAGATTCCCGAGGGTCCATCACATGGGGGATTATTCGAGATTCCAATATTTCACGTTTTGACCCCGTTAGATTCACCTTGTTCATCCCTTCAACTTTTATGTTGATCTCGTCCCCGTTCGAAACCCCAAAACCCGACTTTCCTAACATCGAGGGCAAAACAGTCTTTTTACACTAAATCTAGACACAAAATTTGACGTCTCCAAAACCCTCGAAGTATATACTTTTAGAAACTAGATTTTTCGTTAATCATTTTTCCCTTCTTCGCCGTACCCATCCGAGGTCTCAAAAGTCATGTTTTAGCCCAATAAGAATTGCTAGTGTTGGAGCCCATCTCCACTTATTATAAAAGGAGAACTCTTCTTCTTCTTCCTCTTTTTCCAGCTCAAAGCCCTAACCCAATCTAGGGTTTTTCTTCTTCTTCTTGCTTCTTGCTCTCCCATCTCCAATCCACTACCAACCTTGCATCAATTGAGGAAAGGAGGTCATCATCTTCTTCCTCTCCTTAAGAGCTCTTCTTAGATGCTATTAGAAGTGAAAACCAACCACATTGAGGTTTCCTTTGTGCTTAATCTTGTCATTGAAGAACTCCCAAGTAAGCAATCCTTCCCATCTTTTAGATGTGTGCTTTCCTAGCCTTTGGAAGTCCCCATTTTCATTATTGAAAGATTTCTTCTTCTTGTTCTTTGGTTTTGACCATTTAGCGTTTGTATTTGGGGTTTTGATGTGTTGTAGGGTGGCCTTGTAAGAGGGAGTGATTAGGAACTTTCTTAGCTTGTGTGAGACCAAGGCAAGTGGATGAATAGATGAATTTTGAATATTTACATGTTTTATGGAAAGATTTTGAATTTTCACCAATGGTTCTTAATGTGTTTTATCTATTCATCTTGCAATGTTTCTATTGCTCTTAAAATACACATTGATGAGTTAATTTCTTTATTATGTGCATCTTGATGAATGTATCTATTATGTTGTCAAAGTTGCATTGAATCTTGTGAATGATGGGTTTTCTCTTCTCTCTCGTGATTGAATATGAATGGAAAGGAAGTGAATGGAGATATTTGGTGGGAGGTTTTGACGGTGATTTGAATGTGATGTAGAGGTGTTTATGTGCTCTCTAATGTGTGAAGAAATGGAGCCTCAAATAGTTGTAAAAGAGGAGAAAGGAAGGAGCCCGAAACTGCATTTCTGCAGGTTTCTGGACAGTTCGCTCGAGCGAACTGTCCAAAACTGGATGGGTTCGCTTAAGCGATGGGCACTATTCGCCTAGGGCTGCGTTGGGAGCATGTATATGATGTTTAAATGTTTGGGATAGGTTTGTTTGGAGCCCCATTGTGATGAGAGACATAAGAGGCAACATATGAGACCCGATTAAGAAAAAAACTCCATCACAAAGATTTATTGAGGTTTTTGAAATTACCAAAGTGTATAAGGAGCCCGAAATGTCTCCAAACTTTAAGGAGTATCAAGTCTATACTGAAATTGACATACGGAACCCCTATTCACTCTGAACAAATCTTGAATCCCGATACTTGACCCAGAAATTTTGGAAATCCAACTATGTTCTATTTTTCCCGAATTTTGATGTGCACTTCCCGAAATTTTTGCTATACGATTTGTCATCCCCGAAAACACTGAAGTTATACTTGTAGCATTTTGCTAGACCCGTTATGCATTGCCCGATAATAAGTAATGTGCCTATGGGCACCCCGTCCCGCCCGTTTATATGTTTTAAATCATACAAGTGTTTGTACACATCCCGATTTATGTTATTTGACCTATGAGTCGACACCACTAAACTTGGATGACCTTGTCGGTCTAATCCACCGACTTGGAGTCCCCCTCCCATCCCGCCAGCTGCAGCCTGGATCCCGTCCTGTCCCGATACTCGGTTCGCTACCGTGGTCCCATCCCGTATAGTTATATGTATGTATATATTTTCGTTGAATCTCATCACTTTGTGTGTCAGAGATCAACGCTCCAATATGCTCTTATCACTTCGATGATAGAGGATTTAGCTTTGTGTGGTTGCCATCTTGCTAGTTCCCAATTTCTTGGTACCTTTACATTCTTTATATATTGCATATGTACCTTTTAACAAATGATGCACTTCTTTTATGAAAAATATTGTTTAAAAAGGTTTCAATGTTTTCTAAGGTAAATTCAATTGTTATTTTATTGTTATATCTTTTCACCCGCCTGCCAGACCATCGTGTCTGACCCATTCTTTGATACTCAGGTCCAGATGTCATTTATCTCGAGAAGGAGCATGAGGAAGTGGTCAGAGAACCGCGACATTTTGAAGAGTGGCAAGCCGATGATGTCGTTTAGACATTCGGTTGCCTTGAGAAATGGAACATTTTGGGAGTTGTGACTAACACATTCTTTTGGGAATTATCTTAGTTGTACTGGCCTTTATTGGCCTTTATTTTTGGGGAGTGTTAATCAACTGATCTTTTGTATAAACATTTAACATGTACTTTTGGAAAAATGCTATTGTGAATATTGCTCACTTTGATTCCTTATGCTTCATATGGATGTGTTATCAGTCTTGTTGATGGAAATGAATTTTATTCTCGATTTGTCGCACGCTTCTGCACTTAAACAAAAATATTATTACAATGTGATATCCTCACCACGGACACCTGTGGGAAATCACATACACGGGTAGTATCATATTCTTATACGATCCGTGTACGTATTGTATGTTCTATGGCATCAATCATCCATCGTCATTGAATCCAAATGAGTCCCCATCCCGGATTAGACCCACGGGCCCAGTCCGGGGTCGCGACACTGTTAGTTTTAGGTGTGATGTTTTTCACCAATTTGACAATCTTGAAGGTCTGGTTAATTGAATTTGTTGATCGATGCCCATCCATGGTGGGATCCACCTGATGAACTGTCTCCTTCCCTGATTCACTTTCCCTCCTTCTCGTTGCGCTCGATATTCAAAATCCCTAATTTCTCACTTTCATTCATTCTTTGGCAAGTTACTATGATTTTAGGCTTAGCATTTTTAATAAAGAGATAAGAGGTTATGAGGGTATTATTGCCCTTTCAAGTATTTTTTCCTTCTTCCTTTCTTTCCCAAAATAATGTCAAGTGCTTTCTTCCAAACACATAAAGTGAAAATGTTTAAATTCCTCTACACCTAGCCAAAACAAAAACTGTGCAAATATAATCTATCACCTCTAAAATGATATTCCAAGTACCAATCGAGGTTTCTACCGTTGCAAGTAATCCATCTTTCTCTTCATTTGATAAACTTGCAAAGAACCCAAAATATCTTTCATAAGAATAAAAGCAGAGGTTCATATTGCTATGCCACAAAACAAAATACGGAACAGACCTTGAAGTAAACTCAATGATAACTAAAAACCCTTTTTTAGACACTTTGCATATCGATTTGGAGTGGAGAAGAATCTGAACAAACCACATCATGATTTCCCCATTCCACTGAACATTTCCCAAACGCATGATGATAAAATCCAAACCGAGAAAAAACTGCATCAGCAATGTCAATAATCTAAAAAAAAACACCAAATCTTCGAAAAACAAGAACATCAACGCCCTCTAAAACACAACAATCAACACAAAAAAACTCAAACAAAAGCTAATCTAAGAAATGCAAGCCCTGAGAAAAAACACAAAAAAATCAAAACTTTCACCACAACAATACAAATCCTTTCACCAGATCCCTTAGATTCATCCAAAAAATCACAAAAATCTCAAAAAGAATTTACTTTAGAAACAAAGATCGAAAGAACCGTAAAAAAAGAATTGACAAAACTACAAAGAAATCGGGAAATTTCAACTAATGAATTGGAGAAGAACTTACAAAACCTCTATGAGTAAATCTGCGCCACGGTTCCTCTTTCTGCAATTGAAATGTGGCTTTTAGTGTTGGATTTTAGGGTTTTGAAAGCTCAAAACCGATGGTTTTTGCAGAGAAATCCTCCTCTCATTCCTAAAAAGAGAAAAAGAACGAAAGAAAGAAAGAAAGAAACTGACAGGAAACGAATGAATGATGGAGCTTTGAGAGATTTAGGATAATTCAAACTATGATTAGATAAGGAAGTAATTTCCTTTTGAGTGCAAGATGATTAGATAATAACAGGTGTGTTGTTGATAATTTTAGGGTAATTCCTTGGGTCATTCAAAGTAATTAATTTTCTGCTGCCAGGTGTCATTCTCCAAGGGATTCCCCTGACGCCACGTGTTGCTCTCCTGTAGAATCACCTGCTGTCTTTTATTATATAATAATTAATATATTTAACTAGTGTAGCAGGCCTGCGCCCAACACAGGCCATGATAAAAAAAATAATTAAAGTTTTAATTAATTAAAAATATTTATAAGTATTTAAAATGACCAAAATGTGAATTTTGAAACCAATCAGCTACCATAATGGGCCCCTCAAATTACTCATACTGAATATTGAAAGGTAAATAAGGAAAAAAAAAGTAGTAAATATAGACTATGAAAGTGGCCCCTTTTAATTATGAGTTTGGAAAGAGAAAATTTGGCTTTCACAATAGGGCCCTTAGATTTATTTAGTTAATTTAGTAAATATAATTATGATAACAAAAAAAATTCCGATAAAGATGGAAACTTGTGAGTTTCGCAATAGGGCCCTTAGATTTATTTAGTTAATTTATTAAATATAATTTTGATAACAAAAAAAATTCCGATAAAGATGGAAACTTGTGAGATTTTGGGGGAATATCAAGTAAATAGTAGATATTTTAGAAGATTTTTTTTATTATATTTATGCTTAGGCATTAATTGAGTGTCAATATTAAATGTAGATTTTGAAATCCATTAGCTTCCATAATGGGCCCCATATATAGATCATACTAATATTGAAATGAAAATAAAGAGAAAAATGTAGTAATTACAACTTATCAAAGTGGCCCCTTTAATTGTTAATTTGGAAAGGAAGAAAATCTAGCTTTCACAATGGGACCCATATATTATTCAAACTTTGAAAAAAAAAATTGGCTTTGATAGTGGGCACAACAGATTAATAAAAAAACAATAAAGATGAAGTCGACTATAATCTATAATTGGGCCTCAGATCTTTATAATTTGGATATGGTATGAGGGTCCCCTAAATTGATCTACATTAAAATTTAATACATACATATCCACCTATTATAAAATTCATTACCAACTTGATCTCTATATTTCTCATCAATTTGTAGGGCCCTTATCAAAGCCAAATAACCTTTCTTCTTCTTTTTTGTGTTCTTGTTTGTTTAGTAATCTGTGGGACCCATTGAATGTAAGGAGAGAAATCATGTGATAAGGTAGAGATTTTAGAGGTAGAGGGAGAATTTTTGGGGATTAATTAAGAGAAATCGTGTGTAAAAAGAGAGATTCCAGGAGAAGTAAATGAAATTGATCGGATAGGCATAGAGAGATTTTAGGGGAAATAAATGGAATAAATTAGAGAGAGGTGAGTTAGGAGGTAGTGGAATTAGAGGTCATGTTAGAAAGTTTAAAATTGAATGAGAGGAATTTTAGGGGAGTTGGAGAAGATTTAGGACTTTAATTTATGATGCCACGTGTCTTTTTTTGGGATGCCCACATGGCACCCTTGAAAAATTAAAAAAATTGAGGATGCGCCATATGTCGCACTCTCGCGAAAAGGCTGCTGTCTTTATACAGGCATGCACCCAATACAAGCCATGATAAAAAAAAATAATTAAAGTTTTAATTAATTAAAAATATTTATAAGTATTTAAAATGACCTAAATGTGAATTTTGAAACTAATAGGATTCCATAATGGGCCCCACAAATTACTCATACTGAATATTGAAAGGAGATTGAGGAGAAAAAAATGTAGTAAATATAGACTATGAAAGTGGCCCCTTTAATTGTGAGTTTCGAAAGAGAAAAATCGGTTTTTGCAATAGGGCACTTAGATTTATATAGTTAATTTAGTAAATATAATTATGATAACAAATTTTTTTTGTTATAGATGGAAACTCGTGAGATTTTAGGGGAATATCAAGTACATAGTAGATATTTAGAAGCTTGATTTGATTATATTTGTGCTTATGCATGAATTGAGTGTCAATATTCAATTGGCTTCCATAATCGGCCACATATATTAATCTGACTGATTTTGAAACGAAAATAAGGAGAAAAATGTAGTAATTACAACTTATGAAAGTGGCCTCGTTAATTGTTAGTTTGGAAAGGAAGAAAATTTAGCTTTCACAATGGGACCCATATATTATTCAAACTTTGAAAAAAGAAAACGAAAAAAAAGGCTTTGATAATGGGTACTATAGATTTATAAAAAACAATAAAGATGAAGTCGACTTTGATCTATAAGTGGGCCTTAGATCTTTATAATTTGGATTTGGTATGAGGTTCCACCAATTTGATCTACATTAAAATTTAATACATAATATCCACCTATCATAAAAGTCATTACCAACTTAATCTCTATATTTCTCATCAATTTGTAGGGCCCACTATCAAAGCCAAATAACCTTTCTTCTTCTTTTTTCTCTTTTTGTTTGTTTAGTAATCTGTGGGACCCATTGAATGTAACGTGTGTATAAGGAGAGAAATCATGTAATAAGGTATAGATTTTAGGGGTAGAGGGAGAATTTTTGGGGATTAATTAAGAGAAATCATGTGTAGAAAGAGAGATTCTATGGGAAGTAAATGAAATTGATTAGAGAGGTATAGAGAGAGATTTTAGGGGAAATAAATAGAATAAATTAGAGAGAGGTGAGTTAGGAGGTAGTAGAATTAGATGTGATGTTAGAAAGTTTAAAATTGAATGGGACGAATTTTAGGGGAGTGAGAGAAGATTTAGGATTTTATTTGTGATGCCACATGTTATTCTTTTGGGATGCCCATATGGCGCTTTTGAAAAATAAAAAAAATTGAGGATGCGCCACGTGTTGCACTCTCACGAAAAGGCTGCTGCTTATATTATATAATACTAGTGCAGCAGGCCTGCGCCCAACTCAGGCCATGATAAAAAAATAATTAAAGTTTTAATTAATTAAAAATATTTATAAGCATTTAAAATGACGTTAAATATTTTGAAATTTTAAAAAGCTGAAGATTTTAGGGAAATAATAAGTAAATAGGAGATATTCTAGGATAATGATTTGATTTTATTTGTGCTTAAGCATAAATTGATTGTCGCTTTCAAAACTAAATGTGAATTTTGAAACCAATTGGCTTCTGTGATGGGCGCCACAAATTACTCATACCGGATATTGAAAGGAGAATAAGGAGAAAAAAAGTAGAAAATATAGACTATGAAGGTGGCCCCCATTAATTGTGAGTTTGGAAAGAGAAAAATCAGCTTTCGCAATAGGGCCCTTAGATTTATTTAGTTAATTTAGTAAATATAATTATGATAACAATTTTTTTTTTATAAAGATAGAAACTCGTGAGATTTTAGGGGAATATCAAGTAAATAGTAGATATTTTAGAGGTTTGATTTGATTATATTTGTGCTTAGGCATGAATTGAGTGTCAATATTAAATGTGGATTTTGAAATACATTGGTTTCCATAATGAGCCCCATATATTAATCATACCGATATTGAACCGAAAATAAGGAGAAAAATGTAGTAATTACAACTTATGAAAGTGGCTCGTAAATTGTTAGCTTAGAAAGGAAGAAAATCTAGCTTTCACAATGTGACCAATATATTATTCAAACTTTGAAAAAAAAAAAAGAAAAAAATTGGCTTTGACAGTGGGCACCACATATTAATAAAAAAAAACAATAAAGACAAAGTCGACTATGATCTATAAGTGGGTCTTAGATCTTTATAATTTGGATTTGGTATGAGGGTCTTTCAAATTAATCTACATTAAAATTTAATACATACATATCAACTTATCATAAAAGTTATTACTAACTTGATCTCTATATTTCTCATCAATTTGTAGGGCCCACTATCAAAGCCAAATAACATTTCTTCATTTTTTTCTCTTTTTGTTTGTTTAGTAATCTGTGGGACCCATTGAATGTAACGTGTGTATAATGATCGAAATCATGTGATAAGGTAGAGAGTTTAGGGGTAGAGTGAGAATTTTTGGGGATTAATTAAGAGAAATCGTGTGTAGAAAGAGTGATTCCAGGGGAAGTAAATAAATGAAATTGATTAGAGAGGCATAGAAAGATATTTTAGGGGAAATAAACTGAATATATTAGAGAGAGGTGAGTTAGGAGGTAGTAGAATTAGAGGTGATGTTAGATAGTTTAAAATTGAATGAGAGGAATTTTACGGGAGTGGGAGAAGATTTAGGACGCCCTTGAAAAATAAAAAAGTTTGTGGATGCGCCACGTGTCGCACTCTCGCGAAAAGTCTATTGTCTTTATATAATACTGGCGCTTTAGGGCCCGCGTCCAATGCGAGCCTTTAATTCATTCAAAGAAAACCCACTTAAAACTGAAAGTAAATATCGATGAGAGAAATAATTTCCATTTAAACTAATTTCATTTAAAACTAAAAAATAGTTGGCAGATAGGACTATTTGAAAAAAAGTGAATCAAGAAAAACACTCAAAGGATAATTAATAATCAAATTCAAAAGGATAGTTACCAGATAGGACTCATTTGAAAAAAAGTGAAAATCTCTCTAATGAAGAACAAAGAAAAAAAAATTGTCATATTGATTGATGTATATTCAGATTGACCCATTCCTCAATCCCCTTTTTAGTAACCAAACATCCAAGCCAGGCCGACATGAAGTGGTTATCCTTTTATTAAAAAAAAGAAAAAAGAAATAACCCACAAGGAGTGGGCATTTTATTTGAAAAGAATACTGCAGTTTCTACTTTGTCTCATTGAAAAAAAAATCATGAATTCTTATGATTCATGACCCAAGCATATGAAGGCTACATTCTATTTTGCAATGAAAATTGGTAAAATGCAATCCTAATTCCCTAGGGAAGAGGTCTTGGATTATGGTGGAACTAGATTCACATCCTATTTTACATGAGTTTTTTTTTTTTTTTTTTTTTATCATTAGTAGGAAGTGATGGGGTAAATGACGTTTTGAGATTGCAAACGGGCAAACCCATATCTCCCTTTACCTTGGCTCACACACCCAATATCTGTTTCATGCTTATTATATATATATATATATATATATCTATATATTATTATTATTTAATATACTATTATTTAATATATGTTATTATAGGGCCGGGCTTGGCATGGACGTTATGATCAAAACAATTTGGATCGGATACGGGTCGCCTAATTAGTTTTTTATAAACATCTGCATAAAAGAGTCGATTGGTGTAGTAGTGGAGATGTTGTTGAAAATGCCAAAGGTTGTTGGTTTGAATTTTCTAAGCCATCTTTTTTTGGGGTAAAGGGTAATAGCCCGAGTTATAAGGGTTACGTTGAGCCTAACCTAATCTAACCTACATTTAATGCAGGTTATGCGGTCGGTCATAGGCCAGGGTATAGAAGGCGGGCCCATCTCTAACCCGAACCGAATTGGCCCGACCCGCCCTAAATTCATCAATGAGATTGGGTTCATTTTAAAATTGGAGAAATAATGTAAACATGGGCCCCTGCTTTTAGAGCAGGGTTCCAAAGGAAGTGGCTAAATGCGCCATGTTAGTTTGGATCGAAATTTTAGAGGATAAATTAGATGAGATTTTAATTGAGAGATTTTAGGGAAGATTAAAAGGGCAATTTCGAAATAAGAGTTGTAAAAAGTTTGAGGTTATTTGTAGGAAAAAATATTAGAGGATAAATTAGAGGAGATTTTAATTGAGAGATTTTAGGGAAGATTAAAAGGGCAATTCCGGAATAGGAGTGGTAAAAAGCTTGAGGTTGCACCACGTGTCGCTCTCCCAAAGAAAGTCTATTCTCTTTATATATATAATAATAATATACTAATATAGTAGAATATAATATAATATAATATAATATAATATATAATGGCTCGTGCTCCGCTGGGAAGTCCTAATTTTAATATTAAGCCCTAACAGAGTGGCTCATATAAAACTAGGAACAACAAAGAATGGGAACATAACAGAGTAAGCCATGGCGTGGTGCGCTGCAAGATTTATGTCTGCGCCGGTAGTCGACCTGGGCTCACTCCGCACTGGGGCACCCCTGGCCGTCGGCCTCTGCTGCGTATCCATTGCCAGCAAGAAGCTTTGGTGCTCCTCAACTCTCTCACCAACCAAGCCCTTTGCCTGTATGAACGCCACTATCTCCTCCTCTGCTCCAGCTTTTGGTATATAACCTTCTTTCTCAAGAAAAGCTTGTGCTTTTCTTTTCTATTCCTTCGATTCTTTCATGGGTCGTCCTTTTTCCTTGCATATCTATCTCATTTTGCTGTCATTTCGATGTAGTATTTGGTTCAGATTCTGGGTTTTTGAGACACCTCTTTTATTTCTGGATTCAGCTCTGTTGATGGAAAGGAAGTTGCGAAAAAAGAAAAAAACCCATTTCTTTGTTGGTTTTCTTGGTTTTAGTTTCGTGAAAGAAATTATTAGACAGAATGTTTGATCAAAGGCTTTATAAGGACTTGCTTGGCTCAGGCATTTCCATCATTCCATGCAATTTCGTTTTGTCGATTTCTAGTTGTATGTACTGTACTAACTTAGGATATGTTTCTTTGGAGCATTTGAAAACAGAAATCATTGTTGAGAGGAAATGTTTTTCAGTTGTTTTGTGTTAAAATTTCCTGGGGTTTTCATTTTCTGAGGTGAGAGCATTTTATGCAGCTTCTGCGGCAAGCAGATTGGACCCAAAAGGTAGAAAACCACAGGAAGTAATTCCTTACTTCTGCAAAAATGTTTTTCCAAACCAAATAATAGAAACTGAAAACCATAGTAAAGGAAGTCTTTATTTTTTATTTTCTGCAGAAAATAAAAATTGGTTGTGGTTGTATGCACATTCTTAGGGCATGTTTGTGGGTGACTGCTGCACAAACCATTGTATTTTGATGTGATTTGATTTCTGAAAAAAACTGGAACTAAAGACATCATTTTCCATGGTTTCAGTTTCTATCGTTTGGGTGGGGCATAACATTTCTGCCGTGAAATGTGTTTCTTACTCTTGTGTTAGACTGCATAAAGTGCTTCTCTACCTCTAGGGCTATCAAAAGAAAAGAAGAGAAAACTGAAGATGCTTTTGTTAGAGAATATTGAGTTGTTAGAGGATTGTTAGAGAATTGTTAGGATTAAGATAAGAGTTACTTGATTTTGAATTTGAAATATCTTTGTGTATAAATTGAGAGGATTTCCTCTTATGAAACTTATGGTGATTTTTATCTAAAAGGCTTTATGGTATCAGAGCGTGGGCCCAGCGATGATCTTGTGATCAAGCTGGGTACGATCCTACACCGTCAATTTTTATTTTATTTCAATAAAGAAAACTAGCATCTTCTCTCATCTAGCCATCCTTTCACCTCAAGCCTTACAATCTTCAAAACTTCTGGAAGAGATTGTGTTAGATCTGATCTAGTGGACCATCGGCACCGAAAAACTCAAGATGAGTGGGTTGTGATAGCTTTCACTTAGATAATGATAACAGCAGAAAATGTTTATCCAGAACAAAGAAAATCACTCTTTCTTTCGTGTAAATCATTTCTTTCCGTGTGTAAGTGTTCTGGATAGATTGTTAAGGGTCCTACATGTTGAACGTGCTTGTTTAGACAGACATGTAGAAGATGGTGCGAGGCAGTCAAGGAAATCCAAATCCTATTGACAGCAAACCCAAACAAATCGCAAAATCACACAATGAATTCTATGAATCACAAGGAGAAATAGTAGATTTCTCTTACTGATTAGCGCTCCAATCCACTTTCCATCTTCAATCCATTGGGAGCTTGCTCAAACTAGGAGAAGGAAAGAGAAAAGTCACCAACAACTTCTATTGATAATATATGAGAGATAACAAATTGAATTAAAATCCCTTTATATGCCTTTAAATAATGGCCGAACCACTTAACTGTAGAACTTATAATTAAATCAGATCCATCAATTTAATCCAAATAACAATAGAAAGAGAATAATTGAACCAAATTAAAGCAGACCTAGGAAAATCTGTCTCTTGCTATGGTGACCTGATAACCAATACATATCGTCACAACCGATGCTTGCTGTTTTTAGGGGCCAGCTGATATGCCCTTCACAACTGCTTTTTCTTTCTTCTTCTTTTTTTTTATATATATATATATATCCTTGTTCAAAACCCAAGCCTCAGCACATGCTCAAGGAATAGTGGGTATTACAACTGCCTCGATTGCTTTTTAAAACTTGAGTTGCATTAAAAGATCACATCTAATGGCTGTTTTGAAACTTGAATTGTATTACTCTTTAATTTCGAACACCTGCTGAAGGATTTTCAATTTCGAAACTGACTTGTAATTTTAGATACTTTGGCTGATGGGTACCCGAAGCTCAATCCCAAGTCCAGCCAGAATTTCACTCAGGCCTCAAAGTCTATGCTCGAGCCTTAGTCCTTACCTGACAAGCCCAGCCTGAGTTGCGTTTTCATATGCACTTGGATCATGCAGGTTCGGGTTTGGCCCAGCCGAAGTTGCATCCCTTCTTTAAATTGTCTTTTGAGAGAGACTTCCGTAACAGAAACAAACTGCTCGTAACTGATCCTTGCATCATCCTATGAGCATTAATTTGATTTTTCTTGATTTCCTTTGGGATTAACATTTCATAATTCAAATACCATCAGAAGAATCGGGAAAAAATGAAAAATATAATAAAAAAGGTTCTAAAAATCCTGTTGAATCAGGAATTTACATTTTTTTTTATGCCTTGTTACCGACCTCTCCTAGGCGTAGCCCTTGTTAGCTATTGTTTTCAGTATAATTTATTCTTGAATTCTTAATCCTGTTTTCCATGATAATCATGTGCTTTTAATGAGGACGGCCTTACTTGTTCTTAAATTTAGGGGAAAAGGAGGCCATTCAAACAGAAAAAGCACCTGCAGCATTGGGACCTTATTCTCAGGCTATTAAAGCAAATAATCTTCTTTTTGTATCTGGTGTCCTGGGTCTTGTTCCTGAGGTTTGTTATCTTCCTTGCATTCTTTATTTTTACATGTGTCCTTGGATTGTTCCCTTATCCAGTTTCTACTAGCTGCATTAATGAATGTGAATTCTGTCCTGCAGACAGGAAAATTTGTCTCAGATAGTGTTGAAGAGCAAACATACCAGGTAAATGTGTATGATATGTGAACTTGCACTTATTGGTCAATTATGTGGTGTAGGTTGAGATTATAGAACTCTGAAGCGTGACTTCTATAGGGTAATTGATGCAGCGTAGACCTCATGGCCACATGTGTAGGGCCCACATAGATTTAGGGATTTATTTTCATGTCAATAGTTTCCTTAAATACTGTTATTAGGATTAGATTTTTTATATTATTTAGTTTCCTAGTTTTATTAGGTTTCTTAAGGCTTAAGTTTACTTTTACTATTAATATGGCATTGTAGAGAATTATTTCTCAGAGTTATTGATTAATGAAATTGAGATTTCCCATTGAGGTGCGTCCTCGTTTATGTCTCTTCGGAGATTGATTGTGTCTTCGGACACGTGCTTCGACACCCAATGTGCTTTTAGCACTTCTACTGCAAGCCTTAACCCTAGGGCTTGCATCAGTTGGTATTAGAGCAGAACGATCCCTCCATCGTCGGCTTGTTAACCCTATCCCCATTCCTACCTTTGTCCACCATCACCGTCCCTGCATTCCTAAATCCATCCACTTTGTCCATTCCCTGCTCCCATCCCCGACAACCCACCACTTGTCCGACCAAACCGCAAAACCCCAATCGACTGAGGCAATCCAATCCACCAATCCCGCCACCTCTCCACTGCCCCATCAGCCAATCGAAACACCCCACAGCCCTCCTCGATCAAATCCAGCTACATCGACCCTTCCCTTTGCCTTGCACGACCCAACCAAACCTCACTTCCCCTCGCCTCCCCCACCCAGACCCACTGGAAAAAAAAAAAGAGCAGAAAGAAACAAAAAGACAGAAGAAAGAAGTAGTAGAAAGGAGGGAAACATACCTGGCACCGACGTCGTCCAACTCCAGAAGCTCCCATTCGCCTGCTCCTCGTCGTCGTCGTCGTCCAGTCATTGTTATCAGCCTCGTCGAGCACTATCGTCATCGCCTCGTGCATATTCCCATCTCTCCCATCGCCCCTTCGTTGCGTTAAGTGCTCCAGCACCTCCGTATCACCCTGCAACGAGGCCTCCTCGAAGCTGGAGTTGTCATCATCGCCCATTCCACCTCTGGAGAACCCACTACCACCATCGCGCCTCTCTTCTTCTTGAAGCATTCTATCTTCCATCGAAACAATAGGGCTCTAGCTCCTTGTTTTTTTTCCTTTCATCCTCCACACATGCCACAAGGACTTAAGTCTTGGGCTTGAGTTCTAGTTCGGGCCAGTTCAGGTAGATCCGACCCATTGACGAGGTCCACAAGCAGAATATCAGCGGAGAAGTCAAGGGCCAGATTTGACCAAGATCAACCGTTGGATCTTGTTTCCGCAATATCACAGCCTTCCGCTGTCAGATTTTTGATTCGTTTTCACCGTGATCGTTGAAAGCAGATCTACACATTTGGTCAGTTTGATTTTAATTTTGAAGAGCATTAAATTTTTTCAGCCTTTGCATCAAGTTAATATGAAATTGTCAACCAAGATGGACTTGCAACTTTTTGAAATAAATAGAAGGCTTACGGAAACCAACAAAGAGCTTATAGAAATTAACAAAAGGGCTAAGAGGATGACCTATGCAATCAGATATGGGAAAAGATATTATGCAAATAAAGATTGCTTTGAGCAGTATATTACTTTGACACAAGGAAAATTGTTTGTCGAGGAATATGCTTATGAATTTGAAAGGCTACATTATTTATGTGAATTGGGAGATACACTTGATTCCAATCACTTTCTCAAAGGTTTGAGACCAAGTATATTGAAGAATGTAGAGAAGGAATACAACGATATGTATGAAGCATTTTGGGAAGTGATCCGTGTTGAGCGCTTGATAAAGCGTTATCGCCTCCGAAAAGCTAAGATACAAGAAGAGAAGTCTCTACCAATCACAGACGTCCCAGTAATGGAACCACTCATGGAGAATGCCTCACGTGAACCTGAAGAAAAAGAACCTGAGTCTCATCATTTACAGGTAGAACAAGAAGAAACGGACAATGAAAATAACATTAAAGAGTCTAATCATCTAATGGATCCAATGGCAAGCCCGCCTCCAGAAAGTCAAATTAATCTATCCGATGAAACCACCATTAATCAGGAGATTGTCAAGGAAGTTTGCATCATCAATGTTCCTCATATTGACTCTGTCCTTGAAGATCAGCCAATTCTAATTGGAGAATGTGTGCAACTGGCCACTATTCAAGAATTAAATCATCACTTCATTCGATCTCGCATTACTGCCAAATCCAGTCACCAAAAGAAGCTGTGCCAAGAAGTTATAGATCGACCGACAAATCGGAAGTTCGTTAGATTGATCTTTGATCCAGGTGGACATTTTCCGAACTCGAGGTCGAGTTCTTTTTCAAGTGGGGGAGAATGATGCAGCGTAGACCTCATGGCCACATGTGTAGGGCCCACATAGATTTAGGGATTTATTTTCGTGTCAATAGTTTCTTTAAATACTGTTATTAGGATTAGATTTCCTATATTATTTAGTTTCCTAGTTTTATTAGGTTTCTTAAGGCTTAAGTTTACTTTTACTATTAATATGGCATTGTAGAGAATTATTTCTTAGAGTTATTTATTAATGAAATTGGGATTTCCCATTGAGGTGCGTCCTCGTTTATTGTCTCTTCAGAGATTGATTGTGTCTTCGGACACGTGTTTCGGCACCCATTGTGCTTTTAGCAATTCCACTGCAAGCCCTAACCCTAGGGCCTGCATTAGTAATGTCATCATGATATGCTTGAGAAAACGGACTACTAATTTAAGTAAAATGAATAAAATTGAGGTGTGGAAGAATCAAATGGTTTAAAGTAATTCTTAACCAGCAAAAGGTGCTTGCGCGAAGCAAAAGCAATGAACGATATTTGCACATGCAAACAACTAAAGACTTTTTTTTTTTTTTTTTGAAGATTAGTAAGAATGTATAACAAATCCCTAAAAGAAGGGTTGGAAAACACCTTATACACAATGAATCTCTTTCCATCTACTACTACACCCCGGTAAGGTGACCAGCAATGTTGAGGCATATGTATACTTGCAGCGAGCAGAAGCAGCAAGCGAAAAGACCAGAAAATTGGGAAAGCTGCCTGCAAACAAGGCCTGCTAAACCAAAAAGCTGCCGTTACAAAGTAGAAATTGGGAAAGATAAGAGGCTAGAGGAAGAGAAGTAAAGGCCACCGAACCCATCAATGCGCGCCAGCAATCCTAACAAAGAACCTTGCCACCAACCCCCCCACCTCTCCAAAAATATAAAAAAAAATAAAAAAATCTCCAAAAAAATAAAAAAATACAAACGACACGCTAATAGCTGCAGAGACGAAGCCAACATTTGCGCAGCAGCGAACAACACGGCATTATCCAACACTGC
Source organism: Umbellularia californica (assembly GCA_028538565.1). NCBI lineage: Eukaryota > Viridiplantae > Streptophyta > Magnoliopsida > Laurales > Lauraceae > Umbellularia > Umbellularia californica. Next base: position 20,586,438 of record JAPQWN010000010.1, read on the forward strand.
CAAGCAATAGCAAACTGCAACCAGAACCTGGTATGCACCAAGCAACCTAGAAATAAGCTACTTAATATGCATACAATTTAAACTCGCAAGCGCACAAGATCACTATGTAATATAATGAATTGTAAGTACGAGATCGATCCCATGAAGACTCGTGATAAAATAATTTTAAAAGCAACTAAAAATCAGAATTTCAAAAGAAACAATTGAATGATGAAAGATTGAATTAAATTACTAAAAACAATAGATTAAATTATCAAAAATAACCAAAAGCTAAATGGAAAGTAACCTTACAAGAATACTAATAGGTTTGAAAATAATAAAAATGAATGAACTAGGGTAGGGTTTCATCTACTCCCATAGCCTATCTTATGCATGTCTTTTATTATCTTTTAATAAAAAAATCAGAATTTATTAGTGACATCTATCGACTTAGACCATGGCATATGTATCTAGATTACTATTCCCCTAAACCTAATTTATGAGCGGCATACTACATGAATTGTTCATTATGATGCAAAAACTAAGCATGGTATATGTCCTAGTCGGAACAAACATAATGCATAAAAACAATGAGAATGATAAATGCATGAGTCTAAGCATGGCATATACTTAGATTAACTTAGATTATTCATGGTTCTAAACCTTAGATGCTTTAACATCAAGATCAATCAAAAGTGAGTTAGCTACTCTTAAATTTAATTGAACAGAACATGGTTGGCATGGCATATACACAACTCATCAATTAAAAACATGGTTTAGAAAATCAACCAACAAAACTGAAATTTGAATTAAAAGATGCCAAAAAAGACTACATAGAACTAGGCTAGGGTTTCAACTACACCCTAGCCCTAAAAAAAATTAGCTACTCATGTCTATAATAAAAAATAACATAAAAATTAAAGTCGTAGAAAGAACTCTGAAGAATGAAGAAGGAAGAATTCGGCCAACAATTGCTTGGATTTTTCTCCTCCAAAAGCTCTCCAAAGTTGCTCCAAATATGGCTTGTATGACTGCTGCCTTTATGGGATGATGGTGGCTGGTATGATGGATGATCATGGGTGTGGACGTCCACCCCCTTGCATGTCTTTTTATACTTTGCGACAGCCCCTTTAGTAAATAGTTCCCTTGTATGCTTAGGTTTCCATATTGCGTTACAATTAGGCTTCCTAATTAAAATGAAATTGGAGTCTTCTTTCTTGATTAGCAAGACTTTCTAAATCTGGTCCCACTTGTATCTTCTAGAAAGTTCCTCACATGGATCCACAAATCTGAGATTTAATTGCAAGAGATTAAATCTGAAGCTTTTAACATAAAAGTGGGCCCATATGATGCATGCAACATTGAGTATGGGACCCCCTTTGGACTTCTAACTTAGCTTGAATTCTTGCTTTGAAATTTCCTTCTTTTTTCTCCTCTATTCTCGGGCTCGACTTTGACTTGAATAAGACTTTCCAATTATGAAATTCAGCTTTTGCAATGGATGTGGGGCCCCCTTTGGGTGTGTAACATGCTTGGGATTGTTATTTTCCTTCTTTGTTTCATCTTCCTTATTTGATTTTGCTTTCTTGCTCTCCAATTCTTTCCTTCTAATTTGAATTGTAAGTTGTCCAAACAATTAGAAAGTAGTCTTTGAAATTTGAAACAACTTGGATGGGACCCACCATGGCCCTTCTTAGTGATTCAACGCCTATCATTCTTCATAAGTTCTTCTCTTCTAGCTCCTTTTGACCTTTTCATAAAATTAACAAAAGCTATGTAAAATCAAATAAAACAACTATGAACTAGCTCAAGATCAATCAAACATAAGGGCTCTAATTGCAAATAATTAAGCACTTATCAAATTCCCCCAAACTTACCTTTTGCTAGTCCTCGAGCAAAACAATAAAATAAACAAGTCAGAAATTTGAAACACTAAAGTAGGAATCCTATCCTTCCACCATTACGGCACGTTTGTGTAAAGGTGTTTTCTGTGGAAAGTGGAAATTGCCACATCAGCAAAATCAGTGGTAATTAAATTCCGTAGAAAAGGAGTTCCAAGGAAGGTGGTAATCCATGTTTGGTGTAGAATTATTTTCTTTGGTGAAATGGTATTTTTCATGTTTGTTGTAATTGTGGATTCTTCACCGACACTATTTTAATTATCAAACACAAATCAAACCATTTTGCTAGACAACAAATCAAAATTAAATTCAGTAGACATCTGGCAATCCAATTAACAAAGCAAAATCAAATTTAATAAACAAATCAAATTCAAAATCCTACCAGCTCATGCAAAGAATGGCCGAAAATATAATCAGATACAAGCAGAGAATGGCGCACAATCTAATCAGACACATGCAGAGAATGGCCCACCTCAAGTTGTGCAATGATGATATCTCCGTGTGATTTAAAACCCTACTAGCTCATCGTTCTCCAATGGAATTGGAAAAACCCAGAGAGACATGCCTGCAGGGACGGTGGAAAAGAGAGATGGGGGAGGTGGCCAGGCGGGGTGTGGACGCTGTGCGAGGTGGCTGGTCGCAAGGGGTTGGGACGAACGAGGAGAAGAGAGGGAGAGGGGGGGTGCGGGGAGGAGATGCAGGGGGTGCCTAGGTAAAGGGGGGCAGTTTTCTCATCCATGAAGGAGATGAGATGCAAGGGGTGCCTAGGGTTTTTGGATCAGAAATGGGTTGGAAAATAAGTTTATAAAGGGGGGTAGTTTTTCTGAGGAAATAGACTTCCCATACCCCCCCATGAGAAGTCTATTTCCATGGTAAGCAAGGAAAAGACTGACATGGCAAAAAAGTTTTTCCGCGGAAAAATACCGCACCAAACACATGAAAAGTAGGTTTTCCATGGAAAACCATCTACTTTTCCGCGGAAATTGGCTACACAAACATGCCCTTAGTCTCAAAGATGTCTGATCAAAACATGATTCAAAGAAGCAAGAGTCTCAACCAATTCTAAAGATTACCCAAATAATAAGTTAGCTCACATTCACATGATCAAAGGGTTGTGTGTAAAACAATACCAACATAACTATTAGTTTAGGCTTTCACACAGCCAAACAATCATTTGCATATTAGTTTAACTTCAATCCTTACCATGGATACACTTACAATATAACGCTTAATAATTGTCTAAGCGTGAACAGACAATGATCTCATGAAAGATACCACATGCTTGAAGTGAAATCATACACCATAGGCTCCCATTCCATCTCATCTCCACACCGGGACTACACTTCACCTAAAATCATTTAGGACTATTACACATAGGTTATCATGGCGCTAGGGTGAAGGGTTAAGAATAAGAGGGAAAGGATAACAAGATCTAAGGAATTTGCGTAGGATCACACTCTTGGTTCCTTATACACTTTTGATTTTGGCGGCTAAGGCTTGCATGTTTAATTTCCACCTTGTTGAGTCACACGTGTGCCCTCCTTTATTCCTTTTTTTTTTCTTTTTTTTTTTTTTTAAGTAAAAACATGAAACTATGGAGATGCAGGGTAACGGCAACCTTTCTTCTATTTTCTTTTTCTCGAGCCTAGCACACATTTTGTAGTGAACCTTGAATTCATCTTTATACTTAGATAAGGTAAGGCTATACATATGGTAAGGTATATGCCCCAAACTTAGGGGTTGGTATAGGTGCAATAAATGACTTAATTAAGACTCAATATGGATAACTAGTGATAAACATCAAAGGGAATGGGTAGAAAAGCACAAACTAGTCAAACATGGCCTAAAATCATCTCCTATGGTTCATGTAGTCGAAATATGCCTCATTCGGATAAAAATGAGAGATCTAGCATGTTATTCCATATAATTTTCTAAGCATGTGATCAAATAATGATAATGAAATCAACTGCATCAAGAAATGAAAGATCAAATCACTCAGCATATAACCCTCTAAAGAATAAGCATTTAGGCTCAAATCTCCCTAGGTTATACAAGTTTCCACCAAAAGCATCTAATCATTCAATTATGCAAGAGTTTTCGACCTCAAACTATATCAGCATTGTAACCCACACAGTGATAGCTCAAACATGCTTAAACGAGATTTACAGCAATTAAATAATATAAAGAACTAGCATAATTAAGTTCAATGAACCATGCAAGACAAATCATCATTTCTCATCATTGTGGTAGGAAGGAACTATGACTCAAAGAAAAACAAATATCTTTGTTGATTTTTGAATTTTTTTATTTTTATAAATGACTATTTAATGACTCTATCCTAACTAAGACTTTTCCCTCAAACTAAAATTAAACATTGTCCCCAATGTTGTAAAATAAAGTAAGAAGGAAACACTAAAAACATAATAGAAAAGTGAGTAGAACGACAAGGAAAAGGATAAAAGGACTCAGCTGGATATGTAGTACATCTAGCCGGACTGGGCGTCTCTATCAAGCTGGAAGGGAATCTGTGAATGTATTCACATCCACATCCTTGTCAAAATCTGCTCCCAATAGGGCTTGAGCCTATGTCCATTGACTTTGAACTTGTTATTATTCTTTGGATTATAGATCTTAATAGCCTCATGCTCAAATACCTAAATGACCTCGAAGGGCCCAGCCGCATCATCTGGATTTCAGCTTCTCTGGAAATAATTTGAGTCTTGAATTGAAGAGTAATACCTTCTGTCCCACCTCAAACGTCTTCCTCACTAGCTTCTTATCATGGAACACTTTAGTCCTCTCTTTATACAGCTTGGTATTCTCATATGCTTCATATCGTAGCTCCTCAAGCTCATTCAGCTGTAACTATCTCTTCTCACCTGCCTCCCAAATAGGCATACATGGCAAGGTCTCATGCTATCCCAAATAGGCATACTTGAGATGTTGAGGTAATGGCTTCAATTAAAACTCTGGTGCTTTTATAACAGAAAGAACGGGTTGCTTTCCGGAAGAACCAAGAATTTCATAAGAATTAGAATATTTGCTTGGGATGGAGGGGAGTACTTCTAGTTGATTTAAAATCTCCATAAGTGCTGCCTTAAGTTCATCACCATCTTGCACGATTTCAGATTTGATAAGGCCTTGCTTAATACATGTGTCCAACTCCTCCTTGCACCCATGTGCTGTTGGAAACACCTCTCCTATAGCCTGCTCAATCACCTGGATTTGAAAGCAATCTTCATCTCTTGGCATTTTCATAGCTTTGAATACTTTGGACTCAATCTTCTGCCCATCGACCTTCATTTCAATTGTGCCTTTTTGTACATCTATCTTGGAACCCGTGGTGGCCATGAAAGGTCAGCCAAGCATAATAGAAAGGTGGTGAGGTAGTGATACACTCTTCATATCTAGTACCACAAAGTCAGCAGGTAATATGAATTGTCCTACTTTCACCAAAATGTCCTCCAGAATGCTCCTTGGGTGCTTCACACTCCTGTCAGCCAATTGTAATGTAATAGAAGTTGGTTTGAGCTCTTCCAAACCCAATTACTCATAGACGGAACATGGCAACAAATTGATGCTAGAACCCAAGTCTAGTAAGGCTCTTTCAAATGTATGATCTCCTATCTTACAACGTATGGTAAAGCTCCCAGGGTCCTTCAATTTTTGAGAAAGCTTTCTTGAAAGAACTACACTGACTTCCTCGGTTAACTTAACCTCTTCATGATCTTTGAATCTTCTCTTGTTTGTACATAGCTCCTTTATAAACTTCGCATAAGTGGGTTTATGCTTGATAGCATCAATCAGCGGAATGTTAATCTCTACTTCCTTAGTGTCTTGAAGATGTCATGCATGAACTGACTTTTCTTCTCCTGTCTCAGCCTTTGAGGGTAAGGTGGAATTGGCTTATACACCCTCTCTGGCTCTTTAGAAGTTATGAGCTGAATAGGAGTGGTTGCAGTGTTTGTGCTTTTTTTGTCACTCTTCTGGTTCGCATCACTCTCATTTTGCCTTGCACTGTCCTTTGGCTCAATGTCTACAGTTTTATGATTTTCATTTGGCCCATTCACGCTGGTGTCTATGGCTATACCATGCAGCCTCATTCTCCTGTAGACCTTCTCTGGCTCCTTGGTGAGGGTAGTTATGGCTTTCAAATGCTCATGATTTTTAAGGTTTATTTTAGTCTGACTTGGGAGCTTAACCGTCCTCCCTCTTGCTCAAGGCATTAGCTAGCTGACCCACCTGTCCTTCCAGCTTTGCCAAACTCTGTTGAGTGTTTGTAATTGCTTGGCTATGTTGCTGGAAATTAGCCTGAGATGATTGAATAAAATGGGTCACCAAACTTTTGAACTCATCTTCTGATGGCCTTTGTGCACTGTTATGAGAAAAATTGTTACTCCGAGGGTGTTGGTAGCTTCTCTGATGTCCTTGATACTGCTACTGATTGCCTTGATTTCCTTGATTTTTCTGATTGCCTCCCCAAGAAAAGTTTGGATGGTTTCTCTATCCCGAATTGTAAGTATTGTTGAAAGGATTGTTCTGCCTAGGATATGTGTTACCAACATAGTTGGTATGCTCCTGATTTGTAAAAGATGACATGGGACAACATTCAGCAGTATGATTAGTGTTAGAACACATAGCACATACTCCTTTTGGTGTCTGTTCTAGCATGCTATTGGAAACCATTGCTTCGATGACCATGTCTATCTTTCTATCCATTGCCGTCATTTGTGCAGCTACATTTCCTTGAGGCTGGACCTCATATACTCCTTGCTTCTTACCCATCTGTCTGGTCCTACAAGAAAATTGTTGTGAGTTTTCACTAAGAGTTTCAAAAAGTTCATATGCTTCCTCACTATTTTTCTCCATCAGGGCTCCTGCACATGCAGAGTCTGTTATTCCCTTGTTCAGCTCATTCAGTCCTTCATAGAAAGCTTAAACCTGATCATCTTTGGTAGGTTGTGATGTGGATACTTCAATAATAAATCCTTAAAATGCTCCCACTCTTCCCAAAACTGATCTCCATCTTTCTATTGAAATGTTTGGATCTCTCTTCTTAATTGCCTTGTCTTTTGAGCCGGGAAAATTTTCTTCAGAAACTTGTTAGCTAGTTGCTGTTGCCAAGAGGTGATAGAACTGCATCCAAGGAGTTTAACCACATTTTAGCTTTATCCTTAAGAGAAAAAGAAAATAGACGTAGCCTGATGCCCTCTGGGTAACTCCTTGTATTTGTTGTGTCGTGCACATCTCAAAGAAATCCTTAATATGAAGATAAGGATTCTCATTAGGTAACCCATGATAGTGTGGCACTATATTCAGCAGTTATGCAGTGAGGGTGAAATTGCTAGCTGTATTTGTTGGAAGTAGGTGGGCCTCGTGGATAGATTTCAAAACTTTTGACTCACTTGACGTAGGGATCAACTATCCATAAGGCTACATAACCCAATCCAAGATCCAAGTCCTCAAACTCATCAACCATTAATAGTAATAAACTCTATTTTGAAGATAAAAACAGCACCTAACAAGCAACCATGAAATCTACAACATACAAGGAAGTAGATTATACCTTTGGAGCTTGGTAGAGCTCTATTGGAGAAGTAGACAACTTGCTTTATCAAGAACTCTTCTTTGGTAGCAAATTAGGATCTAACCCGCTTCAGATCTCTTTTCTCAAGGAGAATGGTGGGATCTCCAAGAAGAATCAACTAGAACCTCAAAGGCAAACCAGAAGAGAAACTAGAAGGAGGAGAAGAGAGAGGGCTTGCAACTCTTGCACTTAAAGAGGCTGGGCATGAATTCCAAGAATGGGAATAGCATGGGGTGTCCACCTATAATAGAAGTCTCACTTCCATAAGAATTAGTAACTTTTTTCTTTCTAATTATTATTAGAAGTCTCACTTCCATAACAATTAGTAACTTACTATTATCACTATTAGAAGTCTCACTTCCAATAGAAATAGTAACTTTCTATTTCCTTTCATTTTGAGTTCAAGTAGAATTAGTAATGATCTAATGTTAGGCTAACGTGGGGACTACTAGGGATTCCATAGAAAGCTGGCTCCAACTGGGACACACCGCGACCCCACATCTCATGGCCCATAGTTAATTGCAAATAACTCCACTAAATAAATGCAATTGAACTCCAGTCTTAGGAATAAATTACATAAAGAACTTAAACTTCCCTATGACCACAAGTAGGCCCCTCCATCCATATCCGTAGATTAATTGGTCTTGTCCACCAAATTGGATTCATATTTTATCATCCTTGAGACCTAATCAATTATAGTATTCATCAGTACATATTCAATTAACTCTTAATTGGGATGAGTGTGCACTTACCAATGATAAATCCATTAATTGGCACAAGGGGATAATGAGGATAGATTGACCATTGAATGTTCCCACAATCCTACTACCATGTACCCAAGACACCGAGGTATTGACCTACAATTGGCCTCACTCATTGGTGACTCAAAGCAAATGAATAGACAGAAACTTGAGTCCATTAATGTCTCAAGATTATGAGCCTATTGCTAGGGAATTGTGAGAACAGACCTTAAAGTAAAGAGTGTTTCATAAGGTGCTTCTCATGGTCCTTCAATACATCCAATGTACCAGCATGATGATCCAGAGTCTTACACTCTGATGATTGAGACAAACCACACTATCTCATAGTGATCATAATGCAGCAATCTTATCAGATGAGATGCCCAATCTCATCACTGGTTGTGAAGCTATTTAAGTATAAGATTTGAGACACATGTCTCCTGTATGTGGATCTCATCTATATATATTACATCCAATATACTTATAGACTCCGGTTCATCTCATGAACCATCATGTCATTTGTATTGGTTATGTGTAAGTAAGTAATAAAACACCATTCATCTCATGAAAAGAAAGCATGATTATATTGATAAATAAAGAAATAAATCAATTTATTACATCATCTACTGGATTGAGACCTTATAATCTAACAGTATTAGGTGGATAAAGAATGGTGGACGGCCCTTCGGTGTGCAAGGGAATGCAAGACTCCTTCATTGGTCTCTTTTGATTGTTCATTACCACTTCTTCTTCTGTGTTCTTCTATGTCTGCCACCTTTCTTTCAGGATTTTGATTTCCGTTAACAGTTATTTCTTCAAGTTTTGAGTCAGATGAGGTTTGTGTATTGGATTTTGCCCTCTCAGCTTGACTTCTATATCGTCTAAAGGTTCGTTCAATTTCTGGATCGTAGACAACGACAACTAAGTCTTGAGATCGCCTACCTTGTATATACAAAATATAAGGCTGCAAGAAAACACCTACTAAGTAAGTAATGTGCTAAAAGTAAGAAAAGGTAGAAAAATGAAAATAAAATAGCTGAACTAGAAGAATACTATGATAAAACAGTAAATAACAACACTTTAAAACTTCAAGCAACTGAACTAAAGATTAAACTAGACTATGACACTGCACTAAACACAAGTTTTGACACTATTCTATGCTAACAAGTCCCCGGCAATGGCGCAAAAAACTTGGTATGCACCAAGCAACCTAGAAATAAGCTACTTAATATGCACACAATTTAAACTCGCAAGCGCACAAGATCACTATGTAATATAATGAATTGTAAGTATGAGATCGATTCCACGAAGACTCGTGATAAAATAATATCAAAAGCAACTAAAAAATCAGAATATTAAAAGAAACAATTGAATGATGAAATATTAAATTAAACTACTAAAAACAGTAAATTAGATTATAAAAAATAACTAGAAGCTAAATGGAAAGTAACCTAACAAGTGATGCAGGACAAGCCCATGGTACCCCATGGGTCGACCCTCCAACGGGCAGAACCCAATTACCTGTCCAAACCTATGGGCCCAACCCATTTATTTTATGTTATTTAGGCCTTTAATTATGTTTAAGGTTGCTTATTAGGATGTTTTAATCTTGGCCATCAATGTGTTTGGATGGTCCAGATCAGTCTTAGGGTTATTTATTTTCCTATATAATGATGTAAAGCCTCTTTGGCTAAGTAATGTATGATTGATGAAAATGAGTTTTCTTTGAGTTTTCCTCTAAGAAATCCCTAATGCCTCCTAGATGGGAGTTTGGTAAGAGCCCAATTTCTGAGTCTCTTGATCCCTACCTTGCTCATTTGACATAACGCCTCCAGATTGGAGTTTGGTGAAAGACAATCAAAGGTATCCTCTTCTCTTTCTCTATTTCTTTTCCTACGAACAATCTTCTTAACCCTAAATCTCCATTTAAGATCATATTCATCAGATCTGCGACCCTTGTCGTTTGATCTCAGCTCAGGTTTTTTTCTTTTTTTCCATTAGTCCATCTCACCCAGCCCTTGCCCAGATAATCACAAGGAATACAAGAAATATGAGTTTTGCACAATTGGGCCTTCCTTAAGCATTTTGGGAGTTCTATCTTCTATTGAGATCCTACCCATTCATCCCTAGCTTTTCTATCTTCATTGCCTACCCACATCTCTACCTCCGCTGTCCGCACCAACAAGAATACTACTAGGTTTAAAAACAATAAAAATGAACGAATTAGGGTTTCATATACTCCCCTAACATACCCTATGCATGTCCCTTATTATCCTTTAATAAAAAATCAGAATTTATTAGTGACATTTATCAACCTAAACCATGGCATATGTATCTAGATTACTATTCCCCTAAACCTAATTCATGAGTGGCATACTACATGAAGTGTTCATTATGATGCAAAAACTAAGCATGAAATATGTCCTAGTCAAAACAAACATAATGCATAAAAACAATGGGAATGATAAATGCATGGGTCTAAGCATGGCATATACTTAGATTATTTATGGTTCTAAACCCTTATGCTTAACATCAAGATCAATCAAAAGTAAGTTAGCTATTAAATTTAATTTAACATAACATGGTTGGCATAGCATATACACAACTCATCAATTAAAAACATGGTTTAGAAACTCAACCAACAAAACTGAAAACTGAATTAAAAGATGCTAAAAGAGACTACATAGAACTAGGCTAGGGTTTCAACTACACCCTAGCCCGAAAAAAATTAGCTACTCATGTCTTTAATGAAAAATAACATAAAAATTAAGGTCATAGAAAGAACTCTGAAGAATGAAGAAGAAGGAAGAATTCGGCCAACAATTGCTTGCATTTTTCTCCTACAAAAGCTCTCCAAAGTTGCTCCAAATATGGCTTGTACTGTTGCTGTCTTTATGGGATGATGGTGGCTGGTATGATGGATGATCATGGGTGCTGGATGTCCACTCCCTTGGATGTTTTTTTTATATTTTTGCAACAGCCCCTTTAGTAAATAGTTCCCTTGTATGTTTAGGTTTCCATCTTGCTTTACAATTAAGCGTCCTAATTAGAATGAAATAGGAGTCTTCTTTCTTGCTTAGCAAGACTTTCTAAATCTGGTTCCACTTGTATCTTCTAGAAAGTTCCTCACATGGACCCACAAATCTGAGATTTAATTATAAGAGATTAAATCTGAAGCTTTTAACATAAAAGTGGGCTGATTTGATGTGAGCAACATTGAGTGTGGGTGATGCAGCCAGGGATGAGGACCAAACCCACAATAGGGATTTGGCCGAATCCAAATGGATTCAATAGCCAAGAACTCACGTACAAAATTAATCAGAGCAATAACAAACTGGAACTCAATTTTCAATTCAATATTATGATGATGAAATGAATCCCTAAAGGGGAATCTACATATTTATAATAAGGTTCCTACGATCTTTCCTATCCATAATATTCAAATTAAAGAAACCTACTAATTTCTAAACGACTAAAGTAATTAGAAGACTACTAAAAATAGGATAGCTTCCCACAACAGTCGGTTCAAACTTATTGGGTTTATGGGATTTTCCAATGGGTTGGATCTGATTGACCCGATAGCTCACGGCCTAGGCCCAATGGACTTGGGTCTGGCTCTACTTGCATCATTTTCTCTGGTGGATGTTGTGGTTTTGGGTTTATGGTTGAGCGATTGGGAGGTGAAGGGGTGTATGGGTTCTGTTGGGTTGGGCGCAGGTAGGGAACATGGTGGTGTGGATTTCGTGGATAGGGATTGGTGGGTCTGGTGAAGGGATGGGTCTGGGGTAGGGATGGGATGAAGATTGGCAGGGATGGGGACTGGCGGGATGATGGATGAATGGATGGTGGGGTTGTTTCGGATTGATAATCGGAATATAGATCCAAGATCAGATCGTTTCTGATACCAATCTGATGCAGCCAGGGAAGAGGACCAAACCCACAATAGGGATTTGGTACAATCTTTCCTATCCATAATATTCAATTTAAAGAAATCTACTAATTTCTAAACTACTAAAGTAATTAGAAGACTACTAAAAATAGGATAGCTTCCCACAATAGTCGGTTCAAACTTATTGGGTTTGTGGGCTTTTTTCCAATGGGTTGGATCTAATTGACCCGACAGCTCCCGGGCTAGGCCCATTGGACTTGGGTCTGGCTCTACTTACATCATTTTCTCTGGTGGATGTCGTGGTTTTGGGTTTAGGGTTGAGCGATTGGGAGGCGAAGGGGTGTATGGGTTCTGCTGGGTTGGGCGCAGGTAGGGAACATGGTGGTGTGGATTTCGTGTATAGGGATTGGTGGGTCTAGTGAAGGGATGGGTCTGGGGTAGGGATGGGATGAAGATCGGCAGGGATGGGGATTGACGGGATGATGGATGAATGGACGGTGGGGTTGCTTCAAATTAATAATCGGAAACAGATCCAAGATCAGATCATCTTTGATACCAATTTGATGCAGCCAGGGAAGAGGACCAAACCCACAATAGGGATTTGGCCGAATCCAGATGGATTCAACAGCCAAGAACTCACGCACAAAATTAATCAGAGCAATAACAAACTGGAACTCAATTTTCAATTCAATATTATGATGATGAAGTGAATCCCTAAAGGGGAATCTACATATTTATAATAAGGTTCCTACGATCTTTCCTATCCATAATCTTCAAATTAATGAAACCTACTAATTTCTAAACTACTAAAGTAATTAGAAGACTACTAAAAATAGGATAGCTTCCTACAACAGTCGGTTCAAACTTATTCGGTTTATGGGATTTTCCAATGCGTTGGATCTGATTGACCCAACAGCTCATGGGCTAGGCCCAATGTACTTGGGTCTGGCTCGACTTGCATCAGTGGGACCCCCTTTGAACTTCTAACTTGGCTTGAATTCTTGCTTTGAAATTCCCTTCTTTTTCTCCTCTATTCTTGGGCTCCACTTTGACTTGAATAAGACTTTCCAATTATGAAATTCAATTTTGCAATGGATGTGGGCCCCCCTTTGGGCATGTAACATGCTTGGGATTCTTCTTTTCCTTCTTTGTTTCATCTTCCTTATTTGATTATGCTTTCTTGTTCTCTCATTCTTTCCTTCTAATTTGAATTGTAAGTTGTCCAAAGAATTAGAAAGTAGTCTTTAAAATCTGAAACAACTTGGATGGGACCCACCATGGCCCTTGTTAGTGATTCACGCCCATCATTCTTCTTAAGTTCTTCTCTTTTAGCTCCGTTTGACCTTTTCATAAAATTAACAAAAACTATGTAAAATCAAATAAAATAACTATGAACTAGCACGAGATGAATTAAACATAAGGGCTCTAATTGCAAACAATTAAGAACTTATCAGAACCCCACATAGGAAGAAAACCAATTTAGTACAAGGACTGCAACAACATATTACACCCCAAGCAACTGAAACACCACCGCACAATAACAAACCAGCAGGCTAGATGATGTAGGCCCTAGGGTTAGGGCTTGCATGGGTTGTAGAGTGCCAAAGCATGTGTCCGCAGACACTTCAGTGCTTCTCCACAGAGACTTCAACATGAGGACACACCTCTTCGAGAGAAGAAACCCATGATAATTTTATTCCAATAATCAAAGTTTGAGATTTTCATCTCTACAATGCCATATAAATAGGAAAACATAACTTAGGGCCTAAACAATCTATTTAAACTGGAAAGTGGAAACTACATCAATCGGAAACCTAATCCTAATTACAATTAGAAACCTACTAATAAAAATAAAATATTTGTAAACTACTATGCTAGGCCCCACACTTGGTTATTCGTTTTGCGCATGGTTTAAAAAGGCGGACTCGGGACCCGACTCAGCTTGGGCTGAGTCCGAGTCGACTCGGCTGAGTCGGAGTGAGTCCCATCATAACCATAAAAAAAAAATAAATAAAAAAATAGGGAAAAACAAGAAAAAAACTATATAAACTAAAATGGGATGGCCTAGTCCATCCATGTAGATAGTTTGGATCTTTTTATTCTTTTATGTTAGTGATATATTTTACCATTTTGATGAAATAGTTGATAACTTTAACTAACATATTGACTAATGAGACAAAGACAAGCCATTTAATGACAAGTAAAAGTAAAAAAGACAAATCCATATTCCAATTTCCATCAAATTCAAGGTTCAATTATCATATAAAAATTAAAAACCATACCTTAGCTTATTCTTTTCAAATTTAATACCACGTTGAATGCCTCGTGGGTTGTACATCTTCATCATCGTCTTCATTTTGATTTTGACGGTAGTAGTATTGAGCAATATCAAAATGAAAGAAGCCTTGCCCCACTCTTGGAGTTGAAGATCCTTGTCCATAATTTGATGGATCATGGATACATAACTTGAGGATATGCATGTGGTGGTGGTGATTGCACTTGTGGGGGTACAATTAAGATTCCATATTGTTCTTGCCCATACCCATGCGCAGGACCACTGTGCCCACCATACTGCTGCCCATACTCATATGAAGGATCATGGTGTGAGTGTCCATGATACTGCTGCCCATAGCCGTACGAACTATCAGAATTTGTGAGCCAAAGACTTGATGCCATTTGATGCCCATGCCCATAGTCTTCTGATGGCTTGTTTCCTTCGTTTCTGCCATACGCACCACTAGGCTCACTTTGACCACCATGTAACAGGTCATATACAATAATGTTGTCCTCTCCACCTCCACCTTCACTACCTTTGTATGCTTGCTTGTTCAGGCCTAGGTCACCTTCTGGTGACCCACTCTTGCTAGAAGATGATGTTTTGCGTTGTCCTTCATGAGTGGCCAACCTTTGACTTTGAGATTGTGTATGGGTGCTCCTCTTATCCTTTGGCTTCCTTTTGTATTGGAGAGTTGGGTCCCTAATCCATTGTTTGGCTTTGGAGAGGGTGCCACTTGAACCACCCTCTGAATGTGATGTTGATTTATCTCTACTACTAACACGTTTCGAAGTAGAACGTGTCATCTCTGGCTCACGGCTCTAACCACGCTGTTGACGTTGTGAGCCTTGTAATGATGATGTTGCTATATTCTTTCCCTTTTAGCTCGTAGTAGCAGATCTACGAAGAGGAGGTGGTGACCGTTGTCCTTCTCCTTCTTGATCGGACTCAAATTCATCAACATCGGCTATGGCTTCATCGAGGAAATCTGTGTTAGACAACACTGGAACCTCTCTTTCAGCCAAATAATCATCCAGTGGGTCATCTTCCTCAAATATATAATCCAAGTTAATTGGATCATAATCTCTGTTGTCTATTCTTTGCATATTCCTTGCCCTTAACCTCATGTTATAATGGATAAAGACCAACTTCTCTAACTTTTGCATTGTTAGGTGATTTCAGCTCTTCGTGTGAATCAAATTGAAGGTGCTCCAATTTCTTTCACACCCCGTCGATGATGCTGTTTGGCTCAAAAAAAATTTTACAAAATTTCTAAGATCGAGTACTTCATCGCCAAATGTAGCCCACGATTCAGCTGTGTTCAAAATAATAAAGTAAATTGTTTGTCATAATCCAAAAAGTATTGTAATCATATGAAGTTTTGAACGTTAAAGTAAAAATTCATAATAGAAATATACCTGGGTCCATCCTCGTACGACCCTATCTGCAAATATCGGAACCAAAACTCTGCCTAGAGCGCCCTTATAGTTTCTTAGCTATAAATTATATAAGATAGACATGAAAAGTCAGTAATCGTGATCGTGAGAATGACTCCATGAGTCTATGACAGGAATTACGACAATCAAATAAACAATATGTGATATGAATTCCTTACTTGATTAAGAATATTAATTTGTACTTCCTTGTCTCTAACCATTGTCTCTAAAGTTATTTTGAACCCCCGAAAAACTTCTTCATGGTTTGAGAATTGCTTGCTATAAAAGCACTTTGGATTCAAGAAGTATGTTGCATGATGTCATTAAATTATTAATATCATATTTAGTAATACATTGAATTACTAAATTTCTAAAATAATAATATTAATAATTTGGAAAATCCAGTACCTGCTGCGTGTATGTCCTGTTGTAATTGGTTGCCCCATTGGTGATCAATAATTTTCCAAAGCTTCCTATATTAAGTACCATACTTTTCTCTGGATCTTTGTTCTATAACAAGCTTTGCTTCATCCATGGCATCATACACGTAACCCATTGTGGGCTTTGTATCACCATCCACCAATTTCAAGACCAATACAAGAGGCTCGAGTAAGTAATTCGCTCTGCCCTGTACCAGAATTCTGTGCTGAGAACAATTTCTTGTATATGGTGTGCTAAAGGCATACATGAAAAGTCTGAATTCACATATGCCGAACCCGTCCAAATTTGCATTATGTTAGCCTTGGCACGACAAAGACTCTCAAGGGACACAAAATGTGTAGCAAACCGTGTAATACTAGGCCTCAGAAGCTCACAGCCCTCATTCAGTTCTCTTAATCGATCGGTCATGAATTGATGGTTGTAGATCAAGCTTGTCACTGTCTTTCTCTCTTCAATAGTTTTATGGACTTATTCGAATTTTCCAATGTCCTCCAATAGTTTTATGGACTTCTTCCAATTCACCATCTTTCCCACTATCTCATCCGTAAGTTGAGGTGATGAGCGCATGAGCTGAGGAAAGGTTTCTCCATATATATACAGCCACAGGAGTGATCCTATTTGGCCTTCATTGTGGGGCCTACATGGGGATGGGCCTAGGGGATTGAAAGATATGGATGGGGCCTACCTATGTGCAAGAAATGGACCCCATTTGATCATCCCAACCCCTTGAGCAATGGCCCACAAATCTCCATTATTAAAAATGGGTGCACGGTTGATCCAATAGTCCGGTCCATTCAAATGGGTGCAAACCCAAGGTTTTGAGTAACTATCAGGGGGTCCTGTTTGTGGCCATTTAGATGGACCATCAAGTGGGCTGCCCACCTTGGGCCTCACTGGGGCTGAGACCGGGGTTGAGCCGATCATCTTCATTTGGGCCCCACAAGTTTAACGGACGTACAATCCATTTGGATGGGTGTGCGGTCGATTCAGCGGTCCAATCCATTTTGATCTATCAAAACCCAATGGGACGTGTGTACTATTTTGGGTTTGGTGGGGGTGGGGGGTTGGTTTGGTCCACATGATAGGTGTGCCCTATGCTGCACCTGATAATGGAAAATATTCATATGCATCCGGACAACTCGATGGCCCCACACATGCCTCTAACTCCTTTATCCGTGGCCCACAAGGTTAACGACTTTATATTAAATAAAAAATTTGACCCTCAATCAAACCGTCCATTCCATTCGGATCGGTGAAAACTCAATAGATCCAATGTAATTCAAGGGATCCTGTGTGTGTGGTCGCTTCAGATGGATGATAAAGTCAGCCCCACAGCCACTATATTGCCCCACCCCCTATGGTGATGGATGGATGCACCTGAAGAGCTCCCTCTATATGCGCATATATAAACGCATGAGCGCGTGGGCACACCAGTGCGCCCGACTGGGGGTGGGGCCCCCCTGGTGGTCCATTTGAGTGGACCAAACCTTCCCCCTCCCTATTTACATGGGTCCCACTGAGTTTGCATCCATGCTAAAGGACTGTTACACCTTTAAAATTGTGGGCCCAGATGAAGATGATTTGATGATTGGTTGGGGCTGTTTTTTTCTTTTCTTTTTTTCTTTTTTGCTAAGAGGAGAGGCCCAGGGAGATCTTCAAATCCCCCAGACCCAGCTCCAGGTGGGCCCAACAACTAGGTGCAGACACATGCTCAGTGTGAGTCGCACACTGAATAAGGTGGGTCCCCTGTATGTTATGTATGTATGCTGTTGAAACTTCTAAGGAGCTATTATTTAGTTAGTGAATATAGATTGATTGTTATCAGCCACAGTACTATGTTTCATTCCAACTTATTTGTTTTTAAACTACTTGTTATGAGAGACCCAGTGGTGCTGTCCAACTGCAAAGCAGTCACTGATGGAGATACTGTCTTCTCAAAATTCATGCAGGTCCTGAAAAACATGGGTGAAATATTGAAAGCTAGTGGTCTTGGATATTCTTCAGTTGTTAAGACAACTATTATGTAAGATTTCTCATTTTCCAGACTATTAGACATTTGAGTTTTTATATCAAGTTATTTTCCTGACTGATCCTTCCACAGGTTGGCCGACTTGAAGGACTTCAAAAAAGTGAATGAGATCTATGCTAAATGTGAGTTCCACAGAAAATTTGTATATGCAGCAAACTTAAAAAAAAGGGTACTTTTAGTAGCTGCAATGATGATTCCAGACAATAAAGTATTTTCCTTTGGTTGACAGTTTTCTTGTTAAAGATAAGTTCAACCGTCCTAGCAAAAGCTTTTTTCCTTTCAAAACTTTCATGGAAAGATAACTGAAAAAATAAAAATAAAAAAGTCTTGAAAGATTTAATATGCTCCGTTTGAGTTGTGGTTATTTTGGTTTCTCGAGTAATATATAATCTTTATTCCTAATTTCTGGCTTTTATGCTGGAAGAGACTGGTTTTATTTTCACTATCCCATGGTTGGAATTTGGGAGAGGAGAGTTTTGGAAAAGGAGTTTGAGATTAAATACCAGTTCCTTGTGAAAGAGCGGAGCACTTTTCATTTTCTTTTATTCTCTTAGACTTACTATATTTGCTTCTGGGTCTGGTCCATAATGCTGCATCCAATTTTTGTCCACTTGTTTCCGACATTTTTATTATGCACTATGCTTTTATTTTCCTTGGCCGGCTAGTCATTGTGAGGCATTCTCCTTGTTGATCTCCATGACAGTTCTTGTTCTGAATTTCCAGCTTAAAGCCAAACTCCAAGGTACTTTAACTAAAATAGAGAGGTCAAACAATAATGCAAAGGATCGGTATGTCTAAATATATCTAACAAAACCAATGGGCATGCATGCTGGCAATCTCTTTGTTCTTGCACATTCACCAATAACGCTTCATCTGCTCCACTTTTCATGGAGGCTAATATCAGTGGCTAGTAATATCCTATGAGCAACATTGCATGAGTATGGTTTTCATGCTAATAATTAAACAGTTCATCTTTGTTCATGTATGTGTCATCTTTATTTTTCCTTTGAGTATTCATATAAGGTTTTGATATGAAATGTTAGTAATTTTGTGTTACAGACTTCCAGGCTCCTGCACCGGCTCGTTCCACATACCAGGTTGCTGCATTGCCGTTGGATGCAAAGATTGAGATTGAATGCATTGCAGCTCTTTAGGACACCTACCTCGAGTTGCTCTGTTCTGCTGACAAAATTATAAATGAATAAAGAATTGAGGTATTGTTGAACCATGTTTCTGGAGTCGGCCTTCATGGCTCCATCAGTGCTTTTGTAGAAACTTTAGTTAATTTAGAAAGAACTGCTGCCTACATGAGTAACCCTGGAATATGATCAGTTGTTTCCTCTCTGCTTCTAGAAAGTCTGCCATGTTCGCGCTTAAGTTTCTTTTTGTATGAACAGTTGACTGGGTTAGTAAAATGTTTTTAAAGGTAAATTGACTTTAACCTCTATGATAAATTTTGAAAATGAAACAGAAATAGATGGGAGAAAAGTGAGGAAGAAAGCCTTCAAAATGCTAGAGATAATTGAAAAACTTTAATAAAGTAATAATAATAGTAACATAAAAAAAATAAAAAATTGAAACGAGAGAGAGAGAGAGAGAGAGAGAGAGAGAGAGCGCTGAATAAAATATATAAAAACCTAAATATTTTGAACAAAAAGGAATAATCAGCATAAAAAGCACAACAATAACGTACATGTAAGCAATAATTAGAGACGATGGGACAGTGATACTGTTTTCGGAATGATCAAAGTACTTGATTCAGTAAATATACAAGTTTCTTCAAACCACTACCCAATAATTACTTGGGTAAGGTGGAATGACTCAACATGCTTATAGCCATGTCCATGAGGGTCGGACTTTAAGACACCATTATGCTCGAGTGTCCCGGGAGAATGAAGCTTCGGATTGACGTAGTCCAATATGGTGGTATAACGTTTGCCTCCTCTATCCGAGCTCACATCTTTAGTCTTTTGTTTGAGCTGATTGTTGACTTTTGACTTTAGTACTTTACATGCATCATCAGCTTCAGACTCCTTGATCGGGTAGGTATAGGAAAATTGCAAGTCATCTATGAACAAGATGAAAACTTAGCTCCAATGAGGCATGGAGCAAGTTGACCACATATATCAACACGTACACCTATGGAACTTTTGACAATCATTGCAGTATCTGGCTTATGTTTAATCCATTCTATGGACATACCAAAATCAGTGAAATCAAGGAAACTAAGCACACCCAATCTTTGCCAACCTCCATATCCTGTCCTTGGAAGAATGGCCAAAGCGGCATTTTGCCATTATAGTCAATTTTCTTTTATGATGTTTCACAATCACATTCACATGCTTATGCATCACAGATTGTTTATAAATTGAATTCAAATTAAATTCATATAGGCCGTCAACCTTCATTCTGGCCAACAGCATCATCGAACTACACATAAAGACAATCGTTTTCAAATTATAAAATGCTTCCACTTCCTTTGGAGGTGTCATTGTGCTCCAATCAATACTACAAATCAGTTCGGATCCTGTATCTCGCTCACACTTCCATTTAGAGGAAGGAGTGGACTACACAGTGGGGCCCTCTTGTATAAAATCTGAGCCTCAAAATGGATGCTCTCTTTGTATGGGATGTCCCCAAATATTAGTTCCAATTAATGGGATTCCTCCAAATTCCTCCCAAGCGTCCGTTTCGAGTTTTATTTACACCTTGCACTCCCGGTAAGTACGAGTGAAGATCCAGACACATGCTCAGTGGGTTCAGCAATGCAGAAAGCTACTCTAATTCCATCCCACAAGTTGCATTCTTCATAAAATCATATAGAGCCCGTGTGTTTACGTGGGATTTCACTTATGGTCAAATGGGCTTCTAAGTCTTAATAGGCCTTGGCAATGCAGTTGGTCACGGATGTGTTATTTGATGTTCATTTTTGAAAATCTACCTTTGATCTTCATTTTTAGGCACTTAAAGAATAAATCCAATGCATTCAGTTTCTATATATTCTAAAGCAAGCAAGCAGGACCTTAAAAGACCTTCATCATCAACATTAGTTTTAATCTGTAAAGGAAGGCTTAATTGCTCCTTTTAATAGGATCAGGGTGACACGAAATTGGCCAAATAGTGGGCCTAATGCATGTACTACTTGGGCCTGAAGCTTTACTGTAGGTATGTCTTAACATATAATTGTTATTGGTTCTGAACTGTATTCCCAAAAGTACTTCAATTAATAAAACTCAAAATAGAGTAGTATAAGGCCCAAGCAGACTCCAAAGTATTCGGCCTAGGACCGACCCATATGCACAACTGCTAGCTATGCTTGTTAACTTCAGACAGATCAGGTCCAACATCAATATAGATTTCAGAAAAAAATGTAATGACATGTGAGTTTGTGCAAGCTCAAGATTGAGACTTAATGTAAATAAACATTGAACGGGTCATGAATCTGGGATGGTATGGGTCTTGCTCCAATTGAGTCAGTCTGTAAATCTTGGATAATGTTTCCATTAACATACGGACATCATTATAGCCTCAAAGCCCACATTCTCATATTATTATATTCAGAGACTTGGATTCTTGTTCATACAGGGGTCCAAGTTTGGGCCTTCGTGAACTAAAAACCTATAATTTTTTTGCTTGATATGGTTATCGGTTATTGAAATTTATTAGAAGTCTTACAAAATATTATGCCCAACACTGGGCCTAATTATATAGACCTTAATTGAGGGTACAAGATCAGGATCACATGTTGGACTAGAATGAAAAGGCCACAGGCATTTATTATGAGACCTACAAAACCGCGTATATGCAGCGCTACTCTGTCAAGTTCACAAATGCATGCCCATGATTTTATTACATCAAATACTCAACCAATTAAATTATATATATACTCACCCAATCGAGTCATATACGGACAGAATTAGGTCAAACACATCAAAGCACATCTAATAATTTGTTGGGATCTTCTCCCATGAAGTCCTCGTAAATCTTGGGCTACTCTCAACGTCATAACAGGGTTCAGATTGTATTGACTAGTAAAGATGGAATGATCAATAAGATGGATTGGGATTGTGATCATGATGCTGAATTGAGTTCTAATACGACAATGGAATTATATTTAGTTGGATCTTAAGCACATAACCATGATTACACTATAATATAAACTGTGTACCTTGAAAATGAATAGACACAACTATATAAGGCCTAAAAAACATATCAAAAGGCTACAAAGTATAGGATACAGATCTGAAAACCATGACGAAAAATAGAAACACCAGGTACTACACTCAACAAATGAACATCGATGGCCTATCATGAGGAGGCGGTGAAGAGGAGGATGGAGTTGTTGCCTATCAATATGATCTACGAGGCTGTTGACGAGGGGCGGAACCAAGATTTCATCTTGGGGGGCAGTAGTGTTAAGTTTTCTTTCGACATAGTTGTAAGTTCAAGCATGAAAAATAGATTATGATTCAAAACTAGATTTTACATGAAAATTAAAACCAGTATCTATTCAGCCTTAACAAAATATAAGCAAAGAAAAGTCGTAAAATAATTGTTTCTTAGTACATTTCAACTCAATCATCTATCAAAATGGAATTCGACGTTCTTTCAAATCTTGGAAATCGTCTATGATTGATTCTTTGCTAAGCTTCTCAGCAATTTCTTTTTCAATTTATACAATCAAAGAGTCAAAGAGAAAATCATCCTTCATTTTGTTGCGAAGCCTAGTTTTGACAATATTTATGGTTGAAAATGATCGTTCAGTAGTTGCAGTAGAAACTGGAAGAGTAAGCATAAGTTCAATCACTCTAAAAACAAGTTGGATAACTATTGATCTTTTATTCTTTACCAACCATTGACAAAGATCAGAAACAGTTGACAATTTTTTAAAGTCTGAATGTCGAACTACATTATACTTATAATGGTAAAGTTGCATTCTCAATTGCATTTTTCTCATTTTTGTGAAGTCTTGAGGATAAAAATAGTCTGCCAACTTGTAAATATTATCACCTCTAAAAGATTTATGTGCATTTCGAGGATCCAAAGCTGAGCTAAGAATAAGCAACTCATGCTCACTAAACCGACCATTTAATTATTGTAATTGAGAATCAATTGCAGCTTAAAAAATTTCTATTCGATCATGATGCTCAATTGTAAACTCATCTTGTTGATGGTAGGCTTGACCTCGTCTCGCAACATAACGAGCATTCATATCCGAGACATCTATATTGCGTGTCTCACAAAATGATTTCACCTTGGTAAGTAAAGCATCCCACCCAACATCTCTCAAATTTTGGATAAGTGCTTTAATAGATGAAACAAAATGCATGGCATTTAAAATGTCTTGAAATTGACATTGCAAAGCTTGACAAAGTAATTCAGTGATCTCCATGATTTCTTTTATGAGATACAATATGAAAATAAATTCAAATGAAGTCATTGCCTTGTAAGTTGAGTCTGCATCTCCTCGTTGAGAGAGAGTAGTTCCGTCCTCATTGATGTTAATTAGAACTGCACATGTTGGACTAAACATATTTATCAAGTTAGAAACTGATTTCAAGTGAGAACTCCAATGAGCATCTCCTGCCCATTGTAAAGAACCAATCTAATTAAGTACTCTCCCACTCTTGAGCTCATCAATGACAATCAAATGTGCAATTTCAACAGCTTGAGCAACTTTTAACTCATCAGTACGCTTGCATGAAGCGCCAACAATATTGACAATAGAAGTCAATTTAGTAAAAAATTGATAAATTGGAATAACTTCTTTTGATGCTGCAACTAATGCAAATTGCAAGCGATGTGCTAAACAATGGAAATAGTAAGCATATGTACAATCATTCAAAATCAAAGCTTGTAATCCATTTCACTCACCCCGCATATTGCTTATACCATCGTATCCCTGCCTTTGAATATTCTGAATATTTAGATTATGATACGACAATACAACATATATCTTATTTTTTAAGGTCAATGCTGCAGTATTGGAGACATGAACAAGCCCAAAAAAACACTCTCGCACAAAGCCATCTTTGTCAACGAATCTCAAAACTATAGCCATTTGCTCTTTCTTTGACTCATCACGAGCTTCATAAACAATTATATAAAATTTTGCATCACCAATTCCCTCACGAATTATCTTCCTCACTTTGGTTGAAATAACATGTAGAATTTCTTTTTAGATCTTTGGTGATGTGTAAGAAGCATCTTTTGGAGCTTTATCTATTTTCCAAAGGCCACCCCCCACTATTGTGGTTCCGCCCCTACTGTTGACCATCTCAGTGATGCACTCAAGAAACAGAGATTTAGCTCTTGGTAGGGAAGGTCTAGAGTTGAGTCATTGCGAATGGACCATAAAAAGGAGATGGGGTAGAAGAAGAATGCGGTGGATACGATAGACCCATTTAAAAAAAGAAGCTACTTCCAAAGACTAATAGCCATGGCACATTCAAAGAAGATGTGGCAATCAAATTACGCATTAGAGTGGCAGATGTGGTATCTTGATGCTAAGGATATCCCTTTAGATTTTGCCCAGCTATAAGTCGAAGTTTTCCTTTAGGGCACGTTTGGTAAATAGAAAAGAACTCTCCCCAAAGGATTCCTTCATTCCTATATAATAATGTTATCCTCTATGAGGATTTTTGAGGGGAGGAATCACTGCATTCTAGTTTTGGAAAACACATGGGAGGAGTCTTTTTTTTAGCTTAGGTGCTTCTTTGGCTCCATGGATTTGTAAAACTCGATGGGGAGAGATGGAGACAGAGGCATCAATGGAAGAGAAGATTTTTAATGGATTTGAAGGATTTGAAAAATCCTCTCTCACTTTTCCTCTCTTCACCGAAACCTGGGTTTTCCTCGGAATTGATGAAAACTAAAGAGGATTTTTCCTCAGATTTCCTCTCTTCACCCATGCCCTTACGGAAGACACCAAATCATCAAGGAAAGTCTTGGGTGAATGAAGGTGCTCCACCCCAATTTAGCCCAAGTGACTACAGATGCCCAAGAATGAACTAGATGCCAAGCTTCCGAAATGGAGGACCGGTCTTCATTGTTGCCCTTAACCAAACCATCTTATCAAGAACTCGATCCACCGCACTTGGTGATGGAAACGAGCAAAAACCACGATATCTATATATTGCGTATAGATCACTGCGGAAATAACTTTGGATAAACATACCTACAAGATCTCTTTGATTTGATCTCGATCTTACAGTAACCTGAAAAAACTCAAGATCTTCTACTGTATTCCTATATACTCGAACTCGCACCAGGGAATGGGCCTCTTTGCGAATTCTCTTTGCTCTCCGAAAACCGAGATTTCTCTCTTCTTACTCTTGTATGTTAACCTAGAGGGCAATAATGCATATTTATTGTCACGACCCCGAACCCGGGGTCCGTGAATTGAGAGTTATGTTTCTCCCAAGATCCGCGTGTGTGAGGATTACAAATTCATTCCAACACACTCTGAATATTTAGCGGAAGCTTTCGTGGTGTTGCGACTCGGAGTCCGTGGCCATTGGATTCCGCACCGCACTTAACCCAAGCATATACTCATCTTATCAATGATCCATCTTAGAATGGAATAAACTATCACAATAAAAGTACAGAGCTGACAGTAACAGGATATTACATTCCCATATATGTTCAAGTTACAATTAACAATGTGTATTAATTACAAATCCCAAGAAAAAGGCTAATAGAAGCCATACAAGAAAACAAGCTAATGATCACTACCCAGATGTGACGTAAAACCGATGTCAAGCTCAATGTCTACATGACATAGCCGACAAACAACCTGTAAGCTCATGGCTCCACCGCCAACACGTACACTCATCTCGGGTGAAGAAATCTGAACCTGAGTACCAAAGTAGTGGGTCAGACACGACGGTCTGGCAGGTGGGTGAAAAGATATAACAATATACTGAATGGTAAAACATGAAATAAATCGTACTGTCTGATCAAAATTGTACATAATAAAATGTATCGGAAATCATGAGTATCTGACGAAATCATGTATTCATATAAAACGGGTATGAAACACGGATATTAGGCAAAGCATGTATTCCTTTAAAGCATGTATAAAACATGAACATTTTACAAATCGGGAACTCATTTAAAACGTGTATAAACAATAAACATCTTTCAAATCGGGCAGTCATTTAAAGCGTGTATAAACAATAAACATTTTACAAATCGGGTACTCATTTAAAGCGTGTATAAACAATAAACATTTTACAAATCGGGTACTCATTTAAAGCGTGTATAAACAATAAACATTTTACAAATCGGGTACTCATTTAAAGCGTGTATAAACAATAAACATTTTACAAATCGGATACTCATTTAAAGCATGAAGAATTAATGCATCCTTTATTAAGAAAAGACATGATCAATATAAAACAGTACGGGTAACAAGGATCAGGAACTATCAAGATGGCAACCACACAAAGCTAAATCCTCTATCACCGAAGTGACTAGAGTATCGGGCGTTGACCTCGGTCACCGTAGTGAGGAGGTACAACAAAATTCACATATACCTATACAATAATACGGGACGGGACCACGGTGGCAAACCGGGTATCGGGAATCACGGTAGCGAACCGGATATCGGGAACCACGGGAGCGAGCCGGGTATCGGGACGGGACCACGGTTAATAAACCGGGTATCGGGATCCATGCTGCAGCTGGCGGGACAAGTGGGGAATCTCCAAGTCAGTGGATCAGACTGACAAGGTTATCCAAGCTTAGTGGTGCCGACTCATAGGTTATATGCAAGCAAACAAAACAAATACATGTATGCAAGTTCTCTTTTAGCTCATGGGCCCGCACTACAAAGCTCTGGCCCCCTATTGCCTCCAGGTTTTACTCTCATGAGTCATATACAAGAAATCAAATCCAATAAATACATATGACGGGACGGGGTGCTCATAAGCACAAAAGCATATCTGTATTGGTCGGGCCTGTACGGGCTAGCAACAATGTTAAAAACATAACTTTCAATACTGTCGGGCAAGTCTAGTCATAAAACACGAGATTTTAAGTGTACAAGTGAAATTCGGTCAAAATAAAGCATGAATGGATTTCTCATATTCTCCGGGCCAAGTGTTGAAAGTCCAAGATTTGAATCAATGTAACTAGGGTCCCGTATGTTACGTTTGACATACATTTGGTACTCTTTAAGAATTGAAAACATTCCGGGGCCTTATATACATTAACAAATCTAAAAGACCTAAACAACACAGTCATGGTGATGGAATTTCTTCTTCTGTACAGTTCCTCACTCTCCTCCAATATAGTTCCCTATGGTTCTTCAAGAAGAAAACAATACAATTGCTGTCGGTCAGCTCCTCGGTTGGCTGTCGGTCAGCCGAACTGGGATGTCGGCTAGCCGACGGCTGACCGGCGCTGACTGTCAGCTCTACACACATCAGGAAGTTTGTTGCTCTCTGGAAAATGAACCGAAAGATCTGTCGGTTGGCTCTCGGTCGACCGAACTAGGGAGTTCGGTCAGCCGACAGCTGACCGACAGATTTCCTGATGGAAATCTGCTCTCTGGAATTGGAACCGAGAGGGTTTCGGTCCACCTCGGTTGGCTGTCGGTTAACCGACGGGCTGACCGACAGCTGACCGACGTTACTGCGGACACAGAATTCTGAAGCTGTTTTCAGTCCCTTCTTTCTCCAAACACTCCTCATTTTCAAGGGTCAGATCCCTGTAATAAAGTGAGTTAAAAGATCCTCCATTTCAAGCAATCAAAACTTCATTCTCAACACTTCAAATTCCCCATTCAACTACATCCATTCTTCCATCAAATCATCCATTCCATTCACATTCAACCCAAAAGAAATCCATCACATGAAACAAGTCAAAACTCAATACAATCAAGATACCATTTTCAAGAATACAATATACTAGAAAGATACACTAAAGAGTGTATTTCAAATCTCAATAAAAGCATGTCATGAAGTAAAGCATAAGTAATGAAAATCATTAATGAAAGCTACACATTTGTATAAAACATGATCAATGAAAATAAATCATTTCATCCACTTGCCTTGGGTCCAATGCTAATCAAATCAACCACCAATCACTTCTCCAAGCTATAAATCACCAATCTAAACAAAACCCCCAAAAGAAACCCATCTTAGAACCCTAAAATGGCAAAACCAAATCAAAACAAAAGGAAAGCCTCCAATAATCAAAACAAAGCTTCTTAAAGGCTAGGAAAACACAAATCCAAAAGATTACAAGGATTCCTTACTTGGAAGTTCTTCAAAAAGCAAGAGGTTGCTCAAAGGAAATCTTGAAAAGCTTGGTTTTCTTCAAAAATGGTGTCAATGGATAGCTCTTGAGATGAGGATGAAAATGGTGGAGTCTAATCTTGGTTTGGCATTGTTTGGTGGTGCTATGAGATGGAGAAAGCAAGAAAAGAATGGAGGAAGCCATGGCTGCTGGGGCTGCTCCTCTCTTAGAAATTAGGTCAAGGAAGAAGAGAAGAGAAGAGGCGGGTTCCTCTTATAGCAAAGGGGAGATGGGTCCCACAACTTAAAACATTTGCCGGGCTAGAAACATGCATTTCGGGACCTCAAATCGGTTCGACGAAGAAGACAAAGTTGTTCGTTGAAATAACTACTTTCCAAAAAGTGTATTTTTCCCAATTTCTGGAATTTTCGAAATTTATGGACAGATTTAGTGAAAATTGTCATTTTTACCCTTTTTCTCGAAAAACGCAATTTCTGAGTATTTATTCAAGATGGTCAAAACATGAAAGTTGTTTGTAACAACAAAATGGGTCAAAAGGAATAAAATTTGGAATTTTTAGAAACCAAGAATAAATTCTCACAAAAATACAATTTACAAGGGTCGGGTCAAAACAAAGTCAACGTCTTTTAAAACTCTCCAAAGTTATGAAAAATCTATTCAAACTCAAAAACTCAACCAAACAATCACTAAACCCATCGAGAAAACCAAATCACGATTAAAACCACACTAAACCAAGAAATTAGGGGTCGGGTTCTCACATCCTCCCCCCCTTAGAACATTTGGTCCTCCAAATGAACTAAACAAATCCAAAACAAGTGGGGATGTTAATCCGCACTTCGAAAACAAAATCACAAATCAAAACTCCAAAACGGTCCTCTCGAAAACATCTGAACTCGCTGGGTCGCCCTCGTGGTAGAACCCCTTGGTCAACTATCAACGGTCGTCAAACCTTCTTCCACTGGCTCGGATCCGTCACTGTCCTGTCACTCTGACTGCTCAAGGAATTCTCCAACTCTGACTCCTTCTAAGTTCAACCAAGTCTCTTGTTTCTAAACACCTTGATACTGAAAATCCTTGGAACCATTTTGTCGGCTTCATCGCAACTATCGAAGCTAGGGTCTCACATCCCCTGCACACTCTTCAAGGTTAACTCTTGCTAGCTTTAATTCTTTCTGCTCGTTGCTCTTGATCCTCAGTACAATATTCGGTCTCTGACACTAACATGTTTGTCCCTTCACTATTCTTTAGTATTTGGAGCTCCGTGTTCACTCTTGCAGCTGCTCTGCCAAGTTTACCTTTCCTAATAAAATCCAAAATAACTGATTTCCTGCTCTGTATACCTGTACATTGAAATCCGATGCTCCTCGTGTCGATAAAATCTGTAAAGATCTTCGTTGTCGGGCGATCAAGTAGAGATTCTTCCTGCAGTCAACTCCTTCATTAGTTGCCGAAATCCAACTCCAAAAGCTTCTAACCACACAATGACACATCCTGCTGGGTCTACTCCACCATATGGCTGCACTTGTTGAAAACCCTAAAATAATTCTCTGACAAACCTCATCAAATTCTAGGAATCTCTAATTCTGGACATCTCCTTGGAGCTCTACTAATTGAAAACTTGTCTCTAAACATCTGCACTGTTCCTGTACAACTGTCAATGTCGGTCCAAGAGAATGAAGATTCTGACTCACTCCGATGTACTGTAACTCTATCTTTGTCGTAGAACACTGCACCTAGTGTCATTCTTCTCCAGGTCTTCCAACCGGCCTTGTCCGTAGGCTATGATTCTCCTGTTGTATCTGTACTCTGCCCAAACTGATATTCCAAAAGTCCGTAAAGTTTGCAAGATCTCCTCTATCATAAAACCAGGTAACAATCCATTCTGTACACAGCTCTCTACACCACAGCTGAAAATCTTCTTCCTATCGTTTAACCACACACTGATGCATCCTGCTGAGTCGACTTCACCATCATTCTGGAATCATTAAAAATCTTCTAGCACTTCTCCGCCAAGAGTTCATCAAATTCGAGAAATTTCTTGCTTTTGGTATCCACTTGAATCTTTATCAACTGAAATTTACCTCAAACTTCCCGAAATCCACCATTTGTCTAGTTTCTGTAGTCTTTTGGTTTAGGAAAATATTCCAGATTTATCCAAAATCCACACTTACTTGCCTGGCGCACCATCTGACGGTACACGATCAACTGAAATTGGGTCTCAATATGCTGTTCACATTCCTTGTTGACTAACAACTGCTCACAAACTCCTTTGCTAGCTCCATCTGTAACATCGAAAAGCTGGGAATTCTGCCAAAGTCCTCCGAGATCCACATGCTAAAACCACCAAACTCTAACTCTCTGGCGCGAAAACAAGAAAAAAGCACTGAATGTGGGTGTGGAGACATTAAATCCTCCCCCACTAGAAAAGAATTTGGTCCCCCAAATTCCCTAGCAAGAACAAAAAGGAAGAGACAAGAAGGGTCTCCCCCACTAGAAAGAAAACAAATCCGAACCAAAACAGAATGGCATCTAGCCAAAACAAGACAAAAAATCTAACGGTTTCCTCACCACACGTCTTAAAGTTCCTAGAGTGTTTTATTTCCTAGAAACTTGCCCGCTCTGATACCAGTCTGTCACGACCCCGAACCCGGGGTCCGTGAATTGAGAGTTATGTTTCTCCCAAGATCCGCGTGTGTGAGGATTACAAATTCATTCCAACACACTCTGAATATTTAGCGGAAGCTTTCGTGGTGTTGCGACTCGGAGTCCGTGGCCATTGGATTCCGCACCGCACTTAACCCAAGCATATACTCATCTTATCAATGATCCATCTCAGAATGGAATAAACTATCACAATAAAAGTACAGAGCTGACAGTAACAGGATATTACATTCCCATATATGTTCAAGTTACAATTAACAATGTGTATTAATTACAAATCCCAAGAAAAAGGCTAATAGAAGCCATACAAGAAAACAAGCTAATGATCACTACCCAGATGTGACGTAAAACCGATGTCAAGCTCAATGTCTACATGACATAGCCGACAAACAACCTGTAAGCTCATGGCTCCACCGCCAACACGTACACTCATCTCGGGTGAAGAAATCTGAACCTGAGTACCAAAGTAGTGGGTCAGACACGACGGTCTGGCAGGTGGGTGAAAAGATATAACAATATACTGAATGGTAAAACATGAAATAAATCATACTGTCTGATCAAAATTGTACATAATAAAATGTATCGGAAATCATGAGTATCTGACGAAATCATGTATTCATATAAAACGGGTATGAAACACGGATATTAGGCAAAGCATGTATTCCTTTAAAGCATGTATAAAACATGAACATTTTACAAATCGGGAACTCATTTAAAACGTGTATAAACAATAAACATCTTTCAAATCGGGCAGTCATTTAAAGCGTGTATAAACAATAAACATTTTACAAATCGGGTACTCATTTAAAGCGTGTATAAACAATAAACATTTTACAAATCGGGTACTCATTTAAAGCGTGTATAAACAATAAACATTTTACAAATCGGGTACTCATTTAAAGCGTGTATAAACAATAAACATTTTACAAATCGGATACTCATTTAAAGCATGAAGAATTAATGCATCCTTTATTAAGAAAAGACATGATCAATATAAAACAGTACGGGTAACAAGGATCAGGAACTATCAAGATGGCAACCACACAAAGCTAAATCCTCTATCACCGAAGTGACTAGAGTATCGGGCGTTGACCTCGGTCACCGTAGTGAGGAGGTACAACAAAATTCACATATACCTATACAATAATACGGGACGGGACCACGGTGGCAAACCGGGTATCGGGAATCACGGTAGCGAACCGGATATCGGGAACCACGGGAGCGAGCCGGGTATCGGGACGGGACCACGGTTAATAAACCGGGTATCGGGATCCATGCTGCAGCTGGCGGGACAAGTGGGGAATCTCCAAGTCAGTGGATCAGACTGACAAGGTTATCCAAGCTTAGTGGTGCCGACTCATAGGTTATATGCAAGCAAACAAAACAAATACATGTATGCAAGTTCTCTTTTAGCTCATGGGCTCGCACTACAAAGCTCTGGCCCCCTATTGCCTCCAGGTTTTACTCTCATGAGTCATATACAAGAAATCAAATCCAATAAATACATATGACGGGACGGGGTGCTCATAAGCACAAAAGCATATCTGTATTGGTCGGGCCTGTACGGGCTAGCAACAATGTTAAAAACATAACTTTCAATACTGTCGGGCAAGTCTAGTCATAAAACACGAAATTTTAAGTGTACAAGTGAAATTCGGTCAAAATAAAGCATAAATGGATTTCTCATATTCTCCGGGCCAAGTGTTGAAAGTCCAAGATTTGAATCAATGTAACTAGGGTCCCGTATGTTACGTTTGACATACATTTGGTACTCTTTAAGAATTGAAAACATTCCGGGGCCTTATATACATTAACAAATCTAAAAGACCTAAACAACACAGTCATGGTGATGGAATTTCTTCTTCTGTACAGTTCCTCACTCTCCTCCAATATAGTTCCCTATGGTTCTTCAAGAAGAAAACAATACAATTGCTGTCGGTCAGCTCCTCGGTTGGCTGTCGGTCAGCCGAACTGGGATGTCGGCTAGCCGACGGCTGACCGGCGCTGACTGTCAGCTCTACACACATCAGGAAGTTTGTTGCTCTCTGGAAAATGAACCGAAAGATCTGTCGGTTGGCTCTCGGTCGACCGAACTAGGGAGTTCGGTCAGCCGACAGCTGACCGACAGATTTCCTGATGGAAATCTGCTCTCTGGAATTGGAACCGAGAGGGTTTCGGTCCACCTCGGTTGGCTGTCGGTTAACCGACGGGCTGACCGACAGCTGACCGACGTTACTGCGGACACAGAATTCTGAAGCTGTTTTCAGTCCCTTCTTTCTCCAAACACTCCTCATTTTCAAGGGTCAGATCCCTGTAATAAAGTGAGTTAAAAGATCCTCCATTTCAAGCAATCAAAACTTCATTCTCAACACTTCAAATTCCCCATTCAACTACATCCATTCTTCCATCAAATCATCCATTCCATTCACATTCAACCCAAAAGAAATCCATCACATGAAACAAGTCAAAACTCAATACAATCAAGATACCATTTTCAAGAATACAATATACTAGAAAGATACACTAAAGAGTGTATTTCAAATCTCAATAAAAGCATGTCATGAAGTAAAGCATAAGTAATGAAAATCATTAATGAAAGCTACACATTTGTATAAAACATGATCAATGAAAATAAATCATTTCATCCACTTGCCTTGGGTCCAATGCTAATCAAATCAACCACCAATCACTTCTCCAAGCTATAAATCACCAATCTAAACAAAACCCCCAAAAGAAACCCATCTTAGAACCCTAAAATGGCAAAACCAAATCAAAACAAAAGGAAAGCCTCCAATAATCAAAACAAAGCTTCTTAAAGGCTAGGAAAACACAAATCCAAAAGATTACAAGGATTCCTTACTTGGAAGTTCTTCAAAAAGCAAGAGGTTGCTCAAAGGAAATCTTGAAAAGCTTGGTTTTCTTCAAAAATGGTGTCAATGGATAGCTCTTGAGATGAGGATGAAAATGGTGGAGTCTAATCTTGGTTTGGCATTGTTTGGTGGTGCTATGAGATGGAGAAAGCAAGAAAAGAATGGAGGAAGCCATGGCTGCTGGGGCTGCTCCTCTCTTAGAAATTAGGTCAAGGAAGAAGAGAAGAGAAGAGGCGGGTTCCTCTTATAGCAAAGGGGAGATGGGTCCCACAACTTAAAACATTTGCCGGGCTAGAAACATGCATTTCGGGACCTCAAATCGGTTCGACGAAGAAGACAAAGTTGTTCGTTGAAATAACTACTTTCCAAAAAGTGTATTTTTCCCAATTTCTGGAATTTTCGAAATTTATGGACAGATTTAGTGAAAATTGTCATTTTTACCCTTTTTCTCGAAAAACGCAATTTCTGAGTATTTATTCAAGATGGTCAAAACATGAAAGTTGTTTGTAACAACAAAATGGGTCAAAAGGAATAAAATTTGGAATTTTTAGAAACCAAGAATAAATTCTCACAAAAATACAATTTACAAGGGTCGGGTCAAAACAAAGTCAACGTCTTTTAAAACTCTCCAAAGTTATGAAAAATCTATTCAAACTCAAAAACTCAACCAAACAATCACTAAACCCATCGAGAAAACCAAATCACGATTAAAACCACACTAAACCAAGAAATTAGGGGTCGGGTTCTCACATTTATAGGCTACAATAGAGACTTTAAGAAAGAAATAAGGGTATGCTCCTTATGGAAACAAGAAACCCTAATTCGACCCAAATTAGAATTCTAGTTCCATAAATTACAATTCAGTCAACTAAAGAATTGTAATTGCACTTCAGTCTTTATTCTCAAAATTATATTTCGAGCTTCTTGTTATTAAATGCTTATTAATCTCCCCACGTTAAGATTTCAGATATCCATCGATTAAAATAATTACTGACAACTATATTTAATCGATATCTTTATAATTCATTGAGACCTTATACTTAACATATTTGATATGTCGGACACAAAGTCTACCTGTAGGGTTTGACATAATCAAAACTTAAAAGCTTCTTCAAAGGGATATCATCAACCCCTATTACGGGATGTGGATTTCGTCAATAAACTAATATCCACCATACACGCAGTATAGTAATCCAATTTACTAAGATTGTTGACCCATAAAAAGTCTCACTCCTTCGTAAATTAAAATGCCAAACACTAAATGTATGTGTCTATTATTTATATCGGGATTATGAGTACAAGCACTCATAATAACCATTTGGATGTTCATCACCTTATATAATCAGTCTAAAGACAATAAACCCAAAAACACGGTCCTGTTCAATATACACAAAGTGTGCTAGCATAATGAGTCGAAACTATACCATTTCCAGCAGCAAGACAAGCCTGTTGAAATATCATACTACAATCGTACCAATGGTGTGTCCAAATCCATTTAGATTGTGAACTATAACTTATATTCTATAAGAACCGACGAATTAATCTTTCATGTGTAAGTAGAACTCTACATACCAATTTGTCTACTTTATAGAATAAAGGACACTCACATGTATAATAATTAATAATACAACCATTTGCCCATACAAAATCTCAGTTAGATGAGAAGACAAAATATACTAAAAATGAGCCAGTCAAATACAAATACATAATAGTATGTTTTTAGTATAAATTCCCAACACTTAGCAATTTAATCTGATGGGCTCTATGCAAGAAGTGTCGGAGGGTAGAAGAAATGTGGTTTGGAATGTGCCAGGAACCAACTTCAGAGATGATTGCAAAGACCTTTACTAGAGCCTATAGGTGAGAACCTGAAATCTGAGAATTTATAGGCAATTGGGTTATGATCGATCCATATATCAAAACAAAGGCTGATGGTTTCCCATTACCAAGAAACCACTTATTCGCACTTTGAATGAAAGGAGAGACAAGATGGATCCATTTTTTCCAAATTCAACAGACCGAATATTCAGAGGACACTAAAGAGAGGAAGACTGAAACCAGTTAGCCCAGATAGAAGTGGATGTAGCAGCTGCGAACCGAGCTTTAACATACATGAATCATTGAATTCTTCGACCATCCTTGAGGAAATCAGCTAGATTTTAAGCTTTCACCACCAGATCCTTTCTCATATTTTCTGTCTATTTTTCCTAGAGATTAACCAGTGGAGTATTTTATTATTATTATTAAAAAAAAAAAAAAAAAAACAGTGGAGTTACTTCGAACGAAAAGATCGAGTGCAGAGAGAGGACGGGAGATCTAATCCCACTGTATGAACACAAACGCACACACAGATGACACATTGTGCTCATTTTTCATGTATCAGACTATTTGCCTATTTGATGGAACTCACCACCCATGATATGATGTGCACCCCAATATCACATCAATCATTGTTATATTCACCATTCGATCGGCTGCACTATCCTAGCATTTAATCATTTCTCACTACCGCTCCACTTTAATCTGATTCAAATTCATTTTAAAATTAGATCCGGTCATGTTCAAATCTTGTTATAGGTTATAAATTATTACCAAGCACTAATTAAGAAAGCAATACATCGTTGGGGATGCGGAGATAATGATGGGTGGTGTAGATAATGATTAGTGGTAGCCTACACGGACCATTTGGACAAGTTCAAAGGATAGAGAGCTTAAATAAGTCAAATCCAACTTGACGGGCTAGCACGACCGAACCATGAAGTAGGCTCATGGCCTATGTCCAACTTCTACTCTTTCTAAAATTTCAATTTCCCATCGCACTCTTTCCGTTATTTTATTCTTTTAAATTTAAATTCTTACCTGTCTAATTGTTTGTTTCCATCCTCCATATTGTCTAAAATTCTTCAATCCCTTATTTCCTCCTTCCTAAAATTTGTTCTTTCTCATATGTCTTCAATTTTCTAAAAGATCTGCAACAACCACTTTCAAAGAGGAGAGTATCTTCCATTTAGGAATTCACCTTAAAGACTTCCACATCTTATTTGTCAGATATATTTTTGCGATGAAATACTTTATTATAGTTAATGATACTGCTAAGCTTTAATGTTAGACATACAATTATTCATTAAATCCTAAATCCTAGCCACACAGAAAAAAATTATAAGGTTTACATACAGCTTTTGAAATTGAATTATTATTAAATGATACATTTGAATGTCCTCTCTTTCACTGTATAACAAATACGAGCTATGGAGCCGCCTTCTTAAAAGGGTGGATCCCAACCATTAATATGCTATATCTAATAGTTTGGTATCAGAACATATCTATCTACATCATTGGGTCCCTGTCAATCTTGCGGACTTGTTGAATTCAAAGCCCTTTCGACTCACCACTTCTAACGTAACATCATGTCAATATATGATACCAATGCGCCCAAAACAAACTTAAAATGTCACCTTTCTTACTATCCTTATTATGTTATTTTTATTACATCCAAAATGCAATATAAGTTTTTAAAAAGAAAGACTTTCAATTTTTATTTATTTTTTAATAAAAAAGGCTAGAAACAAATCAATATATCTATGCAATATACTATATGTGGGCTGATATATAGGCTTCATTTTAACCATGAAAGAACACATATTCCAAGTGAATATACCTCGATCTTTCTAGTAAGAACCAAGAATGAATTGATTTAATTAAGCGTACATAACTTTATTTCTTTGGTTTCAAAGGAGCATGATTCCTTACTGTGTAGGGTATTTCCGTAATCCAGAAATCGCCTTCCAGTTCGGTAGCAGTACCAATTGGGGGGGCTTGCTCTGAGTTCGGTCTCAATCAGTTCGGCTTTAGTGCCAGCGAGTACCGAAACCCGATCTACATCGGTAAAGAGAACCGAATACACTCCCTTGGAGTTCGGCATTCCAGCAGTTGACTCCCGAGCTCGGGTTCTCGGCCCCGGATCCTCTCCAGTTCGGTCAAGCGCCGAGATGAATACCGGACGTCTAATCTCCATTATGGGATGGGATAGCTGCAGTACATAGCACCCTGACAGATAGGGTGGCCGCCGAATGGTGATAAGGGACCTTCCCTATCACTTCCACATTTATGTGAGGGATTTGAGGAGATGTCCGATGGGACAAGCATCCTCACCTACCCCCACTAGGGATCTTAGAAGTAGGCTGATGGGACAAGTATCTCCACCTACCTCCACTATGGAACCTTCCATCCCTCTCTATACATACTGGCATGGTAAGCCATGAACAGGTACGCAAAGAACGCAAGATACACAGTTTACATTGCTATTTTGCTCATCTTCCTCCTCACTTCACCCTACTTCAGTGACTGCACTAACTCAGGAGTCGGAGTGCCTTTGGCTGACAGCAGCCTCGGGCCCTGACCTTTGTTTTCTCTTCCCTTTCAGATTTCGGATCATCAGAGACGTTCCTTTTCAGCTAAACAGCCTCTCTGTAAACCCTCATCATCACCTAAACCAAGTCCGAAATTTTTAGGCACGCACAATTTGGCGCCGTCTGTGGGAATCGATATGAAAAATCCATATTTTCATCCTAACAGCCATGCCTCCTAAGGCTAATAAGGGAAAGAGCGTTGCTAGACCGTCCAGGTCCAAGCAGCCAGAGACATTCCTGCCTCTCATACCGCCTCCACTGGTGACGAACCAGGCAGGGGCATTGGTAACAAGCCAGCAAAGAGATACCAGGCAAACACCACCCAACCCTCAGTCGAGAAGAGCGGATGGGGAACCTGGTATTCGAAGTGTAGGATCACCTGTCACAGTGACACACTCATCGTCAAGAGATGCAGCAGCGTCTCCTCGGCACGGTCCTGTAGCAGTACGGGCCCAGCCAACATCCTCTCAGGCAGAGCGTCCACGTCTGGAGGTTGTTTTCACCGAGCCACCCCGTAAGGACGTTCCTCCTCAGGAACAGTCCCAACGAGGTAGGGCTCCTGTGCAGTCTCATCCTTGTCGGTCTCATCACGAGGACCACATGGAAGAGGACCACGTCCACCTCGGTGACAAAGGTGACGACGACATGGCCCTAGAGGAAGATGTTGAGGCCTAAGCCGAAGCAATCAAGGCTCAAAACCTCGTCATTGAAGAACAAAAAGAGCAGATCCTCCAGCTTCAGCGACAGCTTGGGACAAAGGACGGAACCCTGCCCGAAGCCTCTCACACGCCTCCACCTCGGCAGCAAGCTCGGTGGGGTCCCGAGGGTCATCCAGATCTAAGGGAGCAACTAAACGAGAGGCGTGCCCGAGCTCGGAAAGAGGGCTCGAGTAACACTCACGCCAGCGCCGACCAGCAGCAGCGCCGGAGGCAAAGGTGGGAGACCGGGGCCGACCCCGACATGGCTGCTTATATTGATCAGCAAATTAAGCTGGCCGTGTAGCAGAACCTGGAGCACGTCGGCCTCGCTAGAGGTCGGTTGGCTACCAGACATAGTGACATTCACGGCACATCCCCATTTACTCGGGAAATTAG
This sequence comes from Umbellularia californica, assembly GCA_028538565.1. Classification (NCBI taxonomy): domain Eukaryota; kingdom Viridiplantae; phylum Streptophyta; class Magnoliopsida; order Laurales; family Lauraceae; genus Umbellularia; species Umbellularia californica. Next base: position 20,626,012 of record JAPQWN010000010.1, read on the forward strand.
AGATCATCCTCTCCCTGATAAGTTCAGCGTCCCACGTTTCAATCTTTATGACGGGACGTCAGACCTCGAGGCTCATCTCCGACACTTCACCCAGAAGATGTCGGTATTCAGCGGCGACGGCAACCTTGATTGCAAGGTTTTCTCTTCCAGCCTGGGTGACCTCCCGCTTCGGTGGTTCTGCGCACTCTCCGAGGGATCGATTTCGAGCTGGCGACAGCTCCGAAACTCCTTCGTCGAGAAGTTTCAAGCACACCGGGTCATCCCGAAGACTGACGCCGACTTGATCTCAATCAAGATGAGGCCGACCGAGAATATCACTCGATTCGCCAAAAAGTTCTGGACCATCTACAGTGTGATCGAAAATTCCAACGACGAGGTAGCCATCACGGCCTTCCAGCAAGCTTTGCTACCGGGCAATGAGCTTCGGAAGAAATTGGTGCGTCACCCCGCGGCTTCGGTGAAGGCTCTGATGGCCTGGGTAAACCAGTACGTTGAGCAAGAGGAGGACGAAGTCCGAGCTCGGGAGAGCCATAATGTTTGGCCGGAGGGCCGACCGGAGGGCCGTCCCTCGAGGAAAGAAAGGAGGCTTGCTAAGAAAGAGGCGGATCGAAATAGAGAGCCATCCAGCTCGGCAGCACGTTCTGTCCCCACCTCGGGAGGCAGCACGAGGCCGAAATCAAGTGGCACTTCTTACAGGGCCGTCAATACCATCTTCAAGGAGCCTATCTACAAGCTCCTCGGCAAGATCCAAACCCAGCCCTTCTTCAAGTGGCCCCAGCCTATGAAAAGTGACGCCGCCTCCCGAGATCAGAGCAAGTTCTGTGCCTACCACAAAGATAGAGGACATAGAACCGAGGATTGCCATGCCTTCAAGGCGCACCTCGAAAGGCTCGTGAAAGACGGGCATCTCAGAGACCACGTCAAAGAAGAAAGCAGAGTGAACCATGCTCAGCAACACCACCCCGACGACCGAGATAACGATGGGCCTGTAGGGACCATCGACGTCATTCACCTGGCCCCCGCCCCTAGAGGCAGTGACCGGGCCCGCGTCGAGGCCAGGAGGGCCCAGCACGACAAACAAGTGATGATGGCCGAGCTTGGTCCCTCAGCAAAGAAGGCACGTATAGAGAGGCCAAAAATTTGGTTCTCTGATAAAGACTTGGCCGGGGTCCAGCTAACCCACAATGATCCTCTTCTTCTGACTATGAGGTTACAGAACTTCAATGTCAAGAGGATCCTAGTAGACCCCGGGAGCTCCTCAGAAATCCTCTATTTAGATTGCTTCAAAAGAATGGGTCTGAAAGAGGAGGACCTGCAGGAAGCTCACACCCCGTTGGTGGGTTTCAGCTCCAAAACAATATATCCGAAAGGGAAGATCTCCCTCAAAGTCGAGGTGGGAGGAGCTCCCATGACAGCAGATTTCCTGGTGGTCGATGCACAATCTCCATACAATGCCATCATGGGAAGAACCTGGCTTCACAACATGGAGGCTGTGCCCTCAACCCATCACCAGAAGCTCAAGTTCCTGTTACAGAACGAGAACGGGGGCTTCAAAGTTATCATAGTCCGCGGTGACCAAGAAATGGCCAAGGAATGTCTCATGGCCGTGGTCCCCGGAGATGCAGAGCCACAGCGAGTCCACATGACAGAGCTCGAGGCCGAGCTCGACGCTGTGGGCCGAACTCCCGAGCAGAAGAGCGTTGAAGACCTTACCGAAGTCAGGATCGATCCGAACGATCCAGAAAGATTATTCGTGCTCGGAAGCCAGCTTGCTGACGAGGAAAGGGCTGAAATGCTCGACTTCCTGTTAAAGAATAGAGAGGTCTTCGCTTGGACCCCATATGAAATGCCTGGCATCGCCTCCGAGGTCATGAGCCACAAGCTGAATGTAGATCCCAAGCATAAACCCGTTGTCCAAAAGACTCGCAGGACAGGCATCCAACAAGCAGAGGCCGTGATCGAGGAAGTCAAAAAATTGTTAGAAGTTGAAGCTATTAGAGAAGTCCACTACCCTGTGTGGTTAGCCAACATGGTTGTGGTAAAAAAGAAGAATGGGAGTTGGAGGGTCTGCATAGATTTCACCGATCTTAACAAAGCCTGCCCCAAAGACAGCTTTCCCCTTCCAAAGATAGACCAGCTGATCGACGCCACTGCCGGGCATGATAGGATGAGTTTCCTCGATGCCTACCGAGGTTACCATCAAATTCCGATGTATGAGCCTGATCACGAAAAAACTGTGTTCATAACACCCAGAGGTACCTACTGTTACAAAGTAATGCTCTTCGGGTTAAAGAATGCCGGTGCAACTTACCAGACGCTGGTGACCAAGATGTTTCAGGACCAGCTCGGCAGGACGGTCGAGGTCTATATCGATGACATGGTCGTTAAGTCTAAAAGGTCACAGGACCACTTGACTGACTTACATCAAACCTTCTCCGTCCTCAAACAATACAAGCTCAAGCTGAACGCCTCCAAATGTGCATTTGGCGTCGGCTCGGGCAAATTCCTGGGCAGCCTGGTAACTAGACGAGGAATAAAGGCCAATCCTGATCAAATTTTGGCAATCAGGGCCCTACAGAGTCCGACCTCGGCAAAACAGGTTCAGAGACTTACCGGGATGGCAGCAGCACTGAACCGCTTCATCAGTCGAGCTTCAGATAAATGTCGTCCCTTCTTCCAGCTCTTGAAAAAGAGCTCAGGGTTCAAATGGACCCCGGAGTGCGAAAGTGCCCTCCAGGAACTCAACGTATACCTCTCCTCCCCTCCCCTGCTTTCCACCCCGGAACGGGGTGAGGTCTTATACCTATATCTGGCAGTTTCGGACCATGTAGTAAGCTCTGTACTCGTACGAGAAGATGACAGGCAGCAAAAGCCCATCTATTACACAAGCAAAATCTTGCTGGATGCCGAGACAAGATATCTGCCATTAGAGTAGCTCGCGTTCGCACTCATCAGTGCTTCCCGCAAGCTCTCCCACTACTTCCAGACGTATTCCATAGTGGTTGTGACCGAACATCCGCTCAAGTCCCTCCTCAGAAAGGCAGACTTTTCTGGAAGAGTGTCTAAATGGGTTGTTGAGCTGGGCCAATATGACATCCAATATCAGCCCAGGACGGTCATCAAAGCCCAAGTACTGGCCGATTTCATCGTAGAGTTCACCTCCCCTAGTTCGGCACCGAGCCACCTCGACACCGAACTGGGGGGCAAGGAGGCGGAAGCAGCCACTACGACCGAAACCGAACAGGAGCGGTCCTGGAAACGGTTCCTCGACTCATCTTGGAAAGTCTTCGTCGACGGGTCCTCAACCTCCAAAAGGGTTGGCGCTGGCATAATCCTTCAATCTCCGGAGGGCCTTGTCATTGAGCAAGCACTGACTCTTGACTTCAAAGCATCTAACAATGAAGCTGAGTATGAAGCACTAATTGCAGGGCTAGGCAGCGCAAAAATCTTGGGGGCACAGCAACTGGTGGTCTTCAGCGACTCACAGCTGGTGACGAGCCAACTCAATGGAGACTACCAGGCCCGTGATGACAGGATGGCAGCCTACCTAGCCCACACCAAGCAACTTCTATCTCAGTTTCAAAAGGCTGAAATCAGACAGATCGGCAGAGATTCCAACTCTCACGTCGACGCACTTGCAAACCTGGCCTCTGCTGTCGAGGCAGGAAGAAAAAGAACTGTCGAAGTAGAAGCACTAGACAGACCAAGTATAGAACTCCACCCACCTCGGCAGATCATGTGTATTGATCTCGGCCCGAGCTGGATGGATGAGCTCATCTCCTATCTAAAAAATGATCAGCTTCCCGAAGACAAGAACCAGGCCTACAAAATCAGGCTAAAAGTAGCCTGATTCTGGCTCTCTCTGGATGACAAGCTCTACAAAAAGTCCTACAATGGCCCTTACCTCCAGTGCGTCCATCCAAGCAAAGTCGAGGACTTCCTTTATGAAATCCATGAAGGGATCTGCGGCAGCCACATTGGAGGTTGGTCACTGGCTTACTGAGCTATCAGCCAAGGGTACTGGTGGCTCTATATGTAGAAGGACGCAGAGGTCTATGCCAGGAAATGTGAGAAGTGCCAGAAGTTCTGTCACTCTCTCCATAAACCAGCACATGACCTAAGTCCTCTTTCCAGCCCCTGGCCCTTCGCCCAGTGCGGACTGGACCTAGTGGGACCTCTCCACCGAGCTCCTGGGAATAAAAGATGGTTAATAGTAGCTACTGACTATTTTACCAAGTGGATAGAAGCTGAAGCGTTGTCTTCCATCACCGAGAAGGATACCAAAAACTTCGTATGGAGGAACATCGTAACAAGGTTTGGAGTGCCTCAACCTTGGTCACGGGTAATGGGACCCAGTTCGACTCCAACTTCTTCAAAAACTTCTGTCAAAAATTTGGCATCAGAAACTACTTTTCTACCCCAGCATACCCCCAGAGCAACGGACAGGCCGAAATCTCTAACAAGGTAGTGCTTGACGGACTCAAGAAGAGACTAGATCGAGCCAAAGGGAGATGGGTCGAGGAACTTCCAAGTGTCCTCTGGGCGTACAGGACTACCCTAAGACGCTCGACCTCGGCTACGCCTTTCTCCCTAGCCTACGGGATGGAAGCCGTGATTCCACTTGAGGTCGGCCTGCCGACCCTCAGGTCGGAGCTATTTGATCAAGGCCGAAACGATATGAACCTCGCCACAGAGCTCGACTTAGCTGAAGAACGGAGGGAATCAGTAGCCATTCGCCTCACCTCTTATCAGCAACAGTTGGCCAGGGGTTACAATCTAAAGGTCAAAGAAAGAAAGTTATCACCTGGAGAGCTGGTCTTGAAAAAGACACTTCCAGCAGATAAAAATCCTAGCGAAGGAAAGTTCGTACCAAACTGGCATGGGCCGTTCAGAGTGACTTCGGTAGCCGGGCAGTCTGCATACAAGCTTAAGGACATGGAGGGTAGGGAACTGCCACGTCCATGGAATGCCACGCACCTCAAGAAGTATTACTTTTGATATGTACTTAGATATCGAAAGTCAATAAAATTGATTCTTTTTACAGAATATTTTATTTTCCAAATCTAGCCAAGTTATAGAACTCGGCATTTGTATACAAGCTCGGTCAAAGGACCAACTTGCAGGCTCGGTCACAGGACCAGCTTACGCCATACAGCCAGTTCTATCGAGATCGGTGCTTTGTTATGGTTGTGGAGCCTAACAAACATACCTCGGGTAACAAACTTGGTACTTCGAGTTCGGTCATAGAAGCCGAGCTTGGTCCCTTGGTTATATATTATGCAGCTTAGTCTCACTAACTGATTGGTTATGCTTGATTACAAAAGATAACGCAGGGATTGAAGAAAGTTTTTTCATTTATCACAAATGTGTTTACACATAAAAAGAAAATACAGATATTCTTCCCAAATGCAGAAAAATAAATGGTACATCATCATCATTCCTTTTTTCTCCCCTCACCAGCCTTGGCGTCAAGTTCCGCAGATGTCGAAGCAGGAGGGGGGTCTGAAGAAGGCGGAGCGTCAGGGCCAGGACCTTCGGGAGGAGGGACTGGAGCCGAGGTACGACGAACAAATTTGGGCGGATCACGATATACGTGGTGATCTTCCGAGATCCCCGCCTCTTTCAATGCAGCCCTGCCTCCAAGTTCGTATGCCCTCCGACAAACGCCGTCGAGCTTGCCCTCATAGGTCTTTGTCGCGAACCTCACTCCATCTTTATATGCTTCATCGACCTCATCCTGTAAAGACTTTTTGAGTTCGGCCATCTCCTTGCTCGTGTTCTCCTTTTCGGCCATCTCTCTTTGTAGACTGGTCTCAGCTTCGGTCTTTGCTTTTGCCAAGGCTGCCTTCTCGGCCTGGAGTTTACGTACTTCAGCCTCCAGCTCGGCATCCCTCTTGGCCTTTACATCGACCGCCCCTTTCAGATCATTCATCTCGGTCCTCAGCCTGATGATCTCGACGCCTGCTGAGTCTATCTCCGAAGCGAGCTACTGGTTCTTCTCTTCCAGCTCCTTTATCCGCCCCGTACTTACTTCGAGGGCGGCTGCAATCTTCTTCTTCTCGCCCTCTAGCTGAGAAGCCTTGGAAGACCTGGCCAGAGCCCTCTCCAGTACCACTTCGAGCTTCTGGACATTCTGCGTCAGAAAAGTTCAAGTCAGGAAGTTTACCGAGATGAAGAAAACTATGAAGTCAGAGGAAACAAGACAACTTACAGCGATTGATGCTTGCATCGTAGACATCACCAGAGCCGCATCCTCCTGCTTCTCGAATTTCTTCATGTCCTTCGGAAGGCAACAGGCTCTGGTAATCGCAGCGGCCACAAGGGAGTTGCTACAAAGCCGGTCGTTGATCGACAAGGGCCTCCCTGGCTGCACCATCATGTTCGGCTGGAAAGGGATGCAGACAATCCGCTTAGTCGGGTCAAGCTCGGCAGCCTTCTTTACGGAAGTCTCGTCCCGCCTCTCCATATTCCCTGGAAAAGGGGGAATGGCATCCCTCCAAGATGGGGTATCCCCCTCCTTCGGAGGGGTAATTCCCTCTTCCAATATGGCGCTCTTCTCCACGGGGGCGCCCCCTTTCCCGGGCTCCTCCACTGGCCCTTCCTGCCGAGACTTCTTCTCGACCGGGCCCCCCTTCTTCTCAGCGGGGCGTTTCTGGGGGCCCTCTGCTGAGCGCTTCACGGGCATCCCCGGGGGTAAGATCGGCACGCTCGGCGCAGGGGAAGGCCCCTTCCCGTCAGAGGCCGGGGGAATAGTAGCCAGTGGGGTCGGCTCTTCGAAGGCCTCGAATTCTAGGTCTATGAGCTAGACGGAGGGGCGGCGTCTCTGCAGCGGCATCTCTTCTTCTTCTTCCGAATTCGAAGGAGAGGCGTTCGCCTGTCGAGGATCAGCGGATTGCCGCTGTTAGACCCCGACCCAGACCAACGCGATTAGTGCTAATTAAGTGAACGTTTAGTCTTAAGTGAGTCTTAGTACTAGTTGGGTTAGAATGTGATTAGACTTAGTCTGGATTATAGATTTGGGGATTTTGAGGACGTTTAGTATGAGTCAGACACGCTCAGGGACGCCCTGAGTACACGAGTAAGAATGGGGTTTTGTGCTAGATCTTTGATGTGGATGTGATCTTTATTTCTCTTGAGTGATTTTATTATTTGTGACAACTTTTGTTTTCAAGCTGCATGCATGTGAGGCCCAGAAGCCCAAGTTTTGGCCCAATAGGGTAAATCTGTCTTTTCATGCAAAATCTGGGCACACTTTTCGAAGTCGTGAAACCATGTCAAAAGTATACTTTTCTGAAACTAGATTTTTCGACGATCGTTTTGTTCTTCTTCGTCGATTTCATCCGGGGTCCACAAGACCATGTTTTAAGCGTTTCTAGTTCAGCTAGAGAGGGACCCACCTCTCAACCCATATAAAAGGTCTCTTACTCTCTCTCCTCCATTTTCTTCTTCCTTTTTCCTGCAACGGTTGCCCTAGAGTGGAGTGGAGAAGGCAGCCCTCTTCTTGACCTTTTCTTCCTTGGATCATCTAGCAAGAAGACTCCAATCTTCGATTCGTTTCCGCCATTCTCTTCCTCTCTTCGCGAGCTTCGATTGGGCACGTTTTAGAGCCAAACCCTTTCCACTATTCATCATCTTCAACCTCCATTCTTCTTGTTTGGCTAGCAAAAGGTTAGAGCTTGGACCCATCTTTCTATTTGATGTTCTTAGGCTCACCAAGAGCTTGTTTATCATGATTTCAAACCCATTTTCGAAATGGGGGTTTGTAATGGCTAAAATGTTGATTTTTGTATGCTCCATTTTGGGGGTTTTGTGTAGATCTCGTGGAGCACCCCTCATTGTTGGTTTTTGTGAAGCTTCCTTTGACTTTGATTTGAGGCAAGTAAACTTTATAGGATTTTCATATACATTGTGTTGTAGTTTCACTACTTCCATTTAAGACATGGTTTTTATGCTTGAACCTATTAATGTAGGTTATGTTTATTTTCTCTCAAGTCATTAGTTTGAGTTCCTTTACTTGTGTTATTGTTGATGATTCATCCAAGTTCTTAGAATCATGTTGGTTTTGTAAGTTTCATGAAATCGTTATGGGAATGCCTTGATGTTTCTCTTTGGAATAAATGGACAAATTGTGGATGGAATGCTCTTTAATGTGTGTAATGAACCCCTTGGAAAGCATGGAGGCTTGGGGAGTGCAGGTGGTAAAAGTGTGGAAGTGAAGAAGGGAGAAAAAGTTGTGAAAATTCTGAACAGAATGCACTGCCCGTGCCTGTCGGTCAGCTGTCGGTCAGACTTCGGTCGACCGACAGGTCGACCGACACCAACCGAAATCTGTCGGTTCGAATTCCAGAGAGCAGCATTTCTGTCAGGACATCCCTCGGTTCGCTGTCGGTCAACCGACAGGTCGACCGACAACCAACCGAGGATCTGTCGGTTCAATTTCCAGAGAGCAACATTTTCTGTCTGGTCATCTGTCGGTTCACATTCGGTCAACCGAGGATCTGTCGGTTCAATTTCCAGAGAGCAGCAATTCTGGGCTGGGATCTGTCGGTCAAGCCTTCGGTCGACCGACAGATCGACCTCGGTTAACCGACGGTTAACCGAGCGTTGACCGACAGTTACAAAAAGAACTGTGTTTAGAGAAATTTTGCAGGAATGAAAACTAGACTATGCTTTAGACCTCCATTTGACATTGTGCACTTGAAATTCCTAAATGTATCTTACCTTCGGGGACACCAAGTTATATAGAGTTTCGACGTTTGGATTTCCAAGTCCACAAGGGTCAAAGTTTTGGTCTTAACCTATGCTTGATAGATTTTGTTCGGACTCTTGTTTTGATGCTTTATGCGTCCTCATGTTCTTGTTTGATCTTTTTCAAGTATAAGCTTGTATTTAAGACGTGTTTCAAGAATCGTGTTTCAAGAAAGAAAAAGGGAATCATTTCTTAAGTTTTGTTAAGCATTTATATAATGCTATTTTTGCTAGCCTGTCGTGACGTGTTTGATAAATGATTTCCCTCTTGCTTTGACGTGTTCTCGGATAAGTTTTGTCGTGTTTTATGCATTCATGATATAAGTGATTACCACTGAGCTTGGACTGCCCTTTTAGCTTGATCCACTACCTGGGGGTCCTTAAACATGTGGACTGTCTGCAGACTAGTCGTGTCTTGAATTGACACATCGTGCGTGTTCGTGGTCCGGTTCCGCGGCCGGACACCCCGTCTACCTTGTGTGGCGTGGGATTGTGTTTATCGTGTTGTGCTTATCGTGCTTGTCGTGCGTGCTTACTCTTATCATCATGTATGATGGAGAAAGGATGGGCTCTTTGTGGATTTACTAATCATGATATTATAAGTATACATGCTAGTTTCGAAAACGTGAAACGTGTATTCAACTCTTGAACTGTTTTAGCATTATTTTAACTATTCATGCCTAAATGGTTTATTTGCCAAACCGTAGTGTTTGATGCTTGTTATTTGGTGTCCAGGTGCAGGAGTGTTCACGCGTGACGAGGAGTGCCCGGAGGAGGCTGTTGAGCCACCCCCAGCACTCGAGTGGCAGCCCAACGACGTCATCTAGACGCCGGTCGGGATCTTGATTTTCGTTTCACCTAGCTTGGGTTATGTTGGGTTGTTCTTTTGGGGTTCCATTGTTGTATTGGCCTTTGTTGGCCTCTTTGGGTTGTGTAACTTGAATTAATATACTTTTGTTAAACCTTGAAATGTTAATCATGATAGGAATGCTTGATGACTTTCCTTTTTGATACCTTGTCTCCATATTATATATGCTTCTTGTATCTTATCGTTCAAGATTGTATGAATTGTTTTGCTACACGCTTCCGCATACCCATTCGTGTGAGCTCGACCCGTGTCTTGGGATCCTCACCGCGGAAACCTGTGGGAAATCAAACAACAGCCGGCGGCGGCGTGCTTTGGTTGTCGGTTAATCATGCCGCCGCGCAGTCGCGGGCCCGGGTCCCGGTCCGGGGTCGCGACAGGACTGGTATCAGAGCGGGACATGTTTCAGGCAGTTAAAAGAAACTAGAAAGTCTTAGGAACGTGGCGAGGATTCGTGAGTTCGATAGAATGTTTGTCTAGACAACATGACCAACCCAAATATGTCTATATATGTGCTAACAAATTGTCTTGCAGCATCATGCCTCCACGTAAAACTCCGAATCATAATGCTTCAGGCAGTAATCAGAATGAGACAGAACCGACTGAAAATCCTACCGCTATTCAGTTCCAACAATTGATGCAGGCCATGTTGGAGCAACAGAGGCAAGCAAACGAAACGCAAGCAAAATTTCAAGAGCAAATGGCTAAGAAAGACGAGGAAATGGCTCAAGTACAGAGGCAACTTCTAGAAGTCCTCCAAAATAGACCTCAGCATCAAGCCCCACCAAATGTGGTGTACCAGAATAGGGCTGATGATGTCAATGTTCTCTTCGAGAGATTTCGGAAGAGGGGACCCAAGGAATTCTCGGGCCAAGAGGATCCTTTGACTGCTGATGATTGGCTCGCGAACACGGCCAAGATTTTTGACGTTTTTGTTTGCACTGGCAGGGAGAGGGTGAACCTCACCGCTTCTCTATTTTATGGGCTTGCAGACGATTGGTGGCAAACAGTCAAAGAGCCATACCAGGTCATGGCAGATGAGGTTGCTTGGACGACCTTTAAGACACACTTCACGGATAAGTACGTCCCCTCCCATGTTAAGAGACAGAAGGCAATTGAATTCCAACAGTTGAAGCAAGGGAGTATGTCCGTTTTGGAGTATGTCACGAAGTTTGAGAGGCTTGCCAGATATGCTACCGAGTTTATTGACACTGAACAGAAAAAGATCGTCAAATTTTTGGAAGGACTGAATCCCATTCTCAAGAGGGATGTCTCGGGAGTGATCCCTCCAGTCACCTTTGATGAAGCAGTCAGTCGGGCATACAAATTTGAAGAGTTTAACAACGAGATAATCCAGGATAGAAAGCAGCACTACCAGCAGCAAAACCAAAGACAGCAAGGTGGCAAGAAGCCAAGACAGGAACAACATCAAGTTAGACAGTCTGGTTGTAATCTTTGTGGCAAGAACCACCCTACTCACGAATGCCGCAAGGCAACGGGTGCTTGCTTCAAGTGTGGAGGGATGGACCATGCAATCAAGGATTGCCCACACCTTCAGAGTCAAGCCAACAGATATCAGCAGCCAAGGCAGATGCCACCACAGAATCCAGCAGTACCAGTTCAGATGAGGCCACCACCACAACAGCAGCAGCAAGGCAGGCAAGTGCAGAATCAAAATGCTCGTCCACCGCAGAACAGAAATAACCAAGGTAGACAGATTCAGCAACAGAATAGGCCACACCAACAAGGACGTGCATACAATATCAACCGTGCTGACGCTGAAGCAGCGGGTGACGTCATAGAAGGTAAACTTCTTGTTTGTGGAGTAGAAGCACAGATCTTATTTGATCCAGGATCCACACACTCTTTTCTATCCCCTTGGTTTGCAAGGAAGATTGATGCACAGCATGCAGAATTGGATTATAGTTTGACTGTCACTACACCCGTAGGTAGACATGTTGTTTGTACCACCTTTTACCCTAGTTGTCAGATTTTGTTAGGAGATATCAATTTACCAGCCAACCTCATAATTCTAGACATGCATGATTTTGACATTATCTTAGGCATGGATTGGTTAGAGACCTACCATGCTACCATGGATTGTTTTGGTAAGACCATTACCTTCAGATTGCAAGGGCCACAGACAGAGTTGATGTTTCAGGGAATTAGGAAGAAGTCTTCCAGTGGTTTCATTTCAGCTTTGAAAGCTAATAGATTGGTGAGCAGTGGGTGTGAGGCATTTATAGCGTTTATCACGGAGGATAAACAGTCCCAAGGGGTGGAGGATATCCCCGTAGTGTGTGAATTTCCGGATGTTTTTCCAGATGAAATCCCGGGTTTACCACCAGTTAGAGAAGTTGAGTTTACTATTGAACTCCTTCCAGGGACTGCACCGATCTCAATTGTACCTTATAGGATGGCTCCTGCAGAGTTAGGAGAATTGAAACTTCAGTTGCAAGAAATGTTGAGCAAGGGCTTTATTAGGCCAAGTGTTTCACCGTGGGGAGCGCCAGTTCTTTTTGTGAAGAAGAAGGATGGAAGCCTTAGAATGTGCATCGACTATAGAAGATTGAACCATGTGACCGTCAAGAACAAATACCCCTTGCCAAGGATAGATGAGTTGTTTGACCAATTACAAGGAGCAACACACTTTTCCAAGATAGACTTGAGGTCAGGGTATCATCAGTTGCGGGTTAGAGAGTCTGATGTGGCGAAGACAGCTTTCCGAACGAGATATGGGCATTACGAGTTCTTAGTGATGCCCTTTGGCTTGACAAATGCGCCCGCAGTCTTCATGGCTCTCATGAACAAGGTTTTTGCAGAGTTTCTAGATCACTCTACCGTGGTGTTCATTGATGATGTCCTCGTGTATTCTAAGAGTAAGGAGGAGCATGAAGAGCACTTGAGGACATCGTTGCAGCTTTTGAGAGACCACCAGCTCTATGCGAAGTTGAACAAGTGTGAATTTTGGCTAGAGCAAGTTTCCTTTTTGGGTCACATTATTTCAAGAGAAGGGTTAGCAGTAGACCCAGCCAAGATAGAAGCAGTCATCGAGTGGAAGAGACCCAGCAGTGTGACAGAAATTAGAAGCTTTTTGGGGTTAGCAGGATACTATCGGAGATTTGTCCAAGGTTTTTCGTCTATTGCAGCACCATTGACGAAGTTGACCCGGAAAAATGTCCCTTTTGTTTGGACTGATCAGTGTGAAGGCAGCTTTCAGGAGTTGAAGAAGAGGTTAACCACAGCCCCAATCCTCACATTACCATCGGGCAGCGGTGGATTTGTTGTTTTTACGGATGCGTCCAATGTGGGATTAGGTTGTGTATTGATGCAAGATGGCAAGGTGATTGCCTATGGTTCGAGACAGTTGAAGAATCATGAGGTTAATTATGCAACGCATGACTTGGAGTTGGCAGCAGTAGTTTTTGCTTTGAAGATGTGGAGGCACTACCTTTATGGGGAGAAATTCGAAGTTCATTCCGACCACCGAAGTTTGCAATATTTGTTTTCACAGAAGGAATTGAATATGAGACAGAGACGGTGGATGGAGTATATTAAAGATTATGACTTCCCAATCAAGTATCATCCGGGCAAAGTGAACGTTGTGGCAGATGCATTGAGCAGAAAGTCAGCAGTGATGGCTAGTTTGAGAGGAGTTAGTGTTCTCCAACAGTTGGAAGAACTGGGAGTAGAGGTACAACACTTGAGGAGAGGTGTCTTAGTGGCAAATATGACCGTGTCTGAGCCTACCTTCATCCAAAGAATCAAAGATAGTCAGTTGCATGACCCAGAATTGGCCAAGATTGTAGATCAGATTGCAGAACGTCCAGATTTCAGAATTTCTGATGGAGTGTTGTATTTTCGTGACCGGTTGTGCGTGCCGAATGTTGATGATTTGAAGAATGAAATTATGATTGAAGCTCACCATACTAGATACTCTATACATCCGGGTAGCACGAAGATGTACCATAACTTGAAGAGCAGATTTTGGTGGAATAATATGAAGCGAGAGATCGCAGCTTTTGTATCTCGTTGCTTGACTTGTCAGATGATCAAGGCAGAACATCAGAAGCCTCCTGGGTTGTTACAGCCTTTGGAGATTCCGGAGTGGAAATGGGAGCATATCACTATGGATTTTGTCTCCGGTTTGCCTAATACCAAGAGAGGAAACAATGCAATTTGGGTTATAGTTGATCGTCTTACGAAGTCTGCACACTTCCTTCCGATGAAGACTGGGAACATGATGCATATGGCACCACTCGCTAGACTATTCATTGACGAGATTGTTAGCAAACATGGTCAGCCCGTCTCCATCACTTCCGACAGAGATAGCAGATTTGTTTCGAGATTTTGGAAATCTCTTCTTGAATCCATGGGGTCCAAACTTCAGTTCAGCACAGCGTATCATCCTCAGACCGATGGTCAGTCAGAGCGGACGATACAGACTCTTGAAGATATGCTACGTGCTTGTGTGTTGGATTTCAAGGTCCAGTGGGATGAGAACCTACCTCTTTGCGAGTTTGCGTACAACAATAGCTACCATTCTAGCATTGGAATGGCACCGTTCGAGGCACTCTATGGTAGGAGGTGCAGAACTCCAGTCTGTTGGGAAGAAGTCGGTGTGCGTAGTTTTCATGGACCGACTATAGTTGGAGAGACAAGCGACAAGGTTAAGCAGATTCAGGACAGATTGAAGATCGCTCGAAGCAGACAGAAAAGTTATGCTGACACTCGCCGGAGAGAATTGCAATTTGAAGTGGGTGACAAAGTGTTCTTGAAAGTCTCACCGGTCAGAGGTACTCTAAGATTTGGAAAGAAAGGAAAATTGTCCAGCAGATACATTGGCCCATATGAGATTTTGAGCAAGATTGGAAATGTCGCTTACAGGCTTGCGTTACCGCCAGAACTCTCAGGGGTACATAATGTCTTTCACGTCTCTATGCTCAAGAAGTATGTTCACAGTCCTTCTCACATTATTCCACACGAGCCTCTTGAGATTCGAGAAGATGCGTCGTATGTGGAGAGACCGGTTAGAATCATCGATACCCGAGAGCATGAGTTGAGAAATCGGACTATCCATTGGGTCAAAGTGCTTTGGGAGAACCACGAGCCAGAAGAAGCCACATGGGAATTGAGAGATCAAGTCCAAAAGAAGTATCCACACCTGTTACCAGAGGTAAGATTGTTTATATTTGGTGGACCAAATATCCTAAGGGGTGGAGGATGTTAGACCCCGACCCAGACCAACGCGATTAGTGCTAATTAAGTGAACGTTTAGTCTTAAGTGAGTCTTAGTACTAGTTGGGTTAGAATGTGATTAGACTTAGTCTGGATTATAGATTTGGGGATTTTGAGGACGTTTAGTATGAGTCAGACACGCTCAGGGACGCCCTGAGTACACGAGTAAGAATGGGGTTTTGTGCTAGATCTTTGATGTGGATGTGATCTTTATTTCTCTTGAGTGATTTTATTATTTGTGACAACTTTTGTTTTCAAGCTGCATGCATGTGAGGCCCAGAAGCCCAAGTTTTGGCCCAATAGGGTAAATCTGTCTTTTCATGCAAAATCTGGGCACACTTTTCGAAGTCGTGAAACCATGTCAAAAGTATACTTTTCTGAAACTAGATTTTTCGACGATCGTTTTGTTCTTCTTCGTCGATTTCATCCGGGGTCCACAAGACCATGTTTTAAGCGTTTCTAGTTCAGCTAGAGAGGGACCCACCTCTCAACCCATATAAAAGGTCTCTTACTCTCTCTCCTCCATTTTCTTCTTCCTTTTTCCTGTAACGGTTGCCCTAGAGTGGAGTGGAGAAGGCAGCCCTCTTCTTGACCTTTTCTTCCTTGGATCATCTAGCAAGAAGACTCCAATCTTCGATTCGTTTCCGCCATTCTCTTCCTCTCTTCGCGAGCTTCGATTGGGCACGTTTTAGAGCCAAACCCTTTCCACTATTCATCATCTTCAACCTCCATTCTTCTTGTTTGGCTAGCAAAAGGTTAGAGCTTGGACCCATCTTTCTATTTGATGTTCTTAGGCTCACCAAGAGCTTGTTTATCATGATTTCAAACCCATTTTCGAAATGGGGGTTTGTAATGGCTAAAATGTTGATTTTTGTATGCTCCATTTTGGGGGTTTTGTGTAGATCTCGTGGAGCACCCCTCATTGTTGGTTTTTGTGAAGCTTCCTTTGACTTTGATTTGAGGCAAGTAAACTTTATAGGATTTTCATATACATTGTGTTGTAGTTTCACTACTTCCATTTAAGACATGGTTTTTATGCTTGAACCTATTAATGTAGGTTATGTTTATTTTCTCTCAAGTCATTAGTTTGAGTTCCTTTACTTGTGTTATTGTTGATGATTCATCCAAGTTCTTAGAATCATGTTGGTTTTGTAAGTTTCATGAAATCGTTATGGGAATGCCTTGATGTTTCTCTTTGGAATAAATGGACAAATTGTGGATGGAATGCTCTTTAATGTGTGTAATGAACCCCTTGGAAAGCATGGAGGCTTGGGGAGTGCAGGTGGTAAAAGTGTGGAAGTGAAGAAGGGAGAAAAAGTTGTGAAAATTCTGAACAGAATGCACTGCCCGTGCCTGTCGGTCAGCTGTCGGTCAGGTCGGTCGACCGACACCAACCGAAATCTGTCGGTTCGAATTCCAGAGAGCAGCATTTCTGTCAGGACATCCCTCGGTTCGCTGTCGGTCAACCGACAGGTCGACCGACAGCCAACCGAGGATCTGTCGGTTCAATTTCCAGAGAGCAACATTTTCTGTCTGGTCATCTGTCGGTTCACATTCGGTCAACCGAGGATCTGTCGGTTCAATTTCCAGAGAGCAGCAATTCTGGGCTGGGATCTGTCGGTCAAGCCTTCGGTCGACCGACAGATCGACCTCGGTTAACCGACGGTTAACCGAGCGTTGACCGACAGTTACAAAAAGAACTGTGTTTAGAGAAATTTTGCAGGAATGAAAACTAGACTATGCTTTAGACCTCCATTTGACATTGTGCACTTGAAATTCCTAAATGTATCTTACCTTCGGGGACACCAAGTTATATAGAGTTTCGACGTTTGGATTTCCAAGTCCACAAGGGTCAAAGTTTTGGTCTTAGCCTATGCTTGATAGATTTTGTTCGGACTCTTGTTTTGATGCTTTATGCGTCCTCATGTTCTTGTTTGATCTTTTTCAAGTATAAGCTTGTATTTAAGACGTGTTTCAAGAATCGTGTTTCAAGAAAGAAAAAGGGAATCATTTCTTAAGTTTTGTTAAGCATTTATATAATGCTATTTTTGCTAGCCTGTCGTGACGTGTTTGATAAATGATTTCCCTCTTGCTTTGACGTGTTCTCGGATAAGTTTTGTCGTGTTTTATGCATTCATGATATAAGTGATTACCACTGAGCTTGGACTGCCCTTTTAGCTTGATCCACTACCTGGGGGTCCTTAAACATGTGGACTGTCTGCAGACTAGTCGTGTCTTGAATTGACACATCGTGCGTGTTCGTGGTCCGGTTCCGCGGCCGGACACCCCGTCTACCTTGTGTGGCGTGGGATCGTGTTTATCGTGTTGTGCTTATCGTGCTTGTCGTGCGTGCTTACTCTTATCATCATGTATGATGGAGAAAGGATGGGCTCTTTGTGGATTTACTAATCATGATATTATAAGTATACATGCTAGTTTCGAAAACGTGAAACGTGTATTCAACTCTTGAACTGTTTTAGCATTATTTTAACTATTCATGCCTAAATGGTTTATTTACCAAACCGTCGTGTTTGATGCTTGTTATTTGGTGTCCAGGTGCAGGAGTGTTCACGCGTGACGAGGAGTGCCCGGAGGAGGCTGTTGAGCCACCCCCAGCACTCGAGTGGCAGCCCAACGACGTCATCTAGACGCCGGTCGGGATCTTGATTTTCGTTTCACCTAGCTTGGGTTATGTTGGGTTGTTCTTTTGGGGTTCCATTGTTGTATTGGCCTTTGTTGGCCTCTTTGGGTTGTGTAACTTGAATTAATATACTTTTGTTAAACCTTGAAATGTTAATCATGATAGGAATGCTTGATGACTTTCCTTTTTGATACCTTGTCTCCATATTATATATGCTTCTTGTATCTTATCGTTCAAGATTGTATGAATTGTTTTGCTACACGCTTCCGCATACCCATTCGTGTGAGCTCGACCCGTGTCTTGGGATCCTCACCGTGGAAACCTGTGGGAAATCAAACAACAGCCGGCGGCGGCGTGCTTTGGTTGTCGGTTAATCATGCCGCCGCGCAGTCGCGGGCCCGGGTCCCGGTCCGGGGTCGCGACAGCCGCGATGGGGCCGAGGTGAAGGTTCCGGCTCCGAGGTCGGGCTCTGTTTTCACCTTCACGGTCGGATGAAAGGATGCCGAGGTGGAAGCACCAACTCCTGGATCAAGACCGGTCGTGATGTCCGGCTTCTCCTCCCAAAAGTCCTCACCGGGAGGATGTCTTGGACTCCCTTCGGGCTCTTCGGCAGCGGGAAGGCCCCTCGACCTTCGAGGGATAAAAGAATTGTAGACCGGCTTGTAACCGAGAAGGTCCTAGGCCGTGCGAGTGTGATGACCTGTGTATTTTTTTACTGCCTTCAGCCACTCGACGTTCCTCTTCCACCCGACCCTGCGAGCCTCTCTCTTCCTCTCACTGAGATCTGCCTAAGGAGAAAACAAAGTATGAGCTCGGTAAAACAAATAAGTGCAGAGCAAGACATCTGAGCTCGGCATTTACTTGGAGGTGTTCCGAGACGGCGGGGAATCTTGTAGAATTTGACCGAAGTGGGGGCGGACGCCTCGAACTCCCAGTCCCCAGAGACAAATAGGCGGTCTTCCCCGACGTACCGGCTCGAATCCTCCAAGTCATGCACAAGGGGCTCTGTTCTCGGCTTCACACGGAGGTAGTAATGGACTTCGGACCTCGCGGCTTTACACAAATCATATAAATCCTCGATGTCATGGACACCGAGGTTAATCCCTAGGATCCTATTCAGTTCGGCCGCCCCCATTATTATTTTGAAGCTATTGGGCATTAACTAGCAAGGGCAAAGATTCCACGTCCGAAGACACTCCCTTAAAAGCGGGTGGACTGGGAACCGAACCCCACCTTCTACAATGGAGACTAGCGGGAACGCCATCCAGCCAGTCCGCCCTGCCAGACTGTCGAAGGGATCATCCGGGTCATCTAACCTAACAAGGACTTTTTCGGGTATTTTATACAGCCTCCTGAACTTCTCCAGGGCCTGAGGGGTATCTGCCCAATGTCTATAGGCTCCCACCTTAGGCTTCGACTCACGAGGCATGATTGCAGAAACTCTAAACCCTAACGGGACCAGAAGAAGAGCAGAAAACAGAAAAGGAGGGAGAGACTCACAAGGGTTAGTTGGCGTGTCGGAGGCAGAAAGTGGAATCCAGACAAGAAGAGCTCTTACAGCAGGAGTTTCCTCTTCAGAATGCCAAAATGAAGGGACGAAGAAGACGCCCTGTTTTTATAGAGCGAAGCAGGCGTCTGTTCGAGTCCCTAGGTCACGCCGTCATAATGTCGCTTCGGGAGACGTACGTGTCGCTTCAGTTCAGCCGTACTGCCTGCCAAATTATGACGCGTGGCGAAACGGTACACCTACCACTCCTACGCAGCCCTTGCAATTAATTACTTCAGGCAGACGAAGCGACATTGACGCTTTCGGCCAGTGGAGCAATATAATAAAGATCAGACGACAGCAATCTCTAGAGCTATGAGCTCGGCACCAAGAAATCCCCCATCATTCCGCCCCCAACCTCGGAAACCTAAGAGCTGCTGAAGTCGGGGGCTGGGGGGCTATTGTGTAGGGTATTTCCGTAATCCAGAAATCGCCTTCCAGTTCGGTAGCAGTACCAATTGGGGGGGCTTGCTCTGAGTTCTGTCTCAATCAGTTCGGCTTTAGTGCCAGCGAGTACCGAAACCCGATCTACGTCGGTAAAGAGAACCGAATACACTCCCTTGGAGTTCGGCATTCCAGCAGTTGACTCCCGAGCTCGGGTTCTCGGCCCCAGATCTTCTCCAATTCGGTCAAGCGCCAAGATGAATACTGGACGTCTAATCTCCATTATGGGATGGGATAGCTGTAGTACATAGCACCTTGACAGATAGGGTGGCCGCCGAATGGTGATAAGGGACCTTCCCTATCACTTCCACATTTATGTGAGGGATTTGAGAAGATGTCCGATGGGACAAGCATCCTCACCTACCCCCACTAGGGATCTTAGAAGTAGGCTGATGGGACAAGTATCTCCACCTACCTCCACTATGGAACTTTCCATCCCTCTCTATACATACTGGCATGGTAAGCCATGAACAGGTACGCAAAGAATGCAAGATACACAGTTTACATTGCTATTTTGCTCATCTTCCTCCTCACTTCACCCTAGTTCAGTGACTGCACTAACTCAGGCATCGGAGTGCCTTTGGCTGACAGTAGCCTCGGGCCCTGACCTCTATTTTCTCTTCCCTTTCAGATTTCGGTTCATCAGAGATGTTCCTGTTCAGCTAAACAGCCTCTCTGTAAACCCTCATCATCACCTAAACCAATTCCGTAATTTTTAGGCACGCACACTTACAAAACAGGAAAATGAAGAGATGAGAGAATTCAATTTAAGGAAACAAAAAGGATAAGAAGAGGACACTTAAAACAACAGACAATTAAGGAGAAGAAGAGGACACCAACAGTCTGACTGCATGCACGCATGCAGGTACAAACACAAAGGCACTAGCCACAACTGGTAATTGGCGCAACACATATGAAGTTTCTAAGGAATCCCTCCTCCAACTCCTCCACCAGCTCCTCCTCCAAGCCCACCACCTGCTCCTCCACCTAGTCCCCCACTGCCCCCGCCGCCAAACCTTTGCTGCCGCCGCCACCTGCACCCCCACCTGCTCGAGCCCCACCTCCAAAACCACCTCTCGCCCCAGCCCCACCTCCAAAACCTCCACCAGCACCACCTCCACTGCCACCTCCAACTCCACCACCAAAACCACCTCCGCCACCTCCTTTGAGCCCACCACCTCCACCAGCACTAGCACTACCGCCAAACCTAGCACCACCACCCACGCCGCCGCCGCTGCCAAGGCCTCCACCACCACCTCCCCCAAAGCCACCACCTCCACCTACACCAAGCCCACCACCTCCTCTAGGATAGTGGTGAAGCCATTTCTCTTCCTCTAAGGTGCTCTTGGTTGGGAAGTTCCTTGCATTAGTTGTCAATGCAAGTGCACTAATTACAAGCAGGAGGAGAAATAGCTTTGACATCTTTCTCATGACTTAGCTATGGGGAGAGAGAGTGTTACACCCCAACCCGATTTAACTCTGGTTAGTGCTAATTAGTTGTGTTTTAGCTAAATTAATTATGTTTAATTACTAAATTATGGTAATTAGTGTTTAATAGTCTTTATAGACCGAGCTAGTTGGGTTTTGAACCTTATACAGGTGAGTTATAGTAGAGTTGACTCAATTGAGTAGAGTCAAGGGCTTTTTCGTAAATATAGGTTTTTGTGTTTTTCATGATTTGCACGTCATTTTGGTATCATCGCGTGTATTTTGACGAGTAGATCAATTTCCGTAATAGGCCCTACTTCATTTGACTAACCATTGAGTATTTGGACCTCCATTTGACTTAAAATAAGAATATGTTCTTTTCGCGGACTTTCTTACAAATGACAACTCCACCCCCCGATATAAGATCTTATCCTCTCTTCCTTCACTCCTTTCCTCTTCCTTCCTTCTACTCTCTATCCTTCTTTTCTCCTTCTTCACTCCTCCTCCCTTTCTCAACCATCAAGAAGCGTTAGAAGATGCACTTGGGAAGCTAGGGTGATCTCACCATCATCTTCTTCATCTTTTCTCCTTCTTAGTTGACAACATGGATTAAAATCTCGGCCGATACCGAGTCATATCGGCCTATATGACTCGGTATCGGCCGATACCGAGCCGATATCTCGCTGAGATATCGATCTCGGCAAAAATATCCCCAATAAATCGCAAAATATCGGCCGATATGATATTTATATCCTGTGAACTGATATCTCGGCCGATATTTTTAAAATATCGGCCGAGATGATATAAAAAGGGTAAAAATTCTAATTTTTTCAACTTTTTCCCCATCTTCATCTTCTTCTCCTCTCTTCTCATTTCCTTACTACCCATAGCAGCAGCCTTACTCCCTCTTGCATATTTTCAAATCCCACATTAATTTTTTGAAGAAAATATTATCTAAGGTAAGAGAAAATCAACCTTAAGCATTTTATTGTGTGGTTTTTTTTTTAAATTTTTTAGATGAAGTATAGAAATCATTGGGTTTGTCAGTTGTGTTGTGTTCTTCATTTAGAAGTTAGATCTACATACTTTCATGCTAGATCTACTCATACACATGATTCTGAACTTTTTTTTCCATTTTTTTTATTTTCGGATTTTTTAATATTTGAATTATTATATATCATTTTTTGGGGATTTCATCATAACTATGTTAGTATTAAATGATGATTGATATGTTATCTTTATTTTCTTATATTTTACACTAATAAATTGATCATGAGCATCAATAATGGTTGCATTGTATGAAATACTAAAGAAGACAGTGAATTGTGACACAAACATAACTCATAACTTAGGGTGACCGAGATTTTGATTTATTGTTGTTACTAATGGAAAAAAAAATATTGTATTCCAGCATTTTCTAATATTCTGGATTTTTTGGACATTTTCACAATTTTTTTTGGATTAAAAAAAAATTCACACCGCGACGGACTGGTATTCGCGATCGATACCGATATCATATCGGTTTTTTGGCCCGGCCGATACCGCGACCGAGACCGAGATTTTAAACCATGGTTGACAAGGAATCACTTCTATCACCTTCCACACTTCTCAACTTCAAAACCCTTGTTGAGGTAAGAACCAAAACACCCTCTTTTGTGTTCATAGTAGTGCATTAGAGTCAATAGACCCATGTTGGTCATTTCACACATATTCATTTGGTTTTCCATGTGCATTGGTAATTAGGGTTTGGTTATTTGAGGGTTTTTGATTTCCTTGAGCTAGAGTGTGTGAGAAAGATTTGGAAAAGCTCTTGTTAGAGGCAAGTATAAACATAATTTGGGTTCACATTTTGTTAATTTCCATTTGATTCAAGTATTATTCTTTCTCAATGATTCTAGTTTTCTTAAGTTGATAAATGAATGGGATTTGTTTATATGGTTTTGATTGATGAATGAATGGAAGGATTTTATAGTATATAGAAGGGGAGCAAGGAGGCTCTATTATTGCAGGTTTAAGATTACAAGAGGTGAAGAAAAGAAATGGAAGATGAATAACCCATCAGACTCCTGAAATGGAATTCTGGAGTGGGCGCTCGAGCACGTATATGGCCGCTCGAGCAGACCCACTCACTGGAATTCCGGAATGGAATTGTTCAATGGCCGCTTGAGCGCGCCATGGGCTGCTCTAGCGCGCGAACTCTTTGGACACCTCCACTCGAGCGTGCATAAGGCCGCTCGAGCAGACCTGACCCCATTCATTTGGGCTTTTTGGGCCCAATTAAAAGGAGTATTGACACTCCTAGCCTACATTAACCCTCCTTAATCCTCCATTTAGTGGATTTTGGTGTTCACGCTTACCTCCATAGGAATTTAGGGAATTTTGAGACCTTATGACTATAGAATGGAACCTTTAACTTTATAAATTGGACCAATGGATATTCCTTAGTCTAAAATTATGCCAAGAAAATTCGTTGGGAAACTCAACGTATTTCTTATAACTAGTGACACCAAATGAGGTAGTATTTTGTTGACTTTCCCAGCTTATTTCGTATTGGACGGTAGAGAACTAAGAATATAATACTCTAAAATTGGATAGTAAAATATCTTGATTCCTCCAAATTTTTGCATTTCATATTGGAGCACAATTTCATTTTGATCTCAATCCTGTTTAGTAGATTGATAGCATTGCTAGTATCCGTTGATGGTTCGACCTCTTTATATTCTGTTTATAACTTCGCATGGTATATCCGAATTGACAATTGTCAGAAATGAGGGTTGAGTAAGAAATTGTGTATGTGTAATTATTATTCGACTTAGTCATGATTAAATGAATACAAACTTACTCAACTCTGATTTTTTTTATTTGAATATTATTTGATTCGATCGAGTTGGTTCTGCTTAGCTTCTACCCTATGGTACCCGACAGGGTTACACTTGGTTTAGTTATATGAGACTACTGCAGTAAGTCATCTGGAGCACTGGAACTCCAGAATCGGGTAGCTAGCTAGCCTTTGGCTGGGCCGCTGGTGACATTCCAACTAGATTTGCTCTTTTTTTAGAGGATGAGCTTAAGGTAGTAGCCAATTTGTATGTTTTCATTTTATTTGATTCATAATACATGAATTATTCATTTTAGCATAATCTACCTAGTTGATGTTTACCCTTGACATCTGTTAATTTACCCGTCTTAAATTCAAGTTGATACATTATGTATTTCCTTATTATTGCCTGTACTTGCTTAATCGTCGTATGAATGATACTATCCTTGGTGTCACAGTCACAGGTATTGCTGCCTCTTGTAACGCCCCATCAATTAATCTCCTATTAATATTAATTAATTGTGTGATTAGCTAGTAAGTGTGTTTAGAGTCTTAGCGAGTCGGGTTTGACGTGTGGCTCATGCGTGCAAAGTCTCACGCGAGTCCGAGTTTGTTTGAATACCCTTTTGTTGCATCCCAATCCGGACCCGACCCAAAACCTGACCCGAACCCAACCCAAGGCCCTAATGGGCTGTTTGGTAATTCTCACCCCCATCCTTTATTTAGGTCATAAACCCATTCTCCCCCCATTTTCATATCAGCAGCAGCCCTCATTCCCTTTCTTTTACTCATCTCTCTCGTTCTCTCCCTCTCACTCTCCTCGCCGCTGCCGGACAACGCCACCACCGGTCACCACCACCGAGTTCTCCATTCTCTTCTCCTCTCTCATGCCATCTCCCATCTCTCATCTCTCAATCATCTCTCCCTCTTCCTAGCCCCTCACTGCCACCCCACTATCCCGGAATCGCCCCATCACCACCGGACCACCTGCGCTGCCGGCGAACTTCCCCATCTCCGGAGAATCAGCCCCACCCATCTCTCTCTTTATTTTCCCCCATTTTCCCCTTCACTGTACATTTCCTTCTTTCCCTGTTTCTTTCTTTCATTCTCTGTTTTCTTTCTTTTTCACTCATCTCTCCATCCACCCTCCTTGCTGCCACGTGATTGGCTACTCCTTTCACCCATCTTACCATTTCTCCCTCTTTCTTTATTTGTTTTTTTTTCTTCCCTCTTGCTGCCAACATCTCTCTTACTTCCTTACTTTCTCTCTCTCTAATTCACTCATCTCACTAATCTAACCCACCCCACCATTATCTCACCATTTCATTTTCTCTTTCTCTCCACTCACTGTCAACTCACGTTGACTTCTCCACTCACCACCCATTTCACCATTCCATTCTCTATTTCTTTATTTGTCTTTCTTTCTCCATTCTTTCTTTGTTCTGTCTTTTTCCTTCTTTTTAGCAATGGACTACCAAAGAGCAACAACACCCCTAAGCTAGTGGGCCATTAATCAAGTGGGCCCCACAACCTCCAATCATTACTATCATCTCCGCGTGGACCCCGCAAGCTCAACAATCTCCAATTTGCAAGCCACCACTCCATCCACCCACCTTTTTGGTAAGCTCATCTCCCCCTTAGGTTGGATTATTTACTTTGGGTATAGTAGTGTGATAAGGTAGTTTAGAGCCTTCCTTTCTTTTGGTTTATGTTTTAATTTAGTTTTTATATTGCTAATATTTTCTTAGGTTTGGTTGTTGGGCATTGGGCTAGGATTTGTGGATTTTCAACCAAAGGCAAGTAGATATTTATATAATGGCTTTGATATGTTTGTCTTTCATTGATTTGATGATTAATGATGATTTAGATAACCATATGCTCATTGATGTCTTTGATTTGGAGAACATGATAATTATGTTTAATTGTTTAATGAAATGATTTCTTAATTGGATGGATATTAGATGATGGACTTGATGAGAGGGGGTATGGATGCATGTGGAGAGGGCTAGACCCTATTCTTGTATTTGTCTGCAAGTGTGGATGAAAAGGGAGTTTCTCCCCAATTCAGTTCGGTTACAGAAGCTTCATTCTGTTTTCTGAAACCACGCGGTTGACCGAGGATGAACCGGGGTTCTTTCTTAAGGGCCTCTTTGACTTAGAATTGGATGGACTTAGGTGGAACCTTGGCTCATTTGACTTTGTACGAGGAGCGTTTTGAGCAGATGGTTCCTCGTAGTTATTTCCGTTTTCTCAGGTTTCAATTCATCTCAATCTTGAACGGAATGGGACAACGGGATACCCTTTTTATATCTATGCACGAAGAGATTCCGTTCGGGTATCGCGAACCCTAATTCCTTTCGTTTATTGAGTAGGGTTGTACGAGACTCCGGGAATAACAATTGACTTAGGATTGGATTGTCTATCGCTTTTGATTCTACATTGTACCGTCTGATACTATCTACATGTAACGAACATGTTCAATAGATTTGTTTGCTTTACTTTGTTTGTGGATCACACTGAGAACTTAGATGATGAACTTAGGATCCCTTTTGATGTTCCGTTTGTTTCGAGGTTTGGTTGAAGTGTTGAGGCTAGGAGGCTTTGATTGTAAGGCTTGAAGAGAACTACTATTGAAGTTCGTTTGAAGTTTGATTTGATTTGGAATAAAGTAGTTTCTCTAATATTGTTGAATCTTGTTCGCGTAAGAAAGCCTAGCCCCTCACTCATGTTTATTTAGGATTCCTTGTGTCAGGCACCACTCACCTGTTAACGTTCAACAGAGTTGGGGCACCACCTATGTGAGGACTTGATTTAGAACCTTGAGGCAAGATTGGGCCAGAGCCCACGGGGCCCGAGCCGCATGAGCCCAAGAAGACCGTCTGCAGTTCGGATTTGGTGTAATGGACACCACTTTGAACACTTTGATTGAAGGGTTATGATCCCAAACTATTTATATCTCCACCACGACTCAATGTGAGTAAGGGAGGGCAATGACACTATCCCGTGGTAATTAGCATATGTGGACTGCCTACTTTGATAGTCTGTTTATGATTCAAATGCAATGCGTTTCGTTTGATCAGACCACTATGCATTTCATATGATCTTGTTTATCGTTTACTCTCTTTAGTACTGCATATCTTTAGTGATTTATATATCTATCTGCCTGCCGACCGTTGTGTTTGATGATGCTACTCTTGGTGCATAGGTACCGAGCCTTTCTACCTCGAGGAGGAGGAGGCGACGGACGAGGTTCAGGCAGATCAGCCTGATGACTCCCTAGAGTACAGTACGGACGGCATAGTATAGCTGTATCGACCCCGTACACGAGAGCCTTCATGTTATATCTGATTAGTTTCTTCTTTTGGTTTTATTATCATTTTTATTAGGCCTAGTTTTAGTGTGGCCTTCTTATTATTATTAATATTTTGTTAACAGTCTCAAACTTGAACTCTAGATATGATATTCAGTATTTGCTCTTAAACTATACATCTTTAAGATACCACTTGCATTTATGAAGCTTCCGCTAATTGTTATATATATATATATATATATATTTGAGGAAATGTTTACACCTCACAGCGATCTTCGATCCGGATGGGACATGATTAGGGCCAGGTTGCATTTGATTAACATTAGAAAAATTTTAATTGGCCCTAATTTCACGCATAACCCCGGTTTCATTTTTGGGGGCGTGACAAGTTGGTATCAGAGCATTTCTGGTTTCTAGAATAAAAACAAGTAGAAACCTAAGACGTGTGAGGATTGGTTTTCTTTGGGTATCTTAGCTTTTGTAGATTGTATAGTTTGCATGCTAGATTGAGTCCTATAGGACTAACGTTTCTTATGTTTCAGAATGGTTGGAGGACGTACTCGCTCTAACCAAAACAACGACAATGCCAGTTCTAGTGCTAATGATTCTGTAGAAGCCAGATTCAATAAGCTAATGCAAGCATTCGTGACTTCCCAAGAGGCAAATGTACAAAATCAAACCCAGCAAAGGGAAGATCAGAACAAACTGCGGGAAGACCCGGCTACCTTTCAGAATCAGATGCTACAATTCTTGCAAAGGCCAGCTCCGGTAGCTAAGGTCATCATGCCAGCTCGGGTGACAGATCTAAATGACATATATGACAAGTTTAAGAAGAGGAACCCACCGGTGTTCTTTGGGAATGAGGACCCCCTTGATGCTGACGAGTGGGTAGTTCAAATGGAGAAGATCTTTCAGGTCTTCCAGTGTTCAGGGAAGGAACAGGTTCAATTAGCAGCTTATATGTTCCGAGGAGTGGCAGAGATGTGGTGGAAATCGGTCAAGACACCTTCGACATGATAGAGGAGGACATTGCTTGGACTTCATTTCAGACACTATTTCGTACCAAGTACATTCCACCCCACATCCAGGCCCAGAAGCTTGCTGAGTTTTAGACTTTGGTTCAAGGAGAAGACACCGTTCAGGTGTATGAACAGAATTTCACCAACCTATCTAGGTTTGCACCGACTCTGGTTCGTCTCGAGGCAGATAAGGTGATGCGGTTCATTCGGGGACTGAGACCTGATATTCAGATGGAGGTGACATCTGTCACCCTAGTTACATATGAGGAGAACCTTAAGCGTGCATATTGGGCTGAGGAGTCCATTCGGAAGAAGACCCTATATGCACAGCAGCTTCAGCAAGTACAGGTGCAAGCTAGGAATCCAGGTTCAGGACAGTTTCAACAGCGTCCACAGCAGCAGTACCAGCAGCAGAGCAAGAAGCCTAGGTTTGACCATGCACGTAGGGCTCATTGTGTGCATTGTGGTAAGAATTCGCATGCATCTGCGAAATGCAGATGGAAGATAGGGGCTTGCTTTGAGTGTGGTTTGACGGGCCACCAGATAAGAGATTGCCCTCAGGCACAAGGGCACGGTGTGAGGAATGCACCTCCTCGACCACCAGTGGCAACACAGCCTTTGAGGCAGGCACCTCAGCAGCAGCCTCGAGCACCGCAGCAACCACAGCAGTTTAGACTTCCAGCACCCCCATAGAATAGAGGGCAACAAAGGTCCCAGGGACAGCAGAGGCCACATAACCAACAGTATGGACAGCACAGACCTCAGGGGCAGCAACAGCATTATGGACAACAGTTGCAGCAACAAAGGCCTCAACAGTATGGAAAGCTTTATGCCTTAGATCAGCAGGAGGGCGTGGAAGCAGGAGGAGTGGTGGAAGGTACACTTTCTATCTCAGATGTACCTGCTAGAGTCCTATTTGATTCTGGCTCCACACATTCTTTTGTGTCTCCTATATTTGCTGCATGTTTAGTGGGAGACATAGCTCCATTGCATTGCATTTTGCTTGTTAGTACTCCCTTAGGGAAGACAGTGCAGGTGGGAAGTTTTATCCTATCTGCAGATTTGATCATCCTTGGGATGAAAGATTTTGATGTGATACTGGGAATGGATTGGTGATCCACCTACAGAGCAGTTATGGATTGCTTCAACAAGACAATCAGATTGCAAGTATTAGCAGACAGTGTGGAGATTATTGGAGAAAGGAGACCCATGTCCATTAGAGTCATTTCAGCTTTGAGGGCAGACAGATTGATTAGGAGTGGATGTGAAGGCTATGTGGCATTTATCACTGAGGATAAATTATCCAAAGCGGTGGAGGATATTCCAGTTGTTTGTGAGTTTCCGGATGTCTTTCTGGAGGAGATACCTGGATTACCACCGATCCGAGAGATTGATTTCACGATTGAGCTTGTGCCAGGAACGGCACCGATATTGAAAGCACCTTACCGCATGGCTCCAGCAGAGCTAAGAGAGTTGAAAGTTCAGTTGCAGGATCTCTTGGATAGAGGATTTATGAGACCAAGTGTATCACCTTGGGGTGCACCAGTTTTGTTCGTGAAGAAGAAGGATGGATCGATGCATATGTGCATAGATTACAGGCAGTTGAATCAAGTTACGATCAAGAATAAGTACCCGTTACCCAGGATAGATGAGTTGTTTGATCAGTTGCAGGGAGCACAGCATTTCTCCAAGATAGATTTGAGATCAGGGTACCATCAGATACGAGTCAGGGATCAAGATGTGCAGAAGACAACTTTCAGGACCAGATATGGACATTATGAGTTCTTGTTTATGCCATTTGGGCTGACCAACGCACCGGGATATTTATGGCTTTGATAAACAGAGTCTTTGCACCATGCTTAGACAAGTTCACAGTCGTATTCATAGACGATGTTCTAGTCTATTCGAAGTCCAGAGATGAGCATACAGAGCATTTGAGAAGTTCATTGCAGATTCTGAGAGAGAACCAGCTCTATGCCAAGCTTAGTAAGTGTGAATTTTGGCTTGAACAAGTGTCTTTTCTTGGACACATCATCTCTAAGGAAGGTTTATCAGTAGATCTACCGAAGATTGAGGCAGTAGTCAATTGGCAAAGCCCAAAGTCAGTGTTAGAGATCAGGAGTTTTCTCGGTTTGGTAGGTTATTATAGAAGATTTATGAAGGGATTCTCCAGTATTGCAGCCCCATTGACCAAATTGACAAAGAAGGATGTTCCTTTTGTGTGGACAGAGCAGTGTGAGACAAATTTTCAGGAGCTGAAGACCAGATTGACCACAGCCCCTATTCTTACGTTACCTACAGGGAATGGTGGGTTTGTGATTTTTACAGATGCTTCAGGCATTGGATTGGGATGCGTACTCATGCAGGAAGGAAAAGTAGTGGCCTACGGGTCCAGACAGTTGAAAGAACATGAAAAGAGATACGCTACCCATGACTTGGAGCTTGCAGCAATGGTTATGGCACTGAAAATGTGGAGACATTATCTGTACTGAGAGAAATTTGAGGTTCACTCGGATCACAGGAGTCTTCAGTATCTGTTTGGTCAGAAGGATTTGAACATGATGCAGACCAGATGGATGGAATACATCAAGGACTACAATTTTCCGATAAAGTATCATCCATGGAAAGCAAATGTGGTTGCAGATGCATTGAGCAGAAAGACAGCGAATACCGGATGGTTACAAACAGAGTGGTCTTTGACAGAGTTATTCAGAGATTTGGCCATAGAGTTCCAGCCTCAGAGTGAGAAAGTCATGGTTGCCAACATGCTTACTTAGGAACCAGAGATTCTTAGCAGAATCAAGGCCAGTCAGAGAGAGGATCCAGAGTTAGTCAGACTGATAGACAGCATAGCAGACAGGCCAGAGTTCAGACTCATAGATGGAGTGTTGTATTGCCAGGACAGATTATGTGTACTGGGTGTACATGATTTGAGGAACGAGATTATGGTTGAGGCACACCATTCTCGTTATGCTATTCACCCAGGGAGCATCAAAATGTACCAGAACTTGAAGAGTTTTTATTGGTGGAACAACATGAAGAAGGACATTACAGGATTTGTTTCAAGATGCCTAGTGTGTCAGCAAGTGAAGGTTGAGCATCAAAAACCTCCAGGGTTACTCCAACCCTTGAAGACACTGGAATAGAAGTGGGAGCACATCACCATGGACTTCGTCGCAGGATTGCCACCCACAAGAGACAATGATAGTATTTGGGTGATTGTTGACAGACTCACCAAGTCAACACACTTTATTCCGATGAAGATGAAAGGATCCATGGATATCTTGGCACATAAGTACATCGACAACATCGTCAAATTGCATGGAATTTCAGAGTCCATTGTTTCAGACAGAGATATGAGGTTTGTGGGCAGATTTTGGGTCAGTTTGCAAGCAGCTTTGGGTACTACATTGAGTTTCAGCACTGCGTATCACCCTCAGACAGATGGACAGACGGAGAGGACCAACCAGACTATGGAGGATATGTTGCGGGCATGTGTTCTAGATTTCGGAAAGGATTGGGAAAAGAGTCTTCCTTTGTGCGAGTTTACCTACAACAACAGTTACCACTCCAGTATCGGGATGGCACCGTTCGAGGCATTGTACGGACGGAAGTGCAAGACCCCGATTTGTTGGGAAGAGATTGGTGTTCGGAGTTTTCACGGACCTTCAATCATCAGTGATACTAGTGAGAAGGTGAAGCAAATCGTCGACAGGCTGAAGATTGCAAGAGACCGTCAAAAGAGCTACGCAGACCCCAAGAGGAGGGATTTGGAGTTTCAGGTAGGAGACAAGGTGTTTCTTGAAGTCTCACCGACTAGAGGAACTATGAGATTTGGTCAGAAAGGAAAATTGGCTAGAAGGTACATTGGACCGTTTGAGATTGATATGCGCGTGGGCGAAGTGGCTTATAGATTGATACTACCAGCAGAGTTAGAAGGAGTTCATAGAGTTTTTCACATTTCCATGCTGAGGAAGTACATACCAGACCTTTCACACGTGCTACATCACGAGTCTTTGGATGTTCAGCCAGATGTTACATTTGTGGAGAGACCGAAGAAGATCATTGACACGAAGGAGCAGGTGTTGAGGACAAGGACCATTCTGATGGACCCGAAAGAAATCTTCCGTCCTCTCCTTCCGCACCCCGGGGGCTGACCTGGGTCTCGGCGGAGGAGGGAAAATCTCGGGCATCAACATTTTTGTACGGGTATGCCAGATTTACTTTCTACTTGGAATTTGGAATGGTGATAATCCGGAGATTCACCTTCACAAGTGGAAAGGAAATCAATCCTTTTTTCTAACTTTTCAAATTACATTAATATTAAGAAAAGAGACAAGTTTGTTTTTTTAGAATGTCGTAGGAGGTGTTTTTGTTTGTTTGCCGTAAAAGGCGATTTTGCCGTGAAAGGCGATTTTACAAAACTCATCAAATGTGAAAGACAAGAATTGTGATTTCTTTTTGTCTCTTTAAGAAATACAAACTATAATAGAAAAGAAAGAAAATGGATCTCTTCTCAGGAGATTGTGGGGACACGTTGAGATCGACGGTCGCAAGTCATGTATGGACTTCGCCATCGTCCTTCAAATGAGAACATGTGATGCTTTGATTCTTTGGCTTGGCTCCTAACCTCAGTTTTTTAAAAGACAAGGACCAAGAGAAGGTCCTATATCTAATGAAAAACCGAGTAAACGGGCTGAAAAGCAGCGTTTAGGCCATGTTGGAGAAGGAGGTGACCTTTGGGGGGGGGGGGGGGGGGGGGGGGTGGCCCCCCAAGGGACGTTGATCACCTTGTGGTGTTCTTTGCAGCAGAGCAGCAGGACTTCGTCTGGATTTCTTTGGGAGAAGAATTTCAAGTCGATAGATGTCGATGATCCCCTCTCTCTTGGAAATGGATCTCCTTTTACAGGCTTTTGGTAGCCATGGGGTGGTTATGGGCATTGATAGCCATGATGAGAGCATTGATGAGGAGTTACAAGTTGATTTTGTAACTCCTTTTTCATGGCTTGTGATTGGCCGATGAAGGTAGTGGGCTTTTAATTGCCTTTATGCTTCATGATGATGGGAGTTTCATGGGTTTAATGCCATGATTGCTTGGATTTGTAACTCCCAAATGCTTGAATCTGATTGGGCCGTCCAAAATAATGAGTTAATAACCGCATTAAGTTGTCATAAACGGGTCAATTAACGACATTAAGTGGTCGCCAAGGCATGTGAAAAGTCGCGGGCTGCGCCGCGTCTTTTGAGATTCTTCTTACGATCATCACAGGTGGATCCACGCATTGTTTGATGTCGGATTGCGATGCAATTTCAGACATTAGTTGATGTTGGTGGGCCGGTGACATCTGTCTTGTCGATTTCACTATCGGTCGGACAGAAAGTGCACTTTCTTGGTCAGCCGGTTGGCGATCTTGGAACGATCGGTGATGATTTCATGCTTTTGACGGCGGATCCGAGATGTCGACGAAGATCAGTCGTTTTCAAGCATCAAACATTGGATTTTCAGAAAATCACAGAGGCAGGAACACCCGAAACGTGAAAAGAATCGAAAATCGGGCATTTTGGTGCAAAATCCGTCGACCCGGATTTTCAGGGTCGCCAGCGACCTTGGGCCAAGGTCGCCGGCGATCTTAGGGTTTTGGCCCGTTTGGTCGCCGAGCGTCGTTTTCGACCGTTTTTCTATCGTTTTCGTTCATTCTTTCTTCTGTATTTTTCTTGACATTTTTCCTCAATTATTGACTTGATTTTCTTGGAGAAAACTTGACGAGAACACGCGTGAAATCGGAGCACAAAGTTTCCCATTTTTCTGGAAAGCCAAAGACTTTGTAGCCGATTTTCCGTCAAGAGTCGAAATTAGGTCAAACGATGTCGGAATGACCTAAAAATTGAGGTGAAGCTTCTTGAGCAGTGGATAGGACCAACCATGAGCTTTTACTTGAGTTTTGAAGCCGTTTGGGGTCCCATCGATGCTTCAGTTGATTTTGCTGCGGGGAAAATGCCGAGCTTTGATATGTGGTCAAACGATGTTCGATTGACCTGAAATTTGACGAGGAGCCTATTGGAGTCATTTTGAGACGTTCCATCAGCTCCGTTTTGCATGTCATGGTCCCGGGTTGCTCCGCCGCCGGTAGGCTTGATTTTCTCTCGGAGCATCTAAACCTGGTCAAACATTGTCGAAATGACCTGAAATTTGACGTGCAACCTTTTGGAAGCATGTTGAAGCCACTCATGTATTTTGTTTGATGAGTGATGGCTTTGGTGGTTCCCGCCGCCCGGAGGCTTGATTTTGCTGCTCGAGCATTGATGGAGGGTCAAACATTGTCGGTTTTACTTGAAATTTGGCATGGAGCCCTTTGGAGACATTCTGGAGTCATCCGTAGGCTCTGATCAAAGTTTTGGCATCTTTGATGATGCCGCCACCGGGAGCGCTTGTTTAGCTGTCGGAGTAGTGAAGTTAGGCCAAATGCTGTCGGAATGGCTCGAAACCTTAGGTGTACCCCTCTTTTGGCTGCCTTGAAAGATCTTTCAGTTTTTGTCTGATTCTGACAAGATCTGATGCTTGAAGTAGCTTTGCCTGTTTTGTAGCAGGATGCAGCTTTACGAGGCTTCTTGATGTGGAGGAGACATAGTGACTTTTTTTGGTGTCAACAAATGCCCCCTCGAGGTACAGCGACGAGTAGCTTTTTGGAGTCGATGTGCCTCGAAGAGAAACTTGAAGGAGAGATTCCAACTTGACCAAGAGTCTTGAGCTTTTTTTTCTGTTTTTTTTTTTTTTTTGAGTAGCCTTCTCAGTTTCCGGGGGAATTTTATGGTAGTGAGAGGGATCACACACCATCTCAAGGCAAAGTTTTGAAAATGACATGGGGTATTTTGATTTTGGGTTTTGGATTTTGGTTTTTTGACCTTGTGACCAAACAAGCTGTATGTGGCAAGTTAGGGGTCGGGGTTTGATTTTTGATTTTGACCTTGTGACCCAACAAGCTGTATGTGGCAGGTTGGGGGGTCAGATTTGGGGTTTTTGGTTTTGGGTTTGGTTTGGATTTTGATTTTGGTTTTGGTCTTGTGACCTAACAAGCTGTATGTGGCGAGCTAGGGGACCGGAATTTGGTTTTGTGAAATGTCAATTTCAAGATTTTGTTTCAATTTGGTTCATGAGGTTGGATGGTTTGGTTTTTGGAAACTCATGAGACTTTCTTTTCTCTTTTTTTTGAATGGTCCCATCAACTCAAAAGAGGCATGGGACTTTTTTTGCTCTTTTCTTTTTTTTTTGCTCTTAGTAAGAGGAATATTTTGACTAAAAGCCACTTTTAGTGCCTAGGTGGTCAAACCTGGCTCATATAGGCTAACCCATGGGACCTTAGGCTTTGGAGATGGCCTAGATCTCATATGGTGTCATATTTGTAAAGAATATCTAAAAATGTCTCTTTTGTGTAGAGAATATCTAAAATATCCTTATTTGGAGAGAATTTCTCAAGTTTCCTTTTTGTGGAAAGATTTTATCAAAATATCTCTCTTTTTGGGAAAGTAGCTAAATTTTAGTACTTACCTCTTTTCTTTCTCCTTGTTTCCTCTTTTGGCTCGCTCTCTTCTATAAAAGCAAGAGGGGTTGGGTCTTTTGCTCCATTGCTTTCTTTTTGCAAGAAATCTTCAAGAGTGCTCTCCAAGATTAGAAGTGCTTTTTTCTTCTTCAAGGATCTTCAAGCTTTTCTTCTTCTTCTCCATCAATGGCTTCAAGTAAGTTTTCTTCCTCCACAAGAATCTCCATTGTAGAAGTAGCTTCTTCATTTTTTTTTTCTTCTTTTTCTTTTCTTTTCTTTTTTTTTCTTCAAACACGTTTTCCTTTTTTTTTTTTTCGTGCTTCTTCTTCCTTTTTTTTTTCTCTTCTTTTCATGGTTTTCTCTCTTTTTTTTTTTTACCGTGTACTTTTTTTTTCTGTTTTTTTTGCACACGCTGATTTCTTTTTTTTTTGTTTCAGCGTTTTTTTTTTCTTTTTTTCTCTGTTTTTTTTTTTTTTTTTGCACGCCGATTTGCCTCTTTTTCTTTCAACTTTTTTGCTTCTTTTGTATTTTTTTTTTTTTGCTTGTTTGTTTGTATGTTTTTTTTTTCTTGGCTGTACGGACGGCCTGCCACGTAGTAGTGGGCCAGAAATCTTTTCTTTTTTTTTTTGCTCACCATGATAATGAGGCTATGCAATTTCAATATGTATGCATTTTTTTTTTTTTGATGCATCAAGATAGAAGGCTAGAGTCTCTAGGTCAAGCCAACATGATTTTTGACTTGGACAAAGTTTGATTGGTTTTGACCAAATTGGGTTGAAATTGGTCAAACTTTGGTCAAGGTTTTCCTAGCATCTAATGCATGATGATATTTTTTGATGCATGATTTTGTAAATGGATTTGGAAGTATGATAA
Organism: Umbellularia californica; assembly: GCA_028538565.1. Lineage (NCBI taxonomy): Eukaryota > Viridiplantae > Streptophyta > Magnoliopsida > Laurales > Lauraceae > Umbellularia > Umbellularia californica. The sequence goes on from JAPQWN010000010.1 coordinate 20,662,480, forward strand.
TGCATACGTGAAAATCTTTCGCAAGTATCGGGATTTTGAGCTCGCAGCGATGTTGAGCTCTTTCTCGGTCTTGCTGGATTTTGTGGAAGTTTGCAATTTTTGGATTCTGAAGCTCGCAGCAATGTTGAGCTCTTTTCCAGATTTTGGGAAAGTTTGATGAGATTGGCTTGTTCTCGCAGCGATGTTGAGTTCGAGCCTTCTTTGAGAATTCTCCACTGAATATGAGCTCGCAGCGATGTTGAGCTCATCTTCAGGCTTCCAGTCTTTTTCGGAGTACTTTCCTTTTCTTTGGAATTGCCCCGAAACCATGTCAAAATTTTTCTAGGATTTTTGCAGCAGAATTCTGTCATTTTGATGTTGATTGATCTTTTCTCTTCCATCTTTTATAGGTAGTTCTTCTAGAACGAAAAAGGGTAAAGGTCCTGTTACTAACGCACCTCATCGGTCTGCTAGATCTTCCAATGCGGCCGTTCAGCAGGCTTGGGAGAAGGAGGGAACTCTCATTCGCCAGTTTGAGGAAGCTGAAGGTAATGTCCGGAGGAAGACTCAGGAGCATGAGCAGTGGCAAGTCCTTTAGGAAGAACTTCCTCATGCTGCAGATGGGTCGCGGTGCTCGGCCGCATTTTATGGAAACATTGTGAAGAAGCGTGGCCTAAAAACTTTGGAAGTTAAGGCCAAGGGTCTGCTTGAGGAGTTGAATCTTTGGTTGAAGACCATGTCGGATTGAGCTCCTGAGTTGTAACAAACTCTTTTTCCTTCTTCTTTTTTTTGGTACCTCATGTATAAACAGTTTTGGTACTATATTTTTTGTATCCCATTCTTTTCACTTAAATCATTTTTTGATGAAAACAAATTTGAGCAAAAGTTGGTGGGAATGTTTGTTTAAATTTTGATCAAAAGGTTGTCATTTTGTGGAAATCTTTTGTCAAAAGGTTGTTTTGGGCATGAAAGCCAATTTTTGTGGCGAAAAGCCCGATTTTTCGATGGCTTGAAAACCAAATTTTGGGTGGTATGAAAGCCTAATTTTGTTTGTGGCATGGGAGCCAAATTTGTTTGTGGCATGGTAGCCAAAAATTTTGAGATGGCATTAGAGCCAAAGTTTTTTTTTAATGGCGTGAAAGCCGATTTTTTGGAATGACATAGGAGCCGAGTTTTATTTTGTTTGTGGCGTGAGAGCCAAAGTTTTTGTATGGCATGAAAACCGATTTTGGCGTTTATAGCCGACTTTTGGCGTTTATAGCCGATTTTTGGCGTTTACAGCTGATTTTTGGCGTTTATAGCCGGATTTGGCGTTTATAGCCGAGTGTTTTGAATACCAAGTTTTGTTTTATTGGCGTGAAAGCCGATTTTGGTGATTATAGCCGGTTTTTGGCGTTTATAGCCGTTTTTTGGCGTTTATAGCCGAATTTTGGCGTTTATAGCCCTTTTTTTGGCATTTATAGCCGGATTTTGGCGTTTATAGCCGGATTTGGTTTTCAAAATGCAGGTATCGACTAAATGTCGCCTCCCCACTGAATGGTCTTGCAAGTATCGATGGAATGTCGCGTCCTTGCTCATTCGGTTTGCGAGTATTGATAGAATGTCACTTCCTCGCGGGCTGGGTTTTGCGAGTATCGATGGAATGTCGCTTCCTCGCGAATTGGGGTGTAAGTATTGACTAAGCGTCGCTTTCCTGCTTTTCCCAAAACTTTTGGTTTTCATGGGTACTGACTTGGTGTCGTTTCCCCGCGTTTTTTGAAATTTGAGGTTTTATCGAACCATTTGAAATTTTGGTTGTGGATATCAACTGGTATGTTGGTTCTCCACGATTTTTGAAATTTGGGTTATGGATATCAACTGGTATGTTGCTTCTCCACGACTTTTGAAATTTGGGTTGTGGATATCAACTGGTATGTTGCTTCTCCACGAGTTTTGAAATTTGGGTTGTGGGTATCAACTAGTATGTTGCTTCTCCATGATTTTTGAAATTTGGGTTGTGGATATCAACTGGTATGTTGCTTCTCCACGATTTTTTAAATTTGGGCTGTGGATATCAACTGGTATGTTGCTTCTCCACGATCTGAGATTTTGCAAGTATCGAATGGGGTTCACTTCCTTGCGATTTTTGGGTTTTGCGAGTATCGACTGAATGTCGCTTCCCCGCGGTTTCTAAAAAAAATCATTTTTTTTTTGTTTAGAGACACGAGGGTCATAAATTTTGACTTAAACCATTTTGGTTGTAAAAGCCGAGATGGACTAGGGTGGAAATTCCTGAATTCTGGTTTTTGTTTCAAACCATGAATTTTGGGTTCAAAGATCAAAATTTTGGTCAAGTCTGGGAGGAGGCTCCTAAATTTGGATTTTTGGATTTTGTTTTTGTTTTTTTTTTTTAACAATGAAACGATGAAAGTAAGCATTGTTTTGAAAGATTTTTTTTTCTTTTGGAAATTTCAACATTAAGATGGAAATTTCAAAAAGAAGATGGGTTTAACGAGCAAGTACCTGAAAATAGGCTTTGGCCATGTAGATATCGCTCTGACCCATTTGAGGAAGTCTTCAAGGGTAGTACCGCTTCAAGAACTTGCTGTTGATGGGTAGCATACATCTGTCTCCTTCCATGTTTAGAAGAGTGTATGCACCGTTGGAGAAGACTTTGTCGATGACGAAGGGTCCCTCCCATTTTAGTTCGAATTTGCCTTTGGAATTGTGGGCAAAGACTATGGGTCTTTTTACTGTAAGAACCAAGTCACCCTTTTTGTAGACGCGTTGCCTGACCTTTTTGTCGAAAGATCCTGCCATGTGTGCTTGGTACAACTCAATGCTTTGTAAAGCTTCGAGTCGTCTTTCATCGAGATTATCCAGCTCTTGGAGTCTCTATTTGACATTGCTTTCTTGCGTCATGTCATTTTGCAAAGATACCCTTAAGGAAGGAATTTGTACTTCCAAAGGAACAACAGCTTCGCATCCATAGACCAAAGAGAATGGTGTACTATGGGTTGGTCCTCGAACGATGGTTTGATAGGCCCACAAAGCTTCTAGTAGTTTGTCGCCCCAGTCTCTTTTGTGACTAGAGACCATTTTCTTGAGAATTTTGCAGAGTGTCTTGTTGAAGGCTTCTGCTAGTCTGTTTGCTGCTGGATTATATGGAGTCAAAGGACAACTTTGGATTTTGTACTTGTTGCAAAACATGTAGAATCTGTGATCCCGGAATTGTGGTCCGTTATCATGGACGAATCTTTTAGGTATACCGAAGTGACAAATAATGTTGGTGCGCAAGAACTGGAGGACTGATGAGGTCTTCATTTCGCTGAGCGCAAATGCTTCTGACCACTTGGAGAAGTAATCTGTTGCGGTGAAGATGAAGTGATGACCTTTGCTTGATGGGGGAGAGATAGGACCTATGATGTCCATACCCCAGGCTTCGAAAGGCCATGAGATTGTTGTTGGATATAGCCATTCTGGAGGCATGTGGACATAATCTCCATGAATCTGGCATTTTTGGCAACGCTTGGCAAATTGCATTGCATCAGCTACCATGGTAGGCCAATAATAACCTAGCCTTTTTATCTGGTTGTAGAGCTTAGGGCCAGCCTGATGGGCTCCACAAAGACCAGCATGAACTTCTTTGAGAGTTTCCTCGGCCTCTTGTTGTGACAAGCAGCGTAGGAGTACTCCGTTGAAGGATTTTCTGTAAAGTGCTTTTGAAGGTATATCCAAATGAAAGTTTGGGGTTCGTCTTTAGATACTTACCCGCTCTTTTGGATCTTCAGGTAGGATTACGAACATGATGTAATCAATGAACGGATCTCTCTAGTCGCCAATCGGAGGTTTGAGGATGGACATCCGACTTCCAACCACTTGGTGGCATTCAGCAACTGCTTGGTGTGTGTTAAGAGGAGGGAGAATCCTTCTTTGACACACTGTGACTTGCATGTTTTCCCCCTCTTAGATTGCCATGGATGCGGCAAGTCCAGCCAGGGCATCTGCACGGATGTTTTCACCTCTGAAGATGTGGGTGATGTGACAGATGTTGAATTTTTATCGAAGCAATTGCGCCTTATTGTAATAAGGCAGCAAATCAGGCTTCCTGATTTCAAATGTCTGATTCATCTGGTTGACAATCAATTGAGAGTCTCCAAAAGCTTCCAGCATGGTGATGCCGGATTCGAGGGCGAGTTCCAATCCTACAATCAGGGCTTGGTACTCAGCTGCATCGCTTGAACATGGTTCCAGTAGCGAGAAGGCGTGTGGGATCATGTATTTGTCGGGACTGACAAAGAGGATGCCGATTCCCGATATTTGCTTTCCCTTTTCATTTGTCCTGGTTGCACCGTCAAAGTACATGTCCCAGGAAGCATTTGATAAGGAAGTTTCCACATTGTAGATAAATTCGTCTGGGAGATCATCCCTAAGTGGAGAATCTTTAGGCAATGGATGCTCTGCGAAGAAGTCTGCAAAAGCTTGTCCTTTGATTGCTTTTTGTGGTACATACCTAATATCAAACTGTGATAAAAGGATGGACCATTTTGCCAGTCGGGCATTGAGAGAACCTGCTTTTGTGACAAGTACCTTTACGAGGTTGATCCTCGAAATCAGGTAGACTGTGTTCGACAGCAGATAGTGACGCAGCTTTTGTACGGCAAACATTACTGCAAGGCATTCTTTTTCGAATAGGGAGTAGCGATGCTCTGCACATACCATCATGCGGCTAAGGTAATATAGAGCAGCTTCTTTTCCGTCGTCGTTTTCTTGTGCGAGCAGAGCACCCAAAGAGTGGTCGAGAGCTCTTGTGTACAAGATAAATGGTTTTCCAGTTGTGGGGGCAGCCAGCACTGGAGGTTTGGTGAGGTATGCTTTTATGTCTTGAAATGCATTTTGACATTCAGCATCCCAGACAAAGTCGACGCCTTTCTTCATCGGGCGAGAGAATGGACGGCATTTCCCTGATAGATTTGAGATGAACCGTCGAATGTAGGCCAGCCTTCCTTGAAGCCCTTTTAATTCTCTTAGGGTTCTAGGAGATGGCATTTCTAGGATAGCCTTGACTTTGGTGGGGTCAAGTTCTATTCCAACTTTCCGTACTATGAATCCGAGAAACTTACCCGATGAGACACCGAAGAAGCACCTTAGTGGATTCATCCGCAATTTGTGTTTGCGAAGTCGGAGGAAGACTTCTCGAAGATCTTCGAGATGGTCTTCTTTTCTTCTGCTTTTGATGGCGAGGTCGTCAACATAGCATTCGACCGTCTTGTACTGCATATCTTGGAATATTTTCATCATAGCCCTCTGATATTTTGCACCTGCATTTTTCAGACCAAACGGCATAACAGTGTAGCAATACACGCCGAATGGTGTCCAAAATGATGTATGCCTTTCATCTTCAGGATGTATCTTTATCTAATTGTAGCCAGAGAATCCATCCATGAATGTCATTTGCTCGAACCCATAGGTGTTGTCAATCATCACCTCTGGTATGGGGAGCGGGAATTCATCTTTAGGACATGCATTATTCAGGTCTCTGTAGTCGATACAGACCCTTATCTGCCCATTTTTCTTTGTCACGGGGACCATGTTGGCCAACCATTCAGGATGCTGTTCCTCGCGGATGAAGCCAACGTTTTTGAGTTTCTGAACTTCTTGTTCAATTTTGTCCATCACGTCGGGACGGAATCTTCTTTGGCTTGTTTGATAGGCTTGATTTCTTTTTGCAAGTTGAGCTTGTGGACTGCTACTTTGGGATCCACGCCAGGTATTTCGGCATAAGACCATGCAAAGCAATCAACGAACTCACGAAGAAAAGAGATATACTCGGGTAACTTATCATCCTTTATATTCTTGCTTATGAATACAGGAGGTGGGTTATCAGATGTTCCCAAGTCTATCTTTTGAACAGGATCTTCTGTTGGAAGGTTTGAAGGTGGTTCCTCCACAATATTTTCGGAGGCTTCCAACTCAACAAGACCTTCTGAAGTGCCAGAGGCATTTTCAGACTGAGGCTCTGTTTCTGTCCATGGATCTTCTTGATCAGTATCCTTCTCAAGGCTTGCAATGAGATGGTCCCAATCATTTGCTGGAACTGGGTTGAAGTAGGGTACTTCTTTTGGAGACGATGGTTCTTCTGGGACAGAGAACCGCTCTTCTGTGTCATCGGGCAATTCCTCTTTATTATCAGAGAAATTATACCAATTAGAGGAGCTTTCTGGATTTTTGACGAGTAACTCCTTAAAGAGATATCCAGGGATATCAATGTTTTCAAGAGATGTTGAGGCTTGGTCGGTAAAGCGACTTTGCAGCCATGGTGTCAACTGTCTCATAGGAGCGGTAGGATCATACCCAACCCATATGAAGACTTGCCTTTATGAAGGTGGATTTTCCAATCTTCTGGTTGACTTTTGATCAGAGTGAGTTCCAATGGTGTAAGAATACCACGGCCACCTCCCAAACCAGTCGGATTTTGAGCATCGTAGCCCATTTTCTTCATGATAGCTTGTGCCATTGGACTATACAAGGATAGCTGAGGCATACCTTCGTTTTGGAAAGGTTCAAGCAGAGAGTTTAGTGGAGATGCTCCCTATCTATGGAAGAGGATTGCGTTTTCTTCTGCCGAAGTTGCCGGGATAACAAAGGAAGCAGACGTAGGGTCTTCTATATCTGCAAGTGTCTCCAATGGAGTGAGAGTGAGCTGATCTTGCTGAGGATCAGCTTGGCTTGATGCTGTGTCATCTTCTGGCTCTGACTATGAGTCTGTGTCATGCATAATAGACACAAAGGAGACAGTGAACTTGCCCCCAGCCTTTTGTTTTGTCTTCTTTGCTTTGGTAGTGATTACCAAAGGCTTTGGAGATTTGAAGGAGACGACGAAGGGAGCTTGGCCGCTTATTTCGGTTTGGTGGAGGATTTGTTTACCTCCGATGATTGCTGAGGAGCCTTGCCTTTATCTTTCTGGAGACTGTCGGCAAAGTGAATTGTTTTTTCCTCCTGTTCTTTTTTTCCATCTTTATACATCTGAGCATCTGCAAAATGGACATCCTTACCTTTGAAGGGCTTTTTGTCTGCAAATACTCGATGTATCAAGCCATCGTTGCCAACGAACTTGATGCACTGATGTAGAGTTGAAGGGACGACACCATTCTCATGTATCCAGGGGCGTCCAAGGAGTATATTGTAGCATGAAGGGGTTCTTATCGCATATACAATGACTTCAGAAATAAGATCACCGATTTGCAATTTGAACCTGATTTTGCCGATAGGCCTTTGAGCGCTGCCGTCATATCCGAAGATGGATACGGACGTGTGAATCAGCTTGCTAGGTGGGATGCCCAGCTCTTCGAGTGCCGAAGTAGAAATGAGGTTAAGTGCAGAACCTGGATCGATCTGAACTCTGTGTACTGGCATTTCTTTGATGTACCCTGTAAAGTACAAGGGTCGGTTGTGCTTTGTTTCGCCTAGGAGGAGGTCATCCTTGTCGAAGGCAATTGTTGCACTTGCTGCTTTTTGTACCGAGAGGCATTCATTACTTGATCCCTCAGTTTTCTTCTTTTCTCCCTTTGAGGGAGTATTTGATTTTTTGACCCTATAGTCCATTTCAATTTGTAGGACTTGTGGGACATGTTTGTCGACATCCGTATTCAGTTTTTGTAATTCTGAAATGAGACTATCACGAGTTTGGGGAGACATTCGTAATAAGTCAAGGATGTGCAGACGTGCAGGTACGTGTTTGAAGTGCTCAATCAAGTCATGCTTGAAAGCCTCCTTCGGGCCTGCATTTTCATTATTATTGCCACTTGGGGCGCTTACAACTTGCTTTCCTGAAGGATTTACATAAGAAGAAGAGGGTTGATTGTAATTTTTGTGGTAATCCCGGCCAGAACGGGTACCTCTACCAACTTCAAGAGCCTCTAGAGAAAGGTCTTCTTTTGGAAGATCGTTCTCAGGATCAAGGGGTTGATCATTTGCTGAAGACGTCTCTGTAACAGCATTGGTGTCGTCAGTAATTGTGTTGCACGGAGCAATTTCCAGGAACAAGTCATGAACAGTTGCCAGCAACTTTTCTTTATTAGCCCAGACATCGCCCGTGAGATCGGGTATCTGGGACCAATTGACTGAGTTTTCATTGAAGAAGATTTCATTGGCGGAAGTTTCTTCAAGATGATCAATTGGGAGAGGCTTGAGCTCTGATGTCACAGCTTCAGGAGACGAGGGCTGAGAGGATGTTATCTCAGTGGAAGTCACCTGAGAGGATGTAGCTCCGGAAGATATGCTACCGGTTGGAGAGTACGTGTCTTCGGAAGCTTCGGAGGCACTGTCGTCCTGAGCTATTGCATTGCAGGTTATCCTGACAAGAGATGCCCCCAGTGTAGACTGTTGGGAATCGGACTCATCCTCAGATGTAAGAGGATCATCGATCCAACTGTTTTCTCCATTTTCAGGAGTTGAAGGAGGGAGTTCCCGTTGATTTTCAGGGACTTCCAGTTCTGGATCATGACGGAGATTGATGCGATCCTACTCCTGCTCTATGGCAAGATGTTGCAAGATTCTTACATATTCTTCAAGATCAGGCATGGGAGCCAAATCTTCTTCGTCATTTGCTCCCTGTGGTTCGCCCATGTTGGGTTCCACAGAAGCATTTGCTGGTGCTGGATCAACAACGTTTTCTTGAACAGGGTCCTGGTCTTCTTCATAATCAGACCAAGATCCTTGTGGCTGCAATGGGTTATACCAGATTACTGGCATAAGATGAGACTCGGGAATCCATTCCTCGTCGGAGAGGTATTCTCCTGTTTCAAGGGATTCTTCCCACTCATCGATATCACTGGCAGTATCAGTGGACTCGTATCCATTCATGGAGAATCCAACTACCGAGTTCCAAGAGTATGATGCCCCCTGCACATTTTCATTTTTGTATAGAGGTGGCATGAAATCATCAAGGGTGAATTTTCTTACCGCCTTTGAAGTTTTGGGAAGGGATTCTTCCGTCACCCTTAGTGAAGCAGTGGAAGAAGTTTCTGCTTTTTCAAGGACTTCTTGTTTTGGCTGAGACTTTTGCTGTTGTTTGAGCTTGGGGAGCTGTCTCTTGGCTTGCCTTCGCTACTGAGTGGTCGGCTTTGTTTTGACGATCTCCCAATTTTCATCATCTAGGAGATCGGGATGCACCCATATAGGTTGTCCATCTGGTGTTGGATAGGGAACCAATTCTTGGGATGCTTGAGCCATTTTAATCACCTTGAATGAAGTAATGGTCTTCTTCTTCGGTGATTTTGAAACTTGCCCACATGACACCATGTTGACAGAAGTGGAGCCGTAGTTTTTGTCAAAAGTATGACTCCGTTTTTCCACATCTCATTGATCTTCTCTCTCACAACGAAGCATTGATTGAGAGGATGTGAGATCATCTGATGGTATGGACAGTATCGGGGATCATTGGTGTTGCCAACATCTCCCGGTCTTTTGGGTTCTGGCAAAATGAGTTTACCATTTGCTAGGAGAGCCTTAAAGATTTCTTCAACATCTTCATCGAACGGATATTTCTTTTCTACCCGTTATTTGAAGGCATCAGAGAGTTCAGGTCTTTTACCTGTAGTTTTGTTTTCAGGTTTCTTTGGTTGCTGAGGAGCTGACTTAGTCTGCACATTGAGAACCTCCTTTTTCATTGGTTTTGAGGTTGTAACAGCAGTTGGCTCTTTCTTTGATGATTTCTGACTGTTGAGGTCTTTAATCACCATTTCAGCTTCCATAGAAGTTTCGAGGAGTTCCCCCAGGTTCTTTGATTTGTTGCGATAATCATGGAGCGGATTTTTGCTCTCATATTGTTACGGCAGATGTCGACTAGCGACGCTTGTGGCAGCACATCTGAGCATTTGTACGCCATTGCCTTCCACTTGTGAATGAAGTCATAAGTTGACTCATTCTCTCCCTGTTTTAAGCTGCAGACCTGAGCCATAGTAACAGGATGATCCTCACCTTGGAAGTGGGTCAGGAAGCGTGTCTCCAGCATAGCCCAGTTTTGGATGGAGTTCTCCGGCAGAGTGGAGTACCAATCAAAGGCTGTACCTTTTAGGGTACTTGCAAAGAGGGGAATCTTAAGGGCATCTTGATCCGCAATAGCTCCCGTCAAGATCTTGAAGTGGATGATGTGTTGTCTGGCTGAACCTTTCCCCGTATATGTCTGGAGAGTAGGTTGTTTGAATTTTGTAGGGAACGGAACCGAGTCCATCCATAGAGGGTAGGGTGGCTTGATCCCATATTCCTTCAATGTATCCTCTTCTTTTGCTTTTGCGAGGATATCGTCCACGTCCTTTTTGGTAAGGGCGCGTGACTCATTGTTTTCTGCATTGCCCTCATCATCTTCATGATTCAGAAGGATTTCATTGTTAGGTGGCGGACGCTGTAAAGTGAGAATAAGGTTTTCCATCAAAGCCTCAATTCTCTGTTGTTCTTGCTCCAACTGCTGGATGTGTGCGGTTACATCATCATGCTGTGGAGGCGGCTCAAAACTTATAGCGAAGACGTTCATCCCTCGGGATTCGAACGAAGAAATCGTCCTGGTGACTGAGCTGGGGCTCATTCTTCTGGATGAAGAATCTGAGGAGTGGTTACTCCGGTGTCCTTGGCTTGGAGGAGAGGAGGATTCTTGCAGATGTGTTCGTGTCCGAGAGACGCTGCGAGTCACTGACGCCTAACACTGATTTTGGTTGCTGACTCCTGGCGTTTTCTGTTTTGCCAACCATATGGACAGCAATGAATTGGTTGGGTCTTTCTTTTTCGACCCATTTGTTTGAGACATGGAGAGTAGAACGCTGGGTTCTTTGTTTCTTGAGTCTCTTTTGTCGATATGCAGTGCGGCGACGCATACGACGAGCAATTTGAGCTTCAGTCAGCTCTGGCTGGGTTCTAGTACTAGTACCGCTAGGCACAAATGTTGCAAATCGCATCCTTGGAAAGGACACGAGATGGGATTTTTTGAAAGGTCAAATTTGGATTCATAAAGGAGAGCAACTGGTATTCCAATCCGAACCACAACTCAACATTTCTGCGAGCGTTAAATCCGAAAAGGAAGGAAACCAGAATTTCTCAAATGTGAATCCAGACGTGGCGGAAGTTTTTTTTTTTTTTTTGAAAGGTCAAGATTGAATTTATCAAAGAGAGCAAATGGTATTCCAATCCGAACCACAACTTAACATTTCTGCGAGCGTTAAATCCGAAAGGGAAAGAACCAAAATTTCTGGATTCTAAGTCCAAAAGTGACGGAAGTGTTTTTTTTTTCTTTTTTTCTTTGAAGGTTTAAGATTGAATTCATCAAAGAGAGAAAATGGTGTTCCAATCCGAACCACAACTCAACATTTCCGCGAGCGTTAAATCCGAAAGGGAAAGAACCCAAAATTTCTCGATTGTAAATCCAAAAGTTGAAGAATTTTTTTTTTGAAATGCACCTAGGTTTTCAATTCGATCTTATGAAACCTTAGTAGATAGATCAGCCCCCAGGTAAGGGTAGGATTACTTAATGAACCCGTTTGAAGGACCCTTGCCTCGAACAGTTAAGCTGTCTCCACACTCTGGACAAGGCTTTTCTTAAATCCACTTTAGTCAAAAAGCGCAATTGGTGCAACATTAGTGTTTTCTTTTTTTTTTTTTTAGAGAGGTTTCTAATGAACTCGTCAAAGAGAACAAGTGGTGTTCCAACCCTTACCACAACTCAACATTTCTACGAGCGTTAAATCCGAAAATGAAAGAACCAAAGTTTCTTTGTGAATTTGAATTCAAAAGCCGATTTTTTTTTTGAAATTATTTTTTAATCTCAATTGGACTCATCAAAGAGAAAAGATGGCCCAAACCCTGATATGAACGATAGCTGCAAACATTTATGTGAGCTATCAAGTTCGAAGAGGGAAGGATCAAAGTTTCTCAAAGTTGAGTTTTTAAGAAAAAGAGATCATTTTGTTTGAAAGAATAATTTTTTTTTGAAATCTCAATTGGACTCATCAAAGAGAAAAGATGGCCTAATCCCCGATATGAACGATAGCTGCAAACATTTCTGTGAGCTATCAAGTTCGAAGAGGGAAGGATCAAAGTTTCTCAAAGTTGAATCTAAGAAAAAGAGATCATTTTTTTGAAGTGAGAAAGAACAATTGAAATCCCATCTCATGTTTTTTTTTTTTTTAGACGCAAGATGCAACATAGGCCACCAACTAGAAAGGAGCCAAGGGATCAAAGCATCACGTTCTCAAGTCAACGTGTCCCACCGGGTGTGCCAACTTGATGGACCCGAAAGAAATCTTCCGACCTCTCCTTCCGCACCCCGGGGGCTGACCTGGGTCTCGGCGGAGGAGGGAAAATCTCGGGCATCAACATTTTTGTACGGGTATGCCAGATTTACTTTCTACTTGGAATTTGGAATGGTGATAATCCGGAGATTCACCTTCACAAGTGGAAAGGAAATCAATCCTTTTTTCTAACTTTTCAAATTGCATTAATATTAAGAAAAGAGACAAGTTTGTTTTTTTAAAATGCCGTAGGAGGCGTTTTTGTTTGTTTGCCGTCAAAAACGATTTTGCCGTGAAAGGCGATTTTACAAAACTCATCAAATGTGAAAGACAAGAATTGTGATTTCTTTTTGTCTCTTTAAGAAATACAAACTACAATAGAAAAGTAAGAAAAGAGATCTAACTTCTTAGGAGATTGTGGGGACACGTTGAGATCGACGATCGCAAGTCATATATGGAATCCGCCATCGTCCTTCAAATGAGAACATGCAATGCTTTGATTCTTTGGCTTGGCTCCTAACCTCAGTTTTTTAAAGGACAAGGACCAAGAGAAGGTCCTATATCTAATGAAAAACCGAGTAAACGGGCTGAAAAGCCGCATTTAGGCCATGTTAGAGAAGGAGGTGACCTTGGAGGTGTGGCCCCCCAAAGGACGTTGATCACCTTGTGGTGTTCTTTGCAGCAGAGCAGCAGGACTTCGTCTGGATTTCTATGGGAGAAGTGCAGAATTTCAAGTCGATAGATGTCGATGATCCCCTCTCTCTTGGAAATGGATCTCCTTTTATAGGCTTTTGGTAGCCATGGGGTGGTTATGGGCATTGATAGCCATGATGAGAGCATTGATGAGGAGTTACAAGTTGATTTTGTAACTCCTTTTTCATGGCTTGTGATTGGCCGATGAAGGTAGTGGGCTTTTAATTGCCTTTATGCTTCATGATGATGGGAGTTTCATGGGTTTAATGCCATGATTGCTTGGATTTGTAACTCCCAAATGCTTGAATCTGATTGGGCCATCCAAAATAATGAGTTAATGACTACATTAAGTTGTCATAAACGGGTCAATTAACGACATTAAGTGGTCGCCAAGGCATGTGAAAAGTCGCGGGCCGCGCCGCGTCTTTTGAGATTCTTCTTGCGATCATCACAGGTGGATCCACGCATTGTTTGATGTCGGATTGCGATGTAATTTTAGACATTAGTTGATGTTGGTGGGCCGGTGACATCTGTCTTGTCAATTTTATGATCGGTCGGATAGAAAGTACACTTTCTTGGTCAGCCGATTGGCGATCTTGGAACAATCGGTGATGATTTCATGCTTTTGAAGGCGGATCCAAGATGTCGACGAAGATCAGTCGTTTTCAAGCATCAAACATTGGATTTTCAGAAAATCACAGAGGCAGGAACACCCGAAACGCGAAAAGGATCGAAAATCGGGCATTTTGGTGCAAAATCCGGCGACCCGGATTTGCAAGGTCGCCGGGCGACCATGCACCCAGGGTCGCCGGTGACCATAGGGTTTTGGCCCGTTTGGTCGCCGAGGGTCGTTTTCGGCCGTTTTTCCATCTTTTTCGTTCTTTCTTTTTTCTGTATTTTTCTTGACATTGTTCCTCAATTATTGACTTGATTTTCTTGGAGAAAACTTGACGAGAACCCGTGCGAAATTGGAGCACAAAGTTTTCCATTTTTCTGGAAAGCCGAAGACTTTGTAGCCGATTTTCCGTCAAGAGTCGAAACTAGGTCAAACGATGTCGGAATGACCTGAAAATTGAGGTAAAGCTTCTTGAGCAGTGGATAGGACCAACCATGGGCTTTTATTTGAGTTTTCAAGCCGTTTCGGGTCTCATCGATGCTTCACTTGATTTTGCTACGGGGAAAATGCCGAGCTTTGATATGTGGTCAAACGATGTCCGATTTACCTGAAATTTGACGAGGAGCCTATTGGAGTCATTTTGAGACGTTCCATCAGCTCCGTTTTGGATGTCATGGTCCCAGGTTGCTCCGCCGCCGGTAGGCTTGATTTTCTCTCAGAGCATCGAAACTTTGTCAAACGTTGTCGGAATGACCTGAAATTCGACGTGCAGCCTTTTGGAAGCATGTTGAAGCCACTCATATATTTTGTTTGATGAGTGATGGCTTCGGTGGTTCCCGCCGCCGGGAGGCTTGATTTTCCTGCTCGAGCATTGATGGAGGGTCAAACGTTGTCGGTTTGACTTGAATTTTGGCATGGAGCCCTTTGGAGACATTCTGGAGTCATCCATAGGCTCTGATCAAAGTTTTGGCGTCTTTGACGATGTCGCCGCCGGGAGTGCTTGTTTAGCTATCGGAGGAGTGAAGTTAGGCCAAACGCTGTTGGAATGGCCCGAAACCTTAGGTGTACCCCTCTTTTGGCTGCCTTGAAAGATCTTTCAGTTTTTGTCTGATTCTGACAAGATCTGATGCTTGAAGTAGCTTTGCCTGTTTTGTAGCAGGATGCAGCTTCACGAGGCTTCTTGATGTGGAGGAGACATAGTGACTGTTTTTGGTGTCAACACATTCATTGGGTCAAGGTACAGTGGGAGAATCACAGTCCAAGGGAAGCAACTTGGGTACTCAAAGATCAAGTCAAGGAGAAGTATCCCGAGTTATTGCTAGAAGTGTGTAGGGATTTGGAGGACCAAATATCCTAAGGAGGGGAGGATGTAACGCCCCGTCCATTAATCTCCTAGTAATATTAATTAATTGTGTGATTAGTTAGTAAGTATGTTTAGAGTCTTAGCGAGTCGGGTTTGACGTGTGGCTCATGCGTGCGAAGTCTCGTGCGAGTCCGAGTTTGTTTGGATACCCTTTTGTTGCAACCCAATCCGGACCCGACCCAAAACCTGACCCGAACCCAACCCAAGGCCCAAATGGGCTGTTTGGTAATTCTCACCCCCATCCTTTATTTAGGTCATAAACCCATTCTCCCCCCATTTTCATAACAGCAGCAGCCCTCATTCCTTTTCTTTTACTCATCTCTCTCGTTCTCTCCCTCTCACTCTCCTCGCCGCTGCCAGACGACGCCACCACCGGTCAACACCACCGAGTTCTCCATTCTCTTCTCCTCTCTCATCTCATCTCCCATCTCTCATCTCTCAATCATCTCTCCCTCTTCCTAGCCCCTCACTGCCGCCCCACTATCCCGGAATCGCCCCATCACCACCGGACCACCTGCGCTGCCGGCGAACTTCCCCATCTCCGGCGAATCAGCCCCACCCATCTCTCTCTTTATTTTCCCCCATTTTCCCCTTCACTGTATATTTCCTTCTTTCCCTGTTTCTTTCTTTCATTCTCTGTTTTCTTTCTTTTTCACTCATATCTCCATCCACCCTCCTTGCTGCCACGTGATTGGCTACTCCTTTCACCCATCTCACCATTTCTCCCTCTTTCTTTATTTGTTTTTTTCTTCCCCCTTGCTGCCAACGTCTCTCTTACTTCCTTACTTTCTCTCTCTCTAATTCACTCATCTCACTAATCTAACCCACCCCACCATTATCTCACCATTTCATTTTCTCTTTCTCTCCACTCACTGTCAACTCACGTTGACTTCTCCACTCACCACCCATTTCACCATTCCATTCTCTATTTCTTTATTTGTCTTTCTTTCTCCATTCTTTCTTTGTTCTGTCTTTTTCCTTCTTCTTAGCAATGGACTACCAAAGAGCAACAACACCCCTAAGCTAGTGGGCCATTAATCAAGTGGGCCCCACAACCTCCAATCATCACTATCATCTCCGTGTGGACCCCGCAAGCTCAACAATCTCCAATTTGCAAGCCACCACTCCATCCACCCACCTTTTTGGTAAGCTCATCTCCCCCTTAGGTTGGATTATTTACTTTGGGTATAGTAGTGTGATAAGGTAGTTTAGAGCCTTCCTTTCTTTTGGTTTATGTTTTAATTTAGTTTTTATATTGCTAATATTTTCTTAGGTTTGGTTGTTGGGCATTGGGCTAGGATTTGTGGATTTTCAACCAAAGGCAAGTAGATATTTATATAATGGCTTTGATATGTTTGTCTTTCCTTGATTTGATGATCAATGATGATTTAGATAACCATATGCTCATTGATGTCTTTGATTTGGAGAACATGATAATTATGTTTAATTGTTTAATGAAATGATTTCTTAATTGGATGGATATTAGATGATGGACTTGATGAGAGGGGGTATGGATGTATGTGGAGAGGGCTAGACCCTATTCTTGTATTTGTCTGCAAGTGTGGATGAAAATGGAGTTTCTCCCCAACTCAGTTCGGTTACAGAAGCTTCATTTTATTTTCTGAAACCACGCGGTTGACCGAGGATGAACCGGGGTTCTTTCTTAAGGGCCTCTTTGACTTAGAATTGGATGGACTTAGGTGGAACCTTGGCTCATTTGACTTTGTACGAGGAGCGTTTTGAGCAGATGATTCCTCGTAGTTATTTCCGTTTTCTCAGGTTTCAATTCATCTCAATCTTGAACGGAATGGGACAACGGGATACCCTTTTTATATCTATGCACGAAGAGATTCCGTTCGGGTATCGCGAACCCTAATTCCTTTCGTTGACTGAGTAGGGTTGTACAAGACTCCGAGAATAACAATTGACTTAGGATTGGATTGTCTATCGCTTTTGATTCTACATTGTACTGTCTGGTACTATCTACATGTAACGAACATGTTCAATAGATCTGTTTGCTTTACTTTGTTTGTGGATCACACTGAGAACTTAGATGATGAACTTAGGATCCCTTTTGATGTTCCCTTTGTTTCGAGGTTTGGTTGAAGTGTTGAGGCTACGAGGCTTTGATTGTAAGGCTCTAAGAGAACTACTATTGAAGTTCGTTTGAAGTTTGATTTGATTTGGAATAAAGTAGTTTCTCTAATATTGTTGAATCTTGTTCGCGCAAGAAAGCCTAGCCCCTCACTGATGTTTATTTAGGATTCCTTGTGTCAGGCACCACTCACCTGTTAACGTTCAACACAGCTGGGGCACCACCTGTGTGAGGACTTGATTTAGAACCTTGAGGCAAGATTGGGCCAGAGCCCACGGGGCCCGAGCCGCATGAGCCCAAGAAGACCGTCTGCAGTTCGGATTTGGTGTAATGGACACCACTTTGAACACATTGATTGAAGGGTTATGATCTCAAACTATTTATATCTCCACCACGACTCAATGTGAGTAAGGGAGGGCAATGACACTATCCCGTGGTAATTAGCATATGTGGACTGCCTACTTCGATAGTCTGTTTATGATTCAAATGCAATGCGTTTCATATGAGTAGACCGCTATGCATTTCATATGATCTTGTTTATCGTTTACTCTCTTTAGTACTGCATATCTTTAGTGATTTATATATCTATCTGCCTGCCGACCGTTGTGTTTGATGATGCTACTCTTGGTGCATAGGTACCGAGCCTTTCTACCCCGAGGAGGAGGAGGCGACGGAGGAGGTTCAGGCAGATCAGCCTGATAACTCCCTAGAGTACAGTACGGACGGCATAGTATAGCCGTATCGACCCCGTACACGAGAGCCTTCATGTTATATCTGATTAGTTTCGTTTTTTGGTTTTATTATCATTTTTATTAGGCCTAGTTTTAGTGTGGCCTTCTTATTATTATTAATATCTTGTTAACAGCCTCAAACTTGAACTCTAGATATGATATTTAGTATTTGCTCTTAAACTATACATCTTTAAGATACCACTTGCATTTATGAAGCTTCCGCTAATTGTTTTATATATATTTGAGGAAATGTTTACACCTCACAGCGATCTTCGATCCGGATGGGACATGATTAGGGCCTGGTTGCATTTGATTAACATTAGAAAAATTTTAATTGGCCCTAATTTCACGCATAACCCCGATTTCATTTTGGGGGGCGTGACACCTCTGACCTTAAAAAGGCCGAGGAAAGAGCGAAGGATACCCAAAAGGTACCTTCAGGGTTAGAAGAGTGGCCAGAGCCCGAGGCCAAGTAGACTTGTCTTCCTCCAGAGAGTGCAATCACATTTTGGGAACTCCTTCGTTGTGTGGCTAGCCCCTTTTAGTGTGGGCCACACTTAGATAATAGAAATTCTTTTGTACATACTTTTGGTATTGTTTTTATAGAATTCTTTCTACATCCCTTTTGTAAAATGATGTATATAATTGTATAATTCTTTTGTATTGAAACTTGAATTATTAAATGGACTGAATGGGAAATTGATATCTCACATGGATGAATTACAGCTTCCGCTATGTTTAATTACTTTTGATGTATTTTAGTGAGTTCTAACTCACGTATATGGAAAGTTGTTTTTCTCTCCTTCATGTGTTGTACTTGGCTCGAGACAGGCATAGCATGCGGGAGTAGTGTGACACACCTCAGAGATTACCCTAGGCCTGGGTGATTCGGGACCGGGATATCACACACACACACACACACACACACACACACACACACACAGAGAGGATATTGATGATAAGTTTGGGGGTTGAGATTGAGATTTATATAGATGTTGAGTCTTTGCGTGTCGAGAAACGGATGAGAAGGTTTTTAGTGAAGACATCCTCTCATCTACAATCCGTGATGAGAAGTTTGGGGTCGAGATTGAGATTTATATAGATGTTGAGTCTTTGCATGTAAAGAAACGGATGAGAAGCTTTTTAATGAAGACATCCTCTCATTTGCAATCCATGCTGGGATAATTATTAGAGCCAACCAACTCCATTGAATCATTTAAAACAAAGGAGTCCCTACACTCCAACTCGACCCCCTTGCTGTCCCATCTGGAGGAAGGCCTTTTTGAGAGATGGTGGAAGTTTCCCAATTCTTTTATTTTTTATTCTTATTTTTAGATCAAAAGATAGTAACTACTCTTCTATCTAGCCAAAAAGAGAAGACAGTCCACCTTCAGCTTGATTCTACTCATGGGTGTACAAGTTGACTTCTTGCAAACTTGTAGCTGTGGATCTGATGGCCCCTCATTGATGAGGAATGACCCACAATTCTCGAGTGTTCAAGAAATCTTAACCCATTTCATGGCAGCCTTAAAATAAACAGTAAAGATGTAATATAGCAGCTTTCATAGACAGTGATGCGCTTTAGATTGAAGATTTTTCATTGGTTTTGAAAAGAGTGTTACATCTCGGTCCCGAATCACCCTGGCCTAAGGTAATCCCCGGTGTGAGACACACGTACTTCCGTGATGCTATACTTATCTCAAGCAAAATACAACACACGAAGGAGAGAGAAACAACTTTTCACACGCAAGTCTAGCTCACTGGAACACATCAATAACATTTAAATCATAGCGGAAGCTGTAATTCATATATAAAAGGGTATCATTTCACATTCAGTCCAATTAACTGTTCAAGTTTAATACAAAAGAATTATACATGTATAAACATTAAGTACAAAAGAGGGTATAATAAAAGAACCATATACAACACTACCAAAAATATAATTACAAGTACAACAATCAACCAAGTTTGACCCACGCAAAAAGGGGCTAGCCACACACTATCGAAACTCTCAAAAAGTACATCCACACACTTCGAGGGAAGAAGAATCTACGCTGGTCGTAGCTTTGGCCACTCCTTTAATCCTGGAGGAACCTCATGGATAACATCCTCTCCCTCGGAGGCCTTCTCAAGGCCGGGAGTTGCACCTGCGACTGTAACACCAAGAGTAGTATTTCAATATAACGATCTAGCAAGTATAGGCAACAATAAGGAAATACATAATGCTTCAAATGGAATTAAAAGACGATTAAATTAATAGATGCCTATGATAAGAATTAACTAGGCAAATTGTGCGAGAATCGAATAAATTATGATTGTGAGTCAAGGCAAAATGAAAAATACTAATTGTCTACTACATTGAGCTCATCCTCTCAAAAGAGAGCGAATAGTTGGGATGTCACCAGCGGCCTGGCCAAAGGCTAGCTGGCTACTCGGTTCTGAAGTTCCGGTACTCCAGATGACTTACTGCAATAGTCTTAAATAACTAAAATAAGTTCAACCCTGTCGGGTATCACAGGGTCGAAGCTAAGTAGTGCTGACTCAATCGAATCAAAGAATAATCGAATTTGAGTAAGTCTATATCCATTTGTTCATAATCGAATCAAATAGTAATAACATATCACGAATACTTACTCAATCCACATTTCCAATGAATATTAAAAAATAAAAAAATGAATGTACAATAATTAAATTACGAATTGAAATTTGGAGATCGAACCATAAATCAATACTAAGAATGTAACCCTTATAATCGAGTAGGATTTGTTATTGTAAGTGCCTAAAAATAACGGACTTGGTTTAGACGGTAATGGAGTTTGTGATGATGTTGTTTAGCTGGTTGAGAACGTCACTGGTTGCCTGAAACCTGAAAGGGAGAAGAAACAGAGGTCAAAGCCCCGGGCTGCTGTCAGCCTAAGGCACTCCGACGCCTGGGTTAGTGCAGTCACTGAACTAGGGTGAAGTGAAGAAGAAGGAGGTTCAGGCAATAGTGTACTGTATATGAGCATACCTTTTATGGGCTTACCATGCAGGTATATATAGATGAGTGGAAGCTTCCTGAGTGGGGCTAGGTGAGAGCTCTGTCCCATCAGATCTTCCCCAATCCTCCTCATTAATGAGGACGTGATTGATAGGTAGGGATAACCCTCTGCCGGAATCCGGCAGCCACCCTACCTGCTGGCATGCTCTGCAGCATAGCTGTCCCATCTCATAATGGGGATTAGACGCTCAATGCCCACTTCAGTCAAGTGGGCCAAACTGGAGAATGCATTGAGGTCGGGCTCGTTCGAGGTCGGGTACCGCTACCGAGATGCCTCGATGCCAAGCCCAAAGTATGGTCGGTACCTTTACCCAGACCATTTAGCACATCGGTGCCAGCTGGCATAATCGCCGAACTGGACAGATGAGATTGAGGCGGTCTCTGATCGGTATTAATACCTAGATCAGGGGTAACCTCGGTATTAGAAAACACACCACACAGTTATCTATAAGGAAATCGGACTTCAATATGAAATGCAGTAATTTAACGGAAATCAAGACATTTTTACTAACCAATACTAGACTATTACTGTTAGTCTCTCTCACCGTCTAATGCAAGGTAATTTTGGAATGTCAACGTATTACTACCTTGTTAGGTGTCACTATTTATGAGAAAATACGTTGAATTTCTAAACTAACCCTCATGGCGTAGTACTAGAACAATGATTGCTCAGTGGGCTAATTGGTGAGTGTTGACACCAAAAAAGTCACTTTGCCTCCTCAACATCATGAAGCTGCATCCTACTACAAACAGGGGATGATACTTTAAGCATCAGATCTTGTCAGAATCAAACAAAAACTACAAGACCCTTCAAAACAGTCAAAAAAGGGGTACACATAAAGTTTCAGGCCATTCCGACATCATTTGGCCTAACTTCACTCCTCCAATAGCTAAACAGGCGCTTCCGGCGGCGACAGTGTCGAAGACATCAAAACTTCGATCAGAGACTACGGATGGTTCCAAAATACCTCCAAAAGGCTCCTTGTCAAATTTCAAGTCAAGTCGACAACGTTTGACCCTCCATCAACGCTCGAGCAGTAAAATCAAGCCTTTCAGCGGTGGGAACCACCGAGGCCATCACTCATCAAACAAAGTATATGAGTGGCTTCAACATGCTTCCAAAGGGCTGCACGTCGAATTTCAGGTCATTCCGACAACGTTTGACCAGACTTCGATGCTCCGAAAGAAAATCAAGCCTACCGGCGGCGGAGCCTCCCGGGACCATGACATCCAAATCAGGGCTAATGGATCATCTCTACGTGACTCCAATAGGCTCCCTGTCAAATTGCAGGTCAATCGGATATCGGTTGACCGTATATCAAAGCTCGACATCTTCCTCGCAGCAAAATCAAGTCTAGCATCGACAGGAACCCAAACGGCTTCAAAACTCAAATAAAAGCCCATGGTTGGTCCTATCCATTGCTCAAGAGGTTTCACCTCAAATTTCAAGTCATTCTGACATCGTTTGGCCTAGTTTCAACTCTTGACGGAAAATCGGTTACAAAGTCTTCGGCTTTTCCAAAAAATGGGAAACTTTGTGCTCCAGTTTTGCATAGGTTCTCATCAAGTTTTCTGTAAGGAAATCAAGTCAATAATTGAGGAAAAATGTCAAGAAAAATACAAAAGAAAAAAGGAACGAAAAAGAAGAAGAAATGATCGAAAAATGAAGTGGCGACCAAAGGGGACAAAACCCCCATGGTCGCTGGCGACTTTAGAAGTCCGGGTCGCCGGACTTTCCACCGGACGGCCCGTTTTCCAATCTTTTTTACGTTTCAAGAGTTCCATCCCCTGTGATTTTCCAAAAATCCAATTCTCGATGCTTGGAAACGACTGATTTTCGCCGACATCTCGGATCCCCCGTCAAGAGCATGAAATCATCACTGATCGCCCCAAGATCGCCAGCTGGCTGACCAAGAAAGTATACTTTTTGTCCGACCGATCGAGAAATCGACAAGACAATTGTCACCGGCCCACTGACATCAATCAATGTCTGAAATTGCATCCCAATCCGACATCAAACAACGTGTGAATCCATCGGCGATCATTACAAGAATTGTCCCAAAAAACGCGGCGCGGCCCGCAACTCTTCAAATGCCCCGGTGACCACTTAATGTTGTTAATTGACCCGTTTTATGACAACTTAATGCGGTCATTAACTCATTATTTTGGACGGCCCAATCAGATTCAAGGAAAAAGGAGTTACAAGTCCAAGTAATCGTGGCATTAAAACCATGAAACTCCCCTCATCATGGAGATTAAAGGCGATTAAATGCCCATCATTCTCCATCGGCCAATCACAAGCCAAGAAAAAGGAGTTACAAAATCAAGAAATAAAAACTTGTAACTCCTCCATCATGGAGCATCAATGCCACCAAACCTCTCATCATGGCCATCAATGCCCATAAACCACCTCATGGCTACCAAGAGCCTATAAAAGGAGGTCCATTCCAAAGAGACTAACACCTACCGACACCAAGACACACATACACACATCCAGAGTCTGGAAAATCCAGAGAAATTCTGACGAAGTCCTGCTACTCTGCTGCAAGAAACACCACAAGGTGATCAAAATCCCTTTTGGGGCCACCCCCCCCCCCCCCCCCCCCCCAAGGTCCTCTTCTCCTATCCAACGTGGCCTAAACGCGGCTTTTCAGCCTGTTTACTCGATTTTTTATTGGATATAGGACCTCCCCTTCGTCTTGGTCTTCTAAAAAACTGAGGCCCAAGCCAAGCCAAAGAGTCAAAGCATCAAGCGTTCTCATCTGAAGGACGATGGCGAAGTCCATACATGACTTGCGACCGTCAATCTGAACGTGTCCCCACAATCTCCTGAGAAGTTAGATCCCTTTTCTTTCTTTTCTATTGTACTTTGTATTTTTTAAAGAGACAAAAAAACTCGCAATTCTTGTCTTTCATTTTGATGAGATTTGTAAATTGGCTTTCACGGCACAAAATCGCCTTTCACTGCAAACAAACAAAAAATTGCCTCCTACGGCAATAAAAAATCTTGTCTCTTTTCTTAAATATTTAAGCAATTTGAAAAGTTAGAAAGAAGTATTGACTTCCTTTCTACTTGTGAAGGTGAATCTCCGGATCATCACCACTCCAAATTCCAAGTAGAATAGAAAATCTGGTACACCCGTATAAAAAATGTTGATACTCGCTTTTCACCTCCGCTGGACCCCGGCAGCCCCCGGGGCGGAAGGAGAAGACGAAAGGCCGGGTCCATCAAGTTGGCATACCTGGTGGGACTCGCTCACTTGAAAACGTGATGCTTCGATTCCTTGACTCCTTTCTAGTTGGTGGCATGTGTTGGATCTTGTATCTAAAAACAACATGAGGTGGGATTTCATTTATTCTTTCTCATTTCAAAAAAAATCTGATTTCTCTTTCTTGGATTTAATTCCGAGAAACTTTGATCCTCTCCTCTTTGAACTTGATAGCTCACAGAAATGTTTGCAGCTATTGTTCATATCGGGGAACGGGCCATCTTTTCTCTTTGATGAGTCCAATAGGGCTTTTCAAAACAAAAAAAATTTCATTTCAAACTCTTTCGAAAACAAAAATCAATTTTCTCTCTTTTGGACGCAAATTTGAGAAACTTTGGTTTTTCCCTTTTGGATTTAGAGCTCACATAAATGTTTGAGCCTTTGTTCGGATTGGAACACCACCCGCTCTCTTTGATGAGTTCATTAGAAAACTTTAAAAAAAAAAGAGTTAAAAAAAAATACTAAGGTTGCACCAATTGCATTCTTTGAGTAAAGTGGATCTAAGAAAAGCCTTGTCCAGAGTGTGGAGACAGCTAGACTGTTTGAGGC
Source organism: Umbellularia californica (assembly GCA_028538565.1). Lineage (NCBI taxonomy): Eukaryota > Viridiplantae > Streptophyta > Magnoliopsida > Laurales > Lauraceae > Umbellularia > Umbellularia californica. The sequence continues at coordinate 20,687,075 of JAPQWN010000010.1, forward strand.
AAGGGTCCTTCAAACGGGTTCATTAAGTAATCCTACCCTTACCTGGGGGTTGATCTATCTATTAAGGTTTCATAAGATTGAATTGGAAACCTATGTGCACCTTTCAAAAAAAAAAAAGGAAATCTTAAAAAAGAAAAGAAACTCTCAAAAAATAAAAAACTTCGATCGCTTTTGAGTTCAGAATTGTGAAATCTTGGTCCTTTCCTTTTCGGATTCAGTGCTCGCAGAAATGTTTAGCCTTTGTTCGGATTGGAACACCATTTTCTCTCTTTGATGGACTCAATCTTGACCCTTCAAAAAAAAAAAACTTCGATCACTTTTGAGTTCAGAATTGAGAAATCTTGGTTCTTTCCCTTTCGGATTCAGTGCTCGCAGAAATGTTGAGCCTTTGATCGGATTGGAACGCCATTTGCTCTCTTTGATGAGTTCAATCTTGACCTTTCAAAAAAAAAAAAAAACTTCCGTTATTATTGGATTCACATCCGAGAAACTCTGGTTCCTTCCCTTTTAGACTCAGTGCTCGCATAAATGTTTGAGCCTATGTTCGGATTGAAATACCATTTGCTCTCTTTTATGAACCCAATTTTGACCTTTCAAAAAAAATCCCATCTCGTGTCCTTTCCAAGGACAGGATTTGCAACATCTGTGCCTAGCGGTGCTAATACGCCCTTTCGGGTCTCCTGTATTCGCGACCGACACATTTGTATCTCCAACCTTATATCATTTTACCTCGAGTGAGCCTTACTTCTTGGTAATTTGAATTAAAGTCTGCAATTGCTTCTAGCAGTCACTAGAACGCTCACCCTGAGCCTACAATCCTTGCATTTAGAACAATTGTACCCTCTATGTCTTTTTGCTTTTTTCATCTTGCTTGGGCTGGGCCATGTCCCCTTGAGCGATTTGAAAAGACAAAATCATAGTTGTTCTCCATTTATGATCACCATATTCTTGTGATTACTAATGGATGTGGTCTTGTTTCAAAAGTTTTCCAAACTAACAATGGCAGCTTCATTGACCATCACTTTTGATGAGAACAAGTACCAGCTTATACTTCAAAATAAACAAGACAATCGCACTCGTAAGCGCCCTGCCAGTTACCGAAGCGTCATCTCCCTCGACAACTCTCAAAACACCGGGTCAACCTCAACTCCCCGAACCATCGTCTTCGGGTCGCTGGGACCATTCCCTCTCCCCGCAGAAGAAACTGTACCTGCCAAGAAGCAGAAGATCGCCCCGCAACGTGTCACTACTATGGAACCAAGGGCGAATACAAAGAAGCCTGAAGACCGTCGCGTTCTCACAAAGCCTCAACCTACAAGAAACCAGGTTTGCCCTAAAACCTGGTCCCCGAGACCTTCACCAAAACAACGGAGGTCCCAAACATCTACAAAGTCAGCATACCTGGCCCCTCTCAAGGAGAATCGGTTCTACCCTCTCTCTTACATGAAAGAGGAGAAACCTACGCTCCACCAAACAAACAAACCAATCCAGCATGAGCCGGCTTGCTCCTATAAGCCCAAAATCAAATCCTGCATCGTTAGGCCTCTACAAAAACCCGCTAATGCCTGCACTCCTGCGAGTCGACCCTTTATCTTAACAGGGGCCAAACTCGCAAAATTCAAAGCCTCACTGCGATAGGCAAAGGACCGCGTCCGAATCCTGTCCATGCCTAGCTTCAAGGAAGACAAGCTCGGCTGCTGCGCACGGGGGACTATATCCTTCATCGCCAGAGCCCAGCCAGAGCTGACTGAAGCTTAAATTGCTTGTCGTATACGTCGCCGCACGGCATATCGACAAAAGAGACTAGAGAAGCAAAGAACCCAGCATTCTACCCTCCAGGTCTCTAAAAAATGGGTCGAAAAAGAAAGACCCGACTAAGTTGTTGCTGTCCATATGGTTAGCAAAACCAGAAGACGCCAGAAGTCAGCAACCGAAATTCGTGTCAGACGTCCGGTGACTCGTAGCGTCTCCCGGACACGAACACATCTGGAAGAATCCTCCACTCCTTCAAGCCAAGGACACCACAGTAATCACTCCTCGGACTCTTCATCCAAAAGAATCAGCCCCAGCTCGTTCACCAGAACGATTTCTTCGTTTGAATCCTGAGGGATGAACGTCCTGGCTACAAGGTCTGAGCAGCCTCCACCGCATGATGACGTAACCGCACTCATCCAGCAGTTAGAATAAGGACAATAGAGAATCGAGGCTCTGATAGAAAACCTCCTTCTCACTTTACAACATCCACCTAACAATGAAGCCCCTTCGAATCATCAAGATGACGAGGCCAATGAAGAAAACAATGAGTCACGCGCCCTTACCAAAAAGGACGTTGACGATATCCTAGCAAAAGCAAAAGAAGAGGATACACTAAAGGAACATGGGATCAAGTCACCCTATCCCCTATGGATGGACTCGGTTCCGTTCCCTGTAAAATTTAAACAACCTACTCTCCAAATATATACGGGGAAAGGTTTAGCCAGACAACATGTCATCCACTTCAAGATCCTGACGGGAGCTATCGCGGATCAAGATGCCCTCAAGATCCGTCTCTTTGCAAGTACCCTAAAAGGTACGGCCTTTGATTGGTACTCCACTCTACCGGAGAACTCCTTCCAAAACTGGGTCATGCTGGAAACACGCTTCCTGACTCACTTCCAAGGTGAGGATCATCATGTTACTATGGCTCAGCTCTGTAGCCTAAAACAGGGAGAGAATGAGTCAACATACGACTTCATTCATAAGTGGAAGGCGATGGCATACAAATGCTCAGATGTACTGCCACAAGCGTCGTTAGTCGACATCTGCCGTAACAACATGAGAGCAAGGATCCGCTCCATGATCATCGGCAACAAATCAAAGAACCTGGGAGAACTCCTAGGAGCTTCCATGGAGGCTGAAATGGTGATAAAAAACCTCAACAGTCAGAAATCATCAAAGAAAGAGCCGACTGCCATTACAACCTCAAAAAAAAAGAAAAAGGAGATTTTCAATGTGCAGATCAAGTCAGCTCCTCATCAGCCAAAGAAAGTTGAAAACAAAACAACGAGTAAAAGACCTGAACTCTCTGATGCCTTCAAAGAATGTGTATAAAAGAAATACCCGTTCGATGAAGATGTTAAAGAAATCTTTGAGGCTCTCTTAGCAAACGGCAAACTCACCTTGCCTGAACCCAAAAGACCGGGAGATGTTGGCAAAACCAACGATCTCCGGTACTGTCCATACCACCAGATGATCTCGCATCCTCTTAATCAATGCTTCGTTGTGAGAGAGAAGATCAACGAGATGTGGAAAAACGAAGTCATTACATTTGACAAAAACTACGGGTCTACCTCCGTAAATATGGTGTCATGTGGGCAAACTTCAAATTCACCGAAGGAGAAGATCACTACTTCATTCAAGGTGATAAAAATGGCTCAAACGTGGACAACCCATATGGGTACATCCCGATCTCCTAGAAGATGAAAATTGGGAGATCGCCAAAACAAAGCCGACCGCTCAACAACGAAGGCAAGCCAAGAGACAACTCCGCAAACTCAAACAACATCAAAAGTCTCAATCAAAACAAGAAGCTCCTGAAAAGGCAGAAATCTCTTCCACTGCTTCACTAGGGGCGACGAAAGAATTCCTTCCTAAGACTTCAAAGGTGGTAAGAAAATTCCTTCGTCGTTTTCTTGTGCAAGTAAAGCGCCCAAAGAATAATTGAGAGTTCTTGTATACAAGATGAATGGTTTTCCAGTTGTGAGGGCAGCCAACACTGGAGGTTTGGTTAGGTATGTTTTGATGTCTTGAAATGCAACTTCACATTCAGCATCCCAAAAAAAGTCCACACCTTTCTTCATTAAGCGAGAGAATGGACAGCACTTCCCTGACAGATTTGAGATGAACGGTTGGATGTATGCCAATCTTCCTTAAAGCCCTTTTATTTCTCTTAGGGTCCTTGGAGATGGCATTTCTTGGATAGCCTTGACTTTAGTGGGGTCAAGTTCTATTCTGGCTTTTTGAACTATGAATCCGAGAAACTTACCCGATGAGACACCGAAGAAGCATTTTAGTGGATTCATCTGTAGTTTGTGTTTGCAAAGTCAGAGGAAGACTTCTGTACCCATATTTGAGATGGTCTTATTTTCTTCGGCTTTTGACGGTGAGGTCATCAACGTAACATCCGACTGTCTTGTGCTGCATATCTTGGGATATCTTCATCATAACTCTCTGATATGTAGCACCAGCATTTTTCAGACCAAATGGCATGACAGTGTAGCAATACACACCAAACAGGGTCCGAAATGATGTATGCTTTTCATCTTCGAGATGCATCTTTATCTGATTGTAGCCAAAGAAGCCATCCATGAATGTCATTCGCTTGAACCCACAGGTATTGTCAATCATCACCTCTGGTATGGGGATCGGGAATTCATCTTTAGGACACGTATTATTTAGGTCTCTATAGTCAATACAAACCCTAATCTGCCCATTTTTCTTTGTCATTGGGACAATATTGGCTAACCATTCAAGATGCTGTTTCTCACAAATGAAGCCAACGTTTTTGAGTTTCTAAACTTCTTGTTCAATTTTGTCCATTACGTCAAGACGGAATCTTCTTTGGCCTTATTTGACAGGCTTGACATCTTTTTGCAAATTGAGTTTGTGGACTGCTATTTTGGGGTCTAAGCCAGGCATTTCAGCATAAGACCATGCAACACAATCAACGAACTCATGAAGAAAAGAGATATACTCGGGTAACTCGTCATCCTTTATATTCTTACTTATGAATACAAGACGTGGGCTATCAGGTGTCCCCAAATCTATCTTTTGGACATGATCTTCTATTGGAAGGTTTGAAGGTGATTCCTCCATAATATTTTCGAAGGCTTCCAATTCAACATGCCTTCTGGAGTTCCAAAGGTATTTGCAGACCAAGGCTTTGCTTTTGTCCATGGGTCTTCTTGATCAGTACTCTTCTCAAGACTTGCTATGAGATAGTCCCAATCATCTGCTGAAATTGGGTCAAAGTAGGGCACTTCTTTTGGAGACGATGGTTCTTCTGGATCAGAAAATTGTGTTTCTGTGTTGTCGGACAATTCCTCTTTATCATTAGAGAAATCGTACCAATTGGATCTTCCTGGATTCTTGACGGGTGACTCTTCAAAGAAATATCCAGGGAGATCAATGTCTTCATAAACACGAGATGTTGAGGCCTGATCGGCAAAACAACTTTGCAGTCTTTGTGTTAACTGTCTCATGGGAGTGTCAGGATTATGCCCCAACCTATTTGAAGACTTATCTATATGACGGTCGAGTTTTCAATTCTCCAGTTGACTTTTAGTCAGGTGGGTTCCAATGGCGTGAGAATACCACTGCCTCCTCTTAAACCGATTGGATTCTGAGCATCATAGCCCATTTTCTTCATGATAGCTTGTGCCATTGGACTATACAGGGATAACTGAGGCATATTATTGTTTTAGAAAGGTTCAAGCGAAGAATTTGATGAAGAAGCTTCCGATTTGTGGAAGAAGATTGACTTTTCTTCTGTCGTAGTTGCCGGAACGATGAAGAAAGCAGATGCAGAATCTTCTACATCGGCAAGTGTCTCCAATGGAGTGAGAGGAGGCTGAACTTGCTGGGTATCAGCTTGGCTTGACGGTGTATCGTCTTCTGGCTCTGAATCCGAATCTGTGTCTTGTATGATAAACACGAAGGAAACAACAAACTTGCCCTCAGTCTTTTGTTTTGTCTTCTTTAGTTTGGTGGTGATTACCAAAGACTTTGAAGATTTGAGGAAGACAACGAAGGGAGATGGATTGCTCTCTTTGGATTTGCCGGAAGGTTTATTTTCTTCCAATGATTGCTGAGGAACTTTGCCTTTCTCTTTCTGGAGATTTTTGGCAAAGGGTGCTCTTTCTTCCTCCTTTTTCTTCTTTTTCATCCTTATACATCTGAGCATCTGCAAAATGAACGTCTTTGCCTTTGAAGGGCTTTTTGTCTGCAAACACTCGATGTATCAAGCCATCATTGCCAAGGAACTTGATGCATTGATGTAAAGTTGAAGGGAAGACACCATTTTCGTGTATCCAGGGGCGTCCAAGAAGGATGTTGTAGCATGAAGGAGTTCTTATTGCATACACAGTGACTTCAAAGATAAGATCACCGATTTGCAACTTGAACCTGATTTTGCCGATAAGCCTTTGAGTGCTCCCAACATATCCAAAGATGGATATAGATGTGTGACTCAGCTTACTAGGTGGAATGCCCAGCTCTTCGAGTGCCGAAGTAGAGATGAGATTGAGTGCAGAAATCGGGTCGATCTGGACTCTGTGTATTGGCATTTCTTTGGCGTACCTTATGAAGTACAAGGGTCGGTTGTGCTTTGTCTCGCATAGCAGGAGGTCATCCTTATTCGAAGGCGATGGTTGCATTTGCTGCTTTCTGAACCAAGAGGCATTCAATGCCTGATCCCTCGGTTTTACTTCTTTTCTCCCTTTGAGGAATTATTTGATTTTTTGATCCTATAGGTCATTTCAATTTCTAGGACTTGTGGGGCATGTTTGTCGACATCCGCATTCAGTCTTTGCAGTTCTGAAATGAGATTATCACGAGTGTGTGGAGACATTCGTAATAAGTCAAGGATGTGCAATCGTGCAGGTATGTGTTTGAAATGCTCAATCAAGTCATACTTGAAAGCCTCCTTGGGGCCTGCATTTTCATTATTGTTACCACTTGTGGCGTTTACAACTTGCTTTCCCAAAGAATTTACTTAATTAGAAGAAGGTTGGTTGTAATTTTTATGGTAATCCCGGCCAGAGCGGGTTCCTTTACCAACTTCAAGAGCTTCTGGAGAAGGTTCTTCGTTTGGAAGATCATTCTCGAAATCTGGGGGTTGATCTTTCTCATTTACTGAAGACGTTTCTGTAGCAGCATTGTCGTCCTCAGTGATTGCGTTGCACGGAGCATCTTCCAGGAACAAGTCCTGAACAGTTTCTAACAACTTTTCTCCCTTGTTGAGTAATTTATTGGTCCAGACATCACGTATGAGGTCGGGGATCTGGGATATGGGACCAGTTGACCGGATTTTCATTGAAGAGGACTTCATTGGCTGGAGTTTCTTTAGGATGATCGGTCAGAAGATGTGTGATTTTTGATGTCACAATTTCAAGGGATGAAGGCTGAGAAGGTGATATCTCAGTGGAAGTTACCTGAGAAGATGTAGCTTCAGAAGATATACTATCAGATGTAGTCTAAGAGTATGTATCTTCGGCATATGAAGTTCGAGAGGCACTATCATCCTGAGCTATCGTATTGCAAGTTGGATGCCCCCAGAATAGAATGTTGGAAATCGGACTCATCCTCGGATGTAAGAGGATCATCGATCCAGCAGCTTTCTTCATTTTCCAGGATTACTGGAGGAGGTACTTGTAAATCTTCAAGGATTTCCAGTGCTGGGTTTTGATTGTGACGAAGGTGATTGATATGCTCCTGCTCTTACTCTATGGCAAGACGCTGCAAGATCCCCACATATTCTTCAGGATCAAGTATGGGAGCCAAATCTTCTTCGTCATCTGCTCCTTGTAGTTCATCAATGTTGGGGTTCTACTGGAGCATTTGCAGGTGCTGGATTGACAGGATTTTCTTGAACAGTCTCTCGGTCTTCTTCATCATCTTCCCAGGATCCTTGTGACTGTAAGGGATTATACCAGATTACTGGCATAAGGTGAGATTCAGGAATCCATTCTTCATCGAAGAGGTATTCTCCTGTTTCAAGGGGTTCCATCCCACTTGTCGGTGTCACTGGACTAGTATCCATCAATGGAGGATCCAATTACAGAGTTGCAAGAATATGATGCCACTTACGTAGCTTCATTTCTTAGCTGTGGTAGCATGAAATCATCAAGGGTGAATTTTCTTGCCGCCCTTGAAGTTTTGGGGACGGACTCTTCTGTTGCCCCCAGTGAAGTAGTAGAGGAAGTCTCTGCCTTTTCACGGGCTTCTTGTTTTGGTTGAGCTTTCTCCTGCTGTTTGAGCTTGCGGAGATTTCTCTTAGCTTGCCTTCGCTGTTGAGCTGTTGGCTTTGTTTTGACGATCTCCCAATTTTCGTCTTCAAGGAGATCGAGATGCACCCATATAGGTTGTCCGTCTGGGTTGGATAAGGAACCAACTCTTGGGACGTTTGAGTCATTTTTATCACCTTGACGTGAGTAGTGATCTTCTCTTTTGGTGACTTTGAAGTTTGTCCACATGACACCATGTTGACGGAGGCAGACCCATAGTGTTTGTTGAAGGTGATGACTCCATTTTTCCACATCTCGTTGATCTTCTCTTTCACAACGAAGCATTGATTGAGAGGATGTGAGACCATCTGCTGGTATGGACAATACCGAGGATCGTTGGTTTTGTCAACATCACCCTGTCTTTTGGGGTTTGACAAAGTGAGTTTGTCGTTTGTTACGAAAGCCTCGATGATTTCATCAAAATCTTCAACAAACGGGTATTTTTTCTCTACTCGTTCTTTGAAGGCCTCAGAGAGTTAAAGTTTCTTACTTGTAACTTTATTTTCAGCTTTCTTTGGCTGCTGAGGAGCTAACTTGGTTTGCACATTAAGAACCTCATTTTTCTTCGGTTTTGAGGTCGTAATGGTAGTCGACTCTTTCTTTGATGATTTTTTACTGTTGAGGTCTTTTATCACCGTTTCAGCTTCCATAGATGCTTCTAGGAGTTCTCCCAGGTTCTTTAATTTATTGCCGATGATAATGGAGCGGATTCTTGCTCTCATGTTGTTATGGCAGATATCGACCAGTGACGCTTGTGGCAGTACATCTGAGCACTTGTATGCCATTGCCTTCCATTTGTGAATGAAGTCGTAAGTTGACTCATTCTCTCCCTATTTTAAGCTGCAAAGCTGCGCCATAGTGACAAGATTATCCTCACCTTTGAAGCGGGTCAGGAAGCGTGTCTCCAACATATTCCAGTTTTGAATAGAATTCTCCGGCAAAGTGGAGTATCAATCAAAGGCCGTACCTTTTAAGGTACTTGCAAATAGACGGATCTTGAGGGCATCTTAATCCGCAATAGCTCCTATTAGGATCTTGAATTGGATGACGTGCTGTCTGGCTGAACGTTTCCCCATGTATGTTTGGAGAGTGGGTTGTTTGAATTTTGCAGGGAATGGAATCGAGTCCATCCATAGGGCATAAGGTGGCATGATCCCATGCTCCTTTAGTATATCCTCTTCTTTTGCTTTGGCGAAGATATCATCCACATCCTTTTTGGTAAGGGCGCGTAACTCATTATCTTCCCCATTGTCATCTTGATGATTCGGAGGAGGTTAACTATTTTCTTGACGCTGAAAAAAGAGAAGAAGATTCTCCATCAGAGTCTCAATCCTCTACTGACCTTGCTCTATTTGTTGGATGCGTGCGGTCATTTCATCAGGAGGTGGATTACGAGGTGGCTCAGAGTGTGTAGCTAGGACGTTCATCCCTCGGGATTCGAACGAAGAAATTGTCCTAGTGACTGAGCTGGGCTCATTCTTTTGGTTGAAGAGCTTGAGGAATGATTACTCTGTTGTCCTTGGCTTGAAGGAGTAGAAGATTCTTCTAGATGTCTTCGTGTCGGGGAGACGCTGCGAGTCAACGGTCGTCGGACATGAAGTTTGGTTGCTGACTTCTGGTGTCTTTTGGTTTTTCCAACCATATGGACAGTAGAAACTTGGTCGGGTCTTTCTTTTTCGACCCATTTTTTAGAGACCTGGAGTGTAGGATGCTGGGTCCTTTGCTTATCTAGTCTCTTTTGTTGATATGCTGCGCAGCGACGTATGCGATGAGCAATCTGAACTTCGGTGAGCTCCAGCTGATTTCTAGCAATGAAGGACCTAGTCCCTCGTGCACAGTAGCCGAGCTTGTCTTTTTGAAGTTAGGCATGGACAGGATTCGGACCCGGTCCTTCAACTGTAGAAGCAAAGCTTTGAATTTGTTAGTTCGACCCCTGTTAAGATGAAAGGTTGAATTGTAGGAGTACAGGCCTTGGCAGGTTCTTGCAGAGGCCTTGTCTCATGATAGGTTGATTTATTTATTTGTTAGAGGGTGGGCCTCTCCTCTTTCATATAAGAGAGAGGGTAGAACCGATTCTCTTTAAGAGGGGCCAGGTATACTGGCTTTGCAGATGTTTGAGACCTCCTGTGTTTTGGTGAAGGTCTTAGGGACCAAGTCTTAGGGTAGACCTGGTTCTTTGCAGGTAAAGGCTTCGCGGGGTTGACATGGGCTTCAGGCTTCTTTGTGTTTGCTCTTGGTGTTATGGCAGACACACGTTGCGGGGCAATCTTTTGCTTCTTGGCGAGTGCGGTTTCCTCTACGGGAAGTGGGATGGTCCCAGTAACCCAAAGACGATGGTCCGGGGAGTAGAGGTCGACCCGGTGTTCTGAGAGTTACCGAGGGAGATGACACTTCGGCAGTTAGCAGGGCGCTTATGAGTGCATTTATTCTACTTCTCTTGAAGCATGAGCTGGTACTTATTCTCATCAAAGGTGATGGTCAATGAAGCTGCCATTGTTAGTTTGGAAAACTTCTGAAACAAGACCACATCCATTAGTAATCACAAGAATATGGTGATCATAAATGAAAAAGAATTATGGTTTTGTCTCTTTGAATTGCTCGAGGGAACATGGTCCGGCCCAAGCGAAGTGAAGAAGGCAAAAAGCCACAGAGGGTACAATTGTTCTCAACACAAATATAGGAGGCTCAGAATGAGCATTCCAATGACTGCTAGAAGCAATTGTAAACTTTAATTCAAATTACCGAGAAGCGAGGCTCGCTCGAGGTAAGATGATATAAGGTTGAAGATACAAATGTGTCGGTCGCGAATACAGTAGACCCAAAAGGGCGTACTAGCACCGCTAGGCACAAATGTTGCAAATCGCATCCTTGGAATGGACACAAGATGGGATTTTTTATGAAAAGTAAAAATTGGATTTATAAAAGAGAGCAAATGGTATTCCAGTCCGATCGCAAGCTACAAGCGATTTCCGCGAGCTATTGTCCAAAAAGGAAAGAACCAAGATTTCTCAGATTTGAACCCAAAAATGACGGAATTTTTTTTTTTTTTTTTGAAAGTTCAAAATCGAATTCTTTAAAGAGAACAAGTGGTGTTTTAGTCCGAACGTAAGCTACAAGTGATTTCTGCGAGCTTTTATCTGAAAGGGAATGAACCAAGATTTCTCAAATCTGAATTAAAAAATAACAGAAGTTTTTTTTGTTTGTTTGTTTCGAAAAAAAATTCTTGAAGGTTTTTTTTTTTGTTCAAAGAGTTTTTTTTTTTTTTTGAAGGGTGCACATAGGTTTTCAATTCGGTCTTATGAAATCTTAGTAGATAGATCTGTTGGAAGTAGGTGGGCCTCGTGGATGGATTTTCAAAACTTTTAACCCACTTGACTCAGGGATCAAGTATCCATAAGGCAAAAAACCCAATCCAGGATGCATAACCCTCAATCTCATGATCATGTACAGTAAATAAAACTATCTAAAAGATAGAAACTAGCAGCCAACAAGCATCCATAAAAATTTACAACATGCAACGAAGTAGATAATACCTTTGGAGTTCGGTTGTGCTCTAATGGAGAAGTTGATGACTTTCTTTGATGTAGAACTCTTCTACAAAGTAAAATCAGAATCTCCAAACCCTCTTAGCCTTCCACGCTATGACCTGAATCAGATATCTTTTCTCAAGAAGATTGGTCGAATCTTCAAGAGAAAATCCAACTCGAAACTCCAAGGAACTAGAAGAGAGAGGGGAGAGGAAACTGTGCAACAACTTGCACAATTTGGGGCTGGGCGTGCACTCTTATTATTGGACGTCCAAGAGGGGAGAATTCCCATTTTATAGCACTTTAAGCCTCCTCTTTTCCTATTTGAAATAGAAGTTTAACTCCCATTAAAAATTAGCAACATTCTCTTTTCCTAATTGAAATAGAAGTCTCACTTCCACAACAATTAGTAAGTATACTATTACCACTATTAGAAGTCCTACTTCAAATAGAAATAGTAACTTTCTAATTCCTTCCTTTTAGAGTTCAAGTAGGATTAGTATCTTTCTAATAAATTGGGCTAGCGTGGGGACCACTAGGGATTCCATAGAAAGCTGGCTCCAACTGGGACACGTGACCCCACTCATGTGCAATCCGGGCCCACAGTTAATTGTAAATAACACAACTATATAAATGCAATTGCACTCCAGTCTTAGGAATGAATTACATAGAAGACCCTAAACTTCCCAATTACCACAAGCAGGCCCCTCTATCAATATCCACGGATCAATTGGAATAAATCTGTCTCTTTCAATCTTAGTTCCACATCTTATTATCCTTGAGCCCCAATTAATCACAGTGATCATCAGTGCCATCCAATTAACTCTTAATTGAGATGGGTGCACATTTACTAATGATAAATCCATTAATTGGCACAAGGGAATAATAGAGATAGATTCCGTCTTGAACATTCAATGTTCCTACAGTCTTACTACCACATACCCAAGACACCGAGGTGTTGACCTACAATTGGCCTCACTCATTGGTGACTCAAAGCAAATGAATAGATAGAAACTTGAATTCATTAATGTCTCAGGATTGAGAGCCTATTGCTAGAGAATTATGAGAGCATACCTTATTATTGAGACGGAATTCCATAAGGTGCTTCTCATGGTCATTCAATACGTCCAATGTACCAGCACCATGATCCAGAATCTTCCATTCTGATGATCGAGACAAATCACACTATCTCATAGTGATCAAAGTGCTGCAACTTATCAAATGAGATGCCCAGTCTCATCACTGGTTGTGAAGCTATTTAAGTATAAGATTTGTGACATATGTCTCCCGTGTGTGGATCTCATCCATACATATATATCACATCTAATATACTAATGGGACCCGGTTCAACTCATGAACCATTATGTCATATGTATTGGTCATGTGCATGAAGTAATGAAATAACATTCATCTTATGAAAGTAAAGCATGATTTTATTGATAAATAAAGAAATTAATCAATTTATCACATCAACTGATGGATTGAGTCCATACAATCTAACAAGATCAGCCCCCAGGTAAGGGTAGGATTACTTAATTAACCCGTTTGGAGGACCCTTGCCTCGAACAGTCTAGCTGCCTCCACACTCTGGACAAGGCTTTTCTTAGATCCACCTTGGTTAAACTACACATTTGTTGTAACCTTAGTGGCTTTTTTTTTTGAAAATTTTTTTTTGGAAGGTCTCTAATGGATCCATCAAAGAGAGCGAATGGCCCGTCCTAATCCAAACGTTGGCTACAAACGATTTCCGCTAGCCATTGTCCGAAAAGGAAAAAACCAAAGTTTCTCAAATTTGAATCCAAAAGAGAGAAAATTTGAAAAACTTCTTTTTTTTTGAAAGATCTCTAACGAACCCATCAAAGAAAGCGAATGGTCCCACCCAATCCAAACGTTGGCTACAAACGATTTCCGTGAGCCATTGTCCGAAAAGGAAGAAATCAAAGTTTCTCTAATTTGAATCCAAAAGAGAGAAAACTGTTTTTTTTTTTTTTTTTTTTTTTTTTTGAAGAGTTTGAGATTAGACTCTTTTTTTTTTGTGTTTTTGTTTTTTGAAAATCCCTATCGGACTCATTAAAGAGAAAAAATGACCTATTCCCTGATGCGAACGATAGCTACAAACATTTCTTTGAGCTATCAAGTTCAAAGGGGAAAGGATCAAAGTTTCTCAAAGGTGAATCCAAGAAAGAGAAATCAGATTTTTTTTTTTTTGAAATGAGAAAGAGTGGAAATAAACCCAAAGATAGAAATTTCCAAAAAAAAAATCCCATCTCATGGTTTTGTTTAGATGCAAGATCCAACATAGGCCATCAACTAGAAAGAAGCCAAAGAATCTAAGCATCACGTTCTCAATTGAACGAGTCCCACCGGGTATGCCAACTTGATGGACCCGGCTTTTGGTTTCCACTCTCACTTTTGTCTGTCCCTGGGCTACCGAGAGGTCAGTGGAGTGGAAAGAAGCGGGCATTAACATTTTTGTACGGGTATGCCAGATTTTCTATTCTACATAGAATTTAGAAATTGTGATCCGAAGATCCACCTTTACAAGTAGAAAGGAAATCAATCTTTTTTCTAACTTTCCATTGCCCATATATTTAAGAAAAGAGACAAGATTTTGAATTCCGTAGGAGGCGAATTTTTTTTTCTTTGGTTGCCGTGAAAGGCGGTTTTGCCATGAAAGGCGATGTTTGCCATGGAAGGCGGTTTTGCCGTAAAAAGCGATTTTTCTTTATTTGCCATGAAAGGCGATTTTTTTGCCGTGAAAGGCAATGTACAAATCTCATCAATAGTGAAAGACAAGAGTTGTGATTTTTTTTTTGTCTCTTTGGAAAAATACAAAATACAATAGAAAAGAAAAAAAACGGAATTCTAACTTCTCAAGAGATTGCGGGGACTCGTTCAGATTGACGATTGCAAGTCGCATGTGGACTTCGCCATCGTCTTTCAGATGAGAACGTATGATGCTTTGATTCTCTTGGCTTGGCTCGGACTTCAGATTTTTAGAGGATAAAGACCAAGGAGAGGTCCTATATCCAATAAAAAACCGAATAGACGGGCTGAAAAGCCACGTCTAGGCCATGTTGGATAAAAAGGGAGGGACCTTGGGGGGGGGGGGGGGGGGGGGGGGGGGGGGGGGAGGGGCGGGGCCAAGGGACTTCAATCACCTTGTGGTATTGGTTGCAGCAGAGTTTCTTCAAAGTAGCAAGGATTTTTAGAGATTTTCTGGCTCTCGCTGTGTCTGTATAGCCCTCTGTGTGTGTATGGCTCTTGGATTTCTGAATCCCTAGCTTTCTTGGAATGCCCCCCTTTTTATAGGCCTTTGGTAGCCATGGGGTGGGTTTATGAGCATTGATGGCATTGATACTCCATGATGGGGGGAGTTATAAGTTTTTATTTCATGAATTTGTAACTTCTTTTTCTTGGCTTTTGATTGGCCGATGGAGAATAATAGGCATTTAATCGCCTTTAATCTCCATGATGAGAGGAGTTTCATGGTTTTAATGCCATGATTGATTTGATTTGTAACTCCTCGTTCCTTGATTCTAATTGGGCCGCCCAAAATAATGGGTTAATGACCGCATTAAGTTGTCAAAAAATGGGTCAATTAACTGCATTAAGTGGTCGCCAGGGCTCTTGAAGAGTCGCGGGCAGTACCGCATCTTTTGGAATTTTTCTTACGATGATCACCGATGGATCTTCATGCTGATCGATGTCGGATGGCGATGCAACTTCAGACACTGATTGATACTAGTGGGCCGGTAACATCTGTCCTGTCGATTTCTCGATATGTTGGACGGAAAATGTACTTTCTTGGTTGGCCGGTTGGCGATTTTGAAGCGTGCGATGATGATCACATGCTCTTGATGGTAGATCCAAGATGTTGGTGAAGATAAGCTAATTTCGAGCACCAAAAATCAAATTTTCAAAAACCACAGGGGCTGGAATTCCCGAAAAGTGAAAAAGGGTCGGAAAATGGCCTTTCAGGCGGGAATCCGGCGACCGGATTTTCACGATCGCTAACGACCATGGGTTTTTCCCTTTTTTGGTCGCCGTTTTTCGACCATTTCTTGATCTTTTTCATTCCTTTTTTTCTTTTGTATTTTTATGACAATTTTTCCTCATTTATTGACTTGATTCTCCTGAAGAAAACCTGACAAGAAGCCGTACAAATCGGAGCACAAAGTTTCCTATTTTTTGGAAAGGCCGAAGACTTTTGTCGCCAATTTTCTGTCAGTAGTCAAAACTAGGTCAAACGATGTCGGAATGACCTGAAAGTTAAGGTGAAGCCTGCTGAGTAGTAGATAGACCAACTATAGGCTTTTGTTTGAATTTTGAAACCGTGTGGGGTCCCATTGCCAGTTGACTTGATTTTATTACGAGGGAGATGCCGCGCTTTGATATGTGGTCAACCGATGTCCGATTAACCTAAAATTTGACAGTGAGCCTATTGGAGTCATTTTGAGACGATCCATTAGCTCCGATTTGGATATCATGGTCTTGGCAAGCTTCGCCGCCGGGAGGCTTGATTTTCTTTCTGAGCGTCAAAGTTGGTCAAACGTCATCGGAATGACCTGAAATTTGTCGTATAGCCCTTTAGAAGCAAGTTGAAACCACCCATGTGCTCTGTTCGATGAGTGATGGCCTCGGTGGTTCTCGCCGCTGAGAGGCTTGATTTTACTGCTTGAGGGTTAATGGAGGGCCAAACGTTGTCGGTTTGACTTGAAGTTTGACCGAAGCCTTTTGGAGGTATTTTGGGACTATCCGTAGGTTTTGATTGAAGTTTTGATGTATTCGACACTGTTGCTGCCAGGGGTGCCTGTTCAGCTGCCGGAGGAGTGAAGTTGAGCCAAATGATGTTGGAATGGCCCGAAACTTCATGTGTACTCTTCTTTTGGCTGTTTTGAAGAATCTTGCAGTTTTTGTTTGATTCTGACAAGATTTGACACTTGAAGTTGCATTGCCTGTTTGTGGTAGGATGCAGCTTCATGTAGCTTCTTGATGTTGAGGAGGCAAGGTGACTTTTTTGGTGTCAACAACGGCATGGTTGTACTCCTATAAAGACTTCTATGTTTTGTTTCTTTTTATTTCGAAAACTCAAAACATTGGGCATTTATTTATTTTGTCTCTTTTTATATTATATTGTTTCCATCTGAAAGAGCAAAATATATTCTGAGAAAAAAAATGTCTAAACCGGAAAATCCTTAATCCATCATCCACCTAATGTAGATTGTTTCTATCTTTTGAGTTTAGAATGATTTCTATGATGAGTTCTTAGTAAGCTAGAATCTTATTAGTACTTAATTTATCTTTTAAGAATTTCAGATGAATCTCCAAATTCTACCTTAATCATTTTTCCATCATGAAATTTGAAAATTTAGATTTTTTTTTTGCCATACATGTGTTCCTCTCACATCCTATCAAAAATGTGAGCTCCATAGTTGAATTAGAGAATGCAAATGCTTGAATAGATTTTCTATGTTGAAAAGGTAACCATGAAAATTTAAGTTTTTCCCAGAATGCAGACAACGAAAAATCCCTTTTTTTGTATTTATCTTTAGTTAGATACATGAGTGGGCCACATGAAGTGTCAGCCTGGTTGGATATGTTAGCAAATGGATTGTCACTTTATTGAATTTGTAGAATTCCTTGTTTTTAGTTATTGCTATCAAATTGTGTTAAATCTAACCTGATTGTCGTTTAATTTAAGGCGCTTTTGGCATTTTCTCTTCAGATTGGTGTAACTAAATCATAGAGTTCCAACGTTGCAGGCGATTTCAATTACCAAACTCAAATGGATATGTCGCAAAGCAATTAATGGGACATGCTGTTATGGGCTTAGGGAAATGAATCAATGGTGAAATTTAAAGTTTCTTTAGGAAGGTGTCGATCTATGTCATGGGTGTACTTTTAGCTATTTTGAAGAAAGAAATGACGATTTCTATGCTCATGTATCTTCTGATTTTTATTGATTATATACTTGTGAAGATTTGCTCGGTGATACAATCAACATAGAAAATTGACTCTATAGGCTAGAACTTTTGCTCCTCCTTCTATTTTGACTTCCATTTTGTTTTGTTTTGGTTTTTTTTTTTTTTTTTTTTTTTTTTAGTTCTTTTGTCATGTTGGTTGTTTCCTACATTAGGTGGATGCAAATTAACTTTTCTTTTCCTAAATGTGAAGATAATAAGTAACTCATAGACTTTTTTTTATACGATTTCTTATTTTAGGCCTTTGAATGATAAATACTATGGTATATATTAAATTTTCTAAAATAATCTATAATGTTTTTCACTATCTAATATTGTGTGTTATGTTGCCCGTGCTAAGCACGGGGGCTTTTTGCTAGTTTGAAAGTGACGAGCAAGCAAATGTAGTCCCATCTATCCGTGTTGAAATTCAAATCAATTCTCTCTCTCTCTTAAAAAAAAAAAGGATAATTGCAATCAAAGGATTTCAAGATAGAGAAGAACTGAAGTGAAAAGAAAAAAAAAAACTATAAATAGGAGCCCATAGGGGATGTCCCAAGCATGCTCTCTCTCTAATAGGCTTGGACATCCCTCCCCTCTCTCCTCTTTCCCCTCTTCGTCTCTTCCCTCTCTTCTAGGTCTATGTCTAGTTCTCCACCTTCTTTTTAAGGTAGCTTTTGGCCTTGTCCAAGCAATTTAACTAAGTAAAAGTTGTAAAAGAATGATGCAATTAATGAAAGATCCTCTCAAGTTCTTTTCAGTGGTTGGCTAGACAAATGAATAAGGTTGAGGATGAAGCTAAGTATCTTTCTCTTATTTCATTAAGTTATTTTCTTCTTGTTCCTCAATTATGTTTTAATGTCCAGTAGATCTTTCTTATACTAGTAGGTGCATTCCGTATCGTATTTCTAAAAAGTTAAAATCTAACTTTTGATTATCTATACTTAGGTTTGATAGGCCATGCTTAGAAATGTGTTTTCTTTGATGGGCTATGCTTGTGTTTGATAGATAATGCTTAAATGATTTTATTTCTTTTATTAAGCGAAGAAGGTCTTGGCCTTCATAATCATTATTTGAAAAAAAAACCAAAAAAAGAACTTTTAAAGTTAAATATCAAGATGCATTAACTTGGTCTTGATTTAAAAGAAGAAAAAAAAAGGAAATTGGAACAAGTTGGGTTTTTCTTGATTAATTAATAAGGGTGTTTTGCTTAGCGGATTCCTATGCCTTGATCAATCTCATCAATTTGGTAGTGTTTATCTTGTTAATTGCTTGCTTTTATTTATGATTATTTGGATTTCATAGTCTCAAGTTCATCATCTTAAAATCTCCTTAATTCGATTTTTTTTTTATTTCGCTCCATGTGGGTTCGACCCATATTTGCCACTGTCACAAGAGGGCAGCCGTGCATTTCCCATGCATCCACCCGCATTCTAGGTCACACACTCTCCCTTTTCCTTGTTTTTTTTCTTTCTTTCATTCATGAGGCTTAAAATTAATCTTTTGAAGAAGAAGAAGATGATGATGAAGGTGTGATTTATTTTTGTTATCTAAGGAAGGTGGAGTTGTATCTCTTTTACTAGTTCTATGGATGGACATGGTTATCAAGGTGCAGTCTTTTAATTGTTTTATTATTTTCATCATGTATGTTTTTGGAATTTCATATTTTTTTTCTGGATACATCATATGCTTAGTTACATTATATGCTTAGTTACATCTAGTGATGAAAATAACCCCAAGGGGTTGGCCGAGTGGTCAGGACCACAGTTCTTCCCTCTTTTGGAGTTAGAGGTCTTAGTATCGGCCCTCGGTTCCCCTTTCTTCAGGAATCAAAGGTAGAGTCCACTAATGCTACCACCTTGGGGCCACAGGGGTGTTTAACCCTCCAATGGCAAAAAAAAAAAAAAAAAAAAAAATAGTGATGAAAATAAGTATTTTGGAGCCTAGATGTGGAAAATATCTCTCACTGAAACAATTTTGAAATTGCGCTCATCCTTATGGGAAGAACCTAAGCCATACGTATTTCTAGTCCTTAGGGGCAACGGTAGATTTCAATTATCCACATTTTGATTTTTATTTTTTCCAATTGTTTTTTATTTTTCTTATTGTGGTTGCAGCATCATAGTTTTGGAATATGATTTTTAGCATAAGGTTTTTAGTTTAATCATTTTTAATGGTTTGTAATTAATTTAATTTCAGAATTTATAGATTTTGTCTAGAATTGTTTAGATTTTCTAGCACAGGAACAAGTTAGGCCTTGTTTGGTATCTCTACTCTTTTTTTAATAGACCCATCAAAATAGAGTCATTAAGAAAAATTTATAAACAAAAGAGGCTAGAATCAAAAGAAGTGTTTGGTAATGAAAGGATCTATGTTAAATATGTCTTTTAATATAAATGGTTGAAAGCTTTTAACAAATCTCTTGAGATCCACAAGGTATATCAAGCCTTGAAAATTGACCGTATGACTGTGTTCAGCCTTCCAAAGATATCTAACGATTTGGATCTTGTGTTTCGGCCCACATAATCAAGAAAATTGCATCCAATAGCTCCTTTTTTAACATATCTTGAGGTTGGTGATGATCAAACGGCTGAAATTTGGTCTCATGGCCATGTTTGATCTTGTGAATGTTTCCAACGGTTCAGATCTTGATTCACACTCCCAAGAATAAAAAAAAAAAGAAATAAAAACGTTACTGCTCATGGACAAATCCAATATTGAGCATAATACATCAATGGTTGATATTGTTTTGCAAATATCTCGAGATCCATAAGGTGTCAAGTCTTGGAATTTGACAATATTGTTGTTTTCAGCCTTCCAAAGAAATCTAACGATTTGGGTCTTGCGTTTTGGGGCCCATAGATTCTAGAAAGTTCCATCGAATTGCTCGCGTTTCTTTTTACATCTTGAGATTGGTGATGATCCAACAGCTGAAATTTGGTCCCATGACCGTGTGTGATCTTGTGAACATTCTCACCACTTTGGATCTTGATTTGTCTTCTTAGATGATGAAAAAAATATATAAAAAAAAGGA
The DNA here is from genome assembly GCA_028538565.1 of Umbellularia californica. Lineage (NCBI taxonomy): Eukaryota > Viridiplantae > Streptophyta > Magnoliopsida > Laurales > Lauraceae > Umbellularia > Umbellularia californica. Next base: position 20,707,641 of record JAPQWN010000010.1, read on the forward strand.
TTGGGGCGTGAATGGCCAAGAACACTTGTCATCCACCTCTATTTTTCCCCTTTACTTTCTACATGCATCTAATGGTGGGCTATGGAAAATAGTGGCACATCCTCTAATTCTATACGCCATTTAGAGCTACCAAACGCCTCTGTTTTCAAAATCTCTACCTGATTTAGAGATTTTGAGAAATATAGGCAAAACATAGTGATGCAAAATAGGGCCTTAGTCTTTTCTCGCTTCCTTTGGATTGACCCCGTTCTCAGTTTATTACTACATTGCAACCCTACACTTGGGATGAGCAAACACGGAAATTCATAGTATTTTTTGTATTTTGTATTATTTTCTACGGTTTTGTCATTTTGATGTCATCTAAATCTAGATGGAGGAGTTGTAAAAATGTAATGTAACCACCACAAAGTTAGAACATTTGATTGCATATAAAATAAATTTGAGAAATGAATGAGAAATACAATTATTTATGCAAAATCATTCTTTCTCATATTTTATTTTATGTATTTCAATATCACTACGTAAAAAAGTCGAAAGAGCGACCCCTACATGTTGGTTTTACCAACTGCTTTGGGTCGTCATCTTTTGCCGACTGATTATTAATTTTCCGAACTGCCCATAATAGTGGGTAATGCGAAATGAAAAAAAAACAAGAAGAAGAGGATTTTACCAAAAAAATCCCCTTAGACTCATTGAAGATCAAAAGGGACTTAAAAAGTCTCCATGCACTGCAGTGGTCCTACTTGCTTGATTTGGTTTAGTTTTTTTCAGTTTTCCTGATAGGGGATATCTCTGCTTATCTTGCCTTTTTACAATCGATCAAAACCCATTTCCCCCATTTTTCATCTTCCTCCTTTCCCTCACCTCCTCCACCTCTTTTCACCTTCTAGTAAGCACGTGGAGATCCTAGTTGTATTTTTCCTCTCCATGACCCACAATTCATCGGATCTCAAGGAGTGTAGAACACGAAACCCTACCCTATTCCTCTATTGTGACATTTAATATGTGAGGTTTGGGTTGGAGATTGATTTTGAGTTGGAGGAAGGAGGAGGAAGATGAAAAATGAGCGGATGATGAAGGAAGAGGAGGAAGAATATGAAAAATGAGCGGAGGAGGAAGGAAGAGGAGGAGAAGAACAAAAATGAGTGGAAGAGGAAGGAAGAGGAGCAAGAAGAAGAAGAAAAATGAGCGGGGACAATCGCGGGTGAGCAGCGATATCCCCTCTCATGACATATTTTTTTTCCTAGGGATGAATACATTTATATGAGAGCTTAACCTTTTATGTGAGGGGTTATCCCCACTCAATATATGAAGTTTATAGGTGATAGGCGACAATATCCCTTCTCATGACAAATTTTCCCTAAGGATGAATTGGGAGCTTAATCTATTAAGTGAAGGGACATCCCCGCTCAATATATGAAGCTTATGTAGCGTTTGGTAGGGGTGCACGGCGGGCGGCTTGGGCGGTTATTAGGCGGTTTAGGCGGTTTTGTTTTATGGCGGTTTGTAAAAAGTAGAAACTGTAACTGCCCAAAGTACAGGCGGTTTGGGCGGTTTTTTTAGCAGGGGACTTGGGCGGCATGTTGGGCGGTTTGGTATTTGTACCTATCTCTCTCTTTTTTATTTTTTTATTTTTTTTATTTTTAATAGAATGTAACTAAAGTTTCAAAGTACTTAACATAAAGAATAAAAATTAAACATGATTTTTAATAAAAATCAATAATCAGTAATAAAAAATTTTCAACTAAGTATATTAATGTAAAATTAAAGTCCAAAGGCATCACCAAAATTAAAAAATACAATCACTTATATAATCTAACGTCCAAAAGTCAAAAATCTAATTATGAACATGAAGTGTTTTTTTAGCAACCATATATTTTTTTAAAGATATGTGAAGTCTTTGAGGAATAGATGAAGACGTTTTTTTTTTTTTTTTCTTAATAATGAGCGGGCGGGGCGGTTTGAAACCGCCTACTCAAATGTGAAACCGTAACCGCCCGCTCATTAGTACGGATTGAAACCGCCCCGCCCGCCTAAAGGCGGTTTTGATGTATATCCACTTGTAGCGGGGCGGGGCGGAGCGGAGCGGGCGGGTTGGCGGGTTACGGTTATTTTTATGCAGCCCTAGCGTTTGGTTTGCTGTAATGAAGGTGGGAATGGAATGGTCATTTTAACGGAATGATCATTATAGCGTTTGGTTCGCACAAAAGTGGCGGAATGACTATTGCCTCCGGAATCACCATTCCTTTAAGTAGAGAAATGACTATTCCATTGGGAAGGCAGATGAATGGCCATTCCATTCCTTCATGTTTTTTGGTTGAGACCGAAATGCCCCAGACAAGGGTATTTTATAATAATATAATAATATAATTATAAATCTAATTATTTATATTTATATTTATAATTATAATTATATAAATATTAATAAATTATAATATTTATAAATAATATATTATATTATTATATTATTTATTAATATAATTAATATAATAATTAATATAATAATATTATTAATATAATATATACACATATTATTAATAATATTTATTAATAGTATATTAATGTATATTATTATGAATATATTAATATTATATTATTAATATAATTAATATTAATATTAACAAGGCCATTCTATTCCAAAATCCTAATAAGGGTATTTTGGTCAGTTTTATGTAAATTTTATTCCATTCCGGACATCATTCTAGTATACCAAACGCAAGAACAAGAATCCAGAATTCTATTACTGGGTTGATTCCTCAGCGTACCAAAAGCTGTAATGAAAATGATTATTCTTGCTTCATTTCATTTCAAACTCATTCTACTTTCCATTCCATTCCTGTCTAAAACCATTCCAGCGAACCAAATGCTATCTTATATGCTATGAGTGGCGATATCCCAATCTAAAGGATGAACACACTCATCTGAGAGCTACACCTGTCATGAGCGGCGATATCCCCACTCAACCCGATCATCTCAGCTCTTATTTCTTCTTCCTCCTCCTCTTCTTTTCTCAGCCGCTCGTTTTTCATCTTCCTCCTCCTTCCTCCAACTCCAACTCAATCTCAAACCCAAACCTCACATATTAAACGTCACAATAGTGGAATAGGGTAGGGTTTTATGTTTAACACTCCTCGATCTCCGACGAGTTGTAGGTCATGAAGAGGAAAAATACAACTAGGATCCCTGCGTGCTTGCTAGAAGGTGAAAAGATGTGAAAGAGGAAGCATTACAATCAATGAGGAGCGCCTGGGACCAGTTGAGTTGAGATCGATGGAGGAGGCGAGGGAAACGAGGAAGAGGATGAGAAATGGTGAAAATGAGGTTTGATGGATTGTAAAAAGGCAATATGAGCGGCGATATCCCCTCCAAGGGAAAACTGAAAAAGACTAAACCAAATTAGACCTGTAGGACCACTGCAGTGTATGAAGACTTTCTAAGCCCCTTTTGATCTTCAATGAGACTAAGGGGAATTTTTCGGTAAAATCATAAAAAAAAAATCCCTCCCATTAGGGTTGCTCAAGGGGTGGGCCAGCCAAAGCCCCATCTAGGCACAGCTTGCTTTGGACTGGGTTGGATTAAGTGATGGAAAACACAAAACCCGGCTCGGCCTGGCCAGATTCACGTAAGAAATGCATGCAATTTAATATGATTAGTCTAAACAATTACTTGAATAATGCCTAGTTCGGTCCGGCCTGATTGATTAAATGGATGGGCTTGGCCTGACTTTACGGCCCGGGCCTGGGCTGGGCCGGTGTTTTTACCTCCCATGTCTCATACCCGAAGCTCCCAAACCCTTCTCTTCCCTTTCCCCTTCTTCCCACTCGACTGGCGCCAGTACTCGATCCCCTCTCTCCCCACTCTCTCCCTCTGTCCCCATCCCTTGTCACCGGCGGATTACCACGTGGACGGGGCACCTCTTCCACCGCCCCTGCCTTCCGACCCAGCGCCACCGACCGAGCAAAATCCGGATCTTCTGCGATTTGTGAGCACGGCCTGAATCCTCTAGCTCTCGGTGATCGTAAGCGCTTGTTCCTTATATTTCCTCTTATACTTCTCATTTTATTTCCATTTGAAGTTTTGCCTTGTATGCACAACCCAACAACACCTCCTATCTCCAATAAATGGATAGAATATATTGAACATTAACATATATCTATCTATCATCTTCTTAGAGGTCTAAATCCAAAATATGAGTTCGTTTTTAACTTGTGAATCTCTGCCCCTCATCGTATCCTAATCAAAACATAAAAAAGCCCTCCTTCAAGCCCCCTCACTCACTCACACTTGTTCGTCCACAGAAAAAGAATTAGAAGAAGAAGAAAATGGCGGACGTGGTGCAGTACCGACTGGAGCGCATGACAGACGAGCTGGACGAGCTAGAGAGCAGAGGCCTCTTCTCGCGTCGAGAGATTTCAGAAATCGTCAAGAAAAGGCGTCAATTCGAGTACCGCCTGAAGCGTAAGCACCCACTGAAGCAGGACTACCTCTCCTATATTGAGTACGAGTCCCACCTCGATTCCTTCCGCAAGCTCCGCAAGAAGTCCATCTCCAACTCCAAGAAATGGAAGAATTCCATCTCCGATTCCGCCTGCATCCGCGGCATCCTCCGCATCTACCGAGAAGCTGTCCTCCATTATAAAGGCGACGTAGACCTTTGGTTTCGATACCTCGAGTTCTGTCGAAGTCACAGACATGGAAGAATGAAGGAGGTTGTATCAACTTTTCTTTTTTTCTCTTCAATGCTGTTTAGATTGGTATTGGTTTTGAATTTGGTTAATTGGTTCTGCTTTTTTTTTTTTTATTTGTTACATTGGGTCAATATGTTTATGGGTTCTCTAATTTTGTACTTCATATGGTTGGATTGGGTGCATTGGAGGGCTGGCTGGATTGTTTACTTTCTAATGTGTGTCTGGGAAATGCGGATCTCTGGTTTTGATTACTTGAGTTCTGTGGAGATTGCGGTTCAGCACCTTTCTGATATTTCTGAAAGTGGTAAAAGTGAAGAAACAAAGGAGAACATCCAAAAATGACCATCTAATATTCTCCACTTTAATGGAAAATGAATCAAGGGGGGGATGACAAATGAATACCCAGCTATCATCCTAGCAACTCAAATCCTACAGAAGTCAAAGTCCCATCTACATCTGCTCCTTATAGTCTTCACCCATTACCTCTTCATTAATCCTACTGTTGCAGCCCATTTGACAATGAATTCCTATGTATTTGATTCTATGCAAATAATTGGGCCCTTAGTTTCTTGTTCGTCTATTTAATATAGGTTACACTTGCATTGACATGAGTTTGGTTAATGGCTTCTGTTTTTGTATTGCATTTGTTACACTGACTGAATATGTTTATGGGTTTTTCGTCTTATACTTAAAATGAGTTAATTGACTGCACTTTGTATTGAAAATTTGTAGGAATCCATAGTAAAGTGGTTTCGAATGAAACAATATTAAAATGGTGACAGTTGAAGGATATAATGTGAAGATGTAGATGGGACCTTCATGTTACTAGGATTTGATTTACTAGGTGATGTTTGTGTACTTCTGTCCTGCCAAAGAGGGCTCATTTGATGGAACTTCGTGGATTCCTACAAATTTTCACCTTTATGTCTTCACCTTTATGTCTTCAATTTTAGACCCTCTGATAGGAAGACACTACTGGGAATCACTTAGAGTTCGGTACCAATCAAACAGACAGGCCCTGTGTGAAAAATGATGAAAACCCTATGGGTTTGTTAGTGTGGATAATTTTCTTTGAATATGAAAATGGTTTCTGAGTGAGAATGTTTTACCGAGGTAAAAGCATTTTCCATAATTGTCGTGGAAAACAGCTTTACACCCCACACAGGGAGAGCCATCACCCCACACGGGGAGAGTCATTTTCTGTTCTCATATACGAGGAAAAATGAGTAGAAAATGAAGCTGAAGACTTCATTCTGCACAATTTCAGTTTTCATTGTTGGTTGCAGCAGAAACACTTTCCATGGTGAATTGCATTTCTACCTCGGGTGAGATGGCAAAAGCTGGTTCTCTATCTCTTGTGTTCGGATATGCTTTCAAAAATTGTGGAAAATGCTTTCACCTTAGAAAATGTGAACCATAGAACATGTTTACACATAAAAAATGCTCCCTTGCGGAGAGTTATCATTTTCCATGGAAAATGCTATGCACAAACGCAACCTAATTATAGTGGAGTTTCAATTTGAAAATCATTGGGAGGAAAGGTAACACCGTTTAATGGATGTAAGGTTGATAGCAAGGATACCTTTGAAAGGTCCCTCAATATTTAGAACCATTTGGACATAAGTTAGGGATGCCCTGAAAGTTTTCTGTTAATATATGTATTGCTTCATTTTCCCATTAAATTCATTGATTATGGTTTTCTTCCAGGTAATTGTTCAAGCGCTTAGGTTTCATCCGAAGGTTCCTGGCCTTTGGATTTATGCTGCAGCATGGGAGTTTGATCACAACCTAAATGCTAGGGCTGCACGTGCTCTCATGCAGAATGGTTTGAAGGCTTGCCCGGAATCAGAGGATCTTTGGGTGGAGTATCTCCGGATGGAGCTCACATATCTAAATAAGTTGAAAGCTCGAAAGGTTGCTCTTGGAGAAGTTCAGGGGACCTCGGCCCAATATTCCAGAAATGGAGACGATGGAGAATGGAAAAAGGAAAACACGAATTTATTTGTGTCTCTTAATGGAGATGATGGCGAACGAGAAAAAGAAAACAAGGATTTATTCATGTCTCTTCATGAAGATAGTGGGCAAGTGGATGGGTTGGATGCCCAAGAAGGCAATATGGAGAATGAAGCAGATGCATATGAGGAGCAGGGTTTGATGTTTTTTCGAACCATTTATAGTGGTGCAATTGAGGCTATTCCATCAAGTATGAGCCTGCACAAAAGATTTTTGGAGATTTTAGATGAAGCAGACTTAGCATTTTCAGAAGAATTGAAGGAAGAGATAATGAGCAATATCCAGAAAGATTTCTTCAAGGATGAGGATTATTGGGACTGGCATGCCAGACTCAAAATACTTGGTTGTAAAAAGGGAAAAGAGATGTTGGGGAATATTGTGCTGAGCGAATTGAATGAAGCAGTTAAGGTAATCGTTTGCTTGACTTAATATGTTGTTCGATCTTGATATCATGTAACATGCAAAATTTCCTGCATTGGAAGCCACTGTCATCCATGCTGCTATATAAGTTTTAAGTAAGCTCAATGAGGATGCTAGAACACAACCTAAATTACTTTGCAACTCTATTGCGTAACTTCTCAGTTTCTTTAATTAATGACACGATAATGTCTTTCAAGAATATTGGAAAAGTTTTGGTAGTTGAACAAACCTTCTGCTGGTTTTCCGTTGATTTTCATAATCGTTAACATACTTTGCCATTAAAAGAAAATACTAAGTTTTGCTTGCCTTCACTGACAGATGTCTGTTTTTCCTTGGTTATCATTAGAAACATGATATTGAATTAGACTCCGACAATTGATGCAGGACAGACCCATGGTCCCCATGGGTTGACCTGCCTTTGGGCCTAGCCCACCTATCTTTATCCTATTTTAGTTAATTTATTAGAAGTTGTGTTTTTTTAAAGATTTATGTCTTTTAGTTGAATGTTTTAATCTTGGCCGTCAAGTGTGTTTAGATGGTCAGGATTAGTTCTAGGTTTCTATTTTCTTATATATATATATTTATATGATTGTAAATCCTTTTGACTCCTTAACTAATGATTAACGAAACTTTACTGAGTGATTTTGGGGCGTCCCAAGTTCTCCCTTCTTCCTCGCTTGCGAAGGGGAGTTTGGCGTGAGGCTAATTTTCAGGTGAAAGCTTGACCCATCCCTTCCACCCTCCCATCTCTAGTCCCTCTATATCTACCCACTCCACATCATTTGGTATTAGAGTCGAAGATCGATCCATCCTGGATTTGAGATTCGGCAACCCATCATCCCCCTCAGATCCAACACCCTCATTCCTACGGATCCAAAATCTACAGCAGTCGTACCAACATATTGTTGATGCAGGAAAAACCCATGGTCCCCATCGGTTGACCCGCCTTTGGGCCCAGCCCACCTACCTTTATCCTATTTCTTGTTATTTTATTAGAAATTGTTATTTATTTATTTATTTAAACTTATGTCCTTTAGTTGGATGTTTTAATCTTGGCCATCAAGTGTGTTTAGATGGTCAAGATTAGTTCTAGGTTTCTATTTTCTTATATATATGATTGTAAAGCCTTTTGGCTCCTTAGCTAATGATTAATGAAACTTTATCGAGTGATTGTTTGGTGTTCCAAGTTCTCTCTTCTTGCTCACCCACGATGGGGAGTTTGGCGTAAGGCAAATTTTCAGGCGAAAGCTTGACCTATCACTTTCCATCCTCCATCTTTGCTTTCCCCGCATTTGGTACCTCCTGTATCTCTACCCGCCCCGCGTCTAGTACCATGCTCCACATCAGCAACTTGGTGCTTTAGAAGCTCTCATGCCGGTTGTGAAATACAACTATGTTCCCATTCCACCCAAAACCATTAACCACATTGTTCATCTTACCTAATTTGGTTTCCGGTTGTGAATCACTCGGACCATCTACTGAACCTAATTTGGGATTTTTCTGAAATTCCCAAAATACCCTCACTATTTTCCAAAATTCCAACTTGTTTCTCTAAGGCACTGAATTGGGTCCAAATGCTCTCAAAACTTCGCCAAACTCCTTGAACACTATTCTAACATGTAAACCTAGGTAATTAACATATGAACATGCTTACAACTAATTAAACACAATTAATTTGTATTAAACACAGTAGTTAGGGGTTGGGGTCTTACATGACATATATGCACTTGTGCACAAATCTTGGGTGTTTCTTTGAAGGGAATTTTCTTGCATGCTTGGGGCTCTATTTGTTGTATTATTGTTGTCCGGCGTTCGCCCTTTTCTATTGGATTTATCTTATCAAAATAAGAACAAATATCTATTTCTAACTAATTAGCTGCTCATATCACTCGTCTATTTTAATGCAATGAAGTGCAATTTACTTACATTTGGTGCCTGTGTTTAGGTTTATGATGAATCTTTGAATACTTTGCCGTCCACCAAGATGTTTTGCCTGTATGCAAGGTTTTGGTTGGATCTCATTGATTCTAAACCGGGAGGCCTTGAAAGTTCAGGTTTTGGTAATATTGCTGATCATGGTGCAGAGTTCACATCAAACCTGCTGAGAGTTTATGAAAAAGCAGAAGCCAGAGGATGCCTTACTGACGATCTTGCTCACCAATATGTTTCATTTTACTTGAAATTGGATAGAATAGATGAGGCCAGAAATTTAGCCAAAAAGCTCTGTGATGGAAAATTTTCAGGGGTAGCAAAGTTATGGGTCTTAAGGGCTTCAATTGAGATGAAATGCGCCACTAGTAAATCTGCTTCAGTGACCAAGAATGACTTGCAGTCACTCTTTGAAATCCTAAGGAAGGCATTGTCAAAAGTAGCAGTTCCAGAAGCTGAAAGCTTATGGTTTATGGTATGCTACTATATGCCTCATTTATTTATTGTTCTCTGATGATGCCGGATCTTCTTTTACCATCTTTATTGATAGGTATTAGACCAAGATCTTAGCTTCTATAATTTTCCATAGAGTAATACAACATAAAAATCTTGTCGTTCTAAGATTCTGAAGCTGTCCTCTAGGGCTCGTTTGACAATTTACTAGGTTAGTAAAAATAATGTAAAGCCTCTATTTTTCAGACAAGGGGTCACATCAAAAGTACACATCTTCAAAATTCCCTCCTTAAAAAAAAAAAAAAAAAAAAAAGTCAAAAACCAACCTCCTTTCTCCACCAAATGACAAAAAAACCTGCTTTGTACACAAAAAGATTCCCTACCAATCCACTAAAGACAAAATACCATCATAACCCCCATATATTTTATTCCTTCTTGATTTGATACTTTACATCACTTTTACTTTAATAGTAAATTGCCAAACTGGCCTGCCTTTAACTTGATCATGCTAACTTGTCTTTTGAAAACTGGGATTTTTTCACTGTCGGTTTGTATATTAGGCAGTAAAGTTTCTGTGAAATTCATGGTTTAAATGTTAGCTTTTGCAGGAAAAAAAAATTGAACATCTTGGTGATGGAACCCAATAGGCTGGGTAGCAGTGGGCCTATTTTTTGGGCCTCCTTTTGTAGGTCTTGTTCCCGTGGTTGCATCAGTCGGTATTGTAGCTATCATGTGGTGTGCATATGTATTTGATTGGTAACATGACTGGAACCTACAACCTCAAGGTCTTTATAGTGAGCCCCTTCCGCTGTGTTAGGAGCTCTAGTCATGTAGCACATATCATGTGTGTGTGTGCGCGCGTGTGCGCATGCGTGCATCCTTCCCTCACCATATGGCGAGGGACAAACTCAATGGGGCCCCCACCTTATCTCTCATAGTAAGGTGAGAATCTCTTATAGGAGCATCTCCATATATATATATGAGAGGGGCTCTCCTAAGTTGTAGCTTATGTTATCCTAAGTTGAAACAGTATGCAAAATCATCTCTATCGTAAGCTGCCTCAAATCATCGTCTCCAAAATCAAGATAAATCCAATTAGGACTAGATTTTCCAGTTCCATCATGCCAAAAACAGAAATAATCGACCTTGATTTGTGGGACGACCTTGATTTGTGGGACCAACACTGTTTCGGCTTAAGATAACAAAATCTGCAGCTTAGGAGAGCCTTGCTCTATATATATTGTTGTTTATCCGTTGTCCATCGTGTAATGTCACACCTGGGGCCCAACCCCTAGTCGCCAGGGTGGTTACTTTTCTGAGCACGATGGCTCTTTTCTACTTATACCAACCAGCTCTCAAGCCTCAGCTTCCTTAAGGGGGACTTTGACGTCCCTTTCCAATTAAATCCATGCATCTTTAACTATTTATATGTGGCATAACATTTACATGAAATCTAAGTTCCATGCCATCACATGCCCATTTAACTAAAAGTTAGGTTATGTTTCCATATAATTGTTTTGTCTGACTCTTTAGTTAATCAGAAATATCTAGAGGTGGAAAACGGGTCGGGTCAACTGTGTCCAAAGTTGGGACTACAACCTGTATCCAACCCGTTTCCCAAACGGGTCAGATTTTTCAACCCACATCCGTGGCGGGTCAAGTCAACCTGACCCTATCTGTCTTGACCCGCAATCGTACACTTGGTTTGGGTTTGTTGGAGAGAGAGAGAGAGAGAGAGAGAGAGAGAGAGAGAGAGAGAGAGCACATGCATTTGTATTGCTGAGAGGGGATTTTTGATGCATATATACTATATAGAGAATTTTAACTATGTTTCCTATCCCAAAATCGTCCAAAATGCATAGATCTCCTTGCTCCAATTGCAAATGCTAGGGAAACTACTCAAAACCATCAAAATGCACAGATCTCCTACCTCCTATCTCCAATGTTAGAGAAACAACCCATTTCTCCTTTTCTCATGCTGTTCCTCCACCAACCAGCTGTTCCTCCACCAACCAGATCTACCAAACCCTCGCATCAAATTTTTTCCTGTGCTGTGAATCTGCGTGCCCTCTTCTTTTTGTTCATTTCGATAGATGATCTGTGAAAGGGGTGAGAGAAATTGAAAAAGAATGGGCCAACCTGATCCGCTTTTATACAGGCCATGAAAACCTGACCTATGACCACCTGTATATTTTGCATGTTGAGTTCAACAGGTCAAAACCGGGTCGGGCTAGGGTCTGTTAATGGGTTAGGTCAAGTATTGACGCCCATAAATATGCCTGCATGAAAGAAGATTAAATCAGATTTGTTATGTTGTCATCCTATTGACAGAATCCTCAATCAGGTCCTAAATCCTAACGACTGAATCCTAAAGAGAAAGATTCGTATCTATGCAACGAATCCCAATTAAATGTGAATCTTAAGATTCAGGTGTGAGTTTTACAATTCAATACTTGTTTTATCGAATCTCACAATTCAGGCAATTATTCCAAGGGAGAATGGCCTCAGTTGGATGGTTTATATTATTTATTTTTTACTTTCTTTCTTTTTAATTTTTTTATTTTAAAAGGTCATCTAGTGATTAGCAAAACCTCGAAGATTTGTTTTTTTTTTATTCTGGGGAGGATTTAAAAACAAATAAGGAACGGACACGTTTCTAAATATTCGACTATGTGCATGGGTCTTGTCTTGCATTCAGTTTTTGTTTAAATTTCTTTGGTTTTTTCTTCATGAAGTTTTTTTTTTTTTTTTTTTTTTTTGTTAGTTTGTTTTAGGAGACATCCTAACCATGCAAGGTTGAAGACTTGCGTTTTCATCATTATCATTGTCGTCATCATCGTAGAGCCTTGTTCCAACTATGGTGGAGCATTGGTACATGAATTCTGTTTCTCAATTCTGATCTATTATGGGCCAAATCCATGGATAACCTTACTGCAATCCATTTCCTCTTCAGCCTACCCCTTTTCCTTGGTGGGCCATCAACTTTCATAGAAAGACTTTTCTTCACTGAGACCCTTTTATGGGGATCCAAATGAGCCCCTTAATGACTTCGATTGGCCATCTAAGCAAGCCCAAAAGGATCAAATTGATCCAAATGGGCCACCAATAATGGTCTGCATGTTATCAGACTTGAGCCCACATGGATCTGGCCCAAACTTCACCCAAAATGCATTCAACCAGGCTAAGCTGGTCACCTATGGCTAGGTGGCAGTCCACAACATGTGGCTGGTCCATTAGGATTAGTTGTGGAGCCCTATAACGCTAACAATTAGGGCCCGTTTGGCGATTTACTAGGTTAGTAAAAGTAATGCGGTCACATCAAAAGTACACATCTTCAAAATTTCCTCATCCTTAAAAAAAAAAAGAAGCAAAAAAGCAACCTCTTTTCTCCACTAAACGCAAAAAAAACCCACTTTTTACACAAAAATGTCCAAAAGATTCCCTACCAATCCACTAAAGAAAATACCATCATAACCTCCTCATATTTTATTCTCTATTGATTTGATGCTTTACATCACTTTTACTTTAATAGTAACTTGCCAAACGGGCCCTTGGGGGTGCTCAGATTTTTCATAAAACAAACAGGTTCTAAATTTTTGGAGCATTTTCCCTATTTGGTCTCTTTATTAAAGAAGGATAAGGATTCTTTAAGTTGGCAATTAGTTACAAAGATCTACAAGAGACATATTTCGTGCAAGTGATGATCATATTCCTACAAGGGAGGAACGTCTGAGTTGGTGGACTTATTATTATCAGAATCCTACAATTCGTATTCTGAATCTCGAATCCTATCTCGGACCCTAGAGGAAAATGATTCGTATCTATGCTATGAATCCCATTTATAGATGAGTCTAAGGATTTAGGTGTGAATCTTACGATTCGATACTCGATTCATCGAATCTACTATTCAAGCGATTCAGTCGACCGAGAATGACAAGAATCAATAAGTTAATATTAATAATCTTTAACTTTTTTTCTTTCTTTATTCTTTCTTTCTTTTCAAACATTTACTTTTAAAATGTTATTTAGTAGTGAATGAAACGTCCAAACCTCTTTTGAGGGAGGTTTTATAGATGAATAAAGAATATGCATTTGATTAAAGTGTTCAACTATAGGTATGAGGCTTATCCATATTTTCTCTTTTTTTTTCTTAATCTTTTTTGGGTTTTTTCTTTATTAGTATTTTCTTAACTTCAAGAGATATCCTAATGTGTAAAATTGATGGTTTGGATTTTATTTTTACTTTTACATTTTGATTTAATGATAACAAATAATAAGTATATATTGATGCCCTAAATTTTTTTGACTATTTACACATCATTTAGTAGATATTAATATATATCACGATGCTTTTGATATGATTGTATGATATACTTATTTGTTATTGTATTTATACTACTTTGATTGGGAAAATGGATGGACTATGAATAACTACTACTCTTTTTTTTTTTTTTTTTTCCTTTTTAATTTATAATTAATTTTCATATTTTAGAAAAAGAAAAAAATCACACGATTTGTGATACAATTCACGATTTGATTTGATTAATGGGTATGAACAATTTGTGATACGATTCTTATTTTCAGAACTATGGGTGGAGTGCTTCCAATGAACACTCCTTTCGCTTTGAGTTGTGAAATCTCTTTAATTCGGGTTTTTTTTTTTTGGTTAAGACTTTATGCGTGTTCGAAATTTATTTTAGATTCGGGGCTTTATTTTATTTTGTAAAAAGTTTATATATTGCTAGTGTATGGGATGTCCATCCCTAAGTTATGTTCAATTATCTATATCTTTAATAAAATTGCTTTGTTTGCAATTGTCTACCTTCTCCGTTGGTTTGAGTTTCTCCCAAAGGATTAAAGATAGTAGATATCTATGTTGGGTTTGTGTGATCCACGCGGTAAATGAATCTCTACTTTTCTCCTCGTTTGAGTGGATTTTCCTATTGATTGAAAATTAGGGTATTTTCGGCTCATAGGTGATTGGATGTGGCTTCCCTTAATTGCGTTAATTGGTATCAGACCCAAAAGTTCGTTATCATTGTTTGATTTCAATTATCTATTTTTATGATACCTCTCCATAAAGTCATTGGTTGTAGGCATAACGTTGAGGATGACGTTCATAACCCTCATGTCACGACCTGAGAACCGGATTACCGAAACTATCCGACCTCGGGACGCGAGTTAAGAAATTAAGCATTGTATATAGTTCGCAGGATCTGCAGCGTGAATGAGGATAATAAAGTTCCATCACAAACGTGAATATTTTTGCGGAAGGTCACGTGGCCTTACGACCTGAAGTCCGTGGCCCTCGGATTCCGTGTCGCAACCCAATGCTTAACATATGCTCACTATGAGATAATACATCATCGGACTAGAAAATCATACCCCATAAGATACAGAGCAAAGCAGTGCCCAGGGTATTTCATTGCCCAATATGTTCGAGTTACAATAAAAGTATATTAATTACAACCAAGAAGAAAGGCTAGTACAAAAAAGTAAACTAAAGCACAAGATACCCCCCAGATGTTACATGATCTCAAGGCAAGACATGATGTCTAATTGACACCAACAACACAATTCTCACCTAAGCACTATGGCTCCACAACCGCCTTTGCAAGCACTTCCTACCAACCTAGGGTAATCCTACTGCACCCAGTGTAGCCAGGTCAGGTTATGAAAACCTGCCAAGTAGTTCAAAATAAATAACAATATACGTATATCAAATATGAAATAAAGACAAGTACAGGTTAGCAGTATTACAATGAAAGTAAACTACGTTGGTCATGCTTGAATAGTAAAACAATGGCATAAGGGATCAAATTAAAGACAATATAACATGTACGAAAGTACTATAATTGGCGTAATACAATCCTGGCAACCCATGTCGGCTAAATTCTCTCAACTGCATGGCGTGGATACAGGAGTGTTGAGGAGGGAGCTTGAACTAAAAAGGTCCAACCCACGCAGTTGCGTCGCGGAACCATGGGGAGGCAAAATCCCAACTAACACGACGGATACAGGAGCGCCGGCAATGGGGTGGAAATTGGAAAACCTGTAGTAGTGTAAATCAGTCTAAAGCCCCAAAGACAGCCGGGGCCAATTGTCTGGGGACCGAAGCTCGGTGGTGCCGACTCAAATGGTCAAATAAACTAGACTGGTCATATCGTGTCATGTCTAGAAGGGAACTGAAGCATTTCGGCATGAAATGGTCCAACCCAAATGGGTAAACGAGTATAGGTGGATTCGAGTGATTGGACGGGGTAGGGCAGTTGAACGCTCGCACGCCAAACCAAAACACTCCAACGTGGATTCGGTCACTAGGGAGGAGCAAGGTAGAGAATGCGTGCTAACTTCCGAACGTGACCAACATAAGTCAAATCTCCTAGGCCGGGTATGGCTGGTTCATGTGACAAAAAAAAGGGAATAAGAGTGATGTGCACACTCTGTGCATGCGTGTAAAAGGAATGGACCCGACATAATGATTTATAGACATTCAAGGAAGCCATTACAATTTACAATGACCAAGCTAGGTTTTGGATCGCCTTTTGAATGCCAACACAATACTATTCGACCCTATGCATCCCAAAGATGACATCATCATGGTATCAAGTTCCTTAGTGATTCCGATCTTGGGGTGACATTCATGATCATTAGTTGCATACACTTGATTAGGATTGCCGGTACGTGTTTCCGGACAATGCCCGGGGTGTATGACAGCTCACCCACACACCCACGTGGTCTAGAACATGAGTCCAAGGCAAAAGTGAAGGGTCCCACCTATGTTCTAAGGTTCAAGCATGAGAACCCATGGCCTTTTGGTGCACTAATCGTTCAATTAGTGTGGCATTCGATGGCCTAAAGGTGTTTAAAAGGGTTTTGAAAAGCATTGGAGGAAGTTAGAAAAGGTTCGGATCAGTTTGAAGGTCAATAGAGCACCCCCAAATTGTGAAACAGTATAACTGTGCATCATAACTGGGTGGAAATACAGGCACAACAGGGGAAAACTCTCAGTGTTCCGGTCGACCAAGGTCTTACCCAGTCGACCTGGAACAAAAGGTGCATGGCACAACCGGGGAAATACCCAGTTGTCTTGGTCGACCGAGATACGACCGACCACACTATCTGACACACTTCCGGGGGCTTCCGAAAGTACTGTACAGGTGACTTCCGGGGCTCTGTTTTGGGGGTGTTTTCTATGAAAAATCAAGGGGGTTCTTTCATAACTTTTGGGAAACCAAATTCCATGAAATCTAGCACCAATTTAAGACATAATTGAGCTGATTTTAAAGAGGAAAGCTAGCATGGAATTCATGGACATGAGCCATATAGAACACTATATGCACGGAATTTAAATTGAACTTTCTTGCCTTGGTGTCCAAGCACTACAACCCACTTCTAATCTTCCAAAATCAACCTCTAAAAACTCCCCTAGTGGCTGGAAATCTCTCCTCCAAAACCTCCAAAAATCCTACCCAAAAGGCTGAGCTGCTGATTGCAGAGAATGAAATGGGAGAAGAAAGTCCACATTTACTTGAGTCGTGAAGAAAACTGATGGGGTGGACTAATATAAGTGCGTGGAAAGTGGGCTTCACGACTTAAGTAAATGTGCGGGTCCGGAACTCAGTCTTCTGGACCTCAGTTGGAAAAAGACAAGGTATGAAATGGTCTGAAATTAAATTCTCTTTCTAATGAGCACAAGTTTGACACATTTCGGGGGTCCGAAGAAAAAGCAACTATTTGGTCAAAGGGATTTGATTTATGATGAAATGGGACGATTGAGGGGGTCTCGAGGCCTCCTGGATTCGAGTTGAATACGAAAGTTGTTGGGAACGATTATACTGATCTAAAGAGCTCAAAATCACAATTTTACAGAATTTACGAAAAAACCCTCCACTTTCTCAAAATTACACAGGTCCTCTTTAGGCATCAAACTAGGTTCGAAGGCGTTCAAAACTCCCCAAAGCTATTGAAAAGCTATACTAATACTCAAACCAAGTTAATTAGCTTCTAATCCGACTTAGTGAACTAACTATGCACTTAATTAGCACTAATCGCGGAGATTTGGAGTCGGGGTCTTACACCTCATGACCCACAAATCTGGAAACTCAGATTCTAGGTAGGCAAGTTGAGAACCTGACTTGGCATTTGAATCACATTGAATCCTGAGATTAGTTGTTTGATGAGTCGGCCTATGAATGTGACGACAACTATTCATTTGTGATGATGATTATATGATGGATCATATGATATTGTTATTGAGCCGATTTACGATGATGAGTCGAATGAAGATTGTGACGAGGAACTTGCTAAATTGATTTGGGATGTATATAAAGATGATGATGATACCCACGATCATTTTTGATAGATCTTAAGATAAATAGTGTTGTTAAAATCATTTTTTATGAGCATCAAGATTATGAAGAAGTAATTTCAATTATTAATGATGAGAAGATTAAGTTATTGGATGGAGTAGATGTGGAAGACAAACTTTGGAGGGTGCCATTGTGACTGTTGCTTTATTGGAGGGTGCAAGTCTGGTAGACATGGTTAAAAATAGCAGCCGCTACGCTACTATCGGCTGTAGCAGTCAAGGCCGCTACGCTATTTTGAAAATAGCGGCGCTACAGTCTAAAACCTAATAGAGCCAAGTAATTTTAATTTTAAATACTTTTTTTCCTATCTCTTCTCTTCAATAGTCTTTCCTAAAGTTATCTCTACCCTTATATAGTTTCAAATCATTAAAGAAATACAATATTGTTTGCTATTCAAGATTCAAAAAAAATTGACCATTTAAAAAATTCATACCGCTACACCGCTACGTATCACCGCAACCGCTACATATCGCCTGTTACATGGCGTTTTGGCTACTAACCGCTACGCCTGCCGCAACTGCTATTTTGATCCTTGCTGGCAGATGTTAATATGGATGGTTTGGATGTCATTAATTGTACATTTGATCTATAGATGTCAAACCGGACCGTGACGGATTATGTTGATCCTTTCTTGCAATTAATCCAATGGCAAGATAGAAGTCAATCTTCTGAATCGAGTTATTACAGATTCCCACATTTTCAGCTGTAGCTAAAAGATCCAGAAATTTATGTGAATGAGTTGCAGTGGAAGCAAGTGGAACTGAGTGAATGGTGGACACAGGTTTGAGATCGGTTCTTTTTTAAATGGGGGAGTTTGATGCAGAAGCATAGGGTGCAAATTTCATGGATCCTGTAGTTGATCAGGCCTTTGATTACATGAATTGATTTGATCGATCACATGGATTTTGAACCATCTTAATCCAGGCCCAATGAAGAAAAGGGCTTACACCAAATTTTGAATGGCTAAGATGAAATGAAATGGGTCATAGATTTGAAGCTATGACCCTTAGGGTATCCAAATTAGCCCCTTAGGGGTCTGATTGGCCATCTAACCAAACACAAAAGGATCCTATTGATTTAAACAGGCCACCACTAAATGGACTGCATGTTAGCAGACTTAAGCCCACTTGAACCTGGCCCAAACTTTGCCTAGAATGCATGCTACCTGGCCTAAGTTGGTTGCCTGTGGCTGGGTGGCAGTCCGCAACATGTGGCTGGTCCATTAGTTTAAGACGCAGAGGATCATAATGCTAATAATTAGGGATGCTCATACTTTTCATGAAACAAATGTTTCTAATTTTTGGAGCTATACATACCTATCATATGATTTGTATCAGCTGAATCAATAGCCCATTAGACATTGTCTTCAGTTTTCATGAAACAAATGTTTCTAAATTTTTGGAGCCTTTTCCCTATTTGGTATCTTTATTAAAGAAGGATAAGGATTCTTTAAGTTGGCAATTAGTTACAAAGATCTACAAGAAGCATATTTCAAGCAAGTGATGCTCATAAGGAACGTCCAAGCTGATGGAGTGCTTCCAACAGCACTTCTTTCTTTTAAGTTTTGAGTTATGGTAACTTTTTCAATTTGGTTTTTTCTCCTCATATTTTTAGGACTTTATGAGTGGTTGGGATTTTTTTTTTTAGATTTAAGGCTTTGTTTCGGTTGGTAAAACAGTTATAAATTTCAAGTGTGTCGGA
Source organism: Umbellularia californica (assembly GCA_028538565.1). Lineage (NCBI taxonomy): Eukaryota > Viridiplantae > Streptophyta > Magnoliopsida > Laurales > Lauraceae > Umbellularia > Umbellularia californica. The sequence continues at coordinate 20,727,217 of JAPQWN010000010.1, forward strand.
CGTCCCTTCCAAAGTTGTTTTTAAAATTATATTTCTTCAATAAAATTGCTTGGTTTGTAATCTTGTACTTTTCTTCCCCATTGGTTTGATAGATTGTACCCCAAAGGTTTGATGATATCTATGGTGGATTTTCGCAATCAAGGGTGAGAGAGTCTCTACTTTTCTCCTTATTTGAGTGGATTTTTCTGTTTACTAGAGATTTTGTTATCTTTGGCTCACAAATCACAATCGATCAGATTTAGCTTCCCTTGACTGCATCAATCCTTCCCAAGTTACTTGTGTGAAGGTACCATTGGCAATTTTGATACTCCCATGATAAAGATGGGATGTAAGATTGAAACTGAGAACCCATACCTATCATATGATTTGTTTCAGCTGAATCAATAGCCCATTAGACATTGTCTTCAGTTTGTATGGTTTCATATAATCCCTCGTCTTAAGAAGCCAATGCAGAAAGACTATGAGATGAGGGATTATATGAAACCATACAAACTGAAGACGATGTGTTCCTTATGTCCATTGCTTGAAGCTTCTGTCACAGATACCTAGCCTCATCTTCGAACTTTATTTTAATCTTTATCAACATATTTCTCTTTACACGTGGATTATTAGACTTTTATGACAGTCAGAGTTGCAGATGTATTAGGGTTATTATCCAAGAGATCCTAACACATCTCGCAAGCATGTCTGTATCTCCCACCATGGCTCTACCTCTACCATCACTGTATTTTTACTTGCAAGCGCTGAACCATCTGAAGAAGGACGAGAAGAATTCTTCACCAACGTAACTCTCCTTCGACTCTCTTCACCTCGAAGAAGTGTATACGCTATTCTGCTAGGAGGTTATGGATCCTGGCTAGTCACCTGTGCACACAGTCCCCTACTCTGAATTTGCACCACCTAGAAGCTCAAATAGATGCTTTTGTTTCACTTGCTTTTTTGCACAATAAGGTTCAGAACTCCAAAGCAAAGCCAACTCATACCACAAGGCTCTAAATTTGGCATATTAATCACTAACATATAACACTTCTTGTTTAAGTGCTGGAACTTCTTGTGTCAAGGCTAGTCGCACTTCTTCGTTGGACTCGGTCAACCCCATTTGAGGCGTTGATCTACTTGATCGCGGATATGGGGCTGCACCAATTTGGTATCAGAGCTGAAATCCTGTGATTACTTGAAAGGCAATTGTCTTTTTGGGCTTTTATCTCTCTTGTCATCCATCCGTTCCATCATCCCAACCCTAAATCAACATCGTGTCACAATTCATGTCACTGTTCATACCCAATCTCAACCCTTTGAATCCTAATTCCGAAATCCCCAAACAGTAACCACACCCTATCAACACCCAAAACTATTCACCACTAAAATCCCCTTCACCATAACCCCTCAAACCTAAACCACGTCAATTAGAGCCCTAAACCAGACGATGGCTTGGTTAGGTTTCGGTGATTTTGGTTAGTTATCATTAGATCTCGGCGTTAGTCCAACCTTCGATGTTGTAGATCTCATGCTATACCGTGGACATGACAATAATGAAGAATCTGAAGAATAGGCCATTACTTAAGTAGTTGCTCCACGTGCGGATAAAATCATTGATGTTCTCAATGATCAGCTTGTTTCTACTCGACAAGGAGGATTCCAAAAGTTCCTAGTCCGTTGGAAGAACTGTTTGATCTTTAATGCTACATGGCAAGGATCAAAATAGCGGTTGCGGCAGGCGTAGCGGTCAGTGGCCATACGTAGTGGTTGCGGTGATACGTAGCGGTGTAGCGGTGTGAATTTTTTAAATAGTCAATTTTTTTTTAATCTTGTATAGCAAACAATATTGTACTTCTTTAGTGATTTGAAACCATATAAGGGTAGAGATAACTTTAGGAAAGACTGTTGAGGAGAAGAAATAGGAAAAACAGTATTTAAAACTAAAATTACTTGGCTCTATTAGGTTTTAGACCGTGGCGCTGCTATTTTCAAAATAGCGTAGCGGTCGGTCGATAATGCGGGCGCTACGCTACGTAGCGGCCGCTATTTTGTACCATGCTACATGGATTACTTTTACCGACTTCTGGTGCCTTAATCCGGAATCCGGATCTCTATGAATATTATCAATCCATAAACTTGTCGTAGTCAAGTTTTTCCAAGTCGGGGAGAGTTGATGCAATGCGGACGAAGATCACGCCTAGGTCAACTGGGCGGGACCATTGACCATTGGTTAACCCAGTCCATTGGGTTCAGTCCGGAGGCTCTATTTGACCAAGAGCTACTTTGAAGTTCTAATTTTATACTATTTCTATTTATATTCCTTGTTTGATTTAAGAAATAATTCTAATTAGCTAGTTTCCTAATTTATTTAGATTTCTTAAATATTAGAAGGAATTGTGTGCTAAGGAACGATCCACTCTATATATACACGAGTACCTCTTGTAAATGCTTATTCTTATTATCAATTAATGAAGATTTCCGAGTTTCTATCCAATTGTGGTGTTTTTCCTTATCATGAGTTTTTTCTTGTTTGGAATCCCTTCAGTGGATTCGATCACCCCCATCAGAGGTGGTGATCTACTACTTGATTGAAAATCTGGGGTTGCACCACCCTGTGATGGGAAAAAAAGAAAAGAGAAAATAAAGAAGAATTTTGAGAAAAGAATGGTTCTTCCACTTGTGAAAAACTCCCTAAATATTTTCTACATTTAGACATTAGTCAACTTTGCTATGAAATTAAAGAAAACTCAAAACTATATTTCTTAACAGTATATAGATCCCCATTTTTTTTGCCTTCCACATATATACATCCCGATGTAGGCCCAAGGTTTAGGGATTGTGTGGTGCCAAGTACATGTCCGTAGAGACTACAACATGAAGGATGCACCTCCGAGGGATAGAAAAACACATGATAATTCTATTCAATAATCAAAGTTAGAGAAATAAAAATTGGAAACATAATCCTAATTACAAATTTTAAATAAAACTAGAAACTAATGACTATAATTATTGAATTGAAAAAAATTCTAAATCTACTTGCCGGCCCCCACACTTGGGTCATCCCTTTTGCATCATTACCCCCAGGTTGAAAGAAGAGTTTGACCTCGAACTTGGTTCTTCACCAATGACACCAAACTATATCTTTATAATCTTCACCAATGGCAAAAGTAACTTGCCATCTATGTCACACTTGCACTTCATCACCTGTCATTAGCTGTTTGACAAAGTAGGGATGATTGTGCTTATAAAGCTTCAGCTTCAAGCGATCAATATGATTGTGAGAGATGACGTTTTCATAACTCCCGCCATCAACTACAACTGTGCAATTTTGCCCATGTATAGTACCTACTGAACGAAAAATATTTTTTCCCAACCATTTCTTCTCAATAGTGGGTGTAGATTCTTGGAGGACCAAGAGAGCTTCGCCATCCTTTTTGGCTTCTATTTCCTCCACTTTCTCTGTTTCTTTGTCTTTAGGATCATCTTGTGTGTTTGGTTCATCGAGTGCACCTTCCATTAAGTTTATTCGTGTTCGACATTCAAATGAATGATGACCCTTTTACTTACAATGAAAACATGTGAACCTATTATGGTCTTCAAACTTGGAGAAAATTCTTTCTGAGGAACTAGCACTTGGATTAGAATTTGGTTTTGATGGTCCTTTTGTGCAGGCCATTTAGATACTAAATTCTCGAGCCTAATAATTTGCAGTGTCTTCGGCCTTGATGGCATGTTGGACGATCTCATCAACATTATCAAAACTCATGAATGCAAGGATATGTTGTATGTCAATTATCAACCTATGAAACTATCGGCCAACCAAAACATCATCAGCCTCATTTAAGCCACAACGAGCTTGTATTGCCATAAAATCTTCAGAATACTCAACAACTGTCTTGGATCCTTGTTTCAAGTCTTGAAAGCTTGAACATATATCTCTTGAATAATTGACGGGAATGAACTTTTGCTTCAAAATTTGTTATCTCAATCCATGTCTCAATGGTTTCTATATTTTGATTCCTTTTCTGCTTTTGAAACTCGGCCTACCGTATTGCAGCATAATTACGAAATCGAGTTGCTACAAGAGTGACTTTATGGCCCTAAGTCATTGGCTCATGTGCGAAAATATTTTCGCTACATACTAACCTATCCATAAACTCATCCGGTTTCAGTTTTCCATCATATTCGGGAATCATGAGTTAAATTCCTAAATCTCGATCAACATTGACTACTAGTTGAGCTCTTTGATTCCGAATATTTCATCCATCATCTCGGTTAGCATCCCCACACTAATTATTTTCCAAAATTGTTATTCTGGTATCCATTCGTAAAAGAGTTTTTTGGAGTTGAGCAATCGTTGCAGATAATTGAATAACATTTTCCATTAATTCTACAACGATTTCTATCAGTTCCTCCATAGTCCTGGATGAAGACTCCACTTCTGCCTTATGAACCACCATATTTATTTTTTAATGCAATCTTTAAAAAAATGACCGATCTGATGGGTAGATCTGCTCTCCACGAACGTGTAGGCAAAACTGGATTTGAAATCGGAGCTCGAAAGGCTCTTTAATAATGAAATCACACTTTGACCGTTGATATGGTTAAATGCGATTGATTGTAATTTCTGTGTTAATGTCACACGTACTCTGCTCCTACACTATAGTTTAAAGCAAGTAATCCTCGATCGGGTCAGACCTAACCCACTATGGACTTGGGCCCTAAGCAGACCCACTCAGGCTTGCAAAATGACTCGTCTGGAATGTGTCAAGAAACATGTGAAGCCCTCTTCCTATGGCCTTGGTCTTTGTGTCTGAAGAGGAAAAAAAGGGCTGAATTCCTTTTCTTTTGGTTATCGTTCCTTAAGAGGAAGAGGAGAGGGGTCCGACGCTTCGATCGTGCTCGACGAAGAGAAGAGAAGGAACTGCAGCTTTCCGGAGATTCGAGTCACTTGCACGACACACCTTGGCGATGGCAGGTTATGGTGGTTGCTCGTTGCGTGATGAGGAGGGCACAGTGGTTGGAGATGACAAAGTTGGGTAGATGGCTTCATGGGCAGTGCTTGTGCACAGGCGCTGGGTGCGCCTACTCTGTTTTTGCCTTTTTTTTTTTGGCAACAATGGAGAAGGGTTTTGGTAGTTTATGTTTATATTCGATGGGGAATGGGTTTTTGGACGAGGGTGGACTACGGATGGGTGGAGACGGTGGATGGGTTGGTGGTGGTGGGGATTTGGTTTGGTGGTTTGGGGTTGCAATGGGTTTCGGCAATTGAGAATATGGGTTCAGGGATAGGGATCGATGGTGGTGGGGCTACGATAGCGATGGAAGGGATTAAGGATGGATGGATTGGCTCCGATCAAAGATTGGAGCGATGTGGATCTTAGCTCTAATACCAACTGATCCAGACCCTAGGGTTAGGGCTTATGTGGGTGCCGAAGCACGTGTCCGCAGATACTTCAAACACATCTTTGAAGAGACTTCAACACGAAGGATGCACCTTCGAGGGATAAAAAAACCCACAATAATTCTATTCAATAATCGAAGTCTAAGAAATAAATTACTAAATGCAATATAAATAGGAAAATCAAACTTAGGGCCTAAGAAAACCTAATTAAACTAGGAAACTAAATAATATTGGAAACAAAATCCTAATTACATTTCTTTAAATCAAATTAGAAGCTAATAACTATTTATATATATGAAAGGGACTGATTTTAATTGAAATCAACCTTAATCCATTTTGACTCCCATTCAATTTTGACCTTTTTAAAAACATCCGAATGCCTTGTCTCCCTTTATTACACAGAATTGCTCTTGCAAAAGAAAAAAGAGGCTAAATCCCAACTTCTCCTATCCGAGCCACATCAACCTCAATGTTTCTCCTTCATTGTCTTTAATACAATGTATAAATCAGCCATAGCATTTCTCCTTCAATCTATTTAATACAATAAATCAGCCACAACATTTTTCCTTCAAGCTCTTTAATACCTTTAAATTCAAGGGATCATCAGGTTACGTAAAGTTATTTCATTTTTTTTTTATATTTTGATATATACAATAAATTTTAATGATAATAGATAATAATTTTTTTTATTTTAATTTTTGTTTCTCTTAAAATCCTAAGGTTTAATATCGTTGTAAAAAAAAATCTTAAGGTTTAATGTATTTCCATTTTTTTGGCCCGAGCTTTGTTGCTAGTAATTACTGAATTAAAAAAAATTCCTAAATCTACTTACTGGGCCCCACACTTGGGTCATCTGTTCTGCACCACATCCCTCAACTTTTTTAGACAATTGCAACTGGCCGCCAATCAACCTTTCGGTTCCCCATAAACTAAATTACAACTATCCACCAAAGTAACTTTTGTGGGGGGAGGAGTCGCCGTGGCAATAATAATAAAAGAAGTCTTAAATCCAAGAGCCTCAAATCCACACAAATTGATATAAAATCAAGTCAACTGATTTTAATGCAGAATTTAACTGCAACCTATTTAACCATCTAGGGAGAGAATCAGTTTTTCTGACAACATTAGGGCCTGTTTGGCATTTTACCTATGTTGTTCCCAGTTTTGTGCTGAGATCGAGTTGTGCTGACACCATGCTGTGCAGAACTTGTTTGGCAACGTTATATTAAATTGTTCTGCTGAGATTATGCCATGTGGAACTTGTTTGGTAACATTAAATAGTGTTGACATTATTCTGTCTAGAACCTTTAAGAACCTAACATCTTCTTGGCCCTGTATAATTGCCCTCTTGATCCCAACCATCCAAATATCCAATTAAGGACTCATGTCATAAAATTAAGAACTTTGATCATTGAAAGAGATGAACTGCTCACTCTTACCTTCTATGTATTCAAAGACCACTCCAACAATCATGATGGCCACATGGTTGTGCCACAACCATGTTTGTACAAGGGCTGGAGATTCTAAAAATTAAAAAGCTACGCCACTGTAAGTTCCACAACAACCCTGAAAACATGAAAACCCCCTTCTTGGATCATCCATGCCCAACTTTGAAATCTTCTACACAAAACTTCACACCCTCTGTTTCAAGGCCAACACCAACATCACAACACCCATCCATGCTCTATGGATCCACTTGGGTTTGGGGGTGTGTGGAGAGGGAGAGGATAACACTACAATGAGACCTTGAAGATGTCAAGTGCAGTGACATTATGCGTTTCTGTATGGTCTTATTAGACAATTATGCTAAAGGGAGAGGAGACGACCCAAACCACCACCTTCTCTCCTCCACATACACACCAACTAATGGCCCGAACCATTTTCTCATTGTTTCTTCTTTCTCCTTTTCCTTATTCTTTTTTTCTTCTCTTCTTCTTCGACTCTCTGTCGCTATGCGTCTTCCTCCTCTTTCACTCACGACCTCTGCACCATTGCCACTATTACGGACTCTTTTATTCTTTTTTGTTTCCAACTTTTCCTTCCTTTTCTCCTCTCCTTTTCCTCTCTTCCTTTTTTTTTTCTTTTCTCTTCTTTCTGTCTTTCTCTCCACCTCAACCTCAAAGCAATCCAGCCTCTAACCACTTGCCATTCCCCACACTGGCAATCAAATCCACCCACATTGGGATTACTCGTTAATGGCTGATCAAGCTTGATGGATTCACCCTCTGAAACAAGAAGTTCTGGTCCTGGAGGTATAATGGCTGATCAAAGCTGCTGGAGAAATGCAAATGATGGGGCTTAGGGTGAGAGAGATTGAAGAGTTGCAGAGGGCAATGTTTGTGCGGCTGTTAGGGAGAGGGAGAGATGAGAAGGGTTGTCGGATCTGAGGTTGGGGAAGAGAGTTTATAGAGAGAGAGAGAAGGGGGTTGCTGACGGAGTTTAGAGAGAGTGAGAGAAGGGGGTTGCTGATGAGACTTGAGTTTTTAGAGAGAGAGAGAGGACTTTTTGGATAACTCCTTGTGTGCCACGGAGTTGTACCTTTTAAAAAACAAAATAAAATCGTTTCGCAGATCTTATGCCATTCGCACGATTCAAAATCGTTCCACGGAGTCAAATTTAAAAACTAACAATTAACCACTACCAAACGCGTTTCCTACTCTGGCGTCCCATGGGAACTGGAGAACATCCCAACGGTACGATGCCAAACAGGCCCTTACCTTTTTCACATTCACAACCCAATGCTGATCATGCAATCCTGGTCACTGTCTTGGCTGTAGCACAAAATCAGAAACATAAACTCACAAGAGCTCCACCTCCCGCTTCACTTACATCAGAAGATCCAGCCAACAATAAAACTGATGTAAACAGCATCAGGCATCCATACCGCATGCTTCCATAGGCTATGAGCATCATTACTTCAGATGGTTCCTTCTGTAGCCTTCCTCAAGTTTTTGGGATGAGACCAGTAAGCATTCAGTCCAAGAACAAAGAACTGCAGAGCAGTCAGCTACGGTGCAGATCTGCAGTCAACTTCAGATTTTGGAGAAAGAGAACACAGGAAAGGAAAAGGAAAGGGATAGAGAAGAAGAGAGAGAAGAGTAAGAAGGGCAAAGAATGAAGAAGAGGCAAGTGACAAAGGGTGACAAAGGAGAGGAGAGGTGGAAGAGAAAGAAGGTTGATGAAGGGAGGAGAGATAGGCGAGGAAGGTTAATGGCCCTGGGCCAAACCTTGTTCTGATATGGATTTGTGCCTGCAGGGAAAAGAAAGGAAAGAGATGTGGATGTACAAGAAAGCTCTGGTCAAGTAGTCATGGATTTGCTCATATCATTAACAATACTAGTCTTAAGTTTACATTAATATATATATATATATATATATATAAAATAACGGAGGGTTTCCCAGCACTTTGGGCCGGACTAATCCATACGGGCACAAGGGGAGCCGGGTAAATCCGTGACCCCTAGTGAAGGGTAAAATACATTCTCCTATGACAGAAGTAAAGATGAAAGAAACATCCTAGCAATCATAACTGTAGATCTAGCAGTATTGTTTGACTTCCATATTAGAAAGAAACAATCTAAAACTATTGTTCTGTGAAGTGAAATATTTATATTAGGGTAATAATTTCATTATTGCTTAATATTGAGCTGTTTCTAATCACATGCTTAATATTATTTTTAAACTTTGTATGAGAAACTTAACCATTATTACTCTTGTTTTTCTTTCATTTTCTACTTGTGCAGGCCATCAAATACTTTTCAAATAATAAAGAATACTTTGAGAAGCTGGTACAAAATTTTATGATTTTCATGGCAAGAGGCGGTGGCACTGAGAGCAACTCTTCAGTTGCTTTTGCCATTGTGCATTGGGTTCTTGAGAGGCATGGAATACAACATGCAAGAGAAATTTATAACCGGTATGCTGCAATATCATTATTTTTTAGATTTATTTCACTAATAAGTAATAATCTATGCTTGATGCGTAGTTTTCATTTGAAAATGGCCGAGTCGAGTAACCCCTGAGTATCATTTCAAACCAGTTTCTATAGAAAGGGACTTTAACACATTATTCTCTCCTTATTTTCTTGTTGGCGAGGCTTTGCAGATCTTTTACACTGATTTTAGAAGATCAGAACCACGTTTTTTGAAGATGTAAGCATTCGAAGACTGAATGTGCTCTTCATCTGATTGAGTGAAAAAACAAACGACAACACTTATTGATACTTAAATTCATTCAGACTAACTAAAAACATGATCATCATCATTAATTCATTATCATCATTGAGGCCTTGTACCAATTATGGGGTCAGCTACATGAATCCTAATTTTCCATTTTGGTCTATCCTGAGCCACATACTCGGATAGGTTCCACTTATTTAAATTTATCCATTACTTCCATTCATGTCCTCTTTAGCCTATTTCCTTTCCTTGGTGGGCCATCAACCAGTATAGAAAAACTTTTTGTCAATGATGCTGTTCTTGTCTTGCATTGGACATGTCCAAACCATCTCAAATGATTCAATTGTAATTTGTCTTCGATTAATGCTACCCCAAAATGCTACCAAATGCGCTCATATAATCGGTCTTTCTTAGTTTTACCACACATCCATCTCAAACCTTCTCATATGCGTTACACTCATTTTGTGCATGTGTTCCTTCCTAATTTGCCAGCATTCTGCTTCATAGGTTATAGCTTTTCTAATTGCAATCTGATAAAACTTTTCCCTTCAATATTTCTGTGACATTAGTTTTTTTTTTTTTTTAATTTTATTTAAAGAGTTGTATAAGGATTAGGTTATCAATTTTATTAGGATTTTTATTTTATTTCCCAAGTTAGATTATTAGGCTTCTTAGCCACCAAGTTTTCTCTTATTTATATCTCATTATATCTCATTGTAGAGAATGGAATTTGAGAGAGCTGATTAATAGAATTTGGGCTTTATCCCTAAGGTGTGTCCTTGTTATTGTCTTTGCATAGACGTGTTTAAGTGTTTGCGGACACGTGCTTTAGCACTGTAGTGTGCTTCGGCACTCTCCCGCAAGCTCTAACCCTAGGGCCTACATCACTCACTTGTGTCTCCACAGGTAGTTCTCACACTAGTTACCCCACTCTTACATTTCTTTATTGATGCTAGTATAACCTCTTGGGACAGTCTTTTTATCTAAGAGCCACAAAATCAAGTCTCTTGGTACCATGTCATAGGCTCTTTCTAAATCGATGAAGACCATAAGAAGATTTTTTTTTTTTTTCCTTCTTTCGTTATTTTTTTTTCCATTAATTTTCAAGGTAAGAAGGTAGCTGCAGTCATTGTACTAACTAGAACATCATGATGTCTTAAAATTTTAAAAAAACGATTTATTTTCGAGGTGAGAAGGTGATGCAGGCCCTAAGGTTAGGGTTTGCGTGGAGTGCTGAAGCACCGTGTCCGCAGACACCTCAATACGTCTCCACATAGACCTCAACACGAGGACGCACCTCTTCGAGGATAAAAACCCATGTATCTATTCCCGTTATCTGAAGTTTGAGATTTTCATCTCTACAATGTACTATAAACAAGAAAAGTAAACTTAGGGCCTAAGAAAACTTAATCCAATAATGAAAACTACCCTAATTACAATTAGAAATATGCTAACTAATAATTAGGAAAAATGAAAGGAAACAAAATAAAAATATCTCCAACTGGCCAGGACCACTTATGGCATGTATGGCCCGTTCTATATAATTCCCCCCAGGTTGAAAGAAGAGTTTGATCTCGAACTCGGGTCTTCCTCATGTTGCCTTTGTAGACATGTACGTGAAGCACTTTTGTGGCATGGGCCCTTGATCTCTTCTTCGGTGATTTTGGCTTCTTTGGATGGAGTGTAACTTCCTTTTCATCGCGAATGAATGTGTACATGTTGTTGCACATCCCATGAGTGCCATTCTTGTCATACATCCATGGGCAACCTAATAAGATATCACCATTATCCATTGGGAGCACATCGCGCCAAATTGTATCTTCATAATCTTCACCAATGATAAATTTGATTAGGCATATATGTTGCACCGGTACTTCATCACCTGTCATTAGCCACTTGAAATGATTATTATGTGGTGGTTGGTTTGTTGTTTGTGTTTTTGTAGTTGTGGTTGTTTGGGGGGGAGATGGGGGTGGCGGTGTGGTTGGTTTCTTTCTGGTTTTCTCATGTGCTCATTTCTATTTCTATCGAGGTTGCGAATTTATGTCATCTGACATAAGGAGGAAAGAGAGTACTTTATTATTATTATTATTATTATTATTATTATTATTATTTATATTATTAGTTTTTTCTTTTGGTCAAAGAGTCCCTTTTCTTTTATTTATTTATTTATAAATCCAAGCTTCAATTTTAGCATGTGCTTCCATGTTTAGCAAAGAAGAAATGAGATGAAGCTAAAGTTGCCAAGATGTGAATGCTACGATGGATAAGCTGATTTGTTGGAAAGTCAGAATTAGGATGAGGACATAAAGTAAACATATGGGCAACTTGCATCATCATCAACAAAACCTTGTCCCCTCAATCTGGGGTTGGTACAAGTATCTTCAATCTATTGAACATCAAGGATTATCATTAAGATTATTTGGCCATGTGCACTAGCCTGAATTAGTCCCTGTGTGTTGTGTTGGAGGGCTATTACTAGAAGAATGGGGAGTTCAGGAAAGACCTTGCGTGAAGCAGCGAGGATGGAACTGTGAAGAGTGTGGATTTATTAAGAGCATGGCCTCGACTAGGTTTGAGTGCAAAAGCAAAACTCACGAAAGTGATTTAACTAATTGGGTTTATGACATGAACATGGTGACGAGCTTGTTTGCTGTCCTTTGCACACTTGTTTGCACACATCTACTGATAGACCAAGAGTTAGTTCCCTACTGTACTACCACAAAGAAGAGGAAGTCTCATTTACCAAGCATATATTTTCCAAATTTTGTTACTTTCTTATCATAAGCTTTTTCCATGCCTATCACAAATAGTATTATGTGGTTTTTTGAGTGGAACTTCCAAGTTGTCTCCCTTTCATAAATGATTCTGAGGAAAAATTATCATTCGCTGGCCTGCCTGCGACCCTCTATTGTGGATTTCAAAGTAATCGTGTGCACTTTTTACTGCCTCTGATTAGATTCATCCGTCCTTTGTTCTCTGGATATAATTTTATATTTCTTTCTAGCTCTTCTAATCCAAAGTCTTCTGGTTTCTTTTTTTTTTTTTTTTTTTTTTTTTTTTTGGTGTGATAACCACAACTGGTTTTGATACCATTCTGTTGTTTTCTACAAACATCTCAAGGCACCAACAATATCATTTGCCTTCTGTGAGGACTCTTTAATATATTCCTTTCACCACCTCTTTAATATATATACTCGTGGTTGAGTGGTGTTGGCACTTTAATATACATACTCGTGGTTGAGTAGTGTTGGCACCTTGATATCATACACATGGCCAAGGATCGATCCATGGAGATCCCTCACAACCTTGACTGTTTTGAATTTTGATGCCATTTTACCTTATTTCCTATGTTATGTGATTTCGCTCTTTTTTCAGCCCATTTGGGAGACTTGTCCAGCTCTTCTAAACGGTAGGTTACCTCTACAATTTTTCCATTGACTTCTTTCCATACCATTTGTTTAAAAAGGAACATCACTTCAAGCTTGGAGTCGGTGAATGGACAATTAACAATATTGAGATTCCATCTTTCCATCTCTTTCTTGATTTCTGGTGAAGGTTCAATATGACACCACAATACCAATAATAAAGTGAACTGTTGGAAGTATTGCAGGTTCCAACATTGCCATGGTCTTTCTCAGTTTCATTTGAAGTATCAGTATCAAAACATTCCAATGATCTTTCTCAGTTTCACAGCTGCTGTCCTAGTAAAATGATTGGGAAAAGCAGAAACCTTGCAGTATTCTGGCCATAAAAATGCCATCAAAGCCTTGTCCCAACTTTGGGACAAGGCTTTGATGATTAATATAGAGTCATGATCCAATGCGTGCCTCGCTGTGGGCCCCCACCTGGGCTGATCTGAAGATCTAGGTGGGCCCTTCTTTCCAAGTTTGGAGCCCACCTGACCTAACCCCTTCATCAAAGGCCCACGACGTCTTTAGGAAGAAAAAAGTGCGGTTGATTGTGGGGCCCTGTCCATTCTGATGGGTGCAAACCCATGGATTCAGTGTAATTAAGAGGCGTCCCTATTTTTGGTCCATTCAGATGGACCGATTAGTGTGCCCCGCCCCCTAGTCAGGTGTGCTCCTGATCATCCATCTATATATGTGAGACTTATTGGGTGCTTGAAGGAATGATCCTGTGCAAACTCTTGCTATCACGAGGTCAGCAGATTCCACCTTTTGATATCAAAGGTCGTTTGATAGGAAGGGCATAACTTGGATGCCTGTAAAAAATTACTTCCATTGTTCCTAACCCTCTATTAAACATGACCTTGCGTACATGGATCTAACGGAGGACATGGCCCTAAACAGATTTGATTGGCGTTGTCAAATCCATATAGCCGACCCCATCTAGTGGGATAAGGTTTGGTTTGGTTTGGTTTGGTTCCTAACCCTCAGAGAGCTATAAATTTTGGTGCAATTTTTGGATGTTTGAGGCTTTCAGTGGATCATTTACATTAATCCAAATAGCGTGCGATATGTCTAGGCCCTAGCGCATCTTATAGCTTACAGTGTATGACAGTTGCTGCTTCATTTGGCGTGGAATGCTTATATAAATGTTTCAGGAGGCCACCTTATTATTAATATATACAAGAGCATGTACACTGCAATATAATGGCATGTTGTGCTCCCCCAAAATAAAGCTTTCTAACATTCTAGTGTGCTTTTGCTTTGAGTGCAGGATTTTGGCTTTGCCTCATCCTAGCCTTGCAACTTACAGACAGTGCATAGAGCTGGAATCAAATCTTGCAATGGCGGGTGACGACAAATGCATTGCAGATGCACGCAAACTGTATGATTCCGCTCTCAGCATTTACAAGGATAATGTAGGATTATGGCAAGAATATCTGTCTTTGGAGATGAAGGTGAAGTTCTTGGATTACATTTCAGATCTCAATAGATGTTGATTTAAACTATAGTAATCTCTGTTCAAGTTGAAAAATTGCTAATTGATCTATATCATTGAATTTCACAGGTTGGGACATCTGATACAGCTAATGCAGTCTATTGGCGTGCGCGGAAGACCATCGGAGATGGGATTCGAATGATAGAGCCTTGAAAATTTTGGGGAATATCACTTATTCCATTTCAATTTTGAAGAAAATACCTTGTGTGTCTATTTAAGGGAAACTAATTTAATGAAATGAAATTTCTAGCTGAGTTTATTTTACTTCTTTTTGATAAACACTGTCTAGGATTACAATATTGTCTTACACTGACATTGATTTTTCTAGAAGCTCAAAATGCGAAGGAAACTCATGTGTCTATGACAAAGCAACTACCTATTGAAATATGAATTGTTGCAGTGTTTGTGGGGCCCAATAGTTCATTAATCATAAGAAAAATCTGTGCAATTGGATTTGCTAGCTGAGCTATCCGATCAAATATTAGGAAATGGACAATCAAAGTGGGAATTTTGCTTACAATGGGACAACTAATATCCAATGTACTTGTTCTTTTTAAGATCACTAGATCTCGAAGCCCTTGTGTTTGGCAGACAAGTGTGCCTAACAAATTTTACTATGAGTGCTGCTATCTGCACACTGGGATTTGCTCTCCACACACTGCAATATATTGAGATTAAAATGCCCACTTGTAAATTTACCAAAATGACCAAACTTCATCCCTCCAAGAGTCTTTCTACGCACTGCGTTTTCCCTCCCAAATGAAAGTATGAGAATGGTTCTACTTCGTGCATTCACTCCTCTCTACTTGCTTCACTCCTCTTCAGTTAAATGATGTGCCATGCATCATGAAGACAAGGTTTCTACTTCATGCATTCACTCCTCTCTACTTCCCTCCCGGTTTAAAGCCTCACCTCATTCTCTATTTGATTGCAATGATTTTAATCTTGATTTCATTCAAAGTTGATACCCACTTTGCTAGCATTCTTAAGCAATGGATGAGCAAAAGGACAAGCACATGATGACTCCCGATCATTCTAGTAGTGTCGAGGTAAGCATATTCATCGCGATTTGTTTTATATTCTGAGACGAACCGTTCGGCCCTGCATGTCCGACCGAATGTCTTTTTCGCGGAACTACAGTGCCGAGAATTTCACAATTGAACGGCACTATAGTGCCAAGAATTTCAGAATTGAACGGCACTGTAGTGCCGAGAGTATGGACTAGTTGCAGACATTCTTGACCGAAACTAAGGAAATTGTGCGGACATTATTGGCCGAAAATAAGGAAACTATGCGATGGTTTAGGTCCGAACAATTTAATTCTGTCTGGATATTCAGAGCCGTGCAGTTGTGTCATTTACATACTCTAACAAAATTGGTTCCATAGCAGTTTCATGCGCCTACTGAATGCAGCAAAGTTGGCTCGGAATTTGTGGTCGACTATAGTAATGAGTTTATTACCCAAGAGGTAATTAATCTAGATGAATCATTTGATATTTACATTGATGTAGTCACTTGGTTCAATATAATTTTGTTTGGTTATGTGCAGATATTCACAAGTCGAAAAGCCCTAATTAATTAGGCTCGCGACGTTGGGAAGAGAAATGGTTTCATTGTTGTGATTAAGACATCAACAGCGCCCAACAGAAGAAATAAAAAACCAAGGCTGACCCCTGGGTGTGAGAGGAGTGGATCTTATAGAGACATGAGGATAATTAAAGATGAGACCGTTGGAAAGAAATTGAAGCAGATTGGTTCGACAAAATGTGGATGCCCATTCACGTTACAAAGCAAAGTGATTGGCTTAAATGAGGAATGGATGTTGCATGTAGTGTGTGGTGTGCATAATCATTTAGCTGCAGATTTTCTAGAAGGGCACTCATTTGCAGGGAGATTAACAGAGGAGGAAACTTCATTACTGGTAGACATGTCAAAGAATACGGGTCGGCCAAAGGATATCTTGGTGACACTGAAACATAAAAATGAATTAAATGTAAGCACAATGAAGACCATTTACAATGCACGTCATAGGCATAAAGTTGCGGAGAGGACTGGACGGAGTTAGATGCAGCAACTGTTGAAATTATTGGTGGAGCATAAGTATATTGAGTGGTATAGGAATTGTCCTGCAACAGATACTGTCATTGACTTGTTCTTCACACACCCTACCTGCCTAGACCTTTTGTGTGCATTTCCTCATGTGTTGATAATGGACTACACCTACAAGACCAATCGGTCTCGAATGCCCTTATTGGAGATTGTTGGGGTTACATTCACCGAGAAGACTTTTTCGGTGTGCATTGTATATCTCCAGAATGAACGTGAAAGATTGCTACTCATGGGCATTGGGTATTTTGTGCAAAATTATTGGCGAGGGAGTTCTTCCTAGTGTTATCTGATAGAGAGATGGCTTTAATGAACGCCATAGCTATTGTTTTCCCCAGCGCCAAACATCTTTTGTGCAAGTAGCATATCAACAGAAATATTTTGGCGAAATGCAAGAAGTTGTTTGAGACGAAGGAAAAGTGGGACCGGTTTATAATGAGTTGGAACATGTTGGTCTCCTCAACCGCAAAGGAACATTAGAATCTGCAGTTCAACTTATTTTTAAAAGAGTTCATCACCTATCTGGCAGCACTTCATTATGTTAGAGCGTCTTGGTTAGATATGTACAAGGACAGATTTGTGGCTGCCTGGACGGACAAGTTCATGCATTTTGGGAACACTACTACAAACAGGGTGGAGAGTTCACATGCACAGCTGAAGCGGCAGCTTGGATCAAGCCAATGGACTTTTGAAGACTCTTGGACGAAGATTCACAACCTATTGCTGCTGCAACATACAAATATAAAAGCATCATTTGAGAAAAGTAAGACGGTTGTGCAACACAATTTCAAGCCTTCCGAATTCAAAGAACTTCGTGGGAATATTTCTATAAGTGCATTAGAGAAAATCTTGGCCGAGACGAAACGAGCATCGTTAGTTGGTATTGATAGAGATTCTTGTGGCTGTGTACTTCGACACACACATGGTTTACCTTATGCTCATGAGATTGCAGAATACATAAGTGTTGGGCGCCCTATTCTTCTAGATTGCATGCACATGCATTGGTGCAAGCTTGACTTGCTATCAACCGCTTCTGCCCAAGACTCTAGTGTCAATTTGGAGTGCATGCCGGAGATAGATTTCATTGTCGAACAGTTTAGGAGCTATGATTCGAGGAAGAAGTTACAGATCTTGAATAAGCTTAGGGAGATAGCAAAGCTTGAGACGACCTCATTGATCGAGCCAGATTCGAAAATTAAATGTAGGGGGCGCCTAAAATTGAAATGCTATAATTCTACTAAACGTGAACCCTCTTCCTTTGAATATGTCGAATCAGCTCAGGATAGTTACTCTCCTGTCTTGAAGATGGAAGAGACTATTGTCAGTAGTGGGGTCTCCTTGGTGCCCCTGAGTAGGCCGATGCCTAAGCAAAAGGTCAGTCGCAGCCGAAATTTGAAACCAGTTTCTTATATTAACACACTCCCAGATGGTTTAAGGCCTTATATTCATCATGTAAATGATGTCACTTTGGATGGCAATTGTGGCTTTAGAGCCATTGCAGGGTTGATGGGACTTGGTGAGAATTCGTGGCAACAGGTACGGAAAGATCTTTCTAGAGAGTTGGTAACTCATGCAGAACACTACAAACAATTATATGGATCACACCAAAGAGTTGATGAACTTCTCCACATCATATCGTACCAAGGGGATTTCCCTCGATATGATCGGTGGATGACGATGCCGGACATGGGACATATAATTGCATCGCACTATAACGTTGTCCTATACCACTTGTCAATTGAACAATGCCTGACTTTTCTTCCTCTTCGATCGGTGCCTATTCCTACTGCTGTTAGGCGGGAGATCGCAATTGGTTTTGTCAATCAGAACCACTTTGTTCAGGTGATAATAATAAATGCATAGATTCACCTATCTTATTTTGCATGAAATGCTGTGACTCACTTGAACTCCTTGTCCTGTGCTGGTTTTCCTCGTACAAGGTCATCCCATTCCACCTATTGCTACTAATTGGATTCGTCACCATCACCATTCTACAGATGGTTGGGCTATAACTTATCAATCTTGGATCCAACATTTCCGAGAAATTATCAATCCATCAGTTGCCACATGTGAAACCATCGAGCTGGAATGATTGTTTTATTTTATAAGGATGTACAAGTATCCAATTTTTTTTTATTTCTCAATGAAATTGAGCCTTGTTGTAACTTTTTCCACCTTTTTTTTTTTATAAAAGAACCTTCCATATATACTCATGGTGCATGGCACATCACTTAAGCTGAAGTTGCAAATTGGACAATACCAGTTTACAACACTACATCATCCATTTCATCTAAATGCTATGCAAATAAAAAAAGAATATCAGTTTACAACAATACAAACTGAACAATAAAAAAGATATCTATAAAGAGGCCAAAGTATGTCAAAGATTTTACATCTACCATCCTTAGTACCCAAAAAATTACATAAACCCAGTTTACAATCTTTCAAAATAAGTACATCAATCAGAACCACTAAAAAAAAAAAAAAAAAAAAAACAGATAAAATGCTAACTCCACATCCTAGACGCCACATATCCCCCTGCGGCTGTAAGTGTGTGTCTCGCTCCGTGGCAGTTTATGAACAAGATCTTCCGGATCGGCCCATCTAAGACCCTGTTGACGTCCTCTAGGGCCGCGTACAAGGCATCAGGATCTCGGACACTAAGACTATGCCCTCTCCTTAGAATTGGCTGAATAATACTTTGGGCATTCACGATGCGCTGTCCATTGATCACGTGATGCACAAATTAGTCAGTTTGTTCAGTTGGTTAGACATAATATAATAGTTTAGTTGTCAGACATCATGCCAATCATGGGTCTATAGAGCTACCCTGAGAATCTTGAACATGCGGATTGAACGTGGAGCGATGTGCAGGGTTCTGAATGATTGGGTGCGACACTCAGAGGAACCATTCCATATAATTGGGTGCGCAGTCCCATGGGTGCACTGCAGGCACACTATGCTCCATCGGAGACAGGAGGTGGTTATGCCACCTCTCCCATATTTGATCGAAGTAATTGTATGCGATCTGATACTGATTTGCGGTGACACCCCTAGTAGCGCGCTGTGGAGCTAGTGGAGTGGGGGGAATGCGTAGGACCCTACCAAACTGCCTAAGCACCTGATCTGGATAATATGGTTCAACAATGTCTATGCACTTAAGACAACCAGTATAATATGCAACCTCATGAAAGGGGTGATCTGCCCTGTGCTTTCGGTAGGGGTCCCACACCACCTGCAACATTAATCAACAAATGCATTAGTCAAATTGTACGATACTCATATATTTAATTTTTTTATTTATAAATTGTAAGACCTTACCTCATGGGCACCAAGATCGTCAAGTGCCTCTCGTAATGACTGCAGGTTGGACATTTGGTCTCTAGACTCTCTTTGTGGCACCCAGCGATGCACCCGCGGTAAATTTTCTATGTATGTGCGGTTTGGGTGAGGCCTACACCTGGGGAAATGCTTGTAAATCTATGCCTCTAGTAGAGTCAGATATCTAGCAATCTGCCTGACTCCACTCCGAGTAGCAAGCCCCAATTGTCGGTATAGGTACGCAAGCGCAACAGCTCCCCAAGCATATGTGCGTGCCTCATCGAAGTTCATTAGCAGCTTTAGATAGATCACTGGGACCCTCGTGTAACTCTTGTCTGTGAAGAGTGTACAGCCCAAGACATACAATAGATATACTCTAGCGGCATGCCTAATGTGCTCTTCTGGATTCGCATCGGTCACGTCTCCATATAGGTCCCTGAGCCACTCCAGTCTAACTGACGCGCCCCGCACACCTACTAACTCTTCATGTGCCTACTGGGATGTGACCCCAAGACCATGCTGATGCAGCAGCAATAGTATGTCATGGCAACAAGAATCGTGAGCCACATGTGGGAACCATGAAATCCTGATTTTTAATTGTTATTAATTTTATTTTTAGTAAAGAGTGTAATTAGAATTAGGTTTCTAATTTGGGTAGAATTATTAATTGTTTCCTAGTTTGATTAGGAAAGTTTTCTTAGAGCTTAAGTTTCTTTTATTATATATACAGCATTGTAGAGATTGGTAATCTCAGATATTTGAGTTAATAAAATTTCCTTGCGTGGGTTTATCGTTGGAGAGTGTCTTCATCGTGTGATTGTTCATGTGGCAACCCTAATTGTGCTCCGGCACTTGCATCCTAACCCTAAGATTGCATCAATTGGTATCAGAGCCAAACGATCCCTCGATCGTCGGCGTGTTACTCCTATCCCCATCCCTACTTTCGTCCACCGTCACCGTCCCAGTAATCCCCAAATCCATCCCCCTCTACCCTGAAAACCATTCAGAAGCCATCCATCTAGTGACATAGCCCTTTCCAATCTCCACCTCTTCCTCTTGATCTCACGAAAACCGTAATCCTGCCTTTCCCAAACCCTACCCACACTGTCAATTCCAATCTCTGTCACAGACGCCTCTGCCATCCATCCAGCAAAAAAAAAAAAAAAAAACCGGAGCAAGACAAAAGGAAAGAGGAGTGTACTGTTCACCAGCTTCCCAGCCGCTCGCCCCCTGTCACCATCACCTGCAGTCCAGCAACCAGCGCCCGCAACCTTCGCCTCTAAAGAGAAAGAGGTGCATTGTGCATCACTGTCGCCGCCGGACAGTCGTTGTCGCCAGCAGCTCCCATCACCCCTCTTCTCCTTTCTCCGTTTGGACGAAGCAGCAACAGAGAGGCAAACAGAAAGATAAAAAGGGACGAAAACCCTTTTCTCTTCTCCCTTGACATGAAGCCTAACGACATCACACCTCACGGGTTGGGCCGAGATCACTTCAGCCCACTCACGAGTTGGGCCACGTTTCATATCTGGATTGATTTGGGTTGAAATCTAGTCAATCTGACCCCTCTTGAGGCCATCATTGAATCACCGAATCTGATCAATAGCAAATTTGACCGAGATCAACGGTTGAAATTTCTTTCACGATATCCAGCATTTCCACCGTCCGATTTTAGATCCGTTTTCACCAACGTGATCTCGGCAGTCAGATCTTCAAATCAGGTATGTCAGAAATTTTAAATTTGCCTTAATTAAAGATGCCTCCCAAAAGGCAGGTTGACACAGAGTCTTCCTCTCACAATGATGATGAATTGAGGGAATCCGTTGCGCAATTATCGGTCACTGTTAATCAATTATCCGCAATGGTAGCTCAAATGCAAATTCAAATACAAGCGACTCTTGATAGGATTGAAACCCGATTAACAAATTTGGAAACTAATCGGCGTGAAGATAACCATCGAGATGATGGAGGACATATTCGGAATCAACGAGATCCACATGCCTTCAATGTTGATCGTGATTTGGGTATTAAACTTGTGATTCCAGAATATGATGGAAAATTGAAGCCAGATGAATTTTTGGATTGGTTAGTGTGTGTTGAAAATATTTTTGCACATAAACCAATGACGGATGCTCATAAAATTACACTGGTGGCAACTCGATTTCGCAATTATGCTGTGATATGGTGGGCCGAGTTACAAAAAAGAGGAGATACTAGTAAATTGACCCTGTTGACACGTGGGCCGAGATGAAAGATCTGTTGAAGAAAAAATTCCTGCCTGTCAATTACTCCAGAGATCTGCGTTCACATTTTCAATACTTGAAACAAGGATCCAAGACAGTTGTTGAGAATTATGAGGAATTCCTGACCATGCAAGCCCGTTGTGTTTTGAATGAAAATGATAAGATTTTAGTTGACAGATACTTTAATGGGCTTACACTTGATATTCAAGATATCCTGGCATTCAAGCATTTTGATAATGTTGATGAGATTATTCAGCATGCTATCAAAGTCGAGGGAATTGCACATCATCAAGCCCAAAAACTTATTGCAGCTAAATGGGTTATGCAGAAGAATTCCTCCATTGCAGGTTCTAAACAGAGTACATCGTCGGAGAAAGTTTTCACCAAGCCCGAAGGTCAAAATAGACTCACATGCTTTAATTGTAAACAATAAGGGCATCGTGCAGTAGAATGTCCAAAACGTCTCTATCTCATTGAGACTAAAAGTGATGTGAAAGATGTTCCAGATGATCCTAAAGATGATCCTCAAGAGAATGAAATAGAGGAAATTATGGATATTCCACCCGAGGAGGGTCTTGAGTCTCTTTTAGTCATCCAAGAGGCTACATCATCTGCTGCGACCTCGACAAAATGATTGCGAGTAAATATTTTCCGCTCTAAAGGAACAATCAATGGTAAAGAATGCACAATCGTCATTGATGGAGGCAGTTGTCAGAATATTATTTCCCAAGCTTTTGTGGATCGTTTACAACTGAAAGTTCGGAAGCATCATTGTCCTTATTTTGCTAGATGGTTAATGACAGGTGATGAAGTGCAAGTCCGATATGCATGTCCAGTTACCTTTTCCATTGGTGTAGATTATACAGATACAGTTTGGTGTAATATGATATCCCTGGATAGTTGTGATATCTTATTAGGTTCTCCATGGATGTATGACAGGAATAGAACTAATGGCATGCGCAACAACACCTATACTTTCATGCATGGTGCACAACAAGTCACACTCTGTCCTCTGAAGTCGACGCCACCAAAAAAAGGGTCACGTTCTCGTCTCACCAAGGAAGCACTTCACGTGCACACTATCTACAGAAGTAACATTAAGCAGAAAAGCCGAGTTTGAGGTCGAACTTTTTTCCCACCCGGGGAGAATGATGCAGCAGCAATAGTATGTCATGGCAACAAGAATCGTGGGCCACATGTGGGACCCATGAAATCCTGATTTTTAATTGTTATTAATTTTATTTTTAATAAAGAGTGTAATTAGAATGAGGTTTCTAATTTGGGTAGAATTATTAATTGTTTCCTAGTTTGATTAGGAAAGTTTTCTTAGAGCTTAAGTTTCTTTTATTATATATACAGCATTGAAGAGATTGGTAATCTCAGATATTTGAGTTAATAAAATTTCCCTGCGTGGGTTTATCGTTGGAGAGTGTCTTCATCGTGTGATTGTTCCTGTGGGAACCCTAATTGTGCTCCGGCACTTGCATCCTAACCCTAGGATTGCATTACATGCTCTGGAAGTGTCATTGATTGCTCAAATGACAGTTGCTCCACTGATACAGATTTTCCAGTGATCGAGATCCCTAGAATGGTGCTGACGTCATCAAGGGTAATCGTCATTTCATCGAAAAGGCATGTGGAATGTGGTTGTCTCCGGCTGCCATCTTTCCACAAAGGCTGACACAATGTTCTTGTTAATGAAACGATAAGATGTCGCCACCAATGGAGCCAACCCTGAACGGCCAATGAGTCCACTAAAAACAGTATTCTACCTTCCTTTTGAATTCATGCCCATTCACTGATTTTTTAGGCATGGCTTAGGCATTTAAGTGGCGGTCTCTCCTGCAAAATGAAATAAAAAACAAATTAGTGAAGGTAATAAATATTTAAAACACGTTTACCATGATTATTCACAAACCTGCTGCTGCCAAATACTTGCAGCAATATGCGTCCGGAAACTAGGTAGCAGGCTCGAACTTGTAGCCCCCCCGGGAATTTCTCTAGTCCTATCATGAGCATCAGTTGAAGTTCGTTGACGTACTTCTTCTGCCTGTTCGGAGACTTCGGTTTGCTCTTGGGCTTCGGGTTGTTCTTTAACTACTTCTTCGTCATCCTCGGACACATCAGCAACAAACCTCTAATGGAGTCTCCTGTTCGACGCTGTGGGTCGAATCCTAGAGGTCCTAGAGGTACTGGGCACATTCATATCTGAAAAAAATCAAAAGAAAACCAGTCCTAAATCAGTACAGGAAATTAGTTCAGCACCGAGTCACAGCCCTAATACACTGTTCGGCCCTGACTATCCGTGTGGATAATATGGTTTCGGCATTACCTAGCCGTGAAATTACAATCTACTCGGACTTGTGATGCCGTATAACTTCTTCTTACTTGGACCCTCAGTGCCGGGAAGGTCAAAGAATTATGGTTCATCATGGCCGAATAAACTCTATTTACTCAGACCCATAGTGCCGAGAGGATGAGTTCATTATGGATCATCGAAGCCGAAATGTTCAGGTTTTTTTGGTCCCACAGTGCCGAACGTGTCGGCAAACGCTTTGGGTCCGAGTAAGATGGGGGAGAGACAATGGCTGGAAAAATGGTTGGAAAAATGGGAGAGAGACAGGCGCGTGAGGGAGGAAAATAACTCTGAATAAACCAAATATTTGATCTTAAAAGAAAACTACAAGCATTTCTAATCTTGCAAAAGGTATCGAAATCACTCACAAAGGTTGGAAAGTTAATGATTCACAGTAATGCAGTTTGAAGAAGAAGGCAAGAAGAGCACAGAGAGATGGTTGAACAGGAGGAGGTGTGACGTTCACGTCCGGGTGGGAGAGCTCGCCGAGATCGCCTTCGACGTGGAGGGTGCAGCGAAACGGCGGTTTACAAAGTGAAATGGGAGGGAAGAATGCAGAGTGTAGGGAGAAATTTCTTCAAGTCCAGCAATGGGTGTTTTAGGGAAAATGTAGAGTGTAGAGAGAAAAAGAAGGAAAATTCTTCATTGAAGATCACTATGTAAAGAGATGCAGTGTGTGGAGAGCAAATCCCAATGTGCAGTAGCAGCTCTCTTTTACTATTGAGAGAGGTTGGGGTAGATTTGTAATTTTGGGTGAATGGGTAGTTTTTGCTTATAATAGTAAATTTTCTAAACTAGGATTGGGTTAAATCTTTATTTTAAGCTAATGTGATTAAGATTCCTTTTAAATTATAAATAGGTTTTCTATTATCGTTATAATTTGGTTTCGTAGTTTTGGTTGCAATCGTTAATTGTACTCCTTTAGTCCATTAGTTATTTTCATTAAGTATAACTTGGTATCAGAGCTAGATTTAAGTAAAGTCCAGAGTTAAGAGAGGTTTTTAGTTTTTGTTTTCCTCTTATCCTCCTTTTTTTTTATTCTTCTTTTATTCTTTCAAATGTGTTCGACTCAAGAGCTATGATGCACAGATACTTCAAAATGGGTGACATATCGTGTCGTATGTTATTTGATACTTCACTCTATGTGGAAAATCTGTGTCTCTGCTATGTCCATAACGTGTCCCCTGCTATATCCATGTTGTATACGGGCATGGAGCAAAGGACTTTAAAAGATAGGTTTAGCATGGTTCTTTGTCAAAGTTTGTAAGTCCCAGTCCCTGTTCTTGCAGCAAAAGCCTTTAAAAGGTTCCAATGAGATCACCTTCTTCCCTTGGATGTTCTCCATCTTTCCAGTCGTTGCACAATAGCCTGAATCGGCCATTGGATGAGACTCTGACCATCAGAGTGAATTCGTCCCAGTTCTCTTCCTCTTTCTATACACAAAAGGGTGGAACTTTTCTGATGCAATGACTGATTATTGGGCTTGGACTACACGAGGTGAAGGTCAGGTTAAATAATTGAGGTTATGTGGATGTTCAATTATATGATTTATAGAAGCTGCACTAAGGAGCTCATCTTATGGATTTGTCAATTGCTCATCCTCTGAGGCCCGTTTGTTTGCGATGGAAATTAAAATTATGGAATTTAAAAAGTATTTCTAAAACTTGTTAAAATTTAATGAATAAATAGAGGTTCCATAGATGACAATCAAATTATCAACCTTTTATTAAAATGAATTAAGGGAAAATGTGAAATGAATACTCATACATCATCCTAGTATATCATTTTCCACCCCTTTAATTAATTTCATTTAAAAAGGTTGATTATATGATTTTATATTTAATGGATCATAACTTTATATCTTGAAATCTAATACATTTATAGGAATATTTACTATGCCACAATCCTTTATACCACCATTAAGTTTGCTCTCAACATATTAAAACACAAGATTTTGTGATTGTCGAATGAGAAAAAGATAATCACTCCCTGAACAATGGGATTTTTTCAAATCTTGTTAATAGTTTTCCAGCTAGCATGCCTCGATAAAAGAAATCACGGACATGCTATAAGCATATTGAAGTGACTAGACAAGGGAGACCGAACAAGATGTTGATATGATGTATACAATTATACATAAGCCAGGTGTTGGAAAGTTGAATATTTTAGTTTTATCATGACATATATTTTATATTTTTCATGGCTTAATCTTGGATCTAGTAATCATAGAGATCCATAAATCCATAATAGAGAAGTGTTTAGGGTTACCTGTATCTAAGTTGTAATTGTCCTAATTTTTTGGATATTGATCCTAAAATTTCATGCCAAGACTATATATTTGCATTAGAAATAGAAAGAAAGATATAGTAAATAAAATGTGTCCAAAAGCCAGGTGGAGGAATTTGAAAGGAGAAAAAGCAACAGTATTTAAGAATAAAGTGATTGAGGAGGGAGAATGAAAGTTTAAGGGAGAAACTATAATGATGTCAAGTCAAATGGCTAATAGTTTTAGCAAGTTAAGAAAGAAGCGCCTGGAGAGTCAAAAGGAAAAAAAATAGTATAATAAAGATATCTAGTGGCGGAGTGTAGAGGTTTGGGAAACTATCCGAGAGAAAAGGCGTTTCAAAGTTTAGCAAGAGACTAAGAATGTGGAAGGCTATGAGATGTATAAGAACACAAAGAAAGAGGCTAAGAAAGTAGTAAGTGATGCAAAGTTCAAAGCATATGATTACCTATGTACTAGGTTGAGAACAAGAGAAAGAGAGATGAATATTTTTAAGCTTGCAAAAATAAGGAAAAGGAAAAAGAAGAGACTTATATCATGTCAAATGTATTAAGAACAATGACCAAAATGTTCTAATGAATGACAAATATATCAAAGAAAGGTGGAGGGGATATTTTAGCAAACTTTTAAACGAAGACTATATAAGAGACATGAGAACAATAGAGGATACTTCGTTATCACAACATACACTACTAGGAAAAAGGGCTTTTATATCGGTTACAAAAACTGCCCTATATCGGTTTTTCATATAACCGATATAATATCTTCGGTCATGGTTTTTTATATCGGTTAATAATTTTTTATATCAGTAAATTTTTTTTATATCGGTTACATAGTAACCGATATTATAATCGATATATATAATATCAGTTAACAAATAATTGATATTAATTGCTATATTTTATATCGGTTATTATGAAACCGATATTGTATACACTATTAAAAAACAATAACTTATATCGGTTTTAAAAATTTATTAATATCGGTTATTAGTAAAACCGATATAATATGTTCTACCAAAATACCCTCCATCAGTGGGCGCCCGTTTTTTTCCTTCTTTCCCTCCTTTTTTTTCCTTCCCTCCCTTTTCTTTCTTTCTCCATCAATCGTGCCATCTCTGTTTGGGGTTTCTCTTTCGTGCACTATTTTGGGATCACTCTTCTCATTTTTCTCTCTAGTTGCTTCAGGATGCTAGTCTGTCAGGTTGAAGTTGCAAATCCCTGTTTTCCTTTGGTGCTCTTCCTGGAGTCTGTTTGAAGTTGTATTTTCCTGTCTCGGTTTGGCTTTTGGTTGTGGGCATATGGGCTTTGCTGAGTTTCCTTTTCCAGTGCATCGTTTCAGTGCAGTCTGCTGGATGGTTTGTCGTAGTGTGCTGTTGTCCGCTTAGCAGAGTGCTTCCGCAAAATATACTTCGTTATCACAACATATGTACTTTTTTTCCGTAAAATTAGGGCGGTGGAAGTTTGGAAAGCATTGAAACAAATGAAGATAGAAATTGGTACCGGTCCAGATGATGTTCCAATAGAGGTTTGGAAATACTTAAAAGAAGTTGGGGGATTTGGTTAACTAGGCTATTCCATAAGATATTAATGACAAAGAAAATACGGGATGCATGGAGAAGTACTGTAGTGCCTATAAATAAGAACAAGGGAAATATTCAAAATTGTACCAACTGTCATAGATTAAATATTATCAGTCATACTATGAAGCTATGGGAGACTAATGGAGCAACGATTTAGGCAGAAGACCAAGATATTTGAAAATCAATTTGCTTTTATGCCAAAGAGATCAACTATGAAAGCTATCTTTTCACATAGGCAATTAATGGAAAAATATTGAGCGAAGAGGAAAAATATGCATATGGTCTTCATCAATCTATGAAAACCCTATGACATGGTATGTAGAGATTTAATTTGGTGGGTTTAAATAAAAGGAGTGTTTCAAGAGGTTA
Organism: Umbellularia californica; assembly: GCA_028538565.1. Lineage (NCBI taxonomy): Eukaryota > Viridiplantae > Streptophyta > Magnoliopsida > Laurales > Lauraceae > Umbellularia > Umbellularia californica. The sequence continues at coordinate 20,755,944 of JAPQWN010000010.1, forward strand.
TGTAACGCCTCACCCTTTACACATGCATGATATTGTCCGCTTTAGCTCATGGGCTACTTGACCAGAAGACCTGGCCCAAGCGCATCCAATCTTGCCTCACGGTTTTGCTTCTGATGGGACTCAACCCATCAAAGGTCCTCATGCAAAGTAAGGGTGTAAGCTCTACATATAACCCCATTCACTTTCCTCTCTATAGTCGATGTGGGACTCCGGGGCGTCATAATTGAGTGTTTTTCCGAAAAATTCCTATCACCGTAATTTGGGGTTTGTTGGAAAGGTCTCATCGCGCTGATCGTTTTTGTCTTCTGGCTCGTTGCGATCCGACGACTAGAAACCCTTCTAATAATTCATTCTTTCACCGGACCCACTTAAGGGTAAACTTATCTTTTCCTCCTCTCTTTCTTCTTAATCAAGAGATTAGCCCTAATCTCTTTTCATTCTCTGCAATGAGAACTCTACCGCAGCCATCTCCTTCTTCCTCATTTTTCCAAGGCTCCAGAACTCTTCCCTAGAAAGGTCATCTCGAAGATCCAAACCGCTCATCTTCTTCCTCGCGATCTCCTCTTTTCATTGACATCAGTTTGGTAAGATTTCCCTCACTCTCATCTTTTCAATCAATTCTCTTTGGTTTAGATTTAGGCTTGATCCCAATCTTTTCCTTTCCTTTCTTTTCCTTTGCGTGTTAGGTTACGTTTGGTCGGGTTAGATTTGGGGGTTTTGTGATAGACAGCTTCTCTTCGAATACCCCGATTCCAATCTTCTTCTTGGTTGAGGCAAGTAGATCTGCATTTTATAATTAAGCATGTGTGTATGTTTTCCATTGATTGGATGTGTTTTCCTGTTAGATTTCCCTAATTCCAAGCCTGTTCCTGTTATTAATTTGAGATTAATATGCTAGAATAGATTTTGGGTGAAAGAATTAAAAAGAATAAAAAAAAAGGGTCTCTGTCATTCTGAACGTCAAGACGTTCTGTTTTGTTCAGAACTTTCAAGACGGACTGAAAGTCTGGCCTGGTGCAAGTGGGCGGGTCTCCATGTGGGCGGGCCAAGAGGGCTGGCAGGCTACAGAGACTGACAGGCTACTGTACAGGGACGTGCAACCTTAAGGGGGTGGATTGTGATGCCCCGGAGTCCCACATGGACTATAGAGAGGAAAGTGAATAGGGTTATATGTAGAGCTTACACCCTTACTTTGCATGAGGCCTTTTGATGGGTTGAGGCCCATCAGAAGCAAAACCGTGAGGCAAGATTGGATGCGCTTGGGCCAGGTCCTCTGGTCAAGTAGCCCATGAGCTAAAGCGGACAATATCATGCATGGGTATAGGGTGGGGCGTTACATGTTATATTAAAATTATTAAAGATTACGAGTGTTAAATCTACCTATGGAGAGACATGTAAGTTCCTACTGACCATTGGTTTGCATCCGGTGTCAATCCTAAGCCCTTGTCTCTTTGCACTAATCATAGATAAGTTAACTGCTCATATTCAAGCGGAGTTACCTTGGTGTATATTGTTTGTAGGTGATATAGTGTTTGTGAATTAGTCTGCCAATTTTTTTTACTGTTGCTCCAAGCCCGAGTAAAGGTGGAGGGTTGCATTAGGTAGATTGATAGCTAGCGTAAAATTTTGTCACAACCCAAACATGAATTCTAAAACAACAACATTTTGAGATCATGTTAGGGCGCTCCCCGCTTTAAGTGATGTAGTGCAATGTCGCATGGTTATAGTGGAAAGTGGGCAAGGGTTGTTACCACACCATTCTGAACGAGCGCGGCTAAAGAAGTTAGTCAAGCAACAATAGATGAAGAAGAAGATATGACTTGCTACTTAGAATATAGAAACCTTGACAGGAAAAACATGTAGTTAGTTGAGATAATGAAAAGAAGAAGAGTTAGTGTAGTTTGTCTACAGAAGACAAAGCAAAAGGGGGATAAAGTTAAGGAGCTCGATGATTGTTAATTATAAACATTTTTATGCTGCAAAGAAAAATACAAGAAATTAAGTAAGTATAGTTGCAGATAAGGATTTGTAAGAGAACATTATGAGGGTAAAGAGATTGGGTGATAGAATTATAGCAATTAAACTAGTGTTAGAGGAAGACCTAATTCATATCATTACTGCATGTGCTCCTAAGGAGGATTAGATGTAAGTGTCAAGAGCCGATTTTGGGAGGAGATGAATGGTTTACTATGACAGACTCCAACTAGTGAAAAGATATTCCTACGAGGGGACTAAAATGACATGTAGGAAAGGATAATAGAGGATATGAGAGTGCATGGAGGAAAGGATTTGGACAAAAGAATGAGTTTGGAGACACTATATTGGATTTTGCATTAGTATTTGACCTTGTAATAGCAAACACTTGCTTAAAAAAGATAAATGAGCATTTAATTACTTATAAAAGTGGGACTTGCAAGAGCCAAATAGACTTTTTGCTAGTTAGAAAACATGATCGATTGTATTGTAAAGGCTGTAAGGTTATTCTGGGAGAGAGTTTGAGCACACCGTAGGTTAATAGTATTATATACTTGCATTAGTAAATAAAGAGGAGTAGTAAAAAAAATGTACCCTACAACAAGATGGAGAGATTGAAAGGAGTAGTAACAACAATATTTATGAGTAAAGTGATTGAGGATGGAGATTGGGATTTCAAGGGAGAAACAACAGTGATGTGAAAAAAAAAATGAATAATTGTATTAGAAAAGCAAGAAAGAAGTTCTTAGAGAGTCAAAAGGGAAATGGCACTTTAATAAAGAAACACGGTATTGGAGTATAGAGATTCATGAAGATGTTCGAGAGGAGATGTTGTTACGAAATTTGGCAGGTATAGGAATATAGAAAACTATGAGATGCATAAGAAGGTAAAGAAAAAAGATAAGAAAGTAGTAAGTGATGCAAAGTACAAAGCATATGATGACCTATATAATATGTTTGGAACAAGAGAAAGAGAGAAGAATATTTTTAAGCTTGCAAAAATAAGAAAAATGAAAAGTAGGGACTCAGATCATGTCGAATTTATTGATCAAAAGGTTCTAGTGAAGGACAATGATATCAAAGAAAGGTGGATGAAATATTTTAGTATACTTTTACATGAAGACAATATGGGAGACATAAGAACAAAAGAGGATACTTCATTAGTAAAACATACTTTTTTTTTTGTAGAATGAGGGTGGTGGAAGTGAGGAAAGCATTAAAACAAATGAAGACAAGAAATGCTACAAGTTCGAATGAAATCTCGATTGAGGCTTGAACATGCTTAGGAGAAGTTGGGGAGGTTAACTAGACTCTTCAATAAAATATTAATGATAAAGAAAATGCCGGATGAATGGAAAAGAAGTGTTGTAGTACCTATATATAAGAACAAGGGAGATATACAAAACCGTACCAACTATCGTGGAATTAAACTTATGAGCCATACCATGAAGCCATGGGAGGGAGTAATGGAGCAAAGACTTAGACAAAAGACCAAGATGTCTGAAAATCAATTTGGTTTTATGCCAGAGAGGTCAACGATGAAAGCTATCTTCTCACTTAGGCAGTAATGAGAAAATATCGAGCAAAGAGGAAAATCTGCATATGGTCTCATCGATCTATAAAAGCCTATGACAGGGCACCTAGAGATTTAATTTGGTGGGTTTAAAATAAAAGGAATGTCTCAAGAGGTTATATTTGAGAGAACTTGGTCGGGGTGGCACTCTTATTTAACCATGGGACGTAGCGTGTCAACCATGGGCTTCTAACGAAGAGTCTCTACAAGACCTACATCAGAGATATCTAAGTCCTGACCTTCGGCTTTTAAGTCAAATCCCATGTTACTCAACATCGTTTTAGAGTCGTGCGGCCCCCAATCACATGAGGACTTCGGAGTTAAGCGTGCTCGGGCAGGAGCAGTATCGAGATAGGTGACCACCTGAGAAGTTATCGCACATGAATGTAGGCCAAAGCTGGCAATATCATGCTGAGTTGTGTGGGGTTGTAACAATTGGTATTAGAGCCCATGACGGATCTATTTCTGGTAGGGGAGGGTGTGAGAACTCGGTGTCACGACCCTAAAATTAGGAGATGATTAAAGAGGCGCGATTAGAGGGATTATTGTAGCATAGTCTTTGTTATTCCCCATGATCCGCACAGGTGAGGATACAATGTCCATTACCGTCATGTAATATTTAGCAGAAACTTGCATTGCGGTGCAACCTAAAGTTCGAAGCTCATTCACTCGCCTCCTACAGCACCATAACTGCCACCTCAGAAAAACCACACTGGGCACAAGCCGGGAAACCATACCTATAACACTAAGTGTAGACTAGACACGAATGCCTGGCAAGTGTCCAAAATAAAAGGCATAGTTTGCAGTTAGAAAGCCAAATATGAATATTAGGTTGATTAATAGGAAGTCAGATAACATTTTAACTAGGCAAGTTAGCGCATCGTGAGTAAAGTAACAGAATCATAAACAACAGATGTACAGACTACCGTCTAGATGTCAACCACGCCGCATAAAAATGGCGTAATTTTGGGCTAGAAAAACAATCAGTCTAGGTCTGGAAAATCCTATATAAAAATGGCCAGCATTTTAGGTAGAAATGTGGCCCCAAACGGGTCGTAAATGAATAAGATGATCAGGGTAACTCGGGAGGGGCAGAGTAATTTAATGCTAGCATACCAACCAAAGAAACCACTTAAGGATCTAGGTACCTTTAGGGTCAAATCAGTGTGAATACCGCACGCTAATTCCCAAGAAGTTCCATTGGTCATTATACTAAGGCTGGATAAGTCTGGGTCATGACGGAATGAATACAACATAGAAGATAAGAGAAACATACACCATGCATATGAATATGGAAATAATTGATTAAGACAATCTAACAAGCCTAAGGAACAGTCAAGGACCCATTAGGATAGTATCTTTTAGTTAGTAATTGCCTTGGACATGCAAGTACTTACGATGATATTCGAGTCTATACGCTCAAGTCTGGATATCATATTTAAACATACACTTGGTGCATTTGGAAGGTGGGGATACCCAAAACCCTAAGTTCAAATAAGATGATAACCACGATGCTCTACATGCCTCCGGTAGATCCGAGAAGTGTAAAATAGATTAAAAACCAAGTTAGGCAGTGTTTGGGTACAAGGTACATCCTACTTCTAGGTTTTCGGTCCCTTAAACGAAGAGAGACCCATTATAACGAGTTAAAATATGTTTGTGGCCCTTAACAAGGTCTACCGGTTGTCCTGGACCCATCCTTAGGGTGGACTACTGGGGGGTACGAAGCAGGAGATTTCATTCCCATATTTCAAGTTATAATTACAGAAGATGTATTAATTACATTCCCAAAATAAAAGAACAACAAAGGTCAGTAAAACAGAACATAAAACCCCTAAGAATACTCCTAGGTATTTAACGTCTCATGTGCAAGGAACGGAGTCTACATGATAACCTCTGCACACCAATCACACGTCTCTCGCTGCTCAACAACCACCTCCTCGGAAACCACACCAGGGTATGGGTCGAGGAAAACAAACTTACGGCATTAAGCGTAGATCAGACAAAAGCTCGGAAAATATTCAAGATAAACATCATAGTTTGTAAGACATAGCATAATGATAAATATAGGCGATAAATAAGGAAAACAGTGACAATAAGCTAAACAGACGGATGCAAGAAAATATGATATACCAAATCATAAATATAATTACAATGATTATTTTAGAAAATCAATGCAGGTGAACTGAGCATACTGATACAAAAAAAATATGATTTACCAATTCATAAACATAAAAACAAGTGATTATTTTAGGAAAACAATGCAGACAAGCTGAGCAGACTGATGCAAGGAAATATGATTTACCAAATCATAAACATAAGTTAATTTAAAAAAATTAAATATGGGCAACCACTTGGCATGTACTCAAGGAGGAGGAAGCAATTGCTAGCCCTAACTGAGTAGAACTGAGAGTACCCAAAAACTCACCCTAGAGTCACGGCAGTTCAGAAATCTGAGGCCCTACTACAGGGGACCTGTTTGTCTAGCCCGAGCAGGGTAGGTACTATAGTAACACTCGTTACATCAGAACTCAAACTGCAGCGAGCAATATATATATATATATATAACCATTTATAATAACTACAGGATATCTGCTTGGTGGTGCCGACTTGAAAATCAATGCAGAATGCAAGGTTCAGTGCATAAAACAAGAATTAATGAGTAAATCGGTTACTCATAAAATACATGTGCAAGTACAAGGAATTATCGGACAACTTGAATGCTTAAAAACATAACAAGGCTAGTTCGACTTTTGAAACATTAAACCGAGCAATACGGGCTTAAAACAGCAAAACAGGTCAAAGCGGGCTTCAAGACAATATTTTTTTCAATTCAAGTTGAAAATAGCAAAACGGGTTAAAGAGGGTTTCAAGACATTATTATTTTCAATTCAAGCTAAAAATAGAAAAATAGGACAAAGCAGGTTTCAAGACAATATTCTTTTCAATTCAGGCTGAAAACAGTAAAACGAGTCAAAACAGGTTTTAAGACATTATTTTTTGAGTTCCGGAATTTTATAGAAAATCAAGCAGCAATTCGGGTAGAAATAAGGGGACCCAAAACGGGTGGTTGAAAAGTAAAGTGATCCAAGTAACTCAAAAGGGCAGGGCAATAAATGCTCGTACACAAACCGAGAAACCCTGTGTGGATCCGGGTACATCCAATGGTCAAGCAGGGCGAGAACCGCGCGCTAAGACCTTCGATGTCCAGTGGGGCAAGATGATAAAAATTAGGTTTATAAAGTGCATGATAAAATACAAGAAGTCAGGCAACAAGTATAGTTAAATAATCAAAAGCATGCAAGTATGATGATTCTCAAAGTTATACGCTCAAAAGGGATGGTTATTGGTGTATTTTTGTACACTTGATGAATTTTGAAGGTGAGAATATCCTAAGTACCCTTAAGTTAGGAAAAAAAAAAAAAATGAGTCACCGTGCTCCACATGCATCCATAATTAATCGGGTCTAAATACTGAGTGGAAATTAATCATCGGGCAAGTCAGGGTACTGGACAGTCTCTCTTCATTGCCCAAGTTTTTAGGTTAAAAGCCTCTACTTTAAATCAGTGAGCGATTATAAATATCCTCTAAACTTTGGTTATAACATCCAAGTTTTGGTTAGAAAACTCAGAAATCCTTATGAGGTTAATGGGGTTAAAAATAGGTCAGAATCAAGCCAAAGATCTCATTAAATTTTAGTTTTCAAGGGTCATAACAGGGCCTACGGGTCGGGTGCTGCGGGTCCCGGGATGGGACCCATTCGTCCAATGTCGTACTCAGTAACTGACAGGTGGAAGCAAGGAGAAGAAGTAGATGGTTTCAGGTGGAGCTGGTTTAGGTGGAAGACTATGCAGGTGGAACAGTGTAGGTGGAGGCTGTGCAGGTGGAATCAGGTGGAGCTGGATTCAAGTGGCTGGGTCTGGTGATCCAGGTTCAGGTGGCTAGGGCGGTTGCTGCAGGTGGAGAAGGGGATGCAACTGCAGGCAGAAACAAGAAGAAGATGAAACTACTGGTTAGGGAAAGACAGTTGCAGGCAGTGCAGACTGTGGAAGAGAATGTTACTGGCTGGCTGGGGGTAGTGCAGGGAATGATGGCCAAGGGTTTGCAAGGCACTGGTGGCTGAGAGTTTGTACAGGGAAAAGAATGGCCACTGGAAACAGGCTGTGCAAGGGGGAAGTGAAAGAACTAGCTGGTCCCAGATGAGTGTCGGAACCGAACTTGCCGAGAACCTTGTGCGTTCCGGTGTGGAGTAGACCTGCGAACTCGCTGAGAATGCTCTCGGATCTTTCGGATGATTAGGCAAGGGTTCCCATCTCCCTTATATAGAGCAATCCCTAAGAGTCACGATTACTACGGACTCTACCACTCCTAGAATCCCACATCTCCTGACTAGCGTGGGAATTCTGCCAACCGAGAGTCTGAACCTGATCCAAACTCTACCACCAAGAGTTTCATCCTTATCTAACTCAACCAGATCAAGACTTGTTGAGAGTTCATCCGCGGCACACCACCAAGCTGGATCTGGAATGGGCCCAATGGCAGCCGGGCCACACAATTTTCCTAACAATCTCCCACTTGGCATGAATGCCATGTAAATCAAACGTGCCAACGTACATCAACATATACTCTAGTCCATACATACATCTCCAGCTAGTAAAGCCTTAATGAATGAATACACATTAATTCCACTAGTGAGATCCTTGAGATTAAAATCTTAAGTTTCTCTCCGACATTTTAAGTATACATATATAACAATTTAATATCTTGAGGGATTGTAGAATTGTGGTTCCATTCATCGATGTAATAGCATACTCATAACATTTGCACCAGCTCATTGGTTCTTACCAACTTCAAATATCCATGAAGAGATCTAACCTGATGGCCACTTGGTTTACTGCATCGCATGTTGTATCCCAGCTTTTGTTCTCAATAGAGCTACCATGTCTGCTTTCTTTATATCAGAAAACCAAGATCTTTGCCAATGGGTTAAAAATATAACCAGATATGGACTCCCTCTCGTCTAAGTCATCGTCCCAAAAGGCAACCATACAACCATGTAGTTCCAAGACAACAATCATACCACAAGAACGTTGTAGCAAATGTTTTTGATGTACCCAAATTCCTTTTATTCACTTGCCACAACAGGCACGCCTGAATAACTATAGAATCTGATTATGAGACCAACAACTATCCATTCCCAATCTCATAAATCCGGAATTACAGCATTATATGCATGATGAGGATGTCATGTATTGTGCACCTCCCACTATCCTCGAGTAAGGCCTGTCTCAGGTCATGAGCATGTCCTTCTCACTAATGGGATCCCGATTGTTGGACAATTTCATACACATGCAAATGGAAGTGTCGATTGGCTGCACATCTCCATATCCAACTGTTTTAACACAGCGTCCCATTCGGACCCATGTGACAAAGTCCGTACCAGATTCGGCTTACATGGTTGCTGCATATGCCCAGTACATTATGCTTCAATCCATGTTTTCCATCTCGAATCAAGACTTCAACACTATTATTTGGAGATTACTTCCAATTCGCCACCAACAATCAATATGTCATCCAATGACAAATATATAACCACTCCCACTGCTTTGACCTAAATGCATATCTCATATGCCGGGGATAAACTAATCTCACGTATGGCCTCATCAAATTCTATGTTAAGATAATTTGTACACATTTATCCTCATGATCTTTACACCACCAAATCCGCAGATTACATGTAAAGCTTTTCATTCTTTTCTTCGTTTAGGAACTCAGCCTTTACGTCCACCAGGTGCAACTACAGATCCTCACAATTAACCATTGCCCTTAGGATTCACATGGATAGGAATTTACGCCTGAAGAAATAATCTCCACGTAACCAAATCCTTCCATTTTTAAATCCTTGTGCCACCCATCGTGCTTGTCTATCAATCTGTCATTGTCATTTTATTACCAAGAACCCATAGCCTTTCAATCGTAAGTGGATCGACTAATTGACATGCTCGGTTCTTATTTTATATTCATCTTTAGTGTACAGTCAATCACGATATAGCGTAGATTGACAACAAATGACAGATTAAGATCTTGCACGATTTTTACCAAATAACTGCACCAATCATCCAACCACGTCGAATGTTATCAATCCTATAGGACTCCCAATAACCCATGTTGTTTATTGTCAAGTGGGCCCTAGCCAGGACTTACACTTCCAACGCTGCCAATGTTGAAACTCCCACCGTCCGTAACACCCTCCATCCTCAGAGATGTTATGGTGCATCTCTAGGATTTGTATGGGATCCACAAGGAAGCACACATTCCAACCTGTGGTTATAATCTGATATTCATGATTAATCACACGATATCCCTTTGGATGATTCAATTTTACAACGAAAGAATGATCTTCTTCGTTTACATTTGCAGTTGGTATTATAATTGTGGTCCGTTATGGTTTGTATACAACACATCCCCACAATGTATTAGGTCAATTTTTAGGTTTGGCACCAGTCCATAACTCATAAATGGGTCTTTAGGCTAAATTTTAGGAGGTGTTTGACTCGATATATATATTGTGCACTCAATAATATCCCCCCCACCCCCCCCCCCCCCCCCTTACAGCACACAGCGGAAGATACGTGTGGTTAACATTGATCTAGTATATCTAAACATAAAATGATTTAAAATTTTCAACCACACCATTTTTAGCTGTGGGGTGTATAGAATAAAATATAAATATATGATCATTTGCATGCACAATATTCTTGAATCGTTCATAGGTACACTCCCCCACTTAATGGATCTCATGTGATGCCCCGGAGCCCCACATCCACTATAGAGAGGAAAGTGAATGGGGTTTATATGTAGAGCTTACACCCTTACTTTGCATGAGGCCTTTTGATGGGTTGAGGCCCATCAGAAGCAAAACCGTGAGGCCCGTGGGCCAAAGCGGACAATATCATGCATGGGTGTAGGGGTGGGGCATTACAAATGGTATCAGAGATGACTCTCGACTAGTTTAAGTGTGGGTCCCCTGCCGTGGCCTGGTGCAAGTGGGCGGGTCTCCATGTAGGCGGGCCAAAAGAGCTGGCAGGCTACAGGGACTGGCAGGCTACTGCACAGGGACGCGCAGCTTTAAAGGGGTTGGGTTGTGACTGTCGCGACCCCGGACCGGGACCCGGGCCCGCGACTGCGCCGCGGCGGCATAATTAATCGAACATAACAAATACCGCCGCTGTTGTGATCTTTTTCCCACAGGTTTCCGCGGTGAGGATCCCATGACACGGGTCGAGCTCACACGAATAGATATGCGGAAGCGTGTAGCAAAACAATTCATACAAATCTTAAATGATAAGATACAAGACAAATATTTAACATCGAGACAAGGTATCAAAAGAGAATGTCATCCAAGCATTCCTAGCATGAATAAAGTTTAACATTTAGACAAAGTGTTTTACTTGCAAGTTACACAACCCCCAAGAGGCCAACAAAGGCCAATACAACATATGGAATCCCAAAAAGAACAACCCGACAAAACCCGAGCTAGGTGAAACGAGAATCACGATCCCGACCGGCGTCTAGATGACGTCGTTGGGCTGCCACTCGAGTGCTGGGGGTGGCTCAACAGCCTCCTCCGGGCACTCCTCGTCACGCGCGAAACCACCGGCACCTGGACACCAAAATACAAGCATCAAACACGACGGTTTGGCAAATAAACAATTTAGACATGAATAATTGGAATAATGCTAAAACAGTTCAAAGTTTAAATACACGTTTCAATGCTTACGAAACTAGCACGAATACATATAATATCATGAAAAGATAAATCCACATGAGCTCATCCTTTCTCCGTTATACATGATGACAAGAGCAAGCACGCAAGACAAGCACGACAAGAAACACGATCCCACGCCACACAAGGTAGACGGGGTATCCGGCCGCGGAACCGGACCACGAACACGCACGATGTGCCATTCAAGACACGACTAGTCTGCAGACAGTCCACGAGTTTAAGGACCCCCAGGTAGTGGATCAAGCTAAAAGGGCGGTCCAAGCTCAGTGAAATTCACTTATATCATGAATGCACAAAACACGGCAATACGCGATCGAAAACACGACAAAACAAGAGGGAAATCATTTAACGAGCACGACGTGGCAAGACTAGCAAAATAGCATGGTGTTAATGCTTACAAACTTAAGAAATGATTCCCTTTTCGATTCTTGAAACCCATCTTGAAAACAACTTGCACTTGGAAATCAAGCGAGAACACGAGGATGCACGAAGCATCATAAACAAAGATTCAAACATAACTCTGTCAAGCATAGGCTAAGACCACATCTTTGACCCTTGTGGAATTGAAAACCAAATGTCGAAATTCAATAAAACTTGGTGTCCCCGAAGGTATATTACATTTTGGAAATTTCAAGTGCACAAGGTCAATAAAAAGGGTCTAAGACCAAGTCTAGTTTTCATTCCTGCAAAATCCTTCAAAACAGTACTTTTTGGTGTGGTTCATGCCTCTCTACCGGTAGAAATTCCGGTAGAAGATGTTCTACCGGTAGAACTTCCGGTTGAAGTGCTTCTACCGGTAGAACTTCCGGTTGAAGCACTTCTACCGGTAGAACTTCCGGTAGAACTGCGGTTCACAGTTTTTCTCAACTCTCTGCCACAATCTGGGCCGTTTCTACCGGTAGAACTTCCGGTAGAACTGCGGTTCACAGCTTTTTTCTCACTCTCTGCTGAAATCTGGGCCATTTCTACCGGTAGAACTTCCGGTAGAACTTGGGGTTTTTAATTTCCTCAACTCTCGGTCAAAATTTGAGCCCTTTCTACCGGTAGAACTTCCGGTTGAAATACCCCTACCGGTAGAACTTCGGAAAAATCAATTTCTTTCCCACGTCATTCACTTCTTCACTTCCACATTCTTACCACCTGCACTCCCCAAGCCTACATGCTTTCCAAGGGATGATTTCCACACAAAATCCATTCACATTTCATTCAAAACATCAAAATCATAAACCCATTTACATTCAAAACATAAATCTAATAACTTGCAAACCATTCCATTGAAAACATGCTTCCATTGAAGATGAAACCTCTACATTAGATAGAGAAATTAGTACTCTTGCTTAATACGATTAAAACAAGCTAAAAGAGATTAATGACATGCAAGGAAGATAAGCTTGATGATAAACAACATTTCCAAAAGTAAAAATGCCCAAAAACTCAACATGCACTAGGGAAAACTAAAAGGTTTACTTGCCTCTAACCCAAGCCAAGTCAAAGCTTCACAACTCAACAAGAAAGGGGTGCTCCACGAGATCTACACAAAACCCCCAAAATGGAGCATACAAAATCAACATTTTTGGCCATTACAAAACCCCATTTCGAAAATGGGTTTGGAAACCATGAAAACAAGCTCTAGGTGAGCTAAAGAACATCAAATGGAAAGAATGAAGAAGGACACCAACCTTGAGCTAGCCAAACAAGAAGAATAAAAGTAGAAGATGATGAATAGTGCAGTGGCTTGACTCCAAAAACACTCCAGCTGTAGCTTGAGACGAGAGGAAGAGGATGGTGGTCTTGGATCGAAAAATGGAGCCTTCTAGCTAGATGATTTCAAGGGAAAAGGATCAAGAAGAAGCTTGCTTCACCTCTCCACTCTAGGGCAAAACGTTGCAGGATTTGGGAAAAGGGCAAATGAAGGAGAAAGAGAGTATATATAGTGTCTGGAGGTGGGTCCCTTTAGCAGTGAAACTTGGGACGCCTGGAACATGGTCTTGTGGACCCCGGATGGAATCGACGAAGAAGAACAAAACGATCGTCGAAAAATCTAGTTTCGGAAAAGTATTATTTTGACATAGTTTCGCGACTTCGAAAAGTGTGCCCAGATTTACATGCAAAGACAGATTTACCCTATTGGGCCAAAACTTGGGCTTCTGGGCCTCACATGCAAGCAGCTTAAAAACAAAAGTTGTCACAAATAATAAAATCACTCAAGAGAAATAAAGATCACATCCACATCAAAGATCTAGCACAAAAACCCATTCTTACACGTGCACTCAGGGCGTCCCTGAGCGTGTCTGACTCATACTAAACGTCCTCAAAATCCCCAAAGCTATAATCCAGACTAAGTCTAATCACATTCTAACCCAACTAGTACTTAAGACTCACTTAAGACTAAACGTCACTTAATTAGTACTAATCGAGTTGGTCTGGGTCGGGGTCTAACATCCTCCACCCCTTAGGATATTTGGTCCGCCAAATATAAGTAATTTTACCTCTGGTAACAGGTGTGGATACTTCTTCTGGACTTGATCTCTCAATTCCCATGTGGCTTCTTCTGGCTCGTGGTTCTCCCAAAGCACTTTGACCCAGTGGACAGTCCGATTTCTCAATTCATGCTCTTTGGTATCGATGATTCTAACCGGTTTCTCCACATACGACGCGTCTTCTCGAATCTCTAAAGGCTCGTGTGGAATAATGTGAGAAGGACTGTGAACATATTTCTTGAGCATGGAGACATGAAAAACATTATGTACCCCGGAGAGTTCCGGCGGTAACGCAAGTCTGTAAGCGACATTTCCAATCTTGCTCAAAATCTCATATGGGCCAATGTATCTGCTAGACAATTTTCCTTTCCTTCCAAATCTTAGAGTACCTCTGACCGGTGAGACTTTCAAGAACACCTTGTCACCCACTTCAAATTGCAATTCTCTCCGGCGAGTGTCAGCATAACTTTTCTGTCTGCTTCGAGCGATCTTCAATCGGTCCTGAATCTGCTTAACCTTGTCGCTTGTCTCTCCAACTATCGTCGGTCCATGAAAACTACGCACACCGACTTCTTCCCAACAAACTGGAGTTCTGCATCTCCTACCATAGAGTGCCTCGAAAGGTGCCATTCCAATGCTAGAATGGTAGCTATTGTTGTACGCGAACTCACAAAGAGGTAGGTTTTCATCCCACTGGACCTTGAAATCCAATACACAAGCACGCAACATATCTTCAAGAGTCTGTATCGTCCGCTCCGACTGACCATCTGTCTGAGGATGATACGCTGTGCTGAACTGAAGTTTGGAACCCATGGATTCAAGAAGGGATTTCCAAAACCTCGAAACAAATCTGCTATCTCTGTCGGAAGTGATGGAGACGGGCTGGCCATGCTTACTAACGATCTCATCGATGAATAGTCTAGCGAGTGGTGCCATATGCATCATATTCCCAGTCTTCATCGGAAGGAAGTGCGCAGACTTCGTAAGACGATCAACTATAACCCAAATTGCATTGTTCCCTCTCTTGGTATTAGGTAAACCGGAGACAAAATCCATAGTGATATGCTCCCATTTCCACTCCGGAATCTCCAAAGGCTGTAACAACCCAGGAGGCTTCTGGTGTTCTGCCTTGATCATCTGACAAGTTAAGCAGCGAGACACAAAAGCTGCTATCTCTCTCTTCATATTATTCCACCAAAATCTATTCTTCAGGTTATGGTACATCTTCGTGCTACCCGGATGTATAGAGTATCTAGTATGGTGAGCTTCAATCATAATTTCATTCTTCAAATCGTCAACATTCGGCACGCACAACCGATCACGAAAATACAACACTCCATCAGAAATTCTGAAATCTGGACGTTCTGCAATCTGATCTACAATCTTGGCCAATTCCGGGTCTTGCAACTGACTATCTTTGATTCTTTGGATGAAGGTAGGCTCAGACACGATCATATTTGCCAACAAAACACTTCTCCTCAAGTGTTGTACCTCCACTCCAAGTTCTTCAAACTGTTGGAGAACACTAACTCCTCTCAAACTCGCCGTCACTGCTGACTTTCTACTCAATGCATCTGCTACCACATTCACTTTGCCTGGATGATACTTGATTGGGAAGTCATAATCCTTAATATACTCCATCCACCGTCTCTGCCTCATATTCAATTCCTTCTGTGAAAACAAATATTGTAAGCTTCGGTGGTCTGAATGAACTTCAAATTTCGCTCCATAGAGATAGTGTCGCCACATTTTCAAAGCAAAAACTACTGCCGCTAACTCCAAGTCATGAGTTGCATAGTTTACCTCATGATTCTTCAACTGTCTCGAACCATAGGCAATCACCTTGCCATCTTGCATCAAAACACATCCTAATCCCACGTTGGAAGCATCCGTAAACACAACAAATCCACTACTGCCCGATGGTAAAGTGAGGATTGGGGCTGTGGTTAATCTCTTCTTCAACTCTTGAAAACTGCCTTCACACTGATCAGTCCAAACGAAAGGTACATTTTTCCGGGTCAACTTCGTCAAAGGTGCTGCAATGGACGAAAAACCTTGAACAAATCTCCGATAATATCCTGCTAACCCCAAAAAGCTTCTAATTTCTGTCACATTGCTAGGCCTCTTCCATTCGATGACTGCTTCTATCTTGGCTGGATCTACTGCTAATCCTTCTCTCGAAATGATGTGACCCAAAAAGGAAACTTGCTCTAGCCAGAATTCACACTTGTTCAACTTAGCATAGAGCTGGTGGTCTCTCAAAAGCTGCAATGACGTCCTCAAGTGCTCTTCATGCTCCTCCTTACTCTTAGAATACACGAGGACATCATCAATGAACACCACGGTAGAGTGATCTAGGTACTCTGCAAAGACCTTGTTCATGAGAGCCATGAAGACTGCGGGCGCATTTGTCAAGCCAAAGGGCATCACTAAGAACTCGTAATGCCCATATCTCGTTCGGAAAGCTGTCTTCGCCACATCGGACTCTCTAACCCGCAACTGATGATACCCTGACCTCAAGTCTATCTTGGAAAAGTGCGATGCTCCTTGTAATTGGTCAAACAATTCATCTATCCTTGGCAAGGGGTATTTGTTCTTGACAGTCACATGGTTCAATCTTCTATAGTCGATGCACATTCTAAGACTTCCATCCTTCTTCTTCACAAAAAGAACTGGCGCTCCCCACGGTGAAACACTTGGCCTAATGAAGCCTTTGCTCAACAATTCTTGCAACTGAAGTTTCAATTCACCCAACTCTGCAGGAGCCATCCTGTAAGGTGCAATTGAGATCGGTGCAGTCCCTGGAAGGAGTTCAATAGTAAACTCAACTTCTCTAACTGGTGGTAAACCCGGGATTTCTTCTGGAAAAACATCCGGAAATTCACACACTACGGGGATATCCTCCACCCCTCGGGACTGTTTATCCTCCGTGATAAACGCTAAAAATGCCTCACAACCACTGCTCACCAATCTGTTGGCTTTTAAAGCCGAAATGAACCCACTGGATCACTTTTTCCTATTTCCCTGAAACATCAACTCTGTCTGTGGCCCTTGCAATCTGAAGGTAATGGTCTTACCAAAACAATCCATGGTGGCATGGTAGGTCTCTAACCAATCCATGCCTAAGATAATGTCAAAATCATGCATGTCTAAAATTATGAGGTTGGCCGGTAAATTGATATCTCCTAACAAAATCTGACAACTAGGGTAAAAGGTGGTACAAACAACATGTCTACCTACGGGTGTAGTGACAGTCAAATTATAGTCCAATTCTGCATGCTGTGCATCAATCTTCTTTGCAAACAAAGGTGATAGAAAGGAGTGTGTGGATCCTGGATCAAATAAGATCTGTGCTTCTACTCCACAAACAAGAAGTTTACCTTCTATTACGTCACCTGCTGCTTCAGCGTCAGCACGGTTGATATTGTATACACGTCCCTGCTGGTGTGGCCTGTTCTGCTGCTGAATCTGTCTGCCCTGATTGTTCCTATTCTGCGGTGGACGAGCATTCTGGTTTTGTACTTGCCTGCCTTGTTGCTGTTGTTGCTGTGGTGGTCTCATCTGAACTGGTATGGCTTGATTCTGTGGTGCTATCTGCCTTGGCTGCTGATATCGGTTGGCTTGACTCTGGAGGTGTGGGCAATCCTTGATTGCATGGTCCATTCCTCCACACCTGAAGCAAGCACCCGTTGCCTTGCGGCATTCGTGGGTAGGGTGATTCTTTCCACAATGATTACAACCAGACTGTGTCCTGTCGCGACCCCGGACCGGGACCCGGGCCCGCGACTGCGCCGCGGCGGCATAATTAATCGAACATAACAAATACCGCCGCTGTTGTGATCTTTTTCCCACAGGTTTCCGCGGTGAGGATCCCATGACACGGGTCGAGCTCACACGAATAGATATGCGGAAGCGTGTAGCAAAACAATTCATACAAATCTTAAATGATAAGATACAAGACAAATATTTAACATCGAGACAAGGTATCAAAAGAGAATGTCATCCAAGCATTCCTAGCATGAATAAAGTTTAACATTTAGACAAAGTGTTTTACTTGCAAGTTACACAACCCCCAAGAGGCCAACAAAGGCCAATACAACATATGGAATCCCAAAAAGAACAACCCGACAAAACCCGAGCTAGGTGAAACGAGAATCACGATCCCGACCGGCGTCTAGATGACGTCGTTGGGCTGCCACTCGAGTGCTGGGGGTGGCTCAACAGCCTCCTCCGGGCACTCCTCGTCACGCGCGAAACCACCGGCACCTGGACACCAAAATACAAGCATCAAACACGACGGTTTGGCAAATAAACAATTTAGACATGAATAATTGGAATAATGCTAAAACAGTTCAAAGTTTAAATACACGTTTCAATGCTTACGAAACTAGCACGAATACATATAATATCATGAAAAGATAAATCCACATGAGCTCATCCTTTCTCCGTCATACATGATGACAAGAGCAAGCACGCAAGACAAGCACGACAAGAAACACGATCCCACGCCACACAAGGTAGACGGGGTATCCGGCCGCGGAACCGGACCACGAACACGCACGATGTGCCATTCAAGACACGACTAGTCTGCAGACAGTCCACGAGTTTAAGGACCCCCAGGTAGTGGATCAAGCTAAAAGGGCGGTCCAAGCTCAGTGAAATTCACTTATATCATGAATGCACAAAACACGGCAATACGCGATCGAAAACACGACAAAACAAGAGGGAAATCATTTAACGAGCACGACGTGGCAAGACTAGAAAAATAGCATGGTGTTAATGCTTACAAACTTAAGAAATGATTCCTTTTTCGATTCTTGAAACCCATCTTGAAAACAACTTGCACTTGGAAATCAAGCGAGAACACGAGGATGCACGAAGCATCATAAACAAAGATTCAAACATAACTCTGTCAAGCATAGGCTAAGACCACATCTTTGACCCTTGTGGAATTGAAAACCAAATGTCGAAATTCAATAAAACTTGGTGTCCCCGAAGGTATATTACATTTTGGAAATTTCAAGTGCACAAGGTCAATAAAAAGGGTCTAAGACCAAGTCTAGTTTTCATTCCTGCAAAATCCTTCAAAACAGTACTTTTTGGTGTGGTTCATGCCTCTCTACCGGTAGAAATTCCGGTAGAAGATGTTCTACCGGTAGAACTTCCAGTTGAAGTGCTTCTACCGGTAGAACTTCCGGTTGAAGCACTTCTACCGGTAGAACTTCCGGTAGAACTGCGGTTCACAGTTTTTCTCAACTCTCTGCCACAATCTGGGCCGTTTCTACCGGTAGAACTTCCGGTAGAACTGCGGTTCACAGTTTTTTTCTCACTCTCTGCTGAAATCTGGGCCATTTCTACCGGTAGAACTTCCGGTAGAACTTGGGGTTTTTAATTTCCTCAACTCTCGGTCAAAATTTGAGCCCTTTCTACCGGTAGAACTTCCGGTTGAAATACCCCTACCGGTAGAACTTCGGAAAAATCAATTTCTTTCCCACGTCATTCACTTCTTCACTTCCACATTCTTACCACCTGCACTCCCCAAGCCTACATGCTTTCCAAGGGATGATTTCCACACAAAATCCATTCACATTTCATTCAAAACATCAAAATCATAAACCCATTTACATTCAAAACATAAATCTAATAACTTGCAAACCATTCCATTGAAAACATGCTTCCATTGAAGATGAAACCTCTACATTAGATAGAGAAATTAGTACTCTTGCTTAATACGATTAAAACAAGCTAAAAGAGATTAATGACATGCAAGGAAGATAAGCTTGATGATAAACAACATTTCCAAAAGTAAAAATGCCCAAAAACTCAACATGCACTAGGGAAAACTAAAAGGTTTACTTGCCTCTAACCCAAGCCAAGTCAAAGCTTCACAACTCAACAAGAAAGGGGTGCTCCACGAGATCTACACAAAACCCCCAAAATGGAGCATACAAAATCAACATTTTTGGCCATTACAAAACCCCATTTCGAAAATGGGTTTGGAAACCATGAAAACAAGCTCTAGGTGAGCTAAAGAACATCAAATGGAAAGAATGAAGAAGGACACCAACCTTGAGCTAGCCAAACAAGAAGAATAAAAGTAGAAGATGATGAATAGTGTAGTGGCTTGACTCCAAAAACACTCCAGCTGTAGCTTGAGACGAGAGGAAGAGGATGGTGGTCTTGGATCGAAAAATGGAGCCTTCTAGCTAGATGATTTCAAGGGAAAAGGATCAAGAAGAAGCTTGCTTCACCTCTCCACTCTAGGGCAAAACGTTGCAGGATTTGGGAAAAGGGCAAATGAAGGAGAAAGAGAGTATATATAGTGTCTGGAGGTGGGTCCCTTTAGCAGTGAAACTTGGGACGCCTGGAACATGGTCTTGTGGACCCCGGATGGAATCGACGAAGAAGAACAAAACGATCGTCGAAAAATCTAGTTTCGGAAAAGTATTATTTTGACATAGTTTCGCGACTTCGAAAAGTGTGCCCAGATTTACATGCAAAGACAGATTTACCCTATTGGGCCAAAACTTGGGCTTCTGGGCCTCACATGCAAGCAGCTTAAAAACAAAAGTTGTCACAAATAATAAAATCACTCAAGAGAAATAAAGATCACATCCACATCAAAGATCTAGCACAAAAACCCATTCTTACACGTGCACTCAGGGCGTCCCTGAGCGTGTCTGACTCATACTAAACGTCCTCAAAATCCCCAAAGCTATAATCCAGACTAAGTCTAATCACATTCTAACCCAACTAGTACTTAAGACTCACTTAAGACTAAACGTCACTTAATTAGTACTAATCGAGTTGGTCTGGGTCGGGGTCTAACAGTGACGCCCCGGAGTCTCACATTGACTATAGAGAGGAAAGTGAATGGGGTTATATGTAGAGCTTACACCCTTACTTTGCATGAGGCCTTTTGATGGGTTGAAGCCCATCAGAAGCAAAACCGTGAAGCTCATGGGCCAAAGAGGACAATATCATGCATGGGTGTAGGGGTGGGGTGTTACATCTCAACCATTAACTTTCAGCCCTATTGGTCTATGACTCAGCAGCACACCACTCAAAATAATTTTATAGTGCCTCAAGCTTATATCAAATCAGATAAATTTAAATGTATTTGCTAAAGTCACCAATTGGAGTAGCAAATCACTCCCACCCATTTAAATTTGGACAAATAAAATGGTCAGCATATTTTAGAGTGTATGATATCACTCAACCACACTTCTAGTTATTCCGAAAAAGGTACGTACAGTCATTTTCCACCCAGACATGGTTCCAATATACCAAGGTCAGGTAAAGGTAAAATCCTAACCAGTCCATTTATTCTATCTTTGTTGATGTGTCATATTTTCAATGCCATAAGTGTGCCAAACCACATATCCAACACAAAGAGAATAATTAAAATTAGAAGATTTATACATTACAAGCTATATCAAGCAAGTAAATATCATCTCAGAAATCTACAACAATCTCCCATGTATGCAAATCACAACTATATTGCCCCACAATAGATTTTCTTAATCTATTTTATCACTAGTTGAGCCATGAATTTTACTCATCACAAAGTAGTGATTAATAAAGCATCCCCAAAATATAACAAATTGAATTTTCAGAGTCAAATGTAATTTAGACTCACTTCATTTCTGAAAACACATCACAATTTGTTCCATATTTAAAGATGCTTACAATCTCCGGATTTTGTTTTCATGAATTCAAACATTCAATTTCCATAATTGAGATCACATAGAAAACCACAAATTGATCCACCAATTCCGTTCTTACACCTTCATCAGATCCACCGTTATATGACTATTACATTTGTATCCGATCCACCAGGTTGTCTATCCCGTCATATTCTCTTGTCCCCTTGACTTAAATAAATTATTGTTATTTCTTGTCTCAAATTCTAATTAAATTTAAATATTTAAGAGGCTTGGGACTTAAGAGATACACCTCCACTGAAGTGGAAGACCATGACAATAGACATTGAATTGGAACACATTAATTGATCAATCAGTTTTCCCCACCATGGTCAACACTTTATTAATGATCCGATCAACCCAGTTGTCAATCCTGGACCCATTAGGTAATACAATAGTACATGCATGCATCATCGATTATTTTTATCCGAGATTTAGTAGTTTTTATCAATATTTGAAACCACTAACCAGAGATCATGTCTCTTGTGCTGTTGAATTGTGCTCACATTTTTTATATCAAATCCTCGACCGCTTGATCCACACCTCATATATTTAGCGGATCAATCATTACACCCCCACTGCACAAGGTAATAACCAAATTACCATTAGATGATGCCGCAGTGGTCGCCAAGGTTTTATCAAAGAAAATACAAGTTGGATCTTATCACAACAAATAAACGCACAATTACAAGATAAGGCACCCATCTGATATCTCAACACGAGTGGGTTCTTCTCGTCGAAGGTATCGCTATTGGTGAGGTAATACAGTGTATCCTGATAAATGATCCTGATAGATTTTATAAGACATATCCAACATATAAATAAATGAAAAGTCAAGATACCACTGACCGTGATTGCTGACCAAAAAATTTTCTAACCGTTGAATCGTTAATCTCTCACTACCTTTGTGTAATTCTCGTTGTTGGGGGTCCGTAGGCTCAAACGGATCGTCCATCGGAGTTCAAATGACCTAAATATCACGCGACAAATTTCAAGCGTCAATGATGACTGCATCTTATCCAAAAAAATATCTGACCATTGGATCCCAAATTTGTCAACGCTTCTAGGTAGTGCTCGTCACCATGATTCCGCAGAATCAAACCGCTCGCCGATCGGAGTCCAGATGAGCAAGATATGGCTGGTCAAAGTTATCCGCTGACTGGGCTCTAGCTGATGTCGTCTGCGTTGTGCCTAACGTCACGCTGACGTCATCGGTGCACAACGCATACCAGCGCCTGCCTCTTGTGAACTGGGCCGACTGGGTTTATATATGGTTGGGTCGACCTGGCCCGACTTGGCATGTAGCGAAATACCTGGGCTCCTCTTTCGAGCGTGCGTCCCGAGAAGAAACAGTAGCCATACGCAAGTCCAGAGGCTGAAGGAAATACTCCCTCTTGCTGGCGTTTGTCCCGAGGCGTAAGAAAATCAAGTGCAGCAGTTGCTGCTTGCAACACACAGTCTTGACCCGCTGCAACGTACACAAGGCTTGACCATCAGTGACACGTGTTGGCCCAGGTTACGATGACACGACCTGTCTTGGCTCGGTCCACTTCATTGAAGTTAGAGACAACGCAAGCCAACCCTTGCTTGTTGCTGTCACGTGTCTTCTTCCTCCTTGTGCTTTCTGTTGTAGAAAAACATAATGAACAATCGAGACCGTGCGCAAGAGAAAGAAGACGTAGATCTAGTCGATCCACATCACTATCGCAAAATCCGAACCGTCAAATGCATAGAACTAGCTGGTCCCATATGGGTGTTGGAACCGAACTCTCCGAGAACCTTGTGTGTTTAAGTGTGGAGTAGACCTGCGAACTTACTACGAATGCTCTCAGATCTTCTGGATGATCGAGCAAGGGTTCCCATCTTCCTTATATAGAGTAATCCCTAGGAGTCACGACTACTACGTACTCTACCCCTCTTGGAATCCCACATCTCCTGACCAGCGTGGGAATTTTGTCAACCGAGAGTCTGAACCTGATTCAAACTCTACCACCAAGAGTTTGATCCTTATCTGACTCAACCAGATCAAGACTCGTTAGGAGTTCATCTGCGGCACATTGTCGGGGTCAATCTGGCATGGGCCCAATGGCAGTCGGGCCACATAATTTTCCTAACAGGAAGAGTGGCCGGTGACAGGGGTGAGGGAGAGATGGCCGCTGGAGGAGAGGCAGCACCTGGCCGCTGGGGAAGAAGCAGCACCTGGCCGCTGACAGTGAAGAAGAAGAGATGGCTGGTGGCTGTACAGATGCGGGGAAGTGGCCGGCTGGAAAAGAGGCAGCAAGTTGGCCACTGAGGAGAGAAGCAGCAGGTGGCCGCCGGGAGAAGGCAGCAGTGGTTTGGCCGCAGGCTAAGTGCAGGGGAGGACTGTTGTAGGGGGAGAGAAGAGGGGTAGCGAGCTGGGCTGAAATGCAGGGAAGAGAACCGATCGAGGGTTGAGTGCAGGGAGGAGCTGGTCGGGCTGGGTGCAGGGAGGAGAGGCTGCCGTGGCAGCAGGGAGTAAATGTTGTAGTGGCAGCTGCAACAGTTGTAGGCAGACTGGCCAGCAGAGAGAATTGAGGAAGTGGCCGGCTGGCTGTGTCACAGCTAGAAGAGTAGCCGAGGGTTGAACAGGGGAGAGTGGCCGGCAGCAGCAGGGAGGAAGTGACCGGCTACAGTGCAGGGTAGAGATGGTATCAGGCTGTGCAGAGTTATGGCCGGTGCCAAGGGAGAGGAGTGTGGCCAACTGCTAGGGAGGGGGACTGGCCGATTAAGTGCAAGGGGAAAAAGGCCGAGAGTGGTGCAAGGAGATAGAGTTGGCCGACTACAGTCAGTGCAGTGGACTGGCCGTTGGCTTAGTGAGCAACAGTATCTGTTTGTAGTTTGCAGGAAGCGGATCGGAGGCAAGGAGAAGAAGAGAAAGGACCATTGGCCGCTGGGCCTGATGGCCGGGGGCTGAGGTGTGGCCCACCTCAGCTGATCAAAATCGAAGGAGGCAGGGGCCCCATGGTGGGCCCCATGGATGGGGGTGACCTCTTCTGATGAGGTCTCACAGTAAGACTGGGTAAGGGCAGGCTTCACAGATCTAAGGGAAATCTATTTTTTCATTATTAAGGCCCATTAAGATTAAATCTAAACCATAAAAATTAGATTTTTCCCCAAACAAATCCAACCATGGAAGGCGTTAACAAAAGAGATTTATTTTTCCTTAATCAGGATTAACATTTCAAGATCAAGTCAAATCAAGATTAACCACACATAATGTCACGCCCCCCAAACCCGATTATAGAAATAACCGGATCCAGGGAGTGAAATTTAGGACTAATTAAAAATTTTGTCCTTTAGGCCCAAGGATCGTAAGTCCATTGTGAGGATATAATATTTCAAGCATCAAGTATAATAAAAATTGTAGAATTCATACAATTTTAGGCACATTAATATCGACAATGGATAATAAATTTCATTTAAATTTAAAGTTGTTAGAAGGAATAAGCAAAACTACACAAAGTATTAAATTATTACAATGGCCAACCCAATAACCAAGGCCATTTAAAACAATAGAGTGATGTCAATAAAATGGATGGTCCAATGAGAACTAATAAAGAATGAATACAAATCTAAATGAAGTCCAAATGAATCTCTCTCGTGCCGGAATCGATGACGCTACTCTACGTTATCGGCATGCCACTCCCGTTCTTCCTCAGTTGGTTGGGATCTCCTCACCTGCCTGCTCCTCATAGTAGTAGTCACTTGGGGTGTCTGCACACCAAGGAACATAATCAACGACATGTTAAGCAATAAATAAGCAAAGTATAATCTGGCATGGCATGCATCAAGTGTAGAATAATGACAAGTGTAATATCATGTGAATACAAGGAAAATAGAGCTAGGCATAAAGCATGAATAATAATCATGTGAGATAATGACAGAAATCCTAACACCATCTAACAATAATCATTATCCAAACAATGCAATGCAAGAAACAAGAGGGAGACTCCGAGGATGTCCGAGCCACCTTCCGGGGTATCAGTAATAATCTATACTAGACTACTGATTCCAAAGTCCAGCTCCAGTGGGATCCTAGCTCCCGGTCCTGGGAATAGCAGTCGGTCCTAGTCCACTCCCAACTATTCAATGCCATGGACGCTGTCCAAAGCCGACTGCCCACCTCGATGTCCGAATAACTGACCCATTAATAAACCCCAAACTGCAGATGGCCATGATTTGCAATAAAACAAAGTGGTGTTGACACAAGAATTGACTAAGACAAGCAAGTCTACCTAACTCAATGCACACGACATGATCATAAGGATTATCTCATTCAAAGACAATACAAGACAAGTCAAACACCTGATAATCCCTTCCATACTAGCCAGTCTTGTTTATCAATACATGACATAGGGTTTATACGATACACTCTAAGTC
This sequence comes from Umbellularia californica, assembly GCA_028538565.1. Taxonomy (NCBI): domain Eukaryota; kingdom Viridiplantae; phylum Streptophyta; class Magnoliopsida; order Laurales; family Lauraceae; genus Umbellularia; species Umbellularia californica. The sequence continues at coordinate 20,781,861 of JAPQWN010000010.1, forward strand.
AGGTCCATATCCTACTTCTACAAGAATTTATGTGTCATACTTAGTTAGGTGTTTTATGCCAAGAGAGTGTACAAGGAATAATAACAATGGATAAAATTCACAAGTCAAGGAGGAATTACAATCCAAACCTAGGCAAGTGGTGTCATCCCGTATCCCACATGTTCTAGCGGAGTATGTGTAGAAATTGGATCAACGATGCTTCTAGAAAAATTTCTTGGTGTACAATAATGTTAAGCATCTATTGGAACAATTCCATACGCATTCGGTTAAACCATATGTAATACACGAATACCTAGACAACCCATCGAAGCACACCAAGCCACGTGCTACGATTTTAATCCCATTAATGGTCAAGTGAGAGTAGGTTCATGGATTCCAACATCTAAGGCCCAAACTTAAGTTATTAGTCTCATTTCCAATAAAACTTGAGCTGAATCAATAATTTGAATATTTACATCACTTTCCAACCTCCGATCATGATGAAACTAGAACCATCGAATTTTACATCTCAAGGGCTTTATAATGGTATTTTACATGTATAAATCCAACAGACGGATCAAAAGTTATACGTGTTCGAAGTTGACAAGTTCTGCAGATTAAGTACCCTCCGATCGATCGGACAGAAAGGTCAAATCGATCGGACTGTAATCAGTCTCAATTAATAACTCATCTAATCGATCGGTCTGCAGGTTCGATCGATCGGCACTGCGACCTGAACCCCCAAAATGAGTTTTCTTCTCTTTTTTCCTCCTGCCAATCCATGGCTAACCTGCATAAAATGATCCACCATGCTCTCTCAATCATCACATTCATCATTTTCATCATCTCCAACAAGTTAAACAAATCCTAGAATTACCAATTATAATATTTTATTTAACCCAAAACCCCCATAAGCCTAATCTAGCATATTAATCCTAATCAATAACAAAAATAGGCTTGTAATTAAGGTAATCTAACAAGAAAACATAGCCAATCAATAAGGAACTTACACACATGATCAATTATATAATGCAAATCTACTTGCCTCAACCAAGAAGAAGATTGGAAATTAGGGAAACTCGAGGAGAAACCTTCTACCGCAGAAACCACTGATCTAACCCGCTCAAAAGCAATCTAACACGCAAAGGAGAAGGAAGGGAAGGAAAAAGATCAGAAATAATCTAAATCTAACCAAAAGAGAAGGTGATTGAAAGGATGAGGTTAAGAGAAATCTTACCAAAGTAAGATCAATGGAAAGAGAGATGGAGAGGATGAAACTGAGCTGCCCGGATCTTCAAGATGATCTCTTCCTGTGGGAGTTCTAGGCTTGAGAAGATGAAGAGGAAGAAGAAGGGCTGTTGTAACTCTCATTCGTTGCAGAGGTGAATAAAGAATTAGGGTTAATCTCTGTTTAAGAAGAGAGGGAATGGAAAAAGACTGATTTGCCATTAAGTGGGTTCGGTGAAGAAATGGACCACTTGAAGGGTTTGTAATCGTCGGATCATGATGAGCCAAGAGACAAAAATGATCAGCATGACGAGACCTTTCCAACGCACTCGAAATTCACGGCGATTGGAATTTTCGGAAAAACACTCAATTTTCCCTAAATTGCAAACTACCCCCTTGCTAGGGTCAAACGCACTCGAAATCGCACAAAACTTCGCAGACACTAATCTAACATTAGAAGATACTTGCTCATGATCTAAATCCACTTAAATATATAAAATACAATTAATTATAATAATAGCTAAATAAATGGTCAATGGACGGACTATTGGGCCCAACCGACCCAGTAAAGTCGCGGACCTTACACATTACATGCAATTTAAATTGAATACTTGCCTCTAATCGAAAACTAAACCAAACTTCAAAACTCAGTCAAGCCAAGCTCCATCCGAGAGTTTTCTCTACCAACCAAAATCCCAAAAATCCATCTTAAAAAAAGGAAACCCCAAATACAGTAAAAAAACTCACCAAAAACAGTACACAGTGAAGAAGAAGAAGATGGGTTCTAGCTAAGTAGAAAGAGGGCCTACCTCTTTGAAGATCAAGGAAGAATAAATGGCTACATGAGGGGCCTGCCACCATCGGATTCGAACCAAAACGGAGTATGATGCGAAGGAGACGACGTGGATTTGATTGATCGGCCTGGATTGGGCAATAAAAGCCTCCAAGGAGATGTTCTCCAACGAGTCATGGAAGGAGAGAAGAGGAGAAGAAGAACATAGAAAGAGAGAAACTCTCTCAAGTTTACTGGCCGGTTGCAAATGAGCAAGAATAATAGTAGTAAAGTTTGGGGGGTAGGTGGGAGCATTCAATGCTTAGTGGAGGTAGGTGAGATATTTTGCAAAAGAACATATGGTGTGAGTTTGCTAACCACCTAGGTCGAACTTGGGGCGCTAACGAAGGTCTTCGGGACTCTGGACAGATCAGGTCAAAGAAGAAGGATTGTAGGTCTAGAGAAGGGCTTTCCAACAAGCCAAGAATCATAATTTTCAAAGATCGGTGAAGAATCTGTAATTTCTAAAACTGCGGTATTTGCCTCGAAAAGAGTGCTAGGGTTCAAAAGAGGCCTTCTAGCCCCCGGATGAATTTGGACTGAATGTGAAAGGTGTTGGGCAGGTCAAGACTGAACTTTTGAGCTCAGAAAGCAATCAATTCAGGGTTCCAAGAAAAAAGTCAATTGTTCAGTCAAAATTTAACAATTTATGACGAAAATGGTCAATTGAAGGGTTTTAGGATTTCAAATGGATTCGAGTTGAATACAAAGGTTAATTAGAACGATAATCTCGATCAAAAGAGCATAGAATAACATTTTGTCAGAATTCAAAAATAGCTCTCCCGATCTCAATCGAAAACACAAATGGGTTCAAAAAGGAGTCAAACTAGACTTAGAGTCTCTTGAAACTCTTCAAAGTTGATCAAAGATTATCCTAACACAGAAAACACCACAAATGACCTCTAATATCCACTTAGGAATCATAACCACGAAATTACTAGTGCTAATCCTAGGGTTAAGAGGTCGGGTCCTTAAATACTCCCTCTCTCATTGGAGTCATACATGGGCGCATAGGAGTCCATGATGGATGCATTGGCGTCTCACTGCCAATACCATAACAAGGTGTTTCACTGATAAAATAAATTAACGAGTTCATAGAAGATACACTTTCATAACATTATTTTATGAGTTTTCAAAGATAAAAGAACTCAAAACACTATTTTTAGCATAAAAATCATAAATTTCCTTCCCATCATGCTTTGCTCATATCTTTTCATTATAGATGGCCATTTGTATGCATTTATATGAGTTCCAATGGCTTCCATGCAAACTATGTTCGAAAATACTTTCAATTGTGTTAATTTCTCTTTGAGGTGTTAATTGAAGATTAAAGTTGAGATTCAAGAGTTAAAGAGAATAAGGATAAGTTTGGAAGACAATTGGATGAAGAAATGACAAAGTAGGCCAATAATAAGAAGAAAAATCAAAGACTTAAGTTGGTATTTTGACCATATCTTTTTACTTGGGTGTCCGATTGAGGTGATCTCAGAAGCATTGGAGAGCTTGTTCTAAGATCTACAAATCATATTTCACAATATTTTTCCCAATTCGGACGTTTCGGGGGTCAAAATTGCACATCAATCTGGGAACTGTTTTCTAACACGAGAATCACATTCATATGTTTATACTTCCATTCTTGTGAAGTCTCATATTGGAAAGAAATCAGAAGAGAGCAAGGCAAATACTTTTATATAAGGAAGGGAGCCTATGTATTAAATACACAAGCAAGGAGAGCCTCCTCCTCTTTACTTAAGCTATTCATGTAATTGAAAGCAATTGTAGTGAGAAAGTGAGGAAAGCTTTGTAAAATCGAAGACTTGGGATGAAAGCTTTGTCTTCTCCAATAGGTGGCTAATCCCTTTGATTGTATCTTCTAGATGAAACTAAGTTAATGCTATTCCTTTTGCTTATGCTCTTAATTCCCTTTGTTTATGTGCTTAACATGCTAGAATAGATTTTTCTTCATTGTAATATGCTACCTTCCATGCTTATTTTATATCTTCGCATTCTTTTTACTATCTATGCTTAGGTTTAATAAATCATGCTTAGGAGTTAATATCTTTTGATGGTTTTGCTTACTTTTGATAGATAATCATTATGAATCTTTTCTTTTATGAAGGGAAGAAAGTCTTAGCCATTAGATTGTTAATTTTTATCTTAGAGCGTTAAAGTTATATTTTCTAAATCTAAACATTGATTTGTCATTAGATTTGGGTATTTGTTTGGGAAAAGAGAAAATCATTAGTGTAAAATTAGTGTTACTTAGTAAATTCTAAATGGTTCAATCTATCCATTAGTATTGCTTGTTGCTTATTTTACTTTCTTTAGTTAAATTCTATTCACATTCCCACACATTTATTCACTTATTTTAATTCTCACTCTTCATTTCTCTATTCATACCATTAATTCCACATTTGATTTTACACTACTTTAGCACATTTTTTTTTTTATCTCCGTCTGCTCATTTTCTATCTTTCACTTATTATTTTCACACACTTATTCATTTGATCTATCTAACATTGCTCCTTTGTTCTTGCTATTAACCTTGTTATTTTTCTTTTGTCATTAACTTTATTACTAACTTGTTACTAACATTGTTATTGGTTTTTTCTGACTGGAGTTCTTCTATTTTTACTAACATCTCTTTGTTATCCAGTTTCTTGTTTTCTTTTAGTTTGCATTTTTTATTTTCCTTGTTATTATCTTGTTTTTTGTTTCCATTGTTTTTGTTATCTCCATTTGCTTTTATTAGCTATATTTGAGTTGATACTCCTTTTCATTGATCATTGTTATTTTCCTTGTATCGATCCTCGTGGAAATGATATTTGGACTTCTATAGTTTATATTACTTGAGACAACCGTATACTTGCGGAAATTACATCATAAACCAAGAATAAGATAGTGTTAGAAGATGTTTAACTTACAATCAAGAATAGAAGATGTTTAACTTAAAATCAAGAATCTGACAATAGCAAAAGTTACAATGCATTACCGGAATGGAGTTGCTACGGACACAGTATTAGAAATCATATTGCGATTTACTGCACAATACTAGAAGATAATTTCCTTGGTAGAGATAAAGCATGACGGAAAAGAACGACAAAGAAAAAAAAGAGGACTTGCTTGTTACAACCTGGGAGTGAAACAAGAACCCCAAGGGGTAGCTCAGTTGGCCTAGGTACACAGTTTGCACTCAGAGGTTGTAGGTTTGAAATCGCATTACCACACTGGGGCTACAGGGGAGTTTACTCGGCTTCCCTCTGGGACCGGAGGGATTAGTCCAACCCAAAGGGTTGGGAACCCTCCAATAGCAAAAAAAAAAAAAAAAAAAGAGGAGTGAAACAAGAAATGCCATATGTACGAAACACAAAAGTATCTTTTAGTGGAAGATGGATTGAAATTACAAAACTCCACTGAAAAAAAGAATGTCAAGAGGCATACATTTCTATCGCTGTCCCCACGTGATCCGCCTACAAGTACACATGACTGAGCTTTAGCACAAATGTAACCAGCATGCTCAAGGTCATAGTGATCATAAATGAACATAACTCTTCTATATATGTATTCAACCGAACCCTACTTGCCCTGTTAATAAGGATAGAGAACTTATATCCCAAAAGGCATGAACACCTAAAAGAGGGTACTGCTAGATATAAAAGAACCTCACTTTAAAAGGACCCTCAAGTATTTTCATAACATCTTTCAATGAGACGGTATTATTAGACTGATCCTGGGCATTGGCCCTTCGATCAGTCTTGTGTTTTATCTCCCTTAACTTCACAAGAGCTACCTCATGCCTCTTTGTAGCTCCTTTGAGAACCTGATGTGAAACACTCGATAAATTTAGGGAAAAAGGAAAGTGGCTTCACATTATTACAATTAAAACATCTATACCTCTACTTGAAATGCTTCACTTTCTAAGAGTATAATTATACCAAAGCTCCACATTATCACAATTAAGGTATGATTGTATATACTACGTAAATAGGCACAGTGCTGATACTAATGTAAATAAGTCGCCACATTCCACAATGACAAACCATGGTATGGTATGATTTCCTTTGTCAACAGAGTACAGGCAACACTATAAACTTGGTCAGAATTGTTTAAAATTGGCAAAGGCTTTTAGGGGGCTATATTCAATCTAGGACATGACTTTGGCCTGCAAAAATTAAGAATAATATGCATACAATAGATATCAATGGTGACACTTAATCTCTCTAAGTAAAACCCTAAAAAATCAACTACAAGAAAATAAAAAGAGAATTTCCACACTAAAACAATCACTTAGAGAAACAAAATAGTAGTCTTGTGGGCTAAGAGGTTCGGGTCACCATAAAATTTTAATGGTACCTTTTCTACCATACAGATGAGAATGTCATGATATAGAGCGTTTTGGTCACCAATGAAAAGTTCTCTCGGTTGGACAAATTGGTACCTGCCAGCAAATGGGCTTTCACTTATTGAGCATGAGCGAACTAGAGTTATGTCTTTCGTTCAATTTCATTGCATCCAAATGGACGTATTCTAATCAAATATCAAGGAATTAGTAAGAGAAGAAGAGATGAACATAACTAATGCAACCAAAATCACCTATCTTTAGAGACCCATCGGTTCATTGGATCTAGATCACGAGTTGGTCCTTTGTGGGTTTTATTATTTTGCATTCTAATATGATCCTAGTTTAGCATGACATAAAATAGGTCAAAATTTGAACCTCAAGATTTTTCACCTAACTTTTCATAATCCATTATCTAGATTATAAATAGATTAAGGATTGAAACATTGAGCCTATCAAACTAGTGAATTGAATTCGTAGACTTGGTCCGCTGATGTATTAAAAGGCTTGGATATATGGTTCAAAGATATAAAGCAATATCATCGACATGAGATAAACCCCAACTAACACTAGCCGAAGCATAATCTTTCACATGAGATGAGCCATGACCCACGAATTGGGGATCATCTAATCACATTAACTTCTAATGTAAAGCATCAAAGGCCAAATAAAAGAGCCTCATAATATTACGGTATCAATTTAATGATTAAAAATAGCATGGAAAGTTCAGATCTGAAAAAAAAAAGAAAAGGATAACAAGAAAGATTACCTTTCTGCTAAAGCTAAATTCAAACCAAGATAAGGAAAAGCCGATTCAGAAGAGTTGCTTTCACTGCTTTGGCAAGAAAGAAAAAAAAATGATTTTGGTAGAGGAACGAAATTTCCAAAAACCCTAAAAACAAAGACACTACAAAAAAACAACAGAACGAAACTTCCAAAAAACCCCCCAATTGCAAATGTATGAAGCAAATAATCAGAGATTCAGTTCGGATTAAGCAACCAAAACTCAATAAAACACAAACAAACTGAGGAAAACCGAAATCTAAGCCCAAAAAACGAGAACAAAACAAACAAAGAAGAAGAAAAAATCATTAGATGGAATATATACACAGAATGAGAAAGATCAAATCACAAAACCTTTGAAAATCCAACAGATCTTTGCAGAAATGAAGGAAGAGTAATGAGAAAACAGACAATAGAGCAACCCAAACCGTTCTTCTCTGATCATTGTTGTGCACCCAATGAAGCTTCTCTTTCTCTGTTTGACCTTCTCCAGTACGTAGAACCTGAGAGTAGTGCTCGGATCCTCTTAGTTTTTTTGAACCTGAGAGCAGTCCGGAATCCTCTGGATCCTCTTCTCCGCCATTCCTCAAAGAGAATGTCGGATTCATTGGGAGGGAACGAGGCATGACGATTTGGGCACGAGGGGAATGAGGCAAAAAGGTTTTAGGCATGCTTTAAAAGATTGGGGTGAAGGGAATAAAGTAGGGAGGGAATGATTCAGGAAGGGGTTTTTGTCATTTGAAATGGCCTTTTCATCTTAGAGGGGTCTGAGACCGCCTCAAAACAGAAACGGCAATTTACTGTTTCCAATTTATGTTTTTGGTGTAGTATGTTTGGGACGACCACATGTATTGGCGAAAGCTCGATTAAATGATTACTTGTAATTGATGATTTTTTTATGATTAACTTACATAAAAATTAGAATCAGAGTTGTAACTTGAAAGGATATAAAAAATCAATGATTTGCATGAAGAACTTTGGCCAAACACTTTATTTAAATTCGGATCCCAATATAAAATTGCACAATTTTTCACATTGTTGCAGAAATTTTAGGACAGATTTTGAGTGAAAAGTTTGCGATTAGAAACCTGAACAAAACACTTCGTTTTTTTTTTTTTAGTAAACTTGGGAAAATTAAAATTTGATCAGTGCACTTTCAAACCCTAGAATTTTGAGAAAAAAAAAAAAACTTCGGCAAGATGGTGGACCAGTGGCTCAAACATGGTAGTCAAACCCATTCATTTTTGTATAGTTTTTGTTTTTTTATGATGTTCATGCATTGATATCCCATTCATTTTAAATGTGTGCAGAATTTTTGTATAGTTCCTGTTTTTTTATGATGTTCATGCATTGATATCCCATTCATTTTAAATCGTTTTTCTCTTCCATTTTTTTATTTGATTCATACATCATTCTAGTTTTACTTTCAGCCATTGAACTTAATTTTAAGTTGCATTAGGACAGAAGAATTCATGCATAAAAACAGCCTTGGATACTAGTTTTCTAGACTCAGGATTTTTCAGCATCTCATAGCATATGCATGTTGGAAGTAGGTGGGTCTCGTGGACAGATTTTCAAAACTTTTGATCCACTTGACTCAGGGATCAAGTACCCATAAGGCCATAAACCATATCCAGGATGCAATCCCTCCATCTCACCAATCAAGTACAGTAATAAATATTATCTAAAGGATAGAAACCAGCAACATCATACAACCAAAATAACCCACTAATAATAGAGAAGTAGATTATACCTTTGGAGCCCGGTAGTGCTCTAATGGAGAAGAAGACAACCAGTTTTGACAAGAACTCTTCTTGAAGCAAATTAGGATCTACAAGACCTTGTTGTCTTCCACGCCATAACCCGCTATCAGATCTCTTTTCTTAAGAAGATTGGTGGAGATTTCAAGAAAACCCAACTAGAAACTCCAAGGGACTAGAAGAGAAAGAGAGGAGAGAAGTGTGCAACAATTGCACAAAATAAGGGGGCTGGGCGTCAATTCCTAGGTTGGACGTCCAGCCCCTTTTGGTCTCTTTTTATATATTTTCAAACCTCCTTTTTTCCTATTTGAAATAGAAGACCAACTCCCATTACAAAATAACAACTTTCTCCTTTCTAATTATTATAGAAGTCTTACTTCCACAACAACTAGTAACTTACTATTACTACTATTACAAGTCTTACTTCAAATAGAAATAGTAACTTACTAATTCCTTCCTTTTGGAGTTCAAGTAGGATTAGTATCTTTCTAATAACTTGAGCTAGCGTGGGGGCCCACTAGGGATTCCATAAAAAGCTGACTACAACTGGGACATCGCGACCCCACATCTCATGTGCAATCCAGGCCCACAGTTAATTATAAATAACACCACTATATAAATGTAATTGCACTCTAGTCTTAGGAATAAATTAAAATGAAGACCCTAAACTTCCCGATTACCACAAGTAGGCCCCTTTATCAATATCCATGGATCAATTTGAATAAACATGTCTCTTCCAATCTTAGATCCACATCTTATTATCCTTGAGCCCCAATTAATCACAGTGATCATCAGTACTATCCAATTAACTCTTAATCGATATGGGTGCGCACTTACTAATGACAAATCCATTAATTGACACAATGGGATAGTAGAGATAGATTCCATCTTGACCATTATATGTTCCTACGGTTCTACTACCACGTACCCAAGACACCGATGTGTTGACCTACAGTTGGCCTTACTCATTGGTGACTCAAAGCAAATGAATAGATAGAAACTTCAGTTCATTAATGTGTTAGGATTGAGAGCCTATTGGTCGGGAATTATGAGAGCAGACCTTAAACTCGAGACAATATTCTATAAGGTGCTTCTCATGGTCCTTCAATACATCCAATGTACCAGCACCGTAATCCAGAATCTTACATTCTGATGATTGAGACAAAGCACACTATCTCATAGTGATCAAGGTACTGCAACCTTATCAGATGAGATGTTCAGTCTCATCACTGGTTGTGAAGATATTTAAGTATAAGATTTGTGACACATGTCTCCCGTGCGTGGATTTCATTCATACACATATACACATCTAATATACTAATGGGACCCGATTCAAGTCATGAATTATCATGTCATATGTATTGGTCATGTGCATTAAGTAATAAAATATCATTCATCTCATGAAAGTAAAGCTTGATTTTATTGATAAATAAAGAAATTAATTAATTTATTACATCAACTGATGGATTGAGTCCATTCAATCTAACAATGCAAAGGAACTAACCAAAATTGAAAGGAGGCTCATGAAGAAAAAACAAGGAAAGTTCCCAAGCACTTTGGACGTCCAACCAAGGGATCCCCCACATGCATAGACATTCCATACATAGAGATTCTCTTATGTGCACAACTTTTGATTTTTGGGAAAGTCTTTCTCAACTAATTTGGGGAGATATACAAGGAAGGTATGTGTACCGGGGGCATCTAAATTAGGAAAGAGAATCATCTCAAAGTCAAAAGTATTTCCAAAAGAGAAGTTAGCTTGGAGCACACATGAAAGAAACCCTACAAATAAGGAAATAAGAGACCTAAAGAGGAGGTACTTCCTTACTAAGAAAGGCTTTGCAAAAAGCATAAAAGGAGCAAGGAAAATCTCCATTCTTAATTTCTGAAAATAAAAATATTTTTTACTATCCATGCTTAGGTTTGATAGGCCATGCTTAGGACTTAAATCTTTTGATGGTTTATACTTACTTTTAATGGGTAGTGCTTAGATTATCTTTATTCTTTTATGAGGTGAAGCAAGTCTTGGATTTTGAATTTTATAATTAAAAAGAATTTTTAAAGTTAGATTTCCCAAGTCGAAAACATTGATTTGTCTTTGGTTTGAAGTAAAAATTGGAACAAGTTAGGATTACTTGATAAGTAATTGGTGGATGCTTACCAGATTCCTATGCTCTAATCACTTTCATTAATTGGTAATTCTCATCTTTCTAAATTAGTTGCTCGTTCTTATTTTTAGAAACTCTCCGTAATTGATAATTAATTAGTTTCCTTAATCTAAAAGTTTCTTTAATTAGCTCCATGTGGGTTTGACCTGTTCTTGCCACTGTCTTATCTAGACAGCCGTGCACTTGCAGTAATTTACATCTCAAAGATCATATCAAGTTTTTGGCACCGTTGTCGGGGAGCCAATTTTAAGGAAAATCTTGAACTAGGAATCTTTACTTAGGCTACTTTAGTTTAGTTTAGGGTTTTTAGGTTTTTCTTTCTTTTTTTTTAGAAATAAGAAAATACAAAAAAAAAAAAAAAAAAATTAGAGTTTTCAATTTTTGTCTTGCCTATTCTAAAATTGATCTCTTTTGGCAGTTTGCAAGGCAACGACCGAAAAAGGAAGGAAATCGCGGGATTGCTTTTAAGCAAACAAGTGGCTCTCATAATGGTTAAGAAAAAAAAAAAAAAAAAACCCGATTAAGCTTGCACAGATTAAAAAGATTAACATGGACCCTCTATAAGACATTCTAAACTTTACCTAATTACTAAGCTCATCACCGACCGAGACTTAGAATTTCTTCCAAAAAAGGCCAAGGAATGTTATAACTCTGGCACTTAAAAATAGGTTGCCTGTGTCAAAACCAACCTAATTATGAACCGCTAAGCTCATCACTGACTGGAACTTAGAATTTCTTCCAAAAAAGGTGTAGGAAAGTTAAAACTCGGGTGCTTAAAAATAGGATGCCTGTGTCAAAACTGATCTTATTATGAATTGCTAAGGTCATCATTGACCGGGACATAAAATTTTTTCCAAAAAAGGTCTAGGAAAATTACAACTCTGTGGCTTAAAAATAACCCTATTGTGTTGAAACCAACCTTATTATGAACTGATAAGGTCATCACCGACCAGGACTTAGAATTTTTTACAAAAAAGGTCTAGGAAAGTCACAACTTTGGGGCTTAAAAATAACCCTACTACGTCGGAACCAACCAAATTATGAATTGATAAGGTCATCATTGATCGGAACTTAGAATTTTTTCCAAAATAGGTCTAGGAAAGTTACAACTCTGGGGCTTAAAAATAAGATGATTGCTTCGAAATCGACCTTATTATGAACTGCTAAGGTCATCACCAACGCATAAGTGACTTGCATGAGGTTGGAATCCCATGCAAACTCATTACGTAACGTACAAACCGTACATCATCTTCCACTTGAAAATTAACATCCACACCTCTTTTCAAATCAAATGAGAATTTCAACACATAAACATAACTAGTAAAAAGACCATCATCGCCATTTAATAAACTTTCCATAAACATACCCAAAACATAAACTTCCTGTCACAACCCCAAAATGGGGATAGGATTAAAGGAACATGATTAGGGGAATATTGTAGCATAATATTTCTTTTTCCCCATGATCCGCATTGGTGAGAATTTCAAGGTCCATCACGTTATGGAATATTTAGCTGAAGCTTGCATTGTGGTGCAACCCTAAGTCCGGAGCTCATCGAATTTCGTGTTGCACCACTAATGTCTTACTAGCATAATCATATTATCCAATACATAATCAGACTGGTATAATATAACATAATATAAGTAGAGCTAGACAAGTAAACAGGAGATTTCATTCCCATATTTCAAGTTAAAAATTACAAAAGATGCATTAATTACATTCCCAAAATAAAAGGCCAATAGAGGCCAGTAAAACAGAATATAAACCCTTAATAATACTCCCAGGTATTTCGAGTCTCATGTGCAAGGAACGGAGTCTACATGATAGCCTCTACACCTCAATCGCACATCACTCGTAGCTCAGCAATCGCCTCCTCAAAAACTGTACAAGGGTACAAGTCAAGAAGTCATACCCACGATATCAAGAGTAGATCAAACAGGAGTCTGGCAAATATCTAAGATAAAAAGCATCATTTGCAGGTACAAAGCAGAATATAAAATACAGGTGATTATTCAGGAAGATAGTGTTAGTGAGCCGGGCAGGTTGATGCGAGAAAATACGATTAACAGAATCATAAACATGAATTAAATTTAGACTAATGATTACTTGGCAACCACTTCACATAATCCTCGGAAGGGGGAGCAATTGCTAGCCCCTAACAAGCAGGTAGGGGGTACCTCAGAACTCGCCTTGGAATCCCTGTCATGGGGGTACTTGGTCTGCTCCGGACAAGATGGGTACTTAGGTAACACCGGTCACATACAAGACTCAAACTACAACAAGTAATATATATATATAATAAATACTAGAATGACAGCTTGGTGGTACCGACTCGAAAATCAATATAGAATGCAGGGTTCGATGCTTAAATCGGAAATTAGTGAGTAATTCGGTTACTCAAGAATGTATATGCAAGTATGGGGGATGACAATACCTAGGATGCCTCAAAATGGAGAAACGATGTTGATTCGGCCTTTAAAACAGTTAACCAAGTGAATTCAGGCTTAAAACAGTAAAACATGTTAAAGCGGGTTTCAAAACAATATTTTTCTAAGTCATTTCTTTCTTAACAGTCAGGCAGATAGTATATTAAGACTCGTCATGGAGCCGTTAACTCTAATACGGGGAAACCTAAATCTAGCCCGGGCAGGTAGGTACTTTATTAATGGCCTTATCACGGGGAAATCTGAATCGAGCCCAGGCATTGGTGACACCAGTCACTTACAAGACATCACAAAGGGAAGCAATATACCGTTATGCATGAATAATAATAGCATAATGATGTCAACTCACAAATCAATGTAGAAAGCGGGATTTAAAACAATATTTTCAAAGTCCGGGAAATTCTACGGAAAATGGCCAACATTTTGGGTAAGAATAGGGGACCCAAAATGGGTGGCAGAAAGGCAAGGCGATCCGGTTATCTCGGAAGGGCATGGCAACCAACTGCTCGCACACAGATCGAGAAAACCTTTGAGGATCCGGGTACATCCAATGATCAAGCAAGGCGAGAATCGCGTGCTAAAACCTCAGGAGTCCCATGTGATAAGATGCAAGGGTCGGGTTTACAAGGTGTAAGATAAAAGTATGAAAAGTTTAATTAAAATAATCATAAACATGCAAGTACGATGATTGCCAAAATTATATGCTCAAAGGGATGGATATTGGTGTATTTTCATACACTTGATACATTCGGAATGTAGTAAAATCCAATCCCTAAGTTCGGATAAAAATATGAGTCATTGTGCTCCACATGTGTCGCGACCCCTAACCAGGCCCGCGGACCTAATCCAGGATCAGGACTTATGAGATGCCATAGAACATAAGTTTATTTATTGGCTAATACGTACACGGGTCAATAAAGAGCAAGATAGTACCCGTGCATGTGATTTCCCACAGGTGTCCGCGGTGAGGATTTCACATCAACATAATATTTTTATTAAGTGCGGAAGCATGTAGCAAATCAAACTCATAAATCATTTCTAGATAACAAGAGTATTGGCACAAAAAAAAAAAAAAAAAAAAAAAAAACTTGATGTCAGAGTAAGCAATGATCAATATAGCATTTTCCTAAAAGTACATGATAAATGTTTATACAAAAGATCAGTTGATTAATACTTCTAAAAAATAAAGGCCAACAAAGGCCAGTACCCCACAAAATAATTTCCAAAAGAATAGGTTATCCACAACCCCAAAATGTTATGTGTCTCGAAAATAACCGGATGTCTAGATGACATCATCGGCCTGCCACTCAACTACACATTGCGGCTCTCCAACCGCCTCCTCAAGCTCCATCTCGGGATAACTGGCGTCTGGACTTGAGTATCAAATAAATGGGTCAGACACAACGGTCTGGCAGGTGGGTAAAATGATATAGCAACATAATAATACTTGAATTTACCTTAGAAAGCATTAAAACATGTTTAAACAATATGTATTCTTTGAAAGAGATGAATCATTTATTAGAAAACATATATGCAGTGTAAAAGCATGTAAAGGTACCAAAGAATCGGGAACTAGCAAGATGGCAGCTATACAAAGCTAAGTCCTCTATCACCGAAGTGACAAGAGCATGTCGGGGCATTGATTCTAACACACGAGGTGATGAAATTCAACGAAATGTATAAATACATATAACAATATGGGACAGGACCACAGTAGTGAGCAGAGTATCGGGAACCACGGTAGCAAGCTAGGTATCGAGATGGGACCATGGCAGTAAGCCTGGCATCGGGATCCAAACTGCAACTGGCGGGACGGGATGGGGACCTCCAAGTGGGTGGATCAAACCGACAAGGTCGTCTAAGCTTAGTAGTGCCGACTCATAGGTCACGTAACAGAAATTGGGACATGTATATAAAAAAAAATACATATGATGCGATCATATAAATGGGCGGGACGGGGGTGCTCGAAGGCACAAATGTCACTTCATTCCGGGAATGCACAACGGGACTAGCAAAATGCTACAAATATAATTTCAGTGTTTTTTGGGAATGACAAATCATAAATTATGAATTTCAGGAGTGCATATCAAAATTCGGGAACAATGGAATACAATTAAACTTTTGAAATTTCGGGACAAATATCGGGATTCAAGATTAGTTCAAGGTGAATAGGGGGGATCCCGTATGTCGATTTCAGCATAGGCTTGGTACTCCTTGAGTTTTGGAGACATTTCGGGTTCCTTACATGCTACAAAATTTTCAAAACTTCGATGAATCTTCGTGATGGAGTTTTATCTCAAACGGGCTTCATACGTTGTCTATAAATTTCTCCATTACAATAAGGCTCCTAACAAACCTCCCCCAATCATTTAAATATCACATTCCCGCTCTAAACATAGCCACAGGTGAACAGTACCCATCGCTCGAGCGGACTTGAAGTTCGCTCGCGCGATAGACTTTTTGGGAGGATTTGCTCGAATAGACCTGCCTAATTCAGGTTGGCTCGAGCAAACAATCAGCTCGCTCAAGCTAACCATTCTCTAGATGGGTTCTGGGAGGGCTCACTCGAGCGAACTGTCATCTGGATGGGTTCGCTCGAGCGAGGTCTCATGTTCACTCGAGCGAAATGTCCAGGAACTGATTTCGGGAATAGTTCAGCTCCTTCATTTTTCTCTTCTTGCAAAACCCTTTGAGCCTCATTTCTACACCTAAATGAAGGGCTCAAAACTTCCTTTAAACACCATTCAAATCACCATCAAAACCTCCCACCAAAATATCTCCATTCACTTCCTTTCCATTCATATTCAATCACAAGGGAGAAGAGAAAAACCATCATCCACAAGATTTATTTACAACTTTAACAACATAATAGATACGTTTATCAAGATGCATAATAGAGAAATTAACTCATCAATATTTATTTCAAGCAATAGAAATCATGGCAAGGAAAACAATGAAAAACACATGTAAAATCATTAAGAACCATTAGTGTAAATCAAGATAATTTCATGAAACATGTAAATGTTCAAAACTTATCCATTCATCCACTTGCCTTAGGTCCAAGCTTAGCAATTAAATCTTCTAATCACTCTTCCAAGCCAAGGGTTCAAAGCTACACAAAAAACCCCCAAAAACAGACCCTAAATGGTCAAAAACCAAGATTAAGAAGAGAAAGCTTTCAATAATGAAATGGGAACTTCTCTAAGGTTAGAAGAATACAAATCTAAGAGATTGAAGGAGAAGCTTACTTGTAAGGTTTCCAAATAGACAAGATAGCTCCAATGTAGTTGGGTTTACACTATAAATGGCATCCAAAGAGAGCTCTTAAGGAGAGGAAGAAGAAGATAATTTTCATTTCCCAAATGGTGCAAAGTTGGTAATGATTAAGGTGGAAAAGCAAGAATGGGAAGAGAGGAGACAAAGCCCTAGCTTGAAGTTGGGACTCTAGTGCTGGAAAAAGAAAGAAGAAGAGAAAGGGTCTCCTTTTATAACAAGTGTGATGGGCTCCACCGCTATGGATTCTTGTAGGGTTGAAATCATGACTTTCGGGACCTCGGATGAGTTCGACGAAGAAGGGAAAAACGATTGACGAAATTTCTAGTTTCTAAAAAAGATGTATATGTCAAGGTTTTGGAGATGTCATATTTTGTGTCCAGATTTGGTGTAAAAAGACTGTTTTGCCCCTGATTTTGGAAAAGTTGGGTTTTGGGGTTTCGAACGGGCACGGGACCAACACACAAGTTATAAAGATTAACGATATGAGTCAAATGGGATCAAAACACGAATTATTGGAATCTCACATAATCCCCCAAGTACACACAAATTCACTAAAGGAACCCCCAAGGGTCCCATTAGGTCAAGAAGGCACTTAAAATTCCCCAAAGCTACAAAAGAGACATTCCAATCCCAACTTAACCAAAATCCACTAATCTCACTTAGAACAAACACACGACTTAATTGGTACTAATCGAGGTCACTCGGGTCGAGGTCTTACGTCCTCCACCCGTTAGGGCATTTGGTCCTCAAAATGAAATATACAACTCACCTCAGGTAGTAGATGTGAATACTTCTTCTATACTTGATCTCGTAGTTCCCACGTTACTTCTTCTGGTCCATGGTTTTCCCAAAGCACTTTTGCCCAATGAATAGTACGTGTTCTCAACTCTTTTCCTTTTTATCTATGATCTGAACTAGGGCTGCACATGGGTGGTTCAGATCGGTTTAACACTAAAACCAACAACCAAACCGAACCTGTCGGTTTTTTAATTAACCGATCCGATCCGACCGATGGAGAGCGCTTAAACCAAACCGAACCGAACCAAACGGTTCGGTCGGTTAAACCATTGTTTTTTTATTTTTTTATTTTTTTTGAAAATCAGACATTAAAAATAAAAATTTCAAAATGATGATATCCTGTCCTTTGCATTTATTCCAATATTTAGTGCAAACATAAAAATCCAACATTCCAGACTGGACTAAACGCATATAAAAAAATAATTTTACTCCAAAAAGAGAGTTTAGACTAAACGCAAGCGCGAAAAAAAAAAAAAAAAAACATTAACTAGCTTGCAGTGAAACATTCATTCCACATGATATCATTGGGAATTACAATAGAATAATAGTTCATGTTAAGAAAAGTCACACAAACAGAATTTGTATCAGAACCAACAGTATTTTTCAAAAATGAAGGTTTCTTAACATATTGATTAGGTGAGACCAAAACCAACCATCAAAAGGCTAAGCTCAACTGGCTTTTCTAGTATTCTCAAGAGTGCAGCCTTCTGATAAAAACTTCATCGAAACGAGGAAGGAATTATGATGGAAGAAAAACACCACGTATAATGATCCCTCCATCTATAATGAAGTATCAAAAAACAATTGAGAGAATAGAGCAGATGCACTGAGGCAATGTTGACGGTTGAGTTTATGTTAGAATGGAGTTTTGGAATGTAACTTTGAAAGTAGTAAAAAAGGAAACCCTAAGGCTAAAATAGTAAAAAAAAATATATTAAGTTACTGGATACGGTCGGTTCGGTTTAAGCGGTTAACCGTGGGCTCAAACCGACAACCGACCGATGTAGGCGGTTTTTATGATTTTCAAACCGTTAACCGAACCAATCTACTATAAACCGATCCGAACTGCCCGGTTCGGTCGGTTCAGTTCGGTTTTGCGGTGATACCGGATTTTTTGTGCTGCCCTAATCTGAACAGGCTTCTCAATATATGTAGCATCCTCTCAGATTTCCAAAGGTTCATAACGGAGTACATGCGATGTATCGGGGACGTACCTCTTTAACATTGACACATGGAAGACGTTGTGTACGTTGGAAAGTTGGGGTGGTAAGGCTAATCTATAAGCCACTTCACCAATCTTGCTCATAATGTCGTAAGGCCCAATGTATCTCCTGGATAGCTTGCCTTTCTGCCCAAACCTCAACGTTCCCCTAGTCGCTGACACCTTTAAGAAAACTGTCTCCTTCTTTGAACTATAAATCCCTTCTGTGAAAGTCTGTATAGCTTTTCTATCTACTCCAGGCCACTTTCAGACGTTCTTGAATCAACTTAACTTTATCACTAGTCTCACTTACTATTGCTGGCCCATGGAAACTGCGATCGCCAACTTCCTCCCAACAAACAGGTGTTCTACACCTTCTGCCATACAAAGCTTCAAAAGGCGTCATTCTAATGCTCGAATGGTAGTTGTTGTTGTAAGCAAACTCACACAACGATAAGGCCTCATCCATTGAGTCTTAAAATCCAATACACAAGCACGAAGCATATCCTCAAGGGCCTGAATTGTTCTATTTGACTGGCCATCTTTTTGTGGTTGATAAGCCATGCTGAACTGTAGCTTCGTACCCATTGATCATGCAATGCCTTTCAAAATCTCGAGAAAAATCTGATGTCTCTGTCCGATGTGATAGAAATTGGCTGTCCATGTCGACTGACAATCTCGTTGACAAATAACTCCGCCAAAGGTAACATGTGCATCTTCTTCTCTGTGTTCATCGGAATGAAATGAGCTGATTTGGTGAGTCGGTCCACAATGACCCATATTGCATTGTTGCCTTTGTTGGTCCTCGGTAGTCCCGAAATAAAATCCATGGTAATGTATTTCCATTTCCATTCCAGAATCTCTAACGGTTGCAACAACCCTGGAGGCTTCTGATATTCTGCCTTTATCAACTGACAAGTCATGCAACGGGAGACAAATGCTGCAATCTCTCTTCATGTTGTTCCACCAAAATCTGCTCTTCAAGTTCTGATACACCTTGGTACTGCCCGGGTGCATGGAATACTTTGTACTGTGAGCTTTGGTCATGATGTCATTCCTTAAATCTTCAATGTTAGGCACGCATAGACGGTCACGATAGTACAAGACTCCATCAACAATACGAAAATAAGGACGTTCTGCTATATGTTCTGAAATCTTGGCCAATTCTGGATCTTGCAACTGATTATCTTTGATCTTCTAGATGAAGGAAGGCTCAGACATTGACATGTTGGCTAACACTATATCCTTCCTTTGTGGCTATAGATCTATTCTCAACTCCTCAAATTGCTCAAAGATACAAGTGCTACTTAGATTTTGGCAAACCCACTAATTTTCTGCTTAAAGCATCGGCAACTACATTTGTTTTCCCTGGGTGATATTTGATCGGAAAATCATAGTCTTTGATATATTCCATCCATCTCATCTGCCTCATGTTCAGCTCCTTTTGATAAAACAAATATTGTAGGCTGCGGTGGTCGGAGTGGACTTCGAACTTCTCTCCATGGAGATAATGTCTCCACATTTTCAACATGAAGATGACCGTTTCCAACTCAAGGTCATGGGTCGCATAGTTCTTCTCATGATCTTTCAACTGCCGAGATCCATAAGCAACAACTTTTCCATCTTGCATCAACACGCATCCAAGTCCAACATTCGAAGCATCGGTAAAAATAGTAAAACCGCCGCTTCCAAATGGTAAAGTAATGACTGGTGCTGTAGTCAATCTCTTTTTCAGCTCTTGAAATCTAGCCTCACATTGATCCATCCACACGTACGGCACATTCTTCCTAGTCAACTTTGTCAATGGTAACGCAATCGACGAAAATCCTTGCACAAACCTCCGATAATAACCTGTCAATCCCAGAAAACTCCTGATTTCAGACACATTCTTCGATCTTTCCCACTTCACCACTGCCTCAATCTTGGACGGATCTACTGACAACCCTTCTTTGGAGATGATGTGCCCTAAAAATGCTACTTGTTCTAGCCAAAATTCACACTTATTGCATACAACTGGTTGTCTCTTAAAAGTTGCAGTGCTATCCTTAGATGTTCTTAATGTTCTTCCTTGGTCTTGGAGTACACCAAAATATCATCAATAAACATTACCACGAACTAATCCAGATACTGTGCAAATATTTTGTTCATCAATGCCATGAATACTGCCGGTGCATTAGTCAACCCAAATGGCATCACTAGGAGCTCATAGTGTCCAGATCTCATCCGGAAAGCTATCTTCAGTACATTTGATTCTTTGACTCTCAGCTGATGATAACTGGATTTCAAGTCAATCTTCGAAAAATATAAAGCACCTTGCAATTGATCAAACAGTTCGTCTATTCTTGGCAATGGGTATTTATTCTTGATAGTTACTTGGTTTAATTTTCGGTAGTCAATGCACATTCTCATCGAACCATCTTTCCTTTTGACAAACAAAACTGGAGCTCCCCATGGCTAAATACTAGGTCTAACAAAACCTTTGTCTAACAATTCTTGCAATTGTATATTTAATTCTCCCAATTCTGCCAGAGCCATTCTATAAGATGCAATAGAAATCGGAGCGGTCCCTGGTAACAACTCAATAGTAAAATCAATTTCTCTGATGGGTGGCAATCTTGGAATTTCTTTTGGAAAAACATCCGGGAATTCCTAGACAATAAGGATCTCTTTCACCCCTTGGGACTATTTATGCTCCATGATAAACGCCAAATATGCTTCACATCCACTTTTCAAAAGTTTATCAGCTTTCAACGCTGAGACAAACCCTGCATAAAGATTCCTTCTCTCCTTGAAACAACACTCATGCCGGTGTCTCATCTAACATTAAAGTGAGGGTCTTATGGAAACAATCCATTGTGGCATGGTAGCCTACCAACCTATCCATCTCTAGGATGATATCGAAATCATGCACCTCCAATAAAATAAGATATGCGGGTAATACAACTTCTCCTATCTGAACTGTGCAACTAGGGTAAAAGGTCCTACACAAAACTTGCTTGCCTATTGGAGTAGCCACAATCAAAATAAACTCAAGTTTTCTAACATGCACATCAATCAACTCAAAAAATTTAAGGGATAGAAATGAGTGTGTAGAGCCAGGGTCCAATAAAATCCTATCTTTAATTCCACAAACGAGGAGTATACCTTCCACCACGTTTCCCGCTGCTTCTGCATCAGCTCTATTGACCGCACAAACTTGTCCTCTCTGCTGTGGCCTAATCGGAGCCTGCTGCTGCCTGCCTTGTAGGGTATTACTATTGTGTTGTGGTGGACGTTGATTCTGATTCTGTCCCTGTTAACAGGCCTGCTGCTGCTGTGGTCTATACTGTTGCTGAGGTGCTTGTTACCGAGGTGGCCTTACCTGATTCTGGACAACGAGTGCATTTTGAGGTGGTGCTAGACGCTGTGCTCCCTACTGTTGCTGATTCTACCTGTTCGGTCTTGGATAGTCTCTCATCTGATGGTTCATCGAACCACACCTGAAGCATGCTCCTGTAAGTGTACGACACTAGATACTCTCATAGTTCTTCCCACAGTGGATACAAACTACTTGGTTCTGAACATTCTGCTTTGGCCTATGCCCCGTGTCGCTGATTTCTCTGCTGGTAGTTCTGCTGATGAGTTTGCCCCTTTCCTTGGACTTTGAGGATTTTGTTGTTCAAGTTCTCAAACTTGTAAGATCTCTTGACAGCCTCTTCGAAGGTTGCAGGTTGTACTACCCCTGTAGAATCCCTTTCAATGATGGGATTAAGTCTTTCAAAAAATTTGGCTATCTTCTCCTTAACAGTGTCTACTAATTTTGAAGCATATCTTGACAATCTTTCAAACTTTGTGAGGTACTCTAAAACTGTCATGTTCCCTTGCACAAGCTGTTGGAACTCTACTGCCTTCTGCCTCTTGACATGGGTGGGTACGTACTTGTCCCCAAACTGCCTCTTAAAACTAGCCCAAGCCACTACATCTGCCATGGTCCTGTACTCTTCCGTGACTGTCTTCCACCATATATCTGCTAACCCGGTAAAGAGGGACGCTGCAAGTTTCACTTGCTCTCCTCCCATGCATCGGAAGACCTCAAAGATATTCTCCGTGCGTTCTAACCAATCATCTGCAGCCAGTGGATCCTCTATCCCAACAAACTCTTTTGGAGCTCTTTTTCGAAATCGTTCAAACAAAGCATTCGGATCATGTTCCTTTTGATTGATGACAATCTGTGGGCCTGCTGGTTGAGCTGGAACCGATTCAGGCCTCCTTTGTAATACCTCTAGCAATTGTGCTTGCATCTGTGCCAACTTTGTAATACTCCAGGAGGCATCAGACGCTGCACATGTTAAGTTGTGAGAACGTGACAAGATGCTCCTAATTCTGTGTTCATAGATTCAAGTATCATCAGCATTTGAAAGACAAAACTAAAGTGAGATGGGCTATCGTCAGTGTTGCCCTTCCACCACCTAGAGTATGGCTCTAAACAGGTCAGACCAGGGCTAGGGCTAGCTACATTTGGATCGTAATCCAAGTATGTTAGTTGCACTATCCATGCCTAGTCTTACACCCCATTGTATTATTAAAGCAGTCTGAATCAGTCCACGTTAACTTAAATAGCATTTTAAAAGTGTGCTATCATGATACATCAATGAAATAATATATGTCTGAGTTGGGTCTCTCATGTGCTATAATGATGCATCAATGAAATAATAAACACCTGAGTTGGGGCTATCATGCATCAATGAAATAATAAACATCTGAGTTGGGGCTATCATTATAAATTTCATCAAGATCTTGATCCCTAGATCTGATCTACCCAGTCTGAACTTGGACCTAACCTTGGAATGTTCAGCTCAAGGTCAGTCAGATCTTTGGGTTATAATTTACAGCCCTGCTTGAAATACAATCTGTGAATGAATATGCACTATAAATTATATTCTGGGTATTCCGTCAGCTCCCTTGTAAAATGTTTTATTATTATGTTACATATATTCTTTCAACTAGCTGAGCTCAAGTCAGTCAAGAAACAGCAAATTACAAAAAAGATTTGATGAAGTCATATGTTCATAAGCTAAACTCTCGGCCACTGTGGACTCACAACCTGCAAAAGCAGACCCATACATTAATCATCTTAAGTATACATTTCGATCAAAATACCAGTTTATCATCCAACGAAAAATGGATTAAGACAAATTACAAAGCTACTCCAAAGAAAAAAAGTTATCCGCACTTGCATTCCTTAACTAGAAGTCTGGTCTAGACAAGCTTACGCACCGATCTCTTATAATCTAGGAGAGTGGAAAAAATCTGTGTCCGTCTCTCTCTCATCAAACACACCTACACCCACTACCACCACATGTGTGCGCGCTCGCATTTTAATACCGTAATACTCCAGGCGCTTTTATAGGGGCAAGAGTATTAAATTATAACTCATATTTATTTCCTTGATTTCTTGAATTTATCAGAATTTCATCTTGGATATATATAATCTGTTTTGTGATTATAATAAAGTACTAATTATTTGGATGATGATGGTTATTATTATTATATTTATTATCATTATTATAATGAATATTATAATAATGATCTTAATGCTTGTTATTATTTATAGTCTAGTTTCATTAGGTAAGCCTAAGGGAGCCAGTTGGACAACGGAAGAAAATGACATTTCTAGTGGGTACCACCACTGGGTTGGGCCCAATGGCCCTACCCATATTTCTCAAATCTAGATGGGAACCTCCAAGGGACGCTCCCCGCAGGAATTATTCTTTCTCCTGGATAGATTTAATGGTTTAGGCTTAGATCCCTAACTCATTTTGTTATGACCCCCAAGAGTTGAACAGCTAGGATTTAATTATATTGAGCTAATGAGTTGGGACCCAAGACTTTTAGTAAATAGGAAAATAAGAAATAAAGGTAAGGAGTGAGAACCATTATAGGGATATGCATGCAAATCCTGAGGAATTTAGAAGTGTGTGCACAAATCCCAATACAACAGTACAAGTTTCAGCCCAGCCTATATATTAAGATATTCCTCTCGGTTTGCAAATTCTTAACTAGTCAATGCTCCTCCTCTCTCTCTCTCGTACCACTTCAAGAGCCCCTCACCATAGCCCAAACTTGTGAGATTTAGGAGAGAAACTAGAAGTAGATCAGTGGAAGCAAAGAGAAGATGATGAAATCAGCAAGTTCTTCTATTAGAGGTGAGTAGACTTCTAAATCTACATGTGTATATGGCTTTTCACTCGATTTGATGTGTTTAGAATCTTAATCTACTTTTTTTTCTACTAGATTAGTGCTCCTTACTATTGTAGGAATTCTAGGATTTAGTGTGTTTTGAGTGTTATTTAAGCAAATAGTAGTTGGCCGTCACTATTCACGCTACAGTACTCACTACGGTAATTCGCTATAGTACTTGCTGCAGTAACACGCTGCAGAATATTAAATACGCAAAGCAGTGTGTTCTCTTTCCTCCCTCCTTTGTGTCGTGTGGGTGCTTGGGGATTGAGAGAGGCGTTAAGGTGTGTTTAGTGTTCTTTACATTGCTCCTCTGTCAGTGAGAGTTAGAAGGAGAAAAAAGGAGAGAAGGAAAGATCTTGGGTTCTCCTATTTAGGTGGCTAGAAATCTGAATCTACCTAAGTTTAGGGTTATTTCCTCTTGTATTTGATATGCTAGAACCCTAAATTTCCATGGATACATGGTGTAGTGAGGAAGATTAAATTGTATCATGATATTGATGCTTTTCATTTTGGGTGATCGTGATATTGGTAAAAACCCTTTTTTACCGATTAGGATATTGATGATTCTATGGCCTGATCAAATGTAACTTGGATGAGAATACAATGATTGACTAGGATTTTGGGTTTGGAGAGATGGCCGAATAGGATATGGAAGAGAACCCCATGGTGGAGTGTAGCATTAGGGTTTTTTTAAGGGCCATACCATTGATTGGATTTGGGATTTAAGTCAACCATATGAAATCCCTTGATTAGACTACTTAATCTGGTATAGAATACAAATGATTTTTTAATGTTGTTTGAGGGATGATTTACACATGTTGAATTGGGGTTTTATGTAAATTTTCATTGTGAGAAGCTAGTATGGCGATGGCCGAGCCCCAATGTGGAGTTCCAGGTTGACCATAACACTAAATCCATAACTAGGGCTGGCCAAACAAGGTTCGAGAGTCTTGGGAGAAAACTTGAATTCCTATATGAGAGGTGTATGCATTGGCCGAAACAATATTAGAGGGCAGAACCCGAATCAAACAACTGAACCTATTTGAGTGGTTAACAGTGATTATGCATTACCTTAAGGGGTATATTATGTTGAATGGTGTTAAATACGACAAAGAAGGGGGAATGCCAAATTTGTATTAAATGAAACTAGTAATAATCCTATGCTGGTCGACATTATTTGTATTGAAATCGATTAGGATTTATATAACCTGTCATGTTTTATTTTGATGGTTTCTAATGATCTACATGGTAGTTCTTTATTATTAATGACTCTAGCATGAATGCTGATTGTAATCCTAATCTGAATCAAATAGGACTCTGCTCGATACTTGTATGTACATTAGATATGAGATAGAAACCATTGATAGGGTTGTGGCTTAATCGACTACATGAACCCATAACTATTGCCTGTTTGGTTTAACCTGAGGTTTGGGACATCCTATTGACGAGTTGGATAATTTTAGTTGATAAACAAGTATGGAATGGACATGGTTTCTTAGTGTTGAAAGGAGAAAAGGGTAATAAGAATTGAACAGGAATTTTCCAAAGAATTCTATGGATGATAAGCCTTTGGGTTTTGTGGGGTTGGCTGAATGTAGCCTTTTTGAGTTATGATGTTGGACTCGGTTACTCAGAATGTTGGAATCAAGCTTTACTTCATGAATTCACTTGTTTTACGTTCTTTGTAATTCTAGTTCTTCGATAGATTCCATAAGAATAGTAGTGTTATGTATTGGAAATTTCAATGACATACTTTGTGATTCCATGTGCGACATGGGTGAATATAATCTACTACGTGATTTCAAGTTTGTTTATAAACTGTGTTCAATTTCATATGATTGCTATGAGTTGATCTTGTGTAACTGAGTAACAATCTCAAACTTAGCGGGGTTGATTATGCAATTGCTCTTACACGATCGGCTATGATTTATGATAGGAAATGGGAAATGTTAAACCTGGAATTCATGTAAGGAACTGATTTCAAGCTACCTCATTATAAGGGTTGAGAGCCATAAGTTCTTTTTAAGTTATGTTTGTGAGGGGTCTAAGAATGAAGTAATAAGGTATAATTGAATTAATTGGGACCTACCTGTTGTATACTCTTAGACCACTAGCACGGTATGACATTGATGTCTTCGTATCAAAGCCAAGTTATATATATTTTACCTGACTAGTAGGATCAGTGAATCAGTGATTATACCTGATTACTAGGTCAGTTGTTTCCCTGACTGAAAAGTCAGATCTGTTAATTCCCTGACTACTAGGATCAGCGATTTTACCTTAGTAGGTCAGATGTTTTACTGACTATAAGTCAGCCCCGTTTTATATGATATTTTGCATCGATAAGATGTATGTTTTACAGGCCTGCACTGTCAGGTGGTTGTCTAGAAGCTAGATGTAGGAAACCTTGATCAGACCATAATTAAATGAAACTTGTTACTAATGGTACAATATTTTTCTGTTTAAGCATGTGTTTGTGCACACACGTAATTTTAGAACTCTATTCATTCAGTAATGCTGATTTGTGGATTTTGCCCCAATCCCAGGTTACCAGAACCTAGAGAATGAGCTTGTGATGATAGGATGATGTAGTCATTTGGTATGTTCATTGTGAGGACATAAGAAAATATGACAAATAGAAGAATTAGATACATAATGTTTTTATTTCCATTGTTGTGAACAACGAAAATTTTGTTTTCTCTTGCATTAGATTTCTTTATAATTTTAAGATTTATTAATTATGCCCTTGAATCTGGCTTATTTATTTGACTTATGCATGTGGGAAAATGAATACTCAGTTGCAACATGGAATTCGAAGGGCCCCGGATTTCGAGGAGTGACACAGATCAAAGCTTCTAAACAGGCTCTAAATGCATAGAGACTTGGTATCAATCATACCCAATACTCAGCTCTATTTCAATCATATCTAATTGAATCAGCTCAATTTCAAAGAGATAAGAGCTTCTAAACAGGCTCTAAATGCATAGAGACTTGGTATCAATCATACCCAAAACTTTTACATATCTAACGACTTGACTCGGCTCATGCGAGTTCTAAAACCAGGACAACAAATTGGCTATTCTTTCACGACACTAGAAAATCACAAGGAATTAGTACTTCTAGAACCCCTCTCAATTACCTCTATGTAAGCAAATGTCAAACTTTTTAAACTTACAATAGGTCCTGGTCTCCAATAATCATATATAGGTGACTTTCTTTTGACAAATTCAAAATTTTCTCACTACCTTGGATCACCATTCAACCTTCGTTGGTCAAATTTCTTCTATTTTTCTTTCTAGGTGATTGGTAACATGGCGGAGACCCACAAACTCTTGGTTGCAACAATGAGCACCTTCCAAATGTGCTATGGACTCAATTAGGTAAGATACAATGTACCAACCCAAAAGCTTAAGCTAATAGGTGGTAGGCCCAAACAAGTATATGAAGCCCTCTCAAACCTATTACTTAGGCGATGTGGGACTTTCCCAACACTCTCCCTCATGTGCATGCCCAACAGATTTCATAGAAGGGCCTACCACGTGGGTTACAAAAGAACGATAGGAATTAGGAACCCGCTCTGATACCATGTAAGATGCCACGTACCAACCCAAAGACTTAAGCTGATAGGTGAAAGGCCCAAACAGGTATATGAAGCCCTGTCAAACCCATTACTTCGGCCATGTGAAATGTGGGAGGTTCCCAACAAATCAAGACCACTCCACTTTGTGTAATTTCTTGGTGTTCGCATGAGTGTCAAGAGTGTACCGGCCAAAATACATGACACGATGCGTATTGGCCAATAAGTTAGGTGTATCGGTCAAAATAAGCGTGTCGGGCAACACATACATCCCAAAAATATGAGATGATTCCATTTTAATCTAAAATCCTCTTTTCCATATTCTTTACAAAGGAAAGATTTTGAGGAGAATTGTGTGCATTTCTATTCTGTAATATCCTGAGTTACCTGGGCCCAGCATTAGTCTAGCCCAGGTAGTACCTTAGTTGATTTCTTATTATGGAATTAGAAGTATTACTTATTATGGAATTGGAAGTGTTTCACATTTTTGGGACTGGAGTTGTATAACAATTCCAAGAGAGGAAATATAAGAGAAGGATTAGAATTAGGAAGTATATACCCCATCCTTATATAAATATATATATAAGCAAACCAACGACCATTATGATGGTATCCTATTCTTCTTCCTTTGGAGAAATTCTGAGAGAGAGTCTTATGGGTTGCAATTTAGGAGAAGGAGAAGAAGATTAACGGATGTCCTATTTGCATCCACACATCGCAAGAGCAATGATCATGTACCAGAGGTGAGTGGATCTTCCTAATTATCTAGATGGTTTAACCAAGATGATTATAATGGAGTATGATTCAATTACTCTGTATGGATAAGTATACAATGATCTTCTTAAACCATAGAGTAGATTTAAAATCTGTTTTAGACCAAGGAATTGTGTACGAATGACTGTTTGAATGATATAAATCATCTGGAGTAAAAATCCTTGAGCATCCATCGAATTGGGCATGCAACTGATGAAAACTGGGACCTGACGACAATGGTTTCATTGAAGTTAGAGGGCTGTGGGACCCCATGGCCCACTAGATGAGGCATCTGAACCATGGACCAAAGGAGGACCCATGGTCGATCCAAGAGGAACTGTACCCAAGGGAAGTGGGCCCCGTTTGGGCCATCATCCAATGGATTTTTAAGTTTTTGGCGTGAAATTAACAGAAAAAGGGTTGAAGGTCGATAACTGTTGTGGGACCCACTGCATGACTTGATCAGAGATCAGGCCCACACATCTTGAAGGGGACCCATGGGCGACATGGCAGGTGGTAGTCCCATGTGGAGTGGGCCCCATCTGCCCAGTCATCCAAAAACTTCAATTTTGTTAACCGTGAGACTTATCCATGAATTCTGGTTGTATTTGTTAAGACTGTGGGGCCCGGTAAGGATGTCTGATGGTGAATCCAATCCACAGGTATGGGGCCCGGTAAGGATGTTTGATGGTGAATCCAATCCACAGGTATGACAGCCTAGCCCTGGCGACCATGTATATTAGGGCTAATCTTAGATCAGACTAGTGGGACCCACTAGATTTTACATCAGGGTGTTGCATGTGTGAAACACTTGTATTTTCTAGGTTATATATGTTTACAGGTAGTCTGGGTTGACTGTATGAAAGGGGATAACCTGGACTTTGTATGTGATTGACATCTAATCTTCCTAATTAGATTAATCAAGGTATAAGGTGGATTATAGTTAATTATGTGGATAGTTGTATTGAAATTTGATGTGATACTGTGTAATATTTCATTTGTGATGAAGAGTGGGTTACCCCTCCATATAATAACATCAATCATGATCGGAAGTGGGGCCATTAATTTAACAAGGACTGTATGGGATTGATTTCACAGTACTGGATGTTAATACTGTGATTTGTATTTAATGTAATATGTTTGGAATGCTTATTGGTGTATCTGGAATTATTAGTACATGTGAAAAGATAAATGATGTACAGATTTATTGTGTTAGGCATGGTGTTCAGACCATGTGGGCCATGGAGGCCATTGTCCTTAGCGGACGTGAGTGGCCATTATGATGGCTGGTCCTTGTGGACGTGTCTGATGAGAGAAGGTCATGGTGACCGATATACATGTATACGATAAGCCTTGGTGGCGTGGTAATGTGCATGGGCACGAATATGTATTTGGATGTACTTGTAATAGTATTGATCTATTGATTCAGACTTGTTTATGTGATATTATGCTGTTTGTGTAATTAGAAATATTCATTCACTAGTAATACTGATGTTGTGTTGCCCCCTTGAAGTAATTTTATTGTAGGTGAGCTAGAGCGGAATGACGATCAGCAAGTAAATTTCGGCATGCATGGTTGAAGGGAGAGAACGAGAAAAGCTTAAATAGTTAATGGAATCATTAGTCTTTGTTTAGGAAAAGTTATGTAATGTTTTAAGCACATTATTGATTTGAGTCAGGACATAATAAATTTGATTATTCAATGATTATTGATATTTATAATTGGAAATATATTTTGAACTAAATGCCTGATTCCTTGTGGAAATTATTTGATGCATGCATGGTGAATATTGCTATATAATCACGATCCAGATATCCGACAGGGCCCCAGAATTTAGGTCGTGACATGTTCAAAGGGGAAAAACATTTTTAAGTCGAAGAATAGAAGCCCATATACCACTTTTGGCTTAAGGGCTTTCTTTTAAGGTAAGAAAAATATGAATTTAAGCAAATTTTTTTGGTCTTTTCAATTTTCATTTGTTTTTGGTAGAAATGATCTAACATAATTCATGATGCAAGTTTGGATAATAGATTTATGGGACATCTACCAGAAAAATCCCCTTAAATAGGGAAACACAGTTTAGGACCCTAAACTTTTATAATGACGGCCAAGGACCTCCAGCCAAAATGATCACTTTTTTTCCCATTTTGCCCTTTCTTTGCTGGTGCCGACATAACCATATTCCCTAGTCATGTTATAAAAAGAAAAAAAAAATATTCCCTATTCCCAAGAATCGGTCTCTTCACCCAAATCAAAAGAAACTAAAGTCCCATATTTTGTCATGAGTAATATTCATTGACATCAACAAAACATTTGTTGACATCAACATAAACTTTTGTCGACATCAACAAAAATGTCCAGTTAGCATAATCAAGTGACCCTAGTACAAGTTAAGCATTTATACATAGAATTTGTTGACGTCGACAGAAGATTTGTCGATGTCGACAAAAACATCTAGTTAGCACAATCAAGAAACCCCTGTGCATAGCACATGTTAAACATTTATACATAGAATTTGTTGATATAGATAGAGGATTTGTCGACATCAACATAAAATAACCTTAACCTGGGATTAGGGTTATGTTGACATCAACAAAGAAAGGACAAAACGGGAAAAAAAAAGAGATGATTTGGGCTGGAGGTCCTTGGCTGTCATTATAAAAATTTCAAGTCCTCAATTGTGGTTACCCTAATTAAGGTAATTTTACCGGTAGATGTCCCTAAATTTATTCATACAAGCATTATTCGATGCATTTGTAAGCTCTGTTTTGTTTTTCTTTTTTTGAGTTTTCCTCGTAAATATCCATGAACAATTTGGGGTTTTTTTTTTTTTTTTGAAAAGACAAATTTTTTTCCAGAATTTTGCTCACAAAGACTATATTTTTAGTATGCTTTTTCCTAAGTTTTTTATGTTCCATAAATCAATCCATTAGACCCATAAGACAATGAAGGGTCTGATACTCCCATTTATTTTAGTTACTAATGAAAATAAACTTCAAAATATGACTCTCTCTAATATTCTAAAATTTATATATACTTTCAGATTTTTTCAGCCTCAATTAAAATTCATGTGAATAACAGATTTGTATCACAGCAACCACGTATTACCAATACATATCATTTTGGGGGACAGCCTATACGCCCTTCACAACCACGTACTTTTATCCTTGTTGCTATACCTTTCTCATCCTTTTGGCTAAATGAAACAGCCCATATTGCCGCTACATTACAGGAAGTGAACTTGAATTGTATAACTTTTAGTTGATTTATATGCCCATTACAATCTTGACCTCATTAATTTAGACAAAAGTTTTCAACCAAACAGGACTAAAATTTACATTAGATTGTCTACTTGACCTCTAAAACTTGAATGTCTTGGACTTTGTGGACAGTTCAAAACATCTCCCTTTTATTCTTTGCAATCAACCTGTTAGAAGCAGTTTTAATTTCTCATTTTTAAATTTCAAATCTTTCATTGTTATTATATTAAAGACGATAAAAGTCCTTGTGTTCTAATCTTTGATATAGTTTCTTTGTTATAAAATATAAGGATTTCTATAACATTTTAAGAACTGATGCTAAAATAAATTTGATTTCACTAAATTATATACTAAAGAACTCATATTCTTTATGGCATCTTACTTTGAAGTTATTTTACTAGTTTTTTTCATTTTTTTTTTTTTTACTTTTTTTCTGCTTTTCCATTATCAGTATTTCATTTCTCTTTTTCTATAAATTATAACGAATTAGGTATTTTGACTTTTACAGCGCATTTGTTTCATATAATTGAATACCTTGGAATTCTAAGAATGTAGTTAAATCGAATATACAAAGATGAAGATCCAAAAATGACAATCAAACACTCTCCCCTTTAATGGAAAATGAATCAAGGGGAAATGAGAATGAATACCCAACCATCACCCTAGTAAATCAAATCCTATGAAAGTCAAGGTACCACCCACATTTTCACCTTATATGCTTCACCTCTCACCACTTCAATGCTTCATTGTTGAAGCCAAGTTGACCGTGAACCCCTAGATATTCAATACCGTGCAAACAAATGGGGCCTTGGGGCACGTTTGTCCAACCACTTTTCCTTAGAAAAAGCACAAAGGAGGAAATTCGTTTCCTCCCTACAGTAAAATCCATGATTTGGCTTGGCCAGAAAATAAAAATAAATGAACTGAACTTTCCGTGATTCCATGGGAAACCATTTCCGATGTTGGAGGGGGACGGTTATAAGTCAACAAATTTGTATCTTAAATTCATTATTTTATGTGATTTTGTGGAATTAGCTCAGGTTATTTGCATTGAACTACAAAGAATTTCATGCATTTCGGCATGCAAGTTGGGATTTAGGTAAAAATCACCGTCTTTGCATGAATTTTATGAAATCAATAGGTTACATCATCTTAGTGTCACACCGATTAGTTTCGTTTTTTTTTTTTTTTTTCACTTAAAGGAACATGCATAACTTTCATGCAGCATTGCATAGTTAATAAAAAGTCGGTCAATTAGATATATTCATATGCATGTTTTCCTTATGATTCGGGCCCCATGCATTGCACATGAATTACGAATGAATTATTTCTTTCAATTTGTGTAGGAATAATTAACAATTGAGGCCAGCATTGATGAAATTGGAGAGAGATTAAAAGAGAGACCAAAGAAAGAAAAGAAAGAAAGAAAATTCACCAAGATATGGGGTCCGCCTTGGGCTTGAATCACAAGGTGGGATGTCCCACATGCCTCACCTCTCATTTTGTCAGACCCCGACCCAGATTAGCTCGATTAGTGCTAATTAAGTGAGTGTTTAGTCTTAAGCTGGTTTAGTGATCGTTGGGTTAGAATATTATTGGATTTAGCCTTGGACATAGCTTTGGGAATTTTGAGAGCATTTAGTGTTAGTCAGACACGTTCAGGGAGGCCCTGAGTGCACGTGCAAACATGGGAGGATAATTCTGGTTTTCCGATTTTAATTGTGGTTTTGATTTCTTTTGAACGATTTTGTTATTATCTACAACTTTTGTATTCAACCTGTCTGTGTTTGAAGCCTAGAAACCCAAGTTTTGGCCCAAAAGGGTAAAATTGACTTTTCATACTCAAATCTGGACACGAATTCCGAAATCTCAAAACCATGTCAAATTTATACTTTTCGGAAACTAGATTTTTGAAGGATCATTTCATCATTCTTTGTCGATTTCATCCGGGGCCCGCAACATCATGCTTTAGCCAGCGAAAGATTTGGACTTGTTGGGGCCCACTTTCATTTCACTCGAACCCTTATTCTCCCTCTCTCGTTCAATTCTGTAATTTTTCCAAAAACCAGAGCTGAGAGGAAAAACTCTTTCTTCTTCATTTCTCCACCTTGCATGCCATAGCTAGAGAGCTTCAAATGGAAATCTGAGATCATCTTCTTCTTCCTCTCCTTCCAAGCTTCACACTGGACTCATTTGTTTGGGGATTTCTACTGGGCAACTCCTTTATCTTCTTCATTCCTCCTTGTTTGGACATTTCTAGGTAAGAGCGTCAGCCCACCTCTTCCATGGATTCCTTTTTGCTCCTAAAAAGCTTGTTTCTCTAACATGCAAACCCATTTTTCGAAATGGGGTTTTGACTTTTCCAAAATGTTGGTTTTGAATGGTTTATTTGGAGCTTTTTGTAGATTTCTTGGTTCAGCTGTAGAGTGGGATCTTTGAGGAAGGATTTGTGTCACATTTTGGGCTAAGGCAAGTAACCATTTTAGGATTGATGTCGCATGTGTGATTTGAGTTGCATTTTTACTTTTAAAATGCATCATTGTGTTACTAAGTTTTCAATCTATGTCATTTTTATACTCTTCATAGTTGGTTTTTCTTTCCTGTCCATGTATTGATATTAATTGCCTTTCAAACTTCTGAATTTCTGCTTTGAATTGTAAACCTATGTCTTGATTAGTAATTTGAATTGTTTTGATGAAGAAATGGAGATGAATGTTTTCGATTATGGTATCAATGGTGTGAAATGTTTGGAATGATCCTTTGGAGAGCATAGAGGCTCAGGGAATTGCAGGTTGGTTCAGAAGTGAAAAGGGAGGAAGAGATCAAAAAAATGTATCAAAGGGAATGCATTTCCCACATTCATCGAGCAAGGCAGCGACCTGTCCGCTCGAGCGACCCTTGGGTCCGCTCGAGCGACCAGGCCACTGCCTAGCACGGTTCAGGACAGAGACCTGTCCGCTTGAGCGACCCTTGGGTCCATTCAAGCGAGCAAGCCTCTGTGCCAAGTTCGCTAGAGCGGATGGTTGACCGCTTGAGCGAACCTGTGTTGATTTCGGGATTGATTTTTTTTTCTTTCAAAGATTTCTTGGGGAATGAAAACCAGACTATGTTAAGGGTTTTAACTTGACATTGTGTAATTGAAATCCGAAATGTATTCTAACTTCGGGGGCACCAATCCATTTTATTTTTTTACATTTGGGTTTCAATTACACAAGGGTCAATGAAAGGTCTTAGCATATGCTTAAGGACTTCGTTTTCGAACTTCAGTTTTGATACAATGAATATCGTTTTGCACTCATTTTGAATTTCAAGTATAAGCGTGTTTGAAATGGTTTCAAGAATAAAAAAGGGGATCACTTCCTAAGTTCGATACGAATATAGCTTATGCTATTTTTGTCTAGCTCCGCTTTGCCTTGTTTTGACAAGTGATTTTCCTCCTAATTTCGATCTGTTTAGTATGTGTATCGCTGTGTTTTGTGCATTCATGAATTCAAGTGAACACCACTGAGCTTGGACTGCCCCTTCAGTCTGATCCACTTGTTCGGGGGTCCTTAAACACATGGACTATCTGCAGGTTAGTCATGTATTTATATACACATCGTTTTTGTTCCGGTTCCGCGGCCGACTCCTCGTCTACCTCTGTTGGCATGGGATCGTGTTTTGCTTTGTCGTGCTTACTCCTGTCATCATGTATGATGGAGAAAGGATGAGCTTACCCCTGTCATCATGTCGTGCTTACCCCTTCAATCTGATCCACTTGTCTGGGGGTCCAAAAACACATGGACTATCTGCAGATTAGTTGTGTATTTATATATACATCGTGTTTTGTTCCGGTTCCGCGGCCGGCTCCCCGTCTACCTCTGTTGGCGTGGGATCGTGTTTTGCTTTGTCGTGCTTACTCCTGTCATCATGTATGATGGAGAAAGGACAAGCTCAAGGTGGATTACTATTCATGATATTATATGTATTCATTCTAGTTTTGCTTATTTGAAATGTATATTAGTCATGAATCATTTTAAATTAAATAGATGGTTTTAACATTATTTCTTTCAAACTTTATTTGCACTATGATTTTCCTAAATTGATTACCTACCAAACCATCGTGTTTGATCCTTGTTGTTTTGGTGCCCAGGTGCAAGCGACGTTGCCTTTGAGGAGGTGCGTCTGGAGGAGGCTATTAATCCACCCCCAGCTCAAGAGTGGCAGCCTGACGATGTCATCTAGACATTGGGCGGGATCTTAAGAATCGCTTCATTTTGTTACGGGTGTCTTATTTGAACTTTTAGAATGTATTAGCCTTTGTTGGCCTCTTATTGGGATGTAAACTTAACATACTTTTGGTTAACTTTGAAACTTAAATCATGTTGGCAATGCTATGTTTACATTTCTTCCTCTGATTTTATGTCTTGATGTTTTTACTCATGCACTTGAAATTATTATGCTTGTAATGATGCGATTTGCTACACGATTCCACAAACTTGATCGAATGTGGGTTAGTCCCCGTTCTCGAAATCCTCACCACGGAAACCTATGGGAAACCGTGTCGCGGGCCCGGGTCTCGGTCCAAGGTCGCGACACTGTTGGCAAGTTGAAAAGTCAAAGTTAGAAGGGTCACCATTGGAATTTCAAGCCTAAGGAGTGAAGAGTTCAGATTTAGAAAGTACCTTTGTTTACAAGTTTGAAAAATCAAGCATGAAAAAGAATGCAAGAATAAAAAGCTTGCTATGAGAGAAGGAAAGTCAAACAAGGAAGAAAGGAAATTTCAAGCAAAGATGGAAGGTGAATCCAGCACAAACAAAGAAACATTCCAAGATCCCTTGGACGTCCAATAAAGGGGTCCCACTTACTCTTGGACTTCCAAATGCAACGCCAAAGTATTGCATAATTATTTCCGTTTTTCTCAAGGGCAACAACTTGTAACGCCAAAATTTTCAAACCGAGGATCAACACAATCTACCCACCGCTAGAAAGGTCTTTTTGAGTAGATATCCGTAGAGCCCAAGATTGCGGTGATTGGAGCTGTATTGAGAGAGATATGACCTTCGGAAGTTGACTGCTGCAATTTTAGGCGGGACAACACTTTTCAAGAAATTTCAATCCCTTGGTTGAGCTCAATTTGGAAAGACTTAGAGCCCAGGATACTAATCTTAGCAAGGAAGTAGAAGCATTGATTGGAGACAAAGCTAAGAGCCAATGCAATAGAGGAAACAAAGCCCTAAAAGGAAACAACTCTTAGCAAACATGGGAGCCAAATAAACTATAAATACAACCATCCATATGGGGGACACCCAAGCCAATTCTCCCTCTAGAGTAGGGCGTCCCATACTCCCCCTCCTCTTCTCTCTCTTCTTCCCTCTATTCATCTTCTTCTCCTCTTTTCTCCCTCCATTATCTTTGGGCAGCTTTAGGCCTTGTCAAAGCAATTAATTAAAGGAGAAGATTGTGAAGGATGATGTTCTTAATGACAAATCAATTCAAGTTCTTTGCAATGGCTGGCTAAGTTTATTGATTAGAGCTATGGATGAAGATAGGTAATTGCCCCCCTTGCTTGTTTAGTATCTCTTGCTTGATTCCATATGTTTATGTGCCTAATGCTCTAGTAGACTTGTCTTCTTGCCCTAGGCGAACTTCCATGCTTAATTTCTGAAAATAAAAATCAATTTTTGACTATCCATGCTTAGGCTTGATGGGCCATGCTTAGGACTTCAATCTTTTGATGGTTTATGTTTACTTTTGATGGGTAGTGCTTAGGTTGTTTTTACTCTTTTATGAAGTGAAGGAAGACTTGGATTTTGAATTTTATAAAATAATTTTAAAGTTGGATTTTCCAAATCAATATATCGATTTCAACTTGATTTGAGTAGAAATTGGAACATGTCAGTGTTATTTTTCAAATAAGGGGGTGGATGCTTATTTGATTCATGTTGCTCGAATCACTTTCATTAATTGTTATTTTTCACTTTCTAAATTAGTTGCATGATTTTATTAAAAAACTAACCTTAATTGTTCATTAGTCAGTTTCCTTATTTTAAATGTTTCTTTAATTAGCTTCCCTATGGGTTCGACCTGTTACTATCTCGTATAGACGGCCGTGCAATTGCGGTAAAAAGCATCTTAAAGATCACACCAAGTTTTTGAAAAGTAACCCCTTCTCTTCATCTTGCGCTAACCACCTTATTTGAAAAGTAACACTAACTTGTTACCAATTTCTACTCAAATCAAGTAGAAATCAATGTCTTAGACTTGGAAAATCCAACTTTAAAATCCCTTTATTTTATAAAATTCAAAATTCAAGTCTTCCTTCACTTCATAAAAGAGTAAAAACAACCTAAGCACTACCCATCAAAAGTAAGCATAAACTATCAAAAGATTGAAGTCCTAAGCATGGCCCACCAAACCTAAGCATAGATAGTCAAAAATTATTTTTTTTTTTCAGAAATTAAGCATGGAAGTTCGCCTAGGGAAAGAAGACAAGTCTACTGGAGCATTAGGCACATAAACATATGGAATCAAGCAAGAGATACTAAACAAGCAAGGGGGCAATTACCTATCTTCATCCATAGCACTAATCAATAAACTCAGCCAGCCATTGCAAAGAACTTGAATTGATTTGTCATTATTAACATCATCCTTACAATCTTCTCCTTTAAT
This sequence comes from Umbellularia californica, assembly GCA_028538565.1. Taxonomy (NCBI): domain Eukaryota; kingdom Viridiplantae; phylum Streptophyta; class Magnoliopsida; order Laurales; family Lauraceae; genus Umbellularia; species Umbellularia californica. The sequence continues at coordinate 20,821,132 of JAPQWN010000010.1, forward strand.
TAATTGCTTGGACAAGGCCCAAAGCTAGCCAAAAATAAAAACAATGGAGGAAGAAAAGAGTGGAAGAAGATGAAGAGGGGGAAGAAGAGAGAGAAGAGGAGGGGGAGTATGGGACATCCTACTCTGGAGGGAGAATTGGCATGGGCATCCCCCCCATGGATGGTTGTATTTATAGTTGATTTCGCTGCCATGTTTGCTAAGAGTTGTTTCCTTTTGGGGCTTTGTTTCCTCTCTTGCATTGGCTCTTAGCTTAATCTCTAAGCAATGCTAAGATTAGTACCTTGGGCTCTAAGTCTTTCCATGTTGAGCTCCACCAAGGGATTGGAATTTCTCGCAGAGTGTTGTCCCGCCTAAAATTGTAGTAGTCAACTTCCTGAGGTCATATCTCTCCCAATACAGCTCCGATCGACACAATCTTGGGCTCTACAGATATCTACTAGAAAAGATCTTTCCAACAAAGGGTAGATTGCGCCGATCCGACACTCAATTTGAAAGTTATGGGCGTTATAAGTTGTTGCCCCTGAGAAAAAACAGGAATAATTGCATAATACTTTGACCTTCCATTTGGGACATCCAAGAGCAAGCAGGACTCCTTTATTGGACGTCCAAGGGAGCTTAAAATCTTTCTTTGTTTGTGCTTGATTCACCTTCCATCTAAGCTTGAAATTTCCTTGCTTCCTTTTTTGACTTTCCTTCTCTCATAGCAAACTTTCTTTTGTTGCATTCTTTCTAAATCTAAACTCTTCCTTCCTTAGGCTTGAAATTCCAATTGTGAGCCTTCTAAATTTGACTTTTCAACTTGCCAAAAGATAGGAGAGGCATGTGGGATGTCCCACCTTAAGATTCACGCCCAAGGTGGACCTCACATCCTGGTAAATTTTCTTTTTTTCTTCTTTCTTTGATCTCTCTTTTAATCTTTCTCCAATTTCATTAGTGCAGGCCTCAATTGTTAATTATTCCTACACAAATTGAAATAAATAATTCAAGCATAATTCATGCGCAATGCATGGGCCCCAAATCACAACAAAAACATGCATATGATTATAGACTTTTCATGAACTATGCAATGATGCGTGAATGTGATGCATGTTCCTATAAGTAATAAAAATAAAAAATAAAAAAAAAATAATCGGTGAGACACTAAGATGATGTAAACCATTGATTTCATGAAATTCGTGCAAAGATAATGATTCTGACCTAAATCCCAAGTTGCATGCCCAAATGCATGAAATCATGAAATTCTTTTTAATTCAATGCAAATAGCCTTAGCTAAGTCCACAAAATCACATAAAATAATGAATTAAAGATACATATTTGTGGACTTATCAAAGGGGCTGACTTGTTTTTCCGTGAATTTAGTTTCCCACAGTTCTGCCCTTATGGCATGTTTGTGCAGCCGCATTTCCATGGAAACGACAAGGAAAGTGGGACACTTTCCCCAGTGAAAATTTTCAATAGTTAGCTATAACTACTTCCCCGCAAGGAAAAGGAAAAACTGAGCTGCAGAAAATCAATTCCTAAGGGGTGTATAGGAAAAAAAAAGAAAGAAATTTCATGAATAAGCAAAAAGTCCGCGGAAAAAATGTCCTCTCCTTTTAGGTTTTCCTCTTCTTTCTCTTATTTTTCCATCTTCATGGGTTTTGATAACTTCTATTTTTGAATATTGAAGATAATATGAAGATAATGGGATATTATTGTGTCCTCTTTTATCGTCTCTGCGGAAAATTATTGTGTCTTTGGACACGTGCTTCAGCACTCATTGTGCTTCAAGCACTTCCCATGCAAGCCCTAACTCCTAGGGCCTACACCAATTGGTATCAGAGCCAAACGATCCCTTGATTGATCGGCATGTTGCCTCTATCCATCCATTAGTCAATCCATCCCCACTGATCCTCCCATTTTCTTCATATCCCACACTCGTCACTTTCTGAAACCCCAACAAGAACCAATCTCACCACCGTCGAACCCCACATCCAACCCCTAACCGACACCATCTCTCCTTATACCGAAAACCCTAAAGCCAAGCCACTGAAATCCACTGCCAAAATCCATTCCCCACTGTCGCTCACAAAACCCACCTGCCAAATCCCAATCAGATCCTCAAATCCAACAACCCCATTCCACAAACCTCCAAAAATACAAACCCCAAGTCACTCGAAACTGTAATATCCCCAAAGCCCTAGCCAAAACAAATCTGCCCAACCCAACCCCATCGCAAGCACATAGTGTCATATCTTGAACCCAAACCCACTGCCGAGACCCATTCCCCCGCCCGTCTCATCCACATCCACTGCCTTAGCCGAACCTCCAAATCCCCAACACCTCTACACTGTCGCGATCGAAAGAGAAAAAAAAAAAAAAAAAAGAAATAAGAAACAGATAAGAAGATAAAGAAGAAAGAAGAGGGCGTACCTAACACCGTTCCTCATGCTTCATCGTCGTATAACGGCAACACTAGCGCCTCCATTGTAACGTCATTGTGACTTCATCTCGTCGAAAAAAGCCAGCTCCACTCTTATTTGGTATCCTTGCAGAATACAAAACAAAAGGACTTCGTTCCTTTTCCTTCTTCGTCTGTGAGAAGCTCAAGGCAATCCAAAGAGATCAACATGTGTCTTTGTGTCGTGTTTAGGCCTGCTTTCCGATATAGATAAGGCCACGTTAAGTTCGGGTCAGGTCAATCTCGGCCCGATTGCAGGGAATCACCTAGCATCAGTACCGTGACATATAAAGTGGGCACCAGCAGCTGACATCATCCTGCCACATCATCTGATGGTCCAAGGGTCAAGATTTGACCACAACCAAGGGCGAGATCTACCTATTAGGTAAGTTAAAATTTTAATTTGCAAAAGAAAAGAAAAATGCTTCATAAGAAACAAATAGAAGTGGAGTCTTCATCTTCATCTTCATCCATGGCGAAATTTACTGGAGTCGTTTCTCAGTTATCCACATCCGTCAAAATCAAAATTGCAGTCAGTCAAACCCAAGCAACTATTGCAAGGAAGGAAATCAGACTTACAAATTTAGAAAATGATCGCCATGGGGGTAGTTATCGATGTGCTGGAAAAGAGATTGACAAAGGTTATTACTTGCTAAAATCTCAAATCCAAGAAAATTTGGCTCAAGATGATCTCAATTAAAGGCTCTCGTGTCCTCTCAAGCGGTGTCAAGCAATAAAAACTAACATCACAGCAGATGTATTGGAATTTCAAGAGAAGTTTGAACCGCATTCCAACGGCGATCAAATTGTACATGAAGATATAGAAGAAGATCGAGCTGCTAAAAGCTTAACTACAAATCTCAATTTGGAAGAAAAGTCAAATGAAGGTCCAACCATTAAGTTGGAGAACAAATCACTTGTTTCGGTGCTTTCCCAAGACTATCTATCCATGGAAGTCTTGCCTATGGACTTCATCTTTGGAGATGAATGGTAGATAGTCAAAGATTGTGAAATGATGGTGCGACTTCCATACATGGTGTATCCAACGGTTCGATCACGCATCCACACACAATTCGGCTCTCAAATAAAAAGTTGTGTCATGCTTAGAGTTCTCCAGACAAGTGCAAAAGCTGAAGTTCAGCCAACAGATCGAAAGTTCATCCAATTGATCTTCGACCCAGGAGGACATTACCGAACTCGAGGTCGAGTTCTTTCCGAGTTGGGGAGAACGATACAGATGGACCTCAGGCCACGTGTGTAGGGCCCAAGTAGATTTAGGGTTTGTAATTCACTAATTATATATTAGTTTCTTGTTTTATTATAATTAGGATTATGTTTCCAATATTATTTAGTTTCCTAGTTTAATTAGGTTTCTTAAGCCCGAAGTTATGTTTTCTGTTTATACGGCATTGTAGAAGATTATTTTGAGAGTTGATTAATTGAATTTGGGTTTTCCCATTGAGGTGCGTCCTCGTTTATCGTCTTTGCAGAGACTTATTGTGTCTTCGGACACGTGCTTCAGCGCCCATTGTGCTTCGAGCATATCCCATACAAAGCCCTAACCCCTAGGGCTTGCACCAATTTCTTATGTTAACTTTCTAATTATTTGAATCTTCTATTTAGTAATTGACTTTTCTCTTAGATATTCATAGGTCATGTCATTCTTTTTCTACATTTTTTTTCCTTTTCTCTTTCTAATATCTTGGCTATTTCCACTTTTCAACTAGACCCTTTTTTTTTTTTTGCATTATTATTTTGCAGAATGATTACATGGGTTGACCTCACCATGTGGTCAAGTAAGATCAAATAAAAATTCATGTGCGCTCCCCTTTGTGTAAAACCATTTTGCTCAAAAGACATTTACCCACCCATGTTTACCTATATAGGTCGATGGCTTAGTTCCATAGAGACAATTCTGTTTGGACACAATTATTTTTAAAACAAAGAAAACCTGGTTAAAGCACATAGCAGTCAACGTTTTGTAATAAAATAAATTTTGTTTACAATGGCTACAACATAAAATGGATCCAAATACTCTATTCAACTCTCCCACAATGCACCAGTACATGCCACAAATTTCAAGTTTGGATTGCAAAATGTGGGCCCCATTGTGCAAAAAATAATTATTAATTAATGCTTTCATCATGTTTTTCTTCAATCCAACTGTTGATATCACTTTCTTGGGAGTAGCTCAAGTCTACTGTTGAAGAAAGAGGATTGGACCACAATTTGAACGGGTTCATATTCTTGAAAAGTGGACCCTTCATGTATATATTTGACTTGAGTGGCCAACCATATGCAATCATTCCCCACAGTTTCTATATCTCCTTCTATAAACAATCATTAAAAGTGTCATATTCAATTCATTCTTTTATGTTATTTTTTTTCCCTCATTTTTATCAATTACATTTTTATTTGTAGGCCTCTGCATTGGACATTTTTTCTCTTGCAAGTATACATTAATTAAATAGATGCATGGTGAGAATGAACAAACCTCTAGTGTGCTAAACACTAACCGCATCCGACTTGCGACAACTGATGGCTCCTCAGCACTTCCCTGTACAGCCATTTGTTCTAGCTGAAGAGTCTTCACAGGCAGCCTGGCAAGTGGCAAGGGAAACATATGAGAAGACGACTTCGTATGACTAGATCAAGCATCTTCCAATTGTCAAAGTTTTAAAGAATAATTTAACCATTTAAGGAAAAGCATATTCTTGCATCATTGTTTCAAACAGGACCACTGCATGTTTTAACAAAATTTGAGGTATGGATCATCAAAGAAAAGAGAAAAGAAATATGAAAAAAGAAAATAGATGACACCTATAATTTTTGTTACTTGATACAATTAAGAGGATATCACAAAACATAGATACTGAAATTAAAGAAAATTAAAAATATATATAATGATAAAACTACAGTGTACCATGATATCAACAGAAATAGGTAGCTGCTTTTTTTAGGAAAAGCATTGATCCTTTTTTGTTAGAGCCCAAAGAACAAAACAACTGATAATAAGTTTCCTTGTTGAGTTAAGGCCAAGGAAAAATAATTTGGTCATTCAACTTTGACATCTATTCATTACAACCACATTCTTCCAAATGTGACCAATTATACTATTAAGGCCATGGTAGAAAATATTGTTAGGTGGGTCCTAGTATCAAACAACCATCCGCGCATGAAATTAGCAGTAAGTACCACAAAAGGAAAATGAAGATTATATGATGTACAGGAGAGACCATATGAAAACATGGTCTGAATCTGGGTAAGGGATTACCTGATGGATGGAGGGTCTCTAAAAACACCAAACTATAATGTGTATTGTGTTATGGCAACATATTCTACAAGTCCATCAATATATAGGCCTGTAGTACTGATGCTCAATTTTCTCCCTTGTGGATGATATAGTGGTGGAAATAGGGAAGAACATGTCATCTGAGTTGTAACTGTTAAGAGCCAGTCCAGAAAATGAGAGAGTCCGGTCACAATCTTTAAGCCAGGATCCCATTCCTTCTATTGGAATTTGGAACTGTCTTTGCTCTACTTCAAGAAGAGGAAGATACAGACAAGTTATGCTTGAAAAGCATCAACTACCATCACCAACACAAGAACGATTAGCCCCTGTGACTAATGAAGGGGGAGGTCGTGGTAACAGTGGCGGCAATCGAGGTCATGGCCATGGTGATGGTCACAGTGGAGGAAGAGTGGGTCATGGTAGATGTCAAAACTATGTTGATAGGGACAAGCTCCAGTGTACACACTGTGGAAAGAGTAGACACACCCGCAAATATTGTTAGGACTTAGTTGGAAGCCACCACAATTTAATGCTTCAAATACAGCTGAGATAGAGAAATCAGGTGATCTCACATGTGCAAATAAAAATGATATTAACATCACAGAAGAGCTTTCCACTTTAATGCAAAAGCTACAGGCTATAGAGGCCTCTACTAATTCATCAACCGGTGTGGCTGCTTATACAAAATCCTCCGCTCACATGGCTTCCACATCTTCATCTAGCCCTTCATGGGTTATAGACTTAGGAGCTATAGATGAAATGATAGGTATTCGTTCAGTATTCAAAAACTATGAGACCTCTCATTGTGGCATTCGCGTTGCAAATGGAAACGATACGCCAATTGCAGGTGAAGGTCCTATTTCCATCTCCTAGTGCTTATATATTACCGACAATCTTGCATGTTCCACCGCCCTCCCCACCGCTCCAAACCCAACCACGCCCCCACCCCCAAAACCGAGTCTCCTCACAGTTTAGTTCGTTAGCTCTTTAACTAAATCCCACAACTATAGCATTACACCCCCCCAGTCTCCTCACAATTTAGCTTGTTAGCTCTTTAACTAAATCCCAGAACTATAGCATTACGTTTTTTTTTTTTTTTTTTTTTTTTTTCTGTGTTTTTCAAGATTTAGAGACAGGACAAATGATTGGTGGTGGCCATGAGTGAAATGGTCTATATACTGTTGATCAGGTGTGAAAGCATCATCAGCTTTACAGTTATCAGTAAACATAGAAAACAACCAGAGGTGGCATTGTTGACTTGCCCATTCATATCTTTCAAGTCTTTTTCCATTATTAACCATCAGGAGTAATTTTAATATCAATGAACTTCAATGCGAAGTTTGTCAACTTTCAAAGAAATGTAGGACTTAATATCTAGTCAGTGTCAGTGAAAGGAATCAAGTTCATAATGATGTTTAGTATGCTCCTATTGATTCTGTATCTGGACATCAATACTTTCTTTCATTTATTAATGGTGCCTTTAAATCAACATGGGTGCATGTGATGAAATCCTGTGATGTAAATCTTTTCATGAGATAGTAGAAAATGGATTTGATGCAAAAATTAAAACGTTAAGAAGAGATAATGGAGGGAAAAACACATTTAATGTATTCCTAAGCTATTTGAGAACAAATGGCATAGAATCACAAACATCCAGAGCATAAACAGACTAGGTTTGAAAGAGCCCTCATGGGCAAACCTAAACAGAACGGTGTTGCAGAATGTAAGAACTGACATTTGTTGGAAGTTCCTACAGCATTATTGACGCAGTCCCGATTTGATGCAATCGAACTGTCTAGGGCCCAAATAAACCAAATCCAGAAACATTCCAGCAAAAAGAATTGATTGCAGTAGATTAATGAAGGTCCAAAATTAAATTAGTGCAAGGAACAATGCATAAAATACCCAAAAACCAACTTGTGTAGCCTTCTCGATCTCCTAGCATCCAAGATACAATGGAGGGAGGAAAAGCCAAAGCAAAACAGTGCCATTTGAATGGTTTTCCAAAACTGTACTGTAGAGTGCCACAGTAATGTCGAGCACTGTCCCATATAGAATGCTACCAGGAGCCATAAAACCCTAGGGAAAGTCCTACTGATTAGAGTCCTATCACTAATAGAAGTCTTTAGAAATAATTTCTATACAAAAACGAATCAAATCTAAAAATAAATGAAGATAATCAGTGCCGCATTCAGATCTGGTCGTCTTGCACACTTTGGAGTAGACTGGTTGCTTTGAAAGAGCCCTCATGGGCGAACCTGCTGGTGGCTTCCTTTCTTGGATTGGGTTCAGTTTGACCCACCAAACAGTGGCTTGAAAACTACTGAACGGGAGGCTTCTTTTAATTTTGGATTTTCTGAAAAATTGCAAAACAGCCCCTATGTTTCTGTCTGTTCCCAAAACAACCCCTGAAATTCATATCTTAGCATAATTCCTGGCTGTTTGGGCTCAAGTTTTCAATTGAAAATTGATGGGACCCTTGCGGGCCATCTTGGGATGCTCCAATTGCGCCATATAGGATTCAGCTAGTGCAATAATATCATCATCATCAAATTCCATTTTCTTAAAATTTAAAAACCTTTTCTTATAAACAGTTTCTAGCTCCTTCATTTTCTTCTTCTCCAATCTTCTTGCCGACTGAATTCCTCTTCTTCCTTTCCTTCTATCTGCTTCCAATAAATTCTAAGTGAATGAGACCTGGCACAAGAATTGATTCAACTCACTCCAAGCTCATCTCCATCATCTTCTTCGTGCTTCTTCTTCTTCTTCAAGTTCGTTGGTTTCTCTGGGGTGTGGAGAATTAGAGGTTTAGCTTGTGGAGAGTGAATCAAGTGTAGAATCAACCAAAGGCAAGTAAATGAGTGAAAATAATATGATTTATATGCTTGTTTTCTTGATTACAATTTTCTCTCATGCTCCTTTTGTTAAATGGTGAATAAATGGGTATTTGTAATTTATAATGACTTAGGTATTGATATTGGAATGAAACAGCAATAAGGAGTTTCAGAATAAAGCTTTGCATGTGTGATAAGTGGTTAATTGTTTGTAATTAGAGCCATAATATTTTGATTTATCTTATGCTAGTCATAGTTATTTTCTTTGATTTTACATATTCTTTGTGTTTTTTATGCAAAGGTAAAAATGAGCAAAAAAAGAAGAGAATGATGGGTGTGAATCACCAAGTAGGGCCATGGTGGGTCCCATCCAAGTTGTTTCAGATTTCAAAGACTACTTTCTAATTCTTTGGCAACTTGCAATTCAAATTAGAAGAAAAGAATTGGATAACAAGGAAGCATAATCAAGTAAGGAAGATGAAACAAATAAGGAAAAGAGGAATTCCAAGCATGTTACACGCCCAAAGGGGGCCCCACAATCATTGCAAAAGCTGAAATTCAGAAATTAGGGAGTCATATTCAAGTTCAAGTGGAGCCCAAGAATGGAGAAGAAAAACAAGAAAAATAAGGAAAGTTTATAGCAAGAATTCAAGTCAAATTAGAAGTCTAAAAGAGGGTCCCACAATCATTGTACACGCACCATATGAGCCCACTTTTATGTCTAAAGTTTCAGATTTGATTCTTTACAATTAAAACCCAAATTTGTGGGTCCATGTGAGAAATTTTCTGGAAGATATAAGCAGGACCAGATTTAGGAAGTTTTTCTAAATAAGAAAAGAAGACTCCTAATTCAATCTAATTAGGAAACAAAATTATTAACAAAGTTGGAGATCTAATCATACAAGGAGGGAAGCCTAAAAAGGAGGAGATTCTTCATAAAAGAGGGCTGTTGCAAGACTTAAAAGAGGGGATATGAACAGTGCACGTCCAGCATAGGATTAGTTAGGGGAGTAGATGAAATCCTAGTTCATTCACTATCATTGTTTTCAATTCTAATATTAGTTGTGTTTTAGATTAATTTCTACTTAGCTTTTGATAGTTTAAATTACTGTTTTTAGTAGTTTACTTCAAACTTTAATCATTCAATTGTTTCTTTTAATATTCTGATTTTTAGTTGCCTTTGACATTATTTTATCACAACTCTTCGTGGGATCGACCTCGTACTTACAATTCACTACACTACATAGTGATCTTGTGCGCTTGCGAGTTTTAATTGTGTGCATACTAGTAGCTTATTTCTAAGTTACTTGGTGCATACCAATGTGTGAAATGGGCAAAACAGCCCGCTGAACAAACTAGTTCAGTTGCAGGTTTCTGAGTTTAAGGTTAACTGTGAAGATTCCAAGGCTAGCCATGGTGCAGGTTTCTGAGTTTAAGGTTAGCTGTGAAGATTCCAAGGCTGGCCATGGACCACCCATGGCCAGCCATAAGTAGCAGGATTTTAATACATTGGCCTTTGAGATTAGGACTTGGAACACTTTAACCATGCCTAACCTTATATAATTGGGGGACATAGTGGGGGATGTATGGGAGCTACCATTCACCTACAGATTGCCGAAATTTTTGAAAGAATAATACTAAGAGCCTGTTGGTTTAGGACTTGTGATGTCAACTAACTCCAGGAACGCCAAGAATATTAAATGAAGACACCAGAAGTTCCAAACTTATATGGTGTTGAATAGTATTGTCCTTAGGCAATCAAGACCTTAGGTTGGTATTTGTAATTCATCTTTGACTTGTCATTACTCGTCTGTTTAGCTGTGTTTAGTTTATTTGCATGTGTCTTGTAATGCTCTCTACTATTTTTCTATCTTGTTTATTATGTTATTTAAGAACTTGTAGCCTTGAACCTAGAATGGATTTAGAATTAGTTTGGAAAGAACTAGTTATTTCAAGGCTATTCATTAGTAATGTGATTTTCTAGATATGCTAGATTTGAAATAGCTTATCATGTATCCTTTAGATCATGTTTGGTAAACCCATATTAATATCCGGACCATGAGTTAGAACCACTCAGCTTCTATCCCATGATAGTTGGACGTAGCTTGTTGTGGATTTGGACTTCTTATTGTACTACGGAAAATAGTTTTTTTGAAATGGATATAAAATCTTGTCTCCTATATGGAGCCTTGAAAGTGGTACCCTAGTTCTCGTTATCTTGCTAGCTCTTGCCATAGTAACCTCGTGTGCAACCGTGAAGTTGAGAGAATGGGCTAATGTGGAGTTGCCATTTTACTAGGATGTATTTATTAGTATTGTCTCTTATGCGATTTATACAAAAGAATTTATATTCTTGCATAATTATGCCTAATTTTATACATCATTGTTACTCATTTAATGTACCTGTCTTTAATTCATTATTGATGCATATGTTTATGTTCTTATACTTTCTTTACTTCTAAAGGTTGTGTAACTTGATGATGCTACCTTTGGCATTATAGGAGACAATGCCATAGACCCTGACCCGCAGACAGAGGCGGTTTAGGAGACACCGCTAGGGGTAGCAAAGTGGACCCCAAATGATGTCGCCTAGAGATTTGATGAGCTCGCAAGTATCGGCATTTTTGAGTTGTTCTTGTGTGGACTTGGGATGTTTAAACACTTCTGTATATATAAACTTTAACGCTTCCACATTGTAATCATCTTTTGGTACTGTATATGCTTTGATTACAGGGTTTTGGTTTCATAGCAATTATAAATTGTATGTGAAGTAATTAGTTACATAAGTTTCCACAACAAATGTTTTAAATAGTAATGGAAATCAATCTTAATCCTCATGCTTGGAATCTTGTGGGGACTAAGGCATGGGAAAATTTTAATAATTCGAACATCACACCCATCGCACCTCGGAATTTAGGATAATTAATGTAACCCGGTTCAGGAGTGTGACAGAAACTATCAAAATTAAGATGGAAACTGCAACTCATCTTTAAAATTAGATTCTGAAATTGTCTCCTTTTTAATGCCATCGGCGGCATCTCCTCTGGGAGTGGCTTTCTTGTTACAAACCTTTGCATCTTCCTCTACATCATCATCATCCTCCACAGCTGCATCTAGGCTGATGGTCAAACTCACCTTCACTTCGTTATAAATGTCCATCGTTTTCAACAACCCCATTCAGTTATCCCTGCAGACAGACAAAAGGACACTGGAGAGAGAGAGAGAGAGAGAGAGAGAGAGAGAGAGAGAGAGAGAGAGAGAAAGTTGATCGTACTAGGGAAGAGAGACGAGCACATGACATGCCCCTTTTCCGCTGAGTTGTTCCAAAAAAAAAAAAAAACATTTTACCATTCTTTAGGCTAAAATCTCTATCCAATGAGCCACTGATCCGCAGATCATTCTACAAAATATAAATTAGAAACAGCTAATTAGTCCAAACTAAACGTGTCGTATTTTCTCATCCCTTGAGAGTGCTAAAACATCTCCCCAACATGTTCCCAAACACGCCTTAATTTCCCATATCCCTTCCAAAGGCCAAGTAGCATAGCAAGTCATAAGAGTCATTCAACACCACACTTCTTGCTTGGTCTCCAACTCTCCATATATGGTCATCTTCTGCCATTAAGAGATTGAGGGGGATTGTCGAGACACAAGTCAACCCAACAGGTCAAGATAACTCAATGGATTATCGGTCTATTGGTCAAAAAAAATTGTTGTAGATTATCTTTCATGATTATGATAGATTGTGGTTTCTATTTTAAGTCCCTAGATAAGATTGACTGTAATCATATTCTAATTATGGAAAGGATTGCACTATCTACTAAGGATTAAGGAATACAATATGAGGAAATGACACTATTCATCCCCTCGAATCTTCTTCCCTCGCGTTTTCGACTATACTAGTTGTAACGCCCCACCCTCTACGCATGCATGATATTGTCCGCTTTGGCCCACAAGCCTCACGGTTTTATTTCTGGTGGGCCTTGATCCACCAAAAGGCCTCATGCAAGGGTGTAAGCTCTACGTATAATCTCATTCACTTTCCTCTCTATAGTTGATGTGGGACTCCAAGACGTCACAATCCACCCCCCTTAGGGTTGCACGTCCCTGTGTAGTAGCCTGCCAATCCCTGTAGCCTACCAGCCCTTTTGGCCCGCCCACTTGCACCAGACCACGGCAGGGACCCACACTCGAACTAGTCAAGAGTCGGCTCTGATACCATTTGTAACCCCCATCCTACACGCATGTATGATATTGTCCGCTTTGGCCCACAGGCCTCGCGGTTTTGTTTCTGGTGGACCTCAACCCACCAAAAGACCTCATGCAAGGTAAGGGTGTAAGCTCTACATATAATCCCATTCACTTTCCTCACTATAGTCGATGTGGGACTCCAAGGCGTCACAATAGTCAACCTCAAAGCGCCTCCTGACCATCAATTTCAAAAACTAAGAATCGGTCAAAGGGCACGAATCTAATACAGGTGATTGGCCAAAGGAAGAAAGAGTATGGCACAGCCCCGGAACCTCGATCGTGCTGTAGACCAATCTCAAGAATGAGATTGACCGAATCCAAAGGATTCCAACCCTAGGGCACAAGACAAGCCATAACACTCAGAGAGAAATAACTCACGATAATTGAATTGATTGAATAAAGCATGCCAAAATAACAAGAGCGTTCTTTTGTATATATAGAACACACTATTTCTAAACTAATCAGGATATTGAAAATAGTAAAATACCTATTCATACTCAAACTAGAATTTAGAAAGCAATCCTATTAAGCAACTAAGTAATATTACTAATTTAGATATTGTCTCAAATAAGGATAGGGATCTCTACCAAATCAGAGATCACGTGGACCCCATCAGATGGGTCCATCAGGCCTGCGGGTTCTAGTCCTGGGTCGGGCTGCATCAACTCTCCCCGGCTTGAAAGAACTCGACTTCAGCAAGTTAATCGCCTTATATCACTCATAAAGATCTAAAACTTGCCTAGCAATCAAGGCATACATGACGCCCTGCTCCTTGCTTCTTCAAACTTCCACATAGTCAAGATAGGAAGTATTGGAGCCATATTAGATGTGGATAAGGAAGATTTAGAGGGCAAGGGTAGCAACCTGATCTTGCATCCTTTCCAGTTGAAAATGTAAGTATTGTGCTCATGATCAAGGATGAAAATAGCGGTAGTGGCGGGCGTAGCGGCCTGCCGCCAAAACGCTACGTAGCCCGCTACGTAGCGTAGCGGCGCTATGTTGCGGCGTAGCCAACGTAGCGCCGCGATTTGGAAAAATCGTCAAAAAAATATAAAATAATTCTAGAAAATCTAGAATATTAGAAAATGAGAGAAAATGTATTTTTTTTGCAAAAGTAACTAAGGTAAGGGGGCGTAGCGGTCCCCTCACAGTATGAGGTCCTGTATCGCTGTATAAATAGAAAATAATAGTAATGATCATTTTTTTCACATGTGTTCATATTGCTTAGTTATGCTAACTTAGAAACTAATAAAAGGCTTATAAAAGAAAAAACTATGTCATGAAGTCAAGACTTAAGAGTACCTAGAGAAAAAAATATATCTACCAAAGGGGGTGTCTAATAGGATGTACTTAGAGAAGAATCATTGAGAAGAACTCTCTGTATCAACTGTAATTTGGCGAGATCATGTGCTTTTTGGTGTTCTTTTAAACATAAAAAGGTAGAAGAGTTGTGTAGAAATGTTATTTGGAAAGAAGAAGAAAAGAAATAAGTCTTATTATGCATTTAAAAAAAATTTGGAAGTAGGAATTTTTCTCACCCCGTAGCGATCGTAGCGGCCCCGTAGCGGACGTAGCGGCCGCTACGCTACGTAGCGGCCGCTATTTTCATCCATGCTCATGATCTGTAATGACCTTAAGTTTCTGTAGCCATGGTCGCCCAAAGAGAATGTGTGTAACGTTCATTAGAATGACGTCACATTGAATTGTATCTTCATATTTGCCAACCCTAAAAGGGACTACACATTACTTACGGACAGGAATGGAATAATTGTTGACCCATGCAACTTTGTAAGGTCTTGGATGCTTCGCAGTGGGTAGCTTGGGTTTCTCTACTGCTTCTTGGGAGATAACATTTATCGCGCTGCCACCATCAATGATCATATTACATGACTTGCCCTTGCAATTAACTCGTGACCGGAAAATGGAGGCATGATTCCAGTCTTCATTTTCTTCCTTTGAATCAGCTACTAGCAGACGACGATCAAGAAAAAGCAGAGGTGTGCCATCATCAACTTCTATATTTTGCAATTGATCTTCTGTGGTTTCATATTGAGGCTCTACGATAAATAGCTCTGCTTCTATTTCCTCATCATAATGTTCCTCATCTTCTAGCTCATTAGTAGCATATAAACTTCCATGTGGACACTCAGCTACATAATGTCCCTTTTGTTTGCAAGCATGACAAACAATTTCTCTCTTATCTACTCTTCCGCGGGCACGGTTATCATTTTGATTTTGTTGCACCCGCTGATTTTACTATGGAAGAGCCTACCTCTGTTGAATGGCTCGTTGTGGCGTCTGCGGTGTTTGCTGGAATGGTTTAGGAGGAGGACGATAACCTTGTGTTTGAGTACGATTAAAAGTAAATTTAGGTCGTCTTCTAGTGGAAGACTCCCCGACTTGAAAAGTGTTGCATCTCCACAACTAAATTTCATGCTGAGCTTTCTGGGCTTTACAAAATACCTCATCAACTGGTGTAATCAAACATAGCGTCTTCCCATATGATATCATTTCGTAATCCATCCCAAAATCTAGTGATAGTTAGACGAACATCTGTTTTCAAATTACAACGAACAATATATTCGCGAAACTTGTTTGTATATTCTTCCACATATAGAATGCCTTGCTGGAGAGTAAGATACTCTTGGTGCAGTGTGTTAATGTAATCAGAAGGAAGGAAGTTGCTCTTGAGCTTTTCTTTCATGTTGAACCATCTAGTAATGGGTTGTCCCAAAGCAAGCTCATTATTTTCAACACCATGCCACCAGATTCTAACGAAACCCTTAAGTTTAACCTTCGTAAAGGCTATCCGCTGCTCATCATTCATGCTATACCAAGTAAAATAATCTTCCAGATAATTAAGCCAATCAACAAAAACTTTTGGGCAGACATCTACAGAGAAATCAGCCACATCAATTTTAACCTTCTTTGTGATATCATCATTGTGTGGTGCAACTATGGGACCCAAGGCGACTCGTTCAGCAATGAGTCGTTGTACGAAGTCACGCATAGATTCACGTTGCTCAGTTCTTTCTATTTGGATGGGTGAGAGTGTTAGTGAGGTAGTGGAAGACCCTTCTTTTACAACCAACTGCTTGCTTTGCAATTCTACAAGTGTTATTTCAACTGTACATAAACGATCCATCACCTCGCCCATATCTTGGCCCAATTTGAATAATTATTCATAACGTTCCTTGTCTGTGAGCCAATGACGGAGATCGTCACCTCTTCTAGGCATGGCTGGAAAACGTTTATTTATTTTTTTTTTTAACGTGGGCTGGGTCGGTTCTGGACTCACTGCCAGCCCAGACTCCAGTTTAGGCCCAAACTTCAAAAGGCCAGCACGTGGGAGGGCTTTGGTCCTCTTGTTTGTTCTGCCTTGGACAACGTGCGCATAGAAAAAAATAAGAGGGGCGTGGGCTTTACCTATTTCGACTCACAAGAACGAAAAAAGAAGAGTTGCTGTTGGTGCAGCGACTGGTGATGAGAGGAAGAAGATGACGATGGCAGCAAGCGAGGCAGATTAAGCTAGGAAGATGGCAATAGGTAGATGGCGAGGCGAAGCTTCTCGACAAAGCATGATCTTCTTACGGGTTGGTGCGACAAAGCGGAGAGACGTCGCTGTTGGTCGGACTGACGTCGATATCCAGGTACGCCCCTTCTGAAACTTAGATCTCCTTCTCTGTTCTTCTTCCTCTTCTAATGCTCTTTTTATTTTTTTGGGGTTTTGGGGATGGTAAAAGGACGTGAGGGGATTTCGGGAAGATGGGGTACGATAGGCCTGGGATTGGAGGGTTGATTTCGGGATAGGGTTTGGGAGACGGGAGGTTAAGATATGGTTCAGGGACAGTGTAGGGTTGGGTTAGATTGGTGGCGGGAGACGGCTAGGATGTGGTTTCTAGATTTGGGGTTTGGGGTGCTGATGGAGGGGTTTCGGTGGACTGTTTGGGACTGGAGAGGGGTCTGGTTTGGGGCTGCTGGAAAAAAGGTTAAGCTTTTACGGATTGGCTGTGGGGGTGGATGATGAGAAGGGTTGAGAGAGATGGATGGATGGGGATCCAAGGAAGACAGTCATTTCCCCGGCGACTGGATCTCAGCTCTGATACCAATCAAGTGAAGCCTTGGGACCTCGATCGCACTATAGACCAATCTCAAGAATGAGATTGACCGAATCCAAAGGATTGCAGCCCTAGGGCACAAGACAAGCCATAACACTCAGAGAGAAATAACTTACGATAATTGAATTGACTGAATAAAGCATGCCAAATAACAAGAGCGTTCTTCTATATATATAGAAGACACTATTTCTAAACTAATTAGGATATTGAAAATAGTAAAATACCTATTCATACTCCAACTAGAATTTAGAAAGCAATCCTATTAAGCAACTAAGTAATATTACTAATTTAGATATTGTCTCAAATAAGGATAGGGATCTCTTCCAAATCGGAGATCACGTGGACCCCATCAGATTAGGTCCATCAGGGACTGCGGGTCCTAGTCCTAGGTCGGGTTGCATCAGAGTACTCAAGTCTTATCTCCATAGAGAGAAGAAGAGTAAGATCCAAATAAGTCCTTGAGCACTTGGTCAATTAGGAAATTGAAAAAATGACTAGAAATCAAAATTTACATTAGATAAACATGTAATCAAATTAATGGATTCTCATAAGTCCATTTATGAGAGAACCTATACAATTAAAGTCATGCCCAATTTCCTCACTTAGAAACTAACAGTAACTAAGGATTAAAACTTGTCATTCTAAAATATTTTGACTCTCTCTCTCTCTCTCTCTCTCTCTCTCCAAACATGTGCCTCCATTAATATATATTGAAAAGTGTTTCCATTGCCTCTACTAAGGCCTCAAGGTTTTGGTAGGAATTGTTAGCGGAGGAGCTTAATATGGTATTAGAGCCAGCCGCAACCGAGATCGAATCCTAGGAGGAACGACTCAGTACAAACAAAAAAAAAACAAACAAACATGCGTGTCGCCAAATGTGTGCTGACTAGGTTCCACCTAAGTGGGACTGTTGAAAAATATTTTCATTGCCTCTACTAAGGCCTCGAGGTTTTGGTAGGAATGGTTAGAAGAGGAAACTTAATAATATACGCGATGTATAAGAATCTAATCGCTAAATGTTGCAGATTATAACAATCTAGTTTGATCAAAATTTTAGTCTAATTACTACAAAGAACACATATAACATAAATAAAAATGATATCATATATCACCTTGCCGATAGAATCCAATGATCTCATGATGCGTATAGTACTACAAACAACAAAACTAATTGACTTTTCTTCGGCATATAAAATATAGAATGATGCTATAAAATAAATTTATAAATAACTAAGTTAAAGATTCCAAGGCAAAAGTGTTCTCACCATGCCATTCCTCTCATGTAATATGCATTAGCTATGAGAGCACAAAATCCTTTCCATTGCAGCATGATTTCAGCTGAGACAGGAGGGGCAGACGACCATCGAACAACTGTTGGCTGCGGTGTACATAGGATAGTGATAAAGATAATGCTCAGCCACAAAATGCACTCATCCACCTGCAATGTTGCACAAGAAATACGAAGTTTATAACTCATATTCCACCAAATAGAGCAAAAACTATAGCGCCACACTCTAGTGCCAGTTAATTATGCAATGTGGATAAAGTGACCACAAAGTGAAATCTTCATGTTTATCAATACAAAAGGAACAAAATGGAAATGATGAGAATTGTCCACGCTTTCTACCCAAAATAAAACTAATTCACAAAGGGGTGAGCATGAAACTAGTGCACAACACATTATCATTCCAGCTATGTCAAACTGTAAGGACTCTGACCCAGATTTCTTGCGCGATGAGATTTGTTTTTTTTTTTTTATATATTTTTTTATTTACTATTTTGGAGTCACTATTTTATTAGCATTATTATTGAGTGATTATCATAAATAATTTTTTATGCAAAATATGAATAATTGGAATTTAATGTGATGTTGGGATATGATCACTTAATCATTGACAGCTAACCTTTACCCTCCTCATTGGAATCTTAGATACCTTATCAGTTATCGATTCCTATATCTCTTAAGTGGTGTAGATTGGCTACCTAATGAGCTTATAGCTCACTATTGTTGATTTATATTTTTTTCAGATCATGATGTAGAAGCGAACACTGCAGAAGAATAGAGAGACACATGCATTAGAGTTGGATTTATGAGGAGTTGAATTTGTATTAGACATTCTAATTTTCTTTAATTAGTTGCAGTTACAGATTTATTGGTCATGTAATAAGGGGTTCTTATGAACTATTAGTTGTTGAACTTTTGGACTTGATTATTTGGGAAAAATTGCAGATTAGTGGATACTCTATCATCTTGTCCCGTTGTTTTTTTATTTAACAAATATGCTTTGTGAAATTAGTTCGTGCCTAGAAATTTTAGAATTCCGAACTTCAGGGCATGACACAAACTGTCAGAAATAAGGAAACACTCCTTAACACTTAACCAACTCGATATTCTCAAGAAAAGTTAATGAATTAACTTGATGAAACATCATGCAAATAAGAAAGGTAGCCCTCAAAATGGATTCAATTATAAGGCAGAAGAGAAACAAAAAGGGGAACACGTTTCCTGTATAATCATCCAAAATCTATAAAGAAGAGACCTCAACAGAGATGGGACATGTAATCATATTAAAGTGTATTTAAAAATGTATGCACGTTTTGTTTCATTGTCAGCAAATGTGCCACACTATGATCTGCAATGTCAGTTGTGAAGAATAATATGGCTGCAAGTGATGACAGTCAACATTATGAGAATCAAAACAGACATGAACCACTGTGGAGAGAGCTTCTCTTGAATCAGCGAAAAGGGATTTCGCTCATAGGCACGCAAACACTAACCTTTCGGTATTTGAGACAGCAAGAAAGCACACTTCCGGCATATAAAGCAAGATTCAGGTATAAAAGATAGCAAGCCTGACATGTTTCCAGAGAATGGCTTGGAAACCCTGGTTGATTTCACAACCTTTATATGCGTGTGTGACCAAAATCAGAAATTGCACATATGCCCGTGACTTCAATGTGTGTAAGACCATCAGTTTGGTTAAAAATTGAGAAACAAAGAGGCATAACCTCTTTTACCCAAAAAATAAGGGGCATAAACTCCGTTGGTGAAAAAATTAGATAATTGGTTGTTGAGGTGGACAAATCAAAAAGAGATGGGGCCATTAGCAAAGAGCTTATAAACAAAATGATACTCTACCTCGATGTGCTTGGACGCAGATTGAAGACTGGCTTATCAGCCATAAGTGGCGTTATGTTGTCACAATTGTGGATAAATGGATGTCAAATGGGAGCAAACTTTGCAAAAATGACAATCAAAGGATCTCAGAGGAAGCAAATGCAAGGGGTTCATATTCAGCCTCGGCACAAAATTGAGCAACTATGGGTTGTTCTTTCGGACACTCGTTAAATTAGATTGGCACCAAGAAAAATGCAGTAGCCAGTCGTCGATCAACATCTGTGGGCCAACCAGCCTAATTAGCAACAGGCAGCCAATTTTATTAATAATGAATACATCCTTATTAAAGGGTTATTTAAAATTATCTAAGATAAGAACAAAGGCTACCTAACATAATCTTATACAATATGGTACGCTGCAGGACCAGGAAACTAAATGGTTCCTTAAACCTTAGTAGTCCTTATCATGCTCCTCATGAGCACTGTTGGTAGTGGTTCCCATACTTATATCTCTACACTAACCCTAAAATCAATTTGTAGACGAATGGAGCGGCAATTCATTGGTGACGAACTCATGCCGTGATTTCATCATAGCTTTGGTAAATAAATGTGCCAATTGGTATTGTGTGGGTCGTGGGATGTGAATACATGTTCGAGAGCAAGATCATTGGAGGCTACTGATGCAGATTACAATGGAGCACATAAAGATCTCATACTACGGCAGGGATTGGCGTATATAGAGGCCTTTGATTAAGCACCTGTGGTATGTGTCACGAGCGACAGTGTGAATTCAGGTTAATCGCAAGCACAACCTACCACCTAAGTATTAAAAAAAACGGAATCAGGACTAGACTTGGCAAGGGCCGAGTCGGCTTGGTCCGGTGAAGCTCCATCCTGTGCTCGGAAAAGGAAAAAAAAACAAAAAGAAAAACAGAAAAAGAGACCCAGCCAAGTGATAAAGAAAAGAAGGGGAAAGTTAAAAGAAGAAGAAGAGAGGTGAGTTTGGGGTGGATGGAAAAGAGAGGGAGAGAGGTGGGTTGGCTGGACTGAGAAAAGAAAAAGAAAAAAAAAGGAAGGAGGAGGAGAGCGTACCAGGCCCCTAAGTATGCCGGCACCTTCCACATGGGTACAATAGAGTTTGTCGGGATCAGTGTTAGGTTGTCCACCATAACCACAGCCAACACCAAGAGCTCCACGCCACGGCCACCAATGCGTCCTCCCCCGTGGTTACCTCCACGACCACGGCCTCTACCACCACCATATCCAGCACTAGTACCTGTGTTTCCCACATTACTGTTTGTAAGGGCTGTGATCAATCAGGCACTACATCTTGTTTGACATCCATAACCAACCTACGACTTTCTTCTCCTTGCAACAAGGCAAACACTGTGCCTATAGGAGGCAAAGGATCCTGGATTGTTACTTGTGAACAAATGGACTGAAACTCTGGATTAACACCCCTAGTAGTTCAAATATGTGTTGGTCTTCCATCAATTTCCCTTCCTTCTTGGAACAACATGGTTTCTTAACACAACACAGTTCAGGATTCATGTACAGCTCCAATTCTTTCCTTAGAGCTCTGAACTTAGAATAATAATCACGAATCGATAGACTACCCTGTTCGAAAACAGCAATTTCCTTTCTTAATTCTATTACCCTGGCATTATTTCTCTTTTGAGAATAAGCAGCCTCAATAGAATCCCAAATTTCTTTTTCAGTAGATGAATATTTAGAACTCTTTGCAATTCCACTTTCCATTGAATTCAAAATCCAATTCATAACTAACATATTTTCAGAGACCCAATCTGAATACTTAGGGTCCTCCTTATTTGGCTCCTTCATACTCCCATCTATGTAACCAAGTCTCCTCAAGCCTCCAATGGCCATTCCGGCGGAGTAGGCCATTGAAGAGATCTGGTGTTAACTTAACATTCAGAGCGTTAAGATTCTGAAATTGATGAGTTTGAGTAGATGTACTAGAATTATCACTCTTACACGCCATTGTAAATTTAGCAACTCAATAAGAGATCCAATGCAAGAAAATCAAAAAGCAGGATAAACTCAAACCTGATTTATGGCAAAACTGATGTTGGTTTTACCAAACCAATGATTCATTCACAGAATCACTGTTGTTGCTGCACACATTCACACCGACACCAACTTCACCACATAGCAAAAACTGTTTCAAATGTCACCAACAGACCTGACACAGGGAATCTACTCAGAAACTTACCACCTGCATGAACCAGATTACATCACAAACTACTTTAACCAGAAAGATGACTTCTGTAACTATGATGAATCAGATGAACCAGATGGCATCACAAACTGCTTGAACCAGATGACATAACAAACTGCTTAAACCAGGCAGATGATGGGTCATCAACACACGTACACAGCAACCAGTCCCTTATGACATCACCAGAATGCTTGAACCAGCCAGCAGTAATAAGTCCCTTATGCCAACAAGAACACACGTTACCCCCACACGACCCGGTTCGGCTGAGACACTTTTTATTCAAAGTTGTGTTTTTTTTTTCAAATGAAGCCCCTTGGAATCCTTTGTGCAGCAGTCTTCTAATGCC
This sequence comes from Umbellularia californica, assembly GCA_028538565.1. Classification (NCBI taxonomy): domain Eukaryota; kingdom Viridiplantae; phylum Streptophyta; class Magnoliopsida; order Laurales; family Lauraceae; genus Umbellularia; species Umbellularia californica. Next base: position 20,843,769 of record JAPQWN010000010.1, read on the forward strand.
AAGAAGGCTCTGATACCAAGTTGTGAGTCTAGATTCTCTTGGATCTAGGGTTTTCTCTGAGGACATAAAATCAGAGTAAAGAGAGAGAGAAAGAGAGAAGGAAAAAGGAGAGGAGGAAGAAATAGATGAAGTCACAGAAGATTCGTGACATCCCATAGGGTAGTCGACCCTTGTTGTGATGTTATTTCATTATTTCTGAAAATTACAGAAAGGCCCTTTAAGTTTCTTATATTTACATAAAAACCCCTGCCTTACTACAAATTATAAATAGGTCCTATTCTTGACCCACAACAGTAAACAATCAGGTATGCCGACCTGGCAAATACTCTATATAAATGGCATAGCATGTTTGCATAAAATATTGAATCGAACGATAGGTGATTATATGAAACCAATAAATGACAACCAAGCAGATCGTGCTGAGATAGAATACTCCCATAATCAAACAATAAGAGGCTAATGATAAGTGGTTAATTGTTTGTAATTAGAGCCATAATATTTTATTTATCTTATGCTAGTCATAGTTATTTTATTTGATTTTACATATTCTTTGTTGATTTTTATTCAAAGGTAAAAAGGAGCAAAAAGAGAAGAATTAATGAAGAGTGATGGGCGGGAATCACAATGTAGGGCCAAGGGGGGTCCACATCCATTGCTAAAGGTAGAATTTCAGAATTTAGGAAGTCCTATTCAAGTTAAAAGAGGAATTCAAGAATGGAGAAAAACAAGGAGAAAAAGAAGAAAAGTTAAAGGAAGACTTCAAGCCAAGATAGAAGTCCAAAAAGAGGGGCCCCACACTCATGTTGCACGCAACATATGGGCCCACTTTTATTCTCAAGTTTCATATTTAATTCCTGGCAATTAAAATTCAGATTGGTGGGCCACATGTGAGGAACTTTCTATAAAATACAAGTAAGATCAGAATTAGAAAGTGTTGTTTATTAAGAAAGAAGACTCCTATTCTATTCTAATTAGGAAGCATACTTATAAAGAAAGATGGAGATCTAATCATATAAGGAGGGAAGCCTACAAAGGAGGAGATTCTTCATAAAATAGGGCTGTTGCAAGACTTAAAATTTTAAGGGATATATGAACAGTTCACGTCCAGCATAAAGGGAGCCATCATCTAGCCCCAAAAAAGCATAAAAACCAGCCATCATCATCCCATAAACCCTATTTCCCATACAGCTACCTTTGGAGCATTCTTTGGAGCATCTTGGAGAGCTTTTGAAGCGAGGAAAAGGGGAAAAAGTTGCTGGCAGAATTCTTCTTCTTCTTCAATATTCAGAGTTCTTCTTATTGCTCTATTTTCCATTTTGTTTTCAATTCCATACATGAGTAGCTAATTTTTTAGGGCTAGGGTGTAGTTGAAACCCTAGCCTAATCTATGTAGTCACTTTTGGCATCTTTTAATTCAGATTTCAGTTTTATTAGTTGAGATTCTAAACCATGTTTTTAATTGATGAGTTGTGTATATGCCATACCAACCATGTGATGTTCAATTAATTTTAAGAGTAGCTAACTTAATTTTGATTGATCTTGATGTTAAGCATCTAGGGTTTAGAACCATGAATAATCTAAGTATATGCCATGCTTAGACTCATGCATTTATCATTCCCATTGCTTTTATGCATTATGTGTGTTTTGACTAGGACATATGCCATGCTTAGTTTTTGCATCATAATGAATAACTCATGTAGTATGCCACTCATGAATTGGGTTTAGGGGAACAGTAAGCTAGACGCATATGCCATGGTCTAGGTTGATAGAGGTCACTAATAAAATCTGATTTTTTATTAAAAGATAATAAGGGACATGCATAGGATTGATTAGGGGAGTAGATGAAACCCTAGTTCATTCATTATCATTGTTTTCAATTCTAATATTAGTTGTGTATTTTAGATTAATTTCCATTTAGCTTTTGATAATTTACTGTTTTTAGCAGTTTAATTCAACCTTTCATCATTCAGTTGTTTGTTTTTTTATATATATTCTAATTTTTAGTTGCGCTTGACATTGTTTTATCACAAGTCTTCGTGGGATCGACCTCGTACTTACAATTCACTACATTACATAGTGATCTTGTGCGCTTGCGAGTTTTAATTGTGTGCATACTTGTAACTTATTTCTAGGTTGCTTGGTGCATACCAGCTAACAACATGTAATCTTAACAAAAAAAGATCATATATACATACTATGCAGATATAAGCATGATGCAGTGAAATGCAATACTATTCAACCCCATGGTAGAGAAACCCCACGAACTAGCCGGTATCTTGTGACAGGCTGGCAAATTCCAATCATACGGTAGCTCTACGGTGTGTCCATGGAAAGACAAACGAAATCCCAATCGCACAGTAGCTCTACTTTCTTACCGCAACGGTCACAAACAACTAGTACCCTCTAGACCTCTTGACCTTGATGAGGCCATTTGTTTTGCTACTGATGTTGATGTTGCTGGGGTGTTTGATGGTAGTTCTTTGATGGTTGTTGGAGATATGCCCCCTGGGCCTCTGCGAGCTGACCGAGCAGCTCAATCCCCGCCGGGGGACACCCCCGAACCCCTCTGCGAAGGACATGTTTTTCAGAAGTGGCAAACTTTTGGCATCTTGTTTTTCCATTGTGGTTTGATTACCTGGTTTTGTGAGATGCTTTGTTGTATGAGATACTAACTTGCAGGTGATAATATCCTCTCCATATGGCCCACGTGACATTCACTTTCTTTTATGGTTATTGGTTTATTTGACACTAAGTGTAAAGGGCATCATGGTTTCTTCGGTTTCCCACGAAAGGGCAAGGCATGGTGAATTTCCTTATAGCCCTTTTCTTTCCATGTTTAGAATACCATGTAAGTCTCATTATAGAGACATAGGAATTTATGTAATTTTTTCAAATATGTAAATTCTGGAGATGTCCGAGACGAAGAATGAAAGTGAAGCTTTACTCCTAATCAAAGAGTTTGAATATTACCAAAAGGTGTTTTGGAGATTCCCAAAGAGTTTAAGGAATCCTAAAGCTTTGGAAAGTTTAGAAGTCCAAGAAGTCTATTCCGCATGGGACATGTGGAAGAGAGGACTAGTCTCTAATTATAGCACTTTCTATTTATGGATGAATGCTTGTTTTAGAAAGTTTCCAAATCTGATCCAAACATAACAATTTCCAAAATTGGTCAAATCAAATTAATCTTTGGAAAGAGTTCTAATTAGAGTTGGTGGGCCCATGAGATCGATCCATTGGTAACACTAATTTTAGAAACTAGACTTTCCTTAAAATAACTTGACTTGGAACCAATCATTGGTCATATCATGAGATGATTTGATATCTTATATTTGATGGACCCATATACCTATAAGGAAATCCTTAATTCTAAAATATTAAGTGGGAGCGGGGCATTTATATTTAGAAATCCCCATGGTTTTCCACCATAGGTCCATTGTAAGGAAAGTATTAGCCTCGCGCCATCTTGAGAATGACCGTTCCCCACGGAGGGCTTGTATTTGTCTGGTTACTAGATATGGATCTCCTATGAATAGTGTTGATGAGAAGGGGCGGGGGCCCACTCCCCAACGAGGAGCTGCCCGCAACGATTGTCATGCAATGCTAGTTGGTGGGTCACACTGAACTAAATTAATGATGTAGTATCCCTAAGGATTTGCCTCATGTATTGTAGAAACCGAAGCTAATCAGGAGTCATACATTATTTGGTATGAGATGCTTAGATAATAATGAATGATGGGGATCATGGATAGTTAGTCTTAATCTCAATTTTGACCAACTTTGATCCACACCAGTCTAGGTGGTATTCGCACTCCCCAAGGAGGCATACCCTGGAGGATTGGGATTCCGATGTATTCTGAATTTTGTGGTTATGAGGATTCCTACATAAATTTGGTAGAATACTAAACCCAATGTCATTTAAATTCATTAATTGAATGTATGGTTATATGCTACAGTATTTCAAACATGAATTCGACTACTTTCAATCCACTTGCGACCATCCTCAACCAAAATAAGTTGGTGAGATCCAACTATGTAGACTGGAAACAGAATCTGGATATTGTCCTGACAGCTTCAGGATATAAATATGTCCTCACCAAAACCCCCCTTGATGAGCCTGGCCCGGATGCATCAGAAGAAGAAAATGAACTTTATACCAAATGGCCCAAAGACGATGAGATGGCCAGATGTTACATTCAGGAATCCATGTCTAGTGTTTTACAACACCAACATCAATCCTATAAGACTGCATACGATATTATATCGAACTTAAAGGAGATGTTTGCGGAACAGGGCAGGCCTGCTAGGCAGGCAGCCATGAGGGTGCTCATTAGTACCAAGATGGCTGAAGGTACATCAATGCATGAACACATGTTGAAAATGATGGACTTATTGAATGAATTAGATGTACTGGGAGCTGCGATTGATGCAGAATCGCAAATCGACATAATCCTTGAGTCACTGTTAGAGTCATTCAACAATTTCAAGGTTAATTATAATATGAATAAAATGAATTTGACTCTGGCTGAGCTGTCTAGTCAGCTGGTAGTGACTGAAGGGATTTTGAAGAAGAAGCCAACTGCCCTGATGACAGAAAAGTCAGATGCCAAGTCCAAGCCAAAAGGCAAAGGGCGAAAAGGCAAAAAGAAATCAGTTCTGAAGGGTCCTAAGGTGGAGAATGGCCCTACTAGTGGCGTGGCCAAGGCTAAGGGTTCAAGGACAAAAGGAAAGTGTTTCCATTGTGGTAAGACAGGACATTAGAAAAGGAATTGTCCAGAATATGTCTAAGAAGACCTCAGGTATGATTTGAGTCACTTATTTCTGAAATTAGTTTTGCAACTGGTACTTCAGAATCTTGGTGTGGACTCCGGGGCAACTAATCACATATGTAATACATTGCAGGGGTTCAGGGAAACCAGGAGGCTAAGTGATGGATAAATCATTGTCAACCTAGGATCTGACGCTAAGGCGGAGGCTGTTTCAGTGGGAGTCATTACTTTATGTTTCTCAAATAATAAATTGGTTTTGTCAGATACATTATATGTACCGTCTTTAAGGTGAAATTTAATTTCAATTTCTAGTTTGGTGAATAACAGTTATTCTATTACTTTTGGTACTGAAGTTGTCATAAAGAGGAATGGTACTTTTATTTGTTCTGGCAAGGTAACCAATGGGTTTTATTTGTTAACTCCTACGATGTATGAGATACACGATACTGAAACAATTAATAGACCATCATTAAAGAGAAAATCACCTTCATCTAATCCAACAAAACTTTGGCACTTGATACTAGGTCATATAAACCTAAACAGGATTGAGAGGCTAGTAAAAGATGGTATCTTACCTTCATTAGTGGTAGAACCAATGCATGTCTGCGAGTCCCGTCTGGAAGGTAAAATGACCAAAAGACCCTTTTCATCTAAGGGTAATAGGGCCAAAGATTTATTGGAATTAGTACATACTGATCTGTGTGGACCCATTAATGTCAGGGCCAGAGGAGGATATGAGTACTTCATCACTTTCACAGATGATTACTCAAGATATAATACATATACCTTATGCACCGCAAGTCCGAAGCTTTTGAAAAGTTCAAAGAGTTTCGAGCGGAAGCGGAAAAGCAATTAGGTAAGAGTATCAAGACTCTTCAATCAGATCAAGGAGGGGAATATCTCTCTGCTGATTTTATGAGATGCTTATCAGAAAATGGGATTCTATCCCAGTTGTCTGCTCCTGGTATGCCTCAACAGAATGGAGTAGCAGAAAGAAGGAACCAGATTCTTTTAGATATGATCAAGTCTATGTTGAGTTTCTCAGGATTACCCATATCCTTTTGGGGATATGCTTTAGATACTGCGATGTACATACTAAACCTCGTACCATCTAAGTCTGTACCTAAGACTCCTCGGGAGTTGTGGTCCGGGCGAAAGCCTAGTCTACAACGTTTACACATTTGGGGTTGTCCGGCACACATACTTAAGGTTAAGACGGATAAGTTGAAAACGAAGTCAAAAGTATGCACGTTTGTAGGATATCCTAAAGGAACTAAAGGTTGGTTATTCTATAATCCCAGAGAGCAAAAAGTGTTGGTCAGCACCAATGTGGTTTTTCTGGAGGAAGAATATATGGACCGGAAATCTTTAGAAAAGGTGATCTTGAAAGAGATTCAAGAGCAATCAATTCCAAATCCAAGTATGACCGAACTTGAAGAAGAACCGCCCTTACCAGACCCAGTAGTTACACCAATGCCTCGTCGTAGTGGGAGTATTGTCAGATCCCCTGACAAGTTCTCATTTTTAGGAGAGTCTTACGAGGTAGTTCCAGAAGAACCGGAACAAGATCCCTGTAACTATGATGAAGCAATCAATGACTCAGATTCGGGATGTTGGCAAGATGTTATGAAAGCTGAGATGGAGTCTATGTACTCCAATCAAGTATGGACACTTGTGGACTTGCCTGCCAATATTAAACCTATTGGGTGCAAGTGGGTCTACAAGAGAAAAAGAGGACCAGATGGAAGAGTGGAGACCTTTAAGGCCAGGCTTGTTGCGAAAGGATATACTCAGAAAGAGGGTATCGATTATGAGGAAACCTTCTCGCCGGTATCCATGCTCAAGTCCATCCTTATACTCTTATCCATTGTGGCTCATCTCGATTACGAGATTTGGCAAATGGATATCAAGACGGCGTTTCTCAACGATCATCTTGAGGAAGACATCTATATGGCGCAACCAGACGGTTTTGCAGCTAAAACCAAGAGCAAAAAGTTTGCAAGCTGCAGAAGTCCATTTATGGACTGAAGCATGCATCCCGAAGCTGAAACATCCGTTTTGACCAGGCAATCAAGTCATTTGTTTTTTGTCAAAATCCGGATGAGTCATGTGTGTACATGAAAAGTGAAGGTGACAGGATAGTTTTTCCGGTTTTATATGTCGATGACATCCTTCTCCTCGGGAAAGACATAGGAATGTTGTTAACAGTGAAAGTTTGGTTGGCCAAGACTTTTGATATGAAGGACTTGGGAGAAGCTAGCTACATCCTAGTGATCAAACTCCATCGAGACCGGAAAAATAGGATGATTGGCTTATCCCAAGCTGCATATATAGATAAGGTGCTAGTACGGTTTGCTATGCAAGACTCCAAGAAGGGTATTACACCTTTCAGGCATAGAGTGCACCTTTCCAAGGATCAATGTCCCAAGACACCTGAGGAAAAGAGCAGGTGAGGTCGATACCATATGCTTCGGCTGTTGGTAGCCTCATGTATGCTATGTTATGTACTAGACCAGATATCTGTCATGCAGTGGGCCTAGTCAGCAGATATCAGTCTAATCCAGAATCTGAACATTGGACTGTTGTAAAGTGCATTCTCAAATACTTGAGAAAGACTAGAGATTACATGTTGATTCATAGCAGTGATGAGGTGATTCCAGTCAGATACACAGATTCTGACTTCATGTCAGATAAGGATTCCAGGAAATCCACCTCTGGTTATGTGTTTATGCTTGGAGGCGGAGCTATTAGCTGGAGTATAAAACAGGAATGTACCGCAGATTCAACCTCGGAGGCTAGATATGTAGCAGCTTGTGAAGCAGCTAAGGAAGCAGTATGGCTCAAAAGATTCCTTTTAGAACTTAGGGTGGTACCTTTGGCACGACAACCGCTCACAGTTTGCTGTGACAGCAGTGGGCCAATCACTCGGTCAAAGGAGCCCAGAAGCCATAAAAGCTAAAAGCATGTACAAAGGAAGCATCACTTAGTCAGAGAGATTGTGCAGAGAGGTGATATTGCTATCACCAAGATAGCCTCTGTGGACAATCTGGCAGATCCCTTTACTAAGCCTTTGACTACCAAAGTCTTTGAGCAACATGTAGACAGGATGGGCATGAGATGCAACACTGACTGGCATTGAGCCCACGTGGTGATTGTTAGATTGTATGAACTCAATCCATCAGTTGATGTGATAAATTCATTAATTTCTTTATTTATCAATAAAATCATGCTTTACTTTCATGAGAGGAATGTTATTTTATTACTTCATGCACATAACCAATACATATGACATAATGGTTCATGAGTTGAACCGGGTCCCATTAGTATATTAGATGTGATATATGTGTATGGATGAGATCCACACACGGGAGACATGTCACAAATCTTATACTTAAATAGCTTCACAACCAGTGATGAGACTGGGCATCTCATCTAATAAGGTTGCAGCACTTTGATCACTATGAGATAGTGTGATTTGTCTCGATCATCAGAATGTAAAATTCTAGATCATGGTGCTGGTACATTGGATGTATTGAAGGACCATGAGAAGCACCTTATGGAATTCAGTCTCGATTATAAGGTCTGCTCTCATAATTCCCTAGCAATAGGCTCCCAATCCTGAGACATTGATGAACTCAAGTTTCTATCTATTCATTTGCTTTGAGTCACCAATGAGTGAGGCCAACTGTAAGTCAACACCTCGGAGTCTTGGGTATGTGGTAGTAGGACTGTGGGAACATTGAATGATCAAGATGGAATCTATCTCTATTATCCCCTTGTGCCAATTAATGGATTTGTCATTAGTAAGTGCGCACCCATCTCGATTAAGAGTTAATTGGAGGGTACTGATGATCATAGTGATTAATTGGGGCTCAAGGATAATAAGATGTGGAACTAAGATTGGAAGAGACAGATTTATTCCAATTAAGCCATGGATATTGATAGAGGGGCCTACTTGTGGTAATTAGGAAGTTTAGGGTCTTCATTGTAATTTATTCCTAAGACTGGAGTGCAATTGCATTTATATAGTGGTGTTATTTGCAATTAACTGTGGGCCCAGATTGCACATGAGATGTGGGGTCGCGGTGTCCCAGTTGGAGCTAGCTTTCTATAAAATCCCTAGTGGTCCCCACGCTAGCCCAAGTTATTAAAAAGATACTAATCCTACTTGAGGTCTAAAAGGAAGGAATTAGAAAGTTACTATTTCTATTTGGAATATGACTTCTAATAGTGGTAATAGTATACTTACTAATTGCTGTGGAAGTGAGACTTATATTTCAATTAGGAAAGGAGGAGGCTTAAACTCTTGGACGTCCATCAATTTGGAGAAAACGTTCAACCCCTTTTGTGTGCAATTGTTGTTCATCTCTCTCCTCTATTCCCCTTCTAGTTCCTTAGAGTTTCGAGTTGGGTTTTCTCTTGAAGATTCCACCCATCTTCATTGAGAAAAGAGATCTAATTCGGGTCATAGTATGGAAGGCTAAGAGGTACTGGAGATTCTGATTTTATTTTGTAGAAGAGTTCTACATCAAAGAAAGTCATCAAGTTCTCCATTAGAGCACTACCGGGCTCCAAAATATGATCTACTCCTTGCATGTTATGGATCGTTTTGAATGTTTAGTGCTACTTGTTTCTATCTTTTAGAATGAATTTTACTATACATGATCATGAGATTGAGGGTTATGCATCCTAGATATAGTGTTTGGCCTTATGGGTACTTGATCCCTAAGTCAAGTGCGTCAAAACTTTTGAAATTCTGTCAACGAGGCCCACCTACTTCCAACAAAGAGATCTCTGAGACTAATGGTGGAAGGATAGGATTCATACTTTAGTGCTTCAAATTTTTTTTACTTTTTTTTTATTATTATTTTGCTCGAGGACTAGCAAAAGGTAAGTTTGGGGGAATTTGATAAGTGGTTAATTGTTTGTAATTAGAGCCATAATATTTGATTTATTTTATGGTAGTCATAGTTATTTTTTTGATTTTACATATTCTTTGTTGATTTTTATGCAAAGGTAAAAATGAGCAAAAAGAGAAGAATTAATGAAGAGTGATGGGCGTGAATCACAATGTAGGGCCAAGGGGGGTCCACATCCATTGCTAAAGGTAGAATTTCAGAATTTAGGAAGTCCTATTCAAGTTAAAAAAGGAATTCAAGAATGGAGAAAAACAAGGAGAAAAAGAAGAAAAGTTAAAGGAAGACTTCAAGCCAAGATAGAAGTCCAAAAAGAGGGGCCCCACACTCATGTTGCACGCACCATATGGCCCCACTTTTATTCTCAAGTTTCATATTTAATTCCTGGCAATTAAAATTCAGATTGGTGGGCCACATGTGAGAACTTTCTATAAAATACAAGTAAGATCAGAATTAGAAAGTGTTGTTTATTAAGAAAGAAGACTCTTATTCTATTCTAATTAGGAAGCATACTTATAAAGAAAGATGGAGATCTAATCATATAAGGAGGGAAGCCTAAAAAGGAGGAGATTCTTCATAAAAGAGGGCTGTTGCAAGACTTAAAAAAGGAATATATGAACAGTGCACGTCTAGCATAAAGGGAGCCATCATCCAGCCAGAAAAAAAAAAGCATAAAAGCCAGCCATCATCATCCCATAAACCCTATTTCCCATACAGCTACCTTTGGAGCATTCTTTGGAGCATCTTGGAAAGCTTTTGGAGCGAGGAAAAGGGGAAAAAGTTGCTGGCAGAATTCTTTTTCTTCTTCAATATTCAGAGTTCTTCTTATGGCTCTATTTTCTATTTTGTTTTCAATTCCATACATGAGTAGCTAATTTTTTAGGGCTACGGTGTAGTTGAAACCCTAGCCTAATCTATGTAGTCTCTTTTGGCATCTTTTAATTCAGATTTCAGTTTTATTAGTTGAGATTCTAAACCATGTTTTTAATTGATGAGTTGTGTATATGCCATGCCAACTATGTGATGTTCAATTAATTTTAAGAGTAGCTAACTTAATTATGATTGATCTTGATGTTAAGCATCTAGGGTTTAGAACCATGAATAATCTAAGTATATGCCATGCTTAGACTCATGTATTTATCATTCCTATTGCTTTTATGCATTATGTGTGTTTTGACTAGGACATATGCCATGCTTAGTTTTTGCATCATAATGAATAATTAATGTAGTATGCCACTCATGAATTGGGTTTAGGGGAATAGTAAGCGAGACGCATATGCCATGGTCTAGTTTGATAGATGTCACTAATAAAATCTAATCTTTTATTAAAAGATAGTAAGGGACATGCATAAGATTGGTTAGGAGAGTAGATGAAACCATAGTTCATTCATTATCATTGTTTTCAATTCTAATATTAGTTGTGTATTTTAGATTAATTTCCATTTAGCTTTTGATAGTTTAATTTACTATTTTTAGCAGTTTAATTCAACCTTTCATCATTCAACTGTTTTATATATATATATATATATATTCTGATTTTTAGTTGCTTTTGACATTGTTTTATCACAAGTTTTCGTGGGATGGACCCCGTACTTATAATTCACTACACTACATAGTGATCTTGTGCGCTTGCGAGTTTTAATTGTGTGTATACTTGTAGCTTATTTCTAGGTTGCTTGGTGCATACCAGCTAACAACAGGTAATCTTAACAAAAAAGGTCATATATACATACTATACAGATATAAGCATGATGCAGTGAAATGCAATACTATTCAACCCCACGGTAGAGAAACCCCACGAACTAGCCGGTATCTTGTGACAGGCTGGCAAATTCCAATCATACGGTAGCTCTACAGTGTGACCATGGAAAGACAAACGAAATCCCAATCACACAGTAGCTCTACTTTCTTACCGCAATGGTCACAAACAACTAGTACCCTCTAGACCTCTTGACCTTGATGAGGCCATTTGTTTTGCTACTGATGTTGATGTTGCTGGGGTGTTTGATGGTAGTTCTTTGCTGGTTGTTGGAGATTCTTATGTCGAGCATCTGAGATCTCGTGTTAGAGGTACTGTGCCCACCATCGAACCAATATGCCATTGGTAGTGCAGCGGCATAGGTCACAAGCTAAATTGAGATGGCATCCTTCTGGATTCCGGCTCTCAGGTCGTAAATGAAACAATCTGCTTTCTTTTCTTCCATGTTGACATAATATGTTACGAACTTGGACAATCTGGTGAACTGGTGGATGTAGTCCACAACGAACATTGTGTCTTGCTTCAATTGTTCAAACTCGATCCGCTTCTGGGTACGGATGTGAGCTGGAATGAACTTTTCTATGAACTGGTTCTTGAAACCGTCCCAAGCCTAGTCATCGAGCGTAGTGCGGAAGTTGAGTTTGACACTTTTCCACCATGTCTCGGCGATATCAAGGAACATATAAGCCGCGTGTGACACTTGTTATTGCCCATTACATCAGAAGACCTCAACGATGTTCTTTGTATGCACAAACCAGTCATCCACATCTAATGGGTCCTCGATACAATAGAATTCCTTGGCTCCTCTTTTTAAGAATTTCTCAAAAAGAGAGTTAGGATGTGTCTCTGGGCACAACCACAACTTGGGACACTTGCGCTGGTTGCGCTTGCCTTTCCAGGAATTGCGCGAACTGGGTCTAAAGCTCTATCCATGCTGCATCATGACGATTCTGGTTCTCTATGCTAGCATGCTGTTAAGCAGATAGATTTTGAAGAAGCTGGTTGAAGCACTCCTTAATAACATTGGCATTAGTATTAGCATTGCTAGCTTCCGGTGAGTCAATGATAGCAGCGGCGTCGGTTGGGGTTGGGAGATGATTCGCTAGTGTTTTCCTAGGTGGCGTGGTTCTGAAAAGAAAAGTTACAATTTAGACGAGGTCTATTTATAGCTTAAAGGCTAATTATGCTACACATTTGACTCTTATCAACTCCTCACCATGGTCCTACAGTTGCCAATTTCGTTTATTGGCAGAAACTTGTCCCGCTTTGATACCCGTCTGTCACAACCCTGATCCACAAAATCATGTTTGGGGCCGCGACGGTGTGGATTCGGGTTTATCGCAAGCGCAACCTATTTTTGGGATGAAACAGTGGAAAAGAGAGAATAGAGTGATGAATGTTTTGCCCTCTTAGGGTCGATTGTCTTCTCATTATATGAGTCGATTGCCCCTATTTACAGTATCTCAATACAATCTCAGATCCAAAATTATAGCTAACTAATATAGAAAGTACACACGTGTTATGACTAGACTAATTATAGCTAACTAAAACACACCCCCCCCCCCCCCCCCCCCCCCCCTCCTCTCCCGCCCACCAAAAAAAAAAAACAAAAAAAAATTTAAAGCTCTATAGGGACATGATGTAGACTAATGATATCATGCTTATATTAATACCGAATAAAGTAACAGTCAACTTCAATATGTTTGGTGTTTTCATGGAAGACAGGATTTTCAGTGATTCTGATAACCCCAGTATTTCAAGGAGATGCCTGTTTTTCCGCTCCACATCTCCATTTTGTTATGGAGTATATGGACAGGTATGCTAAGAAATGATTCCTTCAGTTTTTAAGAAAGATTGAGAATCATTGGAAACATACTCCCCCCCCCCCCCCCCCCCCCCCCCGAATCTGAGCGCAAAGCTTTAATGCATTTGGAAAATTGGGTTTCAACATAGCTAACAAAAAATTTAAATGCATTTAGAACATCAGACTTCGAATGCAATAAATAAACACAAGTAAATCCGTTGTAGTCATCAATGAACGTAACAAAGTACTTGAAATGACCATAGGAAGGTAAAAAACAATGCATTAAACATCGCTATGAATTAAGTCCAAACATTCAGTGCTCCGTGTTTTGGAGTGACAGCATCAATAGGTTTATTTAATAATCCAGATTGAAATAAAGTAGATATCATAACAGCATTCAAATGACCAAGTCTATTATGCCACAACCGAGAATTATTTTGAAGAAAAAAAACAAAACAATTGATGTAAAGATTTATTCTTAATAAATGTAGAGTGTAGACATTGGTAGGGAAAAAAGTCTGCCACGATTAGGCCCCCTCGCGATCACATCCCCCGACTCCTAGTCCAGCGCAACACAACCAAAAGAAGAAAATGAAACATTGTAATTATCCTCAACAAGTTGACCCATAGAAACCAAATTGGTAGCAAGATGAGGGTACACAAAAACATTTTTTAATGGTAAGGGAAAAGGAGCATCACCAACATAAGTAATGGGAAGATGGTCTCCATTGGCAGCTTGAACAGTAAGATTACCAATGTAAGGGACAACATTTTGTAATTTTGTGGGTGAAGAGGTCATATGATTACTTGCACCAGAATCTAAGTACCATGTATTGAAAGAGATGAACCAGTACCAAAGATGTTCATTGATGCCAAGGCATTGATAATCATTTGATTTAGCATATCTGGAGTGAGAGGAGCTGGGGACACAGATTGTGATGAGGAACCAAGCTATGATGAAGAATCATACGGCAGAGAACTACTGAAGTCAGAAGGTGCATATGGTGGAGTGGTAACTGTGTAAGCACTAGGGGCTGACTGCACATGGTTGCAGGAAGCAGAATTTCGAGCCTTCTTCTGACATTCTTCAATCACGTGACCACTGGCCTTACAATATTTATAGATTTTCACCTAGCATTGATTTGCATAATGACCATATTTCTGACAATTGTGGCACTGAATTTTACTGATGTCCTGAGGAGGTGGTCTGGTTTTAGCAACATACGCAAGTGGAGCCTCAGTAGAACTATGTCGTCCAAGAGCAGTTTTGGTAATCAGACGTTCTTCCTGTAGAAGTTCCTAAAGGCGGTCATCTAAGCTGGGAAGAGAAGTCTGGCTCATCAAGTTTAATCTAATTGTCTCAAACTCAGGATGGAGTTTCATGAGAAATTGGTCCCAATAGCTACTTTGTTGTAAGGAAAGTAATTCAGGTAGGAATGCTTCAAACATAGTGGCAAACTTGATCTCATCATATTCAGACCACAGTCTTCGAAAACCATTGTAATAATCCTGAATAGACAGTGTACCTTCAGTAAATTGAGAGATGTCAAGTTCCAATTGAAATTGTCAAGCAGCATTGCCTTGTTGATAAATCTTTTTGAGATAGTCCCACATTTCACGGGCAATTTTGCAAGGTTTTAGATTGAGGATAAAATGTGGTTCAACAAAGCCAATTCGTATCCCGAATCTTAAGGAAAACGATTCGTATCTATGTAACAAATCCCATTAACAAATGAATCTTAGGATTCAGATGTGAATCCTATGATTCGATATTCGTTTCATTGAATCTTACGATTAAAACGAATTAACTAAGCGAGAATGGCTACAGCCAATAAGTTAATATTAACAATCTTTTACCTTTTTCATTCTTTATTCTCTATTTGTGATACGATTCCAATTTTGAAAACTATGCACTAGAGTACATTCTCTCTTATCAACAAAAATAATGGTCCCTAGTACATCTATCATTGGAGAAATAATGGTTGCACTATATCTATCCCACAACCCAATCCCACATTAATAAATCGTACGATTTTAACAACAATTCAACTATAGGAGCCTCCAATGAGCACGGCACAGGAAATGAGAGTTCAAAGAATTAGAGGTAGTTGAAGCTCAATGATCAACTGACAGAATACTACCTCCTCGGAAGAAATCTTAGACTTCAAGCTGGTGCTTCCTCCGTAAGTTTGGATCTCTTCTATATCCACACCAGAATCCATCATATTTTTAAGCTCTTTTCTCAAGCCCTCATCAGTGCAACCCAAGGCATAGGCATTTACCCCAGCACCTATAAATTCCTGATACACAGTACTCAGACATGTAAATTGAGAAAGGGAAATAAAAACCGCCAACAAAGAAAATATTGCAGTGCAAAATATAACTAAACATGCAAGGTAATGGATATACTTTTAGGTTTCCAACACCTCCACGATCAATGACATTTCTATACCGCCGAAACAGGTTGACTGCTATATTTCGAGACGAGCGATACTCGTCATCTAATGAAGCACAGATATGCACATAGCGCTGCAAAACAGAGGAAAAAAAAAGAAAGGGTAAAAACGGATAAAAAGCATCAGATCAATACTCAAGAAAGTTCTCAGAGCTCTCCAATAACCACAACCGCAACAGTTATCTTACCACTAGTTGTGTCACAGTAGGTCGGTTTGATTTTCTTGACAGATAATAACTCTTTAGTCTACTACATTTTGAGAAGCTAGACAACAAATGTAATTTTTGTTTGCAAGAGGATCTCAAAGAACTGTGAGCTGCAGCACTGACCAAGAAGTTTACACGTGGGATGTCACATGGAGAAGTTTGCAGTAAGGTTCTAGTTTCACCGTTAGTCCAACAGCCACCAATTGCTATAGAAGCATTTAGTGTCAGCATGGTTGCACCATAGCCACCATAAATTTAAGTCGCCACTGCACCACGCTCCATTCTAAAGCCAATGTGTTCCTTCATAAAGTAACCAAAGCCATCATGAGTACCTATCTAAAACATTAGGGTGCATTTGAGCAACGAGAGGATTCCATGATGGATAGGAAAATTGTTTTGATTTTCCATGCGGCACGCTAATCTGTTATCTAGTGCAGCACATTTTCCTTGCGAAAAAAAAAAAAACGATTTTCCTCCATTGAGGACTTTGATTTCCTATGGGAGGGGTAGAAATGTAGGATTCCTTTCTCCCATCTAATTAATTCATTGCATTCACGAACAGGACTATCCATACATAACTTTTACAAGCATAAACTCATAAGACTGAAATGGGTAATTCCGTTAAATAAACTAAAATATATAATAAGTTGATAGATATTACATCCAAAATGTTGCAAGAACATCTATGATTTTTTTGTGACATTGAATAGTTTGGAGACATTCATTACTCTACTTATGGGAAATGCTCTCCAAAAATTTCTTTGTGACTCATCCTTGCTGGCCCCACTCGGATGATGAAACACAATACCAATATCTATGATATGATGTAATGAGCAGTAAAAGCTTCTCTCCACATGGATCCTCTTTTCTACCAAGTGTGCATTCCCAGTGTACTCAAACTAACTTGACGAGCATTACAGCACTCTCTACTCTAGTGTCTTTTCATTTGTAACTCACAAGTATGCAATTAGAACTTAAACTCCAACCACTAGGGGAACTCTCATTATGGCTGACTCCTGAAGAAGATTAAGATTAGATAGCCTTGCTACAGTGTATTGGAGTCGGACATGGTATCGGATCCAGTACTTTTTGTTCTCAGGGAATCAACCTTGAGTAAGATGCACTTGTTAAGAAATAGAGTTGGGCTGATTTTGTTATAAAGGAAATTCAGGGACTAGTTGGTAAAAAAGAAAAAGACATTGTTTTATGTAAATGTGAAAAGTATGAAATAATTTTTATACAGTAGTAGTAGCTCAATGTAGCACGACAACCATATCCATCATTCTCTTTATTTCTTCGTCTTTCTCCCTGTTTTTCTTATTTTCTACTATAGGGCTTTCCTGGCCCCTTTGGAAAAACCCCCCATCTGACCAAATTTTGCAATTTGGTACAAGACGTCAATCAATCCCATCCTGCGCTGGATGGGTTGGGCCCCATAATTGTATTATAATTAGATCTTGTGTTTTAGTTCAATTACAATTAGTCTAGTCATAACTTAAGTACACTTTCTATATTAAATAGCTTTAATTTAGGATTTGTATTGGGATTAGGATTCTGTTAATAGGGTATTAAAACCCTTATTTAATGAGAAAAGATGGACCCTAAAGAGGGACACACGATTTCAGCCTCTCTCTCTCTCTCTCTCTCTCTCTATGCATGGTCTGTGTTCTATATTCTCAAAATAACATGGTATCAGAGCATGGTCGATCATATGTGATCATCTTCTAGTCATCTTCCAAGTTTTGGAAGCCTGATCCTTCAGTTTCATCCTTGATCATCCCAGATCCAGCGTGGCCCACCTGTGATCATCATCACCATATCAGCAACATCTGCCCCTCTTGGTCGCCTCGCTGTTCCCTTGTTTATGAAGATTTTTCCATATTTATTGATCATCAGAGGTAGGTCTTCTACCAATTTTTGTGGAAATTCAATTTTATCCACTTGGTTTCATCTCAGCCGTCCAAAATCCTGGATTTGGATTGGTTCTGACTGAGACCACTTCCAGTAGTTGCATAAAACTACTCCTCCATCCCCAATCTCTGATCTGTCTATAGATCACTTGGTGGGGCCCATGTGCTGTTCTTCACTCTAACGTCAAGGACGTTTTTTCTTCCTGTTGCTACTGCTGTTGCTGTTTGCTGGTTGCTGGCTGGTTGCTGTTAGCTATTTGCTGGTTGCTGGTTGGTTGCCTGCTTGCTGCTGTGATACTACTAAGGGTTCCGATTTCACTCTATTGCTCTACTATTGGTTACTATTGTACTGTTGCTGCTGTGATATCTGGGTTCTGCTCCTTGTATTGCTGCTACTTAGCTTCATCAATCATCTTCCTTGCTATTACTACTCTTGTTTGGAATTCTTACTAGTCTGCTTTTAATGGAGAAATCAAAAATTGGCCTAGTTTGTTTTGATGGAAAAAATTACACATCGTGGGCCTTCCAATTTCAAATCTACTTAGAAGGAAAAGAACTCTGGGGCTACATAGATGGTTCTGACCCTAAACCGGAAGATGATAACAAGAAGATCTCAACCTGGAAAACTAAGGATGCTAAAATCAAACTTGGTTACTAGACTCTGTTGAACCCTATTGTATTCTCAATCTAAAACCGTGCAAATCTGCACATGAGATGTGGGATTATCTTAAAACGATTAATCAACAAGGTAATGTTGCTCGACAATTTCACTTGGAGCTCAACATCTCCCAATTTTCTCAAGGTACCCTGTCTATATAGTAATATTACAATGGGTTTCGACGAATGTGGTCTGAATATGATGAGATCAAGTTTGCAACTGTCTCTGAAACACTTCTACCAGAATTACTTTCCTTAAAACAAAATAGCCATCGGGACCAGTTTCTCATGAAACTTTGTCCGGAGTTTGAGACCGTCAGATCAAACTTAATGAGTTGGGCTCCTCTTCTAAGCTTAGATGACCGTCTTCGAGAAGTTCTGCGGGAGGAACAACGTCTGGTTACAAAAACAACGCTGGAACAACAGAGATCTTCTGAGGCTCCACTTGTCGATGCCACTACAACCAGACCACCTTCTCGGGACATCAGTAAAGTTCAATGCTATAACTGTAAGAAATACAATAATTATGCGAATCAATACAAGGCTAAAATCTGCAAATATTGTAAGGTCATTGGTCACGTTATTGAAGAATGTCGAAAGAAGGCTCAAAATTCTACTTCCCGCAACTATGCGCCGTCAGCGCCTGGTACTTACAATGTACAGTCAGCTCCAAGTGCTTACACAATGACTTCTCAACAATCTGCACCCTCTGACTTCGGTGGTTCCCTACAGTTTAATTCTTCTTCACAGCCTGGTTCCTCATCCCACTCTGTGTCACCAGCTCTTCTCACTCCTGATGGTATATCCAATGATTATGAATGCCTTGGCATCCATGAACATCTCACGTACTGATTCGTCTCTTTCTCGTACGTGGTACTTAGATTCTGGCGCAAGTAACCATATGACATCTTCACCCACAAAATTACAGCATGTTCCTTACACCGGTAATCTTACTATTCAAACTGCCAATGGAGACCATCTTCCTATCATCTATTGGTGATACTCATGGACTATTACCATTAACCAATCCATCAGTTGATGTGATAAATTGATTAATTTCTTTATTTATCAATAAAATCATGCTTTACTTTCATGAGATGAATGTTATTTTATTACTTTATGCACATGACCAATACATATGATATAATGGTTCATGAGTTGAATCGGGTTCCATTAGTATATTAGATGTGATATATGTGTATGGATGAGATCCACACACGGGAGATATATGTCACAAATCTTATACTTAAAAGATCTTCACAACCAGTGATGAGACTGGGCATCTCATCTGATAAGGTTGCAGCACTTTGATCACTATGAGATAGTGTGATTTGTCTCGATCATCAGAATGGAATATTCTGGATCAATGTGCTGGTACATTGGATGTATTGAAGGACCATGAGAAGCACCTTATGGAATTCAGTCTCTATAATAAGGTATGCTCTCATAATTCCCTAGCAATAGGCTCTCAATCCTGAGACATTGATGAACTCAAGTTTCTATCTATTCATTTGCTTTAAGTCACCAATGAGTGAGGCCAACTATAGGTCAACACCTCGATGTCTTGGGTATGTGGAAGTAAGACTGTGGGAACATTAAATGATCAAGATGGAATCTATCTCTATTATCCCCTTGTGACAATTAATGGATTTGTCATTAGTAAGTACGCACCCATCTCGATTAAGAGTTAATTGGATGGTACTGATGATCATAGTGATTAATTGGGGCTCAAGGATAATAAGATGTGGAACTAAGATTGGAAGAGACAGATTTATTCCAATTGATCCATGGATATTGATAGAGGGGCCTACTTGTGGTAATTGGAAAGTTTAGGGTCTTCATTGTAATTTATTCCTAAGACTGGAATGCAATTGCATTTATATAGTGGTGTTATTTGCAATTAACTGTGGGCCCGGATTGCACATGAGATGTGGGGTCGCGTGTCCCAGTTGGAGTCAGCTTTCTATGGAATCCCTAATGGTCCCACGCTAGCCCAAGTTATTAGAAAGATACTAATCCTATTCGAACTCTAAAAGGAAGGAATTAGAAAGTTACTATTTCTATTTGAAGTAGGACTTCTAATAGTGGTAATAGTATACTTACTAATTGTTGTGGAAGTAAGACTTCTATTTCAATTAAGAAAAGAGGAGACCTGGGAGATTATATAAGGGAATCCACCCCTCTTGGACGTCCATGATATTAGAGTCAAAAACGTCCACCCTTTTGTGCAATAGTTGCACTGCTCTCTTCTCTCTTCCTCTTCTAGTTCCTTAGGGTTTCGAGTTGGGTTTTCTCTTGGAGATTCCACCAATCTTCTTGAGAAGAGAAATCTGATTCGGGTCATAGTGTGTGGAAAAGTTCTACATCAACGAAAGTCATCAACTTCTCCATTAGAGCGCAACCGAGCTCCAAAGGTATAATCTACTTCCTTGTATGTTGTAGGTTTTAATGGATGCTTGTTCGCTTCTGTTCTATCTTTTAGATAGTTTTACTTACTGTACATGATCATGAGATTGAGGGTTATGCATCCTGGATTGGGTTTTTTGCCTTATGGATACTTGATCCCTGAGTCAAGTGGGTCAAAAGTTTTGAATATCTATCCACGAGGCCCACCTACTTCCAACAATTGGTATCAGAGACATACCTCTCTCTAATCATGTTAGATCAATAACCTTGTTCTAATCTTTGCATGAGATGCGAAGAGGATAGAGCGAGGGCTATGTAAGGATCAGTGTTTAGTGGGTTTACTTACTTTTGTAGTAGATCCATGTTTGGAATGTCACAAAAGGTTTTAATCATGATGGAAGAATGGTAAGAAGCCATTAGAAGCCTACTGAGATCATTAGAAGTGATCAGGGAACAGCAGGAGTCGAATCTGAAAAAACCCATATTTCTGGGTTAGTCAGGTCGGCTAACCGCATGGATCACTACCCGTAGAGGTCTAGCCGGATAGCCGTAGGGACCAGCTCGACCCCCACCAGGGGCGCTGCCCCTTGGACCCCGCCGGGGGCGATGCCCCCTGGACCCCCTCTGCGTAGGGCATCTTGGGTAGAAGTGGCAAATCTTTGGCATCTTGTTTTGCCCTTGTGGTTTAGCAACCTAGTTTTATGAGATGCTTTGTTGTATAAGATACTAACTTGCAGGTGATAATGTCCTCTCCATATGGCCCACATGACATTTACTTTCTTTTATGGTTGAATGGTTTATTTATGGCTAAGTGTAAAGGGCATCATGGTTTCCTTGGTTTCCCGTGAAAGGGCAAGGCATGATGAATTTCCCTATAGCCCTTTTATTTCCATGTTTAGATTACCATGTAAGTCTCATTGTAGATACATAGGAATTTATGTATTTTTCAAATTTGTAAATTCTGGAGATGTCCGAGACAAAGAAGGAAAGTTGAGATGGACTCCTAATCAAAAGAGTTTGAAGATTACCAAGGAGTTTTGGAGATACCCAAATAGTTTGAGGAATCCCAAAGCTATGGAAAGTCTAGAAGTCCAAGAAGTCTATTCCGCATGGGCCATGTGGAGGAGAGGACTAGTTTCTAATTGTAGCATTTTCTTTTTATGGATGAATGCTTGTTTTAGATAGTTTCCAAACCTGATCCAAACATAGCAATTTCCAAAATTGGTCAAATCAAATTAATTTTTAGAAAGAGTTCTAATTAGAGTTAATGGGCCTATGAGATGGATCCATTGGTAACACTAATTTTAGAAACTGGACTTTCCTTAAAATAACTTGACTTGGAACCAATCATTGGTCATATCATGAGATGATTTGATGTCTATATATATGTGGGCCCATATACCTATAAGGAAATCCTCAATTCTAAAATATTAAGTGGGAGCGGGGCATTTATATTTAGAAACCCCCATGGTTTTCCACCATAGGTTCATTGGAAGGAAAGTATTAGCCTCGCGCCATCTTGAGAATGGCCGTTCCCCACGAAGGGCTTATATTTGTCTGGACACTAGTTATAGATCTCCTATGGATAGTGTTGATGAGACGAGGTGGGGGCCCACTCCCCAAGGAGGAGCTGCCCGCAATGGTTGTCATGCAATGCTAAGTTGGTGGGTCACACTTAACTAAAATAATGATGTAGCATCCCCAAGGATTTGCCTCATGTATTTTAGAAACCGAAAAAGATAGGGAGTCATACATTATTTGGTATGAGATACCTAGATAATAATGAATGATGGGGATCATGGATAGTTAGTCTTAATTCCAATTTTGACCAACTATGATCCGCACCAGTCTAGGTGGTATTAGCACTCCCCAAGGAGGCATACCCCAAAGGATTGGGATTCCGATATATTCTGAATTTTGTGGTTATGAGGATTCCCACATAAATTTGGTAGAATACTAAACCCAATGTCATTTAAATTCATTAATTGAATGTATGGTTATGTGCTACAGTTTTTCAAGCATGAATTCAACTACTTTCAATCCACTTGCGACCATCCTCAACCAGAATAAGTTGGTGGGATCCAACTATGTAGACTGGAAACGGATTCTGGATATTGTCCCGACAGCTTCAGGATATAAATATGTACTTACCAAAACCCCCCTTGATGAGTCTGGCCCAGATGCATCAGATGCAGAAAAGGAACCTTACACCAAATGGGTCAAAGACGATGAGATGGCCCGATGTTACATTCAGGCATCCATGTCTAGTGTTTTGCAACACCAACATCAGTCCTATAAGACTGCATACGATATTATATCGAACTTAAAGGAAATGTTTGCGGAACAGGGCAGGCCTACTAGGCAGGCAGCCATGAGGGTGCTCATTAGAACCAAGATGGCTGAAGGTACATCAGTACAAGAACACATGTTGAAAATGATGGACTCATTGAATGAGTTAGATGTACTGGGAGCTGCGATTGATGCAGAATCGCAGATCGATATAATCCTTGAGTCACTACCAGAGTCATTCAACAATTTCAAGGTTAATTATAATATGAATAAAATGAATCTGACTTTGGCTGAGCTATCTAGTCAGCTGGTAGTGACTAAAGGGATTTTGAAAAAGAAGCCAACTGCCTTCATGACAGAAAAGTCAGATGCCAAGTCCAAGCCGAAAGGCAAAGGGCGGAAAGGCAAAAAGAAATCAATTCCGAAGGGTTCTAAGGTGGAGAATGGTCCTACTGGTGGCGTGGCCAAGGCTAAGGGTTCAGGGACAAAAGGAAAGTGTTTCCATTATGGTAAGACAGGACATTGGAAAAGGAATTGCCCAGAATATCTGCCTAAGAAGAAGACCTCAGGTATGATTGAGTCACTTATTTCTGAAATTAGTTTTGCAACTGGTACTTCAGAATCTTGGTGTGTGGACTCGGGGGCAACTGATCACATATGTAATACGTTGCAGGGGTTCAGGGAAACCAGGAGGCCAAGTGATGGAGAAATCATTGTCAACCTAGGATCTGACACTAAGGCGGAGGCTATTTCAGTGGGAGTTATTACTTTATGTTTTTCAAATAATAAATTGGTTTTGTTTGATACATTATATGTACCGTCTTTAAGGCGGAATTTAATTTCAGTTTCTAGTTTGGTGAATAAAAGTTATTCTATTACTTTTGGTACTGAAGTTGTCATAAAGAAGAATGGTACTTTTATATGTTCTGGCAAGGTAACCAATGGGCTTTATTTGTTAACTCCCACGATGTATGAGATACACGATACTGAAACAATTAATAGACCATCATTAAAAAGAAAGTCACCTTCATCTAATCCAACAAAGCTTTGGCACTTGAGGCTAGGTCATATAAACCTAAATAGGATTGAGAGGCTAGTGAAAGATGGTATCTTACCTTCATTGGTGGTAGAACCGACGCCTGTCTGCGAATCCTGTCTGGAAGGTAAAATGACCAAAAGACCCTTTTCATCTAAGGGCAATAGGGCCAAAGATTTATTGGAATTAGTGCATACTGATGTGTGTGGACCCATTAATGTCAGGGCCAGAGGAGATATGAGTACTTCATCACTTTCACAGATGATTACTCAAGATATGGATACATATACCTTATGCACCGCAAGTCCGAAGCTTTTGAAAAGTTCAAAGAGTTTCGAGCGGAAACGGAAAAGCAATTAGGTAAAAGTATCAAGACTCTTCGATCAGATCGAGGAGGGGAATCTCTCTGCTGATTTTATGGGATACTTATCAGAAAATGGGATTCTATCCCAGTTGTCTGCTCCTGGAATGCCTCAACAGAACGGAGTAGCAGAAAGAAGGAACCGGACTCTTTTAGATATGATTAGGTCTATGCTGAGATTCTCAGGATTACCCATATCCTTTTGGGGATACGCTTTGGATACTGCAATGTACATACTAAACCTCGTACCATCTAAGTCTGTACCTAAGACTCCCCGGGAGTTGTGGTCCAGGCGAAAGCCTAGTCTACAACATTTACACATTTGGGGTTGTCCGGCACACGTGCTGAAGGTTAAGACAGATAAGTTGGAAACAAAGTCGGAAGTATGCAGAAAGTGCTGGTTGGTTATTCTATAATCCCAAAGAGCAGAAAGTGCTGGTCAGCACCAATGCGGTTTTTCTGGAGGAAGATTATATGATGGATCGGAAATCTTTAGAAAAGGTGATCTTAAAAGAGATTCAAGAGCAATCAATTCCAAATCCAAGTATGACCGAACTTGAGGAAAAACTGCCCATACCAGACCCAGTATTTACACCGGTGCCTCGTCGTAGTGGGAGGATTGTCAGACCCCCTGACAGGTTCTCGTTCTTGGGAGAGTCTTACGAGGCTGTCCCGAAAGAGCCGGAACAAGATCCCTGTAACTATGATGAAGCAATCAATGACTTAGATTCGGGACGCTAGCAAGATGCTATGAAAGCTGAGATGGAGTCTATGTACTCCAATCAGGTCTAGACACTTGTGGACTTGCCTGCCAATATTAAACATATTGGGTGCAAGTGGGTCTACAAGAGAAAAAGATGACCAGATGGAAGAGTGGAGACCTATAAGGCCAGGCTTGTTGCGAAAGGATATACTTAGAAAGAGGGTATCGATTATCAGGAAACCTTCTCGTCGGTAGCCATGCTCAAGTCCATCCGGATACTTTTATCCATTGCGGCTCATCTCGATTACGAGATTTGGCAAATGGATGTCAAGACGGCGTTTCTCAACGGCCATCTTGAGGAAGACATCTATATGGTGCAACCAGACGGTTTTATAGCTAAAAACCAAGAGCAAAAAGTTTGCAAGCTGCAGAAGTCCATTTATGGACTGAAGCAGGCATCCCGAAGCTGGAACATCCGTTTTGACCAGGCAATCAAGTCATTTGGTTTTTGTCAAAATCCGGATGAGTCATGTGTGTACATGAAAAGTGAAGGTGACAGGGTAGTTTTTCTGGTTTTATATATCGATGACATCCTTCTCCTCGGGAAAGACATAGGAATGTTGTCAACTGTAAAAGTTTGGTTGGCCAAGACTTTTGATATGAAGGACTTGGGAGAAGCTAGCTACATCCTAGGGATTAAACTCTATCGAGACTGGAAAAATAAGATGATTGGCTTATCCCAAGCTGCATACATAGATAAGGTACTAGTACTGTTTGCTATGCAAGACTCCAAGAAGGGTATTACACCTTTCAGGCATGGAGTGCACCTTTCCAAGGATCAGTGTCCCAAGACACCTAAGGAAAAGGAGCAGATGAGGTCGATACCATACGCTTCGGCTGTTGGTAGCCTCATGTATGCTATGTTATGTACTAGACCGGATATCTGTCATGCAGTGGGCCTGGTCAGCAGATATCAGGACCTGAACATTGAACTGCTGTAAAATGTATTCTCAAATACTTGAGAAGGACTAGAGATTACATGTTGATTTATAACAGTGATGAGCTGATTCCAGTCGGATACACAGATTCTGACTTCATGTCAGATAAGGATTCCAGGAAATCCACCTCTGGTCATGTGTTTATGCTTGGAGGCGGTGCTATCAGCTGGAGGAGTATAAAACAGAAATGTACCGCCGATTCAACCTCGGAGGCTGAATATGTAGCAGCTTGTGAAGCAGCTAAGGAAGCAGTATGGCTTAAAAGATTCATTTTGGAACTTGGGGTGGTACCTTTGGCACGACAGCCGCTCACAGTTTACTGTGACAGCAGCGGGGCAGTCGCTCAGTCAAAGGAGCCCAGAAGCCATAAACGCCAAAAGCATGTACAGAGGAAGTATCACTTAGTCAGAGAGATTGTGCAGAGAGGTGATATTGCTATTACCAAGATTGCCTCTGCGGACAATTTGGCAAATCCCTTTACTAAGCCTTTGACTACCAAAGTCTTTAAGCAGCATGTAGACGGGATGGGCATGAGATGCAACCCTGACTGGCATTGAGCCCAAGTGGGAGATTGTTAGATTGTATGGACTCAATCCATCAGTTGATGTGATAAATTGATAAATTTCTTTATTTATCAATAAAATCATGCTTTACTTTCATGAGATGAATGTTATTTTATTAATTTATGCACATGACCAATACATATGACATAATGGTTCATGAGTTGAATCGGGTTCCATTAGTATATTAGATGTGATATGTGTATGGATGAGATCCACACACGGGAGATATATGTCACAAATCTTATACTTAAAAGATCTTCACAACCAGTGATAAGACTGGGCATCTCATCTGATAAGGTTGCAGCACTTTGATCACTATGAGATAGTGTGATTTGTCTCGATCATCGGAATAAAAGATTCGGGATCAATGTGCTGGTACATTGGATGTATTGAAGGACTATGAGAAGCACCTTATGAAATTCAGTCTCTATAATAAGGTATGCTCTCATAATTCCCTAGCAATAGGCTCTCAATTCTGAGACATTGATGAACTCAAGTTTCTATCTATTCATTTGCTTTAAGTCACCAATGAGTGAGGCCAACTATAGGTCAACACCTCGATGTCTTGGGTAGGTGGTAGTAGGACTGTGGGAACATTAAATGATCAAGATGGAATCTATCTCTATTATCCCCTTATGACAATTAATGGATTTGTCATTAGTAAGTGCGCACCCATCTCGATTAAAAGTTAATTGGATGGTACTGATGATCATAGTGATTAATTGGGGCTCAAGGATAATAAGATGTGGAACTAAGATTGGAAGAGACAGATTTATTCCAATTGATCCATGGATATTGATAGAGGGGCCTACTTGTGGTAATTGGAAAGTTTAGGGTCTTCATTGTAATTTATTCCTAAGACTGGAGTGCAACTGCATTTATATAGTGGTGTTATTTGCAATTAACTGTGGGCATGGATTGCACATGAGGTGTGGAGTCGCGTGTCCCAGTTGGAGCCAGCTTTCTATGGAATCCCTAGTAGTCCCCATGCTAGCCCAAGTTATTAGAAAGTTACTAATCCTATTCGAACTCTAAAAGGAAGGAATTAGAAAGTTATTATTTCTATTTGAAGTAGGACTTCTAATAGTGGTAATAGTATACTTACTAATTGTTGTGGAAGTAAGACTTCTATTTCAATTAAGAAAAGAGGAGACCTGGGAGACTATATAAGGGAATCCACCCCTCTTGGACGTCCATGATATTAGAGTCAAAAACGTCCACCCTTTTGTGCAATAGTTGCACTGCTCTCTTCTCTCTTCCTCTTCTAGTTCCTTAGGGTTTCGAGTTGGGTTTTCTCTTGGAGATTCCACCAATCTTCTTGAGAAGAGAAATCTGATTCGGGTCATAGTGTGGAAGGCTAAGAGGTGTTGGAGATTCTGATCTTAGTTTGTGGAAAAGTTCTACATCAACGAAAGTGATCAACTTCTCCATTAGAGCGCAACCAAGCTTCAAAGGTATAATCTACTTCCTTGTATGTTGTAGGTTTTAATGGATGCTTGTTCGCTTCTGTTCTATCTTTTAGATAGTTTTACTTACTGTACATGATCATGAGATTGAGGGTTATGCATCCTGAATTGGGTTTTTGGCCTTATGGATACTTGATCCCTGAGTCAAGTGGGTCAAAAGTTTTGAATATCTATCCACGAGGCCCACCTACTTCCAACAGTTCCTTACACCTGTAACCTTACTATTCAAACTGCCAATGGAGACCATCTTCCTATCATCTGTTGGTGATACTCATGGACTATTACCATTAACCAATGTTTTAGTTGACAAACGTAGCATGTAGAAGAGAATAGAATTGATTGGAAATTTTGATTGCCTTTCATTGGAGATTTTCTCCCATTATATAGAATACAGATGCTACAAATCAGCTCTACAAATCAGCAGCTAGTCTCTTTACAATCTAATTAAGGAAAGAAAAGATAACCAAAAACTAATTACAATCTAATTAAGAAATAAGGAAAGCTGTACAAGGATTGACCATATCCAACGAGATTGACACACCACCATAATGCGCCGTATGTCAGGATCATAACAAAGAAACCCCTTTTGATTGCTAGCATATCCTAGAAATGCGCATTTGGCAGATTGGGCAGTAAGTTTGTTACGCTCAGTAGGAGGTAAATGTACAAAACACACCGATCCAAACACATGTAGATCATCATAAGAAGGTGTATTTTTGTATAACTGATAAAAATGACTCTTATTTTCTAAAGAAAAGGAGGGCAATCGATTTATAAGGTGGACAGCAGTGCTAAGAGCTTCTGTCCAAAAACGGGTAGGAACAGAGGCTTCAATAAGAAGAGAGCGGGTAATATCAAGGAGATGCCGATTTTTCCTTTCAGCGACCCCATTCTGCTGAGGGGTATAAGGACAAGATTTTTGAGAAATGATTCCTTTTTGTTGTAAAAAAGTTTGAAATTCTGTAGACACATATTCACCTCCCGAATCAGAGCGCAAGATTTTAATGCACGTGGAAAATTGATTCTCAACATATGCTAAAAACATCTTGAAAACATTAAAGACATCAGCTTTAGAATGCAGAAAATAGACCCATGTAAATCTACTATAATCATCAATAAATGTCACAAAATATTTATAATTAGCATGAGACAAATGAGGGGCAATACCCCAAACATCACTATGAACTAAATCAAAACACTGAATGCTATTAGAAGTAGAGATAGAAAAAGGAAGAGTCTTGCTTTTGCCCAACTTACATGTAGCACAATCAAAAGAAACAAACTTAGAAAAACCTATTGAGTTTAACAATCCAGAATTAACCATGTGAGACATGGTTTTAAAATTAGGATGTCCAAGCCTATTATGCCATAATTGACAATTATTTTGAGCTGAAAAACAAAATTCATTTGCTGAATGATTCCTAATTGGAATAGATAGATCAAGAGAAAATAAGCGTCCCATTTTAGGCCCCCTCGCGATCTCCCTCCCTGACATCTGGTCCTGCACAACACAACCAGAGGAAGAAAAAGAAACATTACAGTTGTTTTCAACGAGTTGTCCAACTGAAAGAAGGTTTGAAATTAAATTGGGACAGTGATAAACATTCTTTAAGGGTAAGATACTGGAAATATCTCCAACTGCAGTGATAGGAAGATGGCCGCCATCAGCGGTTTGAACATGAGTATTGCCAGTATATTTTGTCAAGCTAGAGAGTTGTGCACTGGAATGAGTCAGATGATTTGATGCTCCGGAATCAAGATACCAAATGGAAGAAGGGGATTTAGTTTTACCTGTGAGGCCAAGTGCAGAGAAAGCATTGACGATCATTTGTTGAACTAATTCGGGAGTGAGAGTAGAGGATGAAGAACCAGGCTGTGAAGGCACAGAGGTGGACGCAGCATCAGCAGTAGAATAGTCTATCTTGGCAGCATAGGCATTGGGAGTCCGAGTTTGTGGACGGCGGCGACATTCAGTAATGATGTGTCCCTTCTTCTTGCAGTAATTACAGAATTTCTGGTTGCATTGTGTTGCAAGATGTCCATACTTTTTGCAAGAGTAGCATTGAACGTTGTTCATATCCCGAGTCTGAGGAGTCGGAGAAGACTGTGCGGTCTGAAGAGACTGAGTGTTTCCTTTAGCAGAGAATGCAACAGGATAAGTTGCAGTGTGTTGTTGTTCCAGATGGGCTTTTGTGTGAATACGTTGTTCTTCTCGCAGAAGCTCATTCAAACAAACATCTAAAGATGGTAATGGGCTCCGGCTCAGCAGAGATGATGTTACAGTCTCATATTTAGGACGCAATTTCATCAAAAATTGGTCCCTGTGACTTGAAGCTTGAAGATCTTGTATAGTTTTAAGAACATTGTTTGGAACAGAAGCATATTTAATCCCATCGTATTCACTCCACAAATTTTGGAAACCAGAATAGTAGTCCTGAATGGACAAAGTGCCTTGATTATATTCTGCAATTTCACACTCAAGTTGAAATTGTCGTGCAGAATTATCTTGATGATAAACTGTCTGCAAGTAACCCCACATCTCCTTGGAGGTTGTATAGGGTTTGAGGTTCAGAATCAGATGATGTTCCACAGCCCCAAGAATCCATGTTTTAATTTTTGCATCTTTTGTATTCCAAGTAGAAATCTTTTTATCATCCTCTGTAGGCTTTGGATCTGAACCAGAAACAAATCCCCACAATTCCTTGGCCTCAAGATATAATTGAAATTGAAAAGCCCATGCTGGATAGTTTTTACCATTAAATCGAATCAATTGAACTTCAGACTTCTCCATTTAGAACCAAACAAAGAGAGGTAGAAACCAGAATTTTTTTTTTTTTTTTCACAGTTCAGAAGTTACAGACGATAGTCTGTGAACACAGGAGGCCAAAAATTGGTCCAGACGACCCAAATTTTTGGTGTGGAATCACTGCGTGGGCCCCACTGCTTGATCAAATGCAGAATCAGACCAACTACTGGCAGGCAGTATCAAATTATCTTTCCAGCAATACAAGTTTCACTAAAATCCATCCACAATCCAAGATTTTGTACGGCTGTGATCAAAATGAATTGACAAAACTGGAAAAACACAAGATGAGTCCAAAAGCCTACCTCTGATCCCGGAAAAAAATTGAAAAAATCACCAAAATTATCAGAAGAGATGGGCGACCATTGCAGTATGCATTCCTGAAGATCCCATGATGATCGCAGGTGGGCCCCTAATGAGTTGCTTCACATGGCTGACGAGATTGGCTCACAGAACCCAAAATAAAACTCAGATTTCTCTGCTGAGTCAAGACAGAGATTCAAAAGTCCCTTCTTGACTGTCGATCAAGATATTGATGAACTTGGGCTGATCAGAAGTGGGCCACCAGCGATCAGACGTCAAGATGTTGATGAAGCACTAAGCTAACATACACGAACAGTCACAGGCAGAGGCTATGACTGTTATATCACCAAGATTCGACAACAAGGTCGAAGGGAAAAGCTAGAAGAAGATCTCGCTCTGATACCATGACAAACGTAGCATGTAGAAGAGAATAGAATTGATTGGAAATTTTGATTGCCTTTCATTGGAGATTTTCTCCCATTATATAGAATACAGATGCTACAAATCAGCAGCTAATCTCTTTACAATCTAATTAAGGAAAGAAAAGATAACCAAAACCTAATTACAATCTAATTAAGAAATAAGGAAAGCTGTACAAGGATTGACCATATCCAACGAGATTGACACACCACCATATTGGGCCTGGGCCTGAGCCATCTTGTATTTGACATTAGTGTCTCCTCATCTTTCTACCAATTTAGTTTCTGTTGGTCAACTTGTTGAGGATAATTACAATGTCTCCTTTTCTTCTTCTGGTTGTGTTGTGCAGGACCGGGAGTCGAGGGAAGTGATCGCGAGGGGGCCTAAGCGTGGTAAACTGTTTTCCCTACCAGTATCTACTTTTATTCAAAATAAATCTTTACACCAGTTGTTTTTGTTTTTTTCAAGAATAATTCTTGGTTGTGGCATAATAGACATGGTCACCCGAATGCTTCTACGATGTCTACTTTATTTAAATCTGGATTATTAAATAAAACTATTGATTCTATTTCTTTTGAATGTGATTCTTGTAAATTAGGAAAAAGTAAACCTTTACCTTCTTCTCACTCCACCACACGGAGTACTAAATGTTTTGACTTAATTCACAGCGATGTTTGGGGCATTGCTCCGCACCTATCCCATGGACATTTCAAGTACTTTGTTACATTCATTGATGACTACAGCAGGTTTACTTCTTCTCACATACCTATAGGCGCTTGGTGGGTAGTCTTTTCTATCTCACCATCACTCAACCGAATATCTCCTATGCTGTAAATCTTGTAAGCCAATTCATGACATCTCCTATAGACATCTTCATCTTACTGTTGTCAAGCGCATTATCCGGTATTTGTTGGGCACTGTCACTCGTGGTTTATATTATCCCAAGGATAATCCTATTCAACTGACCGATTATGCTAACGCTAACTGGGCAAGCTGTCAAGATACACGTCAGTCTACTACTGGATGGTGCATGTATCTCGGAAATTCTCTCATTTCTTGGAAATGCACGAAACAAGAGCGTGTTTCTCGATCTTCCATAGAGGCTGAATATAGGCCAATGTCTTTTGCTTGTTCTGAAATCTTATGGCTCCGGGCACTTCTCTCAGATCTCAGCTTTGCTCGATCCTCTCCTACTTCATTGCATGCAGATAATACTGGGGCTATCAGGATCACTGAAAATCCTGTCTTCTATGAACGCACCAAACATATTGAAGTGGACTGTCACTTTATTCGGGATGAATTTAAGTGTGATGTCATTTCTTTACCTCAAGTCCCTACTAAGCTTCAGTTTGCTGATATCTTCACCAAAGGACTTCCTCGGCCTCGACATCAGTTTCTGGTTAACAAATTGCTGCTATACGACTCCCCAGCATCAAATTAAGGGAGGCTATCAATCAATCCCATCCTGCACAGGATGGGTTGGGCCCCATAATTGTATTATAATTAGATCTTGTGTTTTAGTTCAATTACAATTAGTCTAGTCATAACTTAAGTACACTTTTTATATTAGATGGCTATAATTTAGGATTTGTATTGGGATTAGGATTCTGTTAATAGGGTATTAAAACCCTCATATAATGAGAAAAGATGGACCCTAAAGAGGGACACACAATTTCAGCATCTCTCTCTCTCTCTCTCTCTATATATATATATATATATATATATATGAGTGGTCTGTGTTCTATATTCTCAAAAATAACACAAGAGCTGCTCATCCATTAGGAGAGGGATCTGTGAAAAAGTCAATTGGAGCGGACGTTGAAAAGAACAAAGATTTTGAAGGGGCTTTGTTTCAGCAGATCCTAGACAGCGAAGTCAACCAAAGCCCAGGACTTTTAAAAGCATTGTGGAGTTTTCTTAACCCATGTTTTTTAGAAAACTGAGTTTCTGAAGTTTGACTCATGGATCTTGGTCCAATTCTAGGTATACATCTACATTTTCTAGGGGTTACAAAGGGATTTAGGGCTTAAGTCGGCAACCCATGCTGGCATTGACACTTGTATGGTTAATCCTGTAATTTTATGTAATAACATGAAGAAGAAAGAGACGAGAGTTGGAAAGAAACTGATGTCCACCAAGAGGATCGTCAGTGTTTTTATATTGTCATTATGCCCTAATCAAGGGCTTTAAACATGCTAATTAATACAATCATAATCAAGAATGAATCAATCTCCTAATCTATGTAAGGAAGTTGTACAGGGAAATTAGCAGCACTAAACTAGCAACAAAATCTAATCAATGATCCCACACGTGGGATTTGTATATATATACACCTATGTGGGCTGGGCCCGTGGGCCTAAGTGATCCGAAGCCCACACTATCTTCTACACTCCCCCTCAAATTGATGTGGTAAGGCAGAAAACATCAATTTGTTAGTGAGATCATGATGACGCGGTTTGGGAAGTGCTTTTGTGAAGATATCTGCCAATTGGTCATGAGTAGAGACATGAGGCAGAGTTATCTTCTCAGTAACAACATGCTGACGGATGAAGTGGCAATCAATCTCGATATGCTTTGTTCTTTCATGAAAGACCGGATTGTTTGCAATGCGTGTAGCACTGGTGTTGTCCCCATGAAAAGGTGTAGAGCTACCAACAGTGACACCGAACTCACAGAGAAGACGGCGTAGCCAGATGATTTCAGCACTCGCAGATGACATGGCCCGATATTCTGCCTCAGCAGATGATTTCGAAACTGTGGTTTGCTTCTTGCACTTCCATGAAATCAAAGAGTCCCCAAGAAACATACACCAACCAGTGGTAGAGCGCCGAGAGTCGGGGCAACCAGCCCAGTCAGCATCCGCATAAGCAGATAAGTGCAGAGAAGCGCCCGAAGAGTAGAAGAGACCATGATTAAGGGTGCCTTTGACATAGCGGAGTATGCGCAAGGCAGCAGCAAGGTGAGGTTTGTGAGGATTGCTCACAAACTGGCTAACCATATGAACGGCATGAGAAATATCCGGCCTAGTCATAGTTAAGTATAGCAAACTACCAACTATCCGCCGAAAAACAGAGGAATCATCCAGAGGAGGGCCATCATCTGTACTCATCTTACTGTGCAACTCCATAGGTGTATCAAAAGTGTGAGCATCATCAAGGCGTGCCGAAGTGATCAAATCTGTAGCATATTTCTTCTGATGAACTCGAATGCCAGATTTGCTACGCAAGAACTCCAGCCCTAGAAAGTAGGTAAGAGGACCAAGATCCTTCATTCTGAAGTGGCGAGTGAGATGATGTTTGAGATCCGTAATGCTAGCACTATCATTGCCACTGATGATCATATCATCAACATAGACTAAAAGGAAGGTGTATCCCCTTGTTGTCCATTTAAGAAATAGTGAGCTATCCGAATGGCTCTGACGAAATCCAGCTTGAAGAATTGCAGTCCGGAATTTATCAAACCAAGCCCTGGGAGCCTGCTTAAGTCCATACAAAGATTTCCGCAACTTGCAAACATGTTTAAGAGGACAAGCATATCCTGGAGGTGGCTTTAAGTAGACAGTCTCCTGTAAATCCCCATGAAGAAATGCATTTTTGACATCCATTTGCCACAAAGGCCAGTTGCGGGCTGCAGCGACACAGAGGAGAGTACGAACGGTGGTCATTTTAGCCACTGGTGCAAATGTCTCCTCATAGTCGATTCCATACTCTTGTTTATAACCCTGTGCAACCAATCGGGCTTTGTAGCGATCAAGACTTCCATCGGAGTGGACTTTTATGGAGTAGATCCATTTACTGCCAATCACAGAGGCTCCTTCAAGAGCCGGTACCAAGTCCCATGTCTGATTTGCTTCGAGAGCAAGCAATTCCTCATTCATAGCATCCTGCCAGTAAACAATCTTCGAGGCCTGTGAATATGAGGTGGGTATAGGAGCACTATCTAAGGATGAAAAGAGAGCAGGAAAGCCATAACGGTTAGGGGCACTAGAAAGACGATTAGATCGTCGCAAAGAGAGGATATTATCAGAAGAAGCTTGGTTACCTGTAGGAGCAATAGGCGGCACTGTGAGATGATCAGGAGAGGGAGGCACCATAGGAGGAACCTTGTTACGCCGGACATAGACCTTGAGAGCCGGAGAGGCTGAAGCTGGGGAGGCAGAAGCAGACTCCGAGAAATGGGGCAAATAGGACACAGCAATAGGGTGATGATCTAAACGCAATGAAAAGAAAGGAATGTGTTCCAGGAAGATCACGTTTCGAGAGATTCGCATGCGTTTCTCAAACCGGTCATAACACAAAAACCCTTTGTGTTCAGAACTGTAGCCAAGAAAGATGCATTTGGCAGCCTGTGGAGAGAGCTTAGTGCGTTCAGTCGGTGGAAGATGAACAAAACATAAACAACCAAATACACGTAAGTGAGAGTATGAAGGAGGATGTTCAAAGAGAACTCCGTAAGGAGTAGTCTTGCCTAGAACAGTACTAGGAAGACGATTGATCAGATACACCGCAGTCTGTGCAGCATCACACCAAAATTCAATAGGAACTAAGGATGCAAGTAAAAGGGTACGAACAGTTTCAAGAATATGTCGGTTCTTTCTTTCCGCAATTCCATTCTGTTGCGGAGTGTGCGGACAAGATTTTTGATGAAGAATTCCTTTATCAGAAAGGAAAGCAGAGAATTCATGAGATACATATTCTCCGCCAGAATCGGATCTAAGGATCTTGATATCTTTCTTAAATTGGGTGTGGACCATGTTATAGAATCTTTGAAAAATAGAAAACACTTCAGATTTGAAACGCATAAAATAAATCCAAGTATAACGGGAATGATCATCCATAAATGTCACATAGTACTTGAGTCCTGCCCTACTCAAGGTAGGAGCAATGCCCAAAACATCAGTGTGAATTATGTCAAAAGATTCTAATGCACGAGAATTATGAACAAAAAAAGGCAAAATATGACTCTTACTTAAACAACAAGCTTCACATTTGGATTGAGCTAGAGAAGACATCATTTTATTATCAATAGTAGAGTCCAAACAACCAAGTTTAAACAAAGAAATTAAATAGGCATTGTTCACATGACCAAGACGTTTATGCCAAACTGTCCACAAGTTTTTGAAATTATTAGAAGAAGAAGCAAAGAAGGAATGATGTCCAATGTCCAGCAAAAACAGGCGTCCATGTTTACTCCCCGTCGCGATCACCTTCCCAGTTTGTCGCCCCTGTATGACACAACCAGAAGAAGAAAAGTGAACAAGATAGCCATCATCAATAAGTTGTCCTACAGAAAGTAAATTGGCGGATAATTTTGGAACAAAGTAGACATTGGAAAGGGTGATGGATTGGCCAGTGACACTAGATAAAGTAATGGTACCAACTCCAGAAAAGGGTAGTTGATCACCATTGGCAGTGGTAATTTTTTCTTTTCCAAGGTAAGGGTGGGAATCTGTAAAGCTATGTTCCACAGAGGTCATATGATTTAAGGCTCCTGAATCTAAAAACCATGTGGAAGAGGTGATAGAAGAAGACAAAGATGCAGAAGAATGAAAAGCAGGAGATGCTATATGAGAATAAGGTTGATACCGACCACCAGAGAAGCCCATAGACGCATATGCAGAGGTGACTGTGCTCTGGATCAGTTCTTGAATCTGAGCAGGAGTCATGGATATAGCCCCGGAAGAAGTGCTGCCTGTATCTGACACGGGGGCTTGAGCCTGAAATGCGGAAGGAACATTTTGTCTTGGCATATTGAAGGGAGGCTTCTTAGGCTGTGTCTCATTCCGTCGCTGTAGGCTGCGACAATCATCAATCACATGACCGGTCCTTTTGCAATATTTGCAAACCAGTTTCTTGCGACAATTTTTGGCAATATGTCCAAAGCCTTTGCATTCATAACATTGAGTAAGCTTTGGAGTTGCCAAAAGAGCCGAGTCAGCAGGAAGAGGAGCAAGGAAGGCTTTGGGAGCTTCGGGTGCTTCCAGAATAGTGCGCTGTGAAGTGAGACGAAGTTCTTCGCGAAGGACTTCTTGGAAGCAAGTATCAAGATTGGCAGTATTCTCCCTGTTCATGAGCGCAGACCGAATAGATTCAAATTCAGGTCAGAGATGCATAAGAAACTGGCTGATGTGAGTTTCTTCTTGTAATTGGAGAGCCTCAGATAGAAATCCAGAAGAGACGGTTTGGATTAGCATGGAATCCCTTTCAGTCCACAGGGTGAGGAAACCATTAAAGTATTCCTGCACAGTTTTATCCCCTTGACTATATTTGGCAATTTCACTATCGAGATGAAATTTCCGGGCTTTATTGGTTTGATAGTAGATTTTCTTCAGATGAGCCCACATATCAGCTGCCGTGGTGTATGCTTGAAGAGCCACAGTAAGAGAGGGATCAATAGAGTTAAGGATCCAAGTGACTACTTTCGCATTTTCTTTCAACCAGTTGGCGAGACCTTTTGAGTCAGCAGTACTTGTAATCTGAGGCTTCGTTATGGATCCGTCAAGATAACCAAAAAGTCCCTGTCCTTCCACAAAGTTCCTCAAGTGGAAAGACCAGGAAATATAATTCTGCCCGTTAAATTTGATTGGGATAACATCGTATTTATCCATTGCAGAATATGAAGGAAGAAGGTCAACAAAGAGCAGCAGCACAACCAATCAACAATGGGAAAGGAGGAGAACAGCCAGCAGCAGCACAAGAAGTTTTAAAAACTAGCAATAGAGGTCGCAGTAGTTTCTGATGAAGAATCCAGCCACAAAAATCACAACACAGTGCATAAGTGTCCCAGACAGAGCCAGGCGACCATGAAATTTGGACCTGGATCTGTGCGTGGGCCCCACAGGATTGTCTAATCACAGATCAGGTTTGATCTCTGTAAAGTGGATCAAATTGACTTCCTTCAGTCCAAATCTGATGAGATTTGGAAAAGGATCCACAAATCTGGACGGTGGTGATGAAATCCTATTGAGAAAAACCGTCAGATGAGGAAGAGGTTGGAAACTACCTCAAAGGTGATGAAAAAATATCCAGAAAAATCACCAGAATTCCCAGAAAACCCAGTCGACCATTCCTGTATGCAAGGATGGAGGCTTCTTGACGATCGTCAGAAGTCCACAGTCGCAGACGATGAGCAGCGACGTCAGACGACCAGTTGTTAGTGGATCGATCAACACGTGGGGTCCATTAGAGGATCAGTGACCAGATCTGAGGTTGGGGATGGAAGGACACAGTATTTCCGCAACTCCAGGCCAAAGTCTTACTCAAAACGGATCAAAATCCACAAATTGGAACGGTTGTGATGAAAATTGTTGCACAAAACTGAAATATCACAAAATCAGGTGGATATCCTACCTCTGATGACCCAAAAATCTTGAAAAAATATTCATAAATAAGAGGAGAACCAGACGATCAATATGGGCTGCTTCTGCTGCTATGATGATGATGATCGCTGGTGGGCCACTTTTGATCTGAGATGATCAGGAACTATTATAAAGATGATTTTCACTCCAGGAAGAAGATCCAAGCCAGGAATAATGATTGGATTAATGAGAGAAGAAGATCAATGATAATTGATCATAACCTCGCTCTGATACCATGTAATTTTATGTAATAACATGAAGAAGAAAGAGACGAGAGTTGGAGAGAAACTGATGTCCACCAAGAGGATCGTCAGTGTTTTTATATTGTCATTATGCCCTAATCAAGGGCTTTAAACATGCTAATTAATACAATCATAATCAAGAATGAATCAATCTCCTAATCTATGTAAGGAAGTTGTACAGGGAAATTAGCAGCACTAAACTAGCAACAAAATCTAATCAATGATCCCACACGTGGGATTTGTATATATATACACCTATGTGGGCTGGGCCCGTGGGCCTAAGTGATCCGAAGCCCACACTATCTTCTACAAATCCTAGTTACAAAAAGTGCAAGGTTCATGTGAGAAACTCAGTTTAGACCTAGTTTCCTGTTAACAGGTTTTGTTATTGGTGAGGGTACTAGTTTGGTGGTAGAGAGTGAGAAAAAAAAGGCCTCTTTCTGTGTCTCGGTGTTGTGTACACATCTAGTTTCATTCATTCTGAGTTGAAAGTGAGTATTGACTCAAATCAGAAACATAAGGACGCTAATTTGAAGTGTGGGGTGCTAAATTTTCTATGAACAAGGGTAATTGGGTTTATAGTTTAACATAGACTCCAAGCAAAAGGGAGAAAGTTCTACATCCTCTATCCAACAATTACCTAGTTCCGTTAATCCAAATAGAAGAATTACACTGCGTTTGCTTTACGGCAAGAACACTAACTATAAGGCCTGGGCCTACTACGCTATAATGGACATCGCAAGGGGTAAGACTTGGTTACATTATTGAAATATTGAGGAACCACAAAAAAATAAAACAAAATAAAATGAAAGGGTTCTAAAACTTCTAGATTGGGTTTTTGAAAATATGTTGGTTATGAATTGGATTCTCAATTCAATGGAAGGTCTATGTGCTAGTTTTCGATATTGTGATGCCATGCAAGAGCGCTGAGACTCCATCAAGGCTCCTTATGCTCAAAAAAGGAATGACACTAGATTACTTGATTTGCATCCTTTGAACAAGGAAATTTGTCTATTGGGAATTATTATGTTGAATTCAGAACCCTGTGGCATGAATTGGCTTTATATTAGATTACCGAACTATGTTGAGGGAAAAATCAAGTGAAAGTACTAGAAGATCAACATATATTTGAACCTCTGGGTGTTGTAAATCATTATGAGACTTTGTGTTCACAACAGACTAGTCAAGATCCTCTACCTCCTACTAGAACAGTGGATGCGCTTCTTTAAGGATAGGAGAGTCAACAGAGAGTTATCAGTCAAGAACTTGTTACATTCATCCATTGATTATTCAGCTCTAGCAAGAAATAATACAGGCAGTGGTGGTAGAGGTCGTAGCCATGACGACAATCACAGAGACGTACTACGAAGTGGTGGACAAGGTTGCAGCCATGGTGGACAACCACTTTATTGATGCCCAAATACGGATACAGTTATGAACCCGGATACAAGGATTGAGAATACAACTCTGCGCTTTTGAAAATCTAGGACACAGATACGGAAATGGATGCCTTAATTTTTTCTTTAGATCATTTTTGAATTAATGAAATTATCTTTGTTTACGTTTTCCTTCTAACATCTTTTATGTGGAGTCAAAAGAAGGATATGAAATGATGGACTTAGTGAGTAAGATATCGTAAACTTATACCCTATAAGTATTGATGCATTATCAGTATCAAAATGAGTCTTGTATCGATCCAGCACAGATTCACTGGGCTTGTACAAGTATATGGGTATCATTGCTTTATTGTACATACTGTGGGAGATGCTCGCAAGCGTGTTGGGATCTCATGGGTAGGACCTATATTGCATCTAAAATCCAGTCGAGTCAAAAAAGTCTTCACAATCCAGATGATCAAAAGAAATCGGTTGAAAGAGGTGATAAGAAAAGTTTAGAGGATGACAGTCTTGATCTCATAATCCTATTTCTTTGGCACCTTCCGCACATAGTTTTGAAAATTGGAATTGTATCACCAATTGTTCATACCTATGAACCGAATCGAATCATGAATCGTAGGTTTTTTAATTTTCCTAATAAAAATAAAAATTAATTACAAACTAAAAAAGAAAAAAGTAGTTATTCATAACCATCCAATTTCCCATTTATAGCAATTAAATATAATGACAAATAAGTCTATTGTACAATCATATCAAGAACATCATGACACATATTAATACATATTAAATGATGTGTAAACAGTTTGATAAGTTTAAGGTATCAATATATATTTATTTATGTTTATCTTTAAATCAAAATATAAAAGTAAAAATAAAATCCAAACCATCAATCTTACAGAGTAGGATATTTCTTAAAGTTAAAAAGGTGTTCATGAAGAAAAAAAACAAAAAACAAATTAAAAGAAAGGTATCGACAAGCACCGTACGTAGAGTCGACTGCTTAAATTAAATGCATGATCTTTATTTGTCTTTAAAACTTTCCCAAAGTCATGAATACTCTTAATAGGTTTTGTTAACTGATGATGCACAAATTGGCTTTGCACACCACCTGTCAAGTAATTGGTAATTAATGCAGTAATTAAAGTAGAGAGAGAAGACGAAAGTTATAGTGGTTCGGTCAATGTGACCTACGTCCACTTTTGAATGGCTAGGGTTGCCGGGTATTTGATTATTTCAAGGGTGTCGGGAGAGCAGAGAGTACAAGCTTTGAGAGGGGGAGGAGAGTTGTGCTCAAGTGTCTGTCTCATGCCCCCCAAGTGTTGGTGGGGCTTACAATTTATAGTCACCCCCTAACAGATTGGGGCGACTTTACAGCAACTAAGTAACCATTTCGGTGGAGCTCACGGATTCTTCTCAACAGGTGAGGTAGTTAAGGTGCTCTCCACGAGACTTGGTAAAAGATGAGATGAGGGTTGACTATTTCCAAGGCGGTGAGGGTGAGGCTCCCGGATGCTCTCTTGATGACGTGGCCAGGCTTATGGGTTTCTTTGGGCCTGGACCTTATTGGGCTAACCGGGTCTTGTAACATGAGTTGGGCCCTTGGGCTTGGCCCATCATTAACTACTAAATAACTTTTAGAAGTAAAAATGCTAAAAGAAAGAAAGAATGAAAAAAGAAAAAAGGCAAAAGTTTATTAATATTAATTTAGTGGTTGTAGCTATTCTCGTTTTGCCGAATCACTAGAATCATAAGATTCAATGAAATGAGGATCGAATCATAAGATCCACACCTGAATCGTAAGATTCCTCTGTAAATGGGATTCATTGCATAGATACGAATCGTTTTCCTCGAGATTCGGGACACGAATTATACGATTTTGATAACTATCGACTTCCACTTGGGTTTTTGAAACTATATACTTCCACTTAGGTTTTCAATTCAGGTGCCAGTGCCAGGTATGACACATGCCATGTCAAAATTGCTAATGGTAGCTTTCACACAAGTAACTGGTGAAGTAACTACTAATGTTCTACCTAATTTATCACTGTTTTTGCATGTTCCATAACTTTCATTTAATTTTTTTTTTTGTGAGCTCTCAAATGAAAACCCACAACTGTATTTTTTTTAATGATTGCATTTATAAAAGAAAACTATACAACGTGGGAGAGGTATATTGTAACAAAGAAGGCATGAAGCCAAACCCCAAAAAGCAAAAGGCCTCCAACCCCATCCCCAAAAACAAGACAAAAACTACAAACGGAACATGTTAATAGAAAGACTAGGAAGAGATGCGCCCTCCTTAGTAAGGAAATCAGCTTCTAAATTAGCACTTCAAAGAATGTGGGAGAAGGTAACTTGGAGGCTTTTAGCAAGATCCAAAATCTCATCCACCACACTTGCCAGCTTCCAATGGGCTTTTGCAGAAGCTTTGGCCCATTAAATAGCACAAAAAGAGTCCCCTTCCACGATAAGGTTAGGGAGATTCAGATGGAGAGCTTCTCTAAGGCCAGTTCTGATTGCCAATAATTCTACCTGATTGGTAGAGCACACCCCAGCAGGCCCTAAGAAAGAAAGAACAGGTGACCCCAAACTATTACAAATGATTCCACCCAACCCAGCCAGACCTGGAGTACCCATGGCACGACCGTCGAAGTTTAACTTAAAGCCCTGAGGGGGAGGGGGAATCCATCTTTGAACGCTAGGAGGAGAGGTCGGGGAGGAGAAGGCCACTTCTTTCCAATTTCTCATAACTACATCTATAGAGATCCTTTTGAATGAGGGAAAAGAAAAGACCCAAGAAGCAGTATGGTATGCAATCTTGTCCCTCAGACAATCCTTGGCTAACGTTTTATCATTAAAGCATCTATTGTTCCTCTCTTTCCAAATTACCCAAATTGTTGCCAAGAAAGAAGTCCTCCACATTATGGACCCTTACTGGAACCCGCCCCCAACTTCCAAGCCTCAAAGAGATGAGAGAAATGGGATGGAATGACTCCACTCATATCAAACCAACTGTAGGCATAATTCCAAAGGCC
Organism: Umbellularia californica; assembly: GCA_028538565.1. Lineage (NCBI taxonomy): Eukaryota > Viridiplantae > Streptophyta > Magnoliopsida > Laurales > Lauraceae > Umbellularia > Umbellularia californica. Next base: position 20,887,621 of record JAPQWN010000010.1, read on the forward strand.
TTGGGCCACACTACATTTCAGAAAACGATGGTCAACTGATTTTGCATCCTTCAAGTGCATGGGACAGGCATTGAAAATTTTTATATTCCGACACCTAAGATTATCCATGGTCAAGGTCCCACCATGCAAAGCTATCCAAGTGAAGGCAAGGACACTAGGAGGAGCCTTAAACTTCCACAACAGCGAAATAGGAGAGGCATTGGAATCATCCCTATTGAAAGTAGCATGTGGAAAGAGCTGAAACTACTGTGAGGATTGAAGACCATGAGATACCACAAAGTGATTCTTTTCACTACCTTAGCTCTATAATCAGCAAGTATGTGGAGATTGATGAAGATGTCGAACATAGGATAAAAACGGGATAGTTGAAGTGGAGACTTACTTCTGGAATGCTTTGCGAACGACGAATGCCAACAAGATTAAAGGAAAGATATTATAAGACAGTGATTAGACCAGCTATGACCTATGGAGCAGAATGTTGGCCAATCAAGAAGCGAAATATGCACAAAATGGATGTAGTAGAGATGAGAATGTTGAGGTGGATGTGTGGTAAAACTAAGAAAGATAAAATTAGAAATGACTACTTTCGAGAGCATTTAAGGGTAGCAAAACAATAACGGATAAAATTAGAGAAACCCGTTTGAGATTGTTTAGGCACGTTCAACGTAGGCCGTCAATGGCGCCGATAAGGAAAAGTTTGGCTATTAAGGTTGATGGCCCACCAATGGGAAAGGGCAGGCCAAAGAGGACATGGATTGATGTAGTAAAATAGCTACGAAGAAGTGTAATTTATCTAAGGATTTGACTCGAGATAGATCGGAGTGGAGAAATAGAATTCGTGTAGCCGACACCCAACATAGTTGGGACAAGGCCTTGATGATGAGAAACGGCAGAATGTGTATTTGGCGAATTTGGGTTCGTCCATGGTACTATGGATGATTAGATTAAAGTTTTGAGTTTAGACACTGACTGCCAACCAAGAATTATTGTTTATCATAATGACCGATGTTTGAGGTTTTCTTGGTCTTGTTACTATTTTAGAGTGCATATCTATGATTTGTTGTAGCTTGTATAAGGATCGATTATCTTTTAATGAAATTATAGGAGTAGGATTGCACTCAATTATAGGACTGATGAAACCTTGAGAATGATGTTGAGGCATGATCTTGATCGGCCACTATGTAGAGAATTCTAAACTTGGGTTTTCATTCATTAAAAAGGGGTTTTGGGTGAACTTGAGGATTACAGACCTATCCATGATGGAATTGGTTTTACTTTATGTATAATTGTATGTTTCAGATTCTATGTTTCATCCCATGCTTTGGAGATAATTTTCTTAAATGTAGGCATGAGATTTCACTTACTATCCCTGAATGCATGTGGGAGTTACGGATTGCATAACTAAGAATACATTCAGAAATATTTATCAATTATGAATATCCAACATGTCCTTATTATGAACTATGAGAAGTTATACCATGAGAAGAACCTGAATCGACGATGTAAATTAGAGAACTACATCAAGTCTTCATGGAATAATGGAATGAGTATGCTGGTCGTACCCCAAGGGATGAACCAATGGGTCGGCCATATTGATTATGATACTCCTACAGGTGTGGGGCAGGACTTGACATGGAGACTCTGCGAACGAGAGATCCAACATGAGTTCTTTGGGAAATTGAATAGATATTCTGACCGTATTCTACTAGGGTGAACCAATGGGATCAATGAATTGGAAAGGTAATTCCTACTACATTGAAGTAGGACTTAACATGTAGACCAAGTGGAAAGGGGTTCCTAAAGAGATAAACCTGCATAAGAATACAATTACGACAATCCTCAAATCTGAAATGGTATAAAACAGCAGCCTAAATAATGTATTTGATGTGTTTGATGAATTGTTGCATACTAAATAATCACCCCTTTTGATCATATAAGGGGTTGTTTATAACATGCTTTATAGACACCATGCTGAAACCCTAAAGCTGTTTATGTGATGAAAAATCAGAATTTAATGGAGATATGAACAATGCCTACATAAACAGGTACCAATTCTGGATCGGAGTGGGGCGTAGATGAAACCCGGTATTATGTGGGACTGGTCATATACCGTAACCTGAATGAAGATTGCATTCTTACACGGCATGGCATGATAGAATTTCTATTTGATATTAAGAATTCACTCAACTCATGAAATTTAAGGAATTGAAATTAGAGGACCATACCACTAGCATAGTACGGAGTGACATGACCGTACTATGGTCGCAATAGATGAGTGCTCACTCTTTTGATTATGTGATTTAAATTGATTATGAACCCTATGTGGGTGTGGAGCAATAAGGTGGGACAGGGATTGATATTGTTGATCGATTGATTTACTTCCCTTATGGGAGTGTATGACTGATATTGATGATTGATTGATTTACTTCCCTCGTGGGAGTGTTTGATTGATTGCTTCCCTCGTGGGAGTGTTTGATTGATTGCTTCCCTTGTGGGAGTGTCTGATTTTGATTTGCTTCCCTTGTGGAAGTGTCCGATTGATAATTCTTCCTTTCGGGAAAGGTGTGATGATTGATATTTCTCCCGTTGGGGAGTGGTCGATTCAACTGGTGAGATGATGCAGATAAGGACTCTATTAAGAAGATAAGATATTAATGAATGCCATAAGACACCTTCATAACTGGTATCATTCACTCATACTCGTGCAACTCTCATGCATTGCATCTTTAAATTAATGGACTGTGATTTATTTATATTTTCAATTTAGAAATTCTACTCACCAATTGTACTGACAAGTGGTTCGCCCCACTTTAGGTTAGAAGAATGTGGATGAGCAAGTGGACTGTAATGATCAATCTATAGCTTTCGACATCTACGCCTGAGAGTGGAAGGAAACTTCTGAGTAGTTTTGAGGAATTAGCCTTATTTAAACATAATTTATTTATTTCCAGCAAGTTAAAATTTTAATTAGCTATGATTCTTTTATTAGATTAGTACATTTTGTTTAGTATTGGAGTTATTGTTAAAGATATGGAATTAGTTAAGATAAATGCCTAAACCTTCATGTGATATATTGCTTTAACCTATGCGTGGTATATGGAAATGTTACACTTATAATCACATCCCGGAATCCGCTTGGGCCCAGGATTTCAGGGCGTGAACATTATCTTCCTCAAATTTCACCCTCATTTTTATTTTATTTCATTATTAATATTTTTTGGGGTGTGTGTTAAGAATTGACACACAAAGAGATAATCCTCCAAGGACCGAGTAAAGGACTTCATTCAATAGAATGTAGTCATATCAATAAAGCTGCCACACCTCAAGTCTTTCTACACACCTGCATTAGCGACTACACCACCCTACTTCGGACAAAGTTCCCTTGGTACACATCTAGTCATGGTCTTCCTTCTAAAAAAGATTTGAATAAATAGGTTGTATGCTTATCTAGCAGATGAGCACAAGCGAAAGGTTGCCATTTACTCTTTTACCTATTAGTCTATAAAACCCAATAGTGGATTCATATATACTTCTTTTAAATCACCATGCAAGAAAGCTTTTGTGACCAAGGATGAAAATAGCGGTAGCAGTGCGCGTAGCAGCCCGCCACCAAAATGCTACATAGCGGTGTAGCAACGCGTTTTGAAAAAATCGTCAAAAAAAAATCTGAAAAAAATTCTCGAAAATCCAGAATATTGGAAAATGATAGAAAATGTGTTCTTTTTGCAAAAGTAACTAAGATAAAGGGGAGTAGCGGTCCCTTTATTGTATGAGGCCCCGTATCATTAACGCTGAATAAATAGAGTGAACAATAAGAGTTAGGTCATAGGAATTCAATAGCAAACAACAAGAATGAACTTTGGTGGTAAAGGACCCGTTTTGATATTTGGTTAAGGCCCTATTTCCTATTAATTAGAGTGGACTTTGGTTGGGCCTTATGTCCTATTAAAGTAGCCTATGTTTAGTTAGTGTGAAATTGGCTGCACTTTATTTTAAATAGGTTTGAAAGTTGGCTATAACACTATTCCCAATTAGAGTGAAAATTTGACTAAAGGTGTCAATTTCGATTAAGTAATATTTAGCTACGACATGACTTTTTTCTTTTAACGTTAATGCCTCGTTGTGAAGCCCACCAATGGTTACATCATGTTCTTCAGTTTTTATTGCTTTGGATGTCCACATTTAATTTTTTCAATGTTTTTTTTAGTGAATGGATTTTACATTTAATTTTTTGAACGTGTTATTTTTTGGTGGATGGATTTTTAATGGCTTTTGAATGGCCAATGTCATTTTCATTTCATTTGTGCCGATGTGTGCAGCCCGATAAGGGCATTTGCTGCCCTAGCTTCAACTTAAATAGAAAAAGGGAAACGAAAGAGAATGGAGGGAAAGAGAATGAGTAGAAGCTGCAGCCGATGCTACCTGCGATGTTGCCGCTGTGACGATGCTGTCGCGACGCTGCTGCTGGTGCCTCCACGCATCAGGTATGTCCTCTAAAACTCATCTCTCTTTTTTTCTTTTTTCCTTTCTTCCTCTGTCTCCTTTTTTTCTGTTGTTTGTTCAATCAGTGATTCAGTGGAGCAAACAAGAGGGAGGGGGGTGGCGGGGGTGCTGGGGGGTTATTTAAAACCCCAACCGCCACGTAGCGGGCGCCACAGTTTGTGGTGGCCCGTAGCGTACGCTACCCGATAAATGCTATGTATCGTGGTGGCCACTACCACCACAGCCAATATATCGGCCACTACGGTACACAACGGGCGATATTTTCATCCATGTTTGTGACATTAGTTCATGCAGAAGCCATGAGAGATTCGCTACTAAGGCAATATTACTCTGACAGAGTTGAATTTGCAATTGGAGAAAACATCTCCAAGTAATCGACGATATAAGACAGTGTGAATCCAGTTGCCACTAATCTTGCCTTGTACCTTTGGATTGAACCGTTTGGCTTATGCTTGAGTGCAAAGATCCACTTCCAACCTACTATATTTCCCATTTGGAACATCAAACAACTGCCAAGCACCATTCTTTTCAAATGCCTACAAGTCACTAATTATAGCAGCCTTCCACCTAGAGTGTATTAATGCCTCAAAAACATGTTTAGGTTTGCATTCAGATGGCAACTAGGTAACAAAAGAACAAAAGGAGAAAAACGGTCATTGGAAATAAAGTTCCATATAGGATGTTTTGTAACACAAGACCATGTACCCTTACACAATGCAATTAGATGATCAAGATTGAATCATCAGGTTAAGATGGATTACCTGTAGGTATGCATTCAGATGGCAACTGGGTAACAAAAGAACAAAAGAAAGGACAAAAATGGTCATAGGAAATAAAGTTCCAAATAGGATGTTTGGTAACACAAGACCATGTACCCTTACACAATGCAATGAGATGATCAAGATTTAAATCATCAGGTTAAGATAGATTACCTGTAGGTATGTCTAAGTTCAAGACTTCTGTTAATGAAATGCCAAATGAGAACAATGGTCCTGTTTTCTATTTCTTGCTAGAATACACCTCCAGCGGCCTCTCCGGAGTTTCTGATGAATCGTCTTTCTTTGAAGTCTAGTATTGTTGAACACTGTCTTCAACAATGGGCAATGGATAAATGGTGGATGCACTGACTGAACTAATGGAAGAATTGCCCCTCGGTTGTCCATCTCATGAAAATTTTCACTCGTGTAGAATAATAGGGTACATTCACATGAAATGTTCCATACATAGTAACAAACAATTTTCCACTCTTTCCAGGAAGATCACTTGTACCCATTTTGTTAAGTTGGAATTCAACAAATATACACTTTACCGCCTTAGAATGTAATTTCTCTTGATGCTATCTTGGACTATGTCAAAACACGTACATTGAAAATCTTCAGGTCGAACTGGAGACACTAGAGCAGGATATAAGACATGTTTTGGATTTTTTCTCCTCCAAAACAACACATGATGGTATATGTTTTCTTAAGAAAGATGCAATTAGTACAGCACTGACCAACAAGATTTTGGAACATCCATCTCAAATAATAAATCTTGCCACGTCCAACAAGTGTTGATTGTTTGACAGGCCCATTTTGCTCTGGAGAATAAGGACACAATGTTTGAGATTCTATTGCATTTTCTAACAAATATCATTGAAATCTACTCTAGATTACTCTCTTCCATTGTCTAATCTCAATCCTTTAATTTTTCCATCAAATCTTATGCAAACCACTTTGTGAAAGTTTGAAAGCTAAAAAAGATAGGGTACAACTATGTACATCTACTAGCGCCGTAAATGAAGAAACAAACTAACAAATCCATTATAATCTAATAAGTTGTAAAAATAATTTTTCATTTTGCTCTAGTAAATACTCACGCGCTGACGCACCCATACAAGCACATGCTAACCAAGTCTCTAACAAAAGGGCCACAACTAGGGATCAATATCTAGTTGTTTCTATGGAGAGAAAGGTGTCACACCATTCAACTGTCAATGGATCAGATTGTAAAAAGAACTTCTTCCATTGTACACTGGACACTATAAAAGGATGGGCACCACAAGTGAGTAAAATATAGAAAAAGAGAGACCTGAAATACTCTTGAGGATCTTATTTCTCCGTCAAGGAAGCAAAGAAACATTATTCCTCTAATTTCAACACTTTAACAAGTAAATAAGGATTCACAAGTCTAAAATGAGAAATGTGGGTTGTGGAGGCGCCAAACAAGTGCAATCTTGTCCCAAGACATAGGACGGCATTTTAAGAGAACAAAAATGACGAGGTAACCCATCAGTCAATTGGCTAGATAAAAAGAAGAAAAACAACATGTAAATAAAGAAGATCAAGTGTTCAAAAAATGCATAAAAATTTGGTAGGTCTCCTCCAAGTAGAAAAAGACCACTACCCAAGTTATATCTACAAACTATTAGACATAAGAAATCGCTAATATTATTATACATTCGCCTTTATGATACATCATCATCAAAGCTTTTTCCCAACTACGTTGTAGTCAGCTGCATGAATTCTATTTCCCCATTCCTATCTATCTTGGGCCAAATCCTTGAATAAGTTGCATTTCTTCATATCCAACCTTATTACTTCCATCAATATCCTCTTCGACCTACCTTTTGTCCTTGGAGAGCCATCAACTTATATAAAAAAAACTTTTCCTCACCGATGACGTTGCTAGCCTACGTTGGACATGTCCAAACCATCTCAAACAGTCTCTCTTAATTAATCACCTATTCATGCTACCCCTAAATTCTCTCGAAAGCGCTCATTTCTGATTTTATCCTTCCTAGTTTTACCACATATCTAGTTCAACATTCTCATCTCTGCTACATTCATTTTATGCATGTCTTGCTTTTTGTCTAGCCAACATTTTGCTCTATATGTCATAGCTAGACTAATCATTGTTTTGTAAAAAATTTCATTCAATCTTGCTAGTACGCGTTGATCACAAATCACTCCAAAAGTAAATCTCCACCTCAGTCATCCCCCCTTTTATCCTATGTTCGACATCATCCCCAATCTCTCCATCCTTGCTAGTTATCGAACCAAAGTATTAGAATGGATCTCTTTGTGGTATCTCTTAAGCTCCAATTCTCACATGCACTTCCTCTCTATGCACATCCCCAACAAAGTTGGAATTCATATAATCTATCTTTGAACAACTTATTTTAAAGTTATTAGATTTTTAAAGCCTACCGCAATCTCTCAAGTTTCAATTTCACAGCATCTCTCAATTAATCCACCAACACCATCAATATCAGCATAATTATAAAAATGTCCCGACATCATGATATTTACCTAAAGCAATATTCTCTTGATAAGGTCATGTTACTTTTATCAAAAAAAAAAAAAAAAAAAATTGAAAATACCACAAGAAGATCACAATAATATCTTAAACAAACATGAAAAAATAATTTTGGGAAAACTATAATAAATTTTTGTATAGAAGTACTTTATAGATGTTTCATATTATTTATTTATTTTCATAATTTAAGAATTAATCTGTTCCCCACAAACATATATAGATTCTGTAAAAAATACATATATATATATATATCCCAATTTTTTTTCCATGGACGATCATTTCCCAAAACCAATATTTGTGACCGTAATATGATATAAGAAAGCTGAGGCATGCTTATATTTACATTCAAAAACTCATCAAAAATCAAGAATGTGAATCCCGGATAGCATGTAAAGGATTTAACAACCCAACAATTTCCATCTACATTCCTCCTCTACTAACTACCCAATTTATAATAGTTTCAAACTCATGACAAGTCGGCAAATTCGACATCTATAAGATGGGTGTTCCAAGTTCTCCATTTACATTCATCTATCCGTCTTACTTTCAGACTAGTGAATCAAAAATCATGACGTGTGAATTTCTTCATGATTTGGGAACATAGAAGAAGTATGCAAAAGGCCCAATTGATGTAGAGACTCACCAGACTGATTTGCTGGTATGCTGTGCTGATATGTTGTAAGCTTGGAAAGAAGGCCCAGTTCCAATATTGAGACTCTTTGAGAGGGAGACCTAAACTTCAGTCTCTCTCGCTCTTTCTTCGTCCACGAATATTCGGTGGCTCGGGAAGTCTAAGCAGCTTTTGCTTTCTAATTTATATATTAATGGCTAGGAGAAGCGCACGGGGGTCTTTCAGATGGCGTTGGAGTGTCCGACCTCACCCGGTGCCATTAGCCTGGGTCGGGCCCACCGAGGAGTATGGGTATGGATTAGGGCTGGAAATCCAGAGGGATCCAGCCGGCCCAACCCACAAAAATGAGGGCCCTTTCTCTTGTACAAAAGCCCAGGATAGGGTAGGGCGTTTAAAAACCTACCACTTTTAGGGCGGGGTTAGGTAAAGAATCAGAATATTCTCAGGTTTTTGGGGATCAAACCCTGTAAACCAAGAATGATGAAAGGTTTAATTTTGAAATATGCAACTTCTGAAATCCGTCTCATACTTGTCATTCTTGTCACTTCTAGCACTATCAGTCTCATACTAGTCATAGGAAGGCTTGATTGTAAACGAACTCTTACATAGTCAACTCAATTCTTGCTCCTTCTAACCACTCAAATAGCATAAAAATCCACATCAACTTCGTCTAATCAGCTGTACTACACGGAAATCTGGCGACAAAATCTTGAGAATAACCCGAAAACTCTGCAACACTTTGGACTTTACTTCATAAAATTCCCAAGTTCTTGCACACTACACGGGTTTTCTAGCTTATAAGATCCTACGTCTCCACAAAATCCATCAATCATCTGGCTCTTAAGACAATCTCTTATTCCAAAGGAGCTGTGTCAATCACAAAATCTTCACTATCAAATGGTTAGACAAGGATCAAATCTGTAGTTAACTACTCCTTTGGTTTGTTGAAACAGGCTTCGCGTTCATCCAATCCACGCAAATAACACTTCCTTTTGGATCAACCTTGCTAACGAAACTACAATAGTTGAAAATCCTCTCAAAAAATCCCGATGGTAGCTCGCAAATCTCGAGAAACTCAAGACTTCTGGCACTTCTGCAAACTTTTCAGATCAATCCTCGCCTCGGTCTTTGCAAAATCAACCAAAAATCTTACTTAAAAACTGTTCCGACAGAGAAAAACGGCTCAAATGAACAGAAATATCGCGCTTGTTCACCTTAGCATCCCTCATGACGATCCTCAAACAGCTGCAAAGGGTCTTTAAATGTTGTTCAACCTTTTCATGGAGCAACAAAATTGCGTATCTTCTGCCAATAGTACAACAAATGCGTCGGGCAATTAGAAATCTACTAAAGTCTTTCTAAAATTGAGCATCTACTCCAAGAAACGGTCTCTAACAACAAAATGAGCGCGAAAGTGGATTTGGAGACATTAAATTCTCCCCCACTAGAGGGATTTGGTCCTCCAAATTCTCTAACAAAAGAAGAGGAGAGAGGACAGAAAATGTCTCCCCCACTAGAGGAAAGGTCATGGTCGGTGCAAACAACCCGAACCCACAAGAACGACGTCTATCAAAAGACTGACGACTTCTCACCACTTTCTAAGTTTCTATAGTGTTTTATATTTGTAGAAACTAGTCCCACTCTGATACCAATCTGTCACGACCCAAAATGGGGGTAGGATTAAGGGGCCGTGATTACGGGGATTACTGTAGCATAATCTTACTTTTTCCCCAGGATCCGCGTTGGTGAGAATTACAAAATCCATCACCGTTATGGAACATTTAGCGGAAGCTTGCAATGCGTTTCAACCTGAAGTCTGGAGCTCATCGAATTACGTGTTGCATCACTAATATCTTACTAGCTGAATCATACTGTCCAATACAACACCAAACTGGTATAGCATAAACAGAATATACGCATAGCTTGACAAGTAAATAGGAGATTTCATTCCCATAATTCAAGTTAGAAATTACAGAAGATGTATTAATTACATTCTCCGAAATAAAAGCCAACAGAGGTCAGTCAAACAAAATACAAAACCCAAAATAATACTCATTGGTATTTCGCGTCTCATGTGCAAGGAACGGAGTCGACATGACAACCTTTGCCCCTCAATCACACGTCACATACGGCTCAGCAACCGCCTCCTCAGAAACTATACTAGGGGACAGGTTAGGAAATCATACCTACACACCAAATGCAGATCAAACAAATTGCCTGGCAAGTATCCAAAATGAAAAGCATAGTTTGCAGCTACAAAGCAGAATACATAAGACATGTTAATTAAATAGAGGTCAGCTAATAGTATGTCTAGGCAAAGTCGGTGCAGCATGATTAAAATAACATAATCGATGATAACAAAAAGTATTCCACATTCCAATTGGCAATCACGTCGTTTTATCCTAAAAAGGGGAGCATTTTCCAACCCTAAATGATCAGGCTGATAGTACCTTAAATTCACCTAGGATAGGTCCCTGTCACGGGGGTTCTTGGTCTGCCCCGGGTAGGGTAGGTACACTGATGACACAGGTCACACATAAGACTACAAACTACAAACTGAAAGTCCAAGATCCGAACCCTGGAGGGAGGGTGAATAGAGTGAGCTCAAAAACCTAGACCAATTTTAATTTTCTAATGCCAATTATGCTTTGGAAATTAATTAACTTGACTACAAGTGAAGTTTCTAAGTTACACATGAACAAGTAAAGAAACTATGTAATCATTCAACAATGGAATTAATAAAGAAACATTAAGCATATGAGCATCATCCACACATTAAAAGATCAACCACTATAACAACCAAATTTATAGCAGTTCGGTGAATCATACTTACACCCACTCCCGATTTCCCAACAGGATTTTTCACTATTTCAACTTGAGGTTTAGGCTCACCTCTAACCTTACAATTACATATGCCTTTAAAAGGCTTAACATTAACCTTAAAAACCACTTATGCTTTTCTAAGACTTAGCAATAACCTTTACAATAAAATATTTTTATCTCAATTTTTATGCCTAAGAATGCACAAGAAGAGATGCAATTAAGTACATATTGATGCCTCTTAACATAGGCTAATATAAAAGTGAAAACTCAATTTAAGACATATGCATGAAGGATGCAAAGATTCATAAATGAAGCATATGCTTGAAAGCCTATATCTCTTTTTGAAATTAAATACTCATAAATGATGCAAACGTAAAAGCCATAAATGAGAGATAGTGTGATTTAAATGATGTACACATATTTTGGAATGAGGAACAAACTAATTTTAGAAAACTCAATCAACTCTAGCATGTTTGTTCACAACTTAAATTTGATAACATGAGTAAATCTATTCAAATATTAAAGTCAAATCACTAAGCATGTTTAAAATCAAAGCATATTACACAACTAGCATTTGAACATGTTAACTGAACATTAAATCATGCCATAATTGAAAACAAAGTTTTAAAGACTAGCATGAATTAATTTTGAGATAAAGAGAGCAAACCCATTTGAAGAATCAAATGTTGAAATCCATAGATTTGCCCTCCTAGCCTTCCTCTAGCTTAGCCTAGCTCTCCACATTCCTCGGCCCTCAAATGACTCAAAAGGGTGGTTCAAATCCCAAGGAATGTTCTTTTATACAGAAACATCAATTCTAATAGCTAGTTCACGGCTAGCTGTGCCTCTGACAGTCGGAAAATGGCTAGTTTACAATGGTCATATTTTTCTCTACGGCTAGCTCACGGTGAGCCTTAGCCTACTGCACGGTTAGCCGTGAGGTAACCGTAAAACTGCCATTTTCCAGTGTTTTTTAGATTAGAAAATGATTTTATAAGTGGGAATTTTGGCCATCGAAGTCATGCTTCATTTTTCATGTTTAAATCAATCGATACGTGAATTAAAAATGCTTAAGATGATTTGAAAATCTAGTTTTTAAAATTAACGCATCCAAGTTTAAAATGGAGTTTCAAAATGTGATGCAAAATATGTTTATGCATGAATGTTAAAAATTCATTTTATAAAACTTTTGAAACTAAATTTAAAAGATTAAATCATGCATAAAGATCGAGTCTTAACTTACATGATGCAAAACATGAAAACTTAAATAAAAATGCATGGAGATTCCAATATTAAAAAGTATGAGTGCATGAGAGATCAATCTATAATTAAAATGAATGCATCCAATCAAATTGCAATAAATGAAAATCCCAACACAAACTGCAGCGAGCAATATATACATATCCATATATAATAAATGCTAGAAAAATGGCTTGGTGGTGTCGACTCCAGGGTTAATGCCGAATGCAGGGTTCAGTGCTTGATCGGGACTTAATGAGTAATTTGGTTACTCAAGAGATGTATGTGTAAGTACGGAGGTCGACATTCGATTAAAATGCTAAAAATGGAAAACAATGCTTTATATGGTCTCAATTAATTAGATGATGTAATAAATTGATTTATTATTTATTTGTCAATATAATCATGATTTCCTTTCATGAGATGAATGGTGTTATATTACATATTTGCACTTAACCAATATGAATAACATGATGGTTCATGAGAAGGAGTACCGGAGTCCACAAGTATATTAGATGTAATCCATGTGTATGGATGAGATCCACATATGGGAGACATGTGTCGCAAATCTTATACTTAAATATCTTCACAACCAGTGATGAGATTGGGCATCTCATCTGACAAGGTTGCAGCACTTTGATCATTATGAGATAGTGTGATTTGTCTCGATCATCAGAATGTAAAATTCTGGATCATTGTGTTGGTACATTAGATGTATTGAAGGACCATGAGAAGCACCTTATGAACACTATAGTTACTTTAAGGTCTACTCTTATAATTCCCTAGCAATAGACTTATAATCGTGAGACATTAATGAACCCAAGTTTTTGTCTATTCATTTGCTTTGAGTCACCAATGAGTGAGGCCAATTGTAGGCCAACACCTCGGTGTCTTGGGCATGTGGTAATAGAACTGTGGGAACATTCAATGGATTTATCATTAATAAATGCTCACCCATTTCAATTAAGAGTTAATTGGTTAGGTACTGATGATTACTATAATTAATTGGGTCTTAAGGATAATAAGATATGGATCCAATTTGGTGGATAGGACCAATATATCTATGAATATGGATGGAGAGGCCTACTTGTGGTCATAAGGAAGTTCAGGTTCTTCTTGTAATTTATTCCTAAGACTAGAGTTCAATTGCATTTATGTAGTGGAGTTATTTACAATTAACTGTGGGCCTGGATTGCACATGAGATGTGGGGTTGCGGTATCCCAGTTGGAGCCAGCTTTCTATGAAATCCTTAGTGGTCCCCACGCTAACCCAAGTTATTAGAAAGTTACTAATTCTACTTGAACTCTAAAAGGAAAGGAAATAGAAAGTTACTAATCATATTTGAAGTGAGACTTCTAATTGTGATATTATTAAGTTACTAATTCTTAATGGAAGTGAGACTTCTATTTTAATTAGTTAAGAAGAGTTGCTTAAGTACTATAAATAAGGAGAGAGAGGCTTGGACGTACCTGTGCTTTATTCCCTGGGGATTCACGCCCAAGAGCCTTTGTGTAAGTGTTGCACATGCCCCGTCTCTTATTTCTCTTCTAGTTTCTCTTCTGGATTCCTTAGAGTTTCTAGTAGGTTCCCTTTGTGTTAGACCCCGACCCAGACCAACTCGATTAGTACTAATTAAGTGAGCGATTAGTCTTAAGTGAGTCTTAGTACTAGTTGGGTTAGAATGTGATTAGACTTAGTCTGGATTATAGCTTGGAGATTTTGAGGACGTTTAGTATGAGTCAGACACGCTCAGGGGCGCCCTGAGTACACGTGTAAGAGTGGGTTTCGTTCTAGACATCTTGTTTGATCGTGATTTTTATTTCTCTTGAATGGTTTTATTATTTGTGACAACTTTCGTTCTTAACTTGCATGCATTTGAGGCCCAAAAACCCAAGTTTTGGCCCAATAAGGGTAAATTTGACTATTCATGCTAAATCTGGGCACAATTTTCAAAGTCGTGAAACTATGTCAAAATTATACTTTTTCGAAACTAGATTTTTCGACGATCGTTTTGTCCTTCTTCGTCGTTTCCATCCGGGGTCCACAAGACCATGTTTTAAGCGTTTCTAGTTCAACTGCTTAGGGGACCCACTTCAGACACTATTTATAGTCTCTTACTCTCTCTCCTCATTCTTCTTCCCCATTTTCCTACACCGGTCTTGACCTAGAGTGGAGAGGAGAGAAAGCTTCTTCTCTTGGTCTTTTTCCCTTGGATCATCTAGCAAGAAGGCTCCATTCTCCGATTCAACTTCGTCATTCTTTTCCTCTCTTCGCAAGCTTCGATTGGACACGTTTTGGAGCCAAACCCCTTCCACTATTCATCATCTTCAACCTCCATTCTTCTTGTTTGGTGAGCAAAAGGTTAGAGCTTGGACCCATCTTTCCATTTGATGTTCTTTAGCTCACCAAGAGCTTGTTTATCATGATTTCAAACCCATTTTCGAAATGGGGGTTTGTAGTGGCCAAAATGGTGATTTTTGTGTGCTTTCTTTTGGGGGTTTTGTGTAGATTTCGTGGAGCTTCCATTCTTGTTGGATTTAGTGGAGTTTTTGCTTGGCTTTGGTTAGAGGCAAGTAAACTTTATAGGTTTTTCATGTACATTGTATTGTGGTTTCACTTCTTCCATTAAGACATGATTCTTATGCTTAAACCCATGAATGTATGTTATGTTTATGTTCTCTTTAAATCATGGGTTGAGTTCCTCTACTTGTGTTGTGGCTAATGACTTTTACAAGTTCTTAGAATCAAGTGGGTTTTGTAAGTTTTATGAATTTGTATGTGGAAATGCCTTGATGTTTCTCTTTGGAATTAATGGATTAATTGTGGATGGAATGCCTTGAAAATGTATGAAATCATCCCTTGGAAAGCATGTAGGCTTGGGGAGTGCAGGTGGTGAAAGTGTGGAAGTGAAGGAGGGAAGGAAGTTGTGAAAAATCTGAACAGAATGCACTGCCCGTGCCTGTCGTCAGCTTTCGGTCGACCGACAGATCGACCGACACCAGCCGAGATCCTGTCGGTCATCCATCGGTCGACCGACAGTTCTACGTCGGTTGACCGACAGGTGACCGAGGGTTTACCGACAGTTATTAAAAGAACTGCTTTTGAAGAAATTTTGCGGGAATGAAAACTAGACTATGCCTTAGACCTTCATTTGACATTGTGCACTTGAAATTCCTAAATGTACCTTACCTTCGGGGATACCAAGTTGTATAGAGTTTCGACGTTTGGGTTTTCAAGTCCACAAGGGTCAAAGATTTGGTCTTAGCCTATGCTTGATAGATTTATGTTTGGACTCTTATTTTGATGCTTCATGCATCCTCATGTTCTTGTTTGATTTTTCAAGTATAAGCTTGTATTTAAGACGTGTTTCAAGAATCGTGTTTCAAGAATAAAAAAGGGAATCATTTCTTAAGTTTGCTAAGCATTAATATTATGCTATTTTGCTAGTCTCGTCGTGTTGTGTTTTATAAATGATCTCCCTCTTGTTTTGTCGTGTTCTCGAACGTGTATTGCCGTGTTTTGTGCATTCATGATATAAGTGAATACCACTGAGCTTGGACTGCCCTTCTAGCTTGATCCACTACCTGGGGGTCCTTAAACATGTGGACTATCTGCAGACTAGTCGTGTATTATATTACACATCGTGCTTGTTCGTGGTCCGGTTCTGCGGCCGGATACCCCGTCTATGTGTGGCGTGGGATCGTGTTTCGTGTCGTGCTTGCTCTTGTTATCATGTATGACGGAGAAAGGATGAGCTCAATGTGGATTTATCTTTTCATGATATTATAAGTATTCATGCTAGTTTCGTAAACTTGAAACGTGTATTTAAGCCTTGAACCGTTTTAGCATTATTTTCTCTTATTCTTGCCTAAATTGTTTATTTGCCAAACCGTCGTGTTTGATGCTTGTTATTTTGGTGTCCAGGTGCAGGAGAGTTCACGCGTGACGAGGAGTGCTCGGAGGAGGCTGTTGAGCCACCCCTAGCACACGAGTGGCAGCCCAACGACGTCATCTAGACGCCGGTCGGGATCGTTATGTCTCGTTCACTTAGTTGGGAAATTCTTTTGGGATCCATTGTTGTATTGGCCTTTGTTGTCTTCTCTTGGTTTTGTAACTTGAATTAATATACTTTTGTTAAACATTGAAACGTTAATCATGCTAGGAATGCTTTGATGACATTCTCTTTCGATACCTTGTCTCGATATTATATATGTCTCTTGTATCTTCTTGTTTAAGATTGTGTGACATGTTTTTCTACACGCTTCCGCATATCTATTCGTGTGAGCTCGACCCGTGTCTTGGGATCCTCACCGCGGAAACCTGTGGGAAAAATAAATAAAACAGCGGTGGTGTGCTTTATGTCTTGGTTAATCATGCCGCCGCGCAGTCGCGGGCCCGGGCCTCGGTCCGGGGTCGCGACACTTTGGAGATCCCACCCATCTCCTTAAGAAAAGAGATCTGATACGAGACATAGCATGGAAAACAATTGGGTCTTAGAGATTCTGATTTGATTCGTGAAAGAGTTCATCATCAAAGAAAGAAATCAACTTCTCCATTAGAACACAAACCGAGCTCCAAAGGTATAATCTACTTCCTTGCATGTTATAGATTGTGTGGTTGCTTGTTAGGTGCTATTTATATCTTTTAGATAGAGTTTATTACTATTCATGGTTGATGAGTTTGAGGAATTGGATCCTGGATTGGGTTTTGTTGCCTTATGGATAGTTGACCCCTGTATTAAGTGGGTCAAAAGTTTTTGAAACCTATCCACGAGGCCCACCTACTTTCAACATACTGCACGGTTAGGCATGATGTAATCATAAAACTGCCATTTTCCAATGTTTTTTGGGTTTGAAAATGATTTTATAAGTGGGAATTTTGGCCATCGAAGTCATGCTTCATTTTTCATGTTTAAATCAATCAAGACATGAATTAAAAATGCTTAAGATGATTTGAAAATCTCATTTTTAAAATTAATGCATCTAATTTTAAAATGGAGTTTCAAAATGTGATGCAAAACATGTTTATGCATGAATTTTAAAAACTCATTTTATAAAAATTTTGAAACTAAATTTAAAAGATTAAATCATGCATAAAGATTGAGTCTTAACTTACATGATGCCAAACATGAAAACTTAAATAAAAATGCATGAAGATTTCAATATTAAAAAGTATGAGTGCATGAGAGATCAAGCTATAATTAAAATGAATGCATCCTATCAAATTGTAACAAATGAAAATCCTAACACAAACTGCAGCGAGCAATATATACATATCCACATATAATAAATGCTAGAAAAATGGCTTGGTGGTGTCGACTCCAAGATTAATGCTGAATGCAGGGTTCAGTGCTTGATCAGGACTTAACAAGTAATTAGGTTACTCAGGAAATGTATGTGTGAGTACAGAGGTCGACATACAATTAAAATGCTAAAAATGGAAAACAATGCTGATTTGGCTTTTAAAATTAAGTCGGACATAAAAAAGTAACCAAGTGAAATCGGGCTTTTAAAACAATATTTTCTAAGTCCGGGAAATTCTATAAAAAAAATGGGCAGCTATTTGGGTTGAAATAGGGGACCCAAAAGGGGTGGTAGAAGTCAAGGTGATCCGATTAACTCGGAAGGGCCAATTGAAATCTCGCACACTAACTGGGAAACCTTTAGGGATCAAGGTACATCCAATGGTCAAGCAGGGCGAGAATCGCACGCTAAGACCCAAGGAGTCCCATATGGCAAGACACTAGGGTCAAGTTTACAAGGTGCATGATAAAAATACGGAAAGTTTGATTAAAATAATCTCTATTCAGAGTGGCTGTTGGCTGCTGCCTGCAGAGTTACTGCAGGCTACTGTCACATCCCCCGAACCCGATTAGAGAAATAACCGGATCCGGGGAGTGAAATTTAGGACTAATTAAAATTTTTGTCCTTTAGGCCCAAAGATCGTAGGTCCACTGTGAGGATATAATATTTCAAGCTTCAAGCATAATAAAAATTTGCGGAATTCATAAAATCTTAGGCATATGGAATATCGACAATGGAATGATGAATCTCATTAAATGTTAAGTTTCAAAGGAATAAAAAAAAACTACAAAGTATTAAATTATTACAATGGCCAACCCAATAATCAAGGCCATTAAAACAATAGAAAGATGTCAATAATGTGGAAGGTCCAACGAGAACTAAAGAAAGAATGAATACAATCTAATGAAGTCCCCATGAATCTCTCTCGTTTCAGGATCGATGACGCTACTTTATGTCGGCATGCCACTCCTGTTCCTCCTCAGCTGGTTGGAGATCCTCTGGGATCTCCTCACCTGACTGCTCCTCATAGTAGTAGTCACCTGGGGTGTCTGCACACCAAGGAATAGAGTCAACGACATGTTTAGCAAAAGATAAGCAAAGTATAATCTAGCATGGCATGCATCAAGTATAGAATAATGACAAGTGTAATATCATGTGAATACAAGGAAAATAGAGCTATGCATAAAGCATGAATAATAATCGTGTGAGACAATGACAGAAATCCTTAACATCATCAAGTAATAACCACTATCCAAATAATGTAATGCAAGAAACAAGAGGGAGACTCTGAGGATGTCCAAGCCACCTCCCGAGGTATCAGTAACAATCTAGACCAGACTACTGATACCAAAGTCCAGCTCCAGTGGGATCCTAGCTCCCGGTCCTGGGAATAGCAGCACGGTCCTAGCATGCTCCCAGCTATTCAAAGCCATGGACGCCGTCCAAAGCCGACTGCCCACCCCGATGTCCGAGTAATCGACCCATCAATGAACCCCAATCTGTAGATGGCCGTGATATGCAATAAAACAAAGTGGTGTTGACACGAGAATAGACCAAGACAAGCAAGTCTGGCTAGCTTAATGCACACGACATGATCATAGGGATTATCTCATTTAAAAAAATACAAGACAAGTCAAACACCTGATAATCCCTTTCGTACTAGCCAGTCTTGTTTATCAATACATGACACAATGTTCCTACGATACACTCTAAGTCAGGTCCATATCTTAGTTCTACAAGAATTTATGTTTCATACTTAGTTAGGTGTTTTATGCCAAGAGAGTGTACAAAGAATAATAACAACGGATAAAATTCACAAGTCAAGGAGGAATTACGATCCAAACCTAGGCAAGTGGTGTCATCCCTGTACCCCACATGTTCTAGCGGAGTACGTGTGGAAATTGGATCAACGATGCTTCTAAGGAAATTCCTTGGTGTACAATCATGTTAAGCATCTATTAGAACAATTTCATACGCATTCAGTTAAACCATGTGTAATACACGAATACCTAGACAACCCATCGAAGCACACCAAGCCACGTGCTACGATTTTAACCCCATTAATGGTCAAATGAGAGTAGGTTCATGGTTTCCAATAACTAAAGCCCAAACCTAAGTTATTAGTCTCATTTTCAATAAAACATAAACTAAATCAATAATTAAAGTATTTGCATCACTTCCCGATCTCCGATAATGATGAAACTAGAACCATTGGATTCTACATCTCGAGAGCTTTCCACAAATATATTACATGTAGAAATCTAACAGGCGGATTAAAAGTTATAAGTCTCCGAAGTTTCCCTGTGCTATTAGAAAATTACCCTCCGATCGATCGGACTGTAATCAGTCTCAGTTAACAACACATCCGATTAATCGGTCTGCAGGTCCGATCGATCGGCACTGCAACCTGAACCCCGAGAAATGGTTTGTTCTCCCCTTTTCCTCCTGCCAGTCCATGGCTAACCTTCATAAAATGAGCCACCATGCTCCCCCAATCATCACATTCATCATTTCCACCATCTCCAACAAATTAAACACAACCTAGAATTACCAATTACAATCTTTTATTTAACCCAAAAGCCCCAAAAACCCAATCAGCATATTAATCCCAATCAATAAAAAAGCAGGCTTGGAATTAAGGTAATCTAACAAGAAAACATAGCCAATCAATAAGGAAAATACACACATGATCAATTATATAATGCAAATCTACTTGCCTCAACCAAGAAGAAGATTGGAAATTGGGAAAAACTTGAGGAGAAACCTTCTACCGCAGAAACCACCGATCTAACCAACTCAAAAGCAATCTAACACGTAAAAAAGAAGGGAAGGAAAAAGATCATGAACAACCTAAATCTAACCAAAAGAGAAGGTGATTGAAAAGATGAGGTTAAGAGAAACCTTACCAAAATAAGATCAATGGAGAGAGGAGATTGAGAAGATGAAAGTGAACGGTCCGGATCTTCGAGGTAATCTCTTCCTGAGGGAGTTCTGGGCTTGAAAAGATGAAGAGGAGGAAGAAGGGCTGCTGTAGCTTTCATTCATTGCAGAGATGAATAAAGAACTAGGGTTAATCTCTGTTTAAGAAGAGAGGGAGAGGAAAAAAACTGATTTGTCCTTAAGTGGGTCCAGTGAAGAAATGGACCACTTGAAGGGTTTGTAATCGTCGGATCACGATGAGCCAAGAGACAAAAACGATCAACACGATGAGACCTTTCCAATGAACCCAAAAGTCACAGCGATTAGAATTTTCGGAAAAACACTCAATTTTTCCTTAAATTGCAAGCTACCCCCTTGCTAGGGTCAAATGCACTCGGAATCGCACGAAACTTTGCAGAAACTAATCTAACATTAAAAGAAACTCGCTCATGATCTAAACCCCCTTAAATATCTAAAATACAATTAATTATAATAATAGCTAAAAAAATGGGTCAATGAGCCTACTATTGGGCCCAACCAACCCAGTAAGGTCGCGGACCTTACAGCTACTGTGCAGAGTGGTTGAGCGTTGCTGCCTGTAGGGTGGCTGCTGGCAGCTGGGAAACTTGCTGCTGGCTAGGTCTCAAAGGGGATTTTCAGGTGGGGTCCAAATATCTTATTTAGGGGGATTGAAAGGAACGGATGTTTTGGACCAAAAATAAAGTTTAATCCCATCATTTATTTCAATCTCTAACTCTAATCCAACCATAGATTAGGATTAACAAAAGCCAATTGAAACACTTGGAAGGAACACTAATTTAACAATAACCATTTACAAACCACATTGATTAATATAACATGATTAACATATCATGGTTAACTAGTAACAAGTGTAACCACACATATTATGCAATTTAATTCAAATACTTGCCTTTAATGAAGAGCTAACCCAACCTCAAACCACAGTCAATCCAAGCTTCTAATCCAAGAGTTTTCTTCTCTAAACAAACCACCAAAAATAACCCTAAAATAAAACCCACTACTGTGAAGAACCCTCACACAAAACACTTGACACCGATGGAGAAAACATGGATTCTGAACTAAAAGGAAAGAGGGCCTACCTCTTAGAAAATCAAGAAAGGAGAAGGTGATACAAGAGGGGATACCTCCACTGGATTTTCACAACAATAGACTATCTCATGTAGAGGAGGAAGGGAAGTTGATTGGCCGAGCTGGATCTTGCAAGGAGAGCCTTTCTCTAGGTGTTCTTCATCGTGCCATGGGAAGAGAAAGAGAAGCAAGGAAGAAGAAAAGAGAATGAGAGAAGAGCTCTCTTGTGCTGGTGGGTGGAATGGAGTAAATGAATGAAAAGTTATTGTGGTGGTTGGGGTATGCGGGGTAGGTGAGCATTTAATGGGTAGGTGGGATATTTTGTAATTGGTAGTTTGTGAGTTTGATACAATTCTTGCTGAACTTGGAGTGCGATAATGGGAATCTTCGCGGCCCGGGACAGATTTGGTCAAAAAAAAGGAATCGTGGCTCATGCAAAAAGCATTCCAACAAGGCCAAAATCAAAATTTTTAGAGATTAGTGGTAGAAGTTGCAATTTTCCAAATTACGGGTAAACACCTTGAAAAGTGTGTCAAGGGTAAAATTGGACTTTCTGGACCTCGGATGAGTTTGGACTAAACATGAAAGTTACTAGGCAGGTCAATATCTAATCTTTGAGCTCTAGAGCTATGCATTTCGAGGCTCCGAGGAAAAAGTCAACTGCTTGGTCAAAGTCTATCAATTTATGATGGAATTGGTCAATTAATGGGTTTCAAGGCCAGATTCGAGTTAAATACAAAAGTTATCCGGAATGATAATCTCGATCTAATAAGATCGGAATAATAGTTTGTCAGAATTTATGAATAACCCCCAGTCTCACTCGAAATTACAGACAAGCTCCAAACGGTCGAACTTGACTCTGTGGCTCTCACAACTTCCCAAAGCTGTTTAGAAACTATTCTAACATAGAAAACACCATGTTATGCCTCTAATCCCACTTACCAATCCTAACTACAGAATTAATTAGTGCTAATCTTAGGGTTAAGAGGTCGGCTTCTTACACGACCTTTTAATTGGGGCCATGAGCCATAACCATAGCACATAGCTATTACTATTATTATAATTATTGTCATCATAAATTCTTCAATCATTGTGATTATTTTGCACGCATTGTCACCTGTATTGATTGGCATCATCATGACTAGCATTTGCATACTCATAGAGTACCGCCCTCTGTATTTCCTATATTATGCTCTACGGAAGAGCCGTGATACAATATATCCTGACTGCTACGAGACCAACATATGGACCGTACCGATGCCACTACAGGACCAATGGATGGATCATATCGGTGATTCTGTTCTGGTCGATATGGGACATGTCACATGCGTATGCACCCATACCAATAATCCTGTCTTGTCACTTCTTTCCCCAGCTTAAGCTACTGCCTTGAGGGAAAATCCTGGCGACACGCACCCACTTGGACACATTGATAGATTTTGATACTGTATTGTTCTGTAGCGTTCTATATCATTCTATACTAGTAGGTTTTACACATGACTTTGTACCGTTTTCTTGATTGTACACTGTATTAATTCTGTATAACTCTGTCTAAGTAGACTGTACTTATCTCTTCTAATTAACTGTCTTTATATCTTTATTTTGCTGCATACTATGACATTTGTGTCTGACCCTACACTTTATGTTACAGGTAGGACTTCCTCGATCCTTGAGTGGTAACTAGAAGAGGCAGTTGTTGAGCCACGGGAGGCAAGTGGTTCATGTGTTGAGGTTGTCATATAGACTCCGCTCCTTGCACATGAGAGGTTATCATATGGGAGTCTTTCTTTTGGGTTTTGTATCATGCTATACTGGCCTCTGTTGGCCTTTCATTTTGGGATTATGATTAACACATCTTTAATAACCTTCTAACTTGAATTATGGGAATATAATCTACTGTTCACTTGTCCAGCTCTGCTTATATTCTGTTTATGTTATACTAGTATGATGATGTATGGTATAGTATGATGTAGATAGTAAGACATTGGTGATGCAACATGGAATCCAACGAGCTCCGGACTTCGGGTTGCACTACAATACAAGCTTTTACTAAATGTTCCATGAAGATGATGGATCTTGTAATTCTCACACATGAAAATCACAAGGAAAAAGACAAATTATGCTAAAGTAATCCCCATAATCATGAACCCTTAATTCTACTCTGATTTTGGGGTTGTGACAGGACAGTTAGATATCTTGAGAATGTGCAGTACCAATAAGCATGTAAATGGGTATTGCACTCGTTTTTAGAGAATGTTGTGTGGAAAGAGTAAGAAATATTTGGTTAATTTCTATGTTCTTGGTTCTTGTTTTACATGTATAATGCATCTAATGTTCAAAATCAATTTATGTACAGGAATTACGATAGATACGCATAGGAACACATGTCTGTGGGGCGAAATTTTGAATTTACCTTGGGTTGGGTTTAGGTCGGAACCAACCCAACCTGCTATGATCAACCTGACCCAGCAGGAAGGATGATTCGAAGGGTCGCTAGGACAGCTGGCGGGAAGACTTGGATTGGGGGGAAAAATGCCCCATGACCAAACGGCCCAGCCTTTACCAGTTACCACAATGAAGAAGGTGGGGGAACGTGTGCCGGGAGGGGGGCAAAAATCCAGGGAGAGATCAAATAAGAGGAAGAAAGGATCTAGGAAAAGGTACGCTGAAAACATCTAACCCAATCACCCAAGAAAATTCCCCAAGTTCCATTGCAAACTTGACCATCGGAGGGACCTCGGTCGGACCACCCGATCGAGCCTTCACTGTGTTTTTCCTTGAAACAGGGAACCAATTCAAAGATCTTGTGCGAGATGAGAAAAGGAAGATAGATATCACATCGACGGGCTGAGCTAACCGATCCATCTTTGGCCCACGCAAAAACTGATCTTACAATTGGCACTGTCTATGGGAAGCAAAAGAGGGAAATTACCCATTGATGCGTCTTCCTGCTGAAAGAAATGATAGACCAATAGCAGAATCTAGGATCGCAGCCTCATACTGGATGACCTTCATCTCATGTGGAGGAAGCCCAGGTCAGGGGGCAGCGAGAACGGATGGGAAAAGACCCTGTGACCAACCACTCAGGTGGGGCAGATTTCGAATATGTCCCATGCACCGATAGCGACCGAACTATCCCTTCTTCACTTAGGAAAGGACAGATCCGATTAAAAGTCAACCGCGCTGACCCGAGCCCACAATAATCTCACCATCTGCCGATAAATTGCAAGGAGAAACCCACAAGAAGCAGAGCCATGGTCTCCTTGGACGTGCCCTGCCACGGGACACATATGTCCGACTAGAACGAACTTAAGAGATGCTGTTAAGGATTTGGCCGAGGGAGTAAAGCGGTAATAAGAAAAAAATCAACTGCCTGTTGTTGGAATTGGAGGCTGCGAAAGAAGAACAAAAACGCTCCCCGAGCCCGGAAACTGCTCGTGAGACACAAAGAATGGAACACAGAAGTCGCACAGTAGTGCGAAAGCCTAGGAGCCACCATTCCGAGTCGGGATCTTGGTGGACTTGAGCTATAGCCAAAATAGTGGATGAAGGAAGTAGGACTTCAAGCTCCCGACCGCGGAGAGAAGAGGAATCTAAAGTCCAAACACGAAACTTTAAGGACAGGGAAGCACCAAGGAAGTAAACATCCCCATGGACACTCCTAGAGGAAGATATGCAAGCCCTTATTGAGAGGGCATTAACTAACCAGAAACCCCATCAAGAAACTGTGACTCGAGCAAGGTACCTAGGAAACGCACAAAACTTCGAATCTCCTATCTCAAGGGAGATAGAAAGAGCAGATCCTCCTTGGCGATTCTCAATCCCTAAGCTGAGGGTCTATGATTAAATCTTTGATCTTGCCGACTATGTCCAGCACTACCAGCATTCCATGGTGCTTTTGATCGAAAATGAATTGCTAATCTGCAAGGTTTTCCCCTCAAGCTTAGGAGGCCTAGCCTTAAAATGGGTTTCCCGTCTGAAGCCAAGATCGATCCACAGCTTCCGGGAGCTTGCTTGATCTTTTGTCACCCGTTTCGTGACAAATTCCAAAAAGCCAAAGGATGTCGGGGCGTTGTTGTCTCTTAAGAAGTAGAGCTCAGAGAGCCTGAAGGAATTCAGCGCTCACTACTGGTGCATCTATAATGAGGTAGAAGGAAGCAACGAACAAGCAGCAGTGGCCACCTTCAAGCTAGGGCTGCCTAAGGAGAGTTAGCTTCACCAATCGCTGACAAAGCAATCCCCATCCACGCAAGGACAGCTGATGGAAATGATCTAAGAGTTCATCAAATTGGAAGGAGACATGGGAGAACTTGAGCCAAGGTGGACGAGGGATCCAAGAGGAAGAGAAGAAGGGAGTTCGGAGAAGTTTTTGATAGACAAACATGTCATACTGAACCCATAAGAGCAACCTTTGAGGGGGGTATACAATCTTCAAGGACCCGATCTATAGGATCTTGACGCAGATCAAGGACAAACCATACTTCAAAAGGCCACTGAAGATGGTGAGCGACCCCAGACGTCAGAATCCCAACCTCTGGTGCTCTTACCACTGGGAGAACAATCATTTAACAGAAAATCGCCGAATGCTCAAACATCATCTGGAAGACCTGGTCAAGGAAGGGTACTTGAAAGAATATGTGGAAGACACACGCACAAAGAAGAACCAAGGGAACTCGAATTGGAAGGAGATAAAGAATGTTGCAGAAGAAGGGGGACCTGTGGGGATAATTGATGTGGTGTATGAAGTGATAAATCCAGTAGAAATGACGACTCAATCAGTCAAAACCCAGAGAAGAATGGCTGCGACATGGGAGAAGTATACCAAACGAGTACTGAGCTGAGCATCGTAAACAAACTCGGGCGAGGGAATGCAGAGATCTCATTTTCAGATGACAATTTGCAAGATGTGATCTAGCCCCACAATGATGCCCCTGTACTAACTCTACGAGTACAGGAGTATGATGTTCGAAGGATGGTTATAGACCGGGAAGCTCGTCAGAAATCATGTACGCAGGGCTGTTTGTTAAGATCAGCCTGAAGCATTCCGATCTAAGGCCATCCTCGATTCCCTATTTGGGTTCAGTGGGCAGGCAGTGCACCCGATGGGTGTGATAACTGTGCAGGTTGGCTCAGGACCCATCAGACTCAATATGGAATTTCTTGTAGTAGATGTACCATCTCCCTACAACAATATTAGGGGGCGGACGTGGATTCATCGCATGAAGGCGGTGCCATCGACTTATCACTAGAGGATCCGCTTCCTGATGCCAAAAGGAATCATGGAGATTAGAGGAGATCAGGCAGCATCCAGGAGCTGTCTAATTGTGGCAATTAAAGGAAAGGCGAAAAAGGTGGATGGAGATGACCTACGTTTAGGCAAGAAGGCTGACCAAAAATAGCAATTACAGTCAGGTCGGTTGGAAATAGGAGAGCAAATTGCCGATTTGGCCGACTCAACGATAAAGGAGCCGAAGAGGATTGCAGTGGATGGAGGAAAGCTGGAGCGATACTGGATGGTTGGGACATCGATGACCAAAGAAGAACAAGAGAGTTTGCTTCGATTCCTCATTCAGAACTCGGATGTTTTTGCTTGGACTTCGCACGAGATACCGGGGGTGGATCCCAAAGTGATTAATCATAAGTTAGGTGTGGACCCAAAAGTGAAGCTAGTAATGTAGAAACAGAGAAAACTCTCTCCGAAATGTCGAATAGCAGTATGCGAGGAGGTCGACAAGCTTTTGGAGGCAGATGCCATACGAGAGGTTCATTACCCAGAATGGTTATCCAATGCGGTGGTCATACCAAAAAAGGATAAAAAATGGAGGGTATGCGTGGACTTCACCAATCTGAACAAGGCTTGTCCTAAGGATAGCTTCCTGCTTCTGAAAATTGGCCATCTCATGGACGCCTTAGCGGGCCATGAGTGGATGAGCTTTCTGGATGCATACCAAGGATATCACCAAATTGCAATGAAAGAAGCCGACCAGGAGAAAACAACATTCATAACGCCAAATGGCACCTTTTGTTACAAAAGAATGCCCTTTGGACTTAAGAATGTGGGGTCGACATACCAGAGACTGGTGATAAAGATATTCCAGAATTTGATCAGGAAGACGGTAGAAGCCTATATTGATGATATGGTGGTCAAGAGCAAGGCAAAAGCTACACATGAGGATGACTTACAATTAGTCTTCAACATCCTGTGAAGATATAAGCTGAGGCTGAGCGCTTTGAAATGATCGTTTGGTGTAAGTTCGGGAAAATTCCTTGGATGCATTGTAACTCAAAGAGGAATCGAGGAAAATCCCGACCAAATTCAAGCAATACAGAAGGTAGAGCGACCCAGATCGAGGAAAGAGGTACAAAGGTTGATAGGTATGCATGCAGCTTTGAATCATTTTCTAGCAAGAAGCTCGGATAAATGCCGACCTATGTTCCTCGCCCTGAAAAAAAAGGCAGAGAAAGTATGGGACAAGCAATATGACAAGGCTCTCGCGCAGATCAAACAGTATCAAGCTCCCCCCTGTGTTTTCTATTCCTAGTCCAGGGGAAGAGCTAGTACTATACCTAGCAGTTTCTGAACATGCAGTTAGTGCGGCCTTGATGAGAGATCAAGGGAAACAACACTTACCCATCTATTTCATCAGCAAAACAATGTTAGATGCTAAGACGAGGTACCTACTGTTGGAGAAGCTCGCATTGGCATTGGTGAGCGCAGCTCGGAAGCTCAGACGTTACTTTCAGGCCCACACTATTAGGGTCCTAACCAAACATCCATTATGAGCTATTCTAAGGAAGGCCGACCTATCTGGGAGGATGGTAAAATGGGCAATAGAGCTTGGCGAGCATGACATAAAGATAGTTCCCAGAAATGCGACTAAGGGCCAAGTGGTGGCTAATTTCATAGCCGAATTTATGTACAAGGAACATAAAGAAAATAGCTTGGATATTGATGAAGAGTGGAAGTTGTATGTCGGTGGAGCATCTAACTCGCAAGGCTCGGGTGCTAGCATGGTGTTCATTACAACAGAAGGAACGGTGATTGAAAGAGCTGTGACATTAGGCTTCGCTGCATCGAATAATGAGGCGGAATACGAGGCTCTACTATCCATGCTCAGGACCACCAAAGAGCTTAGAATCAAGCGGTAGATAGTCCATTGTGATTCACAATTAGTTGCCAACCAGTTGACTGGAGAACACGTAGCTCGCGATGATCGGATGGTCGCATACATCGGAGAAGCACAACGTTTAATCCAAGAGATCGGAGAAGTTATGGTAAAAGAGGTTGGACGAGAGGAGAATGCGCATGCTGACAGTTTGGCCAGCTTGGCTACGGCCGTAAAGTCCGAGCCTAGGAGGGAGATCCTCATTGACTTCTAACCACCTCCGACCATAGGAGACCAAAGGATCATGTGCACAGAATAGGATTCGGAGGATCCAAATTGGATGAATTAATTATCGAGTACCTAAGAGATGGATCGCTACCAGAGAACGGAAAAGAGGGATGGAAGGTCAGAAGGAAAGCAGCTAGATTCCATTTGTCACTGGAGGGCAAGCTGTACCGGCGATCATACTCAGGACCCTACTTGCGATGTGTGAGTCCGGCCAAGGTGGAGAACCTGTTATGGGAAATCCATGAGGGGTCCTGTGGGGGGCACATCGAAGGACAGAGCTTGGCCCACTGAGCTATGTCTTAAAGATATTGGTGGCCTTATATGTAGAAGGATGCCCTACAATTTGTGCAAAAATACAAAAGATGCCAGCGCTTTGGCAAAGAGATTCATCAGCCAGCCAAGCAGCTCAACTCAATAGTGAGCC
This sequence comes from Umbellularia californica, assembly GCA_028538565.1. Lineage (NCBI taxonomy): Eukaryota > Viridiplantae > Streptophyta > Magnoliopsida > Laurales > Lauraceae > Umbellularia > Umbellularia californica. Next base: position 20,917,265 of record JAPQWN010000010.1, read on the forward strand.
CCTGGCCATTCGACAAGTGGGTGATCGACATCGTCGAGCCCATGCCAAGGTCAACAAGTAACTGTCGATTCCTGATCGTCGCTACTGATTATTTTACCAAGTGGATAGAAGCAGAGTTGTAGACACCTCATTTTGGCACCCTATGAGGGGTAATCTAGTCTATCCTATTTAATGATATCATTTATGGACCCCTGATAACCCCGGAAGTTGGCACATTGCGATTTGCTTGTCAAGAGCTTTCCATCCATATGTAGAACTCCAAAATCGGATGGGCGGAACGAAAAGTCAAGGTAGCGGGCCCCACACTCCAAAAGCGCCTGCATGAAAAATCACCTACCATTTCTAGACCTCTGATCGCCCTAAAAGTCAGTTTATCATGGCCTACTCGCCGAGAGCTTTTTGACAATATATAGAATGTCGAAATCCGACGGGCGGATTGAAATCTACGAAGCTTGGGCCCCAGTAATAGTGGCCCCACCAATCTCCACCGGACCCCAGCTTTTTGACCCGGACCTATTTCTTTTAAATCGAAACTTAGCCCAGACCCTCGCCACCAATCTCCACCGAACCCCAGCTTTTCGACCCGGACCTATTTCTTTAGATCGAAACTCAGCCCAGACCCCCCATCTAGGACAAGCTCGACCTGACACACCTAACTCATCACCCATTGAAACAACTCCTGACCCAAACCCATATCCAGACCTCATCTAAGACTTGACCGCAAATTGGCCCAAACCCATCTAACCTGAACCTAGCCCGAAACCTTGCCTAGACTCCTTGACTTGTCGCCCAGGTAAAGGAGAAAGAGCCCAGGGATCTAGGGAAGTAGTGTCCCAGATCTTTGGACTCTCTTGAACCCCCTTAAACCCCTCCTCGTCCCTATCTCTCTACAGGCACACATCTCCATCTCGATCCCATACAGAGACGATCACCTCACCTCTCTCACGATCTCTCAGGCCTATCTCTATCATCTCTCCCATCTCTCCATTCATCTCCTTCCAGACACCACCCTCAGCAACCCGTGCGCTCATCTCTTCGTCACCTTCACCCCTCATCCCTCCCAATCTCTCTCTCGGCTTCATCTTCCTCCACCAGACGTTCACCACCCTGCATCTTCCTCCGCCAGTTGCAGCAACACCTCCAGACGCACACCAGCACACCTGACGCGCGCAAGAGCAGCCCCTGCTCACGTACAGCACCTTCTTCTTCCTCCAGACGCCGCCTCCTCCTTCCTCGTCAGGTAGACCCTTCCTCCTCCCCTCTGCCACCTGTACCCACACGCACCAAGACCCTTTTCCCTCTTCTTTTCTTCTTCTTCTTCCCACTCTCTCATTCCCTTTCTCTCTGTCTCCCTGCACCCACACGCACCAAGACCCTCTTCCCTCATCTTTTTTTCTTCTTCTTCCCACTCTCTCTTTCCCTTTTCTCTTCTCTTCTCCCCCTACATCCTACACACCATCTGCATCTTCCTTGCATGCAGCCACCGCACACCCCCTGAACCCATTCCCTCTTCCTTTCTTCTTTCCTCCTCTTCTTCTTCTTATGACCCCTCTCTTCTCCCTCTCGCACCACATCTGCATCACCACCCATTGAACTCCTTCTTCTCCCTTTCCTTTCTTCTTTCTTCTTCTTCTCATCTTCTCCCCTGTCTCCCTCCACAGCACCTGCACCTAGACCCCCCTGCGCACGCCCATCTTCCTCTCCCGATCTTTCCTTTCCTTTTCTTTTTCTTTCTTTCTCTCCTCTTCCCTCTTCTGCACCCACCTGCGTACCCACTGTGCACCCAAACCCACCAGCCACTTCATCTCCCTGTCACTACGCACTCACACGCACCACCCTCCTTCTCCCTCACACCTCTCTCTCTCTCTCTCTCTCTCTCTCTCTCTCTCTCTCTCTCTCTCTCTCTCTCTCTCTCCCTACACCCCTCTCTTTCTCCCCCCTGCACCTCCATCTCCTCTGCCCGAGCCGCAGCCCATCTGCACCACACCTGCGCACCCACCTACACTGCGTACCCTCTGTTGCCACCACCCGCACCTTCTCCATCTCCGACCTCTCCGTTAGCCCTGCCAACCGTCGGAGCTACCAATCCAGCCCATGCATACGATGCCCTCCCTTTCATCTTTTATTTATTTGGTTTGATTTTCTAACATTTGTTTTGTGCCTTATTCCCTATTACTGTGTCATCTTTATTTCCACTTCTTTATGCAACATGTCCATGCATCCAACCTGCCCATGCATTTAAACTAGTAGTAGTTTTATTTATTTATTTATTTTGAATTATCCCTAATTTATGTCTCAATATGCTCATGCATTTAACATGCCCACGCATCATATAACTTAGCTGCATTTTTATTTCATCTTTTTAGATAAAAATTTAGAGCTACATAATTCATACGAAAAAGCTAGGTTAATTCCCAAAAAGAACAAAAAAAAAAAAAAAAAAAGAAAAAGAAAAGAAAACAAACAAAAAAATAGAACCCTAGATATTAGTTAGGTTAATTAAAACAGTTAGATTAGGTCTAATAATTAATTCTCCTTCTCCTCATCCCCTTTCATTAGGATTTGGGAATTTAATTAGGAAGTTTAAATCACTTAGTTTAATTAATGAATTAGAAATTTATCCCCTTCTCCTCTCCTCCCCTTTCATTAGGATTAAGAAAATCAATTTAGGAAATCTTAGATAAATAAAACCAAAAACAAAAAAAAATAATAAAAATCCAAAAGATCAAAAACAAATTAAAAGATATTTAAAAAAATCAAAATATTAATAAACTGAAGTTAGAAATTAAGTAGTGGTTTAGGTTGACTAGGTCAAACCCAGACCCAGATCTAGGTCTCCCCCTAGCCAGCTTAGACTACCCTAGTTTTATTAACCTGAACTGATTAGGCCCCACTCTCTCTCTGCGGGCCCCGCTAAGGGATCGGGAGAGCGGATGAGGGCGGTCAGGACCCTAGGATAGGGTAGAGATCCATTTAGGAAAATGGATTAGTTAGATTAAATCCAAGTAGGAAATCCCCTAGTTAGGCCCTTCTAGCCCCAATTTTTTTTAAAAAAAAAAAAACTATAAAACCACGAAATTAACAACAAAAATATTTTTTTCTCTTTCCTTCCACCTCCGGTGCCAAATATTCATTTGAACTCAAAATTAAAAGGAATGAAGGCTGATTCTGAGAATCTGAATTAATGATAATGACGAGACGAGACGAGTGATTTCACACACCCCAATATTAGTTTATTTGCTTTCGGCCCATCATCGGCCACCCCCAATATCAGTTTGTTTACTTTTGGCCCATCATTGGCCACCCTCAATCAACCCCGGCCCATCATCGGCCATTTTTACTTATTTCAAGCCCATCATCGTCCATGCACTCTCATCACTTGCGTACCGCACGCAAACCCACATAAATCACAACTCGAAGTCACGTTTGCATCGTTCTTTCGATTTGAAGAATCAGCCTTTAAACCTTAGGTTGTCAAAGGACATTGAAGGGGATACTCGAGAGCGGGCCCGATCCTCTTCTGAATATTTGGCACCTTCCCGCTACTCCTATTTTATTGCATTTTAGCCCCTTAGAGTACATGGATTTGATTTTGACTAAGCTACACCCCCTGGATGTTGATTTCCCCTGCCTAGTTCACTATGACACTATTTTGAGACCCGTGATTCGACCCAAATTGAAAGACTCAAATTAAGTGACAAGACAACCGTCGTGAGTCGCCGGCGGCACATTAGACGAGAGAAGAACCCATTCCATTTTCTCCCGCTCTCTTTCGACTTTCGTCGAAGGACGGTGTTACGGCCGTTTCCGTAACTGGCGATCGTGATCCGTCGATTTTGAGGGTAGTCGGAATCCTCATTTTCGATGTTACTTTTTAATATCTCATATAGTTGAATGGCGATTTCCCTCCCTCAGTGGATCAAAATTCACATCCGACAGCCTGGCGATCGTGATGGGACCTCTTTTGTTGTCCTGTCACGAATTTGAGTCTTTTGCAGGTCCCACGATCTCCATGCCAACAGCCTGGGGATCGTGATCGGACACTTTTCGTTGTCTCGTCATGAATTTGGGTCTTTTAAGGGTTTCATTCTAAGACACAAACATTTGATCAGTGATCAGATGTCCTTGTCCCATTTATTTATGGGTCATTTTGAGTATGAATTAAATGTGAACTAGGGTCTGCATGACCGCCCTCTAAAGCTCTCCCCACTACAACATAAGAGCTCAACCCCATTTGTCTTTCCCTTTCCACCACTTGCGTTAATTTCATAAAATGTTTTCTTCTTTCCTAAGTTCTTTCCCTTCTCATCTTTTCTACAGTCTTTCTTTTCTCATCCCCACCTTCTTTCCCATGGCAAATCACTTGTGGGGAATGCCCGACATTCCTCCCATCTCAGCCCCGGGAGCAACTCGAGCCATCGATCAGGCTTGTCTCCCACCATTGGATGCCGAGGTTTCTAGAGCCCTCGACACCCCATTATCCGGACCACGCTATTCCCCACGCATATCGGGCCCACCGATCATTGAACGGGTCCCTTCCCCGATGAACTCAGTAGTCGTGAGGAAAAGCCATTCTAGTCCACCAACTCCGATACGGAGGGATTCATACTCTGCCGATTCGCAAATCACATACAAGGATTTGATCGGGTTGAGTAGGCAGACGACAGGACATAGGACCTACGCCAACATCACGACACGGGCCCGCCGTGTGATTCAACCTGTAGTCTCACAAGTCATCCCTCATTCAACCATAGTCACCCGGACCGAGCCGATCACCTCGACAGTCCCCCAATATGGAATGCCTGTTTATGCATCCATTACGACCACCACTAGGCAGTCGAGGACGCAACCAATCCCAATTCAGTATGAGAATAGGCATCTCCGAACTGAGCAAGAACAGGTGGTCCGGGCCCGATCATTCACGCCGAGAGTCCCACTGTAGAACCCTGCCATTTATGCTAATACCCGAGACATTCCAAGAGTCCATCATCAATACCAACACGAGGTTATCCAACCCCAACTTCAGGTGATGACCCCTCCTACTGTCGCTATGGGCCGATCGATCCCAAACTCATATGGCCTTAGGTTAACCTATCACCAACCAACGGGATATGAAAGGTCACCACCGACCTATCAAAATCAGTTGACTCCGACTTATGAGGTATTAGATGAGGAATAAGATCCTCCACCATACTATGATGAAATTGTGAATGCCACGGATCCTCACGAGCTTTATGAAGGGCATCAATTGGATCGACCAGTCTACGAGCCATCCCACTGACCAACTTACGTGATTCAGCGGCCGAGATTAACACCTGACCCAGGTAGAACTCAACATCGAGCCCAAACTCAAGCCCTGGGGAGAACACAGGCCTGGGAGAGTTATCAATATGTATCTCTGGGATATCAACCAGACCTTCAATATGATCTTATAGAGCCAGCTTACCATCAAACCCCAGTTGAGGCCCCGAGACGTGGCCCGACACGCGAAGATCAGTACCCTGACTCCCAGGCGATTAGAGAAATGCGAAAGGAAATCGAGGGACTAAAGAGTGAGATTAGAAAGAAATCCCCTTCATGACAAGGCAAGAGGTTAAGACTCTATGACTTCACAAAGAAAGAAGAGACCAAGAAATCACCTTTCCCCGTTAAAGCACCGAAGTTTGTGGTGTATGATGGGATTACAGACCCTTAACACCATTTGGTGTCCTTCTGCAACAAGTGTCTTATGATCGCTGACGGTGACACCCTCCTCATTAACTATTTTCAAGAGTCACTAGCCGGAGACGCGCTAACTTGGTACACATCCGTGCCCTCACACGAGATAAATACCTTTGAGGATGTGATAGAAAAATTCCTGGCATGATACCAGGACTTGACTAAGAACAAACCGTTATGGCATGACTTAGCCAACTTAAAGCAAAAGAACAATGAGGATTATGAAGAATTTGCGGCGAGGTGGTTGAGTCAATTCACGAGGTCTGACTGCAATATGAAAGAAGAGGAGCAAGTCAAGATGGTCATTTCGAACATGAAAGAACCGATGAGGACATTGATGACGATCGGGGAAGTCATGAACTAGAGCGGCCTACATCATCGGTTGTTGAGAATGAAACAAAACCTAGACGATGGGATACTGAATAGCCTAGGCATCTTCGATAAAAAAAGAGTTGCCTGTCGCGTGACAAATCAAGTGGAGAATCGTGCAGCCCCGGAAGTAAACTCGACCCAAGAAGTGGTTTATCGCCCGTATAATCATAATCAGGAAATGAATTTCAACCAACACCGAAATCAAGGGCAAAACCGGGATGTTAATTTTCAAGGGAATACTCAGAAGCTCCGGGAAGGCCAAAACTACCGGGACACTTCTCGGAATGATCAAAGATATGGTCAACAACCACATGGCCAAGGGGGACCCATTTATCCGAGACAAAACATGAATCCGGCATGACCACCTGTGAATCAGCCGGTGATGCCCCAAAACCCCAATCAGGGTACAAATCCTCGGCCAAGCTATAACGCAGTCCCGTACAACTATAACAACAATTCAGGCCAAAACAATGACGGAAACATGAGAAGGCTTGGACCTAAAAGGGCTAACTACCCACCTCTCCCTCAGCCCTGGATCACTGTTTTCTGGTCACTCCTGGAACAAAACGTTATCCAGCTCCCACCGGAAAGACAGTAGCAATGGCCGGACCACCTTGATCGGATGAAATTCTGTGCATATCACAGGATGTCGGGACATGACGTAACACATTGTTATACGGCCAGAGACTTGATCTACGACCTCAGTGATGAGGGGATGATTGATTGGGAACGCATCAAACCCATGGGAGTCCACAGTCCACAAAGAGCGCAACAAACCCAAGGTCCACCTGCCGGTACGACGCAGCGGATACCTAACATGCAAATATACATGAACCCAATGCCGTAGCACGCTGCGTCAACCTCGACACAACCTTTCCCAGTCCGGCTGACCATTAGTTAGAATCAACCCCACTATGATGACTTTTTTGAAGATAATGACTATTAGAAATACGTCAATTGGGACGGGAAGACTAAATTCAGACTTGATAATCTCAGAATCGACATGGTAGTTGACTCCCCGGACCTCCACAAAGTGTACTTCGACGATGACCTCACACATGGAGGGTCTCAAACTGTCACTTACTCCCAGTTAACTCATTCTTCGAGTATAGAGTCATTGCAAGCACACCTCCGATTAGGACGGATCGGCCCACCACGATTACCTCCCATCAAGAATTGCCAGATCTAGGCTTGCAAATCCCCGGCACGCAGACAGAAGAAGATACCTAAGAAAGAGCTCACATTCAGCTAGAGACTGGGATAAAATATGACCTCTTGGGGAACCTGACAAAGATACCCGCCAAAGTGTCGATCCTTGACCTGATCATGACATCCCCAATGCATCAAAAGCAGTTGATGGATGCCATCACCCATTTACAAGTTCCGAAAGACATAACCCCGGACCAACTAAGGACGTCCATCGCCTCCTTGTCCCTGAAGACTGTCTTACCAACCCTTAACTTTACTCAGGAGGAATTAAAAGAGACACCACCTGAAGCAAGAACCTCACCGCTACATCTCACAGTTAGGGTTGCAGGAAAAGAAGTATCCGGTGCTCTGGTAGACACAGGGGCGTCTTTAAACATCTGTCCGTTGAAAACATACAAGACGCTGGATCTAACCGCTAGAGATCTAACCCCATCCCCGTTAGTGGTGACAGGATACGATGGAAACAAGAAAAATGTTTGCGGGAAGATCATGTTATTGGTGCAAGCAGGCCCGATTTCGATACCTGAAGAATTCTATGTCATGGATATCCCGGCGACCTTTAACTTGATATTAGGACGTCGCTGGCTGAATCACATCACATGAAGGCGGTCATGTCCACTAGGCACCAATGCATTAAGTTTCGCCATTTAGGAAGAATCGTGAAACTTATGGGGGACCCGCCAGTAATTGAACCGGAAGGACTTCAGATACTTCCCACCTTGCGGTCGGCTCCTATCCCACCTGGGACCAAAACCCACGGATATAAGATCGATCCTATCATTTCCTTAACCGACATCGATCCTATCTGAGGTATGATACCAGATCCGGTTCCTCTACCTGAATCTCCATTAAGAAAAGAATGCAAACAAGGCTGGAACCTCATGAGAAAGCTCGGATATCAACCCGGATTCGGACTAGGTAAAAATGAGGATGGGTTCCATGACCCCGTCATCCTAGGAGCAAAGATAGGGACAGAAGGTTTAGGATTCGACCCGTATGACCGAGCGACGATCTCCAGAAGAAATTAGAAACTTGGCGAACATTTCGTTAGACATAGCAAACTCCTAGACCCCAACGAACCTCACGATGGAGGGGGATGCCATAAAGTACGCCCCGAGAAGAAAGGGAAAGAGCTCTTAATAGAAGGTATAACTGATTCGTCGTCTGAAAAGGAAAAAGTTGAGACCTATGAAGACATCTTTGGTACCTGGGAAAGATTCCTCTAATCCGAAGAAATTAAATGATCAAGTCCCTCCCTGGAGGAAAATTTCCAATTGCTGTCATGCAACATGATTAGTACCAGTGATTCGGCGAAATTGCCCAAAAAAAATGCCGATTCCCGAAAAGAGAGATGACTATGGAACCTGGGAAATCGAAGACCCCGATAGCCAGGAAGTCGTATACTGGCCGGGCACGTGGCGACACTGGAGAGCAGGACCCTCAGAAGAAGACAACAAACCTGGGAGATCGAAAATCCCGAAGACGACGAAGTGGTGTATCGCCCCGCAGCTCGGCATTGCCCGGGCTAGGGATCTTCCTCCTTAGATAGCCCCTCCTCAACCAAACCTGTACCATACCATTCCAAAAAATCCAAAAAAATAAAAAAGCTACAAAATCCCAAAAAATCAGGAAACCAAAAACCCGAAAACATAGGTAGCTTAGGAGTAGAAACCTCAGACCATTGCATAACCTTAGGGAGACCCGAGCGCTGGAAAATTCCACCAGTAAAGTAATCGTGGCTAGAGGAAATCATGAGTCGAATCAGCGAAATAGGGTACGAGTCGATGCCCGTTATTTCGGAGCCAGAATCGTCTTTAGGAACCAGTGACGCCAAGGATGAGATGGGTGTTTATGAATTAGTAGACGTCGAAGGAGAGGACGACGAAGTCTCAGAAGAGTTCCAGTGGGTCATCAAGAGATTTGACGAGCAAACTCAAGCAGTGGCCGAAAAGACCAAAGAAATCAACTTGGGGACTGAGGAAAGGCCCAAACTAGTCCAGATCAGTGCATACTTAGAACCCGATGAAGAAGAAGAGATCCTACGAGTTTTGAATGAATACCAGGATGTATTCGCATCAGACTACCACGACATGCCGGGATTGGACCCACTTTTGGTAGAACATCAAATCCCATTGGAAAGAAATGCGAGACCGGTCAAACAAAAGCTAAGGAGGAAGTTGACAAACTCCTCCAGGCCAAATTCATCAAGGTGGTGTTGTTTCCTCAATGAATTGCCAATATAGTCCCTGTCAAGAAGAAGGATGGACACATTAGGGTCTGTATTGATTTTAGTAACCTGAACAAGGCCTCGCCTTGATGGACCCTTGGGTTTCTGTCCTCTCCTTTCGCACCCTGGGGGCTGCTTGGGTCTCGGCTGAGGAGGGAAATCACGGGTATCAACATTTTTGTACGGGCATGCCAGATTTACTTTTTACTTGGAATTTGGAATGGTGATGATCCGGAGATTCACCTTCACAAGTAGAAAGGAAATCAATCCTTTTTTCTAACTTTTCAAATTGCATAATTATTAAGAAAAGAGACAAGTTTGTTTTTGAGAATGCCGTAGGAGGCGTTTTTTTATTTGTTTGCCGTAAAAGGCGATTTTGCCGTGAAAGGCGATTTTACAAAACTCATCAAATATGAAAGACAAGAATTGTGATTTCTTTTTGTCTCTTTAAAAAATACAAACTACAATAGAAAAGGAAGAAAATGAATCTAACTTCTCAGGAGATTGTGGGGACACGTTGAGATCGACGGTCACAAGTCATGTATGGAATTCGCCATCGTCCTTCAAAGGAGAACGGTTGATGCTTTGATTCTTCAGCTTGGCTCCTAACCTCAGTTTTTTTAAGGACAAGGACCAAGAGGAGGTCCTATATCCAATGAAAAACCGAGTAAACGGGTTGAAAAGCCGCGTTTAGGCCATGTTGTAGAAGGAGGGGACTTTGATCACCTTGTGGTGTTTCTTGCAGCAGAGCAGCAGCACTTCGTCTGTATTTCTTTGGGAGAATGCAAGTGTGCAAGTGCAGAATTTCAAGTCGATGTGTGTATCGATGTTGATTTCTTTCTTTTGGACCTCCTTTTATAGGCTTTTGGTAGCCATGAGGTGATTATGGGCATTGATGGCCATGATGAGAGAATTGATGAGGAGTTACAAGTTTTTATTCTTTAATTTTGTAACTCCTTTTTCATGGCTTGTGATTGGCCGATGAAGGATAGTGGGCATTTAATCGCCTTTAATCTTCATGATGATGGGAGTTTCATGGGTTTAATGCCATGATTGCTTGGATTTGTAACTCCCAAATGCTTGAATCTGATTGGGCCGTCCAAAATAATGAGTTAATGACTGCATTAAGTTGTCATAAACGGGTCAATTAACGACATTAAGTGGTTGCCAGAGCATGTGAAGAGTCGCGGGCTGCGCCACGTCTTTTGAGATTCTTCTTGTGATCATCACAGGTGGATCCACACATTGTTTGATGTTGGATTGCAGTGCAATTTCAGACATTGATTGATGTTGGTGGGCCGATGACATCTGTCTTGTCGATTTCACGATCGGTCGGATAGAAAGTATACTTTCTTGGTCAGCCGGTTGGCGATCTTGGAGAGATCGGTGATGATTTCATGCTTTTGACGGCGGATCCAAGATGTTGGTGAAGATCAGTGGTTTTCAAGCATCAAAGATTAGATTTTCAGAAAATCACAGAGGTAGGAACACCCGAAACGCTAAAAGGATCAGAAAACGGGCCGTTTGGTGCCAAATCCGGCAACCCGGATTTGCAGGGTCGCCGGTAACCATGCACCCGGATTTTCAAGCATGTTGAAGCCACTCATGTATTTTGTTTGATGAGTGACGGCCTCAGTGGTGTGAGAACCCGACCCCTAATTTCCTGGTTTAGTATGGTTTTAATCGTGATTTGGTTTTCCCAATGGGTTTAGTGGTTGTTTGGTTGAGTCTTTGAGTTAGAATGACTTTTCATTAGCTTTGGAAAGTTTTGAGAGCCAATGAACCTAGACAGTGACCGTAGGGTCCCATTTGTTTTGCGTGGTCAGCGTGGGGAGATTCTTGGTGATTCCCAAAAATTCCCATTTCAGCTTTTTTTGACTAATCTCGCCATTCCCTACAACTTTCGTATTCACTCAGTGCCCATTCGAAGCTCCTAAAATCAGTTTTTCCAGAAAATCCCAAATTTTCCATTCTTTAACCCCTTTGACCAAACAGTTGACTTTTTATGTGGACCCCAGAAGTATGTCAATATTAACATTGTTGGAAAGATAATTTTATGCAGGACACTTTTCATGTTTTTAGTTTCTTGATCCGAGGTCTAGAAAGCCCTTTAATCTCCATTACAAGTTCTACTTAAGTGTGGACCCCACACCCACCCATTATAAAAAGGACAACTTCCACTCTTTCTCCCTCATTTTCATTCCATCGGCTGCAACCTCCCTGCTACAGTACCAGCAGCCTTCCTCCTTCATTTTCTTCCATTTCTCTTGCTCAAATGAAGCCTCCAAGCCACCAATCCGACGAGGGAACTCCGGCAACTTCTTCCCCTTCATCTCCTCTCTCTTTTGACACCATTTTCGTGGGAAACCAAGGTGGGCAGCCCCTTTTACAAGCTTCTTCTTGATTGATTAATGGCCTAGAGGTAAGGACTCCTTCCCATTTTCCTTATTTGTGCAATGGCATTCCCTTAGATCTCATTTCCCTAACTTTGTTTGCCCCATTCCTTGTCTTTCTTGATTTACCATTTTAGGGTTCTAAGATGGGTTTGTTTTTGGGGGTTTTCTTTGCTTTGCTTGTAGGTTGATCTTGATAATATTTTGAGCTTGGATTTGCTTAGCTTGGACCTAAGGCAAGTGGATGAATGGATGGGTTCAAGTATTAGCATGTTTTATGAGAAAAATATGGATTTTTATTACTTGTGCTTAATGATTTGATTCATGCTTCTAATCATGCTTTTCACTATGATTTTCTATTGCTTTTGAAAAGATGATTGTTGAATGCTAACATGTTTATGGAAAATCTTGATTTACATTAATGTCTTGTTTCTACTTGCATTCAATGTGATTAAATGCTCATGAAAAGGGTTGATTAGCCCATGTATTGCCTTAAAATGTGATTTATAGCTTTTGTTTTTATCTCTTGCCTAAGACTTGAATGAATCTATGTGGTTGTGGTTATTCTCCTTCTCTTTGTGATTTAATGTGGAAAAGAATGGAGATGTATGATGTATCCTTGGTGGTTGTTTTGAGGAGTTTTGTTGGGGATTTGAAGATAGTATTGAGGTGCTTTTATGCCCTCTAATGATGTAGAAATGGAACCTCAAAAATGGTTTTTAGTATGAAGAGAAAAAGGCAGAGCAGAATTGTCCCGGAACTGGTTCTGGACAGTTCGCTCGAGCAAACTGCCCAAAAAAGGGTTCGTCCCACTCCAGAGAGCTGTTCGCTCGAGCGAACATGGGTCCGCTCGAGCGAACCCTCCCAGAAACCATTCTAGAGACCCCTCCGCTCGAGCGAACTGTAATGTCCGCTTGAGCGATGAGTGCTGTCTCACTGGGGACATGTTTGGAGCTGAAGTAAAACATGTATATGATTGTGAGAGGTTCATGGGGAGCCCCGTTGTGTCAGAAGATTTATTAAGTGATGTATGAAGCCCGGATGAGAAAGAAACCATAATCACAAGGTATTCATTGAAGTTTTGGGAACTTCTAAATGCACAAGGGACCCGGAATGTCTTCATATTCAAAGAGTACCAAGTTTTTATCAAATAGACATACGGGACCCTATCCACCTCGAATTAGTTTTGAACCCCGATGTCTATCCTGGAATTTTGAAAGGCTAATTGCATTGCTTTGTTCCCGAAGTTTTTATGTTCATCCCCGAAAACATTGAACTGTATTTAGCATTTTTGCTAGCCCGCCCATGCCTTGCCCGATATAAAAGGATATTTGTGCCTTCGAGTGGCCCAATGCAATGTAAGAACTTGGAAGGCATTGTATGAAGTCCGGATGAAGAGAAACCCCATTATGAAGATTCGTCAAGGACCCTTAGACTCGTCAATGTGCATAGGGATCCAAGATGTCCTTAATTCTCACGGAGTACCAAGTATATGTCAAATTAGACATATGGGACCCCATTCACATTGATTTAAATCTAGGACCCTCAATGTTTGGCCCGGAAAAGTATAGAAATCTATTATGTCGTATTTAAACTCGAATTTCACTTGTACACTTTAAATCTCATATTTTATGACAAAACTTTCCCCGAAGGTATTGAAATTTATGTTTTGTTTTTAGTATGTTGCTAACCCGTTTATGCCCGACCCGATACATATATGTTTTTGTGCCTATGGGTATCCCGTCCCGTTATATTCGTACTTGTTGATTTCTTGTATATGACCCATGAACCAAAACCTTGAGGTAAGATGGGGCCAGAGCTTTGTAGTGCAAGCCCATGAACCAAAAGGATTATTATTTTGAGAATAAAACCTTGAGGCAATATGGGGCCACAACTTTGTAGTGCGAGCCCATGAGCCAAAAAGAGAACATGCATACATGTATTTGTTTTGTTTACTTGCATGCAACCTATGAGTCGGCACCACTAAGCTTGGATGACCTTGTCGGTTTGATCTACTGACTTGGAGATCCCCTCCCATCCCGCCAGTTGCAGTTTGGATCCCGATACCCGGTTTATTAACCGTGGTCCCGTCCCGATACCCGGCTCGCTCCCGTGGCTCCTGATATCCGGTTCGCTACTATGATGTTAGATTGTATGTACTCAATCCATCAGTTGATGTAATAAATTGATTAATCAATAAAATCATGCTTTAGTTTCATGAGATGAATGTTATTTTATTACTTTATGCACATGACCAATACATATGACATAATGGTTCATGAGTTGAACCGGGTCCCATTAGTATATGAGATGTGATATATGTATATGGATGAGATCCACATACGGGAGATATATGTCACAAATCTTATACTTAAAATATCTTCACAACCAGTGATGAAACCAGGCATCTCATCTGATAAGGTTGCAGCACTTTGATCACTTGAGATAGTGTGATTTGTCTCGATCATCAGAATGGAAGATTCTGGATCAATGTGCTGGTACATTGGATGTATTGAAGGACCATGAGAAGCACCTTATGGGATTCCGTCTCAATAATAAGGTATGCTCTCATAATTCCCTAGCAATAGGCTCTCAATCCTGAGACATTGATGGACTCAAGTTTCTATCTATTCATTTGCTTTGAGTCACCAATGAGTGAGGCCAACTGTAGGTCAACACCTCGGTGTCTTGGGTATGTGGTAGTAGGACTGTGGGAACATTGAATGATCAAGATGGAATCTATCTCTATTATCCCTTTGTGCCAATTAATGGGTTGTCATTAGTAAGTGCGCACCCATCTCGATTAAAAGTTAATTGGATGGTACTGATGATCATAGTGATTAATTGGGGCTCAAGGATTATAAGATGTGGAACTAAGATTGGAAGAGACAGATTTATTCCAATTGATCCATGGATATTGATAGAGGGGCCTACTTGTGGTAATTGGGAAGTTTAGGGTCTTCATTGTAATTTATTCCTAAGACTGGAGTGCAATTGCATTTATATAGTGGTGTTATTTGCAATTAACTGTGGGCCGGGATTGCACATGAGATGTGGGGTCGCGTGTCCCAGTTGGAGCCAGCTTTCTATGGAATCCCTAGTGGTCCCCACGTTAGCCCAAGTTATTAGAAAGATACTAATCCTATTCAAACTCTAAAAGGAAGGAATTAGAAAGATACTATTTCTATTTGAAGTAGGACTTCTAATAGTGGTAATAGTATACTTACTAGTAATTGTGGAAGTAAGACTTCTATTTCAATTAAGTAAAGAGGAGACCTGGGAGTTTATAAAAGGGAATTCATCCCTCTTGGATGTCTAGAACAATATCAGAGTGAAAAACGTCCATCTCTTTTGTGCAATAGTTGCACTGCTGTCTTCTCTTCTAGTTCCTTTGAGTTTCTAGTTGGGTTTACTCTTGGAGATTCCACCGATCTTCTTGAGAAGAGAGATCTAATTCGGGTCATAGCGTGGAAGGCCAAGAGGTGTTGGAGATTTTGATCTCAGTCTGTGGAAAAGTTCTACATCAACGAAAGTTATCAACTTCTCCATAAGAGCGCTACCTACCTCCAAAGGTATAATCTGTTTCCTTGTATGTGGTAGATTTTAATGGATGTTTGTTCGTTTCTGTTCTATCTTTTAGATAGTTTTACTTACTGTACATGATTATGAGATTGAGGGTTATGCATCTTGAATTGGGTTTTTGGCCTTGTGGATACTTGATCTCTGAGTCAAGTGGGTCAAAAGTTTTGAAAATCTATCCACGAGGCCCACCTACTTCCAACAATCCCGTCCCCTTATATTCGTACTTGTTGATTTCTTGTATATGACCCATGAACCAAAACCTTGAGGTAAGATGGGGCCAGAACTTTGTAGTGCGAGCCCATCATCCAAAAGGATTATTATTTTGAGAATAAAACCTTGAGGCAATATGGGGCCACGGCTTTGTAGTGAGAGCCCATGAGCCAAAAAGAGAACATGCGTACATGTATTTGTTTTGTTTACTTGCATGCAACCTATGAGTCAGCACCACTAAGCTTGGATGACCTTGTCGGTTTGATCTACTGACTTGGAGATCCCCTCCCGTCCCGCCAGCTGTAGTTTGGATCCCGATACCCGGCTCGCTCCCGTGGCTCCCGATATCCGGTTCGCTACCATTATTCCCAATACCTGGCTTGCTACCGTGGTCCCGTCCCGTATTATTGTATATGTATATGTAAATTTTGTTGCACCTCCTCACTTCGGTGACCGAGGTCAACGCCCGATACTCTTGTCACTTTAGTGAGAGAGGATTTAGCTTTGTGTGGTTGCCATCTTGATAGTTCCTGATCCTTGATACCCGTACTGCTTTATATTGATCATGTATTTTCTTAATAAATGTTCATTATTTATACATGCTTTAAATAAGTTTCCGATTTGTGAAACGTTCATTATTTATACATGCTTTAAATAAGTTCCCGATTTGTGAAACGTTCATGTTTTATACATGCTCTAAAGGAATACATGTTTTGTCAAATATTCATGTTTCTTACCCGATTTATATGAATATAGGATTTTGTCAGATATTCATGATTTCCTATACATTTTTAATTATGTACAATTTGATTAGACAACATGATTTATTACATGTTTTATCATTCAGTATATTGTTTATATCTTTTCACCCACCTGCCAGACCGTCGTGTCTGACCCACTACTTTGGTACTCAGGTTCAGACTTCTTCACCCGAGATGAGTGCACGTATTGGTTGTGGAGCCATGAGCTTACAGGTCGTTTGTCGGCTATGTCATGTAGACATTGAGCTGGACATCGGTATTACGTCACATATGGGGTAGTGATCATTAGCTTGTTCTCTTGTATGGCTTCTATTAGCCTTTTGCTTGGGATTTGTAATTAATACACATTGTTTTTGTAACTTGAACATATATGGGAATGTAATATCCTGTTACTGTCAGCTCTGTACTTTTATTGTGATGGTTTATTCCAGTCTGAGATGGATCATTGATAAGATGACTATATGCTTGGGTTGAGTGCGGTGCGGAATCTAATGGCCACAGACTCCGAGTCGCAACACCACGAAAGCTTCCGCTAAATATTCAGAGTGTGTTGGAATTGGTAATCCTCACACACGCGGATCTTGAGAGAAACATAATTATTACTTAACTCCCAATTCACGGACTCCGGATTTTTTTTTTTTTTGCTCTTGGTAAGAGGAATATTTCAACTAAAAGCCACTTTTAATGCCTAGGTGGTCAAACCTGGCTCATATGGGCTAACCTATGGGACCTTAGGCTTTGGAGATGGCCTACATCTCATATGGTGTCATTTTTGTAGAGAATATCTAAAAATATCTCTTTTGTGTAGAGAATATCTAAAAATATCCTTACTTGGAGAGAATCTCTCAAGTTTCCTTCTTTTGTGGAAAGATTTTCTCAAAATATCTTTCTTTTGGGAAAGTAACTAAATTTTAGCACTTACCTCTTTTCTTTTCTCCTTGTTTCCTCTTTTGGTTTGCTCTCTTCTATAAAAGCAAGAGAATTGGGTCTTTTGCTCCATTGCTTTCTTTGTTTGCAAGAAATCTTCAAGAGTGCTTTCCAAGATAAGAAGTGCTTTTTCTTCTTCAAGGATCTCACAGCTTTTCTTCTTCTTCTCTACCAATGGCTTCAAGTAAGTTTTCTTCCTCCACAAGAAGCTCCATTGTAGAAGTAGCTTCTTTCTTTCCTTTTTTTTCCTTTCTTCTCTTTTCTTTTTTATTTTTTTCCAAGCACGTTTTTCTCTTTTTTTTTTTTTTTTTTCGTGCTTCTTCTTTCTTTTTTTTTTCAAAGCACGTTTTTGTCTTTTCTTTTTTTTTTCCGTGCTTCTTTCTCTTCTCTTTTTTTTTTCTTTGTTTTTTTTTTTCAAGCATGTTTTTCTCTTTTCTTTTTTTTTCGTGCTCCTTTTTTTTTTTTTTTTTTTTTCCTTCTATTTACTCACCATGATAATGAGGATCATGCAATTTCAATATGTTCATGCATTTTTTTTATGCATCAAGATAGAAGGCTAGAGTCTCTAGGTCAAGCCAACATGATTTTTGACTTGGACAAAGTTTGATTGGTTTTGACCAAATTGGGTTGGAATTGGTCAAACTTTGGTCAAGGTTTTCCTAGCTTCTAATGCATGATGATATTCTTTGATACATGATTTTTGGTAAATGGACTTGGAAGCATGATGATGCATTTTGAGCTCGCAGCGATGTTGAGCTCTTTCTCGGTCTTGCTGGATTTTGAGGAACTTTGCAATTTTTGGATTTTGAAGCTCGCAGCAATGTTGAGCTCTTTTCCAGATTTTGCAGAAATTTGATGTGATTGGCTCGTTCTCGCAGCGATGTTGAGTTCGAACCTTCTTTGAGGATTTTCCACTGATTATGAGCTCGCAGCGATGTTGAGCTCATAATCAGGCTTCCTGTCTTTTTCGGAGTATTTTCCTTTTCTTCGGAATTGCCCCGGAACCATGTCAAAATTTTGCTAGAATTTTTTTTATAGCAAAATCTTATCATTTTGATGATGATTGATCTTTGCTTTTCCATCTTTTGCAGGTAGTTCTTCCAGAACGAACAAGGGTAAAGGTCCTGTTACTGATGCACCTCGTCGGTCTGCCAGATCTTCTAATGCGGCCGTTCAACAAGCTTGGGAGAAGGTCCAGTTTGTTGAGAAGAACTTGGAAGAGTGCGATTCCTTCAATCGTGATGAGATGAGACAGCGATTGACCACTCTCAAATATGAGGAATTCTACAAGATCATGGTAAGCAGTCGTCCTTGGATTACGAACGATCAGAGCGTTGTGCTCAAGCCTACCTTCTTCTTTGGTGATGCAGTCCCCAACGACTTGACATACCAAAGGAGATGTTTTCAGTTCTCTTACACAATAGATGGTGAGGAGAGAACTATTTCTACCCGGTTGACCTTCGATCGGACCATCTTGATCCTGAGCCTTTCTCCCACTTGCCCTAAGAGGGAAGATCCTCCGAGCTGAGTGAAGAGGACCGGTGTGATCAAGACCAGGGTTTTTGTTGGCGGCCCTTCCGGTTTTGCAGAGAAGTCGCTTGTCCGTATGGACATGTCGATGCCAGCCAGTGGCTACCAAGGTTCTGATCATCCATCGATCGATTTGAGACCGGTGGGCCTTGGTATTTTTCGGGGTGACGGCAGCAATTGGTGTGAAGCCTTTTCTACTTCGTGGCCGTTTCAGTGCTGACTCGAGCTGGGAATCATGGACTGATCACACCCTGAAGATTGGCGAGGCCGTTTTGCGGGAGGTCGAGATTTTTGATGCGGTTCGCACTTTTCGGCAAACCGTTGTTTTCTCCGATGAGGCTTTCATGGCCATGCTGGAGTCATTCCTTCCACAAACCAACACCTTCATTATGACGAATGGTGAGATTAGTTTTTCTTTGAGGGAACTGAGTGCCATCATCGGGTTGCCTATCCTCGGCAAACTCTATGAGGAGTTTATGCCTATTGACAGCGTCCTTGAGGAGCAGTGTGAGGAGTTTAGGCTTGTATACTTTCAGCTCGTCGCCTTCTATGATTTTTTGAAGGAGAAGGAGGGCTCGAAAGTTAGGTGCAGCAGTTGGAGGAGTTGCAGCTCCAACTTTTTTTACAGTGGGGATTCTTCTGATGGCATGGTCCTGACATTGCGTTGCGGAGAGATCTCGCTATTTACCTCACTTATTGACTGGGTGAGGCTGTTTTTGCTGGAGGAGATGGAACGCACATCAGGAATCACTGTATTTTTCCGGCTTCTCAGATGGCGTTTGGAGAGCGACTGGCTTTGGTACCTGCTCTTTACTCCTACTTGTGTACCGAACTTCAGGCTGTTGCTTTCATGGTTCGGCTTGGGCTCCCTATGAACAGGGTATTTTCTACCCACATATTCTATTCGTGGTATGTATACCACTGTCCTAGCTTTCATCGGTTGGGAGTTGCACATGACGAAGATCCTTTTATGATTCGTATGGCTAGAGGGATAGCCATTTCCGAATCTCTTTTGTCTACCAGTTTGAGGATTCGACGGTTCAGGGACGTCGAAATTGGGTAGTCTTCAGTGAAGCTTTCTCCGGGTTTGCGGAAGAAGGCTTTCGACTTTGGTGTCTCCCGTGATTCGACCAGGGCAGGGTCGGGAAAACACTATGCTTTGACAAACGCGGAGAAGAGATGGCTTTTTAACATACAGGTTGGTACGATGGTGTACCGCAGACATCTTTTCATCGATATCCAACTGTATGTCCCTTCGCATTTTGCATTGCAGCTTGGCTTATCTCAAGGCGTTATTGGAGCGCCTTCGAGCATGGTGAAGCATTTTGGAGGTTTGTAGGATGGAAGAAATGCATGGGCTTTTTATAGCGCTGAGGACACTACCACCATGATTTCTTATCCTGAGTTGCCCACCTTCCGGATTGCTGGCTTCACGAAGTGGTTCATGGAGAGCTTCTTAGTGTACCGGGGGCTTTCCAAGAAGAAGCTCGATGTCAAGCAGTCTCCTGGAAACGGTCTTGGCAAATTAGATGGTGTCCGTCGGGAGGAAGTTTTGGCTTTCCTTTCTGGAGAGAAGCATAAGATAGGCTTTCTCAATGAGCAGGAGGTCATCAGATCAGGAGCTGCACAAGGGATTCCTGGTGAAGTCTTGAGATAGCTGGAAGAAGAGGAGGCAGAGATCGATGCTATGATACAAGCAGAGCGTACGAAGGCTTCCTTGGAGTCTACTGAAAAAAGTAGACCATCCAGTGAGGACTCTAGTGAGAGGCCTGATGTTGATAGTGGGGCAGGATCGTCAAGCAGATTGACCCGCCGAGGCCAGAGGAGGAGAGGACAACGCCGTAACATGAGACGGCATGATAGTCCTTCTGATCATGAAGTTCCTCTCACCATTGCTAAGGAGGTGTCTGAGGATGCTGACGAGCCTTCGGAGAAGAGGAGCAGAGAAGAGGAGACAACTGGTATGATACTCTTTCTTTCTTTTGTTACTTCTTGTCTTTTATGAGAGATTTTTTGTTTTGATCCGCTGCTTTCTTTCTTTTGGCAGAGGATGATGATGACCTGGTGATGCCCGAGGTTCCGGCTGATGAGGCGATGACGGATCCAGTAGTGGCATCTGAGGAAGAGCCCAGGGACTCTTGAGTGGTTTCAGAACCTTCACCTGGTATGATTGCTTTTGGCCTTTCCTTTTCTTTCTTTTTATTTGTGCTGTCATTTGCCAACATGTAGCTTTTGTTTTCTTGTTAGCTGACTTGCCAGAAGATTCTGACGATTTCGAGCCATCCATGGATGCAACTTTTGACGTTCGGATGATCTCAGAGAGGCAGAGAGTACTCCGCCGGTCGTCGAAGAAGGTATTTTGTAATAATAATCTTGATATTGATTTTTTTTACAAGATTATATTCATACCTTTTTGTCTTTTCCTTGGCAGATTGTGGAGTAGCAGGAGAAGTTCCTCTGTCTTCCTTAGAGCCAGAATAGGGGATATCTACGGCTGATCCAGGAGTAGGGGCTTCTTCTTCCTTCAATGAGTCAGCTTCTTCGGTTGGAAAGAGTTTATTGATTACTCTTCCAATGGAGCATGATATGGGCAGTCGGGCGGCAGAGCATGGCGAATCCTCATCTGCGCCGCACCTTTAGTATGCAAGGAAGGTGTTGAAGACTGTTTTGAGCTCATGGGTTGTGACTCTTTTTTCAGGTCACTTGGAAGCTGGCTTTAGCATGATCAAGCATGTACAGGACATTCTTGCTGATAGCAAAGAAGTCTGTCTGGACATCGCAAGCGCCAAAGATTTTGTTGATGAAATCATCGCTTTGGGGAACAAGTGGAATGAGACTAAGAGTTTCCCAGATGGTGACTTCTTTGATGAAATGTTTATGAAGCCATCCAGCAAAGTCAAAGCTGAGCTGACTGAGGTCACGAAGACTCGAAAGCAGTTCGTTCGGAAGAAGAGCGTTATCGAGTTATCCATCATGGGGCTGAAGCAAGACTTGGACTGCCTTGATAAGCAGTTTGTCAAAGGATTGTTTTGGGCATGAAAGCCAATTTTGTGCCAAAAAGCCTGGTGATTTTTTTTAATGGCTTGAAAACCGAATTTTAGGTGGCATGGAAGCCTAATTTTGGGGCGTAAGAGCCAAAATTTGTTTTGCGGCATGGGAGCCAAAAATTTGAAATGGCATAAAAGCCGAATTTTGTTTTGTGGCATGGAAGCCAAAGTTTTTGGTTTGTGGCATGAGAGCCAAAATTTTTTTTTTGTGGCATGAGAGCCAAAGTTTTTTTTTTTTTTTTGTGGCATGAGAGCCAAAGATTTTTGTTTGTGGCATGAGAGCCAAAGTTTTTTGGATGGCGTGAAAGCCGATTTTTGGAATGGCATAGAAGCCGAATTTTAAGATGGCATGAAAGCCGATTTTTGGAATGGCATAGAAGCCGAGTTTTGAGATGGCATGAAAGCCGATTTTTGGAATGACATAGAAGCCGAGTTTTGTTTTGTGATTTGATTTGTTTTGTTTTGGCATGGGAGCCAGATTTTTGAAAACGAAATTTTGTTTTATTGGCATGAAAGCCGATTTTGGCGTTTATAGCTGGGCTTTGGCGTTTATAGCCGATTTTGGCGTTTATAGCCGATTTTGGCATTTATAGCCGAGTTTTGGCGTTTATAGCCGAATTTTGGTTTTCAAAATGCAGGTATCGACTAAATGTCGCCTCCCCACTGAATGGTCTTGCAAGTATCGATGGAATGTCGCTTCCTTGCTCATTCAGTTTGCGAGTATCGATGGAATGCCGCTTCCTTACGGGCTGGATTTGCGAGTATCGATGGAATGTCGCTTCCTCACGGATTGTGGTGCAAGTATCGACTAAGCGTCGCTTCCCTGCTTTTCCCAAAACTTTTGGTTTTATGGGTATTGACTTAATGTCGTTTCTCCGTGATTTTTGAAATTTGGGGTTTTTTTGAAATTCAAGGTTTTGCAAGTATCGAATGGGGTTCGCTTCCTTGCGATTCTTGGGTTTCTGGATGTATCGAATGGGGTTCGCATCCTTCCGATTTTTTGGATTTTTGGAAGTATCGAATGGGGTTCGCATCCTTCCGGTTTTTTTTTGGTTTTGTGAGTATCGACTGAATGTCGCTTCCTCGCGGTTTCTAAAAAACCATTTTTTTGTTTAAAGACACGAGGGTCATAAATTTTGACTTAAAACTATTTTGGTTGTAAAAGCCGGGGCGGACTAGGGTGGAAATTTCTAAGTCCAGATTTTTGTTTCAAACCATGAATTTTGGGTTCAAGGATCGAAAATTTTGTTAAGTCTGGGAAGAGGCTCCTAAACTTGGATTTTTGGATTTTGATTTTTTTTTTGAACAATGAAACGATGAAAGTAAGCATTGTTTTGAGAGAGTTCTTTTTTTTGGAAATTTCAAGATGAAAATTTCAAAAAGGGATGGGTTTGACGAGCAAGTACCTGGAAATAGGCTTTGGCCGTGTAGATATCGCTCTGACCTGTTTGAGGAAGTCTTCAAGGGTAGTACCACTTCAAGAACTTGCCGTTGATGGGCAGCGTACATCTGTCTTATTCCATGTTTAGAAAAGCGTATGCGCCATTAGAGAAGACTTTGTCGATGACGAAGGGTCCCTCTCATTTTGGTTCAAATTTGCCTTTGGAATTGTTGGCAAAGACTATGGGTCTTTTTACTGCAAGAACCAAGTCGCCTTTTTTGTAGGCGCGTTGCCTAACCCTCTTGTCGAAAGATCCTGCCATGTGTGCTTGGTACAACTTAATGCTTTGTAGAGCTTCGAGTCGTATTTCATCGAGATTATCCAACTTTGGAATCTCAATTTGACATTGCTTTTTGCGTCATGTCATTTTGCAAAGATACCCTTAAGGAAGGAATTTGTACTTCCAAAGGGACAACAACTTCGCATCCATAGACCAAGGAGAATGGTGTGTTATGGTTTGGTCCTCGAACGGTGGTTCGATAGGCCCACAAAGCTTTTGGTAGTTTGTCGCCCCAGTCTCTTTTGTGACTAGAGACCATTTTCTTGAGAATTTTGCAGAGTGTTTTGTTAAAAGCGTCTGCTAGTTCGTTCGTTGCTGGATTATATGGAGTCGAAGGAAAACTTTGGATTTTGTACTTGTCGCAGAACCTGTAGAATCTATGATCCCGGAATTGTGGTCTGTTATCATGGACGAATCTTTTAGGTATGCCGAAGCGACAAATAATGTAGGTGCGCAAGAACTGAAGGACTGATGAAGTCTTCATTTCGCTGAACGCAAATGCTTCTGACCACTTGGAGAAATAATTCGTAGCGGCGAAGATGAAGCGATAACCTTTGCTTGATGGGGGAGAGATAGGACCTATGATGTCCATACCCCAGGCTTCGAAAGGCCACGAGATTGTTGTTGGATGTAGCCATTCTGGAGGCATGTGGACATAATCTCCATGAATTTGGCATTTTTGGCAGCGCTTGGCAAATTGCATTGCATCAGCTACCATGGTAGGCCAATAATAACATAGTCTTTTTATTTGGTTGTACAGCTTAGGACCAGCCTGATGGGCTCCACAAAGACCGCAATGTACTTCTTTAAGAGTTTCTTCAGCTTCCTGTTGTGACAAGTAGCGTAGAAGTACTCCGTTGAAGGATTTTCTGTAAAGTGCTTTTGAAGGAATATCCAAATGAAAGTTCGGGGCTCGTCTTTGAATACTTACCCGCTCTTTTGGATCTTCAGGTAAGACTCCGAACATGATGTAATCAATTAACAGATCTCTCCAGTCGCCGATCGGAAGTTTGAGGATGGATATCCGACTTCCAACCACTTGGTGGCATTCAGCAACTGCTTGGTGTGTGTTAAGAGGAGGGAGAATCCTTTTTTGACACACTGCTACTTGCATGTTTCCCCTTCTTAGATTGCCATGGATGCGGCGAGTCCAGCAAAGGCATCTGCACGGATGTTTTCACCTCTGAGGATGTGGGTGATGTGACAAATGTTGAATTTTTGTCGAAGTGACTGCGCTTTGTTGTAGTAAGGTAGCAAATTAGGCTTCCTGACTTCAAATTTCTGATTCATCTGGTTGACGATCAGTTAAGAGTCTCCAAAAGCTTCCAGCATGGTGATGCCGGATTCAAGGGCGAGTTCCAATCCTACAATCAGGGCTTGGTACTCAGCTGCATTGTTTGAACATGGTTCCAGTAGCGAGAAGGCGTGTGGAATCATGTATTTGTCGGGACTGACAAAGAGGATGCCAATTCCCGATATTTGCTTTCCTTTTTCATTTGTCCTGGTTGCACCGTCAAAGTACATGTCCCGGGAAGCATTTGATAAGGAAGTTTCCACATTGTAGATAAATTCGTCTGGGAGATCATCCTTGAGTGGAGAATATTTAGGCAATGGATGCTCTGCGAGTAAGTCTGCTAGATCTTGGCCTTTGATTGCTTTTTGTGGTACATACCTAATGTCAAATTGTGATAGAAGGATGGACCATTTTGCTAGTCGGGCATTGAGAGAACCTGCTTTTATGACAAGGACCTTTAGGAGGTTGATCCTCGAAATCAGGTAGACTGTGTTAGACAGCAGGTAGTGACGCAGCTTTTGTACGGCGAACATCACTGCAAGATATTCTTTTTCGACTGGGGAGTAGCGATGCTCTGCACCTACCAACATTCGGTTAAGGTAATATAGAGCAGCTTCTAGAGAAGGGTCTTCTTTTGGAAGATCACTTTCAGGATCGAGGGGTCGATCTTTGTCATTTGCTGAAGACGTCTCTATAGTAGCATTTGCGTCTTCAGTGATTGTGTTGCACGGAGCAATTTCCGGGAACAAGTCCTGAACAACATCCGGCAACCTTTCTTTATTAATCCAGATATCGTCTATGAGATTGGGTATCTGGGACCAATTGACTGGGTTTTCATTGAAGAAGATTTCATTGGCAGGAGTTTCTTCAAGATGATCAACCGGGAGAGGCCTGAGTTCTGATGTCACAGCTTCAGGAGACGAAGGCTGAGAGGGTGATATCTCAGTGGAAGTCCCCTGAGAAGATGTAGCTCCGGAAGATACACTACCGGTTGGGGAGTACGTGTCTTCGGAAGCTTTAGAGGTACTATCGTCCTGAGCTATCGTATTACAGGTTATCTTGACAGGAGATGCCCCCAGTGTAGACTGTTGGGAGTCGGACTCATCCTCGGATGTAAGAGGATCGTCAATCCAACTATTTTCTCCATTTTCAGGAGCTGAGGGAGAAAGTTCCCATTGATTTTCAGGGACTTCTGGTTCTAGATCATGACGAAGATCATGGATGCGATCCTGCTCCTGCTCTATGGCAAGATGTTGCAAGATTCTTGCATATTCTTCAAGATTAGGCATAGGAGCCAACTCTTCTTCATCATCTACTCCTTACGGTTCACCGTCATTGGGTTCCACTGGAGCATTGGCTGGTGCTAGGTCAACAGCATTTTCAGCCTCTTGGTCTTCTTCATCATCGGACCAGGATCCTTGTGGCTGCAATGGGTTATACCAGATTACTGGCATAAGATGAGACTCGGGAATCCATTCCTCGTTGGAGAGATACTCTCTTGTGTTAAGGGATTCTTCCAACTCATCGATATCACTGGCAGTATCACTGGACTCGTATCCATTCATGGAGAATCCAACTACCGAATTGTAAGAGTATGATGCCCCTTGCACAGTTTCATTTTTGTATAGAGGTGGCATTAAATCGTCAAGGGTGAATTTTCTTACCGCCTTTGAAGCTTTGGGAAGGGATTCTTCCGTCGCCCCTAGTGAAGCCGTGGAAAAAGTTTCTGCCTTTTCAAGGACTTCTTGTTTTGGTTGAGACCTCTGTTGCTGTTTGAGCTTGCAGAGTTGTCTCTTAGCTTGCCTTCGCTGTTGAGCGGTCGGCTTTGTTTTGACGATCTCCCAATTTTCATCTTCTAGGAGATCGGGATGCACCCATATAGGTTGTCCATTTGGTGTTGGATAGGGAACCAACTCTTGGGATGCTTGAGCCATTTTTATCACCTTGAATGAAGTAGTGATCTTCTTCTCTGGTGACTTTGAATCTTGCCCACATGACACCATGTTGACAGAGGCGGAGCCGTAATTTTTGTCAAAGGTTATAACTCCATTTTTCCACATCTCATTGATCTTCTCTCTCACAACGAAGCATTGATTGAGAGGATGTGAGATCATCTGATGGTATGTACAATACCGGGGATCATTGGTTTTACCAACATCTCCCGGTCTTTTGGGCTCCGGCAAAGTGAGTTTGCCATTTGCTAGAAGAGCCTCGAAAATTTCTTCAACATCTTCATCGAACAGATATTTCTTTTTCTACACGTTCTTTGAAGGCATCGGAGAGTTCAGGCCTTTTACATGTAGCTTTGTTTTCAGCTTTCTTTGGCTGCTGAGGAGCTGACTTAGTTTGCACATTGAGAACCTCCTTTTTCTTTGGTTTTGAGGTTGTAATGGCAGTCGGCTCTTTCTTTGATGATTTTTGACTGTTGAGGTCTTTGATCACCATTTCAGCTTCCATGGAAGCTTCGAGAAATTCTCCTAGGTTCTTTGATTTGTTGCCGATGATCATGGAGCGAATCCTTGCTCTCATATTGTTACGGCAGATGTCGACTAGCGACGCTTGTGGCAGTACATCTGAAAATTTGTACGTCATTGCCTTCCACTTGTGAATGAAGTCGTATGTTGACTCATACCCTCCCTGTTTTAGGTTGCAGAGTTGAGCCATAGTAACAGGATGGTCCTCACCTTGGAAGTGGGTCAGGAAGCGTGTCTCCAGCATAACCCAGTTCCGGATGGAGTTCTCTGGCAAAGTGGAGTACCAATCAAAGGCTGTACCTTTTAGGGTACTTGTGAAGAGGCGAATTTTGAGGGCATCTTGATCCGCAATAGCTCCTGTCAGAATCTTAAAGTGGATGACATGCTTTCTGGTTGAACCTTTCCCCGTATATGTCTGGAGAGTAGGTTGTTTGAATTTTGTAGGGAACGGAACCAAGTCCATCCATAGAGGGTAGGGTGGCTTGATCCCATGTTCTTTCAATGTATCCTCTTCTTTTGCTTTTGCGAGGATATCGTCCACGTCCTTTTTGGTAAGGGCGCGTGACTCATTGTTTTCTGCATTGCCCTCGTCATCTTCATGATTCGGAGGACCTCGGTTGTTAGGTGGTTGACGTTGTAGAGTGAGAAGGAGGTTTTCCATCAGAGCCTCAATTCTATGTTGTCCTTGCTCCTACTGTTGGACGCGTGCGGTTACGTCATCATGTGGTGGAGGCTGCTCAGAACTTGTAGCCAAGACGTTCATCCCTTGGGATTCAAACGAAGAAATCGTCCTGGTTACTGAGTTGGGGCTCATTCTTCTGGATGAAGAATCTGAGGAGTGGTTACTCTAGTGTCCTTGGCTTGGAGGAGTGGATGATTCTTCCAGATGTGCTCGAGTCCGAGAAACGCTGCGAGTCACTGGACGCCTAACACTGATTTTAGTTGCTGACTTCTGGCGTTTTCTGGTTTTACCAACCATATGGACATCAACGAATTGGTCGGGTCTTTCGTTTTCGACCCATTTGTTTGAGACATGGAGAGTAGAATGCTGGGTTCTTTGTTTCTCAAATCTCTTTTGTCGATATGCAGCACGGTGACGCATAGGACGAGCAATTTGAGCTTCAGTCAGCTCTGGCGATGAAGGATGTAGTCCCCCGTGCGCAGCAGCCGAGCTTATATTCTTTAAAGCTGGGCAAGCACAGAATTTGGACGCGGTCCTTTGCCTATCGCAATGAAGATTTGAATTTTGCGAGCTCGGCCCCTATTGAGATGAAGGGTCGATTCGCAGGAGTGCAGGCTTCAGCATGTTTGTGCGGAGGCCTAACGATGCAGGATTTGATTTTGGGCTTGTAGGAGCAAGCCGGCTCATGCTGATTTTGTTTGTTCTTTGGGCGGAGGGTAGGTTTCTCCTCTTTCATGTAAGAGAGAGGGTAGAACCGATTCTCCTTGAGAGGGGCTAGGTATGCTGGCTTTGCAGATGTTCGGGACCTCCGTTGCTTTGGTGAAGATCTCGGGGACCAGGTTTTGGGGCAAACCTGGTTTCTTGTGGGTTGAGGCTTCGTGGGAGCGCCACGGGCTTCAGGCTTTCTGGTGTTCGCCCTTGGTGCCATGGTGGTGACACGTTGTTGGGCGGTTTTTTGCTTCTTGATAGGTACAGTTTCTTCTGCGGGGAGTGGGAATGGTCCCAGCGACCCGAAGACGATGGTCCGGGGAGTTGAGATTGACCCGGTGTTTTGAGAGTTGTCGAGGGAGATGACGCTTCTGCAACTGGCGGGGCGCTTATGCTTGTTTTGCTTGTCTTGAAGCATAAGCTGGTACTTGTTCTCATCGAAAGTGATGGTCAATGAAGCTGCCATTGTTAGTTTTGGAAAACTTCTGAAACAAGACCAAATCCATTAGTAATCACAAGAATATGGTGATCATAAATGGAGAACAACTATGATTTTGTCTTTTCAAATCACTTGAGGGTACATGTCCCATCCCAAGCAAGATGAAGAAGGCAAAAAGCCATAGAGGATACAATTGTTCTTAAATGCAAGTATGGTAGGCTCAGGGTGAGTGTACCAGTGATTGCTAGAAGCAATTGAAGACCTTAATTCAAATTACCGAGAAGCAAAGCTCACTCTAGATAAAATGATATAAGGTTGGAGATACAAATGTGTCGGTCGCAAATACAGTAGACCCGAAAAGGGCGAACTAGCACCGCTAGGCACAAATGTTGAAAATCGCATCCTTGGAAAGGACACGAGATGGGATTTTTTTTTGAAAGGTCAAATTTGGATTCATAAAGGAGAGCAAATGGTGTTCCAATTCGAACAAAAGCTTAACATTTCTGCGAGCGCTAAATTCGGAAGGGAAGGAACCAGAATTTCTTAGATGTGAATCCAGTAATGACGGAAGTTTTTTTTTTTTGAAGGGTCAAGATTGAATTCATCTAAGAGAGCAAATGGTGTTCCATTCCGAACAAAGGCTCAACATTTCTGCGAGCGCTAAATCCGAAAGAGAAGGAACCAAGATTTCTCAATTCTGAACTCAAAAGTGACGGAAGTTTTTTTTTTTTTTTTGAAGGGTCAAGATTGAATTCATCAAAGAGAGCAAATGGTGTTCCATTCCGAACAAGGCTCAACATTTCTGCGAGCACTAAATCCGAAAGGGAAGGAACCAAGATTTCTCAACTCTGAACTTCAAAAGTGACGGAAGTTTTTTTTTTTTTTTTTTTTTGAAGAGTTTTCTTGAAAGGTTTTTTTTTTAAAAGGTGCACATAGATTTCCAATTCGATCTTATGAAACCGTAGTAGATAGATCAACCCCCAGGTAAGGGTAGGATTACTTAATGAACCCGTTTGGAGGACCCTTGCCTCGAACAATCTAGCTGTTTCCACACTCTGGACAAGGCCTTTCTTAAATCCACTTTGGTCAAAGAACACAATTGGTGGAACCTTAGTGTTTTTTTTTTTTTTTGAACTCTTTTTGAAAGATTTCTAATGAACTCATCAAAGAGAGCAAATGGTGTTCCAATCCGAACAAAGGCTCAACATTTTTGCGAGCGCTAAATCCGAAAAGGAAAAACCTAAGTTTCTCAAATTTGAATTCAAAAGAGCGAAAACTGATTGTTTTTTTTAAATTATGATTTTTTTTTGAAATCTCAGTTGGACTCATCAAAGAGAAAAGATGGCCCAATCCCCACTATGAACGATAGCTGCAACCATTTCTTGAGCTATCAAGTTCGAAAAGGAGAGGATCAAAATTTCTCAAAGTTGAATTTTGAGAAAGAGAGATCATTTCATTTTTTTTTGACAGAATTCTTTTTTTTTTGAAATCCCAATTGGACTCATCAAAGAGAAAAGATGGCCCAATCCCCGATATGAACGATAGCTGCAAACATTTCTGTGAGCTATCAAGTTCGAAGAGGAGAGGATCAAAATTTCTCAAAGTTGAATCTAAGAAAAGAAATCAGATTTGTGTTTTTTTTTTTTTTTTTTTGAAGTGAGAAAGAAAAATTGAAATCCCATCTCATGTTTTTTTTTTTTAGATGCAAAATGCAACATAGGCCACCAGCTAGAAAGGAGCCAAGGGATCAAAGCATCACGTTCTCAAGTCAACGGGTCCCACCGGGTGTGCCAACTTGATGGACCCTCGGGTTTCCGTCCTCTCCTTCCGCACCCTGGGGGCTGCCTGGGTCTCGGCAGAGGAGGGAAATCGCGGGTATCAACATTTTTGTACGGGTATGCCAGATTTACTTTCTACTTGGAATTTGGAATGGTGATGATCCGGATATTCACCTTCACAAGTAGAAAGGAAATCAATCCTTTTTTCTAACTTTTCAAATTGCATAAATATTAAGAAAAGAGACAAGTTTGTTTTCGAGAATGCCGTAGGAGGCGTTTTTTTGTTTGTTTGCTGTAAAAGGCGATTTTGCCATGAAAGGCGACTTTACAAAACTCATCAAATATGAAAGACAAGAATTGTGATTTCCTTTTGTCTCTTTAAAAAATACAACTACAATAGAAAAGGAAGAAAATGAATCTAACTTCTCAGGAGATTGTGGGGACACGTTGAGATCGACGGTCGCAAGTCATGTATGGACTTCGCCATCGTCCTTCAAATGAGAACGGTTGATGCTTTGATTCTTCAGCTTGGCTCCTAACCTCAGTTTTTTAAAGGACAAGGACCAAGAGGAGGTTCTATATCCAATGAAAAACCGAGTAAACAGGCTGAAATGCTGCGTTTAGGCCATATTGTAGAAGGAGGGGACCTTGGGGGGGTGGCCCCCCAAGGGACTTTGATCACCTTGTGGTGTTTCTTGCAGCAGAGCAGCAGGACTTCGCCTGTATTTCTTCAGGAGAATGCAAGTGTGCAAGTGCAGAATTTCAAGTCGATGTGTGTATCGATGTTGATTTCTTTCTTTTGGACCTCCTTTTATAGGCTTTTGGTAGCCATGAGGTGATTATGGGCATTGATGGTCATGATGAGAGAATTGATGAGGAGTTATAAGTTTTTATTCTTTGATTTTGTAACTCCTTTTTCATGGCTTGTGATTGGCCGATGAAGGATAGTGGGCATTTAATCACCTTTAATCTTCATGATGATGGGCGTTTTATGGGTTTAATGCCATGATTGCTTGGATTTATAACTCCCAAATGCTTGAATCTGATTGGGCCGTCCAAAATAATGAGTTAATGACCGCATTAAGTTGTCATAAATGTGTCAATTAATTACATTAAGTGGTCACCAGGGCATGTGAAGAGTAGCGGGCCGCGCCGCGTCTTTTGAGATTCTTCTTGTGATCATCACAGGTGGATCCACACATTGTTTGATGTCGGATTGCAGTGCAATTTCAGACATTGATTGATGATGGTGGGCCGATGACATCTGTCTTGTCGATTTCACGATCGGTCGGACAGAAAGTATACTTTCTTGGTCAGCCGGTTGGCGATCTTGGAGCGATCGGTGATGATTTCATGCTTTTGACGGCGGATCCAAGATGTTGGTGAAGATCAGTGGTTTTCAAGCATCAAAGATGGGATTTTCAGAAAATCACAGAGGCAGGAACACCCGAAACGCGAAAAGGATAGGAAAACGGGCCGTTTGGTGCGAAATCTGACAACCCGGATTTGCAGGGTCGCGGGCGACCATGCACCCAGGGTCGCCGGCAACCATAGGGCTTTGTCCCTTTTGGTCGCCGAGCTTCGTTTTCGGCTGTTTTTTCGTCTTTTTTGTTCCTTCTTTCTTCTGTATTTTTATTGACATTTTTCCTCAATTATTGACTTGATTTTCTTGGAGAAAACTTGACGAGAACCCGCGGAAAACCGGAGCACAAAGTTTCCCATTTTTTGGGAAAG
The DNA here is from genome assembly GCA_028538565.1 of Umbellularia californica. Lineage (NCBI taxonomy): Eukaryota > Viridiplantae > Streptophyta > Magnoliopsida > Laurales > Lauraceae > Umbellularia > Umbellularia californica. The sequence continues at coordinate 20,950,071 of JAPQWN010000010.1, forward strand.
CCGAAGACTTTGTAGTCGATTTTCCGTTAAGAGTCGAAACTAGGTCAAACGATGTCGGAATGACCTGAAAATTGTGGTGAAGCTTCTTGAGCAGTGGATAGGACCAACCATGAGCTTTTATTTGAGTTTTGAAGCCGTTTGGGGTCCCGTCGATGCTTGACTTGATTTTGCTGCGGGGAAAATGCCGAGCTTTGATATGTGATCAAACGATGTCCGATTGACCTGAAATTTGACGGGGAGCCTATTGGAGTCATTTTGAGACGACCCATTAGCTCCAATTTGGATGTCATGGTCCCGGGGTGCTCCGCCGCCGGTAGGCTTGATTTTCTTTCGGAGCATCGAAACCTGGTCAAACGTTGTCGGAATGACCTAAAATTCGACGTGTAGCCTTTTGGAAGCATGTTGAAGCCACTCATGTATTTTGTTTGATGAGTGATGGCCTCGGTGGTTCACGCAGCCGGGAGGCTTGATTTTGCTGCTCGAGCGTTGATAGAGGGTCAAACGTTATCGGTTTAACTTGAAATTTAGCATGGAGCCCTTTGGAGACATTCTAGAGTCATCCATAGGCTCTGATCAAAGTTTTGGTGTCTTTGATGATGTCGCCGCCAGGAGCGCTTGTTTAGCTGTCGGAGAAGTGAAGTTAGGCCAAATGATGTCGGAATGGCCCGAAACCTCAGGTGTACCCTTCTTTTAGCTGTCTTGAAGGATCTTTCAGTTTTTGTCTAATTTTGACATGATCTGATGCTTGAAGTAGCTTTGCCTGTTTTGTAGCAGGATGCAGCTTCACGAGACTTCTTGATGTTGAGGAGACATAGTGACTTTTTTGGTGTCAACACGCCTAAGGATGACTTCCCGTTGCCACACATAGATGTGCTCGTTGACAACACTGCTGGGCATGCAATGCTCTAGTTTATGGATGGGTACTTAGGGTACAATCAGATAAAGCTCTCCACAGAGGATCAAGAAAAGACCTCATTTACTACCCCCTGGGGGACTTATTGTTATGTTTTGATGCCCTTCGGATTGAAGAATGCGGGTGCAACTTACCAAAGACCCATGATGGCGATATTCCACGACATGATGTACGACTGTGTGGAGGTGTATGTCGACGACATCTTAGTTAAATCCCAAACTCGTACAGACCATGCCACGGCTCTGAGGAGAGTTCTCTAAAGGTCAAGAGAAACACAGTTGAAAATGAATCCGAAAAAGCGTGTCTTCGGGGTATCATCAGGAAAGCTTCTAGGGTTCATGGTCAGCAATCGAGGTATTGAAGTGGACCCGTCAAAGGTGAAAGCCATCCTCGAAATGCTGCCGCCTAAGAACTTAAAAGAGCTAAGAGGTTTGATCGGGAGATTACAATTTATCCGCCGATTTATATCGCAGCATTCGCAAAGATGTGAACCCTTCTATAGATTGCTAAAAGGAGGAGCTCAGTATGATTGGGAAGATGACTGCCAGAAAACATTTGAGGAACTAAAAAGATATCTATTGAATCCCCCAGTTCTCAAACCTCCTGTTAAACACAAGCCCTTTATCCTGTACGTTTCGACCACCGAGACAGCGATAGGAGTTGTTCTGGGTCAACACGATGACGCTGGTAGAAAAGAAAATGCTATCTATTATCTAAGCAAATCTCTCCTGCCATATGTACGGAAATACTCCTTGATGGAAAGAACCTGCTTGGCGGTGGTTTGGGCCTCCCAGAAGTTAAGACATTACTTCTTAGCCCACCCAGTCAGGCTTTTGGCTAAGATGGATCCTTTGAAATATATCTTCGAAAAACCCTTCACTTCAGGGCGAGTGGCGCGATGGCAGATGCTTTTGGCAGAATTCGACATAACTTACCTGACTCAAAAATCCATAAAAGGGCAAGCCATCGCTGACCACCTTGTACATCTACCCTTACCACGCTATGAACAGGTCATAACTGATTTTCCAGATGAGGACATGTTATGTGCAGACATAAAGGAGATAAAGGACCACGAATTGTGGGCAATGTATTTTGACGGTGCCTTGAATCAAAATGGAAATGGAATAGGGATAGGGCTTTTGTCCCCAGAAGGAGTGGCAATACCTAAGGCTTTCAAGGTCGAGTTCCCAGCCACCAACAATGAAATGGAGTACGAAGTGCTCCTAGCTGGCTTAAGAGAGGTCGCGAATTTAGAAGTTAAGAAACTTCGAGTTCTCGGAGATTCAAAGGTGGTTATCTCCCAAGTAGCGGGTGAATGGAAGGTGAACGCCCCCAAGCTTGCTCATTACCATGAAGAGGCCATGAGAATCATATCCCAGTTCAAAAAGACCTCCTTTCTTTACATCCCGCGAGCTCTGAACCGACTAGCCGACTCCTTAGCCACCTTAGCGTCGATTTTGGAAGTCCCTTTCGACAAAGGATCTGAAACCTTTCACATCCAGTGGATAGACACTCCTTCAGTCAAGCTGAAAGACCTGACCTTCAAAGATCCGGATGGGGTCCCATCCAAAGACGAAGCAAAAGGAAAGGAAACAAAGGGCAAGGAATTAAAAGCAGAGGAGCCTGATCAAGAGCGGATACTAGCCCCCTTACAACATGACGAAGAACTCACAGATGACAATCCATGGTACTTTGATATCTGGAATTATTTGCGCGACGGATACATCCCTGAGTGCACCACCAAATCCGACAAAAGAGCTTTAAAAGAAATGGTTGAAAGATACGTCATTGTCGGGGGGCTGTTGTACCGATGGTCATTCAGTGGGATCCTCCTACGGTGCGTGACGATCGAGGAAGGACAATAGATAATCGAAGAAGCTCATTCCGGCGTATGCGGAGGACACGTAAATGGCCGATGCTCTCTAAGAAAATCATTCGGTTAGGATATTACTGGCCATCATTAGAATCAGACTCCGTTGACTACGTCAGAAAGTGCAAGAAATGTCAATTGCATGCCGACCTGATTCACTCTCCGGCATCTTCGCTACATCCCACTACCGCTCCTTGGCCTTTCTCGACCTGGGCGTTTGATATCATAGGACCCCTAGCTCCAACTGTAGAAAACACTCAGAACAAGGCTTTTATATTAACGGCGATAGAATACTACACAAAATGGGCGGAGGCTGAGGCATTTGTCAACATCAAAGCTTCAACGGTGGTCAAATTCATTCAAAAAACATAATAGCCCGATTTGGCATTCCGAAAGTATTCATAACCGACAATGGCCCTTAATTCATATCTCAAGGAATGGAGGATTTGTGCAGAAAATATGGTATAGAGCTACATCATTCAACCTCGTATTATCCCCAAGCAAATGGACAGGCAAAAGCTACAAACAAAACACTGCTCAAGATCATCAGAAAACGTTGGAAACTGCAAAAGGTAGTGATTGGCCTGACCGTTTGGTCGAGGCATTGTGGGCGTATCGAACCTCCATCAGGACTCCGACAGGTGAGACCCCATATGCCTTGACTTATGGGATGGAGGCAGTTCTTCCTTTCGAGCTCCTATACCCATCATTGCGGATCCAATTAGATGAAGAGATGACAGAAGGCCAAAGGCAAGAAGCACTACAGCTACAACTAGACCTCTTTGATGAAAAAAGAATGAAAGCAGCAGAGCACGCTCAGGTGTACAAGAAGCGGATTGCAAGAGCCTACGACGAGCATGTCAAAGAAAGGAAATTCAAGACAGGTGACCTTGTATTAAAACGCATCACTTAATCACAACTCCCACACATTAGAGGCAAATTACGACCCAATTGGGAAGGCCCGTATGTAATTAAAGAAGTATATTCTGGCAATGCATATAGATTAGTAAATGCAGAAGGGGAAGAGCTCCCCGATCCATGGAATGCCATGTATTTAAAGAAGTACACCACATGATCCTTCTCCACTTCTCACAGAGTATGACCCTTGGTCTCTTGATATGGATGCATAAACCCCGTAGGGAGGGCTGAGGAGATGTGCTACGGCCAAACCTGAAAGTCAAAGCACACACTAGCACAAAAAAAAAAAAAACAAAAAAAAGAAAAAAAAGAAACACCAGAGTAGTGAGTCTGCCCCACACAATGCTTTGCACGGTTGAAACCATTCAATGTGAGAGTGTTGACACCAAAAAAGTCAATATGTCTCCTCAACATCGACAAGCCTCCTGAAGCTGCATCCTGCTAAAAATAGGCAAGGCTACTTCAAGCATCAGATTTTGTCAGAATCAGACAGAAACTGAGAGATCCTTCAAGACAGCTAAAAGAGGGGTACACCTGAGGTTTCGGGTCATTCCGACATCGTTTGGCCCAACTTCACCACTCCGATAGCTAAACAAGCGCTCCCGGCGGCTACATCATCAAAGACACCAAAACTTTGATCAAAACCTATTGATGACTCCAGAATATCTCCAAAGGGCTCCATGCCAAATCTCAAGTCAGACCGACAACGTTTGACCCTCCATCAATGCTTGAGCAGCAAAAACAAGCCTCCCAGCGGCGACAACCACCGAAGCCATCACTCATCAAAACAAAATACATGAGTAGCTTCAACATGCTTCCAAAAGGCTGCACGTCGAATTTCAGGTCATTCCGACAACGTTTGACCAGGTTTCGATGCTCCGAGAGAAAATCAAGCCTACCGGCGGCAGAGCAACCCGGGACCATGACATCCAAAACGGAGCCCATGGAACGTCTCAAAATGACTCCAATAGGCTCCCCGTCAAATTTCAGGTCAATCGGACATCGTTTGACCACATATCAAAGCTCGACATTTTCCCCGCAGCAAAATCAAGTGAAGCATCGATGGGACCGCAAACGGCTTCAAAACTCAAATAAAAACCCGTGGTTGGTCATATCCACTGCTCAAGAAGCTTCACCTCAATTTTCAGGTCATTCCGACATCGTTTGACCTAGTTTCGACGCTTGACGGAAAATCGGCTACAAAGTCTTCGGCTTTCCCGAAAAATAGGAAACTTTGTGCTCCGATTTCGCGAGGGTTCTCGTCAAGATTTCTCCAAGAAAATCAAGTCAATAATTGAGGAAAAATTTCAAGAAAAATACAGAAGAAAAAAGGGACGAAAAAGACGAAAAAATGGCCGAAAACGACGCTCGGCGACCAAACGGGCCGAAGCCCCAAGGTCGCCGGCGACCCTGGGTGCATGGTCGCCCGGCGACCCTGGAAATTCGGGTAGCCGGATTTTGCGCCGAAGTGTCCGTTTTCGATTCTTTTCGCGTTTCGGGTGTTCTGGCCTCTGTGATTTTCTGAAAATCCAATGTTTGGTGCTTCAAAACCACTGATCTTCGTCGACATCTCGGATCCGCCGTCAAAAGCATGAAATCATCACCGATCGCCTCAAGATCGCCAACCTACTGACCAAGAAAGTGCACTTTCTGTCCGACCGATCGTGAAATCGACAAGACAGATGTCACCGGCCCGCCAACATCAATCAATGTCTGAAATTGCATCGCAATCCGACATTAAATAATGCGTGGATCCACCCGTGATGATCTCAAGAAGAATCTCAAAAGGCGCAGCGCGGCCCGCGACTCTTCACATGCCTTGGCAACCACTTAATGTCGTTAATTGACCCATTAAAGTAGTCATTAACTCATTATTTTGGACGGCCCAATCAGAACCAAGCATTTGGGAGTTACAAATCCAAGCAATCATGACATTAAACCCATGAAACTCCCATCATCATGAAGCATAAAAGTGATTAAATGCCCACTACCTTCATCGGCCAATCACAAGCCTTGAAAAAGGAGTTACAAAATCAACTTGTAACTCCTCATCAATTCTTTCATCATGGCCATCAATGCCAATAAACACCTCATGGCTACCAAAAGCCTATAAAAGGAGGTCCATTCCAAGAAAGAAAGGAGGAAAAAAATAGATCCCAAGTGCAAGCTCTGAAAATCCAGAAAATCCAAGAGAGAGACGAAGTCCTGCTACTTTGCTCCCGGAAGCACCACAAGGTGATCAACGTCCCTTGGGGGGCCACCCCCCCAAGGTCACCTCCTTCTCCAACATGGCCTAAACGCGGCTTTTCAGCCCGTTTACTCGGTTTTTCATTGGATATAGGACCTTCTCTTGGTCCTTGTCCTTTAAAAAACTGAGGTTAGGAGCCAAGCCAAAGAATCAAAGCATCACATGTTCTCATTTGAAGGACGATGGCGAAGCCCATACATGACTTGCGACCGTCGATCTCAACGTGTCCCCACAATCTCCTGAGAAGTTAGATCCCTTTTCTTCCTTTTCTATTGTAGTTTGTATTTCCTAAAGAGACAAAAAGAAATCACAATTCTTGTCTTTCACATTTGATGAGTTTTGTAAAATCGCCTTTCACAGCAAAATCGCCTTTCACGGCAAACAAACAAAAACGCCTCTTACGGCATTCTAAAAACTTGTCTCTTTTCTTAATATTTATGCAATTTGAAAAGTTAGAAAAAAGGATTGATTTCCTTTCCACTTGTGAAGGTGAATCTCTGGATTATCACTATTCCAAATTCCAAGTAGAAAGTAAATCTGGCATACCCGTACAAAAATGTTGATGCCCGAGATCTTCCCTCCTCCGACGAGACCCAGGTCAGCCCCCGGGGTGCGGAGGGAGAGGACGGAAGATTCCCCCCTTTTTTTTCGGGTCCATCAAGCTGGCACACCCTGTGGGACACATTGACTTGAGAACGTGATGCTTTGATCACTTGGCTCCTTTCTAGTTGGTGGCCTATGTTGCATTTTGCATCTAAAAAAAAATACGAGATGGGATTTCAATTGTTCTTTCTCACTTCAAAAAAAAAAAAAAACAAATCTGATCTCTTTTCTTAGATTCAACTTTGAGAAATTTTGATCCTTCCCTCTTCGAACTTGATAGCTCACAGAAATGTTCGCAGCTATCGTTCATATCGGGGATAGGGCCACCTTTTCTCTTTGATGAGTCCAATTGGGATTTCAAAAAAAAAAAACACCTTCATTTCAAACTCTTAAAAAAAAATGATCTCTCTTTCTCAAGATTCAACTTTGAGAAATTTTGATCCTCTCCTCCTTGAACTCGATAGCTCACAGAAATGTTCGCAGCTATCGTTCATATCGGGGATTAGGCCATCTTTTCTCTTTGATGAGTCCAATTTGGATTTCAAAAAAAAAAAAAAAACTATAATTTCAAAAAAAAAAAAATTAGTTTTCTCTCTTTTGCATTCAAAGTTGAGAAACCTTGGTTCCTTCCTTTTCGGATTTAGCGCTCGCAGAAATATTGAGCCTTTGTTCGGATTGGAACACCATTCGCTCTCTTTGATGAGTTTATAAAAAAAAACCTTTCAAAAAAAAAAGGGATTTTTAAAAAAAAAAAAAAACACTAAGGTTCCACTAGTTGCGTTCTTTGACCAAAGTGGATTTAAGAAAAGCCTTGTCCAGAGTGTGGAGACAGCTAGACTGTTCGAGGCAAGGGTCCTCCAAACGGGTTCATTAAGTAATCCTACCCTTACCTGGGGGCTGATCTATCTACTAAGGTTTCATAAGATCGAATTGGAAATCTATGTGCACCTTTCAAAAAAAAATTATCTAAAAAAAAAATCCTTAAAAAAAAAAAAACTTCTGTCACTTTGAATTCAAAGTTGAGAAATCTTGGTTCTTTCCTTTCGGATTTAGCGCTCGCAGAAATGTTGAGCCTTGTTCGGAATGGAACACCATTTGCTCTCTTCAATGAATTCAATCTTGACTTTTCAAAAAAAAATCTTTTTAAAAAAAAAAAAAAAAACTTTTGTCACTTTTGAATTCAGAGTTGAGAAATCTTGGTTCTTTCCCTTCCAGATTTAGCGCTCGCAGAAATGTTGAGCCTTGCTCGGAATGGAACACCATTTGCTCTCTTCGATGAATTCAATCTTGACCTTTCAAAAAAAAAAAAAACTTCCGTAACTTTTGAGTTCAGAGTTGAGAAATTTTGGTTCCCTCCCTTTCGGATTTAGCGCTCGCAGAAATGTTGAGCCTTTGTTCGAAATGGAACACCATTTGCTCTCTTTGATGAATTCAATCTTGACCTTTCAAAAAAAAAAAAAACTTCCGTCATTATTGGATTCATATCCGAGAAATTCTGGTTCCTTCCCTTCTGAATTTAGCGCTCGCAGAAATGTTGAGCCTTTGTTCAGATTGGAACACCATTTGCTCTCCTTTATGAATCCAAATTTGACCTTTCAAAAAATCCCATCTCGTGTCCTTTCCAAGGATGCGATTTGCAACATTTGTGTCTAGCGGTGCTAGTACGCCCTTTCGGGTCTACTGTATTCGTGACCGACACATTTGTATCTCCAACCTTATATCATTTTACCTCGAGTGAGCCTTGCTTCTCGGTAATTTGAATTAAGGTCTACAATTGCTTCTAGCAGTCACTGGAACGCTTACTCTGAGCCTACCATACTTGCATTTTAGAATAATTGTATCCTCTATGGCTTTTTGCCTTCTTCATCGTCCTTGGGTTGGGCCATGTCCCCTCAAGTGATTTGAAAAGACAAAACCATAGTTGTTCTCCATTTACGATCACCATATTCTTGTGATTACTAATGGATTTGGTCTTGTTTCAGAAGTTTTCCAAAACTAACAATGGCAGCTTCATTGACCATCACTTTCGATGAGAACAAGTACCAGCTTATGCTTCAAGATATGCAAAACAAGCATAAGCGCCTTGCCAGTTGCCGAAGCGTCATCTCTCTCGACAACCCCCCAAACACCGGGTCAACTTCAACTCCCCGGACCATCGTCTTCGGATCGCTGGGACCATTCCCACTTCCCGCAGAAGACACTGTACCTGCCAAGAAGCAGAAAACCGCCCCACAACGTGTCACTAAAATGGCACCAAGGGCGAACACCAAGAAGCCTGAAGCCCGTGGCATTCCCACGAAGCCTCAACCCACAAGAAATCAGGTTTACACCAAAACTTGGTCCCCGAGATCTTCGCCAAAGCAACGGAGATCCCAAACATCTGCAAAGCCAGCATACCTGGCCCCTCTCAAGGAGAATCAGTTCTACCCTCTCTCTTACATGAAAGAGGAGAAACCTACCCTCCACCCAAAAAACAAACAAAACCATCATGAGCAGGCTTGCTCCTACAAACCCAAAATCAAATCCTGCATTGTTAGGCCTATGCAAAAACATGCTGAAGCCTGCACTCCCGCGAGTCGACCCTTCATCTCAACAGGGGCCGAACTCGCAAAATTCAAGTCTTCATTGCGACAGACAAAGGACCGCGTCCAGATTCTGTCCTTGCCAAGCTTCAAAGAAGACAAACTCGGCTGCTGCGCACAAGGGACTACATCCTTCATCGCCAGAGCCTAGCCAGAGCTGACTGAAGCTCAAATTGCTCGTCGTATGCGTCGCCGCACTGCATATCGACAAAAGAGACTCGAGAAACAAAGAACACAGCGTTCTACTCTCCACGTCTCAAACAAATGGGTCGAAAAAGAAGACCCGACCAAATCGTTGCTGTTCATATGGTTGGCAAAACCAGAAAACGCCGGAAGTCAGCAACCAAAATCAGTGTTAGACGTCCAGTGACTCGCAGCGTCTCTCAGACAAGAACACATCTGGAAGAGTCTTCCACTCCTCCAAGCCAAGGACATCGGAGTAACCACTCCTCAGATTCTTCATCCAGAAGAATGAGCCCCAGCTCAGTCACCAGGACGATTTCTTCGTTCGAATCCCGAGGGATGAACATCTTGGCTACAACTTCTGAGCCGCCTCCACCGTATGATGACGTAACTGCACGCATCCAGCAGTTGGAGCAAGGACAACAGAGAATTGAGACTCTGATGGAAAATTTGATTCTCACTCTACAGCGTCCACCACCTAACAATGAAACCCCTCTGAATCATGAAGATGACGAGGGCAATGCAGAAAACAATGAGTCTCGCGCCCTTACCAGAAAAGACGTGGACGATATCCTCGCAAAGCAAAAGCAGAGGATACATTGAAGGAACATGGGATCAAGCCACCCTACCCTCTATGGATGGACTCGGTTCCGTTCCCTGCAAAATTCAAACAACCTACTCTCCAGACATATACTGGGAAAGGTTCAGCCAGACAGCATGTCATCCATTTCAAGATCCTGACGGGAGCTATTGCGGATCAAGATGCCCTCAAGATTCGCCTCTTTGCAAGTACCCTAAAAGGTACAGCCTTTGATTGGTACTCCACTCTGCCGGAGAACTCCATCCAGAACTAGGCTATGCTGGAGACACGCTTCCTGACCCACTTCCAAGGTGAGGATCATCCTGTTACTATGGCTTAACTCTGCAGCCTAAAACAGGGAGAGAATGAGTCAACATACGACTTCATTCACAAATGGAAGGCAATGGCGTACAAATGCTCAGATGTGCTGCCACAAGCGTCGCTAGTCGACATCTGCCGTAACAATATGAGAGCAAAAATCCGCTCCATGATCATCGGCAACAAATCAAAGAACCTGGGGGAACTCCTCGAAGCTTCCATGGAAGCTGAAATAGTGATCAAAGACCTCAACAGTCAGAAATCATCAAAGAAAGAGCCGACTGCTGTTGCAACCTCAAAACCAAAGAAAAAGGAGGTTCTCAATGTGCAGACTAAGTTAGCTCCTCAGCAGCCAAAGAAACTTGAAAATAAAACTGCAGATAAAAGGCCTGAACTCTCTGATGCCTTCAAAGAACGTGTAGAAAAGAAATATCCGTTCGATGAAGACGTTGAAGAAATCTTTGATGCTCTCCTAGCAAATGGCAAACTTATTTTGCCAGAGCCCGAAAGACCGGGAGATGTTGGCAAAACCAATGATCCCCGATACTGTCCATACCATCAAATGATCTCACATCCTCTCAATCAATGCTTCGTTGTGAGAGAGAAGATCAATGAGATGTGGAAAAACGGAGTCATAACCTTTGATAAAAACTATGGCCCCGCCTCTGTCAACATGGTGTCATGTCGGCAAACTTCAAAGTCACCGAAGGAGAAGATCACTACTTCATTCAAGGTGATAAAAATGGCTCAAGCGTCCCAAGAATTGGTTTCCTATCCAAATCCAGATGGACAACCTATATGGGTGCATCCCGATCTCCTAGATGATGAAAACTGGAAGATCGTCAAAACAAAGCCGACCGCTCAGCAGCGAAGGCAAGCCAAGAGACTGCTCCGCAAGCTCAAACAGCAGCAAAAGTCTCAACAAAAACAAGAAGTCCTTGAAAAAGCAGAAACCTCTTCCACTGCTTCACTAAGGACGACGGAAGAATCTCTTCCCAAAACTTCCAAGGCGGTAAGAAAATTCACTCTTGATGATTTCATGCCACCTCTATACAAAAATGAAAATGTGCAGGGGGCATCATACTCTTGCAACTCGGTAGTTGGATTCTCCATGAATAGATACAAGTCCAGTGATACTGCCAGTGATATAGATGAGTGGGAAGAATCCTTTGAAACAGGAGAATACCTCTCCGACGAGGAATGGATTCCCGAGTCTCATCTTATGCCAGTAATCTGGTATAACCCATTGCAGCCACAAGGATCTTGGTCTGATGATGAAGAAGACCAGGACCTTGTTCAAAAAAACGCTGTTGATCCAGCACCAGCAAATGCTTCAGTGGAACCCAACATGGGCGAACCACAAGGAGCAAATGACGAAGAAAATTTGGCTCCCATGCCTGATCTTGAAGGATATGCAAGAATCTTGCAACTTCTTGCTATAGAGCAGGAGCAGGATCGCATCAATCTTCGTCATGATCTAGAACTGGAAGTCCCTGAAAATCAGCGGGAACTTTCTCCCTTAACTCCTGAAAATGGAGAAAACAGTTGGATCGATGATCCTCTCACATCCGAGGATGAGTCCGATTCCCAACAGTCTACACTGGGGGCATCTCCTGTCAGGATAACCTGCAATGCAATAGCTCAGGACGACAGTGCCTCTGAAGCTTCCGAAGACACATACTCCCCAACCGATAGCGTATCTTCCGGAGCTACATCCTCTCAGGTGACTTCCACTGAGATAACATCCTCTCAACCTTCGTCTCCTGAAGCTGTGACATCGGAACTCAAGCCACTCCCGATTGATCATCTTGAAGAAACTTCTGCCAATGAAATCTTCTTCAATGAAAACTCAGGCAATGTCTGGGCTAATAAAGAAAAGTTGCCGGCTGCTGTTCAGGACTTGTTCTCGGAAATTGCTCCATGAAACACAATCACTGAAGACGCCAATGCTGTTATAGAGATGTCCTCAGCAAAGGATCAACCCCTTGATCCTGAGAACGATCTTCCAAAAGAAGACCCTTCTCTAGAGGCTCTTGAAGTTGGTAGAGGTACCCGTTCTGGCCGGGATTACCACAAAAATTACAATCAACCCTCTTCTTCTTATGTAAATCCTTCGGGAAAGCAAGTTGTAAACGCCCCAAGTGGCAATAATAATGAAAATGCAGGCCCGAAGGAGGCTTTCAAGTACGACTTGATTGAGCACTTCAAACACATACCTGCACGTCTGCACATCCTTGACTTATTGCGAATGTCTCCACAGACTCGTGATAGTCTCATTTCAGAATTACAAAGGCTGAATACGGATGTCGACAAACATGCCCCACAAGTCCTACAAATTGAAATGGACTATAGGGTCAAAAAGTCAAATACTCCCTCAAAGGGAGAAAAGAAGAAAACTGAGGGATCAAGCAATGAATGCCTCTCGGTACAAAAAGCAGTAAGTGCAACAATTGCCTTCGACAAGGGTGACCTCCTCCTAGGCGAAGCAAAGCACAACCGTCCCTTGTACTTTACGGGGTACGTCAAAGAAATGCCAGTATAAAGAGTTCAGATCGATCCGGGTTCTGCACTCAACCTCATCTCTACTTCGGCACTCGAAGAGCTGGGCATCCCACCTAGCAAGCTGAGTCACACGTCCGTATCCATCTTCGGATATGACGGTAGCGCTCAAAGGCCTATCGGCAAAATCAGGTTCAAATTGCAAATCGGTGATCTTATTTCTGAAGTCACTGTGTATGCAATAAGGACCCCTTCATGCTACAATATACTCCTTGGACGCCCCTGGATACATGGGAATGGTGTCGTCCCTTCAACTCTACATCAGTGCATCAAGTTCATTGGCGACGATGGCCTGATACATCGAGTATTTGCAGACAAAAAGCCCTTCAAAGGCAGAGATGTCCATTTTGCAGATGCTCAAATGTATAAAGATGGAAAAGAAGAACAGGAGGAAAAAACAATTCGCTTTGCCGACAATCTCCAGAAAGATAAAGGCAAGGCTCCTCAGCAATCATCGGAGGAAAACAAACCCTCCACCAAACTCGAAGTAAGCGGCCAAGCTCCCTGCGTCGTCTCCTTCAAATCTCCAAAGCTTTTGGTAATCACTACCAAAGCAAAGAAGACAAAACAAAAGGCTGGGGGCAAGTTCATTGTCTCCTTTGTGTCTATTATGCATGACACAGACTCAGAGTCAGAGTCAGAAGATGACACAGCATCGAGTTAAGCTGGTACTCAGCAAGATCAGCCCGCTCTCACTCCATTCGAGACACCAACAGACATAGAAGACCCTACGTCTGCTTCCTTTGTTATTCCGGCAACTTCGCCAGAAGAAAAAGTGATTTACTTCCACAGATCGGGGGCATCTCCACTGGACTCTTTGCTTGAACCTTTCCAAAATGAAGGTATGCCTCAGCTATCCCTGTATAGTCCAATGGCACAAGCTATCATGAAGAAAATGGGCTACGACGCTCAAAATCCGACTGGTTTGGGAGGTGGCCGTGGTATTCTCATACCGTTGGAACCCACCCTGACCAAAAGTCAACCAGAAGATTGGAAAATCCACCTTCAAAAAGGCAAGTCTTCATATGGGTTGGGGTATGATCCTACCGCTCCTATGAGACAGTTGACACCATGGCTGCAAAGTCGCTTTACTGACCAAGCCTCAACATCTCATGAAGACATCGATATCCCTGGATATCTCTTTGAGGAGTTACTCATCAAAAATCCTGAAAGCTCCTCCAATTGGCATAATTTCTCTGATAATAAAAAGGAATTGCCCGATGACACAGACGAGCGGTTCTCTGTCCCAGAAGAATCTGTCTCCAAAAGAAGTACCCTACTTCAACCCAATTCCAACAAATGATTGGGACCATCTCATTGCAAGCCTTGAGAAGGATAGCATTGAGAAGGATACTGATCCAGAAGATTCATGGACAGAAACAGAGCCTCAGTCTGAAAATTTCTCTGGCACTCCAGAAGGTCTTGTTGAGTTGGAAGCCTCCGAAAATATTGTGGAGGAACCACCTTCAAACCTTCCAACAGAAGATCCTGTTCAAAAGATAGACTTGGGAACGCCTGATAACCCACGTCCTGTATTCATAAGCAAGAATATAAAGGATGATGAGTTACCCGAGTATATCTCTTTTCTTCGTGAGTTCGTTGATTACTTTGCATGGTCTTATGCCGAAATGCCTGGCTTGGATCCCAAAGTAGCAGTCCACAAGCTTAACTTGCAAAAAGAAATCAAGCCTATCAAACAAGGCCAAAGAAGATTCCGTCCCGACGTGATGGACAAAATTGAACAAGAAGTTCAGAAACTCAAAAACGTTGGCTTCATCCGCGAGGAATAGCATCCTGAATGGTTGGCCAACATTGTCCCCGTGACAAAGAAAAATGGGCAGATAAGGGTTTGTATTGACTACAGAGATCTGAATAATGCATGTCCTAAAGATGAATTCCCGCTCCCCATACCAGAGGTGATGATTGACAACACCTATGGGTTCGAGCGAATGACGTTCATGGATGGATTCTCTGGCTACAACCAGATAAAGATGCATCCTGAAGATGAAAGGCATACATCATTTCGGACACCATTCGGCGTGTATTGCTACACTGTTATGCCGTTTGGCCTGAAAAATGCAGGTGCGACATATCAGAAGGCTATGATGAAAATATTCCAAGATATGCAGCATAAGACGGTCGAATGCTATGTTGACGACCTCGCCATAAAAAGCAGAAGAAAAGAAGACCATCTCGATGATCTTCGAGAAGTCTTCCTCCGACTTCGCAAACACAAATTGCGGATGAATCCACTAAAGTGCTTCTTCGGTGTCTCATCGGGTAAGTTTCTCGGATTCATAGTACGGAAAGCTGGAATAGAACTTGACCCACCAAAGTCAAGGCTATCCTGGAAATGCCATCTCCCAAAACCCTAAGAGAATTAAAAGGGCTTCAAGGAAGGCTGGCCTACATTCGACTGTTCATCTCCAATCTATCAGGGAAATGCCGTCCATTCTCTCGCCTGATGAAGAAAGGTGTGGACTTTGTCTGGGATGCTGAATGTGAAAGTGCATTTCAAGACATCAAAGCATACCTCATCAAACCTCCAGTGCTGGCTGCCCCCACAACTGGAAAACCATTTATTTGTATACAAGAGCTCTCGACCACTCTTTGGGTGCTTTGCTCGCACAAGAAAATGACGATGGAAAAGAAGCTGCTCTATATTACCTTAGCCGCATGATGGTAGGTGCAGAGCATCGCTACTCCCCAGTCGAAAAAGAATGCCTTGCAGTAATGTTCGCTGTACAAAAGCTGCGTCACTATCTGCTGTTGAACATAGTCTACCTGATTTCGAGGATCAACCTCCTAAAGGTCCTTGTCACAAAAGCAGGTTCTCTCAATGCCCGACTGGCAAAATGGTCCATTCTTCTATCACAGTTTGATATTAGGTATGTACCACAAAAAGCAATCAAAGGCCAAGCTCTAGCAGACTTCCTCGCAGAGCATCCATTGCCTAAAGATTCTCCACTCAGGGATGATCTCCCGGACGAATTTGTCTACAATGTGGAAACTTCCTTGTCAAACGCTTCCTGGGACATGTACTTTGACGGTGCAACCAGGACAAATGAAAAAGGAAAGCAAATATCGAGAATCGGCATCCTCTTTGTCAGCCCCGACAAATACATGATTCCACACGCCTTCTCGCTACTGGAACCATGTTCAAACAATGCAGCTGAGTACCAAGCCCTGATTGTTGGATTGGAACTCGCCCTCAAAACTGGCATCACCATGCTGGAAGTTTTTGGAGACTCTCAACTGGTCGTCAACCAGATGAATAAAAAATATGAAGTCAGGAAGCCTGATTTGCTACCTTACTACAATAAGGCGCAGTCGCTTCGACAAAAATTCAACATCTGCCATATCACCCACATCCTCAGAGGTGAAAACATCCGTGCAGATGCCCTGGCCGGACTCGCCGCATCCATGGCAATCCAAGAAGGGGAAAACATGCAAGTCACAGTGTGTCAAAGAAGGATTCTCCCTCCTCTCAACACACACCAAGCAGTTGCTGAATGCCACCAAGTGGTTGGAAGTCGGATGTCCATCCTCAAACCTCCGATTGGCGACTGGAGAGATCCGTTCATTGATTATATCATGTTCGGAATACTACCTGAAGATCCAAAAGAGCGGGTAAGCATCCAAAGACGAGCCCCAAACTTTCATTTGGATATACCTTCAAAAGTACTTTACAGAAAATCCTTCAACGAAGTACTCCTACGCTGCTTATCACAACAAGAGGCTGAGGAAACTCTCAAAGAAGTACATGCTGGTCTTTGTGGAGCCCATCAGGCTGGCCCTCAGCTCTACAACCAGATAAAAAGGCTAGTTTATTATTGGCCTACCATGGTAGCTGATACAATACAATTTGCCAAGCGCTGCCAAAAATGCCAGATTCACAGAGATTATGTCCACATGCCTCCAGAATGGCTACATCCAACAGCAATCTCATGGCCTTTCGAAGCCTGGGGTATGGACATCATAGGTCCTATTTCTCCCCCATCAAGCAAAGGTCATCACTTCATCTTCGCCGCTACGGATTATTTCTCCAAGTGGTCAGAAGCATTTGCGCTCAGCGAAATGAAGACTTCATCAGTCCTTCAGTTCTTGCGCACCAACATTATTTGTCGCTTCGGCATACCTAAAAGATTCGTCCATGATAACGGACCACAATTCCGGGATCACAGATTCTATAGATTCTGCGACAAGTACAAAATCCAAAGTTGTCCTTCGACTCCATATAATCCAGCAGCGAATGGACTAGCAGAAGCCTTCAACAAGACACTCTGCAAAATTCTCAAGAAAATGGTCTCTGGTCACAAAAGAGACTGGGGCGACAAACTACTAGAAGCTTTGTGGGCCTATCGAACTACCGTTCGAGGACCAACCCATAGCACACCATTCTCTTTGGTCTATGGATGCGAAGCTGTTGTCCCTTTGGAAGTACAAATTCCTTCCTTAAGGGTATCTTTGCAAAATGACATGACGCAAGAAAGCAATGTCGAATTGAGACTCCAAGAGCTGGATAATCTCGATGAAAGAGGACTCGAAGCTCTACAAAGCATTGAGTTGTACCAAGCACGCATGGCAGGATCTTTCGACAAAAAGGTCAGGCAACGCGCCTACAAAAAGGGTGACTTGGTTCTTGCAGTTGATGGAACGCGCTCCCGCCGAGGGTGCTACTGGGGTCGGCGGACGTGGGAGTCCGTCGGGTCCGGCCCTTTCGCGCCCGGGGGGCTGAAGCGTGCATCAACATTTCTTTGTGTGGGTGTGCCAGATTTTCTATTTTACTTGGAATTGCAAGTGGTAATCCGGAGATCAACCTTCGCAAGTAAAAAGGAAATCAACTTCTTTCAAGTTTTCCATTGCACAAATATTTAAAAAAAGAGACATTTTCTTGGTTTGCCGTGAAAGGCGATTTTGTTTGGCATTTATAGCCGATTTTGGCGTTTATAGCCGATTTACAATTCTCATCAATAATGAAAGACAAGAGTTGTGATTTTTGTCTCTTTTAGAAAAATACAAACTACAATGAAAAGCAAGAAAAGGAGGATCTAACTTTTCAGGAGACTGTGGGGGATTCGTTCAGATTGACGGTCGCAAGCCATGTATGGGCTTCGCCATCATCCATGCAGATGAGAACAGTGGATGCTCTTGATTCGCTCGGCTTGGCTATAACCTCAGGTTTTTAGAGGACAAAGACCAAGAGAAGGTCCTATGTCCAATAAAAAGCTAAGTAGACGGGCTGAAAAGCCACGTCTAAGCCATTGGAGGCAGCGGGAGAAGGCAAGGACCTTGGGGGGGAGTACCCCCCAAGGGACTTTTTGTCACCTTGTAGTGGTGCTTGATGTAGAATTTCTGCAGAATTTTCTCTCTTTCTCTAGACTCTGTCTGTCTGGAATTCGGGATTCTCTGTACCTTTTGATTTTCTATCTTCGGTTTTCCGTTCGTCCTTTTTCGATCCCTTTCTTCTTGGAAAGCTCTCCTATTTATAGGCTCTTGGTAGCCATTAGGAGAGTTTATGGGCTTTAATGGCTTTAATGGGAGGAGTTACAAGATTTATTTCTTGATTTTGTAACTCCTTTTTCCTTGAATCTGATTGGCCGATGGAGATTAAGGGCTTTTAATCACCTTAATTATCATAATGGGAGGAGTTTCATGGCTTGAATGCCATGACTTAATTGATTTGTAACTCCTGGATGCTTGCTTCTGATTGGGCCGTCCAAAGAAATGAATTAATGACTGCAATAAAGCTAGTCAATTAACTGCACTAAATGGTCGCCGAGCAGTTGAAGAGTTGCGGGCCGCGCCGCGTCTTTTGGGATTCTTTTGGAGATGATCACTGATGGATCTACATGCTGATGGACATCGGATGACCGTGTAATTTTAGACATTGATAGCTAGCAGCGGGCCGGTGACATCTGTCTTATCGATTTCTCGATCGGTCGGACAGAAAGAGCACTTTTTAGGTCAACCGGTCGGCGATCTTGGAGCGATCAATGATGATTTTATGCTTTTGACGGCGGATCTGAGATGTCGTCGGATATGAGTCAATTTCAAGCACTAAAAATCACATTTTCAGGAAACCACAGGGGCCAAAGTGCGTGAAACGCGAAAAGGGACGGAAAAACGGGACACTGGCGAAAAATCCGGTGACCCGGACTTCCATGGTCGCCGGCGACCATGAGCCAGGGTCGCGGGCTGCGACCCTAGGGGTTTTTTTTCCCCTTTTTGGTCCGTTTTGCGGTCTTTTTCGTCGCCGTTTTCTTCTGTATTTTTCCTGACATTTCTTCTCATTTATTGGCTTGATTTCCCTGTAGAAAACCTGATGAGAATCCTTGCATTTTTCGAGTGAAAAGTTTCCAATTTTCCGGGAAAGCCGAAGACTTTGTCGCGTAGAGC
Organism: Umbellularia californica; assembly: GCA_028538565.1. Classification (NCBI taxonomy): domain Eukaryota; kingdom Viridiplantae; phylum Streptophyta; class Magnoliopsida; order Laurales; family Lauraceae; genus Umbellularia; species Umbellularia californica. The sequence continues at coordinate 20,969,244 of JAPQWN010000010.1, forward strand.
TGCTGATTTTCCGCCAGAAGCTGAAACTTGGTCAAACGATGTCGGAATGACCTGAAATTTGAGGTGAAGTCTCCTGAGCAATAAATAAGATCAACCATAGGCTTTTGTTTGAGTTTTGAAGCCGTTTGGGGTCCCGTCGCCAGTAGACTTGATTTTGCCGCGAGGGAGATGCCGCGCGTTGATGTGCGGTCAAACGATGTCCGATTGACCTGAAATTTGACAGGGAACCTATTGGAGTCATTTTGAGATGATCCACAGGCTCTATCTTGGAAACCATGGTCCCGGGGAGCTCTGCCGCCGGTAGGCTTGATTTTCTTTCGGAGCGTCGAAACCTGGTCAAACGTTGTCGGAATGACCTGAAATTCGACGTGCAGCCTTTTGGAAGCATGTTGAAGCCACTCATGCACTTGGTTTGATGAGCGAAGGCTTCGGTGGTTCCCGCCGCCGGGAGGCTTGATTTTGCTGCTCGAGCATTGATGGAGGGTCAAACTTTGTCGGTTTGACTTAAAAGTTGGCATGGAGCCCTTTTGAGACATGCTGGAGTCATCCATAGGCTCTAATCGAAGTTTTGACGTCTTCGATGATGTCGCCGCCGGGAGCGCCAATTTAGCTGTCGGAGAAGCGAAGTTAGGCCAAATGATTCTGGAATGGCCCGAAACTCCTTGTGTACTCCTCCCTTGGCTGTCTTGAAGGATCTTGCAGTTTTTGTTTGATTCTGACAAGATTTGATTTTTTGGAGAAGTTGCATTGCCTATTTATGGCAGGTTGCGACTTCATGCAGCTTTCTTGATGTTGAAGAGGTAAAGTGACATTTTTGGTGTCAACAAATGCCCCCTCGAGGTACAGCGACGAGTTGCTTGACTTTTGTAGTCGATGTGCCTCGAAGAGATTTTTGAAGGAGAGCTTGTGTCTTGACCAAGAGTCTTTAAGCAATCTTTCCTTTGGTAGAGTAGCCTTTGAGCTTCCAGGGGAATTTTATGGTAATGAAAGGAATCAAGTACCATCTCGAGGCAAAGTTTTGAAGATGACATCAGGGATGTGGATTTGGGTTTCTGTTTTTGATCTTGTGACCTAACCAGCTATATATGGCAGGTTAGGGGATCGGTGATGGAACGCGCTCCGAGGCGCCGGCTGGGGCGGCTACCGGGGTCGGCGGAACGTGGGAGCCCGTCGGGTCCGGCCCTTTCGCGCCCTGGCGGGCCCTGAAGCGTGCATCAACATTTCTTTGTGTGGGTGTGCCAGATTTTCTATTTTACTTGGAATTGCAAGTGGTAATCCGGAGATCAACCTTCGCAAGTAAAAAGGAAATCAACTTCTTTCAAGTTTTCCATTGCACAAATATTTAAGAAAAGAGACATTTTCTTAATTTGCCGTGAAAGGCGATTTGTTTGGCATTTATAGCCGATTTTGGCGTTTATAGCCGATTTACAATTCTCATCAATAATGAAAGACAAGAGTTGTGATTTTTGTCTCTTTTAAAAAAATACAAACTACAATGAAAAGCAAGAAAAGGAAGATCTAACTTTTCAGGAGATTGTGGGGGACTCGTTCAGATTGACGGTCGCAAGCCATGTATGGGCTTCGCCATCATCCATGCAGATGAGAACAGAAGATGCTCTTGATTCGCTTGGCTTGGCTATAACCTCAGGTTTTTAGGGGACAAAGACCAAGAGAAGGTCTTATGTCCAATAAAAAGCTAAGTAGACGGGCTGAAAAGCCATGTCTAAGCCATTGGAGGTAGCGGGAGAAGGCAAGGACCTTGGGGGGGGTGCCCCCCAAGGGACTCTCGTCACCTTGTAGTGGTGGCCGGTGCAGAACTTCAGCAGAGTTTTTCTCTCTTTTTCTTTCTCTCAGATCTCTTTCTGATCCTTTTTTTTTCTGATTTTCTCTGATTTTCTCCTCTTTTTTCTGATCTTTTTCCGATCTCCATTTCAATGGAATGCTCTCCTATTTATAGGCTTTTGGTAGCCATTTAGGAGGGTTTATGAGCCTTAATGGCTTTAATGGGAGGAGTTACAAGATTTATTTCTTGATTTTGTAACTCCTTTTTGCTTGAATCTGATTGGCCGATGGAGATTAAGGGCTTTTAATCACCTTAATTACCATAATGGGAGGAGTTTCATGGTTTAAATGCCATGAATCAATTGACTTGTAACTCCCAAATGCTTGCTTCTGATTGGGCCGTCCAAAGAAATGAATTAATGACTGCAATAAAGCTAGTCAATTAACCACATTAATTGGTCGCCGAGCAGTCGAAGAGTCGCGGGCCATGCCGTGTCTTCTGGAATTCTTCTGGCGACGATCATCGATGGATCTACATGCTGATCGACATCGGATGAACATGTAACTTCAGACATTGATAGCTAAGAGCGGGCCGGTGACATCTGTCTTGTCGATTTCACGATCGGTCGGACAGAAAGTGCACTTTCTTGGTCAGCCGGTTGGTGATCTTGGAGCGATCACTGATGATTTTATGCTTTTGGAGGTTGACCCGTGATTTTGACGGATGTCGTCGGATATGAGTCAATTTCAAGCACTAAAAATCACATTTTCAGGAAACCACAGGGGCCAAAGTGCGCGAAACGCGAAAAAAGACGGAAAAAACGGGTCACCGGCGGAAAATCCGGTGACCCGGACCTCCATGGTCGCCGGCGACCATGGACCGGCGACCATGGCCCATGGTCGCAGGGGCCTGCGACCATGGGCCATGGTCGCAGGGGTCTGCGACCCTGGGGGATTTTTCCCCTTCGGAGCCCGTTTTGCGGTCGTTTTGAGGTCTTTTTCGTCGCCGTTTTCTTCTGTATTTTTCTTGACATTTCTTCTCATTTATTGGCTTGATTTCCCTGTAGAAAACTTGATGAGAATCCTTGCATTTTTAGAGTGCAAAGTTTCTAATTTTCCGGGAAAGCCGAAGACTTTGTCGCGTAGAGCTGCTGATTTTCCGCCAGAAGTCGAAACTTGGTCAAACGATGTCGGAATGACCTGAAATTTGAGGTGAAGCCTCCTGAGCAATAAATAAGACCAACCATAGGCTTTTGTTTGAGTTTTGAAGCCGTTTGGGGTCCCGTCGATGCTTCACTTGATTTTGCTGCGGGGAAAATGCCGAGCTTTGATGTGCGGTCAAACGATGTCCGATTGACCTGAAATTTGACGGGGAGCCTATTGGAGTCATTTTGAGACGTTCCATGGGCTCCGTTTTGGATGTCATGGTCCCGGGTTGCTCCGCCGCCGGTAGGCTTGATTTTCTCTCGGAGCATCGAAACCTGGTCAAACGTTTTCGGAATGACCTGAAATTTGACGTGCAGCCTTTTGGAAGCATGTTGAAGCCACTCATGCACTTGGTTTGATGAGCGAAGGCTCCGGTGGTTTCCGCCGCCGGGAGGCTTGATTTTGCTGCTCGAGCATTGATGGAGGGTCAAACGTTGTCGGTTTGACTTGAAATTTGGCATGGAGCCCTTTTGAGACATGCTGGAGTCATCTGTAGGCTCTGATCGAAGTTTTGACGTCTCCGATGATGTCGCCGCCGGGAGCTCCCGTTTAGCTGTCGGAGAAGTGAAGTTAGGCCAAATGTTGTCGAAATGGCCCGAAACTTCATGTGTACTCTTCTCTTGGCTATCTTGAAGGATCTTGCAGTTTTTGTTTGATTCTGACAAGATTTGATTTTTTGAGAAGTTGCATTGCCTATTTATGGCAGGTTGCGACTTCATGCAGCTTTCTTGATGTTGAAGAGGCAAAGTGACATTTTTGGTGTCAACAAATGCCCCCTCGAGGTACAGCGACGAGTTGCTTGACTTTTGTAGTCGATGTGCCTCGAAGAGATTTTTGAAGGAGAGCTTGTGTCTTGACCAAGAGTCTTTGAGCAATCTTTCCTTTGGTAGAGTAGCCTTTGAGCTTCCAGGGGAATTTTATGGTAGTGAGGGGAACCACACACCATTTCAAGGCAACGTTTTGAAGATGACATCAGGGATATGGATTTGGGTTTTTGTTTTTGATCTTGTGACCTAACCAGCTATATATGGCAGGTTAGGGGATCGGGTTTTGGTTTTGATCTTGTGACCCAACAAGCTGTATGTGGCAAGTTGGGGGATCAGGGTTTGGTTTTTTGTTTTGGTCTTGTGACCTAACAAGCTGTATGTGGCAAGTTAGGGGACCAGGATTTGGTTTTGGTCTTGTGACCTAACAAGCTGTATGTGGCAAGTTAGGGGACCAGGATTTGGTTTTTGGTCACTCTTTGGGACTGTGTGGGTCCATTGGAGTGGTTTGGATTTTTGTGGAATGTCAATTTCAAGATTTTGGCTCAATTTGGTATATGAGGCTGGATGGTTTGATTTTTGGAAGCTCATGGGGCTTGGGATTTTTTTTTTTGTATGGTCCAATCAACTCAAAAGAGGCATGGAACCATTATTGTATGCTCTTGGTAAGAGGGATTTTTTCTGACTAAAAGCCCATTTTTTCTCTTTTTTTTTTTTTTTTTTTTTTTTTTTTTTTAGTGCCTAGGTGGTCAAACCTGGCTCATATGGGCTAGCCCATGGGACCTTAAGCTTTTTAGGATGGCTTAGATCTCATGTGGGGCCATTTTTGTAAAGAATATCTAAAGATATCTCATTTGGATAGAGAATATCTAAAAATATCTTTATGGGAGAGAATCTCTCATATTCCCTTAATTTGGGAGAGAATATCTCAAGGTATCTTTCTTTTTGGGAAAGAATCTTCAATATCCTTTTTTGTTGGAGAGAATCTCTCATTTGATTGATTTTGGGAGGAAATCTCTCAAAGACATCTTTCTTTTTGGGAAAGAATCTTTCTAATTCCTTCTCTTTTGGTAAGGTTACTTAATTAGTAACACTTACCTTTCTTCTTTGTTTCCTTCTTTGATTTGCTCTCTCCTATAAAAGCAAAGGAAGGTAGGATCTCTTGCTCTTATTGCTTTCTTTTGCAACAATCTCAAGAGAGCTCCAAGACCAAGAGTGCTTCTTCTTCAAGGATCTTCAAGCTTTTTCCTTCTTCTTCTCCATCAATGGCTTCAAGTAAGTTTTCTCTCTTTTTCTTTCAAGAAAACTCCATGTAGAGAATAGGATGGTAAAAAAAGAAAGTTTCTCTCTTTTTTTTTCCTTCTTTTTTTTTTTCTTTTCTTTTTTCTTTTCTTTCTATTCTTCTTCTCTTTTTTTTTTCTTTTCTTTTCCACGTGATTTCTTTTTTTCACGTTTTTTTTTTTTTTTTTTCTTTTTTTTTTTTGTGGACCGTACGGACAGATCCGTACGGATCTGGTCCGTACGGCCACGTGGCCTATTTTTTTTTTTTTTTTTTTTTTTGCTGTTTTCTTTCTTCTCTTTTTTTCTTCTTTTTTTTTTGTTTGAGAAAGTTTCTTTTTTTTTTTTCTCCCCCTTTTTTTCGAGAAAGTTTCTTCTTTCTTCTTCTTTGTTTTTTTTTTTTTTTGAACAGGATCATATTCATACCTTTTTGTGTTTCATTTGCAGGTTTTGAAGTGACAGAAGAGAGTCCATTGCTTTCTTCAGAACCAGAGCAAGGGATGCCAGAGGTCGATCCGGAGGTAGAGACTCCTACAACCAGTTCTGACGCGATAGAGGAGATACCTCATGCTGAGATTCCTTCTCCAGTGGTTCCAAGTGAAAAGAGTTCCTTTGTTACTCTTCCGATGGGACATGACATGAGCAGCCGATCAGCGGAGAAGGGTGAACCTTCATCCAGTTCGTCTCTTCAATTTGCGAAGAAGGTGCTGGCTCGGGTTTTGAGTTCTTGGATCAAGACTCTCCTTTCTGGACACTTGGAAGCAGGATTTGGCATGATCCCACATGTGCAGGAGATTCTCACTGATACCGAAGAGGTTGGTCTAGATGTCACAGGTGCCAGGGCGACCGTTGATAGGATCATTGCACTGGGTGACAAGTGGTTTGAGACCATGGGCTTCCCTGACGACCAATTCTTCAAGGAGATGTTCTTGGACCCTGCTGATAAGGCTAAGTCTGACCTGAATGAGGCTACACAAAGCAAGAAGCAGCTAGTTCGGGAGAAGAACAAGGAAGAGCTAGCCATCATCGGATTGAGGCATGACCTTAACGTCCTTGATAGGGAAGTTGAGGAGGCCAGAAAACGTCTTGAGCATTTGAAGGCACAAGTCGATGCGAAGTGGGCTGCTATAACAGAGGCTCGTGACAGGGAGAGTACTCTGATCCGCAGGGTTGCAGATGCCGGTCAAGTTCTCGAGAGGAGGACTCTAGAAAACGAACGATGGCAAACTGCTGGGGAAGAGCTTCCCGGTGTAAAAGAAGGGTTACGGCATTCGCCAGCATCTCATGGCAAGTTCCTGAAGAAGCGTGCCTTGGAAACTCTGACGGCTGAGGCCAAGAGTTTGCTTGAGGAGCTGAAGCTTTGGCTGGAGACCATTTTTGGCTGAGCTCCTGATTTTTTATAGCAGAAACCATTCTTCTTTTTTTGGTACCACATGTATTTTTTGGTACTTTTCTCTTTTTTTTTTTGGTACCACATGTATTTTTTGGTACTTTTCTCTTTTTTTTTTTGTTTTGGTACCACATGTATTTTTTGGTACTCTCTTTTTTTGTTTTGGTACCACATGTATTTTTTGGTACTCTCTTTTTTTGTTTTCCCTACGCTCACTCAAATCTTTTTGTGATGAAAGCGATTGCTAAATGGGATTTGATCAAAAGTTTTGTCATTTTGTGAAAATCTTTTGTCAAATAATTGTTTTGGTAGGGGAAACGAATTTGGCATGAAAGCCGGATTTTTGTGGCATTTACAGCCAGTTTTGACATGAGAGTCAGGTTTTTTTTGTGTGGCATTTATAGCCGATTTTTGAGATGGCATAAGAGCCAAAAATTTTGTTCGTGGCATGGGAGCCAATTTTGAGATGGCATGGAAGCCGAAATTTTATGGCGTAAAAGCCAAAATTTGGGTTGGCATGGAAGCCGGTGTTTGTTTTGTGGCATCTATAGCCAGTTTGGTGGCATTGATAGCCAATTTGTGGCATTTATAGCTAGTTTGGTGGCATTGATAGCCAATTTGTGGCATTTATAGCCGGTTTGGTGGCATTGATAGCCATTTTTCGAAAGCCAAGTTTTAGTTTGTCGGCGTGAAAGCCAATTTTTCGTGGCATTGATAGCCGGTTTGTGGCATTTATAGCCGGTTTGGTGGCATTGATAGCCGGTTTGGTGGCATTGATAGCCGGTTTTTGGGCAAAAGAGCCAGGTTTTGGCGTTTATAGCCAGATTTTTTTTGCTTTCAAAATGCAGGTATCGACTAAATGTCGCCTCCCCGCTGAATGGTCTTGCAAGTATCGATGGAATGTCGCTTCCTTGCTCATTCGGTTCTGCGAGTATTGATGGAATGTCACTTCCTCGCGGGTTAGGTTTTGCAAGTATCGATGGAATGTCGCTTCCTCGCGAATTGGGGTGCAAATATCGACTAAGCGTCGCTTCCCTGCTTTTCCCAAAACTTTTGATTTTGCGGGTACTGACTTGATGTCGTTTCCCCGTGATTTTTGAAATTTGAGGTTTTCTCGAACCTTTGAAATTTGGGTTGTGGATAGCAACTGGTATGGTGCATCTCCACGATTTTTGAAATTGGGTTGTGGATATCAACTGGTTTGTTGCTTCTCCACGGTTTTTGGATTTTGCAAGTATCGACGAAATGTCGCTTCCCTGCGATTTTGGGTGCAAGTATCGATGGAATGTCGCATCCTTGCTTTTTTTCAAAATTTTTGTTTTGCGGGTACTGACTTTGATGTCATATCCCCACGATTTTTGAAAAACCATTTTTTTTGTTTAAAGACACGAGGGTCGTAAATTTTGACCTAGAACCATTTGGCGGTAAAAGGTAAGGTGGACTAGGGTGGAAATCCCTGAATCCGGATTTTTGTTTCAAACCATGAATTTTGGTTCAAGGATCGAAAGCTTTGGTCAAGTCAGGGAGAGGCTCCTAAACTTGGATTTTTTTGTTTTTGAACAATGAAACGATAAAAATAAGCATTGTTTTTGAATCTCTAGAAATTTTGACATTTGATATGAAAATTCTAAAGAGAGTGGGTTTGACGAGCGAGTACCTGAGAACAGGTTTTGGCCATACAGGCATTGCTCTTACCCAGTTGGGTAAGTCTTCAAGGGTAGTACCGCTTCAAGAACTTGCCGTTGATAGGAAGCATACATCTGTCGCCTTCCATGTTTAGGAGGGCATATGCGCCATTGGAGAAGACCTTGTCGATGACGTAGGGTCCCTCCCATTTTGGTTCAAATTTGCCTTTTGATTTGTGTGCGAAGACCATTGGTCTTTTTACCGCAAGAACCAAGTCACCCTTTTTGTAGGCGCGTTGCCTGACCTTTTTGTCAAAAGATCCTGCCATGCGTGCTTGGTAAAGTTCAATGCTTTGTCGAGCTTCGAGCCGTCTCTCGTCGAGATTGTCCAGCTCATGGAGTCGCAATTTGACATTGCTTTCTTGAGTCATGTCATTTTGTAGAGATACCCTCAGAGAAGGAATTTGTACCTCTAGGGGCACGACAGCTTCGCATCCATAGACCAAGGAGAATGGTGTGCTATGGGTTGGTCCTCGAACGGTGGTTCGATAGGCCCACAAAGCTTCAGACAGTTTATCGCTCCAGTCTCTTTTGTGACTAGAGACCATTTTCTTGAGGATTTTGCAGAGTGTCTTGTTGAAGGCTTCTGCTAATCCGTTTGCTGCCGGATTGTATGGAGTCGAAGGACAGCTTTGAATTTTGTATTTGTCGCAGAACCTGTAGAATCGATGATCCCGGAATTGTGGTCCGTTATCATGGACGAATCTTTTGGGTATGCCAAAACGACAAATGATATTGGTGCGTACGAACTGAAGAACTGATGAGGTCTTCATTTCGTTGAACGCAAATGCTTCTGACCACTTGGAGAAATAATCCGTTGCGGCGAAGATGAAGCGATGACCTTTGCTCGAAGGGGGAGAGATAGGACCTATGATGTCCATGCCCCATGCTTCGAAAGGCCATGAGATTGCTGTAGGATGTAGCCATTCCGGAGGCATGTGAATGTAGTCTCCATGAACTTGGCATTGTTGGCAGCGCTTAGCAAATTGCATTGCATCAGCAACCATGGTAGGCCAATAGTAACCTAACCTTTTTATCTGATCATAGAGCTTAGGACCTGCCTGATGGGCTCCACAAAGACCAGCATGAACTTCTTTAAGTGTTTCTTCGGCCTCTTGTTGTGACAAGCAGCGTAGGAGTACTCCATTGAAGGATTTCCTGTAAAGGATTTTCGAAGGGATATCCAAATGAAAGTTTGGGGCTCGCCTTTGGATGCTTACCCGTTCTTTTGGATCTTCAGGTTGGATTCCGAACATAGTGTAATCAATGAACGGGTCCCTCCAGTCGCCGATTGAAGTTTGAAGGATAGAGATTCGACTTCCAACCACTCGGTGGCATTCAGCAACTGCTTGGTGTGTGTTAAGAGGAGGGAGGATCCTTCTCTCACTCACTGTAATTTGCATGTTTTCCCCTTCCTGGGTCGCCATTGATGCGGCAAGTCCGGCCAGGGCATCTGCACGGATGTTTTCACCTCTACGAATGTGGGTGATGTTGCAGATGTCAAACTTTTGCAGAAGTGATTGTGCCTTGTTGTAGTAAGGCAGCAGATCAGGCTTCCTGACTTCATATTTCTGATTCATCTGGTTGACGATCAGTTGAGAGTCTCCAAAGACTTCCAGCATAGTGATACCAGATTCGATGGCGAGTTCCAATCCTAGGATCAGAGCTTGGTATTCAGCTGCATTGTTTGTGCATGGTTCCAGTAGCGAGAAAGCGTGTGGAATCATGCATTTGTCGGGGCTAACAAAGAGGATGCCAACTCCCGAGATCAGCTTTCTGTTTTCATTTGTCCTGGTTGCACCGTCAAAGTACATGTCCCAGGAGGCATTTGGTGAGGAAGTCTCCACGTTGTAGACAGGTTCGTCTGGGAGATCATCTCTGAGTGGAGAATCTTTAGGCAATGGATGCTCTGCGAGAAAATCTGCTAGAGCTTGGCCTTTGATTGCTTTTTGTGGCACATACCTTATATCAAATTGTGATAGAAGGATGGACCATTTTGCCAGTCGGGCATTGAGAGAACCTGCCTTTGTGACAAGGACCTTCAAGAGGTTGATCCTCGAGACCAGGTAGACTGTGTTGGAAAGCAAGTAGTGACGTAGCTTTTGTACGGCGAACATCACTGCAAGGCATTCTTTTTCGACTGGAGAGTAGCGATGCTCTGCACCTACTAGCATGCGGCTGAGGTAGTATAGAGCAGCTTCTTTTCTTTCATCATTTTCTTGTGCAAGCAGAGCGCCTACAGAATGATCAAGAGCTCTTGTGTACAAGATGAATGGTTTTCCAGTGGCAGGGGCAGCTAACACTGGAGGTTTGGTCAGGTATGACTTGATATCTTGAAATGCGGCTTCACAGTCGGCATCCCAGACAAAGTCTACACCCTTTTTCATCAATCGAGAGAATGGACGGCATTTCCCTGAAAGATTGGAGATGAACCGTCTGATGTAGGCCAATCTCCCTTGGAGCCCTTTTAGTTCCCTTAGGGTTCTTGGAGGGGGCATTTCTAGAATAGCCTTGACTTTTATGGGGTCAAGTTCTATTCCAGCTTTCCGAACAAGGAATCCGAGAAACTTACCCGACGAGACGCCGAAGAAGCATTTTAGAGGATTCATCCGTAGTTTGTGTTTGCGAAGTCGGAGGAAGACTTCCCGAAGATCTTTGAGATGGTCTTCTTTTCTTCTGCTTTTGACGGCGAGGTCATCAACGTAACATTCGACCGTCTTGTGCTGCATATCTTGGAATATTTTCATCATAGCCCTCTGATATGTGGCACCAGCATTTTTCAGACCAAATGGCATGACAGTATAGCAATATACGCCAAATGGAGTCCGAAATGATGTGTGTTTTTCATCCTCGGGATGCATCTTTATCTGATTGTAGCCAGAGAAGCCATCCATGAATGTCATTCGCTCGAATCCGCAGGTATTGTCAATCATCACCTCCGGTATGGGGAGCGGGAATTCATCTTTAGGGCAAGCGCCATTCAAGTCTCTATAGTCAATACAGACTCTGATCTGCCCAGTTTTCTTTGTCACGGGGACAATGTTGGCCAACCATTTTGGATGTTGTTCCTCACGGATGAAGCCGACGCTTTTGAGCTTTTGAACTTCTTGTTCAATTTTATCCATCACATCTGGACTGAATCTTCTTTGGCCTTGTTTGACAGGCTTGATGTCTTCTTGAAGATTGAGTTTGTGGACTGCTACTTTGGGGTCTAAACCAGGCATTTCAGCATAGGACCATGCAAAGCAATCAACGAACTCACGAAGAAAAGCGATATACTCGGGTAACTCATCATCCTTTATATTCTTGCTTATGAATACAGGACGTGGGTTATCAGGTGTTCCCAAGTTTATCTTTTCAACAGGATCTTCTGTCGGAAGGTTCGAAGGTGGTTCCTCCACAATATTTTCGGAGGCTTCCAACTCAACGAAACCTTCTGGAGTTTCAACTGCATTACCAGACCAAGGCTCTGTTCCTTTCCATGGATTTTCTTGATTGGTGATCTCCTCAAGGCTTGCTATGAGATAGTCCCAATCGCCTTTTGAATCTGGTATTTCTTTTGGAGACGAGGGTTCTTCTGGGTCAGAATAGCACAAGTCTGTATTATCGGACGATTCCTCTTCATCATCAGAGAAATCGTACAAATTGGATGAGCTTCCTGGATCTTTGTCAGGTAACTCTTTAAAGAGATATCCAGGGAGATCGATGTCTTCATGGACTTGAGATGTTGAGGCTTGGTCGGTAAAACGACTTTTAAGCTTTTGTGTCAACTGTCTCAGAGGAGTGTCGGGATCATATCCTAACCCATATGAAGACTTTTCTACATGACCATAGAGTCTCCAATCTTCCAGCTGGCTTTTGGTCAAGGCGGGCTCCAATGGCGTGAGAATACCGCGTCTTTCTCCCAAACCGACTGGGTTTTGAGCGTCAAAGCCCATTTTCTTCATAATTGCTTGTGCCACAGGACTATATAGAGATAGCTGAGGCATACCTTCATTTTGAAAAGGTTCAAGCAGAGAACTTGATGAAGAAGCGTCCGATCTATGGAAGAAGATCGGCCTTTGCTTTGGTGATGTTGCCGGAACAACAAAGGTAGCTGACGTAGGATCTTCTACATCAGCAGGTGTCTCCATCGGAGTGAGAGCAGGCTGAACTTGCTGAGTGTCAGCTTGGCTTGACGATGCATCGTCTTCTGGCTCTGAGTCCGAGTCTGTGTCTTGCATGATAGACACGAGAGAGACAACAAATTTGCCCCCAGGCTTTTGTTTCGCCTTCTTCACTTTAGTCGTGATGACAAAAGGTTTTGAATTCTTGAGGGAGATAACGAAGGGAGATTGACTACTCTCTTCTAATTTGCCGGAGGGTTTGTTTTCTTCCGGTGATTTTTGAGGAGCCTTGCCTTTATCTTTCTGGAGATTTTCAGCAGGGGGTGCTGTTTCCTCTTCTTCTTTTTCTCCTTCATACATCTGGGAGTCTGCGAAGTGGACTTCTTTACCTTTGAAGGGTTTTCTGTCCGCAAAGACGCGATGTACCATGCTGTCGTCGCCGACGAACTTGATGCATTGATGTAGAGTTGAAGGGACAACACCGTTCTCGTGTATCCAAGGACGTCCGAGAAGAATGTTGTAGCATGAGGGGGTTTTTATTGCATACACAGTGACCTCAGAGATAAGATCACCGATTTACAATTTGAACCTGATTTTGCCGATAGGCCTTTGAGTGCTCCCATCGTATCCAAAGATAGATACAGATGTGTGGCTTAGCTTGCTGGGTGGGATGCCCAACTCTTCAAGAGCCGAAGTGGAGATAAGGTTGAGTGCAGAACCTGGGTCGATCTGAACTCTATGTATCGGCATTTCTTTGATGTACCCTGTGAAGTACAGGGGTCGGTTGTGCCTTGCTTCGCCAAGTAGGAGGTCTTCCTTAGTGAAGGCGATGGTTGCACTGGCTGCCTTTTGAACCGAGAGGCATTGGATGCATGATCCCTCAGTTTTCTTTTCTCCCTTTGAGGAAGTTTCAGAGTTTTTGACCCGGTAGTCCATTTCAATTTGGAGGACTTGCGGGGCATGTTTGTCGACATCCTCATTCAGTTTTTGCAATTCTGAGATGAGATTATCACGAGTGCGTGGAGACATTCGTAATAAATCCAGGATGTGAAGACGTGCAGGTATGTGTTTGAAGTGCTCAACCAAGTCATACTTGAAAGCCTCCTTAGGGCCTGCATGTTCATTGTTTTTGCCACTGGGGGCGCTTACAACATCTTTTCCCGAAGGATTTACATAAGTAAAGGAAGATTGGTTGTAATTTTTGTGGTAGTCCCGGCCCGAGCGGGTGCCTCTACCAACTTCGAGAGCTTCTTGAGAAGGATCTTCGTTTGGAAGATTGTCTTCAGGATCAAGAGGCTGTCGTTTTTCATCTACTGGGGATGTATCTGCAGCAGAGTTTCCATCCTCAGTGATTGTGTTGCACGGAGCATTTTCCGGGAGCAAGTCCTGAACAGCATCCAGCAGCTTTTCTTCTTCGTTGACCCATCCATCACCCCAAGTTGGGTTTTCTTCATGATGATGAGTCGGGAAGAATGTGTATTCTGAAGTCACAGTCTCAGGAGAAGAAACCTGAGAGGGTGTCATCTCTGTGAAAGTCACGTGAGACGAGGTAGCTCCAGAGGATACATTGCTAGGCGTCGTCGGAGTGTAGGTAATCTCATCAGACGACGCTTCAGAAGAGCTATAGTCCTGATATATTACATTACAGGAAGCTCTGATAGGAGATGTTGCCTGCTCGGAGTCAGACTCATCCTCGGATGTAAGAGGATCGTCAATCCAGCAATGTTCTCCATTTTCAGGAGTTGAGGGAGGAGGTACCTGATGGGCTTCAGGGACTTCCGGCTCTGGATTGTGAGGAATCTCGTTGACGCGGTCTGGCTCTTGTTCTAGAGCGAGACGCTGCAAGATCCTTGCATATTCTTCAAGATCAGGCATGGGAGCCAGATCCTCTTCTTCGTCTTCTCCGTGTGGCTCAACATAGTTGATTTCCACTAGAGCAATGACAGGTGCTGGGTTAACAGCATCTTCTTGTGCAGCCTCTTGGTCTTCTTCATCATCAGACCAGGATCCTTGTGGCTGTAAGGGGTTATACCAGATTACTGGCATAAGGTGAGTTTCAGGAACCCATTCTTCATCGGAGAGATATTCTCCTGTTTCAAGAGATTCCTCCCACTCATCGGTGTAGTTGGGCTCGAATCCATCGTCGGTGTCGCTGGACTCGTATCCATCAATGGAGAATCCAACTACCGAGTTGCAAGAGTATGATGCCCCCTGCATGGCTTCTTTTTTGAATTGAGGTGGCATGAAATCACTAAGAGTGAAGTTTCTTACCGCCTTTGAAGTCTCTGGAGGGGATGTTTCTGTTGCCCCGAGTGAAGTGGTAGAGGAGGCCTCTGCCTTTTCATGAACTTCTTGTTTTGGCTGGGTCTTCTCTTGCCGTTTGAGCCTGAGGAGATGTTTCCTAGCCTGCCTTCGCTGTTGAGCTGTTGGCTTTGTTTTGACGATCTCCCAATTTTCATCTTCCAGGAGATCGGGATGTACCCATATGGGTTGTCCGTCTGGTGTCGGGCAAGGAACCAACACTTCGGACGTTTGAACTCTATTTATCACCTTGAAGGAAGTAGTGATCTTCTTCTTTGGTGATTTTGGTGTTTGTCCACGTGACACCATGTTGACGGAGGCGGGGCCATAGTTTTTATCAAAGGTTATGACTCCGTTCCTCCACATCTCATTTATCTTCTCTCTCACAACAAAGCATTGATTGAGAGGATGCGAAACCATCTGGTGGTATGGACAGTACCGAGGATCATTGGTTTTGCCAACATCTCCAGGTCTTTTGGGCTCTGGCAAAATGAGTTTGCCATTTGCTAGGAGAGCCTCAAAGATTTCTTCGACGTCTTCATCGAACGGATATTTCTTTTCTACTCGCTCTTTGAAGGCATCAGAGAGTTCAGGCCTTTTACCTGCAGTTTTGTTTTCAGCTTTCTTTGGCTGCTGAGGAGCTGACTTGGTTTGCACATTGAGGACCTCTTTCTTCTTTGGTTTAGAGGTTGCAACAGCAGTCGGCTCTTTCTTTGATGATTTCTGACTGTTGAGGTCTTTGATCACCGTTTCAGCTTCCATGGAAGCTTCGAGGAGCTCCCCCAGGTTCTTTGATTTGTTGCCGATGATCATGGAGCGGATTTTAGCTCTCATGTTGTTTCGGCAGATGTCGACTAGCGACGCTTGTGGCAGTACATCTGAGCATTTGTACGCCATTGCTTTCCACTTGTGAATGAAGTCATAAGTTGACTCATTCTCTCCCTGTTTTAGGCTGCAGAGCTGAGCCATAGTAACAGGATGATCCTCACCTTGGAAGTGGGTCAGGAAGCGTGTCTCCAGCATAGCCCAGTTCTGAATGGAGTTCTCCGGCAGAGTGGAGTACCAATCGAAGGCCGTACCTTTTAGGGTACTTGCAAAGAGGCGAATCTTGAGTGCATCTTGATCCGCGATAGCTCCCGTCAAGATCTTGAAGTGGATGACGTGCTGTCTGGCCGATCCTTTCCCCGTATATGTTTGGAGAGTAGGATGTTTGAATTTTGTGGGGAACGGGACCGAGTCCATCCATAAAGGATATGGTGGCTTGATCCCATGCTCTTTGAGTATATCCTCTTCTTTAGCTTTGGCGAGGATACTGTCTACGTCCTTTTTGGTAAGGGCGCGTGACTCATTTTCTTCACAATTCTCCTCGTTATTGTTATGATTCGGAGGAGGCTCATTGTTCACCTGATTTTGGACGACAAGGAGAATGTTTTCCATCAGAGTTTCAATCCTCTGCTGGCCTTGTTCCAACTGCTGGATGCGTGTGAGAGCATCATCTCGAGGTGGATTCTGAGGTGGTGGCTCAGAACTTGTAGCCAAGACGTTCACCCCTCGGGATTCGAACGAAGAAATCGTCCTGGTGACCGAGCTGGGGCTCATTCTTTTTGATGAAGAGCTTGATGAAGGATTACTCTCCCGTCCTTGGCTAGAAGGGGCAGGAGATTCTTCGGGATGCCTTCGTGTCCCGGTGACGCTACGGGTCACCGGACGTCGGACATGGATTTTTGATGCTGACTTTTGGCGTCTTCTGGTTTTTCCAACCATATGGACGGCAGCAACTTGGTCGGGTCTTTCTTTTTCGACCCATTTGTGGGAGACTTGAAGTGTAGGAGGCTGGGTCCGTTGCTTCTCTAGTCTCTTTTGTCGATATGACGCACGGCGGCGTGCTCGGCGAGCGATTTGAGCTTCAGTCAGCTCTGGCTGGGCTCTGACGATGAAGGATGTGCTCCCTCGGGCGCAGCAGCCGAGCCTGTCTTCTTTGTAGCTAGGCAAGGACAGGATCCGGACCCGGTCCTTTGCCTGTTGCAGCGAAGCTTTGAACCTTTCGAGTTCGGCCCCTGTAGAGATGAAGGGTCGAACTGAAGGAGTGTAGGCCTTAGCAGGTGCTTGTAGAGGCCTGGTGATGCATGATCTAATTTTGGGCCTGTAGGAACAAGCCGGCTCATGCTGGGTTGACTTGGGAGTCAGGTTGGAGATGGGTCTCTCCTCTTTCATGTAGGCAAGAGGGTAGAACTGGTTCTCCTTGAGTGGGGCCAGGTATGCTGGCTTGGTGGATGTTTGAGACCTTCTTTGTTTTGGGGAAGGTCTTGGAGACCAAGTCTTAGGGTAGACCTGGTTGGTTGTTGGTCGAGGCTTCGCGGGGGTGCCGCGGGCTTCGGGCTTTTGGGCGCTCGCCTTTGGTGTCACGGGAGTGACACGTTGAGAGGCGATTTTCTGCCTTTTGGCAGGCGCAGCTTGTTCTTCGGGAAGTGGGAATGGTCCCAGTGTCCCGAAGACGATGGTCCGGGGAGTCGAGGTCGACCCGGAGTTCAGAGAGTTGCCGAGGGAGTTGATGCTTCGGCAGCTGGCAGGGCGCTTATGGGTGCGCGTGTTTTGCTTCTGTTGAAGCATGAGTTGGTGCTTGTTCTCATCGAAGATAATGGTTAAGGCTGCCATTGTTAGTTTCGAAAAAGTTCTGAAACAAGACCACATCCATTAGTAATCACAAGAATAATGATCATAAATGGGAATTTCTATGGTTGTCTTTTCAAATCGCTCAAGGGACATGTCCCAAGCGACATGAAGAAGGCAAAAAGCCATAGATGGTACAATTGTTCTGACAGCGAACATGGTAGGCTCGAAATGAGCGTTCCAATGACTGCTAGAAGTAATTGTATACCTAAATTCGACTTATCGAGAAGCGGAGCTTGCTCGAGATAAGAAGAATATAAGGTAGGAGTTACAAATGTGCCGGTCACAGATACAGTAGACCCTGAAAGGGCGTACCAGTATTGCTATGCACAAATGTTGGAGATCGCATCCACGAGATGGGATTCTCTTTTTTTTTGAAATGTCAAGATTGGATTCATCAAAGAGAGCAGATGGTATTCCGATCCGAATACGGGCTCAACGATTTCCGCGAGCACCAGTACCCAGAAGGGAAGGAACCACAATTTCTCGGATCTGAATCTAAAATGACGAGAGTTTTTTTTTTTTGAAGATTTTTTTTTTTAAGATTTTCATTTTTTTTTTTTTTTAAAAAAATCTTTTTTTTTTTGTTTAAGATTTTTTTTTTTTGAAAATCCTTTTTTTTATTTTTTTATTTTTTATTTTTTTTATTTTGATTTTTTTTATTTATTTTTTTGAAAATCTTTTTTTTTATTTTTGATTTTTTTTATTTTTAAGATTTAAAGACGAGAGAGTACATGTAGGCCTCCTAACCCGGTCTTATGAAACCTCAATTGATAGAATTGCCCCCAAGGAAGGGTAGGATTACTTAATGAACCCGTTTGGAGGACCCTTGCCTAGAACAGTCAAGCTGTCTCCACACTCTGGACAAGGCTTTTCTAGAATCAATCGTGATCAAAGAACGCAATTGGTTTAACCTTAGTGGTCTATGTCCCTTTTTTTTTATAAAAATCCCAAATATACTCATCGAAGAGAAACGATGGCCCAAAACCTTAGTCGAACGGGCTCAACATTTCTGCAAGCACCAAAGAACGATAGGATAGGAACAAAGTTTCTCAATTTTGAATCCAAACTAAGAAAACTAATTTATTTTTATTTTTATTTTTTTTTTAATATTTTTTTTGAAATCTCTAATGAACTCATCGAAGAGAAACGATGGCCCAAAACCTTAGTCGAACGGGCTCAACATTTCTGCAAGCGCCAAAGAACGATAGGATAGGATCAAAGTTTCTCAATTTTGAATTCAAACTAAGAAAACTGATTTTTTGATTTTTTTTTTCTTTGAAATCTCTAATGAACTCATCGAAGAGAAACGATGGCCCAAAACCTTAGTCGAACGGGCTCAACATTTCTGCAAGCGCCAAAGAACGATAGGATAGGATCAAAGTTTCTCAATTTTGAATTCAAACTAAGAAAACTGATTTTTTGATTTTTTTTTTTCTTTGAAATCTCTAATGAACTCATCGAAGAGAAACGATGGCCCAAAACCTTAGTCGAACGGGCTCAACATTTCTGCAAGCGCCAAAGAACGATAGGATAGGATCAAAGTTTCTCAATTTTGAATTCAAACTAAGAAAACTGATTTTTTTTTGAAAAGAGAAAGAATGGAAACAAACTCAAAGAAATAGAAATTTCCAAAAAATCCCATCTCATTTTTTTTTAGGATGCAAAATCCAACATAGGCTACCAGCTAGAAAGTAGCCAAGGAATCCGGAAAAGAAGTATAAGCATAGAGCAAAAAGTATGATATGCAAATATTTCATTTCCAAGCACCGTGTTCTCAAATGAACGAGTCCCACCGGGTGTGCCAGCTTGATGGAACGCGCTCCGAGGCGCCGGCTGGGGCGGCTACCGGGGTCGGCGGAACGTGGGAGCCCGTCGGGTCCGGCCCTTTCGCGCCCTGGCGGGCCCTGAAGCGTGCATCAACATTTCTTTGTGTGGGTGTGCCAGATTTTCTATTTTACTTGGAATTGCAAGTGGTAATCCGGAGATCAACCTTCGCAAGTAAAAAGGAAATCAACTTCTTTCAAGTTTTCCATTGCACAAATATTTAAGAAAAGAGACATTTTCTTAATTTGCCGTGAAAGGCGATTTGTTTGGCATTTATAGCCGATTTTGGCGTTTATAGCCGATTTACAATTCTCATCAATAATGAAAGACAAGAGTTGTGATTTTTGTCTCTTTTAAAAAAATACAAACTACAATGAAAAGCAAGAAAAGGAAGATCTAACTTTTCAGGAGATTGTGGGGGACTCGTTCAGATTGACGGTCGCAAGCCATGTATGGGCTTCGCCATCATCCATGCAGATGAGAACAGAAGATGCTCTTGATTCGCTTGGCTTGGCTATAACCTCAGGTTTTTAGGGGACAAAGACCAAGAGAAGGTCTTATGTCCAATAAAAAGCTAAGTAGACGGGCTGAAAAGCCATGTCTAAGCCATTGGAGGTAGCGGGAGAAGGCAAGGACCTTGGGGGGGGTGCCCCCCAAGGGACTCTCGTCACCTTGTAGTGGTGGCCGGTGCAGAACTTCAGCAGAGTTTTTCTCTCTTTTTCTTTCTCTCAGATCTCTTTCTGATCCTTTTTTTTTCTGATTTTCTCTGATTTTCTCCTCTTTTTTCTGATCTTTTTCCGATCTCCATTTCAATGGAATGCTCTCCTATTTATAGGCTTTTGGTAGCCATTTAGGAGGGTTTATGAGCCTTAATGGCTTTAATGGGAGGAGTTACAAGATTTATTTCTTGATTTTGTAACTCCTTTTTGCTTGAATCTGATTGGCCGATGGAGATTAAGGGCTTTTAATCACCTTAATTACCATAATGGGAGGAGTTTCATGGTTTAAATGCCATGAATCAATTGACTTGTAACTCCCAAATGCTTGCTTCTGATTGGGCCGTCCAAAGAAATGAATTAATGACTGCAATAAAGCTAGTCAATTAACCACATTAATTGGTCGCCGAGCAGTCGAAGAGTCGCGGGCCATGCCGTGTCTTCTGGAATTCTTCTGGCGACGATCATCGATGGATCTACATGCTGATCGACATCGGATGAACATGTAACTTCAGACATTGATAGCTAAGAGCGGGCCGGTGACATCTGTCTTGTCGATTTCACGATCGGTCGGACAGAAAGTGCACTTTCTTGGTCAGCCGGTTGGCGATCTTGGAGCGATCACTGATGATTTTATGCTTTTGGAGGTTGACCCGTGATTTTGACGGATGTCGTCGGATATGAGTCAATTTCAAGCACTAAAAATCACATTTTCAGGAAACCACAGGGGCCAAAGTGCGCGAAACGCGAAAAAAGACGGAAAAACGGGTCACCGGCGGAAAATCCGGTGACCCGGACCTCCATGGTCGCCGGCGACCATGGGCCATGGTCGCCGGCGACCATGGACCGGCGACCATGGCCCATGGTCGCAGGGGCCTGCGACCATGGGCCATGGTCGCAGGGGTCTGCGACCCTGGGGGATTTTTCCCCTTCGGAGCCCGTTTTGCGGTCGTTTTGAGGTCTTTTTCGTCGCCGTTTTCTTCTGTATTTTTCTTGACATTTCTTCTCATTTATTGGCTTGATTTCCCTGTAGAAAACTTGATGAGAATCCTTGCATTTTTAGAGTGCAAAGTTTCTAATTTTCCGGAAAAGCCGAAGACTTTGTCGCGTAGAGCTGCTGATTTTCCGCCAGAAGTCGAAACTTGGTCAAACGATGTCGGAATGACCTGAAATTTGAGGTGAAGCCTCCTGAGCAATAAATAAGACCAACCATAGGCTTTTGTTTGAGTTTTGAAGCCGTTTGGGGTCCCGTCGATGCTTCACTTGATTTTGCTGCGGGGAAAATGCCGAGCTTTGATGTGCGGTCAAACGATGTCCGATTGACCTGAAATTTGACGGGGAGCCTATTGGAGTCATTTTGAGACGTTCCATGGGCTCCGTTTTGGATGTCATGGTCCCGGGTTGCTCCGCCGCCGGTAGGCTTGATTTTCTCTCGGAGCATCGAAACCTGGTCAAACGTTTTCGGAATGACCTGAAATTTGACGTGCAGCCTTTTGGAAGCATGTTGAAGCCACTCATGCACTTGGTTTGATGAGCGAAGGCTCCGGTGGTTTCCGCCGCCGGGAGGCTTGATTTTGCTGCTCGAGCATTGATGGAGGGTCAAACGTTGTCGGTTTGACTTGAAATTTGGCATGGAGCCCTTTTGAGACATGCTGGAGTCATCTGTAGGCTCTGATCGAAGTTTTGACGTCTCCGATGATGTCGCCGCCGGGAGCTCCCGTTTAGCTGTCGGAGAAGTGAAGTTAGGCCAAATGTTGTCGAAATGGCCCGAAACTTCATGTGTACTCTTCTCTTGGCTATCTTGAAGGATCTTGCAGTTTTTGTTTGATTCTGACAAGATTTGATTTTTTGAGAAGTTGCATTGCCTATTTATGGCAGGTTGCGACTTCATGCAGCTTTCTTGATGTTGAAGAGGCAAAGTGACATTTTTGGTGTCAACAATCGGTTTGGTTTTGATCTTGTAGACCTAACAGGCTGTATGTGGCAAGTTAGGGGATCAGGATTTGGTTTTTGGCTTTGGTCTTGTGACCTAACAAGCTGTATGTGGCAAGTTAGGGGACCAGAATTTGGTTTTTGGTCACTCTTTGGGACTGTGTGGGTCCATTGGAGTGGTTTGGATTTTTGTGGAATGTCAATTTCAAGATTTTGGCTCAATTTGGTATATGAGGCTGGATGGTTTGACTCTTTGGAAGCTCATGGGGCTTGGAATTTTTTTTGTATGGTTCAATCAACTCAAAAGAGGCATGGAACCATTTTTGTATGCTCTTGGTAAGAGGGATTTTTTTCCTGACTAAAAGCCCATTTTTTTTTTTTTTAGTGCCTAGGTGGTCAAACCTGGCTCATATGGGCTAACCCACCGGACCTTAAGCTTTTTAGGATGGCTTAGATCTCATGTGGGGCCATTTTTGTAAAGAATATCTAAAGATATCTCATTTGGATAGAGAATATCTAAAAATATCTTTATGGGAGAGAATCTCTCATATTCCCTTAATTTGGGAGAGAATATCTAAAGGTATCTTTCTTTTTGGGAAAGAATCTCCAATCTCCTATTTTGTTGGAGAGAATCTCTCATTGATTGATTTTGGGAGAAAATCTCCCAAAGACATCTTTCTTTTTGGGAAAGAATCTTTCTAATTCCTTCTCTTTTGGTAAGGTTACTAATTAGTAGCACTTACCTTTCTTTTTTTGTTTCCTTCTTTGATTTGCTCTCTTCTATAAAAGCAAGGAGGAGGTTAGATCTCTTGCCCTTATTGCTTTCTTTTGCAACAATCTCAAGAGAGCTCCAAGACCAAGAGTTCTTATTCTTCAAGGATCTTCAAGCTTTTTCCTTCTTCTTCTCCATCAATGGCTTCAAGTAAGTTTTCTCTCTTTTTCTTTCAAGAAAACTCCATATAGAGAATAGGATGGTAAAAAAAAGAAAGTTTCTCTCTCTTTTTTTTTTTCTTTTCTTTCTATTCTTCTTCTCTTTTTTTTTTCTTTTTCCAGATGATTTCTGTTTTTTTTTTCTCGTGCTTCTTTCTTTCTCTTTTTCTTTTTGCACGTTTTCTTTTTTTTTTTCTTTTATTGTGGGTTGTACGGACAGATCCGTACGGATCTGGCTGTACGACCATGTGGCATGTGGGCCACGGCCCATGGGCCAGCCCTTTTGTTTTTTTTTTTTTTTTTTTTTTGAGCAGAAGAAGAAGACTTGATGATGCCTGAGATTCTGGCTGATGAGGCAGTGACGGATCCGGTTGTGGCATCTGAAGAAGAACCGAGGGACTCTGGAGTGACTCCGGAATCTCCGACTGGTATGACTTTTTTTTTTTTGCTCTTTTCTCTTTTTTCTTTTTGTGCTTGTCATTTGCCAACCCGTAGCTTTTGCTTTCTTGTCAGCTGACTTGCCAGAGGATTCTGACAATTTTGAACGCCAATGTTAGCGATGATTCCGATGAGTTCATGGAGGAAGAAAGTGTTCCGCCATTCTTCGGGGAAGGTACTTTATAATAACAATCCTGATAATGCTTTTTATTAACAGGATCATATTCATACCCTCTTGTGTTTCCTTGGTAGATTTTGAAGGGACGGAAAAGAGTCCATCGCTTCCCTCAGAATCAGAGCAAGGGATATCAGAGGTCGACCCAGAGGTAGGGACCAGTTCTGACATGATTGAGGAGATACCTCGTGTTGAGATTCCCTCTTTGGCAGCTCCAATTGGACAGAGTTCTTTTGTTTTTCTTCCAACGGGTCATGATATGAGCAGCCGGCCAATGGAGAAAGGTGAATCTTCTTCCAGTCCATCTCTTCAATTTACAAAGAAGATGATGGTGCGAGTTTTGAATTCTTGGATCAAGACTCTCCTTTCTGGACACTTGGAGGTAGGATTTGGCATGATCCCGGACGTGAAGGAGATTCTCACCAATATTGAAGAAGTCGGTCTAGATGTCATAGGTGCCAGGGCGATCGTTGATAGGATCATTGCACTGGGCGACAAATGGTTTGAGACCATGAACTTTCCTGATGACCGGTTCTTCAAGGAGGTACTCCTGGACCCTTTTAGCAAGGCTGAATCTGACCTGAATGAGGCTACACAGAGCAGGAAGCAGGTAGTCTGAGAGAAGAATAAGGAAGAGCTAGTCATCCTTGGATTAAAGCACGACCTTGACATCCTTGATGGAGAGGTCGAAATGGCCAGGAAGCATCTCGAGCAATTGAAGGCACAAGTTGATGCTAAGTGGGCTGCTATAGCAAAGGCTAGTGACAGGGAGAGTGCTCTGATCCGCCGGGTTGCAGATGCCGATCAAGTTCTTCAGGGGAAGACTAAAGAAGCTAAAGGATGGCAGACTGTTTGGAGTAATCTTCCCGGTGTAAAAGAAGTATTGAACCTTACTCCAGCGTCTCATGGCACGTTTCTGAAGAAACGCGCCTTGGAAACTCTGACAGCCGAGTCTAAGAGTTTGCTCGAGGAGCTAAGACTTTGGCTGGAGGCCATTTTTGGCTGAGCTCCTGATTTTAGTATCAGAAACTATCATCTCTCTCTCTCTTATCTCCCCTTTTTTTTTTGGTACCACATGTATTTTTTTGGTACTTCTTTTTTTTTGTAGTGCTTATGAACACTTTCCTTTTTTTTTTTTGGTACCACATGTATTTTTTTTGGTACTTTTCTTTTTTTTTTTTTGTTTTCCCTACGCTCACTCAAATCTTTTTGTGATGAAAGCAATTGCTAAATGGGGTGTTTGTTTGAAAATTTGATCAAAAGGTTGTCTTTTTGTGAAAATCTTTTGTCAAATAATTGTTTTGGCATGGGAGCCTGATTTTGGTTGTGGCGTGAAAGCCGATTTTGAGATGGCATGGAAGCCGAAATTTTATGGCGTAAAAGCCAAAATTTGGGTTGGCATGGAAGCCGGTGTTTGTTTTGTGGCATCTATAGCCGGTTTGGGTGGCATTGATAGCCAATTTTGGTGGCATTGATAGCTGATTTTTTTTAAAGCCAAGTTTTGGTTTGTTGGCATGAAAGCCAGGGTTTTTGTTTTGTGGCATCTATAGCCGGTTTGTGGCATTTATAGCCGGTTTGGTGGCATTTATAGCCGCTTTTGGTTTTCAAAAATGCAAGTATCGACTAAAAAGTCGCCTCCCTGCTGAATGGTCTTGCAAGTATCGATGGAATGTAGCATCCTTGCTCATTCGGTTGCGAGTATCGATGGAATGTCGCTTCCTCGCGGGTCTGGGTGCAAGTATCGACTAAGCGTCGCTTCCTTGTTTTTTTTTCAAAATTTGGTTTTGCGGGTACTGACTTGATGTCGTTTCCCCACGATTTTTTGAAATTTGTGGTTTTCTCGAACCTTTGAAATTTGGGTTGTAGATATCAACTGAAATGTTGCGTTTCCACTATTTTAGGTTTTCTCGAACCTTTGAAATTTGGGTTGTGGATATCAACTGAAATGTTGTGTCTCCACGATTTTAGGTTTTCTCAAACCTTTGAAATTTGGGTTGTGGACATCAACTGAAATGTTGTGTCTCCACGATTTTAGAGGTTTTGGAAGTATCGAATGGGGTTCGCATCCTTCCAATTTTTTGAGTTTTGCGAGTATCGACTAAGTGTCACTTCCCCACGGTTTTTGAAAAACCATTTTTTTTGTTTAAAGACACGAGGGTCGTAAATTTTGACCTAAAACCATTTGGCGGTAAAAGGTAAGGTGGAGTAGGGTGGAAATCCCTGAATCCGGATTTTTGTTTCAAACCATGAATTTTGGTTCAAGGATCGAAAGTTTTGGTCAAGTCAGGGAGAGGCTCCTAAACTTGGATTTTTTTGTTTTTGAACAATGAAACGATAAAAGTAAGCATTGTTTTTGATCTCTAGAAATTTTGACATTTGATATGAAAATTCTAAAGAGAGTGGGTTTGACGAGCGAGTACCTGAGAACAGGTTTTGGCCATACAGGCATTGCTCTTACCCAGTTGGGTAAGTCTTCAAGGGTAGTACCGCTTCAAGAACTTGCCGTTGATAGGCAGCATACATCTGTCGCCTTCCATGTTTAGGAGGGCATATGCGCCGTTGGAGAAGACCTTGTCGATGACGTAGGGTCCCTCCCATTTTGGTTCAAATTTGCCTTTGGATTTGTGTGTGAAGACCATTGGTCTTTTTACCGCAAGAACCAAGTCACCCCTTTTGTAGGCTCGTTGCCGGACCCTTTTGTCAAAAGATCCTGCCATGCGTGCTTGGTAAAGTTCAATGCTTTGTCGAGCTTCGAGCCGTCTCTCATCGAGATTGTCCAGCTCATGAAGTCGTAATTTCGCATTGCTTTCTTGAGTCATGTCATTTTGTAGAGATACCCTCAGAGAAGGAATTTGGACTTCTAATGGCACGACAGCTTCGCATCCATAGACTAAGGAGAATGGTGTGCTATGAGTTGGTCCTCGAACGGTGGTTCGATAGGCTCACAAAGCTTCAGACAGTTTGTCGCTCCAGTCTCTTTTGTGACTAGAGACCATTTTCTTGAGGATTTTGCAGAGTGTCTTGTTGAAGGCTTCTGCTAATCCGTTTGCTGCCGGATTGTATGGAGTCGAAGGACAGCTTTGGATTTTGTATTTGTCGCAAAACCTGTAGAATCGATGATCCCGGAATTGTGGTCCGTTATCATGGACGAATCTTTTGGGTATGCCGAAACGACAAATGATGTTGGTGCGCAGGAACTGAAGAACTGATGAGGTCTTCATTTCGTTGAACGCAAATGCTTCTGACCACTTGGAGAAATAATCCGTAGTGGCGAAGATGAAGCGATGACCTTTGCTTGAAGGGGGAGAGATAGGACCTATGATGTCCATGCCCCATGCTTCAAAAGGCCATGAGATTGCTGTAGGATGCAGCCATTCTGGAGGCATGTGAATGTAGTCTCCATGAACTTGGCATTGTTGGCAGCGCTTAGCAAATTGCATTGCGTCGGGTACCATGGTAGGCCAGTAGTAACCCAACCTTTTGATTTGGTCGTAGAGCTTGGGACCAGCCTAATGAGCTCCACAAAGACCAGCGTGAACTTCTTTGAGTGTTTCTTCAGCTTCTTGTTGTGACAAGCAGCGTAGGAGTACTCCATTGAAGGATTTCCTGTAAAGGATCTTTGAAGGGATATCCAAATGAAAGTTTGGGGCTCGCCTTTGGATGCTTACCCGTTCTTTTGGATCTTCAGGTAGGATTCCGAACATAGTGTAATCAATGAACGGATCCCTCCAGTCGCCGATTGAAGTTTGAAGGATAGAGATCCGACTTCCAACCACTCGGTGGCATTCAGCAACTGCTTGGTGTGTGTTAAGAGGAGGGAGGATCCTTCTCTCACACACTGTAATTTGCATGTTTTCCCCTTCTTGAATTGCCATAGATGCAGCAAGTCCAGCCAGGGCATCTGCACGGATGTTTTCACCTCTACGACTGTGGGTGATGTTGCAGATGTCAAACTTTTGTAGAAGCGATTGTGCCTTGTTGTAGTAAGGCAGCAGATCAGGCTTCCTGACTTCATATTTCTGATTCATCTGGTTGACGATCAGTTGAGAGTCTCCAAAGACTTCCAGCATGGTGATACCGGATTCAATGGCGAGTTCCAATCCTAGGATCAGAGCTTGGTATTCAGCTGCATTGTTTGTGCATGGTTCCAATAGCGAGAAAGCATGTAAAATCATGTATCTGTTAGGGCTAACAAAGAGGATGCCAACTCCCGAGATCAGCTGTCTTTTTTCATTTGTCCTGGTTGCACCGTCAAAGTACATGTCCCAGGAGGCATTTGGCGAGAAGGTCTCCACGTTGTAGACGGGTTCGTCTGGGAGATCATCTCTGAGTGGTGAATCTTTAGGCAATGGATGCTCTGCGAGGAAATCTGCTAGAGCTTGGCCTTTGATTGCTTTTTGTGGCACATACCTAATATCAAATTGTGATAGAAGGATGGACCATTTTGCCAGTCGTGCATTGAGAGAACCTGCTTTTGTAACAAGGACCTTCAAGAGGTTAATCCTTGAGATGAGGTAGACTGTGTTGGAAAGCAAGTAGTGACGTAGCTTTTGTACGGCGAACATCACTGCAAGGCATTCTTTTTCGACTAGAGAGTAACGATGCTCTGCACCTACTAGCATGCGGGTGAGGTAATATAGAGCAGCTTCCTTTCCCTCACCATTCTCTTGTGCAAGCAGAGCGCCTACAGAATGATCAAGAGCTCTTGTGTACAAGATGAATGGTTTTCCAGTGGCAGGGGCAGCTAACACTGGAGGTTTGGTCAGGTATGACTTGATATCTTGAAATGCGGCTTCACAGTCGGCATCCCAGACAAAGTCTACACCCTTTTTCATCAATCAAGAGAATGGACGGCATTTCCCCGAAAGATTGGAGATGAACCGTCTGATGTAGGCCAATCTCCCTTGGAGCCCTTTTAATTCTCTCAAGGTTCTTGGAGAGGGCATTTCTAGAATAGCCTTGACTTTTATGGGGTCAAGTTCTATTCCAGCTTTCCGAACAAGGAATCCGAGAAACTTACTCGACGAGACGCCGAAGAAGCATTTTAGAGGATTCATCCGCAGTTTGTGTTTGCGGAGTCGGAGGAAGACTTCCCGAAGATCTTTGAGATGGTCTTCTTTTCTTCTGCTTTTGACGGCGAGGTCATCAACGTAACATTCGACCGTCTTGTGCTGCATATCTTGGAATATTTTCATCATAGCCCTCTGATATGTGGCACCAGCATTTTTCAGACCAAATGGCATGACAGTGTAGCAATACACGCCAAATGGAGTCCGAAATGAAGTGTGCTTTTCATCTTCAGGATGCATCTTTATCTGATTGTAGCCAGAGAAGCCATCCATGAATGTCATTCGCTCGAATCCACAGGTATTGTCAATCATTACCTCTGGTATGGGGAGCGGGAATTCATCTTTAGGGCAAGCGCCATTCAAGTCTCTATAGTCAATACAGACTCTGATCTGCCCATTTTTCTTTGTCACGGGGACAATGTTGGCCAACCATTCAGGATATTGTTCCTCACGGATGAAGCCAACGCTTTTGAGTTTTTGAACTTCTTGTTCAATTTTATCCATCACATCCGGACGGAATCTTCTTTGGCCTTGTTTGACGGCTTGATGTCTTCTTGAAGATTGAGTTTGTGGACTGCTACTTTGGGGTCTAAACCAGGCATTTCAGCATAAGACCAAGCAAAACAATCAACGAACTCACGAAGAAAAGAGATATACTCGGGTAACTCATCATCGTTTATATTCTTGCTTATGAATACAGGACGTGGGTTATCAGGTGTTCCCAAGTTTATCTTTTGAACAGGATCTTCTGTCGGAAGGTTCGAAGGTGGTTCCTCCACAATATTTTCGGAGGCTTCCAACTCAACGAAACCTTCTGGAGTTTCAACTGCATTACCAGACCAAGGCTCTGTTCCTTTCTATGGATTTTCTTGATTGGTGATCTCCTCGAGGCTTGCTATGAGATAGTCCCAATCGCCTGTTGAGTCTGGTATTTCTTTTGGAGACGAGGGTTCTTCTGGGTCAGGATGCCACCCGTCTGTGTCATCGGGCGATTCCTCTTCATCATCAGAGAAATCGTACCAATTGGAGGAGCTTCCTGGATCTTTGTCAAACCACTCTTCAAAGAGATATCCAGGGAGATCGATGTCTTTATGGACTTGAGATGTTGAGGCTTGGTCGGTAAATCGACTTTTAAGCCTTTGTGTCAACTGTCTCAGGGGGGTATCAGGATCATATCCTAACCCATGTAAAGACTTTTCTACATATCCGTAGAGTCTCCAATCTTCCAGCTGGCTTTTGGTCAAGGCGGGCCCCAATGGCGTGAGAATATCGCGGCCTTCTCCCAAACCGACTGGGTTCTGAGCGTCAAAGCCCATTTTCTTCATGATAGCTTGTGCCACAGGACTATATAGAGATAGTTGAGGCATACCTTCGTTTTGGAAAGGTTCAAGCAAGGAACTTGATGAAGAAGCATCCGATCTATGAAAGAAGATCGGTCTTTGCTTTGGTGATGTTGCCGGAACAGCAAAGGTAGCAGACGTAGGATCTTCTACATCAGCAGGTGTCTCCATCGGAGTGAGAGCAGGCTGAACTTGCTGAGTGTCAGCTTGGCTTGACGATGCATCGTCTTCTGGCTCTGAGTCCGAGTCTGTGTCTTGCATTATAGACACGAGAGAAACAACAAATTTGCCCCCAGACTTTTGTTTCGCCTTCTTCACTTTAGTCGTGATGACCAAAGGTTTTGAATTCTTGAGGGAGATGACGAAGGGAGATTGACTACTCTCTTCTAATTTGCCGGAGGGTTTGTTTTCTTCCGGTGATTTTTGAGGAGCCTTGCCTTTATCTTTCTGGAGATTTTCAGCAGGGGGTGCTATTTCCTCTTCTTCTTTTTCTCCTTCATACATCTGGGAGTCTGCGAAGTGGACTTCTTTACCTTTGAAGGGTTTTCTGTCCGCAAAGACACGATGTACCATGCCGTCGTCGCCGACGAACTTGATGCATTGATGTAGAGTTGAAGGGACAACACCGTTCTCGTGTATCCAAGGACGTCCGAGAAGGATGTTGTAGCATGAGGGGGTTTTTATTGCATACACAGTGACCTCAGAGATAAGATCACCGATTTGTAATTTGAACCTGATTTTGCCGATAGGCCTTTGAGTACTCCCATCGTATCCAAAGATAGATACGGATGTGTGGCTCAGCTTGTTGGGTGGGATGCCCAACTCTTCAAGAGCCGAAGTGGAGATAACGTTGAGTGCAGAACCTGGGTCGATCTGAACTCTATGTATCGGCATTTCTTTGATGTACCCTGTGAAGTACAGGGGTCGGTTGTGCCTTGCTTCGCCAAGTAGGAGGTCTTCCTTAGTAAAGGCGATGGTTGCACTGGCTGCCTTTTGAACCGAGAGGCATTGGATGCATGATCCCTCGCTTTTCTCTTTTTCTCCTTTTAAGGAGGTTACTGAGTTTTTGACCCGGTAGTCCATTTCAATTTGGAGGACTTGTGGGGCATGTTTGTCGACATCCTCATTCAGTTTTTGTAATTCTGAGATGAGATTATCACGAGTGCGTGGAGACATTCGCAATAAGTCTAGGATGTGAAGACGTGCAGGTATGTGTTTGAAGTGCTCAACCAAGTCATACTTGAAAGCCTCCTTGGGGCCTGCATGTTCATTGTTTTTGCCACTGGGGGCGCTTACAACATCTTTTCCCGAAGGATTTACATAAGTAAAGGAAGATTGGTTGTAATTCTTGTGGTAGTCCCGGCCAGAGCGGGTGCCTCTACCAACTTCGAGAGCTTCTTGAGAAGGATCTTCGTTTGGAAGATTGTCTTCAGGATCAAGAGGTTGTCATTTTTCATCTACTGGGGATGTATCTGCAGCAGAGTTGCCATCCTCAGTGATTGTGTTGCACGGAGCATTTTCCGGGAGCAAGTCCTGAACAGCATCCAGCAGCTTTTCTTCTGTGTTGACTATTTCATCATCCCAAGCATTATTATTTGGGTTTTCTTCATGATGATCAGTCGGGAAGAATGTGTATCATGAAGTCACAGTCTCAGGAGAAGAAACCTGAGAGGGTGTCATCTCTGTGAAAGTCACGTGAGACGAGGTAGCTCCAGAGGATACATTGCTAGGCGTCGTCGGAGTATAGGTAATCTCATCAGACGACGCTTCAGAAGAGCTATAGTCCTGATATATTACATTACAGGAAGCTCTGATAGGAGATGTTGCTTGCTCGGAGTCAGACTCATCCTCGGATGTAAGAGGATCGTCTATCCAGCAATGTTCTCCATTTTCAGGAGTTAAGGGTGGATGTACCTGATTATCTTCAGGGACTTCAGGCTCTGGGTTGCGAGGAGGTTCGTTAACGCGATCTTGCTCTTGTTCTAAAGCAAGACGCTGCAAGATCCTTGCATATTCTTCAAGATCAGGCATGGGGGCCAGATCCTCTTCTTCGTCTTCTCCGTGTGGCTCAACATAGTTGATTTCCACTGGAGCAATGACAGGTGCTGGGTTAACAGCATCTTCTTGTGCAGCCACTTGATCTTCTTCATCATCAGACCAGGATCCTTGTGGTTGCAAAGGGTTATACCAGATTACTGGCATAAGGTGAGTTTCAGGAACCCATTCTTCATCGGAGAGATATTCTCCTGTTTCAAGGGATTCCTCCCACTCATCGGTGTAGCCGGACTCGAATCCATCATCGGTGTCACTGGATTTGTATCCCTCCATGGAGAATCCAACTACTAAATTGCAAGAGTATGATGCCCCCTGCGTGGCTTCTTCTCTGAATTGAGGTGGCATGAAATCACTGAGAGTGAGTTTTCTTACCCCCTTTGAAGTCTCTGGAAGGGACGTTTTTGTTGCCCCTTGTGAAGCGGTAGAGGAAGACTCTGCTTTTTCATGGACTTCTTGTTTTGGCTGGGTCTTCTCTTGCCGTTTGAGCTTGAGGAGATGTTTCCTAGCCAGCCTTCGCTGTAGAGCGGTCGGCTTTGTTTTCATGATCTCCCAATTTTCATCTTCTAGGAGATCGGGATGTACCCATAGAGGTTGTCCGTCTGGTGACGGGAAAGGAACCAGCTCCTCGGACGCTTGAATTTTGTTTATCACCGTGAAGGAAGTAGTGATCTTCTTCTTCGGTGATTTTGGTGTTTGTCCACATGACACCATGTTGACGGAGGCAGTCCCATAGTTTTTGTCAAAGGTGATGACTCCGTTTTTCCACATCTCATTGATCTTCTCTCTCACAACGAAGCATTGATTGAGAGGATGTGAGATCATCTGATGGTATGGACAGTATCTGGGATCATTGGTTTTGCCAACATCTCCCGGTCTTTTGGGCTCTGGCAAAATAAGTTTGCCATTTGCTAGGAGAGCCTCAAAGATTTCTTCAACATCTTCATCGAACGGATATTTCTTTTCTACACGTTCTTTGAAGGCATCAGAGAGTTCAGGCCTTTTAACTGCAGTTTTGTTTTCAGGTTTCTTTGGCTGCTGAGGAGCTGACTTAGTCTGCACATTGAGAACCTCTTTTTTCTTTGGTTTTGAGGTTGTAACAGCAGTCGGCTCTTTCTTTGATGATTTCTGACTGTTGAGGTCTTTGATCACCATTTCAGCTTCCATGGAAGCTTCGAGGAGTTCCCCCAGGTTCTTTGATTTGTTGCCGATGATCATGGAGCGGATTTTTGCTCTCATATTGTTACGGCAGATGTCGACTAGCGACGCTTGTGGCAGTACATCTGAGCATTTGTACGCCATTGCCTTCCATTTGTGAATGAAGTTGTATGTTGACTCATTCTCTCCCTGTTTTAGGCTACAGAGTTGAGCCATAGTAACAGGATGATCCTCACCTTGGAAGTGGGTCAGGAAGCGTGTCTCTAACATTGCCCAGTTCTGGATAGAGTTCTCCGGCAGAGTGGAGTACCAATCAAAGGCTGTACCTTTTAGGGTACTTGCGAAGAGGCGAATCTTGAGGGCATCTTGATCCGCGATAGCTCCCGTCAGGATCTTGAAATGGATGACGTGCTGTCTGGCTGATCCTTTCCCCGTATATGTTTGGAGAGTAGGATGTTTGAATTTTGTTGGGAATGGACTGAGTCCATCCATAAAGGATATGGTGGCTTGATCCCATGCTCTTTGAGTATATCCTCTTCTTTAGCTTTGGCGAGGATACTGTCTACGTCCTTTTCGGTAAGGGCGCGTGACTCATTTTCTTCACAATTTTCCTCGTTATTGCGATGATTCGGAGGAGGCTCATTGTTCACCTGATTTTGGACAACAAGGAGAAGGTTTTCCATCAGAATTTCAATCCTCTGCTGGCCTTGTTCCAACTGCTGGATGCGTGTGAGCGCATCATCTTGAGGTGGATTCTGAGGTGGTGGCTCAGAATTTGTAACCAGGACGTTCATTCCTCGGGATTCAAACGAAGAAACCGTCCTGGTGACTGAGCTGGGGCTCATTCTTTTTGATGAAGAGCTTGATGAAGGATTACTCTCCTGTCCTTGGCTTGAAGGGGCAGGAGATCCTTCGGGATGTCTTCGTGTCCTGGTGACGCTACGGGTCACCGGACGTCGGACATGGATTTTTTATGCTGACTTTTGGCGTCTTCTGGTTTTTCCAACCATATGGACGGCAGCAACTTGGTCGGGTCTTTCTTTTTCGACCCATTTGTGGGAGACTTGAAGTGTAGGAGGCTGGGTCCGTTGCTTCTCTAGTCTCTTTATTCGATATGACGCACGGCTGCGTGCTCGACGAACGATTTGAGCTTCAGTCAGCTCTGGCTGGGCTTTAACAATGAAGGATGTACTCCCTCGGGCGCAGCAGCCGAGCTTGTCTTCTTTGTAATTGGGCAAGGACAGGATGCGGACTCGGTCCTTTGCCTGTTGCAGTGAAGCTTTGAACCTTTCGAGTTCGGCCCCTGTAGAGATGAAGGGTCGAACTGAAGGAGTGTAGGCCTTGGCAGGTGCTTGTAGAGGCCTAGTGATGCATGATCTGATTTTGGGCTTGTGGGAGCAAACCGGTTCATGCTGAGTTGACTTGGGAGTCAAGTTGGAGATGGGTCTCTCCTCTTTCATGTAGGCAAGAGGGTAGAACTGGTTCTCTTTGAGTGGGGCCAGGTATGCTGGCTTGGTGGAGGTTTGAGACCTTCTTTGTTTTGGGGAAGGTCTTGGAGACCAAGTCTTAGGGTAGACCTGGTTGGTTGTTGGTTGAGGTTTCGCGGGGATGCCGCGGGTTTTAGTATTCTTAGGGTTCGCCCTTGGTGTCACAGAAGTGACACGTTGAGGGGCGATCTTCTGCTTCTCGGCAGTTGCCTTTGGTGTCACAGTAGTGACACGTTGCGAGGCGACCTTCTGCCTTTTGGCAGGAGCAGTTTCTTCTTCGGGAAGTGGAATGGTCCCAGTGTCCCAAAGACGATGGTCCGGGGAGTCGAGGTCGACCCGGAGTTCAGAGAGTTGCTGAGGGAGTTGGTGCTTCGGCAGCTAGCAGGGCGCTTGTAAGTGCGCTCGGTTTGCTTCTGTTGAAGCATGAGCTGGTGCTTGTTTTCATCGAAGGTGATGATCAGTGAAGCTGCCATTGTTAGTTTCAAAATTTCTGAAACAAGACCACATCCATTAGTAATCACAAGAATATGATGATCATAAATGGGGAATTCTATGATTTTGTCTTTTCAAATCGCTCAAGGGACATGACCCAAGCAATATGAAGAAGGCAAAAAGCCATAGAGGGTACAATTGTTCTGGTTGCAAGCATGGTAGGCTCGAAATGAGCGTTCCAATGACTGCTAGAACCAATTGTATACCTAAATTCGACTTATCGAGAAGCGGAGCTTGCTCGAGATAAGAAGAATATAAGGTAGGAGTTACAAATGTGCCGGTCACAGAGACAGTAGACCCTGAAAGGGCGTACTAGTACCGCTATGCACAAATGTTGTAGATCACATCCATGAGATGGAATTCTCTGTTTTGAAAGGTCAGAAATGGATTCGTCAAAGAGAGCAGGTGGCATTCCGATTCAAATACGGGCTCAACGATTTCCGCGAGTGCTAGTACTCAGAAGGAAAGAGACCACAATTTCTCGAATCTGAATCCAAAAGTGACGAGTTTTTTTTTTTTTTTTTTTTGAAATGTCAATGGTTCCATCAAGGAGAGCAAATGGTATTCCAATCTGAACACGGTCTCGGCGATTTCCTCGAGCGCCAGTGTGCTCAGAAAAGAAGAAACCAAAATTTCTCAGATCTGAAATCAAAAGTGACGAGTTTTTGAAGATTTTTTTTTTGAAATGATTTTTTTTATTTTATTTATTTTATTTTTTTTAAAATATTTTTTTTAAGATTATTTATTTTTATTTTTTTGAAGATTTTTTTTATTTTATATATATTTTTTTGAAGGTATTTAAAGACGAGAGAGTACACATAGGCCTCCTAACCCGGTCTTATGAAACCTCAATTGATAGAATTGCCCCCAGGTAAGGGTAGGATTACTTAATGAACCCGTTTGGAGGACCCTTGCCTAGAACAGTCAAGCTGTCTCCACACTCTGGACAAGGCTTTTCTTGAGTCAATCATGATCAAAGAACACAATTGGTTTAACCTTAGTGGTCTATGTCTTTTTTTCCAAATCCCAAATAGACTCATCGAAGAGAAACGATGGCCCAAAACCTTAGTCGAACGGGCTCAACATTTCTGCAAGCACGACGAACGATAGGATAGGATCAAAGCTTCTCAATTTTGAATCAGAACTAAGAAAACTGATTTTTTGATTTTTTATTTATTTATTTATTTTATTTTTATTTTTATTTTTTTGAAATCTCTAATGAACTCATCGAAGAGAAACGATGGCCCAAAACCTTAATCGAACGGGCTCAACATTTCTGCAAGCACCAAAGAACGATAGGATAGGATCAAAGTTTCTCAATTTTGAATTCAAACTAAGAAAACTGATTATTTTTTTTTTTTTGATTTTTTTTTGAAATCTCTAATGAACTCATCGAAGAGAAACAATGGCCCAAAACCTTAGTCGAACGGGCTCAACATTTCTGCAAGCACCAAAGAACGATAGGATAGGATCAAAGTTTCTCAATTTTGAATTCAAACTAAGAAAACTGATTTTTTTGATTTTTTTATTAATTTTTTTTTTGAAATCTCTAATGAACTCATCGAAGAGAAACGATGGCCCAAAACCTTAGTCGAACGGGCTCAACATTTCTGCAAGCACCAAAGAACGATAGGATAGGATCAAAGTTTCTCAATTTTGAATTCAAACTAAGAAAACTGATTTTTTTTTTATTTTTTTTGAAAAGAGAAAGAGTGGAAATAAACTCAAAGAAATAGAAATTTCCAAAAAATCCCATCTCATTTTTTTTTAGGATGCAAAATCCAACATAGGCTACCAGCTAGAAAGTAGCCAAGGAATCCGGAAAAGAAGTATAAGCATAGAGCAAAAAGTATGATATGCAAATATTTCATTTCCGAGCACCGTGTTCTCAAATGAACGAGTCCCACCGGGTGTGCCAGCTTGATGGAACGCACTCCCGCCGAGGGTGCTACCGGGGTCGGCGGACGTGGGAGTCCGTCGGGTCCGGCCCTTTCGCGCCCGGGGGGCTGAAGCGTGCATCAACATTTCTTTGTGTGGGTATGTGATGGAACGCGCTCCGAGGCGCCGTGGGGCGGCTACCGGGGTCGGCGGAACGTGGGAGTCCGTCGGGTCCGGCCCTTTCGCGCCCTGGCGGGCCTGAAGCGTGCATCAACATTTTTTTGTGGGTGGGTGTGCCAGATTTTCTATTTTACTTGGAATTGCAAGTGGTAATCCGGAGATCAACCTTCGCAAGTAAAAAGGAAATCAACTTCTTTCAAGTTTTCCATTGCGCATATATTTAAGAAAAGAGACATTTTCTTAGTTTGCCGTGAAAGGCGATTTTGTTTGGCATTTATAGCCGATTTTGGCGTTTATAGCCGATTTACAATTCTCATCAATAATGAAAAAGACAAGAGTTGTGATTTTTGTCTCTTTTAGAAAAATACAAACTACAATGAAAAGCAAGAAAAGGAAGATCTAACTTTTCAGGAGATTGTGGGGGACTTGTTCAGATTGACGGTCGCAAGCCATGTGTGGGCTTCGCCGTCATCCATGCAGATGAGAACAGAGGATGCTCTTGATTCGCTTGGCTTGGCTATAACCTCAGATTTTTAGAGGACAAAGACCAAGAGAAGGTCCTATGTCCAATAAAAAGCTAAGTAGATGGGCTGAAAAGCCACGTCTAAGCCATTGGAGGCAGCAGGAGAAGGCAAGGACCTTGGGGGGGTGCCCCCCAAGGGACTTTTGTCACCTTGTAGTGGTGGCCGGTGCAGAACTTCAGTAGAGTTTTTTCTCTCTTTTTTTCTTTCTCTGGATACGAGCTCTGGATTCTTTCCGATCGATCGATCTCGATTTTCTGATTCCCATTTCAATGGAATGCTCTCCTATTTATAGGCTTTTGGTAGCCATTTAGGAGGGTTTATGAGCCTTAATGGCTTTAATGGGAGGAGTTACAAGATTTATTTCTTGATTTTGTAACTCCTTTTTCCTTGAATCTGATTGGCCGATGGAGATTAAGGGCTTTTAATCACCTTAATTACCATAATGGGAGGAGTTTCATGGTTTAAATGCCATGAATCAATTGACTTGTAACTCCCAATGCTTGCTTCTGATTGGGCCGTCCAAAGGAATGAATTAATGACTATAATAAAGCTAGTCAATTAACCACATTAATTGGTCGCCGAGCAGTCGAAGAGTCGCGGGCCGTGCCGTGTCTTCTGGAATTCTTCTGGCGATGATCATCGATGGATCTTCATGCTGATCGACATCGGATGAACATGTAACTTCAGACATTGATAGCTAAGAGCGGGCCGGTGACATCTGTCTTGTCGATTTCTCGATCGGTCGGACAGAAAGAGCACTTTTTTTGGTCGACCGGTTGGCGATCTTGGAGCGATCAATGATGATTTTATGCTTTTGGAGGTTGACCCGTGATTTTGACGGATGTCGGAGGATATGAGTCAATTTCAAGCACTAAAAATCACATTTTCAGGAAACCACAGGGGCCAAAGTGCACGAAACGCGAAAAAAGACGGAAAAACGGGTCACCGGCGGAAAATCCGGTGACCCGGACCTCCATGGTCGCCGGCGACCATGGGCCGGCGACCATGGGCCATGGTCGCAGGGGCCTGCGACCTTGGGGGAATTTTTTCCCTTCGGAGCCCGTTTTGCGGTCGTTTTGAGGTCTTTTTCGTCGCCGTTTTCTTCTATATTTTTCCTGACATTTCTTCTCATTTATTGGCTTGATTTCCCTGTAGAAAACCTGATGAGAATCCTTGCATTTTTAGAGTGCAAAGTTTCTAATTTTCCGGGAAAGCCGAAGACTTTGTCGCGTAGAGCTGCTGATTTTCCGCCAGAAGCTGAAACTTGGTCAAACGATGTCGGAATGACCTGAAATTTGAGGTGGAGCCTCCTGAGCAATAAATAAGACCAACCATAGGCTTTTGTTTGAGTTTTGAAGCCGTTTGGGGTCCCGTCGATGCTTCACTTGATTTTACTGCGGGGAAAATACCGAGCGTTGATATGTGGCCAAACGATGTCCGATTGTCCTGAAATTTGACGGGGAGCTTATTGGAGTCATTTTGAGACATTCCATGGGCTCCGTTTTGGATGTCATGGTCCCGGGTTGCTCCGCCGCCGGTAGGCTTGATTTTCTCTCGGAGCATCGAAACCTGGTCAAACGTTGTCAGAATGACCTGAAATTTGACGTGCAGCCTTTTGGAAGCATGTTGAAGCCACTCATGCACTTGGTTTGATGAGCGAAGGCTTCGGTGGTTCCCGCCGCCGGGAGGCTTGATTTTGCTGCTCGAGCATTGATGGAGGGTCAAACGTTGTCAGTTTGACTTGAAATTTGGCATGGAGCCCTTTTGAGACATGCTGGAGTCATCTGTAGGCTCTGATCGAAGTTTTGACGTCTCCGATGATGTCGCCGCTGAGAGCTCCCGTTTAGCTGTCGGAGAAGTGAAGTTAGGCCAAATGTTGTCGAAATGGCCCGAAACTTCATGTGTACTCTTCTCTTGGCTATCTTGAAGGATCTTGCAGTTTTTGTTTGATTCTGACAAGATTTGATTTTTTGGAGAAGTTGCATTGCCTATTTATGGCAGGTTGCGACTTCATGTAGCTTTCTTGATGTTGAAGAGGCAAAGTGACATTTTTGGTGTCAACAAATGCCCCCTCGAGGTACAGCGACGAGTTGCTTGACTTTTGTAGTCGATGTGCCTCGAAGAGATTTTTGAAGGAGAGCTTGTGTCTTGACCAAGAGTCTTTGAGCAATCCTTCCTTTGGTAGAGTAGCCTTTGAGCTTCCAGGGGAATTTTATGGTAATGAAAGGAATCAAATACCATCTCGAGGCAAAGTTTTGAAGATGACATCATGGATGTGGATTTGGGCTTTTGTTTTTGACCTTGTGACCTAACAAGCTGTATGTGGCAGGTTAGGGGGTCGGGTTTTGGTTTTGACCTTGTGACCCAACAAGCTGTATGTGGCAAGTTGGGGGATCATGATTTGGTTTTTTGTTTTGGTCTTGTGACCTAACAAGCTGTATGTGGCAAGTTAGGGGACCAGGATTTGGTTTTTGGTCACTCTTTGGGACTGTGTGGGTCCATTGGAGTGGTTTGGATTTTTTTGTGGAATGTCAATTTCAAGATTTTGGCTCAATTTGGTTTATGAGGCTGGATGGTTTGATTTTTGGAAGCTCATGGGGCTTGGGATTTTTTTTTTTTGTATGCTTCTTCTCTTTTTTTTTCTTTTCTTTTCCACGTGATTTCTGTTTTTTTTTTTTTTTTTTTTTTTTTCTTTTCACGTGGGAAAGTTTCTTTTTTTTGTTCTTTTCTTTCTCCCCTTTTTTTTTTGAGAAAGTTTCTTTTTTTTTTTTCTTTTCTTTTCTTTCTCCCTCTTTTTTTTTTGAGAAAGTTTCTTTTTTTTTTTTTTTGCTCATCATGATAATGCGTTTTTTATGCAAATCTAGATGTTCATGCATGTACTTTTTGTAGATTGAGCATGATAGCATACCTGAAAATCTTTGCAAATTTGGGAATTTGGAGCTCGCAGCGATGTTGAGCCCTTCTTGATTTTGCGGAGATTTTGAGGTTTCGAAAGTTTGTAGTTTCGGAGCTCGCAGCGATGTTGAGCCCATCTTCAAAACTTTCTGTTTCTTTCGGGGTATTTCCCTTTTCTTCGGAATTGCCCAGGAACCATGCCAAAATTTCGCCAGATTTTCTTTTAGCGAAATCCTGTCATTTTGATGATGATCTTTTTTTTTCTTTTCCAACCTTTGCAGGTGGTTCCTCCAGAACGAACAAGGGTAAAGAGCCTGCTACAAGCGTACCTCGTCGATCCGCCAGATCTTCTAATGTGGCCGTTCAGCAGGCCTAGGAGAAGGTATGATTCTTCCTTTTTCTTTTTCTGCTTCTTTCATGGGGCTTTCCATGTTCTGATTTGTTTTCTCACTCTGCTGCTGCTTTTTTTTTTATCAGAGGATGAAGACTTGGCGATGCCTGAGGCTCCGACCGATGAGGCGGTGATGGAGCCGGTTATGGCATCTGAAGAAGAACCGAGGGACTCTGGAATGATTCCAGAATCTCCAATTGGTATAACTTCTTTCGCTTTCTCTTTTTTTTTTTTTTTTTTTGCCTGCGACTTGATTTGCTAACATTTCTCTTGTCAGCTGACTTGCCACAGGATTCCGATGACTTTGAACCATCAATGGACGCAAATGTTGATGATGCTTCCGATGAGTTCGTGGAGGAAGAGAGTGTTCCGCCAGTCGTCGAAGAAGGTACTTTGTAGTGATGACCCTGATGATTTTTTTTAACAGGATCATATTCATACCTTTTTGTGTTTCATTTGCAGGTTTTGAAGTGACAGAAGAGAGTCCATCGCTTCCTTCAGAACCAGAGCAAGGGATGCCAGAGGTCGATCCGGAGGTAGAGACTCCTACAACCAGTTCTGACGCGATAGAGAAGATACCTCGTGCTGAGATTCCTTCTCCAGTGGCTCCAAGTGGAAAGAGTTCTTTTGTTACTCTTCCAATGGGACATGACATGAGCAGCCAATCAGCGGAGAAGGGTGAATCTTCATCTAGTTCGTCTCTTCAATTTGCGAAGAAGGTGCTGGCTCGGGTTTTGAGTTCTTGGGTCAAGACTCTCCTTTCTGGACACTTGGAGGCAGGATTTGGCATGATCCCACATGTACAGGAGATTCTGACCGACACCGAAGAGGTTGGTCTGGATGTCACAGGTGCCAGGGCGATCGTTGATAGGATCATTGCACTGGGTGACAAGTGGTTTGAGACCATGGATTTCCCTGACGACCAATTCTTCAAGGAGATGTTCTTGGACCCTGCTGATAAGGTTAAGTCTGACCTGAATGAGGCTACACAAAGTAGGAAGCAGGTAGTCCGAGAGAAGAATAAGGAAGAGCTAGTCATCCTTGGATTAAAGCGCGACCTTGACATCCTTGATGGAGAGGTCGAAATGGCCAGGAAGCATCTCGAGCATTTGAAGGCACAAGTTGATGCTAAGTGGACTGCTATAACAGAGGCTCGTGAGAGGGAGAGTACTCTGATTCGCAGGGTTGCAGATGCCGGTCAAGTTCTTGAGAGGAGGACTCTAGAGAACAAGCAATGGCAAACTGCTGGGGAAAAGCTTCCCGGTGTAAAAGAAGGGTTACGGCATTCGCCAGCATCTCATGGCAAGTTCCTGAAGAAGCGTGCCTTGGAAACTCTGACGGCTGATGCCAAAAGTTTGCTTGAGGAGCTGAAGCTTTTGCTGGAGACCATTTTTGGCTGAGCTCCTGATTTTTTGTAGCAGAAACTATTCTTCTTTTTTTTTGGTACCACATGTATTTTTTTGGTACTTTTTTTTTGTAGTGCTTATGAACACTTTCTTGTTTTTTTGGTACCACATGTATTTTTTTGGTACTTTTCTTTTTTTTTTTTTGTTTTGTTTTCCCTACGCTCACTCAAATCTTTTTGTGATGAAAGCAATTGCTAAATGGGATTTGATCAAAAGCTTTGTCATTTTGTGAAAATCTTTTGTCAAATGGTTGTTTTGGTAGGGGAAACGAATTTGGCATGAAAGCCGGATTTTTGTGGCATTTACAGCCAGTTTGGTGGCATTGATAGCCAATTGGTGGCATTTATAGCCAATTTGTGGCATTTATAGCCGGTTTGGTGGCATTGATAGCCAATTTGTGGCATTCATAGCCGGTTTTGACATGAGAGTCAGGTTTTTTTTTTGTGCGGCATTTGTAGCCGAGTTTTTTGAAAACCAAGTTTTGTTTTATTGGCATGAAAGCCGATTTTGGCGTTTATAGCCGGAAATTTTTGTTTTGGTATTTATAGCCGGATTTTGGCATTTATAGCCGAGTTTTGGTTTTCAAAATGCAGGTATCGACTAAATGTCGCCTCCCCGCTGAATGGTCTTGCAAGTATCGATGGAATGTCGCTTCCTTGCTCATTCGGTTTTGCGAGTATTGATGGAATGTCACTTCCTCGCGGGTTAGGTTTTGCAAGTATCGATGGAATGTCGCTTCCTCGCGAATTGGGGTGCAAATATCGACTAAGCGTCGCTTCCCTGCTTTTCCCAAGACTTTTGGTTTTGCGGGTACTGACTTGATGTCGTTTCTCCGCGATTTTTGAAATTTGAGGTTTTCTCGAACCATTTGTAATTTTGGGTTGTGGATAGCAACTGGTATGTTGCATCTCCACGATTTTTGAAATTGGGTTGTGGATATCAACTGGTTTGTTGCTTCTCAACGATTTTAGGTTTTCTCGAACCTTTGAAATTTGGGTTGTGGATATCAACTGAAATGTTGTGTCTCCACGATTTTTGAAATTGGGTTGTGGATATCAACTGGTTTGTTGCTTCTCCACGGTTTTTGGATTTTGCAAGTATCGACGAAATGTCGCTTCCCTGCGATTTTGGGTGCAAGTATCGATGGAATGTCGCATCCTTGCTTTTTTTTCAAAATTTTTGTTTTGCGGGTACTGACTTTGATGTCGTTTCCCCACGATTTTTGAAAAACCATTTTTTTTTTTGTTTAAAGACATGAGGGTCGTAAATTTTGACCTAGAACCATTTGGCGGTAAAAGGTAAGGTGGACTAGGGTGGAAATCCATGAATCCGGATTTTTGTTTCAAACCATGAATTTTGGTTCAAGGATCGAAAGTTTTGGTCAAGTCAGGGAGAGGCTCCTAAACTTGGATTTTTTTTTTGTTTTTGAACAATGAAACGATGAAAGTAAGCATTGTTTTTGAATCTCTAGAAATTTTGACATTTGATATGAAAATTCTAAAGAGAGTGGGTTTGACGAGCGAGTACCTGAGAACAGGTTTTGGCCATACAGGCATTGCTCTCACCCAGTTGGGTAAGTCTTCAAGGGTAGTACCGCTTCAAGAACTTGCCGTTGATAGGCAGCATACATCTGTCGCCTTCCATGTTTAGGAGGGCATATGCGCCGTTGGAGAAGACCTTGTCGATGACGTAGGGTCCCTCCCATTTTGGTTCAAATTTGCCTTTGGATTTGTGTGTGAAGACCATTGGTCTTTTTACCGCAAGAACCAAGTCACCCTTTTTGTAGGCGCGTTGCCGGACCCTTTTGTCAAAAGATCCTGCCATGCGTGCTTGGTAAAGTTCAATGCTTTGTCGAGCTTCGAGCCGTCTCTCGTCGAGATTGTCCAGCTCATGGAGTCGCAATTTGACATTGCTTTCTTGAGTCATGTCATTTTGTAGAGATACCCTCAGAGAAGGAATTTGTACCTCTAGGGGCACGACAGCTTTGCATCCATAGACCAAGGAGAATGGTGTGCTATGGGTTGGTCCTCGAACGGTGGTTCGATAGGCCCACAAAGCTTCAGACAGTTTATCGCTCCAGTCTCTTTTTGTGACTAGAGACCATTTTCTTGAGGATTTTGCAGAGTGTCTTGTTGAAGGCTTCTGCTAATCCGTTTGCTGCCAGATTGTATGGAGTCGAAGGACAGCTTTGGATTTTGTATTTGTCGCAAAACCTGTAGAATCGATGATCCCGGAATTGTGGTCCGTTATCATGGACGAATCTCTTGGGTATGCCGAAACGACAAATGATGTTGGTGCGTAGGAATTGAAGAACTGATGAGGTCTTCATTTCGTTGAATGCAAATGCTTCTGACCACTTGGAGAAATAATCCGTTGCGGCGAAGATGAAGCGATGACCTTTGCTTGAAGGGGGAGAGATAGGACCTTTGATGTCCATGCCCCATGCTTCAAAAGGCCACGAGATTGCTGTAGGGTGTAGCCATTCCGGAGGCATGTGAATGTAATCTCCGTGAACTTGGCATTGTTGGTAGCGCTTAGCAAATTACATTGCATCAGCAACCATGGTAGGCCAATAGTAACCTAACCTTTTTATCTGATCATAGAGCTTAGGACCTGCCTGATGGGCTCCACAAAGACCAGCATGAACTTCTTTGAGTGTTTCTTCGGCCTCTTGTTGTGACAAGCAGCGTAGAAGTACTCCGTTGAA
Source organism: Umbellularia californica (assembly GCA_028538565.1). Taxonomy (NCBI): domain Eukaryota; kingdom Viridiplantae; phylum Streptophyta; class Magnoliopsida; order Laurales; family Lauraceae; genus Umbellularia; species Umbellularia californica. Next base: position 21,014,023 of record JAPQWN010000010.1, read on the forward strand.
GGATTTCCTGTAGAGGATTTTTGAAGGAATATCCAAATGAAAGTTTGGGGCTCGCCTTTGTATGCTTACCCGTTCTTTTGGATCTTCAGGTAGGATTCCAAACATAGTGTAATCAATGAACGGATCCCTCCAGTCGCCGATTGAAGGTTGAAGGATAGAGATCCGACTTCCAACCACTCGGTGGCATTCAGCAACTGCTTGGTGTGTGTTAAGAGGAGGGAGGATCCTTCTCTCGCACACTGTAATTTGGATGTTTTCCCCTTCCTGGATCGCCATTGATGCGGCAAGTCCGGCCAGGGCATCTGCACGGATGTTTTCACCTCTACGAATGTGGGTGATGTTGTAGATGCCAAACTTTTGCAGAAGCGATTGTGCCTTGTTGTAATAAGGCAGCAGATCGGGCTTCCTGACTTCATATTTCTGATTCATCTGGTTGACGATCAGTTGAGGGTCTCCAAAGACTTCCAGCATAGTGATACCGGATTCGATGGCGAGTTTCAATCCTAGGATCAGAGCTTGGTATTCAGCTGCATTGTTTGTGCATGGTTCCAGTAGTGAGAAAGCGTGTGGAATCATGTATTTGTCAGGGCTAACAAAGAGGATGCCAACTCCTGAGATCAGCTTTCTTTTTTCATTTGTCCTGGTTGCACCGTCAAAGTACATGTCCCAGGAGGCATTTGGCGAGAAAGTCTCCACGTTGTAGATAGGTTCGTCTGGGAGATCATCTCTGAGTGGTGAATCTTTAGGCAATGGATGCTCTGCGAGGAAATCTGCTAGAGCTTGGCCTTTGATTGCTTTTTGTGGCACATACCTAATATCAAATTGTGACAAGAGGATGGACCATTTTGCCAGTCGGGCATTGAGAGAACCGGCCTTCGTGACAAGGACCTTCAAGAGGTTGATCCTCGAGACCAGGTAGACTGTGTTGGAAAGCAAGTAGTGACGTAGCTTTTGTACGGCGAACATCACTGCAAGGCATTCTTTTTCGACTGGAGAGTAGCGATGCTCTGCACCTACTAGCATGCGGCTGAGGTAGTATAGAGCAGCTTCTTTTCCCTCACCATTCTCTTGTGCAAGCAGAGCGCCTACAGAATGATCAAGAGCTCTTGTGTACAAGATGAATGGTTTTCCAGTGGCAGGGGCAGCTAACACTGGAGGTTTGGTCAGGTATGACTTGATATCTTGAAATGCGGCTTTGCAGTCGGCATCCCAGACAAAGTCTACACCTTTTTTCATCAATCGAGAGAATGGACGGCATTTCCCCGAAAGATTGGAGATGAACCGTCTGATGTAGGCCAATCTCCCTTGAAGCCCTTTTAGTTCCCTTAGGGTTCTTGGAGAGGGCATTTCTAGAATAGCCTTGACTTTTATGGGGTCAAGTTCTATTCCAGCTTTCCGAACAAGGAATCCGAGAAACTTACCCGACGAGACGCCGAAGAAGCATTTTAGAGGATTCATCCGCAGTTTGTGTTTGCGAAGTCGGAGGAAGACTTCCCGAAGATCTTTGAGATGGTCTTCTTTTCTTCTGCTTTTGACGGCGAGGTCATCAACGTAACATTCGACCGTCTTGTGCTGCATATCTTGGAATATTTTCATCATAGCCCTCTGATATGTGGCACCAGCATTTTTCAGACCAAATGGCATGACAGTGTAGCAATACACGCCAAACGGAGTCCGAAATGAAGTGTGTTTTTCATCCTCGGGATGCATCTTTATCTGATTGTAACCAGAGAAGCCATCCATGAATGTCATTCGCTCGAATCCGCAGGTATTGTCAATCATCACCTCCGGTATGGGGAGCGGGAATTCATCTTTAGGGCAAGCGCCATTAAAGTCTCTATAGTCAATACAGACTCTGATCTGCCCAGTTTTCTTTGTCACGGGGACAATATTGGCCAACCACTCTGGATGTTGTTCCTCACGGATGAAGCCAACGCTTTTGAGTTTTTGAACTTCTTGTTCAATTTTATCCATCACATCTGGACGGAATCTTCTTTGGCCTTGTTTGACAGGCTTGACGTCTTCTTGAAGATTGAGTTTGTGGACTGCTACTTTGGGGTCTAAACCAGGCATTTCAGCATAGGACCATGCAAAGCAATCAACGAACTCACGAAGAAAAGCGATATACTCGGGTAACTCATCATCCTTTATATTCTTGCTTATGAATACAGGACGTGGGTTATCAGGTGTTCCCAAGTTTATCTTTTGAACAGGATCTTCTGTCGGAAGGTTCGAACGTGGTTCCTCCACAATATTTTCGGAGGCTTCCATCTCAACGAAACCTTCTGGAGTTTCAACTCCATTACCAGACCAAGGCTCTGTTCCTTTCCATGGATTTTCTTGATTGGTGATCTCCTCAAGGCTTGCTATGAGATAGTCCCAATCGCCTGTTGAGTCTGGTATTTCTTTTGGAGACGAGGGTTCTTCTGGGTTAGAATAGCACAAGTCCGTATTATCGGACGATTCCTCTTTATCATCAGAGAAATCATACCAATTGGATGAGCTTCCTGGATCTTTGTCAGGTAACTCTTTAAAGAGATATCCAGGGAGATCGATGTCTTCATGGACTTGAGATGTTGAGGCTTGGTCGGTAAAACGACTTTTAAGCTTTTGTGTCAACTGTCTCAGAGGAGTATCAGGATCATATCCTAACCCATATGAAGACTTTTCTACATGACTGTAGAGTCTCCAATCTTCCAGCTGGCTTTTGGTCAAGGCGGGCTCCAATGGCGTGAGAATACCGCGTCTTTCTCCCAAACCGACCGGGTTTTGAGCGTCATAGCCCATTTTCTTCATAATTGCTTGTGCCACAGGACTATATAGAGATAGCTGAGGCATACCTTCATTTTGGAAAGGTTCCAGCATGGAGTTTGATGAAGAAGCGTCCGATCTATGGAAGAAGATCGGCCTTTGCTTTGGTGATGTTGCCGGAACAACAAAGGTAGCAGACGTAGGATCTTCTACATTAGCAGGTGTCTCCATCGGAGTGAGAGCAGGCTGAACTTGCTGAGTGTCAGCTTGGCTTGACGATGTATCGTCTTCTGGCCTTGAGTCCGAGTCTGTGTCTTGCATGATAGACACGAGAGAAACAACAAATTTGCCCCCAGACTTTTGTTTCGCCTTCTTCACTTTAGTCGTGATGACCAAAGGTTTTGAAGATTTGAGGGAGATAACGAAGGGAGATTGACTACTCTCTTCCAATTTGCCGGAGGGTTTGTTTTCTTCCGGTGATTTTTGAGGAGCCTTGCCTTTATCTTTCTGGAGATTTTCAGCCGGGGGTGCTATTTCCTCTTCTTCTTTTTCTCCTTCATACATCTGGGAGTCTGCGAAGTGGACTTCTTTACCTTTGAAGGGTTTTCTGTCCGCAAAGACACGATGTACCATGCCGTCGTCGCCGACGAACTTGATGCATTGATGTAGAGTTGAAGGGACAACACCGTTCTCGTGTATCCAAGGACGTCCGAGAAGGATGTTGTAGCATGAGGGGGTTTTTATTGCATACACAGTGACCTCAGAGATAAGATCACCGATTTGCAATTTGAACCTGATTTTGCCGATAGGCCTTTGAGTGCTCCCATCGTATCCAAAGATAGATACAGATGTGTGGCTTAGCTTGCTGGGTGGGATGCCCAACTCTTCAAGAGCCGAAGTGGAGATAAGGTTGAGTGCAGAACCTGGGTCGATCTGAACTCTATGTATCGGCATTTCTTTGATGTACCCTGTGAAGTACAGGGGTCGGTTGTGCCTTGCTTCGCCAAGTAGGAGGTCTTCCTTAGTGAAGGCGATGGTTGCACTGGCTGCCTTTTGAACCGAGGGGCATTGGATGCATGATCCCTCAGTTTTCTTTTCTCCCTTTGAGGAAGTTTCAGAGTTTTTGACCCGGTAGTCCATTTCAATTTGGAGGACTTGCGGGGCATGTTTGTCGACATCCTCATTCAGTTTTTGTAATTCTGAGATGAGATTATCACGAGTGCGTGGAGACATTCGTAATAAATTCAGGATGTGAAGACGTGCAGGTATGTGTTTGAAGTGCTCAACCAAGTCATACTTGAAAGCCTCCTTAGGGCCTGCATGTTCATCATTGTTGCCACTGGGGGCGCTTAAAACATCTTTTCCCGAAGGATTTACATAAGTAAAGGAAGATTGGTTGTAATTTTTGTGGTAGTCCCGGCCCGAACGGGTGCCTCTACCAACTTCGAGAGCTTCTTGAGAAGGATCTTCGTTTGGAAGATTGTCTTCAGGATCAAGAGGCTGTCGTTTTTCATCTACTGGGGATGTATCTGCAGCAGAGTTGCCATCCTCAGTGATTGTGTTGCACGGAGCATTTTCCGGGAGCAAGTCCTGAACAGCATCCAGCAGCTTTTCTTCTTCGTTGACCCATCCATCATCCCAAGTTGGGTTTTCTTCATGATGATGAGTCGGGAAGAATGTGTATTCTGAAGTCACAGTCTCAGGAGAAGAAACCTGAGAGGGTGTCATCTCTGTGAAAGTCACGTGAGACGAGGTAGCTCCAGAAGATACATTGCTAGGCGTCGTCGGAGTATAGGTAATCTCATCAGACGACGCTTCAGAAGAGCTATAGTCCTGATATATTACATTACAGGAAGCTCTGATAGGAGATGTTGCCTGCTCGGAGTCAGACTCATCCTCGGATGTAAGAGGATCGTCTATCCAGCAATGTTCTCCATTTTCAGGAGTTAAGGGTGGATGTACCTGATTATCTTCAGGGACTTCAGGCTCTGGGTTGCGAGGAGGCTCGTTAACATGATCTTGCTCTTGTTCTAGAGCGAGACGCTGCAAGATCCTTGCATATTCTTCAAGATCAGGCATGGGAGCCAGATCATCTTCTTCGTCTTCTCCGTGTGGCTCAACATAGTTGATTTCCACTGGAGCAACGACGGGTGCTTGCTCAACAGCATTTTCTTGTGCAGCCTCTTGGTCTTCTTCATCATCAGACCAGGATCCTTGTGGTTGCAAGGGGTTATACCAGATTACTGGCATAAGGTGAGTTTCAGGAACCCATTCTTCGTCGGAGAGATACTCTCCTGTTTCAAGAGATTCCTCCCACTCGCCGGTGTAGTTGGGCTCGAATCCATCGTCGGTGTCGCTGGACTCGTATCCATCAATGGAGAATCCAACTACCGAGTTGCAAGAGTATAATGCCCCCTGCATGGCTTCTTTTTTGAATTGAGGTGGCATGAAATCACTGAGAGTGAAGTTTCTTACCGCCTTTGAAGTCTCTGGAAGGGACGTTTCTGTTGCCCCGAGTGAAGTGGTAGAGGAGGCCTCTGCCTTTTCATGGACTTCTTGTTTTGGCTGGGTCTTCTCTTGCCGTTTGAGCCTGAGGAGATGTTTCCTAGCCTGCCTTCGCTGCTGAGCGGTCGGCTTTGTTTTGACGATCTCCCAATTTTCATCTTCCAGGAGATCGGGATGTACCCATATGGGTTGTCCGTCTGGTGTCGGGTAAGGAACCAACACTTCGGACGTTTGAATTCTTTTTATCACCTTGAAGGAAGTAGTGATCTTCTTCTTCGGTGATTTTGGTGTTTGTCCACGTGACACCATGTTGACGGAGGCGGGGCCATAATTTTTGTCAAAGGTGATGACTCCGTTTTTCCACATCTCGTTTATCTTCTCTCTCACAACAAAGCATTGATTGAGAGGATGCGAGACCATCTGGTGGTATGGACAGTACCGAGGATCATTGGTTTTGCCAACGTCTCCAGGTCTTTTGGGCTCTGGCAAAATGAGTTTGCCATTTGCTAGGAGAGCCTCAAAGATTTCTTCGACGTCTTCATCGAACGGATATTTCTTTTCTACTCGCTCTTTGAAGGCATCAGAGAGTTCAGGTCTCTTACCTGCAGCTCTATTTTCAGCTTTCTTTGGTTGCTGAGGAGCTGACTTGGTTTGCACATTAAGGACCTCTTTCTTCTTTGGTTTAGAGGTTGCAATGGCGGTTGGCTCTTTTCTTGATGACTTCTGACTGTTGAGGTCTTTGATCACCATTTCAGCTTCCATGGAAGCTTCGAGGAGTTCCCCCAGGTTCTTTGATTTATTGCCGATGATCATGGAGCGGATTTTAGCTCTCATGTTGTTACGGCAGATGTCGACTAGCGACGCTTGTGGCAGTACATCTGAGCATTTGTACGCCATTGCTTTCCACTTGTGAATGAAGTCATAAGTTGACTCATTCTCTCCCTGTTTTAGGCTGCAGAGCTGAGCCATAGTAACAGGATGATCCTCACCTTAGAAGTGGGTCAGGAAGCGTGTCTCCAGCATAGCCCAGTTCTGAATGGAGTTCTCCGGAAGAGTGGAGTACCAATCGAAGGCCGTACCTTTTAGGGTACTTGCAAAGAGGCGAATCTTGAGTGTATCTTGATCCGCGATAGCTCCCGTCAAGATCTTGAAGTGGATGACGTGCTGTCTGGCCGATCCTTTCCCCGTATATGTTTGGAGAGTAGGATGTTTGAATTTTGTGGGGAACGGGACCGAGTCCATCCATAAAGGATATGGTGGCTTGATCCCATGCTCTTTGAGTATATCCTCTTCTTTTGCTTTGGCGAGGATACTGTCTATGTCCTTTTTGGTAAGGGCGCGTGACTCATTTTCTTCTCCATTTCCCTCGTTATTGCTATGATTCGGAGGAGGCTCATTGTTCACCTGATTTTGGACGACAAGGAGAAGGTTTTCCATCAGAGTTTCAATCCTCTGCTGGCCTTGTTCCAACTGCTGGATGCGTGTGAGCGCATCATCTCGAGGTGGATTCTGAGGTGGTGGCTCAGAACTTGTAGCCAAGACGTTCATCCCTCGGGATTCGAACGAAGAAATCGTCCTGGTGACCGAGCTGGGGCTCATTCTTTTTGATGAAGAGCTTGACGAAGGATTACTCTCCCGTCCTTGGCTTAAAGGGGCAGGAGATTCTTCGGGATGTCTTCGTGTCCCGGTGACGCTACGGGTCACCGGACGTCGGACATGGATTTTTGATGCTGACTTTTGGCGTCTTCTGGTTTTTCCAACCATATGGACGGCAGCAACTTGGTCGGGTCTTTCTTTTTCGACCCATTTGTGGGAAACTTGAAGTGTAGGAGGCTGGGTCCGTTGCTTCTCTAGTCTCTTTTGTCGATACGACGCACGGCGGCGTGCTCGACGAGCGATTTGAGCTTCAGTCAGCTCTGGCTGGGCTCTGACGATGAAGGATGTGCTCCCTCGGGCGCAGCAGCCGAGCCTGTCTTCTTTGTAGCTAGGCAAGGACAGGATCCGGACCCGGTCCTTTGCCTGTTGCAGCGAAGCTTTAAACCTTTCGAGTTCGGCCCCTGTAGAGATGAAGGGTCGAATTGAAGGAGTGTAGGCCTTGGCAGGTGCTTGTAGAGGCCTGGTGATGCATGATCTGATTTTGGGCCTGTAGGAACCAGCCGGCTCATGCTGGGTTGACTTGGGAGTCAGGTTGGAGATGGGTCTCTCCTCTTTCATGTAGGCAAGAGGGTAGAACTGGTTCTCTTTGAGTGGGGCCAGGTATGCTGGCTTGGTGGAAGTTTGAGACCTTCTTTATTTTGGGGAAGGTCTTGGAGACCAAGTCTTGGGATAGACCTGGTTGTTTGTGGGTCGAGGCTTCGCGGGGGTGCCGCGGGCTTCGGGCTTTTGGGCGCTCGCCTTTGGTGTCACGGGAGTGACACGTTGAGAGGCGATCTTCTGCCTTTTGGCAGGCGCAGTTTGTTCTTCGGGAAGTGGGAATGGTCCCAGCGTCCCAAAGAAGATAGTCCGGGGAGTCGAGGTCGACCCGGAGTTCAGAGAGTTGCCGAGGGAGTTAACGCTTCGGCAGCTGACAGGGCGCTTATGAGTGCGCGCGCTTTGCTTCTGTTGAAGCTTGAGTTGGTGCTTGTTCTCATCGAAGATAATGGTTAAGGCTGCCATTGTTAGTTTCGAAAAAAGTTCTGAAACAAGACCACATCCATTAGTAATCACAAGAATATAATGATCATAAATGGGAATTCCTATGGTTGTCTTTTCAAATCGCTTAAGGGATATGACCCAAGCGACATGAAGAAGGCAAAAAGCCATAGATGGTACAATTGTTCTGACAGCAAGTATGGTGAGCCCAGAATGAGCGTTCCAGTGACTGCTAGAAGCAATTGTAAACCTAAATTCGACTTATCGAGAAGCAGGGCTTGCTCGAGATAAGAAGAATATAAGGTAGGAGTTACAAATGTGCCGGTCACAGATACAGTAGACCCTGAAAGGGCGTACCAGTACTGCTATGCACAAATGTTGGAGATCGCATCCATGAGATGGGATTCTTTGTTTTGAAAGGTCAGAAATGGATTCGTCAAAGAGAGCAGGTGGCATTCCGATTCAAATACGGGCTCAACGATTTCCGCGAGCGCTAGTACTCAGAAGGGAAGAGACCACAATTTCTCGAATCTGAATCCAAAAGTGACGAGTTTTTTTTTTTTTTTTGAAATATCAAGATTGGTTCCATCAAGGAGAGCAAATGGTATTCTGATCTGAACACGGTCTCGGTGATTTCCGCGAGCGCCAGTGCTCAGAAAAGAAGAAACCAAAATTTCTCAGATCTGAAATCAAAAGTGATGAGTTTTTGGAGATTTTTTTTTTGAAATGATTTTTTTTTTATTTTATTATTTTTTATTTTTTTTTATTTTTTTTTTTAAAATATATATTTTTATTTATTTTTTTTATTTTTATTTATTTTTATTTTTTTTTGTAAATATATTTTTATTTTTTTTTATTTTACTTTTTTTTTGAAAATTTTTTGTTTTTTTTTTTTTAAGATTTTTTTTTGAAAATCTTTTTTTTATTTTTTTTTATTTTTATTTTTTTTTAAGATTTAAAGACGAGAGAGTACACATAGGCCTCCTAACCCGGTCTTATGAAACCTCAATTGATAGAATTACCCCCAGGTAAGGGTAGGATTACTTAATGAACCCGTTTGGAGGACCCTTGCCTAGAACAGTCAAGCTGTCTCCACACTCTGGACAAGGCTTTTCTTGAATCAATCGTGATCAAAGAACGCAATTGGTTTAACCTTAGTGGTCTATGTCCTTCTTTATAAAAAAAATCCCAAATGGACTCATCGAAGAGAAACGATGGCCCAAAACCTTAGTCGAACGGGCTCAACATTTCTGCAAGCACCAAAGAACGATAGGATAGGATCAAAGTTTCTCAATTTTGAATCCAAACTAAGAAAACTGATTTATTTTTAATAATTTTTTTTTTTGAAATCTCTAATGAACTCATCGAAGAGAAACGATGGTCCAAAACCTTAGTCGAACGGGCTCAACATTTCTGCAAGCACCAAAGAACGATAGGATAAGATCAAAGTTTCTCAATTTTGAATCCAAACTAAGAAAACTGATTTTTTTTTTTTGAAAAGAGAAAGAATGGAAACAAACTCAAAGAAATAGAAATTTCCAAAAAATCCCATCTCATGTTTTTTAGGATGCAAAATCCAACATAGGCTACCAGCTAGAAAGTAGCCAAGGAATCCGGAAAAGAAGTATAAGCATAGAGCAAAAAGTATGATATGCAAATATTTCATTTCCAAGCACCGTGTTCTCAAATGAACGAGTCCCACCGGGTGTGTCAGCTTGATGGAACGCGCTCCGAGGCGCCGTGGGGCGGCTACCGGGGTGGGCGGAACGTGGGAGTCCGTCGGGTCCGGCCCTTTCGCGCCCTGGCGGGCCTGAAGCGTGCATCAACATTTTTTTGTGGGTGGGTGTGCCAGATTTTCTATTTTACTTGGAATTGCAAGTGGTAATTGATGGAACGCGCTCCGAGGCGCCGTTGGGGCGGCTACCGGGGTCGGCGGAACGTGGGAGTCCGTCGGGTCCGGCCCTTTCGCGCCCTGGCGGGCCTGAAACGTGCATCAACATTTCTTTTATGTGGGTGTGCCAGATTTTCTATTTTACTTGGAATTGCAAGTGGTAATCCGGAGATCAACCTTCGCAAGTAAAAAGGAAATCAACTTCTTTCAAGTTTTCCATTGCGCATATATTTAAGAAAAGAGACATTTTCTTGGTTTGCCGTGAAAGGCGATTTTGTTTGGCATTTATAGCCGATTTTGGCGTTTATAGCCGATTTACAATTCTTATCAATAATGAAAGACAAGAGTTGTGATTTTTGTCTCTTTAGAAAAATACAAATTACAATGAAAAGCAAGAAAAGGAAGATCTAACTTTTCAGGAGATTGTGGGGGACTCGTTCAGATTGACGGTCGCAAGCCATGTATGGGCTTCGCCATCATCCATGCAGATGAGAACAGAAGATGCTCTTGATTCGCTTGGCTTGGCTTATAACCTCAGATTTTTAGAGGACAAAGACCAAGAGAAGGTCCTATGTCCAATAAAAAGCTAAGTAGACGGGCTGAAAAGCCACGTCTAAGCCATTGGAGGCAGCAGGAGAAGGCAAGGACCTTGGGGGGGGTGCCCCCCAAGGGACTTTTGTCACCTTGTAGTGGTGGCCGGTGCAGAACTTCAGCAGAGTTTTTTCTCTCTTTTTTCTTTCTCTCAGATCTCTTTCTGATCTTTTTTTTTCTGATCCCGATTTTCTCCTTTTTTTTCCGATCTTTTTTCGATCTCCATTTCAATGGAATGCTCTCCTATTTATAGGCCTTTGGTAGCCATTTAGGAGGGTTTATGAGCCTTAATGGCTTTAATGGGAGGAGTTACAAGATTTATTTCTTGATTTTGTAACTCCTTTTTCCTTGAATCTGATTGGCCGATGGAGATTAAGGGCTTTTAATCACCTTAATTACCATAATGGGAGGAGTTTCATGGTTTAAATGCCATGAATCAATTGACTTGTAACTCCCAAATGCTTGCTTCTGATTGGGCCGTCCAAAGAAATGAATTAATGACTGCAATAAAGCTAGTCAATTAACCACATTAATTGGTCGCCGAGCAGTCGAAGAGTCGTGGGCCACGCCGTGTCTTCTGGAATTCTTCTGGCGATGATCATCGATGGATCTACATGCTGATCGACATCGGATGAACATGTAACTTCAGACATTGATAGCTAAGAGTGGGCCGGTGACATCTGTCTTGTCGATTTCACGATCGGTCGGACAGAAAGTGCACTTTCTTGGTCGACCGGTTGGCGATCTTGGAGCGATCAATGATGATTTTATGCTTTTGACGGCGGATCCGAGATGTCGTCGGATATGAGTCAATTTAAAGCACTAAAAATCACATTTTCAGGAAACCACAGGGGCCAAAGTGCGCGAAACGCGAAAAAAGACGGAAAAACGGGTCACCGGCGGAAAATCCGGTGACCCGGACCTCCATGGTCGCCGGCGACCATGGGCCATGGTCGCCGGCGACCATGGACCGGCGACCATGGGCCATGGTCGCAGGGGCCTGCGACCATGGGCCATGGTCGCAGGGGTCTGCGACCCTGGGGGATTTTTCCCCTTCGGAGCCCGTTTTGCGGTCGTTTTGAGGTCTTTTTCGTCGCCGTTTTCTTCTGTATTTTTCTTGACATTTCTTCTCATTTATTGGCTTGATTTCCCTGTAGAAAACTTGATGAGAATCCTTGCATTTTTAGAGTGCAAAGTTTCCAATTTTCCGGGAAAGCCGAAGACTTTGTCGCGTAGAGCTGCTGATTTTCCGCCAGAAGCTGAAACTTGGTCAAACGATGTCGGAATGACCTGAAATTTGAGGTGAAGCCTCCTGAGCAATAAATAAGACCAACCATAGGCTTTTGTTTGAGTTTTAAAGCCGTTTGGGGTCCCGTCGATGCTTCACTTGATTTTGCTGCGGGGAAAATGCCGAGCTTTGATATGTGGCCAAACGATGTCCGATTGACCTGAAATTTGACGGGGAGCCTATTGGAGTCATTTTGAGACGTTCCATGGGCTCCGTTTTGGATGTCATGGTCCCGGGTTGCTCCGCCGCCGGTAGGCTTGATTTTCTCTCGGAGCATCGAAACCTGGTCAAACGTTGTCGGAATGACCTGAAATTCGACGTGCAGCCTTTTGGAAGCATGTTGAAGCCACTCATGCACTTGGTTTGATGAACGAAGGCTTCGGTGGTTCCCGCCGCCGGGAGGCTTGATTTTGCTGCTCGAGCATTGATGGAGGGTCAAACGTTGTCGGTTTGACTTGAAATTTGGCATAGAGCCCTTTTGAGACATGCTGGAGTCATCTGTAGGCTTTGATCGAAGTTTTGACGTCTCCGATGATGTCGCCGCCGGGAGCTCCCGTTTAGCTGTCGGAGAAGTGAAGTTAGGCCAAATGTTGTCGAAATGGCCCGAAACTTCATGTGTACTCTTCTCTTGGCTATCTTGAAGGATCTTGCAGTTTTTGTTTGATTCTGACAAGATTTGATTTTTTGGAGAAGTTGCATTGCCTATTTATGGCAGGTTGCGACTTCATGCAGCTTTCTTGATGTTGAAGAGGCAAAGTGACATTTTTGGTGTCAACAAATGCCCCCTCGAGGTACAGCGACGAGTTGCTTGACTTTTGTAGTCGATGTGCCTCGAAGATATTTTTGAAGGAGAGCTTGTGTCTTGACCAAGAGTCTTTGAGCAATCCTTCCTTTGGTAGAGTAGCCTTTGAGCTTCCAGGGGAATTTTATGGTAGTGAAAGGAATCACACACCATCTCGAGGCAAAGTTTTGAAGATGACATCAGGGATGTGGATTTGGGCTTTTGTTTTTGACCTTGTGACCTAACAAGCTGTATGTGGCAGGTTAGGGGGTCGGGTTTTGGTTTTGACCTTGTGACCCAACAAGCTGTATGTGGCAAGTTGGGGGATCATGATTTGGTTTTTGGTTTCGGTCTTGTGACCTAACAAGCTGTATGTGGCAAGTTAGGGGACCAGGATTTGGTTTTTGGTCACTCTTTGGGACTGTGTGGGTCCATTGGAGTGGTTTGGATTTTTGTGGAATGTCAATTTCAAGATTTTGGCTCAACTTGGTATATGAGGCTGGATGGTTTGATTTTTGGAAGCTCATGGGGCTTGGAATTGTATGGTTCAATCAACTCAAAAGAGGCATGGAACCATTTTTGTATGCTCTTGGGTAAGAGGGATTTTTTTTCCTGACTAAAAGCCCATTTTTTTTTTTTTTAGTACCTAGGTGGTCAAACCTGGCTCATATGGGCTAGCCCATGGGACCTTAAGCTTTTTAGGATGGCTTAGATCTCATGTGGGGTCATTTTTGTAAAGAATATCTAAAGATATCTCATTTGGATAGAGAATATCTAAAAATATCTTTATGGGAGAGAATCTCTCATATTCCCTTAATTTGGGAGAGAATATCTCAAGGTATCTTTCTTTTTGGGAAAGAATCTCCAATCTCCTATTTTGTTGGAGAGAATCTCTCATTGATTGATTTTGGGAGAAAATCTCTCAAAGACATCTTTCTTTTTTGGGAAAGAATCTTTCTAATTCCTTCTCTTTTGGTAAGGTTACTAATTAGTAACACTTACCTTTCTTCTTTGTTTCCTTCTTTGATTTGCTCTCTCCTATAAAAGCAAAGGGAGGTAGGATCTCTTGCTCTTATTGCTTTCTTTTGCAACAATCTCAAGAGAGCTCCAAGGCCAAGAGTTTTTCTTCTTCAAGGATCTTCAAGCTTTTTCCTTCTTCTTCTCCATCAATGGCTTCAAGTAAGTTTTCTCTCTTTTTCTTTCAAGAAAACTTTATGTAGAGAATAGGAAAAAAAAAGTTTCTCTTCTTTTTTTTCTTTCTTCTTTTTTTTTTTCTTTCTTTTCTTTCTATTCTTTTTCTTTTTTTTTTCTCTTCTCCACGTGATTTCTTCTTTTGTTTTTTTTTTTTTTTCTTTTTTTTTTCACACGTTTTTTCTTCTTTTTTTTTTTTTTGTGGGCCGTACGACAGATCCGTACGGATCTGGTCCGTACGGCCACGTGGCCTGATTTTTTTTTTTTTTTTTTTTTTTTTTTTGAGAAAGTTTCTTTTTTTTTCTTTTCTTTCTCCCTTTTTTTTTTTTTTTTGAGAAAGCTTCTTTTTTTTTTTTTTTTTTTCTCCCTCTTTTTTTTTTTTTTTTGAGAAAGCTTCTTTTTTTTTCTTTCTTTCTCCCTCTTTTTTTTTGAGAAAGTTTCTTTTTTTTTTTTTTTTTTTTTTTTTTGCTCATCATGATAATGCGTTTTTATGCAAATCTAGATGTTCATGCATGTACTTTTTGTAAATTGAATTGAGTAGCATGATGTGATAGCATACCTGAAAATCTTTGCAAATTTGGGAATTTGGAGCTCGCAGCGATGTTGAGCCCTTCTTGATTTTGCGGAGATTTTGAGGTTTCGAAAGTTTGGAGTTTCGGAGCCCGCAGCAATGTTGAGCCCATCTTCAAACTTTCTATTTCCGTCGGGGTATTTCCTTTTTCTTTGGAATTGCCCCGGAGTCATGCCAAAATTTCGCCAGATTTTTGGTGGGACAAAGTGACCCCTTTTTTTTTTTTTTTTTTTTTTTTTAGCGAAATCCTGTCATTTTGATGACGATCTTTTTCTTTTCCAACCTTTGCAGGTGGTTCCTCCAGAGCGAACAAGGGTAAAGAGCCTGCTACAAGCGTACCTCGTCGATCTGCTAGATCTTCCAATGTGGCCGTTCAGCAGGCCTGGGAGAAGGTCCAGTTTGTTGAGAAGAACTTGGAAGAGTGCGATTCCCTCAATCGCGATGAGATGAGACAGCGATTGATCGCTCTCAAGAATGAGGAATTCTATAAGATCATGGTAAGCAACCGTCCTTGGGTTATGGACGATCTGAGGGTTTTGCCCAAGCCTACCTTCTTCTTTGGAGATGCAGTCCCTGACGACTTGACATACCAAAGGAGATGTTTTCAGTTCTCTTACACAGCTGATGGTGAAGAGAGAACTATTTCTACCCGGTCGTCTTTTGACCGGACCATCTCGATCCTGAGCCTTTCTCCCACGTGCCCTAAGAGGGAAGATCCTCCGAGCTGGGTGAAGAGGACCAGTGTGATCAAGACCGGGGTTTTTGTTGGTGGACCTTCCGGTTTTGCAGAGAAGCCACCTGTCCGTATGGACATGTTGATGCCAGCCAGCGGCTACCAGGGCTCTGATTATCCGTCGGTCGATTTGAGACCGGTGGGCCATGGCGTTTTCAGCGGTGACGGCAGTACTTGGGTGAAGCCTTTTCGACTTCGTGGCCGTTTCAATGTTGACTCCGATTGGAAGTCATGGACTGACCACACCTTGCTGATTGGGGGCGCCGTTTTGAAGGAAGCCGGGATTTTTTACGCGGTCCGCGCTTTTAGGGAGACCGTGACTTTTTCCGATGATGCCTTCATGGCTATGTTGGAGTCTTTCCTCCCTCAGACCAATACCTTCGTTGTCACGAACGGTGAGATTGGTTTTTCTCTGAAGGAGTTGAGTGCTATTACTGGACTGCCCATCCTTGGCAAACTCTACGAGGAGTTCATGCCGATTGACAGCGTCCTTGAGGAGCAGTCAGAGGAGTTCAGGCTCCTATACTTTCAGCTCGTCGCCTTCTATGATTTTTTGAAGGAGGGCTCGAAAGTCAGATCCAGCAGTTGGAAGAGTTATGGCTCTTCATTCTTCAACTTCTTTGACAGCAAAGAGTCTCCTGATAGCATGACCCGGGAAGACAGGAAGAAGACTTTGGCCATGCAGGAAGAGTTGAAGGGTTTCTTCGCGAGCACAGATGCCCTTTATTCTGACATTGCACTGCGGAGAGATCTTGCTTTTTACCTCACTTATTGGCTAGGTGAGGCTGTGTTTGCTGGTGGAGATGGGACGCACATCAGGCCGCATTGTATTTTTCCGGCTTGTCAGATGGCGTTTGGAGAGCGGCTTGCTTTGGTGCCCGCTCTTTACTCCTACCTGTGTACCGAACTGCAGGCTGCTGCTTTCTTGGTTCGGCTTGGGCTCCCTATGAATAGGGTATTTTCAGCCCATATCTTTTATTCGTGGTTTGTATACCACTGTCCTGGCTTCCACCAGCTGGGTGCTGCACAGGATGATGATCCTCTGATGATTCGATTGGCTAAGGGAAAAGCCATATCCGAATCACTTTTGTTTGCCCGCATGAGGATCCGACGGTTCAGGGACGTCGAGATGGGGCAATCTTCAGTTAAGCTTTCTCCGGAGTTGCGGAAGAAGGCTTTTGATTTTGGTGCCTCCCGAGACTCTACCAGAGCAGGGTCGGGAAGGCATTACCCTTTGACCAATGCAGAGAAGGAGTGGCTTTTCAGCATACGAGTCGGCACGATGGTGTACCGTAGACATCTTTTCGTCGACATCCAGCCGTATGTACCTTCTCGCTTTGCGCTTCAGTTGGGCTTCTCTCAAGGCGTTGTTGGAGCGCCTTCGAGTATGGTGAAGCGTTTTGGGGGTTTGCAAGATGGCAGAAATGCATGGGCTTTCTATAGTGCTGAAGACACTACTGCCACGATTTCTTATCCTGAGCTGTCGACTTTCCGAACTGCCGGCTTCACGAAGTGGTTCGCGGAGAGCTTTTTGGCATATCGGGGGCTTTCCAAGAAGGAGCTTGATGTAAAGCTGTCTTCTAGAAAAGGCATTGGGAAGTCGGATGGCGTCCGGCGAGAGGAAGTTTGGGCCTTCCTTTCTGGAGAGAAGCACAAGATAGGCTTTCTCGGTGACCAGGGCGTCATTGGTTCTGAAGCTGTTCGGGAAGTACCTGATGAGGCTTTGGAGCAGCTAGAACAGGAGGAAGCTGAGCTCGACGCTTGGATGCAAGCGGCACAGAGACGAGCTTCCGTGGAGTCTACTGGCGAAAGCAGACCATCCAGTGAGGAGTCAAGTGAGAAACCTGACTCTGATAGTGAGGCGGGTTCTTCTAGGAAGCGAACCCGTAGAGGTAAGAAGAGGAGGAGTCATCATCGCAGCGAGGGGCCACATGAGGACTCTCCTGACATGGAAATCCCTCTTACCATCAACGAGGAGGTGCCAGAGGCTGTCGACGAGCCTCCAGAGAAGAGGAGTCGTGGGGAAGAGACCATTGGTGAAGGTATGATTCTTCCTTTTTCTTTTTCTACTTCTTTCATGGGGCTTTCCATGTTCTGATTTGTTTTCTCACCCTGCTGCTGCTTTTTTCTTTTTTTTTTTTTTAGCAGAGGATGAAGACTTGCCGATGCCTGAGGTTCCGACCGATGAGGCGGTGATGGAGCCGGTTATGGCATCTGAAGAAGAACCGAGGGACTCTGGAATGACTCCGGAATCTCCAATTGGTATAACTTCTTTCGCTTTCTCTTTTTTTTTTTTTTTTTTTGCCTGCGACTTGATTTGCTAACATTTTTTCTTGTCAGCTGACTTGCCACAGGATTCCGATGACTTTGAACCATCAATGGACGCAAATGTCGATGATGCTTCTGATGAGTTCATGGAGGAAGAGAGTGTTCCGCCAGTCGTCGAAGAAGGTACTTTGTAGTGATGACCCTGATGATTTTTTTTTTTTTTTTTTGAACAGGATCATATTCATACCTTTTTGTGTTTCATTTGCAGGTTTTGAAGTGACAGAAGAGAGTCCATCGCTTTCTTCAGAACCAGAGCAAGGGATGCCAGAGGTCGATCCGGAGGTAGAGACCAGTTCAGACATGATTGAGGAGATGCCTCGTGTTGAGATTCCCTCTCCAGTGGCTCCAAGTGAAAAGAGTTCTTTTGTTACTCTTCCAATGGGACATGACATGAGCAGCCGATCAGCGGAGAAGGGTGAATCTTCATCCAGTTCGTCTCTTCAATTTGCGAAGAAGGTGCTGGCTCGGGTTTTGAGTTCTTGGGTCAAGACTCTCCTTTCTGGACACTTGGAGGCAGGATTTGGCATGATCCCACATGTACAGGAGATTCTGACCGACACCGAAGAGGTTGGTCTGGATGTCACAGGTGCCAGGGCGATCGTTGATAGGATCATTGCACTGGGTGACAAGTGGTTTGAGACCATGGGTTTCCCTGACGACCAATTCTTCAAGGAGATGTTCTTGGACCCTGCTGATAAGGCTAAGTCTGACCTGAATGAGGCTACACAAAGCAAGAAGCAGCTAGTTCGGGAGAAGAACAAGGAAGAGCTAGCCATCATCGGATTGAGGCATGACCTTAACGTCCTTGATAGGGAAGTTGAGGAGGCCAGGAAACGTCTTGAGCATTTGAAGGCACAAGTCGATGCGAAGTGGGCTGCTATAACAGAGGCTCGTGACAGGGAGAGTACTCTGATCCGCAGGGTTGCAGATGCCGGTCAAGTTCTCGAGAGGAGGACTCTAGAAAACGAACGATGGCAAACTGCTGGGGAAGAGCTTCCCGGTGTAAAAGAAGGGTTACGGCATTCGCCAGCATCTCATGGCAAGTTCCTGAAGAAGCGTGCCTTGGAAACTCTGACGGCTGAGGCCAAAAGTTTGCTTGAGGAGCTGAAGCTTTGGCTGGAGACCATTTTTGGCTGAGCTCCTGATTTTTTATAGCAGAAACCATTCTTCTTTTTTTTTTGGTACCACATGTATTTTTTTTTGGTACTTTTTTTTTTTTTTTTGTAGTGCTTGTGAACACTTTCTATTTTTTTTTTTTTGCTTTGGTACCACATGTATTTTTTTGGTACCTTTTTTTTTTTGTTCCCTACGCTCACTCAAATCTTTTTGTGATGAAAGCAATTGCTAAATGGGATTTGATCAAAAGCTTTGTCATTTTGTGAAAATCTTTTGTCAAATAATTGTTTTGGCATGGGAAACGAATTTTGGTTGTGGCGTGAAAGCCGTTTTTGAGATGTGGAAGCCGAAATTTTATGGCGTAAAAGCCAAAATTTGGGTTGGCATGGAAGCCAAAATTTTGTGGCATTTACAGCTAGTTTGGTGGCATTGATAGCCAATTTGTGGCATTTATAGCCGGTTTTATGGCATTGATAGCCATTTTTTGAAAGCCAAGTTTTGGTTTGTCGGCGTGAAAGCCAATTTTTCGTGGCATTGATAGCCGGTTTGTGGCATTTATAGCCGGATTTTTGTGGCATTTACAGCCGAGTTTTTTGAAAACCGAGTTTTGTTTTATTGGCATGAAAGCCGATTTTGGCGTTTATAGCCGGAAATTTTTGTTTTGGCATTTATAGCCGGATTTTGGCATTTATAGCCGAGTTTTGGTTTTCAAAATGCAGGTATCGACTAAATGTCGCCTCCCCGCTGAATGGTCTTGCAAGTATCGATGGAATGTCGCTTCCTTGCTCATTCGGTTTTGCGAGTATTGATGGAATGTCACTTCCTCGCGGGTTAGGTTTTGCAAGTATCGATGGAATGTCGCTTCCTCGCGAATTGGGGTGCAAATATCGACTAAGCGTCGCTTCCCTGCTTTTCCCAAGACTTTTGGTTTTGCGGGTACTGACTTGATGTCGTTTCTCCGCGATTTTTGAAATTTGAGGTTTTCTCGAACCATTTGTAATTTTGGGTTGTGGATAGCAACTGGTATGTTGCATCTCCACGATTTTTGAAATTGGGTTGTGGATATCAACTGGTTTGTTGCTTCTCCACGATTTTAGGTTTTCTCGAACCTTTGAAATTTGGGTTGTGGATATCAACTGGTTTGTTGCTTTTCCACGATTTTTGAAATTGGGTTGTGGATATCAACTGGTTTGTTGCTTCTCCACGGTTTTGGATTTTGCAAGTATCGACGAAATGTCGCTTCCCTGCGATTTTGGATGCAAGTATCGATGGAATGTCGCATCCTTGCTTTTTTTTCAAAATTTTTTGTTTTGCGGGTACTGACTTTGATGTCGTTTCCCCACGATTTTTGAAAAACCATTTTTTTTTTGTTTAAAGACACGAGGGTCGTAAATTTTGACCTAGAACCATTTGGCGGTAAAAGGTAAGGTGGACTAGGGTAGAAATCCCTGAATCCGGATTTTTGTTTCAAACCATGAATTTTGGTTCAAGGATCGAAAGTTTTGGTCAAGTCAGGGAGAGGCTCCTAAACTTGGATTTTTTTTGTTTTTGAACAATGAAACAATGAAAGTAAGCATTGTTTTTGAATCTCTAGAAATTTTGACATTTGATATGAAAATTCTAAAGAGAGTGGGTTTGACGAGCGAGTACCTGAGAACAGGTTTTGGCCATACAGGCATTGCTCTTACCCAGTTGGGTAAGTCTTCAAGGATAGTACCGCTTCAAGAACTTGCCGTTGATAGGCAGCATACATCTGTCGCCTTCCATGTTTAGGAGGGCATATGCGCCGTTGGAGAAGACTTTGTCGATGACGTAGGGTCCCTCCCATTTTGGTTCAAATTTGCCTTTGGATTTGTGTGCGAAGACCATTGGTCTTTTTACCGCAAGAACCAAGTCACCCTTTTTGTAGGCGCGTTGCCGGACCCTTTTGTCAAAAGATCCTGCCATGCGTGCTTGGTAAAGTTCAATGCTTTGTCGAGCTTCGAGCCGTCTCTCGTCGAGATTGTCCAGCTCATGGAGTCGCAATTTGACATTGCTTTCTTGAGTCATGTCATTTTGTAGAGATACCCTCAGAGAAGGAATTTGTACCTCTAGGGGCACGACAGCTTCGCATCCATAGACCAAGGAGAATGGTGTGCTATGGGTTGGTCCTCGAACGGTGGTTCGATAGGCCCACAAAGCTTCAGACAGTTTATCGCTCCAGTCTCTTTTGTGACTAGAGACCACATTCTTGAGGATTTTGCAGAGTGTCTTGTTGAAGGCTTCTGCTAATCCGTTTGCTGCCGGATTGTATGGAGTCGAAGGACAGCTTTGAATTTTGTATTTGTCGCAAAACCTGTAGAATCGATGATCCCGGAATTGTGGTCCGTTATCATGGACGAATCTCTTGGGTATGCCGAAACGACAAATGATGTTGGTGCGTAGGAATTGAAGAACTGATAAGGTCTTCATTTCGTTGAACGCAAATGCTTCTGACCACTTGGAGAAATAATCCGTTGCGGCGAAGATGAAGCGATGACCTTTGCTTGAAGGGGGAGAGATAGGACCTATGATGTCCATGCCCCATGCTTCGAAAGGCCATGAGATTGCTGTAGGATGTAGCCATTCCGGAGGCATGTGAATGTAGTCTCCATGAACTTGGCATTGTTGGCAGCGCTTAGCAAATTGCATTGCGTCGGGTACCATGGTAGGCCAGTAGTAACCCAACCTTTTGATTTGGTCGTAGAGCTTGGGACCAGCCTGATGAGCTCCACAAAGACCAGCGTGAACTTCTTTGAGTGTTTCTTCAGCTTCTTGTTGTGACAAGCAGCGTAGGAGTACTCCATTGAAGGATTTCCTGTAAAGGATTTTTGAAGGGATATCCAAATAAAAGTTTGGGGCTCGCCTTTGGATGCTTACCCGTTCTTTAGGATCTTCAGGTAGGATTCCGAACATAGTGTAATCAATGAACGGATCCCTCCAGTCGCCGATTGAAGTTTGAAGGATAGAGATCCGACTTCCAACCACTCGGTGGCATTCAGCAACTGCTTGGTGTGTGTTAAGAGGAGGGAGGATCCTTCTCTCATTCACTGTAATTTGCATGTTTTTTCCTTCCTGGATCGCCATTGATGCGGCAAGTCCAGCCAGGGCATCTGCACGGATGTTTTCACCTCTACGAATGTGGGTGATGTGACAGATGTCAAACTTTTGCAGAAGCAATTGTGCCTTGTTGTAATAAGGCAGCAGATCAGGCTTCCTGACTTCATATTTCTGATTCATCTGGTTGACGATCAGTTGAGAGTCTCCAAAGACTTCCAGCATGGTGATACCAGATTCGATGGCGAGTTCCAATCCTAGGATCAGAGCTTGGTATTCAGCTGCATTGTTTGTGCATGGTTCCAGTAGCGAGAAAGCGTGTGGAATCATGCATTTGTCGGGGCTAACAAAGAGGATGCCAACTCCCGAGATCAGCTTTCTGTTTTCATTTGTCCTGGTTGCACCGTCAAAGTACATGTCCCAGGAGGCATTTGGTGAGGAAGTCTCCACGTTGTAGACAGGTTCGTCTGGGAGATCATCTCTGAGTGGTGAATCTTTAGGCAATGGATGCTCTGCGAGGAAATCTGCTAGAGCTTGGCCTTTGATTGCTTTTTGTGGCACATACCTAATATCAAATTGTGACAAGAGGATGGACCATTTTGCCAGTCGGGCATTGAGAGAACCTGCCTTTGTGACAAGGACCTTCAAGAGGTTGATTCTCGAGACCAGGTAGACTGTGTTGGAAAGCAAGTAGTGACGTAGCTTTTGTACGGCGAACATCACTGCAAGGCATTCTTTTTCGACTGGAGAGTAGCGATGCTCTGTACCTACTAGCATGCGGCTGAGGTAGTATAGAGCAGCTTCTTTTCTTTCATCATTTTCTTGTGCAAGCAGAGCACCCAGAGAGTGATCAAGGGCTCTTGTGTACAAGATGAATGGTTTTCCAGTGGCAGGGGCAGCTAACACTGGAGGTTTGGTCAGGTATGACTTGATATCTTGAAATGCGGCTTCACAGTCGGCATCCCAGACAAAGTCTACACCCTTTTTCATCAATCGAGAGAATGGACGGCATTTCCCCGAAAGATTGGAGATGAACCGTCTGATGTAGGCCAATCTCCCTTGAAGCCCTTTTAGTTCTCTCAAGGTTCTTGGAGAGGGCATTTCTAGAATAGCCTTGACTTTTATAGGGTCAAGTTCTATTCCAGCTTTCCGAACAAGGAATCCGAGAAACTTACCCGACGAGACGCCGAAGAAGCATTTTAGAGGATTCATCCGCAGTTTGTGTTTGCGAAGTCGGAGGAAGACTTCCCGAAGATCTTTGAGATGGTCTTCTTTTCTTCTGCTTTTGACGGCGAGGTCATCAACGTAACATTCGACCGTCTTGTGCTGCATATCTTGGAATATTTTCATCATAGCCCTCTGATATGTGGCACCAGCATTTTTCAGACCAAATGGCATGACAGTGTAGCAATACACGCCAAATGGAGTCCGAAATGAAGTGTGTTTTTCATCCTCGGGATGCATCTTTATCTGATTGTAACCAGAGAAGCCATCCATGAATGTCATTCGCTCGAATCCGCAGGTATTATCAATCATCACCTCCGGTATTGGGAGCGGGAATTCATCTTTAGGGCAAGCGCCATTCAAGTCTCTATAGTCAATACAGACCCTGATCTGCCCATTTTTCTTTGTCACGGGGACAATGTTGGCCAACCATTCTGGATGTTGTTCCTCACGGATGAAGCCAACGCTTTTGAGTTTTTGAACTTCTTGTTCAATTTTATCCATCACATCTGGACGGAATCTTCTTTGGCCTTGTTTGACAGGCTTGACGTCTTCTTGAAGATTGAGTTTGTGGACTGCTACTTTGGGGTCTAAACCAGGCATTTCAGCATAGGACCATGCAAAGCAATCAACGAACTCACGAAGAAAAGCGATATACTCGGGTAACTCATCATCCTTTATATTCTTGCTTATGAATACAGCACGTGGGTTATCAGGTGTTCCCAAGTTTATCTTTTGAACAGGATCTTCTGTCGGAAGGTTCGAAGGTGGTTCCTCCACAATATTTTCGGAGGCTTCCAACTCAACGAAACCTTCTGGAGTTTCAACTGCATTACCAGACCACGGCTCTGTTCCTTTCCATGGATTTTCTTGATTGGTGATCTCCTCAAGGCTTGCTATGAGATAGTCCCAATCGCCTGTTGAGTCTGGTATTTCTTTTGGAGACGAGGGTTCTTCTGGGTCAGAATAGCACAAGTCTGCATTATCGGACGATTCCTCTTTATCATCAGAGAAATCATACCAATTGGATGAGCTTCCTGGATTTTTGTCAAGTAACTCTTTAAAGAGATATCCAGGGAGATCGATGTCTTCATGGACTTGAGATGTTGAGGCTTGGTCGGTAAAACGACTTTTAAGCTTTTGTGTCAACTGTCTCAGAGGAGTATCAGGATCATACCCTAACCCATATGAAGACTTTTCTACATGACCGTAGAGTCTCCAATCTTCCAGCTGGCTTTTGGTCAAGGCGGGCTCCAATGGCGTGAGAATACCGCGTCTTTCTCCCAAACCGACTGGGTTTTGAGCGTCAAAGCCCATTTTCTTCATAATTGCTTGTGCCACAGGACTATATAGAGATAGCTGAGGCATACCTTCATTTTGAAAAGGTTCCAGCATGGAGTTTGATGAAGAAGCGTCCGATCTATGGAAGAAGATCGGCCTTTGCTTTGGTGATGTTGCCGGAACAACAAAGGTAGCTGACGTAGGATCTTCTACATCAGCAGGTGTCTCCATCGGAGTGAGAGCAGGCTGAACTTGCTGAGTGTCAGCTTGGCTTGACGATGCATCGTCTTCTGGCTCTGAGTCCGAGTCTGTGTCTTGCATGATAGACACGAGAGAAACAACAAATTTGCCCCCAGGCTTTTGTTTCGCCTTCTTCACTTTAGTCATGATGACCAAAGGTTTTGAATTCTTGAGGGAGATAACGAAGGGAGATTGACTACTCTCTTCTAATTTGCCGGAGGGTTTGTTTTCTTCCGGTGATTTTTGAGGAGCCTTGCCTTTATCTTTCTGGAGATTTTCAGCAGGGGGTGCTATTTCCTCTTCTTCTTTTTCTCCTTCATACATTTGGGAGTCTGCGAAGTGGACTTCTTTACCTTTGAAGGGTTTCCTGTCCGCAAAGACTCGATGTACCATGCCGTCGTCGCCGACAAACTTGATGCATTGATGTAGAGTTGAAGGAACAACACCATTCTCGTGTATCCAAGGACGTCCGAGAAGGATGTTGTAGCATGAGGGGGTTTTTATTGCATACACAGTGACCTCAGAGATAAGATCACCGATTTGCAATTTGAACCTGATTTTGCCGATAGGCCTTTGAGTGCTCCCATCGTATCCAAAGATAGATACAGATGTGTGGCTTAGCTTGCTGGGTGGGATGCCCAACTCTTCAAGAGCCGAAGTGGAGATAAGGTTGAGTACAGAACCTGGGTCGATCTGAACTCTATGTATCGGCATATCTTTGATGTACCCTGTGAAGTACAGGGGTCGGTTGTGCCTTGCTTCGCCAAGTAGGAGGTCTTCCTTAGTGAAGGCGATGGTTGCACTGGCTGCCTTTTGAACCGAGAGGCATTGGATGCATGATCCCTCAGTTTTCTTTTTTTCTTCTTTTAAGGAAGTTTCAGAGTTTTTGACCCGGTAGTCCATTTCAATTTGGAGGACTTGTGGGGCGTGTTTGTCGACATCCTCATTCAGTTTTTGTAATTCTGAGATGAGATTATCACGAGTGCGTGGAGACATTCGTAATAAATCCAGGATGTGAAGACGTGCAGGTATGTGTTTGAAGTGCTCAACCAAGTCATACTTGAAAGCCTCCTTAGGGCCTGCATGTTCATCATTGTTGCCACTGGGGGCGCTTACAACATCTTTTCCCGAAGGATTTACATAAGTAAAGGAAGATTGGTTGTAATTTTTGTGGTAGTCCCGGCCCGAACGGGTGCCTCTACCAACTTCGAGAGCTTCTTGAGAAGGATCTTCGTTTGGAAGATTGTCTTCAGGATCAAGAGGCTGTCGTTTTTCATCTACTGGGGATGTAACTGCAGCAGAATTGCCATCCTCAGTGATTGTGTTACACGGAGCATTTTCCGGGAGCAAGTCCTGAACGGCATCCAGCAGCTTTTCTTCTTCGTTGACCCATCCATCACCCCAAGTTGGGTTTTCTTCATGATGATGAGTCGGGAAGAATGTGTATCCTGAAGTCACAGTCTCAGGAGAAGAAACCTGAGAGGGTGTCATCTCTGTGAAAGTCACGTGAGACGAGGTAGCTCCAGAGGATACATTGCTAGGCGTCGTCGGAGTGTAGGTAATCTCATCAGACGACGCTTCAGAAGAGCTATAATCCTGATATATTACATTACAGGAAGCTCTGATAGAAGATGTTGCCTGCTCGGAGTCAGACTCATCCTCGGATGTAAGAGGATCGTCAATCCAGCAATGTTCTCCATTTTCAGGAGTTGAGGGAGGAGGTACCTGATGGGCTTCAGGGACTTCCGGCTCTGGATTGTGAGGAATCTCGTTGACGCGGTCTTGCTCTTGTTCTAGAGCGAGACGCTGCAAGATCCTTGCATATTCTTCAAGATCAGGCATGGGAGCCAGATCCTCTTCTTCGTCTTCTCCGTGTGGCTCAACATAGTTGATTTCCACTGGAGCAATGACAGGTGCTGGGTTAACAGCATCTTCTTGTGCAGCCTCTTGGTCTTCTTCATCATCAGACCAGGATCCTTGTGGTTGCAAGGGGTTATACCAGATTACTGGCATAAGGTGAGTTTCAGGAACCCATTCTTCATCGGAGAGATATTCTCCTGTTTCAAGAGATTCCTCCCACTCATCGGTGTAGTTGGGCTCGAATCCATCGTCGGTGTCGCTAGACTCGTATCCATCAATGGAGAATCCAACTACCGAGTTGCAAGAGTATAATGCCCCCTGCATGGCTTCTTTTTTGAATTGAGGTGGCATGAAATCACTGAGAGTGAAGTTTCTTACCGCCTTTGAAGTCTCTGGAAGGGACGTTTTTGTTGCCCCGAGTGAAGTGGTAGAGGAGGCCTCTGCCTTTTCATGGACTTCTTGTTTTGGCTGGGTCTTCTCTTGCCGTTTGAGCTTGAGGAGATGTTTCTTGGTTTGCCTTCGCTGCTGAGCGGTCGGCTTTGTTTTGACGATCTCCCAATTTTCATCTTCCAGGAGATCGGGATGTACCCATATGGGTTGTCCGTCTGGTGTCGGGCAAGGAACCAACACTTCGGACGTTTGAATTCTTTTTATCACCTTGAAGGAAGTAGTGATCTTCTTCTTCGGTGATTTTGGTGTTTGTCCACATGACACCATGTTGACGGAGGCAGTCCCATAGTTTTTGTCAAAGGTGATGACTCCGTTTTTCCACATCTCGTTTATCTTCTCTCTCACAACAAAGCATTGATTGAGAGGATGCGAGACCATCTGGTGGTATGGACAGTACCGAGGATCATTGGTTTTGCCAACGTCTCCAGGTCTTTTGGGCTCTGGCAAAATGAGTTTGCCATTTGCTAGGAGAGCCTCAAAGATTTCTTCGACGTCTTCATCGAACGGATATTTCTTTTCTACTCGCTCTTTGAAGGCATCAGAGAGTTCAGGTCTCTTACCTGCAGCTCTATTTTCAGCTTTCTTTGGTTGCTGAGGAGCTGACTTGGTTTGCACATTAAGGACCTCTTTCTTCTTTGGTTTAGAGGTTGCAATGGCGGTTGGCTCTTTTCTTGATGACTTCTGACTGTTGAGGTCTTTAATCACCGTTTCAGCTTCCATAGAAGCTTCCAGGAGTTCTCCCAGGTTTTTTGATTTGTTGCCGATGATCATGGAGCGTATTTTTGCTCTCATATTGTTACGGTAGATGTCGACTAGCGACGCTTGTGGCAGTACATCTGAGCATTTGTACGCCATTGCTTTCCACTTGTGAATGAAGTCATAAGTTGACTCATTCTCTCCCTGTTTTAGGCTGCAGAGCTGAGCCATAGTAACAGGATGATCCTCACCTTGGAAGTGGGTCAGGAAGCGTGTCTCCAGCATAGCCCAGTTCTGAATGGAGTTCTCCGGCAGAGTGGAGTACCAATCGAAGGCCGTACCTTTTAGGGTACTTGCAAAGAGGCGGATCTTGAGTGCATCTTGATCCGCGATAGCTCCCGTCAAGATCTTGAAGTGGATGACGTGCTGTCTGGCCGATCCTTTCCCCGTATATGTTTGGAGAGTAGGATGTTTGAATTTTGTGGGGAACGGGACCGAGTCCATCCATAAAGGATATGGTGGCTTGATCCCATGCTCTTTGAGTATATCCTCTTCTTTTGCTTTGGCGAGGATACTGTCTACGTCCTTTTTGGTAAGGGCGCGTGACTCATTTTCTTCTCCATTTCCCTCGTTATTGCTATGATTCGGAGGAGGCTCATTGTTCACCTGATTTTGGACGACAAGGAGAAGGTTTTCCATCAGAGTTTCAATCCTCTGCTGGCCTTGTTCCAACTGCTGGATGCGTGTGAGCGCATCATCTCGAGGTGGATTCTGAGGTGGCGGCTCAGAACTTGTAGCCAAGACGTTCATCCCTCGGGATTCGAACGAAGAAATCGTCCTGGTGACCGAGTTGGGGCTCATTCTTTTTGTTGAAGAGCTTGATGAAGGATTACTCTCCCGTCCTTGGCTTGAAGGGGCAGGAGATTCTTCGGGATGTCTTTGTGTCCTGGTGACGCTACGGGTCACCGGACGTCGGACATGGATTTTTGATGCTGACCTTTGGCGTCTTCTGGTTTTTCCAACCATATGGACGGCAGCAACTTGGTCGGGTCTTTCTTTTTCGACCCATTTGTGGGAGACTTGAAGTGTAGGAGGCTGGGTCCGTTGCTTCTCTAGTCTCTTTTGTCGATATGACGCACGGCGGCGTGCTCGACGAGCGATTTGAGCTTCAGTCATCTCTGGCTGGGCTCTGACGATGAAGGATGTGCTCCCTCGGGCGCAGCAGCCGAGCTTGTCTTCTTTGTAGCTAGGCAAGGACAGGATCCGGACCCGGTCCTTTGCCTGTTGCAGCGAAGCTTTGAACCTTTCGAGTTCGGCCCCTGTAGAGATGAAGGGTCGAACTGAAGGAGTGTAGGCCTTAGCAGGTGCTTGGAGAGGCCTGGTGATGCATGATCTGATTTTGGGCCTGTAGGAACAAGCCGGCTCATGCTGGGTTGACTTGGGAGTCAAGTTGGAGATGGGTCTCTCCTCTTTCATGTAGGCAAGAGGGTAGAACTGGTTCTCCTTAAGTGGGGCCAGGTATGCTGGCTTGGTGGAGGTTTGAGACCTCCTTTGTTTTGGGGAAGGTCTTGGAGACCAAGTCTTGGGATAGACCTGGTTGTTTGTGGGTCGAGGCTTCGCGGGGGTGCCGCGGGCTTCGGGCTTTTGGGCGCTCGCCTTTGGTGTCACGGGAGTGACACGTTGAGAGGCGATCTTCTGCCTTTTGGCAGGCGCAGTTTGTTCTTCGGGAAGTGGGAATGGTCCCAGTGTCCCGAAGACGATGGTCCGGGGAGTCGAGGTCGACCCGGAGTTCAGAGAGTTGCCGAGGGAGTTGACGCTTCGGCAGCTGGCAGGGCGCTTGTAAGTGCGCTCGGTTTGCTTCTGTTGAAGCATGAGTTGGTGCTTGTTCTCATCGAAGATGATGGTTAAGGCTGCCATTGTTAGTTTCGAAAAAGTTCTGAAACAAGACCACATCCATTAGTAATCACATGAATGTAATGATCATAAATGGGAATTTCTATGGTTGTCTTTTCAAATCGCTTAAGGGATATGACCCAAGCGACATGAAGAAGGCAAAAAGCCATAGATGGTACAATTGTTCTGACAGCAAGTATGGTGAGCCCAGAATGAGCGTTCCAGTGACTGCTAGAAGCAATTGTAAACCTAAATTCGACTTATCGAGAAGCAGGGCTTGCTCGAGATAAGAAGAATATAAGGTAGGAGTTACAAATGTGCCGGTCACAGATACAGTAGACCCTGAAAGGGCGTACCAGTATTGCTATGCACAAATGTTGGAGATCGCATCCATGAGATGGGACTCTTTGTTTTGAAATGTCAGAAATGGATTCGTCAAAGAGAGCATGTGACATTCCGATTCAAATACGGGCTCAACGATTTCCGCGAGCGCCAGTACTCAGAAGGGAAGAGACCACAATTTCTCGAATCTGAATCCAAAAAGTGACCAGTTTTTGGAGATTTTTTTTTTTGAAATGATTTTTTTTTTATTTTATTTTTATTTTATTTTTTTTATTTTTTATTATTTTTTTTTAAATATTTTTTTTTATTTTTTTTTATTTTTTTATTTTTTGAAAATTTTTTTGTTTTTCTTTTTTTTTAAGATTTTTTTTTTTGAAAATCTTTTTATTTTTATTTTTATTTTTTTTTTATTTTTTAAGATTTAAAGACGAGAGAGTACACATAGGCCTCCTAACCCGGTCTTATGAAACCTCAATTGATAGAATTGCCCCCAGGTAAGGGTAGGATTACTTAACGAACCCGTTTGGAGGACCCTTGCCTAGAACAGTCAAGCTGTCTCCACACTCTGGACAAGGCTTTTCTTGAATCAATCGTGATCAAAGAACGCAATTGGTTTAACCTTAGTGGTCTATGTCCCTTTTTTTTATAAAAATCCCAAACAGACTCATCGAAGAGAAACGATGGCCCAAAACCTTAGTCGAATGGGCTCAACATTTCTGCAAGCACCAAAGAACGATAGGATAGGATCAAAGTTTCTCAATTTTGAATCCAAACTAAGAAAGATGATTTATTTATTTATTTATTTATTTTTTGAAATCTCTAATGAACTTATCGAAGAGAAACGATGGTCCAAAACCTTAGTCGAACGGGCTCAACATTTCTGCAAGCACCAAAGAACGATAGGATAGGATCAAAGTTTCTCAATTTTGAATCCAAACTAAGAAAACTGATTTTTTTTTTATTTTTTATTTTTATTTTTTGAAATCTCTAATGAACTCATCGAAGAGAAACGATGGTCCAAAACCTTAGTCGAACGGGCTCAACATTTCTGCAAGCACCAAAGAACGATAGGATAGGATCAAAGTTTCTCAATTTTGAATTCAAACTAAGAAAACTGATTTTTTATTTATTTATTTTTTTTTTGAAATCTCTAATGAACTCATCGAAGAGAAACGATGGCCCAAAACCTTAGTCGAACGGGCTCAACATTTCTGCAAGCACCAAAGAACGATAGGATAGGATCAAAGTTTCTCAATTTTGAATTCAAACTAAGAAAACTGATTATTTTTTTTTTTGCAAAGAGAAAGAGTGGAAACAAACTTAAAGAAGTAGAAATTTCCAAAAAATCCCATCTCATTTTTTTTTAGGATGCAAAATCCAACATAGGCCACCAGCTAGAAAGTAGCCAAGGAATCTGGAGAAGAAGTATAAGCATAGAGCAAAAATATGGTATGCAAATATTTCATTTCCAAGCACCGTGTTCTCAAATGAACGAGTCCCACCGGGTGTGCCAGCTTGATGGAACGCGCTCCGAGGCGCCGTTGGGGCGGCTACCGGGGTCGGCGGAACGTGGGAGTCCGTCGGGTCCGGCCCTTTCGCGCCCTGGCGGGCCTGAAGCGTGCATCAACATTTCTTTTATGTGGGTGTGCCAGATTTTCTATTTTACTCGGAATTGCAAGTGGTAATCCGGAGATCAACCTTCGCAAGTAAAAAGGAAATCAACTTCTTTCAAGTTTTCCATTGCACAAATATTTAAGAAAAGAGACATTTTCTTGGTTTGCCGTGAAAGGCGATTTTGTTTGGCATTTATAGCCGATTTTGGCGTTTATAGCCGATTTACAATTCTTATCAATAATGAAAGACAAGAGTTGTGATTTTTGTCTCTTTAGAAAAATAAAAATTACAATGAAAAGCAAGAAAAGGAAGATCTAACTTTTCAGGAGATTGTGGGGGACTCGTTCAGATTGACGGTCGCAAGCCATGTATGGGCTTCGCCATCATCCATGCAGATGAGAACAGAAGATGCTCTTGATTCGCTTGGCTTGGCTTATAACCTCAGATTTTTAGAGGACAAAGACCAAGAGAAGGTCCTATGTCCAATAAAAAGCTAAGTAGACGGGCTGAAAAGCCACGTCTAAGCCATTGGAGGCAGCAGGAGAAGGCAAGGACCTTGGGGGGGGTGCCCCCCAAGGGACTTTTGTCACCTTGTAGTGGTGGCCGGTGCAGAACTTCAGCAGAGTTTTTTCTCTCTTTTTTCTTTCTCTCAGATCTCTTTCTGATCTTTTTTTTTCTGATCCCGATTTTCTCCTTTTTTTTCCGATCTTTTTTCGATCTCCATTTCAATGGAATGCTCTCCTATTTATAGGCCTTTGGTAGCCATTTAGGAGGGTTTATGAGCCTTAATGGCTTTAATGGGAGGAGTTACAAGATTTATTTCTTGATTTTGTAACTCCTTTTTCCTTGAATCTGATTGGCCGATGGAGATTAAGGGCTTTTAATCACCTTAATTACCATAATGGGAGGAGTTTCATGGTTTAAATGCCATGAATCAATTGACTTGTAACTCCCAAATGCTTGCTTCTGATTGGGCCGTCCAAAGAAATGAATTAATGACTGCAATAAAGCTAGTCAATTAACCACATTAATTGGTCGCCGAGCAGTCGAAGAGTCGCGGGCCATGCCGTGTCTTCTGGAATTCTTTTGGCGATGATCATCGATGGATCTACATGCTGATCGACATCGGATGAACATGTAACTTCAGACAGTGATAGCTAAGAGTGGGCCGGTGACATCTGTCTTGTCGATTTCACGATCGGTCGGACAGAAAGTGCACTTTCTTGGTCGACCGGTTGGCGATCTTGGAGCGATCAATGATGATTTTATGCTTTTGACGGCGGATCCGAGATGTCGTCGGATATGAGTCAATTTAAAGCACTAAAAATCACATTTTCAGGAAACCACAGGGGCCAAAGTGCGCGAAACGCGAAAAAAGACGGAAAAACGGGTCACCGGCGGAAAATCCGGTGACCCGGACCTCCATGGTCGCCGGCGACCATGGACCGGCGACCATGGGCCATGGTCGCAGGGGCCTGCGACCATGGGCCATGGTCGCAGGGGTCTGCGACCCTGGGGGATTTTTCCCCTTCGGAGCCCGTTTTGCGGTCGTTTTGAGGTCTTTTTCGTCGCCGTTTTCTTCTGTATTTTTCTTGACATTTCTTCTCATTTATTGGCTTGATTTCCCTGTAGAAAACTTGATGAGAATCCTTGCATTTTTAGAGTGCAAAGTTTCCAATTTTCCGGGAAAGCCGAAGACTTTGTCGCGTAGAGCTGCTGATTTTCCGCCAGAAGCTGAACTTGGTCAAACGATGTCGGAATGACCTGAAATTTGAGGTGAAGCCTCCTGAGCAATAAATAAGACCAACCATAGGCTTTTGTTTGAGTTTTAAAGCCGTTTGGGGTCCCGTCGATGCTTCACTTGATTTTGCTGCGGGGAAAATGCCGAGCTTTGATATGTGGCCAAACGATGTCCGATTGACCTGAAATTTGACGGGGAGCCTATTGGAGTCATTTTGAGACGTTCCATGGGCTCCGTTTTGGATGTCATGGTCCCGGGTTGCTCCGCCGCCGGTAGGCTTGATTTTCTCTCGGAGCATCGAAACCTGGTCAAACGTTGTCGGAATGACCTGAAATTCGACGTGCAGCCTTTTGGAAGCATGTTGAAGCCACTCATGCACTTGGTTTGATGAGCGAAGGCTTCGGTGGTTCCCGCCGCCGGGAGGCTTGATTTTGCTGCTCGAGCATTGATGGAGGGTCAAACGTTGTCGGTTTGACTTGAAATTTGGCATAGAGCCCTTTTGAGACATGCTGGAGTCATCTGTAGGCTTTGATCGAAGTTTTGACGTCTCCGATGATGTCGCCGCCGGGAGCTCCCGTTTAGCTGTCGGAGAAGTGAAGTTAGGCCAAATGTTGTCGAAATGGCCCGAAACTTCATGTGTACTCTTCTCTTGGCTATCTTGAAGGATCTTGCAGTTTTTGTTTGATTCTGACAAGATTTGATTTTTTGGAGAAGTTGCATTGCCTATTTATGGCAGGTTGCGACTTCATGCAGCTTTCTTGATGTTGAAGAGGCAAAGTGACATTTTTGGTGTCAACAGTAATCCGGAGATCAACCTTCGCAAGTAAAAAGGAAATCAACTTCTTTCAAGTTTTCCATTGCGCATATATTTAAGAAAAGAGACATTTTCTTAGTTTGCCGTGAAAGGCGATTTTGTTTGGCATTTATAGCCGATTTTGGCGTTTATAGCCGATTTACAATTCTCATCAATAATGAAAAAGACAAGAGTTGTGATTTTTGTCTCTTTTAGAAAAATACAAACTACAATGAAAAGCAAGAAAAGGAAGATCTAACTTTTCAGGAGATTGTGGGGGACTCGTTCAGATTGACGGTCGCAAGCCATGTGTGGGCTTCGCCGTCATCCATGCAGATGAAAACAGAGGATGCTCTTGATTCGCTTGGCTTGGCTATAACCTCAGATTTTTAGAGGACAAAGACCAAGAGAAGGTCCTATGTCCAATAAAAAGCTAAGTAGACGGGCTGAAAAGCCACGTCTAAACCATTGGAGACAGCAGGAGAAGGCAAGGACCTTGGGGGGGTTCCCCCCAAAGGAACTTTTGTCACCTTGTAGTGGTGGCCGGTGCAGAACTTCAGCAGAGTTTTTTCTCTCTTTTTTTCTTTCTCTGGATACGAGCTCTGGATTCTTTCCGATCGATCGATCTCGATTTTCTGATTCCCATTTCAATGGAATGCTCTCCTATTTATAGGCTTTTGGTAGTCATTTAGGAGGGTTTATGAGCCTTAATGGCTTTAATGGGAGGAGTTACAAGATTTATTTCTTGATTTTGTAACTCCTTTTTCCTTGAATCTGATTGGCCGATGGAGATTAAGGGCTTTTAATCACCTTAATTACCATAATGGGAGGAGTTTCATGGTTTAAATGCCATGAATCAATTGACTTGTAACTCCCAAATGCTTGCTTCTGATTGGGCCGTCCAAAGGAATGAATTAATGACTATAATAAAGCTAGTCAATTAACCACATTAATTGGTCGCCGAGCAGTCGAAGAGTCGCGGGCCGTGCCGTGTCTTCTGGAATTCTTCTGGCGATGATCATCGATGGATCTTCATGCTGATCGACATCGGATGAACATGTAACTTCAGACATTGATAGCTAAGAGCGGGCCGGTGACATCTGTCTTGTCGATTTCTCGATCGGTCGGACAGAAAGAGCACTTTTTTTGGTCGACCGGTTGGCGATCTTGGAGCGATCAATGATGATTTTATGCTTTTGGAGGTTGACCCGTGATTTTGACGGATATCGGAGGATATGAGTCAATTTCAAGCACTAAAAATCACATTTTCAGGAAACCACAGGGGCCAAAGTGCGCGAAACGCGAAAAAAGACGGAAAAACGGGTCACCGGCGGAAAATCCGGTGACCCGGACCTCCATGGTCGCAGGGGCCTGAGACCTTGGGGGAATTTTTTCCCTTCGGAGCCCGTTTTGCGGTCGTTTTGAGGTCTTTTTCGTCGCCGTTTTCTTCTGTATTTTTCCTGACATTTCTTCTCATTTATTGGCTTGATTTCCCTGTAGAAAACCTGATGAGAATCCTTGCATTTTTAGAGTGCAAAGTTTCTAATTTTCCGGGAAAGCCGAAGACTTTGTCGCGTAGAGCTGCTGATTTTTCGCCAGAAGCTGAAACTTGGTCAAACGATGTCGGAATGACCTGAAATTTGAGGTGGAGCCTCCTGAGCAATAAATAAGACCAACCATAGGCTTTTGTTTGAGTTTTGAAGCCGTTTGGGGTCCCGTCGATGCTTCACTTGATTTTGCTGCGGGGAAAATGCCGAGCGTTGATATGTGGCCAAACGATGTCCGATTGTCCTGAAATTTGACGGGGAGCCTATTGGAGTCATTTTGAGACGTTCCATGGGCTCCGTTTTGGATGTCATGGTCCCGGGTTGCTCCGCCGCCGGTAGGCTTGATTTTCTCTCGGAGCATCGAAACCTGGTCAAACGTTGTCAGAATGACCTGAAATTTGACGTGCAGCCTTTTGGAAGCATGTTGAAGCCACTCATGCACTTGGTTTGATGAGCGAAGGCTTCGGTGGTTCCCGCCGCCGGGAGGCTTGATTTTGCTGCTTGAGCATTGATGGAGGGTCAAACGTTGTCGGTTTGACTTGAAATTTGGCATGGAGCCCTTTTGAGACATGCTGGAGTCATCTGTAGGCTCTGATCGAAGTTTTGACGTCTCCGATGATGTCGCCGCCGAGAGCTCCCGTTTAGCTGTTGGAGAAGTGAAGTTAGGCCAAATGTTGTCGAAATGGCCCGAAACTTCATGTGTACTCTTCTCTTGGCTATTTTGAAGGATCTTGCAGTTTTTGTTTGATTCTGACAAGATTTGATTTTTTGGAGAAGTTGCATTGCCTATTTATGGCAGGTTGCGACTTCATGTAGCTTTCTTGATGTTGAAGAGGCAAAGTGACATTTTTGGTGTCAACAGTATGCCAGATTTTCTATTTTACTTGCAATTGCAAGTGGTAATCTGGAGATCAACCTTCGCAAGTAAAAAGGAAATCAACTTCTTTCAAGTTTTCCATTGCACAAATATTTAAAAAAAAGAGACATTTTCTTGGTTTGCCGTGAAAGGCGATTTTGTTTGGCATTTATAGCCGATTTACAATTCTCATCAATAATGAAAGACAAGAGTTGTGATTTTTGTCTCTTTTAGAAAAATACAAACTACAATGAAAAGCAAGAAAAGGAGGATCTAACTTTTCAGGAGATTGTGGGGGACTCGTTCAGATTGACGGTCGCAAGCCATGTATGGGCTTCGCCATCATCCATGCAGATGAGAACATAGGATGCTCTTGATTCGCTCGGCTTGGCTATAACCTCAGGTTTTTAGAGGACAAAGACCAAGAGAAGGTCCTATGTCCAATAAAAAGCTAAGTAGACGGGCTGAAAAGCCACGTCTAAGCCATTGGAGGCAGCGGGAGTAGGCAAGGACCTTGGGGGGGAGTACCCCCCAAGGGACTTTTTGTCACCTTGTAGTGGTGCTTGATGTAGAATTTCTGCAGAATTTTCTCTCTTTCTCTAGGCTCTGTCCGTCTGGAATTTGGGATTCTCTGCACCTTTTGATTTTCGATCTTCGGTTTTCCGTTCGTCCTTTTCCGATCCCTTTCTTCTTGGAAAGGTCTCCTATTTATAGGCTCTTGGTAGCCATTAGGAGAGTTTATGGGCTTTAATGGCTTTAATGGGAGGAGTTACAAGATTTATTTCTTGATTTTGTAACTCCTTTTTCCTTGAATCTGATTGGTCGATGGAGATTAAGGGCTTTTAATCACCTTAATTACCATAATGGGAGGAGTTTCATGGCTTGAATGCCATGACTTAATTGATTTGTAACTCCTGGATGTTTGCTTCTGATTGGGCCATCCAAAGAAATGAATTAATGATTGCAATAAAGCTAGTCAATTAACTGCATTAAATGGTCGCCGAGCAGTTGAAGAGTCGCGGGCCGCGCCGCGTCTTTTGGGATTCTTTTGGAGATGATCACCGATGGATCTACATGCTGATCGACATCGGATGACCGTGTAATTTCAGACATTGATAGCTAGCAGCGGGCCAGTGACATCTGTCTTGTCGATTTCTCGATCGGTCGGACAGAAAGAGCACTTTTTAGGTCAACAGGTCGGCGATCTTGGAGCGATCAATGATGATTTTATGCTTTTGACGGCGGATCTGAGATGTCGTCGGATATGAGTCAATTTCAAGCACTAAAAATCACATTTTCAGGAAACTACAGGGGCCAAAGTACGCGAAACGCGAAAAGGGACGGAAAAACGGGTCACCGGCGAAAAATCCGGTGACCCGGACTTCCATGGTCGCCGGCGACCCTGGGGGTTTTTCTCCCCTTTTTGGTCCGTTTTGCGGTCTTTTTCGTCGCCGTTTTCTTCTGTATTTTTTCTGACATTTCTTCTCATTTGTTGGCTTGATTTCCCTGTAGAAAACCTGATGAGAATCCTTGCATTTTTAGAGTGCAAAGTTTCCAATTTTCCGGGAAAGCCGAAGACTTTGTCGCGTAGAGCTGCTGATTTTCCGCCAGAAGCTGAAACTTGGTCAAACGATGTCGGAATGACCTGAAATTTGAGGTGAAGCCTCCTGAGCAATAAATACGACCAACCATAGGCTTTTTTTTGAGTTTTGAAGCCGTTTAGGGTCCCGTCGCCAGTAGACTTGATTTTGCCACGAGGGAGATGCCGCGCGTTGATGTGCGGTCAAACGATGTCCGATTGACCTGAAACTTGACAGGGAACCTATTGGAGTCATTTTGAGATGATCCACAAGCTCTGTCTTGGAAATCATGGTCCCGGGGAGCTCCGCCGCCGGTAGGCTTGATTTTCTTTCGGAGCGTCGAAACCTGGTCAAACGTTGTCGGAATGACCTGAAATTCGACGTGCAGCCTTTTGGAAGCATGTTGAAGCCACTCATGCTCTTGGTTTGATGAACGAAGGCTTCGGTGGTTCCCGCCGCCGGGAGGCTTGATTTTGCTGCTCGAGCATTGATGGAGGGTCAAACGTTGTCGGTTTGACT
Organism: Umbellularia californica; assembly: GCA_028538565.1. Lineage (NCBI taxonomy): Eukaryota > Viridiplantae > Streptophyta > Magnoliopsida > Laurales > Lauraceae > Umbellularia > Umbellularia californica. Next base: position 21,052,111 of record JAPQWN010000010.1, read on the forward strand.
TGAAATTTGGCATGGAGCCCTTTTGAGACATACTGGAGTCATCCGTAGGCTCTGATCGAAGTTTTGATGTCTTCGATGATGTCGCCGCCGGGAGCGCCAATTTAGCTGTCGGAGAAGCGAAGTTAGGCCAAATGATTCTGAAATGGCCCGAAACTCCTTGTGTACTCCTCCCTTGGCTGTCTTGAAGGATCTTGCAGTTTTTGTTTGATTCTGACAAGATTTGATTTTTTTGGAGAAGTTGCATTGCCTATTTATGGCAGGTTGCGACTTCATGCAGCTTTCTTGATGTTGAAGAGGCAAAGTGACATTTTTGGTGTCAACAGCAGTAAAAAGACCCATAGTCTTTGCCCACAAATCCAAAGGCAAATTCGAACCAAAATGGGAGGGACCCTTCGTCATCGACAAAGTCTTCTCCAACGGTGCATATGCTCTTCTAAACATGGAAGGAGACAGATGTATGCTACCCATCAACGGCAAGTTCTTGAAGCGGTATTACCCTTGAAGACTTCCTCAAACGGGTCAGAGCAATATATACATGGCTAAAGCGTATTTCCAAGGTACTTGCTCATCAAACCCACCCCTTTTGAAATTTTCATCTTTATGTTGAAGTTTCCAAAAAAAAAAAAACAAAAACAACAATCTCTCAAAACAATGCTTACTTTCATCGTTTCATTGTTCAAAAAGAAAAAAAAAATCAAAATCCAAAAATCCAAGTTTAGGAGCCTCTTCCCAGACTTCACCAAAATTTCGTTCCTTCAACCCAAAATTCATGGTTTGAAATAAAAACCAGGACTCAGGAATTTTCACCCTAGTCTACCTTGGCTTTTACAACCAAAATGGTTTTAAGTCAAAATTTATGACCCTCGGGTCTCTAAACAAAAAAATGGATTTTTAGAAACCGCGGGGAAGCGACATTCAGTCGATACTCGCAAAACCCAAAAAAAAAAAACCGGAAGGATGCGAACCCCATTCGATACTTCCAAAATCCAAAAATCGCAAGGAAGCGAACCCCATTCGATACTTGCAAATTTCAAAAATCATGGAGAAGCAACAAACCAGTTGATATCCACAACCCAAATTTCAAAAATCTTGGAGATGCAACATACCAGTTGCTATCCACAACCCAAATTTCAAATGGTTCGAGAAAACCTCAAATTTCAAAAATCGCGGAGAAACGACATCAAGTCAGTACCCGCAAAACCAAAAGTTTTGGGAAAAGCAGGGAAGCGATGCTTAGTCGATATTTGCACCCCAATTCGCGAGGAAGCGACATTCCATCGATACTCGCAAAACCCAGCCCGCGAGGAAGTGACATTCCATCAATACTCGCAAAATCGAATGAGCAAGGAAGCAACATTCCATCGATACTTGCAAGACCATTTAGTGGGGAGGCGACATTTAGTCGATACCTGCATTTTGAAAACCAAAACTCAGCTATAAACGCCAAAATCCGGCTATAAATGCCAAAATTTGGCTATAAATGCCAAAAACAAAATTTTTTTCGGCTATAAACGCCAAAATCGGCTTTCATGCCAATAAAACAAAACTTGGTTTTCAAAAAACTCGGCTATAAATGCCAAAATCTGGCTATAAACGCCAAAACTCGGCTATAAACGCCAAATCCGGCTATAAATGCCAAAAACAAAATTTTTCGGCTATAAATGCCAAAATCGGCTTTCATGCCATCTCAAAATTGGCTCTCATGCCACAAATAAAAATTTTTGGCTCTCATGCCATTCAAAATTCGGCTATAAATGCCAAAACAAAACAAAAAAAAATCAGCTATAAATGCCAAAATTCGGCTTCTATTCCATTCTAAAATTCGGCTTTCACGCCATCCAAAAATTTTGGTTCCCCTGCCGCAAAACAAATTTTGGCTCTTACGCCACAAAATTAGGCTTTCTCGCCATCCAAATTTTGGTTTTCAAACCATCAAAAACAAGGCTTTCCGCCACAAAATTGGCTTTCATGCCCAAAACAACCCTTTGACAAAAGATTTTCAACAAATGACAACCTTTTGATCAAATCCTTAAACAAACATTCCCATCAAACTTTTGCTCAAAATTGTTTTCATCAAAAAATGATTTAAGTGAAAGGAAGGGGATACAAAATATAGTACCAAAATTGTTTATACATGGAGGTACCAAAAAAAAAGAAAAAGGAAAAAGAGTTTGTTACAACTCAGGAGCCCAATCCTACATGGTCGTCAACCAAAGGATCAACTCCTCAAGCAGACCCTTGGCCTTAACTTCCAAAGTTTTTAGGCCACGCTCCTTCAAAATGTCCCCATAAAACGCGGCCGAATGCCGTGATCCATCTGCAGCACAAGGAAGCTTTTCCCAGAGGACCTGCCACTGGTCATGCTCCTGAGTCTTCCTCCGGACATTACCTTCAGCTTCCTCAACCTGGCGAATGAGAGTCCCCTCCTTGTCACGAGCCTCCACAATGGCGGCCCATTTGGCAGCAGCCTCTTCCTCTAAAAGATCAAGACGTTGCCTAGCCTCAATGACCTCCTTATCAAGGCGGTCCAAGTCTTGCTTCAGCCCCATGATGGATAACTCGGTAACGTTCTTCTCCCGAACGATCTGCCTCCGAGTCTTCGTGACCTCAGTCAGCTCAGCTTTGACTTTGCTGGAAGGTTTTAAGAACATTTCATCAAAGAAGTCACCATCTGGGAAACTCTTGGTCTCGGTCCATTTGTTCCCCAAGGTGATGATCTCCTCAACAAAATCCTCGGCACTTGCGATGTCCAGACCGACTTCTTTGCTATCAGCGAGGATGTCCTGCACATGCTTGATCATGCCAAAACCAGCTTCCAAATGACCTGAAGAAAGAGTCTCAACCCATGAGCTCAAGACAGTCTTCAACACCTTCCTAGCATACTGAAGGTGCGGTGCAGATGAGGATTCGCCATGTTCTGGTGCCCGACTGCCCACGTCATGCTCCATTGGAAGAGTAATCAATAAACTCTTTCCAACGGAACAAGCTGACTCATTGAAAGTGGAAGAAGCCCCTACTTCTGGATCAACAGCAGGTGTCCCCTGTTCTGGCTCTGAGGAAGACGGAGGAATCTCTCCTGCTGCTTCACAATCTGTCAAAAAAAAAGAAGAAAAAGACAAAAAGGTATGGATATAATCTTGTCAAAAATATATCAAGATCATTATTGCAAATATACCTGCTTCGACGACCGGCAGAGTACTCTCTGCCTCTTTGAGCTCATCCGAAGCATCGTCAAAAGTTGCGTCCATGGATGGCTCGAAATTGTCGGAATCCTCTGGCAAGTCAGCTACATGTTAGCAAATGACGGCAAAAGAAAAAAAAAAGAAACAAAAGCCAAAGCAAATCATACCAGGTGAAGGTTCTGGAACCACTCCAGAGTCCCTGGGCTCTTCCTCAGATGCCACGATTGGATCCGTCATCGCCTCATCGGCAGGAACCTCAGGCGTCACCAGGTCATCATCCTCTGCTAAATAAAGAAGCAGCGGATCAAAACAAAATCTTTCAAAAAAAAAGGGGGAAGGAAGAAATAAAAGGAAAGAAAGGGGATCATACCAGCTATCTCCTCTTCTCTGCTTCTCTTCTCCAGAGGCTCGTCAGCATCCTCAGACACCTCCTCAGCAATGGTCAGAGGAACTTCAAGATCAGAAGGACTATCGTGCCATCTCATGTTACGGCGTTGTCCTCTCCTCCTCTTGCCTCGGCGGGTCAATCTGCTCGACGATCCTGCCACACTATCAACATCAGGCCTCTCACAAGAGTCCTCACTGGATGGTCTACTTTTCTCAGTAGACTCCATGGAAGCCTTCGTATGCTCTGCCTGTATCATAGCATCGATCTCCGCCTCCTCCTCCTCCAGCTGCCTCAAGACCTCACCAGGAATCCCCTGTGCAGCTCCTGATCTGATGATGTCCTGCCCGTTGAGAAAGCCTATCTTATGCTTCTCTCCAGAAAGGAAGGCCAAAACTTCCTCCCGACGGACACCATCCGATTTGCCAAGACTCTTCCCAGGAGATTGCTTAATATCGAGCTCTTTCTTGGAAAGCTCCCGGTACACTGAAAAGCTCTCCACGAACCACTTCGTGAAGCCAGCAGTCCGGAAGGTGGGCAGCTCAGGATAAGAAATCATGGCGGTAGTATCCTCGGCGCTATAAAATGCCCATGCATTTCTCCCATCCTGTAGACCTCCAAAACGCTTCACCATGCTCGAAGGCGCTCCAACATCTCCTTGAGAGAAGCCAAGCTGCAACGCAAAACGCGAAAGGACATACGGTTGGATGTCGACGAAAAGATGTCTACGGTACACCATCATACCAACCCGTATGTTGAAGAGCCACCTCTTCTCCGCGTCCGTCAAAGCATAATATCTTCCCGACCCTGCCCTGGTCGAATTACGGGAGACACCAAAGTCAAAAGCCTTCTTCCGCAAGCCCGGAGAAAGCTTCACTGAAGACTGCCCAATCTTGACGTCCCTAAATCGTAGGATCCTTAAACGGGCAGATAAAAGTGATTCGTGAACGGCTGTCCCCCTAGCCAAACGAATCATAAAAGGATCTTCGTCCTGTGCAACTCCCAAACGATGGAAGCTAGGACAGTGGTATACATACCACGAATAGAAGATGTGGGCAGAAAACACCCTGTTCATGGGGAGCCCAAGCCGAACCAGGAAAGCAGCAGCCTGTAGTTCGGTACACAAATAGGAGTAAAGAGCAGGTACCAAAGCCAGCCGCTTTCCAAACGCCATCTGACAAGCCGGAAAAACACAGTGCGGCCTGATGTGCGTCCCATCTCCTCCAGCAAAAACAGCCTCACCCAGCCAGTAAGTGAGGTAAACAGCGAGATCTCTCCGCAACGCAATGTCAGGACAAATGGCATCCGTGCTTGCGAAGAACTTCTTCAAATCTTCTCGCATAGCAGCGATCTTCTTCAAACTTGATGCTTTAGCCCTAACATCCTGGGCCATGCCATCAGAAGAATCCCCGCTGTAAAAAAAGTTGGAGCTGCAACTTCTCCAACTGCTGGATCTAACTTTCGAGCCCTCCTCCTCCTTCAAAAAATCATAGAAGGCAACGAGCTGAAAGTACACAAGCCTAAACTCCTCAGACTGCTCCTCAAGGACGCTGTCAATAGGCATAAACTCCTTATAGAGTTTGCCGAGGATAGTCAAACCTGTGATGGCGCTCAGCTCCTTCAAAGAAAAACCAATCTCACCATTCGTCACAATGAAGGTGTTGGTTTGTGGAAGGAATGACTCCAGCATGGCCATGAAAGCCTCATCGGAGAAAACGACGGTTTGCCGAAAAGCGCGAACCGCGTCAAAAATCTCGGCCTCCCGAAGAACGGCCTCACCAATCCTCAAGGTGTGATCGGTCCATGACTCCCAGCTCGAGTCAGCACTGAAACGGCCACGAAGTCGAAAAGGCTTCACCCAATTGCTGCCGTCACCCCGAAAAACGCCGAGGCCCACCGGTCTCAAATCAACCGATGGATGATCAGAACTTGGTAGCCACTGGCTGGCATCAACACGTCCATACGGACAGGTGGCTTCTCTGCAAAACCGGAAGGTCCACCAACAAAAACCCCGTTCTTGATCACACTGGTCCTCTTCACCCAACTCGGAGGATCTTCCCTCTTAGGGCACGTGGGAGAAAGGCTCAGGATCGAGATGGTCCGATCAAAAGACGACCGGGTTGAAATAGTTCTCTCCTCACCATCTGCTGTGTAAGAGAACTGAAAACATCTCCTTTGGTATGTCAAGTCGTCGGGGACTGCATCACCGAAGAAGAAGGTAGGCTTGAGCACAACGCTCTAATCGTCCATAACCCAGGGACAGCTGCTTACCATGATCTTATAGAACTCCTCATCCTTGAGAGCGATCAATCGCTGTCTCAGATCATCACGATTGAGGGAATCGCATTCTTCCAAGTTTTTCTCCACAAACTGGACCTTCTCCCAAGCCTGCTGAACGGCAGCATTGGAAGATCTAGCAGACCGATGAGGTGCGTCAGTAACAGGACCTTTACCTTTGTTCGTTCCAGAAGAACTACCTGCAAAAGATGGAAGAGAAAAGATCAATCAACATCAAAATGACAGAATTCTGGTACAAAAAATTCTAGCAAAATTTTGACATGGTTCCGGGGCAATTCCAACGAAAAGGAAAATACTCCGAAAAAAGACAGGAAGTCTAAAGATGAGCTCAACATCGCTGCGAGCTCATAGTCAGTGGAGAATTCTCAAAGAAGGCTCGAACTCAACATCGCTGCGAGAACAAGCCAATCTCATCAAACTTCCGCAAAATCTGGAAAAGAGCTCAACATTGCTGCGAGCTTTAGAATCCAAAAAATTGCAAAACTTCCTCAAAATCCAGCAAGACCGAGAAAGAGCTCAACATCGCTGCGAGCTCAAAATCCCAACACTTGCAAAAGATTTTCAGGTATGCATCATCATACTTCCAAGTCTATTTACCAAAACTCATGCATCACAAATATATCATCATGCATTAGATGCTAGGAAAACCTTGACCAAAGTTTGACCAATTCCAACCCAATTTGGTCAAAACCAATCAAACTTTGTCCAAGTCAAAAATCATGTTGGCTTGACCTAGAGACTCTAGCCTTCTATCTTGATGCATCAAACAAAAAAATGCATACATATTGAAATTGCATACCCTCATTATCATAGTGAGCAAACAAGAAAAAAGAAAAAGAAGAAAAAAAAAGAGAGAAGCACGAAAAAGAAAAAAAAAAGGGAAAACATGCATAAAAAAAAAGGAGGAAAGAAAAGAAGAAAAAGAGAAAAGAAAAGAAGAAAAAGAAAAGAAAAGAAAAAGAAAAAAAAATGAAGAAGCTACTTCTACAATGGAGATTCTTGATGTGGAAGAAAACTTACTTGAAGCCATTGATGGAGAAGAAGAAGAAAAGCTTGGAAATCCTTGAAGAAGAGAAAGCACTTCTTATCTTGGAGAGCACTCTTGAAGAATCCTTGCAAACAAAGAAAGCAATGGAGCAAAAGAAACAACCCTCTTGCTTTTATAGAAGAGAGCAAGCCAAAAGAGGAAACAAGGAGAAAAGAAAGGAGGTAAGTGCTAAAATTTAGCTACTTTCCCAAAGAGAAAGATATTTTGAGAGAATCTTTCCACAAAAAGAAAACTTGAGAAATTCTCTCCAAGTAAAGATATTTTTAGATATTCTCTACACAAAAAAGATATTTTTAGATATTCTTTACAAATATGACACCATATGAGATCTAGGCCATCTCCAAAGCCTAAGGTCCCATGGGTTAGCCCATATGAGCCAGGTTTGACCACCTAGGCACTAAAATTGGCTTTTAGTCAAAATATTCCTCTTACCAAGAGCAAAAAAAAGAAGAAAAGAGAAAAAAAAAAAAAAAAGTCCCTTGCCTCTTTTGAGTTGATGGGATCATTCAAAAAAAAAAAAGAAAAAAGAAAGTCTCATGAGTTTCCAAAAACCAAACCATCCAACCTCATGAACCAAATTGAGCCAAAATCTTGAAATTGACATTTCACAAAACGAAATTCCGGTCCCCTAGCTCGCCACATACAGCTTGTTAGGTCACAAGACCAAAACCAAAATCAAAATCCAAAACCTACAAACCAAATCTGACCCCCCAACCTGCCACATACAGCTTGTTGGGTCACAAGGTCAAAATCAAAATCAAACTCCGACCCCCTAACCTGCCACATACAGCTTGTTAGGTCACAAGGTCAAAAACCAAAATCCAAAACCCAAAATCCAAATACCCCATGTCATTTTCAAAAATTTGCCTTGAGATGGTACGTGATCCCTCTCACTACCATAAAATTCCCCCGGAAACTCAGAAGGCTATTCAAAAAAAAAAAATGCTCAAGACTCTTGGTCAAGTTGGAATCTCTCCACCAAGTTTCTCTTCGAGGCACATTAACTCCAAAAAGCTACTCGTCGCTATACCTCGAGGGGGCATTTGTTGACACCAAAAAAGTCAATATGTCTCCTCAACATCGAGAAGCCTCCTGAAGCTGCATCCTGCTAAAAATAGGCAAGGCTACTTCAAGCATCAGATTTTGTCAGAATCAGACAGAAACTGAGAGATCCTTCAAGACAGCTAAAAGAGGGGTATACCTGAGGTTTCGGGTCATTCCGACATCGTTTGGCCCAACTTCACCGCTCCGACAGCTAAATAAGCGCTCCCGGCGGCAACATCATTAAAGACACCAAAACTTTGATCAAAGCCTACGGATGACTCCAGAATATCTCCAAAGGGCTCCATGCCAAATTTCAAGTCAAACCGACAACGTTTGACCCTCCATCAATGCTCGAGCAGCAAAAACAAGCCTCCCAGCGGCGGCAACCATCGAAGCCATCACTCATCAAACAAAATACATGAGTAGCTTCAACATGCTTCCAAAAGGTTGCACGTCGAATTTCAGGTCATTCCGACAACGTTTGACTAGGTTTCGATGCTCCGAGAGAAAATCAAGCCTACCGGCGGCGGAGCAACCCGGGACCATGACACCCAAAACGGAGCCCATGCAACGTCTCAAAATGACTCCAATAGGCTCCCCGTCAAATTTCAGGTCAATCGGACATCGTTTGACCACATATCAAAGCTCGGCATTTTTCCCGCAACAAAATCAAGTGAAGCATCGATGGGACCCCAAACGGCTTCAAAACTCAAATAAAAGCCCATGGTTGGTCCTATCCACTGCTCAAGAAGCTTCACCTCAATTTTCAGGTCATTCCGACATCGTTTGACCTAGTTTTGACGCTTAACGGAAAATCGGCTACAAAGTCTTCGGCTTTCCCGAAAAATAGGAAACTTTGTGCTCCGATTTCGCGAGGGTTCTCATCATGATTTCTCCAAGAAAATCAAGTCAATAATTGAGGAAAAATGTCAAGAAAAATACAGAAGAAAAAGGGACGAAAATGGTGAAAAAACAGCTGAAAACGACGCTCGGCGACCAAACGGGCCGAAGCCCCATGGTCGCCGGCAACCCTGGGTGCATGGTCGCCCAGCGACCCTGGAAATCCGGGTCGCCGGATTTTGCGCCGAAGTGTCCGTTTTCGATTCTTTTCGTATTTCGGGTGTTCTGGCCTCTGTGATTTTCTGAAAATCCAATGTTTGGTGCTTCAAAACCATTGATCTTCGTCAACATCTCGGATCCGCCGTCAAAAGCATGAAATCATCACCGATCGCCTCAAGATCGCCAACCGGCTGACCAAGAAAGTGCACTTTCTGTCCGACCGATCGTGAAATCGACAAGACAGATGTCACCGGCCTGCCAAGATCAATCAATGTCTAAAATTGCATCGCAATCCGACATTAAATAATGCGTGGATCCACCCGTGATGATCGCAAGAAGAATCTCAAAAGGCGCAGCGCGGCCCGCGACTCTTCACATGCCTTGGCAACCACTTAATGTCGTTAATTGACCCATTAAAGCAGTCATTAACTCATTATTTTGGACGGCCCAATCAGAACCAAGCATTTGGGAGTTACAAATCCTAGCAATCATGACATTAAACCCATGAAACTCCCATCATCATGAAGCATAAAAGTGATTAAATGCCCACTACCTTCATCAGCCAATCACAAGCCTTGAAAAAGGAGTTACAAAATCAACTTGTAACTCCTCATCAATTCTTTCATCATGGCCATCAATGCCAATAAACACCTCATGGCTACCAAAAGGCTATAAAAGGAGGTCCATTCCAAGAAAGAAAGGAGGAAAAAAATAGATCCCAAGTGCAAGCTCTGAAAATCCAGAAAATCCAAGAGAGAGACGAAGTCCTGCTACTTTGCTCCCGGAAGCACCACAAAGGTGATCAACGTCCCTTGGGGGACCAACCCCCTAAGGTCACCTCCTTCTCCAACATGGCCTAAACGCGGCTTTTCATTGGATATAGGACCTTCTCTTGGTCCTTGTCCTTTAAAAAACTGAGGTTAGGAGCCAAGCCAAAGAATCAAAGCATCACATGTTCTCATTTGAAGGACGATGGCGAAGCCCATACATGACTTGCGACCGTCGATCTCAACGTGTCCCCACAATCTCCTGAGAAGTTAGATCCCTTTTCTTTCTTTTGTATTGTAGTTTGTATTTCCTAAAGAGACAAAAAGAAATCACAATTCTTGTCTTTCACATTTGATGAGTTTTGTAAAATCGCCTTTCACGGCAAAATCGCCTTTCACGGCAAACAAACAAAAACGCCTCTTACGGCATTCTAAAAACTTGTCTCTTTTCTTAATATTTATGCAATTTGAAAAGTTAGAAAAAAGGATTGATTTCCTTTCCACTTGTGAAGGTGAATCTCCGGATTATCACTATTCCAAATTCCAAGTAGAAAGTAAATCTGGCATACCCGTACAAAAATGTTGATGCCCGAGATCTTCCCTCCTCCGCCGAGACCCAGGTCAGCCCCCGGGGTGCGGAGGGAGAGGACGGAAGATTCCCCCCTTTTTTTTCGGGTCCATCAGAGAGTTTGTAGATGAGGTCACCCATGTCATGAAAGCTTCCCCATACCACTTTCAAAAAAAAAAAAAAACAGAGAGTAAAGAGAAACCACGGTGGAGTCACATGAGATATGGGTTTGCTCCCCATACCTGGTGCTTCAGAAGCCAAAATCCTAGGTAACCCTCTCCTAAGCCAGTCCCAAAAAAAAAAAAAAAAAAAAAAAAAGAGTTTAGTTAGTAGTCCTGAAAAGAATAAAAATTTTGTGACTAGTTTGGGTTCGTAGCCTTTTTAACCCGAGTCGGTAAGCCCGTAGGGGTATTTACATACCTAGTGCCCTAAAGCCATCTGGTTTGGGAGTCACTGGCCTAATGCTCATTACATGGGTTAATTAGAAAGCTTAAGGGACCCAGGCATTGCACAGTCACAAGTCAAAAAAAAAAAAAAAAAAAAACAAAACAAAAAGGAGAAAAAAAAGAAGAAAAAAGCAAAGGGCCAACAAGCCAAAGTAGAAGAAAAGCATTCATAAAACCCAAGCCCGCTGAAATGACATGGGTCCTTGTCTAATGAACCGAGCGGAGAGTGGCTGATAACCATAGCACTAAAGAAGCACGGTGACTCACTATCTCCCACACACAAAACCACTACTCACATATGAATTCCAGAGGCAGCCTAGTGCTCTCCAAAGTTCAACCAAAAGGACTAAAACGGCTGGAAAAGGACTGTGAGGGATCGATCACTACTGAACTTAGCCATGGATCAAAGAGCTAGACCACCTTCATTCTCTCACTCTCAGCCAGAAACTACACCAGCTTTATGCTGGGGCATTTTTATATATATATATATATATATACGTATTATGTGTATACACGCATACGAGTACCTATTTATTCTGCACGGCTTCCCAGTTCAGGTCCCATCACATACACTTTTGTCACAAACACTCACCAGTTCACACGCTATCACCTCATGCATGCTTTTGTTACTAATGCCTTTTGGTTGAATGCAGGACATGTTACACATTATTTTGTTTTAGGGTTCGATCACGTATGTCATCCCATACACTGGGGCATTGTTTTATACGCACAAATGTAAACATGCCAAACGCTCCTCCCCGATTAACCCTTGATCCAAAACCGTAAGCGGATACCCTAATTTGTGCATGACTCCTCTCGAAACAAGATATACCATTAGTCGGAAAATGATCACCGCTTTGTTTTGGATTAATCGATTACAATATGCCTCTAGCCTTTATATCGAGTGCGCATTGTTTCATGCTACTTATGTTAACTGGATTCGAAATGCTTACGATAACATGAGGGAAGACCCAACGAACCTAGTGAAGGCACATGAAGATCTGGTGATATGTGCCATTGAGGTGAAGTCGGTCAACGGGAACTTCCGAGCCCTGAACATACACTTTCAAAATCCCATTTTGACACTTTGTACACCCCTCGAGTAAGATGATCCTCCTTGAAGGAATTTAATTTTGGATAGACAGTGAAGGCACGGGGTGACATGCTCTAAGCACTCTCGCACATCACTTGATCAGGCTCGATCCTGAAAGAGACCAAATTGACTCAGTGGCCTAGAACAATCTCATCCCGGTTCCCTCGAGCTAGTTTGACTTCACCCTCATAGGCCGCCACCCCCATGAACCTAAAGGCTCAAACGGAGGCATGAGTATGTGTCTCCTTTTCTTTGGAGAACAACTCTGTGCGCGCTATCCTCCAATGAGGGGCATAGTGTAGACACCTCATTTTGGCACCCTATGAGGGGTAATCTAGTCCGCCCTATTTAATGATATCATTTATGGGTCTCTGATCGCCCTGCGAATTTTATCATTACAATCTGCTCGTCAAGAGCTTTCCATCCATGTGTGGAACTCCAAGATCGGATGGGCGGATTGAAAAATCACGGTAGCGGGCCCCACACTCCAAAAGCGCCTACATGAAAAATCACCTACCATTTCTAGACCTCTGATCACCCCGAAGGTCAGTTCATCGTGGCCTACTCGCCGAGAGATTTCCGATGATGTGTAGAATGTCGAAATCCGACGGACGGATTGAAATCTACGAAACCTGGGCCCCAGTAATAATAACCCGACCAATTTCCTCCGGACCCTACCTTCCGGGCCCTAATCAATTTCTTTTAAACTCAACCCGGACCCACTAGGCCTAGTCCATCAAGTTCCAACCCACCTGGCCCATGACCCTAAACTCTAGCCCAAACCAACCTGAACCCGGCCTGCCTGGCCTATCATCTGCATGGGAGAGGAGAGTCCACGAGATCTGGACTCTCCCCTCCCCCAGCGATTTCCTTCTCCCTCTCATACTCTCTATCTTTAACTCTCTCGTCCCTATCTCTCTTCACCCTTATCTCAATCCTAGACGAAGTGATCATCCGGGATCTCACGCATTCCCCATCTCTTTCAGATCTCACTCATCTCTATCCATCATTCCCCCAGGACTCTCATCCCAGACACAAATCTCCCTCGGGGCCCATCAGCCGCATGGGAGTGGAGAGTCCACAAGATCTGGACTCTCCCCTCCCCCAACGACTTCCTCCTCCCTCTCTATCTCAAATTCTCACGATCCTAATCCCAACAATTTCAGGACTCTCTCCCGATCTATCTCTATCCATCATCCCATCTTCAGGATCGGGATTCATCACCTCACCTCTCTCACGATCTCTCAGGCTATCTCTATCATCTCTCCCATCTCTCCATTCATCTTCTTCCAGACATCACCCGCAGCAACCCGTGCGCTCATCTCTCCGTCACCGTCACCCCTCATCCCTCTTGATCTCTCTCTTGGCTTCATCTTCCTCCACCAGACGCTCACCACCATGCATCTTCCTCCACCGGTTGTAGCAACACCTCCAGACGCACACCAGCATGCTTGACGCTCGCAGAAGCAACCCCGGCTCACGTACAGCACCTTCTTCCTCCTCCGGACGCCGCCTCCTCCTTCCTCGTCAAGTAGACCCTTCCTCCTCCCCATTGCCACCTATGCCCACACGCACCAAGACCCTCTTCCCTCTTCTTTTCGTCTTCTTCTTCCCGCTCTTTCTTTCCCTTTCTCTCTCTGTCTCCCTACACCCACACGCACCAAGACCCTCTTCCCTCATCTTTTATTCTTCTTCCTCTTTCCCCCTCTTTTTTCCCTCTCACACCACACCTGTGTTTAATACCTGGACGCCCACACCCTCTTCTTCCCGCCTTTCTTATTTTTTCTTTTTTCTTTTTCTTTCTATCTTTTCTTCCTCTTCCCTCACTTGCATATCCTTCGCACATCCCTTTCTTTTTCTTTCTTCTCTTCCTCTTCTTCTCACCTGCACTACACCCCACACATGCACATCAACCTCCACGTCTGTTGCACATCACATCTTCCTCCTCCCCCTCTTTCTTCTTCCCATATCACTGCACCTACACCCACTTGCACACCCTGCACACATCTTCCTCTCCTCTCTCTCTCTTCCCTTTCTCTCTCTCTGTCCTCTCTCTTCACGCCCCACCACCTGCATGAAAGTTCCGGATCCGAACCCTAGAGGGGGGGTGAATAGGGTGAGCTACAACTTAATGACCAATTATGACAATTTTAAACTTCTTTTAAAACAATTAGCCACTTGTGATGATTAACAAATAATATGCTGAAGCTAAACAACAACAATCATCACAAAAGCATTCACCATCACACAATCATTTATAGTGGTTCGGCCTCAATGCCTACATCCACTACCGGCTTGTGATCTCACACCCCACCAGATTTCCACTATTTATGCTTTTCAAATGGCTAAGCAATAACCACTACAATATGCTTTCCAAGGATAAGCAATAAACTTACAATGTTGTTTTTCAAGGCTTAACAACAACCTATATAAGATGCTTTTCTAGGCTAAGCAATAACCTTCACACAATGCTTTTCTTAGGCTAAGCAATAACCTTTACAAACAAATGATTTCTCTCAATACAGTGTTTTCACAAAGCACTCTAAGAGATTACAATTAAAGCTCAATTTAATTGCCTCTAGATTAGGCGAATATGAAAGTGTGAAACAAACTCACACAAACACTATGAATGCAAAGATGTATGCTTATGAAGTGAGTGTGTGGAAACTTCAATCAATATTAAAATAAAGCTTAATCAATTTATGCTTGAAGTAATTTAAAGTTTAATACACATAAAAAGATTTGATTGAAGTAATATGCAAATCACATGTACCAAATACAAACTTGTTGAAGATATGAAATCAAAAGCTCACAAGTTGTATGAAATTAATTATGTCAAAACATATGATGCATATTCAATTTTGTTTTCAAAAACAAACTAATTTGACTAAAGTTCAAATGAATGAAAACAACAAAGATGATTCAAACAAGTTAATGAAACATGTTTATAAAACAAATTAAAGGTTTTGACAAAACATGTTTTATAAAGTATTAAAACAAACTTGTTTAGAAATCAAGGTGAAGAATCCAATGATTTAAATCAAAGATTAAAGAGAGGAATAGATTCAACACATCATAGTTAATATGCTAAAAATTATTTACCAATAATTTAAACAAAGCATAAAACATATGATTAGGAAAAGTCAAAGCTTACTTGGTGATTTAACTTCATTAATCCAAGCTTTAGCTTTACTAATGACCCTTTAGCCTTCTTAGTTCATTCCCCTTTGATTGGCCTTAGAACACCTCAAAAATGGCTTCAAGAATCATCAATTTTGGCCTTGGAATGAACTTCCTTTTATAGAAAAAGTGTCCCAACGGCTATCTGTCGGTTAGGGTTCGGTTAACCGACACTCCAACGGTAAAAAAACGGCTAGATTTGACCATTCTGGAATTTGAAACGAAGTAGGTTCGGTTAACCGACATCTTGAGTTCGGTTGACCGACATCACTATAGCAAAAACACTGTAGCAAAGTACTGTAGCACAAAAAAAGTTTTGGCTTCTAAAATTGTTGAGCAGAAAGCTACTCCAAAGTATTTTGCTAGTGGAAGTTCTGGGCCATAGAAATCAAGTCTGAAAACATGTTTTTAATCAATTTAAGTGTTTTAAAAACATGAAACATAAAAAGTTTGTTAACTGAGGTGAACTTGTCGGTTAGCCGAACTGGACTTCGGTTAACCGAAAGTGTGACCAACACCTGACCGACAGAGAAAATCTGAAAATTTAGCTCTCTGGAAATTGAACCGACAGAGGAGCTCGGTTCACGATCGGTTAGCCGAAACCTGACCGACAGTTTTAACAAAATCCCAACTTTTGTATATTTCAAAGTATTTTCAAGAGGGGATTTTTGTGCCATTAAACCAAGCATGGAAACATGATTTTAAATCAATCTAAGAGCTTTTAAAATCATGAATCATAAAAAGCCAAATATGATTTGAAACTTTAAAATCAAAGGCTAGCTTGATTTATCAAAATTCTTTTTCAAATTTAAATGCATCCGTGTTTAAAACCAAAACATGCGTAAATCATAAGGTTTACAAGATTTAAAACAATGCATGTGTGTGAATTCAAATGATGAATAAAATGAATAGTGCATCCATCAAATTGCAAGATACAAAATCCTTAACACTGAACACACCCACACTACCTGTCCGGCATCACCACCCACCTGCACACCTTCTTCTCCCTTTCCTTTCTTCTTTCTTCTTCTTCTCCTCTTCCCCCCTGTCTCCCTCCATAGCACCTGCACCCAGACCCACCTGCGCACGCCCATCTTCCTCTCCCGATCTTTCCCTTCCTTTTCTTTTTCTTTCTTTCTCTCATCTTCCCTCTTCTGCACCCACTGTGCACCCAAACCCACCAGCCACTTCATCTCCCTGACACCTACGCACTCACACGCACCACCCTCCTTCTCCCTTCTCTCTCCCTCTCTGTCCGATCTCTCCTCTCTCTCTCCTCCCTCCGCTCACACCCATCTTCCCTGTCCCTTCTCATCTTCTCTGTTCTCTTAGTCCCTCTCTCCCTCACTTCTCTCTCTCTCCTACACCCCTCTCTTTCTCGCCCCTGCACATCCATCTCCTCTGCCCGAGCCGCAGCCCAGCTACACCACACCTACGCACCCACCTGCACCTCTTCACTGCGTACCCTCTGCTGCCACCACCCGCACCTTCTCCATCTCCGACCTCCCCGTTAGCCCTGCCAACCGTCGGAGCTACCAATCCAGCCCATGCATACGAAGCCCTCCCTTTCATCTTTTATTTATTTAGTTTGATTTTCCAACATTTGTTTTGTGCGTTATTTCCTATTACTATGTCTTCTTTATTTCCACTTCTTTATACAACATGTCCATGCATCCAACCTGCCCATGCATTTAAACTAGTACTTTTATTTGTTTATTCATTTTGAATTATCCCTAATTTATGTCTCAATATGCTCATGCATTTAACATGCCCATGCATCATATAACTTAGTTGCATTTTTATTTCATTTTTTTTAGATAAAATTTAGAACTACATAATTCATATGAAAAAGCTAGGTTAATTCCCAAAAAGAGCAAAAAAAAAAAAAAAACAAAACAAAACAAACAAAAAATAGTACCCTAGATATTAGTTAGGTTAATTAAAACATTTAGATTAGGTCTAATAATTAATTCTCCTTCTCCTTATCCCCTTTCATTAGGATTAGGGAATTTAATTAGGAAGTTTTAAATCACTTAGTTTAATTAATGAATTAGAAATTTGTCCCCTTCTCCTCTCCTCCCCTTTCATTAGGATTAAGAAAATCAATTTAGGAAATTTTAGATAAATAAAACCAAAAACAAAAAAAAATATAATAAAAACCTAAAAGACCAAAAACAAAGTAAAAGATATTAAAAACCCAAAAATATTAATAAAATGAAATTAGGAATTAGACAGTAGCGTAAATTGATTAGGTCAGATCCCGGACCTAGATCTAGGTCTCCCCTTAGCCAGTTCAGACTACCCTAGTTTCATTAACCCCAACTGATTAGGCCCCACTCTCTCTCCAGGCCCCGCTAAGGGACCGGAAGAGCAGATGAGGGAGGTCAGGACTCTAGGATAGGGTAGAGATCCATTTAGGTAAATGGATTAGTTAGATTAAATCCAAGTAGGAAATCCCCTAGTTAGGCCCTTCTAGCCACAATTATTAAAAATCCAAAAAAACTATAAAACCAACAAATTAACCCAAAAATATTTTCTTCTCTTTCCTTCCACGTCCGATGCCAAATATTCATTTGAACTCAAAATTAAAAGGAAATAGAGGTTGATTCCGAGAATTCGAATTAATGATAATGACGAGACTAGACGAGTGATTTCATACACCTCAATATCAGTTTATTTGCTTTCGGCCCATCATCGGCCACCCCCAAATATCAGTTTGTTTACTTTCGACCCATCATCGGCCACCCTCAATCAATCCCGGCCCATCATCGGCCATTTTTATTTATTTCCGGCCCATCATCGGCCATGCACTCCTATCACTTGCGTATCGCATGTAAACCCACAGAAATCACAACTCGAAGTCCCGTTTGCATCGTTCTTTCGATTTGAAGAATCAGCTTTTAAACCTTAGGTTGTCAAAGGACATTGAAGGGGGTACCCGAGAGCGGGCCTGATCCTCTTCTGAATATTTGGCACCTTCCCCCTACTCATATTTTATCGCATTTTACCCCCTTAGAGTATATGGATTTGATTTTGACTAAGCTACACCCCCTGGATGTTGATTTCCCCTGCCTAGTTCACTATGACCCTATTTTGAGACCCGTGATTCGACCCAAATTGAAAGACTCAAATTAAGTGACAAGACAACTGTCGTGTGTCGCCGGTGGCACATTAGACGAGAGATGAACCCATTCCATTTTCTCCCGCTCTCTTTTGACTTTCGTCGAAGGACGGTGTTACGGCCGTATCCGTAACTGGCGATCGTAATCTGTCAATTTTGAGGGTAGCCGGAATCCTCATTTTTTATGTAACTTTTTAATATCTCATATAGTTGAATGGCGATTTCCCTCCCCTGGGGTATCAAAATTCACATCCGACAAGAGCCTCTGGTCCACATTCGAGAAAGTGATGCTAAGAGATTTTCGTGGAAAAGCATCATTACAAAATTTAGAATACCCCGAGCGTTGGTAACCGACAATGGGAAACAATTTGAAGGGCGTTCAAGAACCTGTGCGAACAGTATAGCATCAGGCATTACTTTTCAACCCCTGTCTTCCTACAAAATAATGGCCAAGCAGAAAGCTCCAATAAGACCTTACTTGATGGCATAAATAAAAGGTTGGATGAAGCAAAAGGAGGATGGGTAAACGAGCATCCTAGTGTCCTATGGGCCTACAGGACCACCCTGTGGAGGTTAACTGGAGAAACTCCTTTCTCTCTTGCATACGAAATGAAAGCTGTAATCCCCTTAGAGATTGGGCTGCCAATCATGAGGACGGAGGCTTACAATCATGAGCAAAATAAAGAAAGGATCGTCGAACAACTTGACATGATCGAAGAACGGAGGGAGCGGGCATTGATCAAGTTGGTTGCCTACCAGCAACAACTAGCTTGGAGCTACCAGAAAAAGGTACGAGAGTGAGCATTCAAGGTCGTATACCCGGTCTTGCGAAAAGTACTCCTGAACACCAAGGACCCCAGTCACGGCAAGTTAGGACCGACCTGGGAAGGACCATACAGAGTTACCTCAACTGGGGGAACATGAGCTTATCACCTGGAGATGCTCGAAGGAAAAGCATTGACAAGGCTGTGGAATATAACGAATTTAAAGAAATTCTATTACTGATCTTTATAACAAAGAACTCGTCAACCTTGTATCTTATATGAAAATCATCTTGTTTATATTCTTGTGCCAAGAATGGGATTCCATTAAACTTGTGTTTGGTCAGAGTATCGCAATGGGGACAAGGATTAAAAAAAACTAAATGGGAAGAGCCCAAACTAGGTACACTGCACTAATCTCCTTTTTACTAACAGCTTTAGGAATGACGATGCAAGCGTTAGGCAAAAAAATAGAGTTCGAAAGGAACCAATAGTGGTGGTGGAAACAAAAAATAGTCGAAGGGAATTAACATTTCATTCCATCAAAAAGTAAGTCAAAAACAGAACACAGTTCAGGCAAACTAGCATTCCAGGTACAAAACAAAACAAAAAAAAACTAACATGCCCACAACTCGGGCAAACTGACCAACAACACAGCAATACAGCAGCCAAAGGGAGGGGTTTTTCAAATCAACTGACAATCACATAAAAACTTTAGGAATTGGAGGGATAGGCTCGACAGCCGGCGAATGACCTTCACCCCCATCCACGCCAAAAGACGGAACAACTTCGTTAGCCTGAGGATGAGCTTGGGTTTTAGCAGGCGACGGCAGAGGAGGAACCTACTCAGACAGATTTGCATATATGGCCCAAAGAGGGGAATCTTTTGGGACTCCGACGTCTCCAAGGGCCACATCATAACCCCACTTAAACACGAGAACCTTGATTTGCTCGACCTGCTGCAGGTAAAGCGCTTCAGTTTGCTTGAATTAGGCATCCTTTGACTTCTCTACAGCCTCTTTTATCTCCTCATCTACCTTAATCTACCTGGAGCGGAGAGCTTCAAGCTCTATCTCGGTCGCAGCAAGGTGACTCTTAGGGACAACCGCCTGGGCTTCTATAATCTTTGCAGCCTTAAAGGAGGCGGTGGCATTGGACTCAGTTAGGCGCCGAGCTGGTTTAGACCCTGCCAGCTCCCTTTCTAAATCCTCCACGAGCTTCTGAAATTTCTCCAGGCGATCGGAGGCGATAAACCATTTCTAGAGACCCTGAAAACAAGAAAGACGGGGAGAAAACACTGTTAGGGGGACTTCGAATAGAAAAGGCTAAATGATCAAAAGCCGACCTACCAAAAGGCAATGTTGGACTCCTGTGGACACTAGCTTGTCGCTAGGCAGGGCACTGTGCAAATTCATATAAGAAGGAAGAAGGGCAGATTTGCCCATGATTATCGCCAGGGATGAAGACCCAGAAATCCCCTCACCCAAGGATGGATTTTTATCCCGAAAGGACCCTAGCGAACCCTTCCAACCTACGGAAGAGCTTCATTGAGGGGGCAGTGGATGTAACGCCTCGCCCTATACCCATGCATGATATTGTCCGCTTTGGCCCACGAGCTTCACGGTTCTCAATCCATCAAAAGGCCTCATGCAAGGTAAGGGTGTAAGCTCTATATATAATTCCATTCACTTTCCTCTCTCTAGTCGATGTGGGACTCCGGGGAGTCACATTCCACCCCCTTAGGGCTGCACGTCCTTGTGCAGTAGTCTGCCAGTCTCTGTAGCCTGCCAGCCCTCTTAGCCCGCCCACATGGAGACTCGCCCACTTGCACCAGACCACGGCAGGGGACTCACACTCGAACTAGTCGAGAGTCAGCTCTGATACCATTTGTAACGCCCCACAGCATACCCATGCATGATATTGTCCGCTTTGGCCTACGGGCCTTACGGTTTTGCTTCTGATGGCCCTCAACCCATCAAAAGGCCTTAATGCAAGTTAATGGTGTAAGCTCTACATATAATCTCATTCACCTTCCTCTCTATAGTCGATGTGGGACTCTGGGGTGTCACAGTGGAGGCAGGCAGTCTTCTGACCACGTGGAAGGAGAGTCAGTGACTTCGGCAGGGTTGGCAAGATGTTTGCTCATTTTGGCTCACACTGATCGTGATGGGGTTCAGGGGCTAGTCTTTTGCCAAAAGTTGATGAAGGTCCGGAAGAAGGAGGCTTCCCTGTTTTGGAAGTTGGAAGGTCACCAAGGCTGTCAAAAAGATTTTTTGGTTTACGCCGAGACATTACAAAAGAGGGCTTTTCGGTGTCGGAAGAGGAGGAACTGTCCGAGATATTTAAGACTGGAGTTCGCTGGTGGTTTGCAGAAGGTGAAGAATCACTAGAAGGAACAATACGCTACGATTACCTCTTAGCTCCAGAAGACTTTGTCCGAGCAGATGAAGATTCTTCAGCAGGCTGAACGGGGGCAAAGGAGTGCTGAGAAGCAGAGGATTGAGCGCTGGAAGTATTGTGGGCCCTAGAAGATCTGGAAGGCTTCACAGCAGGAACCTTCCTCCACCTAAAAAGAGGATCAGACTCCAGGGGTTCATGCCAAGCAGGAACTGCTAAGAAACTGTCATATGAACGGGTGTATCTGAGCAACAAATGGGTATCTAAAAAAAATTAAAGAGGAAGAGGGGTAACAGTTAAAAAAAAAACAGAGAGAAGAAAAAGAAGTGCTTGAAAGAAAGGAGGGCCGACCTGGGGAGCCTGGGGTTTGGGGAACCATTCGACTAACCCTACCCAGATGGTTGGTGTTTCCCAGTTTCTACTCACAATGACAAAATCCCCCTTACTAGGTTTGTTTGAATCTGGGAGATAATGGACAAGGAGCTTGTTGGACTCCCTGGATTTCAGATAATAAACTGATTTGTTGTTGTTTAGGGGGGCTCAAAGACACCGAGGCTTGTTACAAGCAATCTATTCAACGCGGCAACCCACGTAACGATATGGAACAAGTTTGGGAAGCACTGAAAGGGGAAGAGATTCGTTAAGGAAAAGACAAGAACTAGGAGAGGATCTAAAGGAAACCTAACGCCACCCTCTACAATAGCGATGGTAGGAAAGGGGATCCCATCTTGGCATCCCGTTTTGCAGGATTCATCAGGCCGTGGGGCACGGACCTGAACGTCCGGAGGAATGCTATACTTATTCTTCAAGTCGGAGACTCCTTCCGGGGTATTGAGCAAGTCTTTGAGATTTCGCATCTAAGAAGAGACGTATGAAGGAAAGGAGAAAACTTACCACACAATAATGGAGGACGAGAGATTGGAGGTGGAATCGGAGCCTTAGAAGGAGTATTTTGAGGTAGAGAGGCAATGGGATAAAGATGGAAGCTGAAGGAAAGAGAATGGCTATTTTATAGAAGAGACGGATGAATACCGAAGATGTTTGGATGAACCCGGAGTGGACGCGTGTCCAAAAATATCTTAAGCCGCCAGCGCCCCCCCCCCCCCCCCCCCCCCAAATTCCCTCAGAACGGCGAGGGAAGGGATGGCTTGCGGGGCAATTGTGGGGGGCAATTTTGAATTTACCTTGGGTTGGGTTGGGTCGGAACCAACCCAACCTGCCATGATCAACCTAACCTAGCAGGAAAGATGAATCGAAGGAGCGCTAGGATAGCTGGCAGGAAGACCTGGATTGGGGGGGAAAATGCCCCACGACCAAACGGCCCAGCCGTTACCAGTTACCACAACAAAGAAGGTGTGGGAACATGTGCCAGGAGGGGGGTGGAAATCCAGGGAGAGATAAAATCAAAGGAAGAAAGGATCTAGGAGAAGTGTCAGGCTCCATCCCGAGTTATTCAAGATTAACTCTAATTAATTAGAAGTTAAGACTAGTTAACTGTGCTTAATTAAACTAATGATGGTTTATGGCCAAGTGAAATGGAATTAACCTAAAACAAATGAATTAGGCTTAATGAAGTGTTAATGAAAGAGATTGAAGGAGTTAAATGAGTTTTAGACTCAAACAAAGGAATTGAGGACTTTTTTGTAAATATGAATTTTTGAGTATTTTGTCGAATACGGAAACTCTTGATACCAACATGTGTATCTCGAAGAATACGTTAACTTTCATAAAAGACTTGAAGTCGTTTGACGAGAATCGGATAAAATGACCCTTCATTTGACTCGAATCGTAAATTAGAAGTTGGGGACTTATACGCAAAACGACAGCTTATAAAAGCTCAAATGCCTTTAATGAGTTCATTCAACTCATTTCCTAACCCTAGACACCCTTTCTTCTTCCTTTTTCTTCTTCTTCCATTTTTGTCTCCAACAAGCATTTGAAGTGAAGTTTGGAGTGATTCAAGTGAAGAGACCCATCTTCTTCATCTTCTTCATATTCTTCTTGGAATTTCCTTGAAGAAAAGGCTTCAAGTTGAGAAGTTCCACTCAAATCCAAGCTAAGCAAGGGGCTTTTATGGATTTGATCTTCATTAGAGGCAAGTATATACTCCTTCTATGTTTAGTGATGTTATTTGAGTGATTTGAGTTCAAGAAACTCAACTTCCAGAATTTCTTTTCAGAAACCTGAAACTCTGGAATTCGTTCTGGAGTAATTCGGCTAGCCACAGGGCTAACTGCAAGGCTAACCGCCAGAAATCCACAAATTGGTCAGTCTCTGGAAAGCTGACGTTGAATTTCGGTTAGCCGAAATTAAAATTTCGGCGACCGAAAGGTAACAGCAAGCTGACCGAACTTGAGTCGGAAATTCACTTCAGAAGACCAGCTTCTGGAAAGCTAACCGCTAGTAGCCGAGTAAGTTCAGCTAGCCGAAATCGAAATTTTGATTAGCTGAGGGTTGACCGCCAAGGTGACCGAGAGTACATTAGAAATACAGGGTTCTGGAAAGCTGATTGCAACTGGCCGAACATGGTTCGGCTAGCCTCCAGCTAGATTTCGGCTAACCGCCAAGTAACCGTCAAGGTAACCACTAGAGAGGAAAATTTTAGATTAATTTTTTATTCTTCCCAATTGTGAGCCTCATCATTAAAGCTAGTGTTAGTGATATTTAAACCTTCCTAAGAGCTAACTATAGTAATTATAATGTACACAATTGATTAAAGTAATGTCATATGTAGTAACACGTGCATTGAAAACTAATGTTTCACTCAATGGTTTGGGTTTAGATGATTTTTTTTGAATTGGAATAGGTTTGACTGGAATGATTGAGTAGTTTGGACTATGAGTCTGGTACTACATAGTGGTTTCCTATACTCATTATTGAGCCACATTGAATGAATAATCTACAGTTACTAAAGGTAACAATGAAAAATGTGCATAATGAACTGTACTAAATGACACATCTAATTAATGAACAATCTTACTGCAGTAGATGGAATTGGGGTGCTTTGGAGCTCCGTGGTGATACCAACGATCTCTGATCCAGACACTAGCAGATCCCACACTAATTGGACTGAAAGGTCATAGACTGAAAAGTCATTGATAAGCCACCATAAGCCACACATTGGACTAAAAGAGTCCCACTGATAAGATATCTAATAAAGGTTTAGTGTAATCAATAAATTGAATTTAAACACTGAAACTGACTGCTTCTTTTGGGAAGGAATTGAAATGAAACCAATGCAATTGTAGTTGCCAATATAGTTATTGTTATCACTTGTGTTTACTATTGCACAAGACATTGTTATAGAATTGTTAGATCAATGAGTTGATAGAAATAACATGTGTTATTATAGAACTATATATGCATTGTTGAACCATCATGTTCACAGTGTTATTGATGATATTACAGGCCCAATTGTCCATGCCGGTCCCACAGAGACCGAGCCGCCAGCGGAGGATGCCCATTCGCGACCCCCAGGAGGCTTAATCAAATGGACGTGACCCAAGTGCAAAAGATTAGAATGTTTTGGGAATATTTTGATAAATAACTTGTATATTCATTTTTGAGTAGTTTGGGTCACTTGCATTGTATTATGAATATGCAGTTGTTGACCTAGTTGTACATGGGTTATGTATATTGACGTTACATTGTGTAAAGGACTTATTCAGGTTTTTAATTATTGTTAATGTATACATGTATATATTTCCACAATTATACATTGGCAGGTACGTATGTAAGATCCCTTGTGGACTTCGTCTTAACTTCGGTTAATTCAGGGTTTACAAGAGTAAGTATGATTGGATTCGTGACCCGGGGTTAATCCCAATTACTCTGATCTCAGGCTTTGGTCGTGACAAGAAGCTACGCTGAAAACATCTAACCCAATCACCAGAGAAAACTCCCCAAGTTCCATTGCTAACTTGACCATTGGAGGGACCTCGATTGGACCACCCGATCGAGCCATCACTGTGTTTGTCCTTGAAATAGGGAACCAATTCAGAGATCTTGTGCGAGACGGGAAAAGGAAGATAGACATCGCATCGATGGGTCGAGCCGACCTATCCATCTTTGGCCCACACAAAAACTGATCTTACAGTGTCTAATGGTCGAAACCGGAGAGGCCCCATAAAAAGAGAAAAGGCGATGGATTACATTCTTTAGCCTAGACAACAATTACAAAAATGAGAAAAAATAGTGTCTTGAAAAGGATTGCCGATGAACCTTAATTTGAAGCTATTTCATAAACAACGTGTGATCAACGAATATGATTTTTGTACAGAAGATTTAGAATTAATCAAAACAACTCAGAACAATGTGGTCTCCATAAAAAGGTCTAAGTTTAGTTCCAATGTCGGAACACTAATTTGGCACTTGAGGTCACTTACAATGACACTCAAACAAATCTTAGAGTTTGATTACTATGACTTCAAAATAGTAGTATTCAACTATAATTGGGTTGCACAAAGGACACCTTTAACCATAGCGTTGATTTAGAAAAAAAGCAGCGTCTGCCTCTAAAACCCACTTGAAAATTATGGGTTTGTATCAAGAACCCAATTGTCTACTCCTCGTATAAAAATCATGGGTCTTCCGGTAACTCGGTGCATGTTGACTAAAATGTTCCAACCATCTTGGAGGGCCCACTTCAGCTTCATTTGATGAGCACAACCGCCTGTTCATTTGACAATGGCAATTATCTGTTGTTAATTTTGCATCATCTCATATATGATTAGATAGCCAAATAAAAATTTAGCCCATATAATATTCAACAAGGCATCAGTTTTTTTATTTTACCCGACCATCCATTAATATGCATAATATAAACATAGATACATGATGAGAACCTAAATGCATCATTTAGGCCCCTCAGTGAGGATTTTATTACTCCGACAGATGATATTAATTGTCATTAATTGTGGTAATTTTGTATTTACAGGTGCCTTAGGTGAAAAGAGTGAATTCAGAGCTAAATGGAGAAAATAGAGCTAATGCAAAAAGAACCGGACATATTGCCTCCGTGGCGGGCGTCCGGACACTAGACCCCAGAAGTACCGCCCAGGCTACTGCCCGCTGCTGCTGGTGTCTGGACGACAGACACCGAGAGTCCGGACGCGCAAGTGACGTCCAGGTTACTACCTGCTGGTGTCCGGACGCCAGACACCGGGCGTCCGGACTCCAAGCACAAGTGGACTCCATCTCCCTCTGCGATTTAAAGAGAAAAAGGAATCAAAAGCCATAAAAAGTGAGCCAAACTCGTTTCTAGGTCATTGAAGACTTTGGAGAAGAACTGAAGGATGGTTTTGGAGGATTTGGAAAAGCGCCAATGGGGATTTCGTCAGGGTTGTAATGAAGCCCTAATCTTGTACTTTGGTGATGTATAGGTTCTAGGGTTTTACTTTGAATGCTTTGGTTATATGACATGAATATTATCCATTTATTGGATTTTCTTTATTATGCAATATCTATTTTTGGTATTTTACTCTTATAGATTTGAATACTGGTCATATAATAATGGTTGAATGAATGTGTTGTTAGATCCAAGATAATCTATGCCATAGAGATAGGTTATGCCCAGAGATCTAAACCCACATAACTTATTTGTTGACTCTTTGAAGGTTTGTAACCAAAACGAGTCTTTAAAGCGTTGATAGTGAAACCATATGTCTAGACTCACCATTCTACGAGGATGGAGTGGATTTGAACCCTAAGATATTTTCTTCGATTGAATCAAACATTGTTTTTGATTTGCTAATTTACGAATCAAACACATCAAATCAATACTTTGTTTTCTAACATGATTAATTTAGGAATTTGGGAACCAACTCAACTAAGCCTTTTTGTTCCAGTGGATACGACACTCGGTCAACATCTCTACTCTCACGAGTGGAGATAGTAGCTAGGTATAAATTATATTTACAAACCCTGTTTTGGGACGATCAAATTTTGGCGCCGCTGCCAAGGACAATTAGCATGGTTGTTTGTTTCTTTTGAAAATTCTAACATTAGTTTCATTTTTTCAAAATTATATTTTTTTATTCATTCTTACTCACATCTTTTGCTATCCTTATTGCATGTTATTGATTCTAACATAAAAAAAAATTTCTTAGAGTTTGTGCAGGGATCCAAGAGAGTTCACAAATGACAAAGTTTTACTCAAGGAAATCTATTTTCTCTACCCAAAGCACCGAAAACTCCAGACTTTTTGAAAAAAAAAATTTCTCTCATAACTTGCAGTAAGAGTTATGTGTGTGCATGCTTGGTCGTCGTTCGTGCCATCCTGATCTAGTATCTCTAGACACAGAATTAAAGCGAGTCCTTAAGGAAATTTGATCGTCAAAGCACTCCTCTGATTTTCCACACACAACTCCACCAATGGGGAAGGAAGAAGGCGGGGTGAACAATCCACCCCCTCCACCACCTCTTCGACCCTTGAAGGAGCACTATACTCCATCGGAATACGCATCAACATCGTGTATTCAATTGCCTATAGTGCATGTGTCGCGACCCCGGACTAATTGTGAATGACATAAATAAGAAAAGGTATGTTTGATGCCCAAACGTACACGGGTTAATTCAGAATACACATTACCCGTGCACGTGATTTCCCACAGGTGTCCGCGGTGAGGATTTCACAACAACATAAATATTTTGTATAATTACGGAAACGTGTAGCAAATCAAGCATGTAATTCATTTTCAAAATAACAAGATTGATTACATTTAAGATAACGAGTATCAGAATGAGCAATGTTCTAAAGCGTAACCCAAAGGTCCTGTTAAAGTTTGAACATATAACATTTAATTACAATTCTCAAAAATAGAGGCCAACAAAGGCCAATATAGACAAAACAATATCCACCAAAATAACTATCCAACCACCCCCAAAATGTTTCGCATCTCGACAACCGAACGTTTACATAACATCGTTGGCACGCCACTCAACTAGCGGTTGTGTCACAACCCCAAACCCGGGGTCCGTGAAGTAATAATTATGTTTCTCCCAAGATCCGCGTGTGTGAGGATTACAAATTCCAACACACTCTGAATATTTAGCGGAAGCTTTCAAGGTGTTGCGACTCGGAGTCCGTGGCCATTGGATTCCGTACCGCATTCAACCCAAGTATCTAGTCATCTTATCAATGATCCATCTCAGAATGGAATAAACCATCACAATAAAAGTACAGAGCTGACAGTAACAGGGTATTACATTCCCATATATGTTCAAGTTACAAATAACAAATGTGTATTAATTACAAATCCCAAGAAAATGGCTAATATAAGCAATACAAGAAAACAAGCTAATGATCACTACCCATATATGACGTAATACCGATGTCAAGCTCAATGTCTACATGACATAGCCGACAAACAACCTGAAAGCTCGTGGCTCCACAGCCAACACGTGCACTCATTGTGAGAACCCGACCCCTAATTTCCTGATTTAGTATGGTTTTAATCGTGATTTAGTTTTCTCAGTGGTTTTAGTGGTTGTTTGTTTAACTTTCTTAGTTTAACTACCCTCTCATTTGGTTTTGAAAAGTTTTGAGAACCTTCCTAACTTGTGGGACCCTTTGTGGGTTCTTATTGCGATTTTGTGTGAACTTGGGATTTATTTTGATTTCCTAAAAAAATTGGACTTTCATCCCATTTAGCTTATATTGTTAATCCCTACAACTTTCATGTTGGACCCGTCCTCGTTTGAAACTCCTAAACCCGACTTTTCTCAATTTGAGGGCAAAACAGTCTTTTCACCCAAAATCTGGACACGATTTTTAATATCACCAAAACCCGTAAAATATATACTTTTTGGAAACTAGAAATTTCGTTGATCAACTTTGTCTTCTTTGTCGAATCCATTTGAGGTCCCGAAATGCATGTTTTTAGCCCGGCAAATGTTTTAAGTTGTGGGACCCATCTCCCCTTTGTTATAAAAGGAACCCATCTCTTCTTCTTCTTCCCTTCTTGACCTAATTTCTAAGAGAAGAGCAGCCCCAGCAGCCATGGTTCCCTCCATTCTTTTCTTGCTTTCTCCATCTCATAGCACCACTAAACCATTGCTAAACCAAGATTGGACCTTACCATCTTCATCCTCCTCACAAGAGCTCTCCATTGATACAACTTTTGAAGGGAGACCTCCATTCTAAGATCTTCTTTGAACTAGTCTTGCTCATTTGAAGAGTTTCCTAGTAAGTTTTCCCTCCTAATCCCTTAGATTTGTATTCTCCTAGTCATAGAGGAGCTCCATTTTTATTATTGTGAGTTTCTTCTTCTTGTTTCTTGGTTTGACCCATTTTAGGGTTTGTTTTGGGGGTTTTGCTTGTAGCTTGGTTCTTGGCTTGGAAACTTGGTTTAGAGCTTGGATTTGCTTGTTAGAAGACCTAAGGCAAGTGGTTGATTTGATATTTACATGTTTTATTGAAAATGTGGTTTCCTACTTCATACATTGATGTTTCACATTCTCGCTATTCATGTTTTCCTTATGATTCACATTGATTTAGAAATGCATAATATTAGTCTATTTCTCTCTTGTGCATGTTGAGAATGTCATGCTTATTTGATTGGAATTTTTAACTCTTGATGGATTGGATTTCTTTCGGTTGAATGTGAATGGAATGGATGATTTGATGGAAGAATGGATGTAGTTGGATGGTGAATTTGAAGTGTTGAGAATGAAGTTTTGATTGCTTGAAATGGAGGATCTTTTAGCTCACTTTATTACAGGGATCTGACCCTTGAAAATGAGGAGTGTTTGGAGAAAGGAGGGACTGAAAACAGCTTCAGAATTCTGTGTCCACAGTAACGTCGGTCAGCCTGTCGGCTAACCGACATCCAACCGAGGTGGACCGAAACCCTCTCGGTTCCAATTCCAGAGAGCAGATTTCCATCAGGAAATCTGTCGGTCAGCTGTCGACTGACCGAACTCCCTAATTCGGTCGACCGAGAGCCAACCGACAGATCTTTCGGTTCATTTTCCAGAGAGCAACAAACTTCCTGATGTGTGTGGAGCTGACAGTCAGCGTCGGTCAGCCGTCGGCTAGCCGACATCCCAGTTCGGCTGACCGACGGCCAACCGAGGAGCTGACCGACAGCAATTGTATTGTTTTCTTCTTGAAGAACCATAGGGAACTATATTGGAGGAGAGTGAGGAATTGTACAGAAGAAGAAATTCCATCATCATGACTTTGTTGTTTAGGTCTTTTAGATTTGTTAATGTATATAAGGCCCCGTAATGTTTTCAATTCTTAAAGAGTACCAAATGTATATCAAACCTAACATACGGGACCCTAGTTACATTGATTCGAATCTTGGACTTTCAACACTTGGCCCGGAGAATATGAGATATCCATTCATGCTTTATTTCGGCTCGAATTTCACTTGTACATTTTAAATCTCGTGTTTTATGACTAGACTTACCCGACAGTATTGAAAGTCATGTTTTTAACATTGTTGCCAGCCCGTACATGCCCAACCGATACAGATATGCTTTTGTACTTATGAGCACCCCATCCCATCATATGTATTTATTTGATTCGATTTCTCGCATATGACCTATCAATACTTGGAGATTTGAAACATTATTTTTAAGCTTGGGGAGGTATTGTTTGGAGCCCCAATGCAATGTAAGAACTTGGAAGGCATTGTATGGAGTCTGGATGAAAAGAAAACCCATTATGAAGATTCGTCAAGGATCCTTAGATTTGTCAATGTGCATAGGGATCCGAGATGTCCTTAATTCTCATGGAGTACCAAGTATATGTCAAATTAGACATACGGGACCCCACTAACATTGATTTAAATCTAGGACCCTCAACGTTTGGTTCGGAAAAGTATAGAAATCCATTATGTCTTATTTAAACTCGAATTTTACTTGTACACTTTAAATCTCATATTGTATGACTAGACTTGCCTTGAAGGTATTGAAATTTATGTTTCCTTTTAGCATATTGCTAACCCGTTTATGCCCGACCTGATACAGATATGTTTTGTGCCTATGGGTATCCCGTCCCGTCATACGTATTTATTGACCTAGTTTCTTGTATATGACCCATGAGAATAAAACCTTGAGGCAATATGGGGCCAGAGCTTTATAGTGCGAGCCCATGAGCCAAAAAGAGAACATGCATACATGTACTTATTTTGTTTACTTGCATATAACCTATGAGTCGGCACCACTAAGCTTGGATGACCTTGTCGGTCTGATCTACCGACTTGGAGATCCCTTCTTGTCCCGCCAGCTGCAGCATGGATCCCGATACCCTGTTTATTAACCGTGGTCCCGCCCCGATACCCAGCTCGCTCCCGTGGTTCCCGATATCCGGTTCGCTATCGTGATTCCCGATGCCCGATTAGCCACCGTGGTCCCGTCCCGTATAGTATATATATGTATATGTAAATTTCGTTGTTCCTCCTCACTTCGGTGACTGAGGTCAATGCCTTGATATGCTTGCTCTATCACTTCGGTGATAGAGGATTTAGCTTTGTGTGGTTGCCATCTTGATAGTTCCTGATCTTTGATACCCGTACTGCTTTATATTGCTCATGTCTTTTCTTAATAAATGATGTATTATTTATACGTGTTTTAAATGAGTTCCCGATTTGTGAAATGTTCATGTTTTATACATGCTTTAAAGGAATATATGTTTTGTCAAATGGTTATGTTTCATACCCGTTTTATATGAATACAGGATTTTGTCAGATATTTATGATTTCCGATACATTTTTATTATGTACAGTTTTGATTAGACAGTATGATTTATTACATGTTATATTGTTCAGTATATTGTTTATATCTTTTCACCCGCATGCCAGACCGTCGTGTCTGACCCACTACTTTGGTACTCATGTTCAGACTTCTTCACCCGAGACGAGTGCACGTGTTGGCTGTGGAGCCATGAGCTTTCAGGTTGTTTGTCGGCTATGTCATGTAGACATTGAGCTTGACATCGGAATTTCGTCACATATGGGGTAGTAATCATTAGCTTGTTTTTGTATGGCTTCTATTAGCCTTTTGCTTGGGATTGTAATTAATACACATTGTTAATTGTAACTTGAACATATATGGGAATGTAATACCCTGTTACTGTCAGCTCTGTATTTTTATTGTAATGGTTTATTCCAGTCTGAGATGGATCATTAATAAGATGACTTTGTGCTTGGGTTGAGTGCGGTGCGGAATCCAATGGCCACAGACTCCGAGTCGCAACACCACGAAAGCTTCCGCTAAATATTCAGAGTGTGTTGGAATTTGTAATCCTCACACACGCGGTTCTTGGGAGAAACATAATTATTATTACTTCATGGACCCCGGGTTTGGGGTCGTGACACTCATCTCGGGGGAAGAAGTCTGAACCTGAGTACCAAAGTAGTGGGTCAGACACGATGGTCTGGCAGGTGGGTGAAAAGATATAAACAATATACTGAACGATAAAACATGTAATAAATCATGAACATTTACTAAGAAAATACATGATTAATATAAAGCAGTACAGGTATCAAGGATCAGGAACTATCAAGATGGCAACCACACAAAGCTAAATCCTCTATCACCGAAGTGATAGAGCAAGCATATCAAGGCGTTGACCTCAGTCACCGAAGTGAGGAGGAACAACGAAATTTACATATACATATACTATATACGGGACATGACCACGGTAGCGAGCCGGACATCAGGAACCACAGTAGCAATCTGCGGTATCGGGACAAGACCACGGTTAATAAACCGGATAGCGGGATCCAAACTGCAGCTGGCGGGACAAGAAGGGGATCTCCAAGTCGGTAGATCAGACTGACAAGGTCATCCAAGCTTAGTGGTGCCGACTCATAGGTTATATGCAAGTGAACAAGACAAATACATGTATGCATGTTCTCTTTTTGGCTCATGGGCTCGCACTACAAAGCTCTGGCCCCGTATTGCCTCAAGGTTTTATTCTCATGGGTCATATACAAGAAATCAACATGTACGAATATAACGGGACGGGATACCCATAGGTTAAATCACATAAATCAAGTCACGTGTAAAACAAATCAAGAGCACGAATATAACTGGGCAAGACGGGGGTGCTCAAAGGCACGACTGTCATATCATGTCGGGCTTGCATTTCGGGACTAATAAATATCACAAGTATCTTTTTCAATGCTTTTCGAAAGTTCGGGGTTAGTATCGGGGTTCAAGATAACTCAAGGTGGATAGGGATCCCGTATGTCTATTTCCAGTAAACACTTGGTACTCTTTGAGTTTAGAGACATTCCGGGCTCCCTACACACCTTAGTAACCTCAACATTTCAACGAATCTCGGCGATGTGGTTTCTCACTCGAACGGGCTTCCAACAAACATTTCATCTTTGTTTCGAACATATTCCAGGTGGAAAGTGCCCATTGCTTTCGGAAAGGTTTATAAGCAAATGGGATGGGAGCTCCCCTTCATCTCTCTTTGTTCATAGAATTCAGGGGAAGTTCAATTACCTAGCGGTCAGATGGCGGTTAGCCGTCAGTGGATCCGACGGTTAACCGCTGGCTGACCGTGAGGCTGACCGCGGGATTGCAGCTCTCTGGAATTGTGACACCTCAATTCGGTTGGCTGGCGGTTAACCGCCGATGGATTCGGCCGTTAGCCGCTAGCTGACCGCGAGATTGCAGCTCTCTGGAATTGTGACCGAAACTGTTTTGGTTAGCCGTCAGTCGCCAGACGGCTAGCCGCTGGGTGACCGCTGGCTGACCGCCAGTCACGGGAATTCCTCACTGGATTCAGATTCAGGTCTTCCCTTCTCCAAATCAATTTCTCTCATTCCCCATTCACTTTCCTGCAACAACATGAGCTAAAAAGCTCTTCCAATTCAACCTTCAACACTTCTCACATATCAAAGCTTCTACATACCATTATCCAATCACTTTTTCCTTTTTCACCCTCAACCACAAGAGAAGAGGAACTCCACAATCACCGAGACCCATTTAAGCCAAAAACAAGAGATAAACAAAGACTAAAATCCATCATATTTCTAAAACATTAAATGTACTTTCATAAGCATTTATTTCAAATCTATGCAAGTTCATAAACATGAGTATAAATAGCAAACCATCTGCAAAATGAATCAAGTCCTTCATTTTCATCTACATTCGATCACAAGAGACTAGAAGTTCATAGAAGTCCATGTATGACTATACAAGAACAACACAAGTTCATGAAACATTTCTTCTTCCATCTAGTTCCATAAATTCTTCAAAATAAATCCTTCAGAATTGGCTTGTCGGTTGACCGACAGGTTCTGTCGGTCGACCGGCAGGCTGACCGTCGGTTAGCCGAGATCAGAAAATGGGGAGGAATCGCTCTCTGGAATTGGGACCAAGAGGCTGTCGGTCGGGTGTCGGTCGAGGTGTCGGTCGGGTGTCAGTCGATCGACACCTTGGCATCAGAAACTGCAGAAAATGCAGCTCTCTGGAATTGGAGCCGACGGACTTTCGATTGGCTGTCGGTTAACCGACAGGGGTATGTCGGTCGACCGACAGTGAACTGACCCTGCGCGGCCAACTCCGTTTCAAGTCAGATTTTCTGCTGTCCTTTTTCCCTTATTCACATACAACCTGGGCACCCTCCTTTGTACATTTTGAGTGGTTTAGAACCTCATTCAACCCATTTAATCTACCAATACCAACACCCCAATCCTCTCCTTTCCATCCACATGCAATCTCACCGATTCTTCCATCAAATCCTTCAATTCCATTCACATTCAACCAAAAGAAATCCATTCCAACATAAATTAAAATTTCAATCAAATGAGCTATGACATTTTCAAATCATTGTGAATCATAAAGAAAACATGAATAGTGATAATGTGAAACATCATGTATGAAATAGAAAAACCGCATTTCTCATAAAGCATGTAAATATCAAATCATCCACTTGCCTTAAGTCTTCTAACAAGCAATCCAAGCTCTAAACCAATTTCCAAGTCAAGATCCAAGCTACAAGCAAAACCCCCAAAACAAAACCCTAAAATGGCAAAACCAAACCAAAACAAAAGGAAAACCTCCAATAATCAAAACAAAGCTTCTCAAAGGCTAGGAGAATACAAATCCAAAAGATTACAAGGATCCCTTACTTGGAAGTCCTTCAAAAAGCAAGAGATCGCTCAAGGGAAATCTTGGAAAGCTTGGTTTTCTTCAAAAATGGCATCAATGGATAGCTCTTGTGAAAAGGATGAAGATGGTAGAGTTCAATCTAGGCTTAGCAGTGGATGGGTGGAGTTATGAGATGGAGAAAGCAAGAAAAGAATGGAGGGAACCATGGCTGCTGGGATTCTTCTCTTGGAACAGTGATTAGGGCATGGAAGAAGAGAAGAGAAGAAGGGTTCTCCTTATATACTAAAGGTGAAGTGGGTCCCACCACTTAAAGTACTTGTCGGGCTAAAAACATGCATTTCAGGACGTCAAATGGATTCGACGAAGAAGACAAAGTTGATCAACGAAATTTCTAGTTTCCAAAAATTATATATTTTGTGGGTTTTGGTGACCTTGAAAATCATGTCCAGATTTTGGGTGAAAAGACTGTTTTGCCCTCAAATTGAGAAAAGTCGGGTTTAGGAGTTTCAAACGAGAACGGGTCCAACATGAAAGTTGTAGGGATTAACAATATAAGTTATATGGGATGAAATCACAATTTTTAGGAAATCAGAATAAATCCCAAGCTCACACAAAATCGCAATAAGAACCCCCAAAGGGTCCCACAAGTTAGGAAGGTTCTCAAAACTTTTCAAAACCAAAGAAAATGGTAGTTAAACTAAGAAAGTTAAACAAACACCCACTAAAACCACTGAGAAAACTAAATCACGATTAAAACCACACTAAACCAAGAAATTAGGGGTCGGGTTTTCACAGGTTGCGGTTCTTCGACCGCCTCCTCTGGCTCCTCCTCGGGATAACCAACAACGGGACCTGAGTACCAAAGCAAAGGGTCAGACACGACGGTCTGGCAGGTGGGTGAACAGATATAAACATTCGATAATAAAAACATTTACCTTGGAAAACATATAAACCAGTTTAAACAATGACTTTCGAGAAGTAAATGAGTCATTTAGTTGAAAACACATATGCAGTAATAAAACATGTAAGGTAACCAAGGAAATCGGGAAACAAGCAAGATGGCAACCACACGAATCTAAGTCATCTATCACCGAAGTGATAGAGCAAGCATATCAAGGCGTTGACCTCAGTCACCGAAGTGAGGAGGTACAACGAGATTTACATATACATATACTATATACAGGACATGACCACGGTAGCGAGCCGGGCATTAGGAACCACAGTAGCAATCTGCGGTATCGGGACAAGACCACGGTTAAATAACCGGATAACGGGATCCAAACTGCAGCTGGTGGGACAAGTGGGGGATCTCCAAGTCAGTGGATTAGACTGGCAAGGTTATCCAAGCTCAGTGGTGCCAACTCATAGGTCAAATCATGTAAATCAAGACATGTATAAAATAAATCAAGTGCAAGACTATAACCGGCAAGACGGGGGTGCTCAAGGGCATAACTATCATATCATGTCGGACGTGCATTTCGGGACTAGTAAAACAGTACAAGTACACTTCCAATGCTTTCGGGATTGATATAACATAAACCGGAAATTTCGGGAATAGAAGGTGAAACAAACCTTCGAGATATCGGGCAAGTATCAGGGTTAAAGACTAAATCAAGGTGAATAGGGATCCCGTATGTCTACTTTGAAATAACTTGGTACTCTTTGAATTGGAGGACATTCCGGGTTCCTTATGCACTTGGAAGTTTCCAAAACTTCAATGAATTCTTTATGATGTGGTTTCTCCCTCAAATGGATTTCCAACAATGGCTATAAGTCTTCTCGTTACAATAGGGATGCTAACAAACCTCTCTCAATACCTAAAACATTTCATTTTTGTTCCCAATAGCCCCAGATAAACAGTACACATCGCTCGAGCAGACCAGGAGTTCGCTCGAGCGAGGTGCTCTCTGGAATGGCCTTCTAGAAGGGTTCGCTCGAGCGGACCTGCCCAGTTCAGGTTGGCTCGAGCGAACAATCCATGCGCTCGAACTAACCATTCTCTGGAATGATCTCTGGTGGGGTTCGCTCGAGCGAACTGTCCACTGGAATGGTTCGAAACCCTTTCTGGACACTTCGCTCGAGCGACCTTCCAGTTCGCTCGAGCGAACTGTCCAGAAATTGGTTCCGGGACAACTCTGCTCCTCTTCCTTTCCACTTCTTACTACATCTTTGAACTCCATTTCTTCTATCAAATTGGGAAATCCAAAACCTCTTTCAATCCCCCATCAAAACTCCTCACAACATCCACCAAGCATCCATACATTCATCTCCATTCTTTTCCACATTCAATCACAAAGAATCACAACCACATAAATTCATTCAAGTCTTAGACAAGAGATAAAACAAAAACTTTAAATCACATTTCAAGACATTAAATGGGCTAACCAACCCCTTTCCAAAAGCATTTATAGCAAAGTGAATGCAAGTGAAACAAGCCATTAATGAGACAATAAATCAAACATATTTATCATGGAAATCATTGAAAACTAAAACAATCCATTCAATCCACTTGCCTCAAGGTCACTAAACAAGAAATCAAGCCTCTTACTCTCCTCTTCCAAGCCAAACTCCAAGCTACACAAAAACCCCCAAAA
Source organism: Umbellularia californica (assembly GCA_028538565.1). NCBI lineage: Eukaryota > Viridiplantae > Streptophyta > Magnoliopsida > Laurales > Lauraceae > Umbellularia > Umbellularia californica. Next base: position 21,090,130 of record JAPQWN010000010.1, read on the forward strand.
ACAAACCCTAAAATGGGTCAAACAAGGAAGGAAGAAGAAGAACTCTTCAATAATGAAAATAGAGCTTCTCTAATACTAGAAGAACACAAATCTAAGAGATTAGGGAGGGAGCTTACTTGGAAACTCTTCAAATGGGCAAGACTAGCTCAAAGAAGGCCTTAGAATGGAGGTTCCTCTTGAAGGATTATATCAATGGAGAGCTCTAGTGGTGAGGAAGAAGATGATGACTTCCATTTGTGTTATTAGTGCAAGTTTGGAGGAGATTTGGTGGTGAAGAAGCAAGGAGAAGAAGAAGAAGAAGAAAAACCCTAGGTTGTTGATCTTGTGCTGGAAAAAGGAAAATGGGAGGATGGGTTCTCTATTTAAAGACAATGGGTGTGGGCTCCATCACCTAGAAACTTCTTTGGGTTGAAATCAATACTTTCGGGACCTCGGATGAGTTCGACGAAGAAGGAAGAAATGATCATCGAAATATCTAGTTTCCAAAAAGTATATGTTTCGCGTGTTTCGGGAATATCAAGTTTTGGGTACAGATTTCATGTAAAATGACTGTTTTGCCCTCAATGCAAGAAAATCGGGTTTCGGGGTTTCGGGGTTCCGGACGGGTATGGGATCAACATGAAAGTTGTAGGGATTAGCAGGACAAGTAAAACGGGGTAGGCATACAAGTCATCGAGATCTCGGGTCATTCCCAAATTAACGCGAAGCTGTCAAAAGGGAACCCCCAAAGGGCCCCACTAAACACAAGCACTTAAAAATTCCCCAAAGCTATAACAAGAACTATACTAATTCAACTTAGTCAAGTTCTACCGAACACGCTTAGCACTAACACGCGACTTAATTAGTACTAATCGGGGTCACTAGGGTCGGGGTCTTACATCCTCCACCCCTTTGGCATTTAGTCCTCCAAATGAAACACAAAACTCACCTCGGGTAGGAGATGTGGATACTTCTTCTGCACTTGATCTCGCAATTCCCACGTTGCCTCTTCCGGTCCATGATTCTCCCAAAGCACCTTTACCCACTGAATAGTCCGTGTCCTTAACTCTTGCTCCTTTGTGTCTATGATCTGAATGGGCTTCTCAACATAGGTAGCATCTTCTCTGATTTCCAACGGTTCATGTCGGAGTACATGTGAAGGGTCGGGGACGTACTTCTTCAACATCGACACATGGAAGACGTTGTGTACACCGGATAACTCGGGTGGTAAGGCTAATCTATAAGCCACATCACCAATCTTACTCATGATATCATACGGTCCGATGTATCTCCTGGATAACTTACCCTTCTGCCCAAATCTCAATGTCCCTCTGGTAGGTGACACCTTCAAGAAGACTTCATCTCCTTCTTTGAACTGAAGATCCCTTCTGTGAGAGTCTACATAGCTTTTCTGTCTACTCCGGTCTACTTTCAAACATTCTTGAATCTGCCTCACTTTGTCACTGGTGTCACTCACTATGGTTGGTCCATAGAAACTGCGGGTGCCAACTTCTTCCCAACAAACAGGTGTCCTACACCTCCTGCCATACAAAGCTTCAAAGGGCGCCATTCCAATGCTCGAGTGGTAGCTATTGTTGTAAGCGAACTCACACAACGGTAGAGTCTCATTCCACTGAGTCTTGAAGTCTAATACACAAGCACGTAGCATATCCTCAAGGGTCTGAATCGTTCTCTCTGACTGGCCATCTGTCTGAGGGTGATACCCATAAACTTTGATCAGAGCCTACGAATGACTCCAAAATGTCTCCAAAGGGCTCCATGCCAAATTTCAAGTCAAACTGACAATGTTTGACCCTCCATCAACGCTCGAGCATCAAAATCAAGCCTCCCGGCGGCGAGAACCACCGAAGCCATCACTCATCAAACAAAATACATTAGTGGCTTCAACATGCTTCCAAAAGGCTGCACGTCGAATTTCAGGTCATTCCGACAACGTTTGACCAGGTTTCGACGCTCCGAAAAAAAATCAAGCCTACCGGCTGCGGAGCACCCCGGGACCATGACACCCAAAACAGAGCTAATGGTTTGTCTCAAATGACTCCAATAGGCTTCCCGTCAAATTTCAAGTCAATCGGACATCATTTGACCACATATCAAAGCTCGGCATTTTCCCCGCAGCAAAATCAAGTCAAGCATTGATGGGACCCCAAACAGCTTCAAAACTCAAATAAAAGCCCATGGTTGGTCCTATCCACTGTTCAAGAAGCTACACCTCAATTTTCAGGTCATTCCGACATCGTTTGACCTAGTTTCGACTCTTGACGAAAAATCGGCTACAAAGTCTTCGGCTTTCCCGAAAAATGAGAAACTTTGTGTTCCGGTTTTGCGCAGGTTCTCGTCAAGTTTTCTCCAAGAAAATCAAGTCCATAATTGAGGAAAAATGTCAAGAAAAATACAGGAGAAAGAAGAAAAAAAAAGAAGAAAAAACGGCCGAAAACGATGCTCGGCGACCAAACGGGCCAAAGCCCTATGGTCGTCGGCGACCCTGGCCCAAGGTCGCCGGCGACCCTGCAAATCCGGGTCGCCGGATTTTGGACCAAATGCCCTGTTTTTCGATCCTTTTCTCATTTCGGGTATTCCTGCCTCTGTGGTTTTCTGAAAATCTAATGTTTGATGCTTGAAAACGACTGATCTTCACCGACATCTCGGATCCGCCGTCAAAAGCATGAAATCATCACCGATTGCTCCAAGATCGCCAACCGGCTGACCAAGAAAGTGTACTTTCTGTCCGACCGATCGTGAAATCGACTAGACAGATGTCACCGGCCCAAGGAGATCAACCAATGTCTGAAATTGCACTACAATCCGACATCAAACAATGTGTGGATCCACCTGTGATGATCACAAGAAGAATCTTAAAAGGCGCAGCACGGCCCGTGACTCTTCACATGCCTTAGTGACCACTTAATGTCGTTAATTAACCCGTTTATGACAACTTAATGCGGTCATTAACTCATTATTTTGGACGGCCCAATCAGATTCAAGCATTTGGGAGTTACAAATCCAAGCAATCATGGCATTAAACCCATAAAACTCTCATCATCATGAAGATTAAAGGCGATTAAATGCCCACTACCCTTCATCGGCCAATCACAAGCCATGAAAATGGAGTTACAAAATCAAATCATAAAAACTTGTAACTCCTCATCAATTCTCTCATCATGGCTATTAATGCCCATAATCACCTCATGGGTATCAAAAGCCTATAAAAGGAGATACACACATCGACTTGAAATTCTGCACTTCTCTCGAAGAAATCCAGACGAAGTCCTGCTGCAAGAAACACCACAAGGTGATCAAAGTCCCTTGGGGGGCCACCCCCCCAAGGTCCCCTCCTTCTACAACATGGCCTAAACGTGGCTTTTCAGCCCGTTTACTCGGTTTTTCATTGGATATAGGACCTCCTCTTGGTCTTTGTCCTTTAAAAAACTGAAGTTAGGAACCAAGCCGAAGAATCAAAGCATCAACCGTTCTCATTTGAAGGACGATAGCGAAGTCCATACATGGCTTGCGACCATCGATCTCAACGTGTCTCCATAATCTTTTGAGAAGTTAGATGCCTTTTCTTCCTTTTCTATTGTAGTTTGTATTTCTTAAAGAGACAAAAAGAAATCACAATTCTTGTTTTTCACATTTAATGAGTTTTGTAAAATCGCCTTTCACGGCAAAATCGCCTTTTGCGGCAAACAAACAAAAACGCCTCCTACGACATTCTCAAAAAAACAAACTTGTCTCTTTTCTTAATATTTATGCAATTTGAAAAGTTAGAAAAAATGATTCATTTCCTTTCTATTTGTGAAGGTGAATCTCCGGATCATCACCATTTCAAATTCCAAGTAGAAAGTAAATCTGGCATACCCGTACAAAAATGTTGATATCCGCGTTTTCCCTCCTCCGCCGAGACCCAGGTCAGCCCCCGGGGTGCGGAAGGAGAGGATGGAAATTCCGAGGGTCCATCAAGTTGGCACACTCGGTGGGACTCGTTGACTTGAGAACGTGATGCTTTGATCCCTTGGCTCCTTTCTAGTTGGTGTCCTAGTTGCATTTTGCATCTAAAAAAAACCCATGAGATGGGATTTCAATTGTTCTTTTTCACTTCAAAAAAAATCTGATCTCTTTTTCTTAAAAACTCAACTTTGAGAAGTTTTGTTCATCTCCTCTTCGAACTTGATAGCTCACAGAAATGTTTGCAGCTATCGTTCATATCGGGGATTGGGCCATCTTTTCTCTTTGATGAGTCCAATTGAGATTTCAAAAAAAAAAAACATATAATTTCAAAAAAAAAATCTTCTCTCTTTTGAATTTAAATTCAAAGAAACTTTGGTTATTCCCTTTCGAATTTAACGCTCGCAGAAATGTTGAGTTGTGGTTCGGATTGGAACACCACTTGTTCTCTTTGATGAGTTCATTAGAAACCCTTCAAAAAGAAAAAAACACTAAGGTTGCCCCAATTGCGCTCTTTGACTAAAGTGGATTTAAGAAAAGCCTTGTCCAGAGTGTGGAGACAGATAGACTATTCGAGGCAAGGGTCCTTCAAACGGGTTCATTAAGTAATCCTACCCTTACATGGGGGCTGATCTATCTACTAAGGTTTTATAAGATCGAATTGGAAACTTATGTGCACTTTTTTTTAAAAAAAAATTCTTCACTTTTTGAGTTCAGAATCGAGAAATTTTGGTTTTTCCCCTTTCGGATTTAACACTCGCAGAAATGTTGAGTTGTGGTTCGGATTGGAGCACCATCTTCCCTCTTTGATGAATTCAATCGTAAACTTTCAAAAAAAAAAAAGTTCTTCACTTTTTGAGTTCAGAATTGAGAAATTTTGGTTCTTTCCCTTTCAGATTTAACGCTCACAGAAATGTTGAGTTGTGGTTCGGATTAGAACACCATTTGTTCTCTTTGATGAATTCAATCTTAAACTTTCAAAAAAAAAAAAAAATTTCGTCACTTTTTGAGTTCAGAATTGAGAAATTTTGGTTCTTTCCCTTTCGGATTTAGCGCTCGCAGAAATGTTGAGCCCTTGTTCGGATTGGAACACCATTTGCTCTCTTTGATGAATTCAATCTTGACCTTTCAAAAAAAAAAACTTCCGTCACGTTTGGGCTTACATTCGAGAAATTCTGGTTCCTTTCCCTTTCGGATTCAGCGCTCGCAGAAATGCTAAGCCCTTGTTCGGATTGGAATACCAGTTGCTTTCCTTTATGAAACCAAATTTGACCTTTCAGAAAATCCCATCTCGTGTCCTTTCCAAGGATGCGATTTGCAACATTTGTGCCTAGCGGTGCTAGTACGCCCTTTCGGGTCTACTGTATTCGCGACCGACACATTTGTATCTCCAACCTTATATCATTTTACCTCGAGTGAGCCTTGCTTCTCAGTAATTTGAATTAAGGTCTACAATTGCTTCTAGCAGTCACTCGAACGCTAGCTCTGAGCCTACCATACTTGCATTTTAGAACAATTGTATCCTTTATGACCTTTTGCCTTCTTCATCTTCCTTGGGCTGGGCCATGTCCCCTCAAGTGATTTGAAAAGACAAAACCATAGTTGTTTTCCATTTATGATCACCATATTCTTGTGATTACAAATGGATTTGGTTTTGTTTCAGAAGTTTTCTAAAACTAACAATGGCAGCTTCATTGACCATCACTTTTGATGAGAACAAGTACCAGCTTATGCTTCAAGACAAGCAAAACAAGCATAAGCGCCCTGCCAGTTGCCGAAGTGTCATCTCCCTCGACAACTCTCCAAACACCGGGTCAACTTCAACTCTCCAACCATTGTCTTCGGGTCGGTGGGACCATTCCCACTCCCCGCAGAAGACACTGTACCTACCAAGAAGCAGAAAACCGCCCCGCAACGTGTCACTAACATGGCACCAAGGGTGAACACCAAGAAGCCTGAAGCCCGTGGCGCTCCTACAAAGCCTCAACCTACAAGAAACCAGGTTTACCCAAAAACCTGATCCCCAAGATCTTCACCAAAGCAACGGAGGTCCTGAACATCTGCAAAGCCAGCATACCTGGCCCCTCTCAAGGAGAATCGGTTCTACCCTCTCTCTTACATGAAAGAGGAGAAACCTACCCTCCACCCAAAAAATAAACAAAATCATCATGAGCCGGGTTGCTCCTACAAGCCCAAAATCAAATCCTGCATCGTTGGGCCTCCGCAAAAACATGCTGAAGCCTGCACTCCCGCGAATCGACCCTTCATCTCAAGAGGGGCCGAGCTTGCAAAATTCAAGTCTTCATTGCGACAGGGAAAGGATCGCGTCCAGATTCTGTCCTTGCCCAATTTCAAAGAAGACAAACTCGGCTGCTGCGCACGAGGGACTACATCCTTCATCGCCAGAGCCCAGCCAGAGCTGGCTGAAGCTCAAATTGCTCGTCGTATGCGTCGTCGTGCGGCATATAGACAAAAGAGGCTTGAAAAACAAAGAACTCGGCGTTCTACTCTCCATGTCTCTAACAAATGGGTCGAAAAAAAAAGACCCGACCAATTCGTTGCTGTCCATATGGTTGGCAAAACCAGAAAACGCCAGAAGTCTGCAACCAAAATCAGTGTTAGATGTCCAGTGACTCCCAGCGTCTCTCGGACTCGAACACATCTAGGAAAATCCTCCACTCCTCCAAGTCAAGGACACCGGAGTAATCACTCCTCAGATTCTTCATCTAGAAGAATGAGCCCCAGCTCAGTCACCAGGACGATTTCTTCGTTCGAATCCCGAGGGATGAACGTCTTGGCTATAAGTTCTAAGCTGCCTCCTCAGCATGATGACGTAACCACACGCATCCAGCAGTTGGAGCTAGGACAACAGAGAATTGAGGCTTTGATGGAAAACCTTATTCTCACTTTACAGCGTCCACCACCTAACAATGAAGGCCCTCCGAATCATGAAGATGACGAAGGCAACGCAGAAAACAATGAGTCATGCGCCCTTACCAAAAAGGACGTGGACGATATCCTCGCAAAAGCAAAAGAAGGGGATACATTGAAGGAACATGGGATCAAGCCACCCTACCCTCTATGGATGGACTCGGTTCCGTTCCCTGCAAAATTCAAACAACCTACTCTCCAGACATATACGGGGAAAGGTTCAGCCAGACAACATGTCATCCACTTCAAGATCCTTACGGGAGCTATTGCGGATCAAGATGCCCTCAAGATTTGCCTCTTTGCAAGTACCCTAAAAAGTACAGCCTTTGATTGGTACTCCACTCTGCCAGAGAACTCCATCCAGAACTGGGCTATGCTTGAGACACGCTTCCTGACCTACTTCCAAGATGAGGACCATCATGTTACTATGGCTCAGCTCTGCAGCCTAAAACAGGGAGAGAATGAGTCAACATACGACTTCATTCACAAGTGGAAGGCAATGGCGTACAAATGCTCAGATGTACTGCCACAAGCATCGCTAGTCGACATCTGCCGTAACAATATGAGAGCAAAAATTCGCTCCATGATCATCGGCAACAAATCAAAGAACCTGGGAGAACTCCTCGAATCTTCCATGGAAGCTGAAATGGTGATCAAAGACCTCAACAGTCAGAAATCATCAAAGAAAGAGCCGACTCCTGTTACAACCTCAAAACCAAAGAAAAAGGAGGTTCTCAATGTGCAGACTAAGTCAGCTCCTCAGCAGCCAAAGAAAGTTGAAAACAAAGCTACAGGTAAAAGGCCTGAACTCTCTGACGCCTTCAAAGAACGTGTAGAGAAGAAATATCCGTTCGATGAAGATGTTGAAGAAATCTTTGAGGCTCTCCTAGCAAATGGCAAACTCACTTTGCCAGAGCCCAAAAGACCAGGAGATGTTGGTAAAACCAATGATCTCCGATACTGTCCATACCATCAGATGATCTCACATCCTCTCAATCAATGCTTCGTTGTGAGAGAGAAGATCAATGAGATGTGGAAAAACGGAGTCATAACTTTCGACAAAAACTACGGCTCCACTTCTGTCAACATGGTGTCATGTGGGCAAGTTTTAAAATCACCAAAGAAGAAGACCACTACTTCATTCAAGGTTATTAAAATGGCTCAAGCATCCCAAGAGTTGGTTCCCTATCCAACATCAGATGGACAACCCATATGGGTGCATCCCGATCTCCTAGATGATGAAAATTGGGAGATCGTCAAAACAAAGCCAATCGTTCAGCAACGAAGGCAAGCCAAGAGACAACTCCGCAAGCTCAAACAGCAGCAGAAGTCTCAACCAAAACAAGAAATCCTTGAAAAGGCAGAAACCTCTTCCACTGCTTCACTAGAGGCGACGGAAGAATCTCATCCCAAAACTTCAAAGGCGGTAAGAAAGTTCACTGATGGAACGCGCTCCGAGGCGCCGTGGGGCGGCTACCGGGGTCGGCGGAACGTGGGAGTCCGTCGGGTCCGGCCCTTTCGCGCCCTGGCAGGCCTGAAGCGTGCATCAACATTTTTTTGTGGGTGGGTGTGCCAGATTTTCTATTTTACTTGGAATTGCAAGTGGTAATCCGGAGATCAACCTTCGCAAGTAAAAAGGAAATCAACTTCTTTCAAGTTTTCCATTGTGCATATATTTAAGAAAAGAGACATTTTCTTAGTTTGCCGTGAAAGGCGATTTTGTTTGGCATTTATAGCCGATTTTGGCGTTTATAGCCGATTTACAATTCTCATCAATAATGAAAAAGACAAGAGTTGTGATTTTTGTCTCTTTTAGAAAAATACAAACTACAATGAAAAGCAAGAAAAGGAAGATCTAACTTTTCAGGAGATTGTGGGGGGCTCGTTCAGATTGACGGTCGCAAGCCATGTGTGGGCTTCGCCGTCATCCATGCAGATGAGAACAGAGGATGCTCTTGATTCGCTTGGCTTGGCTATAACCTCAGATTTTTAGAGGACAAAGACCAAGAGAAGGTCCTATGTCCAATAAAAAGCTAAGTAGACGGGCTGAAAAGCCACGTCTAAGCCATTGGAGGCAGCGGGAGAAGGCAAGGACCTTGGGGGGGGGTACCCCCCAAGGGACTTTTGTCACCTTGTAGTGGTGGCCGGTGCAGAACTTCAGCAGAGTTTTTCTCTCTTTTTTCTTTCTCTGGATACGAGCTCGGGATTCTTTCCGATCGATCGATCTCGATTTTCTGATTCCCATTTCAATGGAATGCTCTCCTATTTATAGGCTTTTGGTAGCCATTTAGGAGGGTTTATGAGCCTTAATGGCTTTAATGGGAGGAGTTACAAGATTTATTTCTTGATTTTGTAACTCCTTTTTCCTTGAATCTGATTGGCCGATGGAGATTAAGGGCTTTTAATCACCTTAATTACCATAATGGGAGGAGTTTCATGGTTTAAATGCCATGAATCAATTGACTTGTAACTCCCAAATGCTTGCTTCTGATTGGGCCGTCCAAAGGAATGAATTAATGACTATAATAAAGCTAGTCAATTAACCACATTAATTGGTCGCCGAGCAGTCGAAGAGTCGCGGGCCGTGCCGTGTCTTCTGGAATTCTTCTGGCGATGATCATCGATGGATCTTCATGCTGATCGACATCGGATGAACATGTAACTTCAGACATTGATAGCTAAGAGCGGGCCGGTGACATCTGTCTTGTCGATTTCTCAATCGGTCGGACAGAAAGAGCACTTTTTTTGGTCGACCGGTTGGCGATCTTGGAGCGATCAATGATGATTTTATGCTTTTGGAGGTTGACCCGTGATTTTGACGGATGTCGGAGGATATGAGTCAATTTCAAGCACTAAAAATCACATTTTCAGGAAACCACAGGGGCCAAAGTGCGCGAAACGCGAAAAAAGACGGAAAAACGGGTCACCGGCGGAAAATCCGGTGACCCGGACCTCCATGGTCGCCGGCGACCATGGGCCGGCGACCATGGGCCATGGTCGCAGGGCCCTGCGACCATGGGCCATGGTTGCAGGGGCCTGCGACCTTGGGGGAATTTTTTCCCTTCGGAGCCCGTTTTGCGGTCGTTTTGAGGTCTTTTTCGTCGCCGTTTTCTTCTGTATTTTTCCTGACATTTCTTCTCATTTATTGGGTTGATTTCCCTGTAGAAAACCTGATGAGAATCCTTGCATTTTTAGAGTGCAAAGTTTCTAATTTTCCGGGAAAGCCAAAGACTTTGTCGCGTAGAGCTGCTGATTTTCCGCCAGAAGCTGAAACTTGGTCAAACGATGTCGGAATGACCTGAAATTTGAGGTGGAGCCTCCTGAGCAATAAATAAGACCAACCATAGGCTTTTGTTTGAGTTTTGAAGCCGTTTGGGGTCCCGTCGATGCTTCACTTGATTTTGCTGCGGGGAAAATGCCGAGCGTTGATATGTGGCCAAACGATGTCCGATTGTCCTGAAATTTGACGGGGAGCCTATTGGAGTCATTTTGAGACGTTCCATGGGCTCCGTTTTGGATGTCATGGTCCCGGGTTGCTCCGCCGCCGGTAGGCTTGATTTTCTCTCGAAGCATCGAAACCTGGTCAAACGTTGTCAGAATGACCTGAAATTTGACGTGCAGCCTTTTGGAAGCATGTTGAAGCCACTCATGCACTTGGTTTGATGAGCGAAGGCTTCGGTGGTTCCCGCCGCCGGGAGGCTTGATTTTGCTGCTCGAGCATTGATGGAGGGTCAAACGTTGTCGGTTTGACTTGAAATTTGGCATGGAGCCCTTTTGAGACATGCTGGAGTCATCTGTAGGCTCTGATCGAAGTTTTGACGTCTCCGATGATGTCGCCGCCGAGAGCTCCCGTTTAGCTGTCGGAGAAGTGAAGTTAGGCCAAATGTTGTCGAAATGGCCCGAAACTTCATGTGTACTCTTCTCTTGGCTATCTTGAAGGATCTTGCAGTTTTTGTTTGATTCTGACAAGATTTGATTTTTTGGAGAAGTTGCATTGCCTATTTATGGCAGGTTGCGACTTCATGCAGCTTTCTTGATGTTGAAGAGGCAAAGTGACATTTTTGGTGTCAACATTCACCCTTGATGATTTCAAGCCACCTCAATACAAAAATGAAATTGTGCAAGGGGCATCATACTCTTGCAATTCGGTAGTTGGATTCTCCATGGATGGATATAAGTCAAGTGACACTGCCAATGATATCGATGAGTGGGAAGAATCCCTTGAAACAGGAGAATACCTCTCCGACGAGGAATGGATTCCCGAATCTCATCTTATGCCTGTAATCTGGTATAACCCATTATAGCCACAAGGATCTTGGTCTGATGATGAAGAAGACCAGGACCCTGTTCAATAAAATGTTGTTGCCAATGCTTCGGCGGAACCCAACATCAGTGAACCACAAGGAGCAAATGACGAAGAAGATTTGGTTCCCATGCCTGACCTTGAAGAATATGCAAGAATCTTGCAACATCTTGCCATAGAGCAGGAGCAGGATCGCATTAATGATCTTCATCATGATCCAGAATCGGAAGCCCCTGAAAATCAACGGGAACTTTCTCCCTCAACCCCTGAAAATGGAGAAAACAGTTGGATTGATGATCCTCTTACATCTGAGGATGAGTCCGATTCCCAACAGTCTACACTGGGGGCATCTCTTGTCAACATAGCCTGCAATGCGATAGCTCAGGGTGACAGTGCCTCTGAAGCTTCCGAAGACACGTACTCCCCAACCAGTAGCGTATCTTCCGGAACTACATCTTCTCAGGTGACTTCCACTGAGATATCATCCTCTCAGCCCTCATCTCCTGAATTGTGACATCGGAGCTCAAGCCTCTTCCGGTTGATCATACTCCTGCCAATGAAATTTTCTTCAATGAAAACCCAGTTGATTGGTCCCAGATACCTGATCTCACAGATGATGTCTGGAACTAATACAGAAAGGTTGTCGGATGCTGTTCAAGACTTGTTCCCGAAATTGCTCCGTGCAACACAATCACTGAAGACGTCAATGCTGTTACAGAGACGTCTTCAGCAAATGACAAGTATCAACCCCTTGATCCTGAGAGTGATCTTCCAAAAGAAGACCCTTCTCAAGAAGCTCTTGAAGTTGGTAGAGGTACCCGTTCTGGCCGGGATTACCACAAAAATTACAATCAACCCTCTTCTTCTTATGTAAATCCTTTGGGAAAGCAAGTTGTAACTGCCCCAAGTGGCAATAATAATGAAAATGCAAGCCCGAATGAGGCTTTCAAGTATGACTTGATTGAGCACTTCAAACACATACCTGCACGTCTGCACATCCTTGACTTATTACGAATGTCTCCACAAACTCGTGATAGTCTCATTTCAGAATTACAAAGGCTGAATGCGGATGTCGACAAGCACGCCTCACAAGTCCTAAAATTGAAATGGACTATAGGGTCAAAAAATCAAATACACCCTCAAAGGGAGAAAAGAAGAAGACTGGGGGATCAAGCAATGAATGCCTCTCGGTACAAAAAGCAGCAAGTGCAATAATTGCCTTCGACAAGGATAACCTCCTGCTAGGCGAGACAAAGCACAACCGACCCTTGTACTTTACAGGGTACGTCAAAGAAATGCCAGAACACAAAGTTCAGATCGATCCAGGTTCTGCACTCAACCTCATTTCTACTTCGGCACTTGAAGAGCTGGGCATCCCACCTAGCAAGTTGTGTCATACGTCCGTATCCATCTTCGGATATGACGGGAGCGCTCAAAGGCCTATCAGCAAAATCAGGTTCAAATTGAAAATCGGTGATCTTATCTCCGAAATCACCGTGTATGCAATAAGGACCCCTTCATGCTACAATATACTCCTTGGACGCCCCTGGATACATGGGAATGGTGTCGTCCCTTCAACTCTACATCAATGCATCAAGTTCATTGGCAACGATGGCTTGATACATCGGGTGTTTGCAGACAAAAAGCCTTTCAAAGGCAAGGATGTCCATTTTGCAGATGCTCAGATGTATAAAGATGGAAAAGAAGAACAAGAGGAAAAAACAATTCACTTTGCCGACAGTCTCCAGAAAGATAAAGGCAAGGCTCCTCAGCAATCATCGGAGGTAAACAAACCCTTCACCAAACTCAAAGTAAGCGGTCAAGCTCCTTCGTCGTCTCCTTCAAATCTCCAAAGCCTTTGGTAATCACTACCAAAGCAAGCAAGACAAAACAAAAGGCTGGAGGCAAGTTCACTGTCTCCTTTGTATCTATTATGTATGATACAGACTCAGAGTCAGAGCCAGAAGATGACACAGCATCAAGCCAAGCTGATACTCCGCAAGATCAACCTGCTCTCATTCCATTGGAGACAGTTGCTGACATAGAAGATCCTACGTCTGCTTCCTTTGTTATTCCGACATCTTTGCCAGAAGAAAAAACAATATTCTTCCACAGATCAGGAGCATCTCCACTGAACTCTTTGCTTGAACCTTTCCAAAACGAATGTATGCCTCAGCTATCCCTGTATAGTCCAATGGCACAAGCTATCATGAAGAAAATGGGCTACGACGCTCAGAATCCGACTGGTTTGGGAGGCGGCCATGGTATTCTCACACCATTGGAACCCACCCTGACCAAAAGTCAACCAGAAGATTGGAAAATCCACCTTCATAAAGGCAAGTCTTCATATGGGTTGGGGCATGATCCTACCGCTCCTATGAAACAATTGACACCATGGCTGCAAAGTCGCTTTACCGACCAAGCCTCAACATCTCATGAAGACATTGATATCCCTGGATATCTTTGAGGAGTCACTCATCAAGAATCTAGAAAGTTCTTCCAATTGGTATAATTTCTCTGATAATAAAGAGGAATTGCCCGATGAAACAGACGGGCGGTTTTTTGACCCAGGAGAACCATCGTCTCCAAAAGAAGTACCCTACTTCAACCCAGATCCAGCAAATGATTGGGACCATCTCATTGCAAGTCTTGAGAAGGATACTGATCAAGAAGATCTATCGACAGAAACAGAGCCTCAGTCTGAAAATGCCTTTGGCACTCCAGAAGGTCTTATTGAGTTGGAAGCCTCCGAAAACATTGTGGAGGAACCACCTTCAAACCTTCCGACAGAAGACCCTGTTCAAAAGATAGACTTGGGAATACCTGATAACCACGTCCTATATTCATAAGCAAGAATATAAAGGATGACGAGTTACCCGAGTATATCACTTTTCTTCGTGAGTTCGTTGATTGCTTTGCATTGTCTTATGCTGAAATGCCTGGCTTAGATCCCAAAGTAGCAGTCCACAAGCTCAACTTGCAAAAAGAAATCAAGCCTGTCAAACAAGGCCAAAGAAGATTCCGTCCCGATGTGATGGACAAAATTGAACAAGAAGTTCAGAAACTCAAAAACGTTGGCTTCATCCGCGAGGAACAGCATCCTGAATGGTTGTCCAACATCGTCCTCGTGACAAAGAAAAATGGGCAGATAAGGGTCTGTATTGACTACAGAGACCTGAATAATGCATGTCCTAAAGATGAATTCCCGTTCCCCATACCAGAGGTGATGATTGACAACACCTATAGGTTCGAGCGAATGACATTTATGGATGGATTTTCTGCCTACAACCAAATAAAGATGCATCCTGAAGACGAAAAGCATACATCTTTTCGGACACCATTCGGCGTGTATTGCTACACTGTCATGCCATTTGGTCTGAAAAATGCAGGTGCAACATATCAGAGGGCTATGATGAAAATATTCCAAGATATCCAGCACAAGACAGTCGAATGCTATGTTGACGACCTCGCCATCAAAAGCAGAAGAAAAGAAGATCATCTCGACGATCTCCGAGAAGTCTTCCTCCAACTTCGCAAGCACAAATTGCGGATGAATCCACTAAAATGCTTCTTTGGTGTCTCATCGGATAAGTTTCTCGGATTCATAGTACGGAAAGCTGGAATAGAACTTGACCCCACCAAAGTCAAGGTTATCCTGGAAATGCCATCTCCCAGAACCCTAAGAGAATTAAAAAGGCTTCAAGGAAGGTTGGCCTACATTCGACGGTTCATCTCCAATCTGTCAGGGAAGTGCCGTCCATTCTCTCGCTTAATGAAGAAAGGCGTGGACTTTGTCTGGGATGCTGAATGTGAAAATGCATTTCAAGACATCAAAGCATACCTCACCAAACCTCCAGTGCTGGCTGCCCCCACAACTGGAAAACCATTTATCTTGTACACAAGAGCTCTCGACTACTCTTTGGGTGCTCTGCTCGCACAAAAAAACGACGACGGAAAAGAAGCTGCTCTATATTACCTTAGCCGCATGTTGGTAGGAGCAGAGCATCGCTACTCCCCAATTGAAAAAGAATGCCTTGCGATGATGTTTGCCATACAAAAGCTGCGTCACTATCTGTTGTCCAATACAATCTACCTGATTTCGAGGATCAATCTCTTAAAGGTCCTTGTCACAAAAGCAGGTTCTCTCAATGCCCGACTGGGAAAATGGTCCATCCTTCTATCACAGTTTGATATTAGGTATGTACCACAAAAAGCAATCAAAGGCCAAGCTCTAGCAGACTTCCTCATAGAGCACCCATTGCCTAAAGATTCTCCACTCAGGGATGATCTCCCAGACGAATTTAAACTTCCTTATCAAACACTTCCTGGGACATGTACTTTGACGGTGCAACCAGGACAAATGAAAAAGGAAAGCAAATATCGGGAATCGGTATCCTCTTTGTCAGCCCCGATAAATACATGATTCCACACGCCTTCTCGCTACTGGAACCATGTTCAAACAATGCAGCTGAGTACCAAGCCTTGATTGTAGGATTGGAGCTCACCCTTGAATCCGGCATCACCATGCTGGAAGCTTTTGGAGACTCTCAACTGATCGTCAATCAGATGAATCAGAAATTTGAAGTCAGGAAGCCTGATTTGCTGCCTTACTACAATAAGGCACAGTCGCTTCGACAAAAATTCAACATCTGTCATATCACCCACATCCTCAGAGGTGAAAACATCCGTGCAGATGCCCTGGCCGGACTCGCCGCATCCATGGCAATCCAAGAAGGGGAAAACATGCAAATCACAGTGTGTCAAAGAAGGATTCTCCCTCCTCTTAACACACACCAAGCAGTTGCTGAATGCCACCAAGTGGTTGGAAGTCGGATGTCCATCCTTGAACCTCCGATTGGCGACTGGAGAGATCCGTTCATTGATTACATCATGTTCGGAATCTTACCTGAAGATCCAAAAGAGCGAGTAAGCATCCAAAGATGAGCCCCGAACTTTCATTTGGATATACCTTCAA
Organism: Umbellularia californica; assembly: GCA_028538565.1. Taxonomy (NCBI): domain Eukaryota; kingdom Viridiplantae; phylum Streptophyta; class Magnoliopsida; order Laurales; family Lauraceae; genus Umbellularia; species Umbellularia californica. The sequence continues at coordinate 21,106,284 of JAPQWN010000010.1, forward strand.
AAGCACTTTACAGAAAATCCTTCAACGGAGTACTTCTACGCCGCTTGTCACAACAAGAGGCTGAGGAAACTCTCAAAGAAATACATGCTGGTCTTTGTGGAGCCCATCAAGCTGGTCCTAAGCTCTACAAACAGATAAAAAAGTTAGGTTATTATTGGCCTACCATGGTAGCTGATGCAATGCGATTTGCAAAGCGCTGCCAAAAATGCCAGATTCATGGAGATTATGTCCACATGCCTCCAGAATGGCTACATCCAACAACAATCTCATGGCCTTTCGAAGCCTGGGGTAGGGACATCATAGGTCCTATCTCTGCCCCATCAAGCAAAGGTCATCGCTTCATCTTCGCCGCTACGGATTATTTCTCCAAGTGGTCAGAAGCATTTGCGCTCAGTGAAATGAAGACTTCATCAGTCCTTCAGTTCTTGCGCACCAACATCATTTGTCACTTCGACATACCTAAAAGATTCGTCCATGATAACGGACCACAATTCCGGGATCACAGATTCTACAGGTTCTGCGACAGGTACAAAATCCAAAGTTGTCCTTCGACTCCATATAATCCAGCAGCGAACGGACTAGCAAAAGCCTTCAACAAGACACTCTGCAAAATTCTCAAGAAAATGGTCTCTAGTCACAAAAGAGTCTGGGGCGACAAACTACTAGAAGCTTTGTGGGCCTATCGAACCACCGTTCGAGGACCAACCCATAGTACACCATTCTCTTTGGTCTATGCATGCGAAGCTGTTGTCCCTTTGGAAGTGCAAATTCCTTCCTTAAGGGTTTTTCTACAAAATGACATGATGCAAGAAAGCAATGTAAAATTGAGACTCCAAGAGTTGGACAATCTCGATGAAAGACGACTCGAAGCTCTACAAAGCATTGAGTTGTACCAAGCATGCATGGCAGGATCTTTTGACAAGAAGGTCAGGCAACGCGCCTACAAAATCCAAAGGCAAATTTGAACCAAAATGGGAGGGACCCTTCGTCATCAACAAAGTCTTCTCCAACGGCGCATACGCTCTTCTAAACATGGAAGGAGACAGATGTATGCTGGCCATCAACAGCAAGTTCTTGAAGTGGTACTACCCTTGAAGACTTCCTCAAACAGGTCAGAGCGATATCTACACGGTCAAATTAAAGCCTATTTCCAAGGTACTTTCTCGTCAAACCCACCCCTTTTGAAATTTTCATCTTGAAATTTCCAAAAAAAAAAATTCTTTCAAAACAATGCTTACTTTCATCGTTTCATTGTTAAAAAAAAAATAATCAAAATTAAAAAAATCCAAGTTTAGGAGCCTCTTCCCAGACTTGACCAAAAATTTCGATCCTTGAACCCAAAAATTCTTGGTTTGAAACAAAAACCAGGACTCAGGAATTTTCACCCTAGTCCGCCTCGGCTTTTACAACCAAAATGGTTTTAAGTCAAAATTTATGACCCTCGTGTCTTTAAACAAAAAATTGGTTTTTTAAAAAACCGTGGGGAAGCGACATTCAATCGATACTCGCAAAACCCAAAAACCGGATGATGGACCCTCAGGATCTTCCGTCCTCTCCTTCCGCACCCCGGGGGCTGACCTGGGTCTCGGTGGAGGAAGGAAAACGCGGGTATCAACATTTTTGTACGGGTATGTCAGATTTACTTTCTACTTGGAATTTGGAATGGTGATGATCCGGAGATTCACCTTCACAAGTGGAAAGGAAATCAATCCTTTTTTCTAACTTTTCAAATTGCATAAATATTAAGAAAATAGACAAGTCTGTTCTTTTTAGAATGCCGTAGGAGGAGTTTTTGTTTGTTTGCCGTAAAAGACGATTTTGCCGTGAAAGGCGATTTTACAACACTCATCAAATATGAAAGACAAGAATTGCTATTTCTTTTTGTCTCTTTAAGAAATACAAACTACAATAGAAAAGTAAGAAAAGGGATCTAACTTCTCAGGAGATTGTGGGGACACGTTGAGATCGACGGTCGTAAGTCATGTATGGACTTCGCCATCGTCCTTCAAATGAGAACATGTGATGCTTTGATTCTTCGGCTTGGCTCCTAACCTCAGTTTTTTAAAGGACAAGGACCAAGAGAAGGTCCTATATCCGATGAAAAACCGAGTAAACGGGCTGAAAAGCAGCGTTTAGGCCATGTTGGAGAAGGAGGGGACCTTGGGGGGTGGCCCCCCCAAGGGACTTTGATCACCTTGTGGTGCTTCTGGCGGCAGAGCAGCAGGACTTCGTCAGGATTTCTTTGGAAGAATGCAAGTGTGCAGACCAGCGGAAAGTTGGAAAAAAGTTCAAAGGTTGCAAAGTTCTTTATTTTTTTCTTTGGAATGGACCTCCTTTTATAGGCTTTTGATAGCCATGAGGTGATTATGGGCATTGATAGCCATGATGAGAGAATTGATGAGGAGTTACAAGTTGATTTTGTAACTCCTTTTTCATGGCTTGTGATTGGCCGATGAAGGTAGTGGGCTTTTAATTCCCTTTAATCTTCATGATGATGGGAGTTTCATGGGTTTAATGCCATGATTGCTTGGATTTGTAACTCTCAAATGCTTGAATCTGATTGGGCCGTCCAAAATAATAAGTTAATGACCGCATTAAGTTGTCATAAACGGGTCAATTAACGACATTAAGTGGTCGCCAAGGCATGTGAAGAGTCGCGGGCCGCGCCGCGTCTTTTGAGATTCTTTTTGCGATCATCACAAGTGGATCCACGCATTGTTTGATGTCGGATTGTGATGCAATTTCAGACATTGGTTGATGTTGGTGAGCCGGTGACATCTGTCTTGTCGATTTCATGATCGGTCGAACAGAAAGTGCACTTTCTTGGTCAGCCGGTTGGCGATCTTGGAGCGATCGGTGATGATTTCATGCTTTTGACGGCAGATCTGAGATTCTTTTTGCGATCATCACAAGTGGATCCACGCATTGTTTGATGTCGGATTGCGATGCAATTTCAGACATTGGTTGATGTTGGTGAGCCGGTGACATCTGTCTTGTCGATTTCATGATCGGTCGAACAGAAATTGCACTTTCTTGGTCAGCCGGTTGGCGATCTTGGAGCGATCGGTGATGATTTCATGCTTTTGACGGTAGATCTGAGATGTCGACGAAGACCAGTTGTTTTCAAGCATCAAAGATTCGATTTTCAGAAAATCACAGAGGCAGGAACACCCGAAACCCGAAAAGGATCGAAAAATGGGGCATTTGGTGCAAAATCCGGCGACCCTGGGCCAGGGTCACCGGCGACCGTGGGCCAAGGTCGCCGGCGACCTTAGGGTCTTGCCCTTTTCGGTTGCCGAGCTTCGTTTTCGGCCGTTTTTCCGTCTTTTTTGTTCCTTCTTTCTTCTGCATTTTTCTTGACATTTTTCCTCAATTATTGACTTGATTTTCTTGGAGAAAACTTGACGAGAACCCGCGCAAAACCGGAACACAAAGTTTCTCATTTTTCGGGAAAGTCGAAGACTTTGTAGCCGATTTTTCGTCAAGCGTCGAAACTAGGTCAAACGATGTCAGAATGACCTAAAAATTGAGGTGAAGCTTCTTGAGCAGTGGATAGGACCAACCATGAGCTTTTATTTGAGTTTTGAAGCTGTTTGGGGTCCCATCGATGCTTGACTTGATTTTACTGCGGGGAAAATGCCGAGCTTTGATATGTGGTCAAACGATGTCTGATTGACCTGAAATTTGACGAGGAGCCTATTGGAGTCGTTTTGAGACAAACCATTAGCTCCATTTTGGGTGTCATGGTTCCGGGTTGCTCCGCCACCGGTAGGCTTGATTTTCTTTCGGAGCATCGAAACCTGGTCAAACGTTGTCGGAATGACCTGAAATTTGATGTGCAGCCTTTTGGAAGCATGTTAAAGCCATTCATGTACTTGGTTTGATGAGTGATGGCCTCGGTGGTTCCCACCGTCGGGAGGCTTGATTTTACTGCTCGAGCATTGATAGAGGGTCAAACGTTGTCGGTTTGACTTGAAATTTGGCATGGAGCCCTTTGGAGACATTTTGGAGTCATCCGTAAGCTCTGATCAAAGTTTTGGTGTCTTCGATGATGTCGCCTACCAGGAGCGCTTGTTTAGCTGTCGGAGCAGTGAAGTTGGGCCAAACGATGTCAGAATGGCCCGAAACCTCAGGTGTACCCCTCTTTTGGTTGTCTTGAAGGATTTTTCAGTTTCTGTCTGATTTTGACAAAATCTCATGCTTGAGGTAACTTTGCCTATTTTGTAGCAGGATGCAGCTTCAAGAGGCTTCTTGATGTCGAGGAGACATAGTGATTTTTTTGGTGTCAACAAATGCCCCCTCGAGGTATAGCGACGAGTAGCTTTTTGGAGTCGATGTGCCTCGAATAGAAACTTGGAGGAAAGATTCCGACTTGACCAAGAGTCTTGAGCATTTTTTTTTAATAGACTTCTGAGTTTCCGGGGGAATTTTATGGTAGTGAGAGGGATCACGTACCATCTCAAGGCAAAGTTTTGAAAATGACATGGGGTTTTTGGATTTTGGGTTTTGGTTTTTGACCTCGTGACCTAACAAGCTGTATGTGGCAAGTTAGGGAGTCGGGGTTTGATTTTGATTTTGACCTTGTGACCCAACAAGCTGTATGTGGCAGGTTGGGGGGTCAGATTTGGGTTTTTGGTTTTGGCTTGGTTTGGATTTTGATTTTGGTTTTGGTCTGTGACCTAACAAGCTGTATGTGGAGAGCTAGAGGACCGGAATTCGGTTTTGTGAAATGTCAATTTCAAGATTTTGGCTCAATTTGGTTCATGAGGTTGGACAGTTTGGTTTTTGGAAACTCACGAGACTTTCTTTTTTTTTTTTTTTTGGAATGGTCCCATCAACTCAAAAGAGGCATGGGACTTTTTTTTTTTTTTTTGCTCTTTTTCTTCTTTCTTTCTTTTTTTTTTTTTTTTGCTCTTGGTAAGAGGAATATTTTGACTAAAAGCCACTTTTAGTGCCTAGGTGGTCAAACCTGGCTCATATGGGCTAACCCATGGGACCTTAGGCTTTGGAGATGGCCTAGATCTCATATGGTGTCATTTTTGTAAAGAATATCTAAAAATATCTCTTTTGTGTAAAGAATATCTAAAAATATCTTTACTTGGAGAGAATTTCTCAAGTTTCCTTCTTTTGTGGAAAGATTTTCTCAAAATATCTTTCTTTTGGGAAGTAACTATTTTTAGTACTTACCTCCTTTCTTTTCTCCTTGTTTCCTCTTTTGGCTTGCTCTCTTCTATAAAAGCAAGAGGGTTGGTTCTTTTGCTCCATTGCTTTCTTTGTTTGCAAGGATTTCTTCAAGAGTGCTCTCCAAGATACGAAGTGCTTTTGCTTCTTCAAAAGGGCTCCAAGCTTTTCTTCTTCTTCTCCATCAATGGCTTCAAGTAAGTTTTCTTCTTCCACAAGAAATTCCATTTGTAGAAGTAGCTTCTTTCTTTCTTTTCTTCTCTTTTTTTTTCTTTTTTTTTTTCAAGCACGTTTTTCTCCTTTTTTTTTCGTGCTTTTTTTCCTTTTTTTTCTTTTTTTTTTCTTTATTTTCACGGTTTTCTCCCCTTTTTTTTTACCGTGCACTTCTTTTTTTTTTTTTCACACGATGACTTTTCCTTTTTTTTTTCAGCGATTTTTTTTTTGTTTTTTTTTTACACGCTGATTTCTGGTTTTTTTTTTCAGCGTTTTTACTGTTTTTTTTTTTCTGCTGTTTGTTTTTTTTTCCGTTTTTTTTTTCTTGACCGTACGGACAGTCTGCCACGTGGCAGTGGGCCCAGCAAATTTTTTTTTTTCTGGTTGAGATTTTTTCTCTCTCTCTCTCTCTCTCTCTCTCTCTTTCTTTTTCTTTTCCTTTCCTCCTTTGTTTGCTCACCATGATAATGAGGTTCATGCAATTTCAATATGTTTATGCATCAAGATAGAAGGCTAGGGTTTCTAGGTCAAGCCAACATGATTTTTGACTTGGACAAAGTTTGATTGGTTTTGACCAAATTGGGTTGGAATTGGTCAAACTTTGGTCAAGGTTTTCCTAGTTTCTAATGCATGATGATATTCTTCGATGCATGATTTTTTGTAAATGGAATTGGAAGCATGATGATGCATACCTGAAAATCTTTTGCAAGTATTGGGATTTTGAGCTCGCAGCAATGTTGAGCTCTTTCTTGGTCTTGCTGGATTTTGAGGAAGTTTGCAATTTTTGGATTCTGAAGCTCGTAGCAATATTGGGATCTTTTCCAGATTTTGCGGAAGTTTGATGAGGTTGGCTCGTTCTCGCAGAGATGTTGAGTTCGAACCTTCTTTGAGAATTCTCCACTGACTTTGAGCTCGCAGCGATGTTGAGTTCATCTTCAGGCTTTCTGTTTTTCTCGGAGTATTTTCCTTTTCTTTGGAATTGCCCCGGAACCATGTCAAAATTTTGCTAGAATTTTTGTAGCAGAATTCTGTCATTTTGATGTTGATTTATCTTTTCTCTTCCATCTTTTGCAGGTAGTTCTTCTAGAATGAACAAGGGTAAAGGTCCTGTTACTGACGCACCTCGTCGGTCTGCTAGATCTTCCAATGCGGCCGTTCAGCAGGCTTGGGAGAAGGTCCAGTTTGTTGAGAAGAACTTGGAAGAGTGCGATTCCCTCAATCATGATGAGATGAGACAGCGATTGATCGCTCTCAAAGATGATGAATTCTATAAGATCATGGTAAGCAGCCGTCCTTCGGTTACGGACGATCAGAGCGTTGTGCTCAAGCCTACCTTCTTCTTCGGTGATGCAGTCCCTGACGACTTGACATACCAAAGGAGATGTTTTCAGTTCTCCTACACAGCAGATGGTGAGGAGAGAACTATTTTCACCCGGTCGACTTTCGATCGGACCATCTCGATCCTGAGCCTTTCTCCCACGTGCCCTAAGAGCGAAGATCCTCCGAGCTGGGTGAAGAGGACCAGTGTGATCAAGACCGGGATTTTTGTTGGCGGCCCTTCCAATTTTGCAGAGAAGTCGCCTGTCCGAATGGACATGTTGATGCCAGCCAGTGGCTACCAAGGTTCTGATCATCCATCGATCGATTTGAGACCGGTGGGCCTTGGCATTTTTCGGGGTGACGGCAGCAATTGGGTGAAGCCTTTTCGACTTCGTGGCCGTTTCAGTGCTGACTCGGGCTAGGAGTCATGGATTGATTGCACCCTAAGGATTGGTGAGGCCGTTTTCCAGGAGGCCGAGATTTTTTATGCGGTTCGCGCTTTTCGGCAAACCATTGTTTTCTCCGATGAGGCTTTCATGGCCATGCTGGAGTCATTCCTTCCTCAAACCAACACCTTCATTGTGACGAATGGTGAGATTGGTTTTTCTTTGAAGGAACTGAGCGTCATCACCGGATTGCCTATCCTCGGCAAACTCTATGAGGAGTTTATGCCTATTGACAGCGTCTTTGAGCAGCAGTTTGAGGAGTTCAGGCTTGTGTACTTTCAGCTTGTCGCCTTCTATGATTTTTTTGAAGGAGAAGGAGGGCTCAAAAGTTAGATACAGCAGTGGGAAGAGTTGCAGATCCAACTTTTTTGACTGCGGGGATTCTTCTAATGGCATGGCCCAAGATGCTAGGGCTAAAACATCAAGTTTGAAGAAGATCGCCGCTATGCGAGAAGATTTGAAGAAGTTCTTCGAAAGCACAGATGCCATTTGTCCTGACTTTGCATTGCGAAGAGATCTCGCTGTTTACCTCACTTACTGGCTAGGTGAGGCTGTTTTTGCTGGAGGAGATGGGACGCACATCAGGCCGCACTGTATTTTTCCGGCTTGTCAGATGGCGTTTGGAGAGCGGCTGGCTTTGGTACCTGCTCTTTACTCCTATTTGTGTATCGAACTTCAGGCTGCTGCTTTCCTGGTTCGGCTTGGGCTCCCTATGAACAGGGTGTTTTCTGCCCACATCTTCTATTCGTGGTATGTATACCACTATCCTAGCTTCCATCGTTTGGGGGTTGCACAGGACGAAGATCCCTTTATGATTCGTTTGGCTAGAGGAACAGCCGTTTCCGAATCGCTTTTGTCTGCCCGTTTGAGGATCCGACGATTTAGGGACGTCGAGATTGGGCAGTCTTCGGTGAAGCTTTCTCCGGGTTTGCCGAAGAAGGCTTTCGACTTTTGTGTCTCCAGTGATTCGACCAGGGCAGGGTCGGGAAGACATTATGCTTTGATAGACGTGGAGAAGAGGTGGCTCTTCAACATACGGGTTGGTACGATGGTGTACCACAGACATCTTTTCGTCGATATCCAACCGTATGTCCCTTCGCGTTTTGCATTGCAGCTTGCTTCTCTCAAGGCGTTGTTGGAGTGCCTTCGAGCATGGTGAAGCGTTTTGGAGGTTTGCAGGATGGGAGAAATGCATGGGCTTTTTACAGTGCAGAGGACACTACCACCATGATTTCCTATCCTGAGCTGCCCACCTTCCGGACTGCTGGCTTCACGAAGTGGTTCATGGAGAGCTTTTCAGTGTACCGGGGGCTTTCCAAGAAAGAGCTCGATGTCAAGCAGTCTCCTGGGAAGGGTCTTGGCAGATCAGATGGTGTCCGTTGGGAGGAAGTTTTGGCCTTCCTTTCTGGAGAGAAGCATAAGATAGGCTTTCTCAATGAGCAGGACATCATCAGATCAGGAGCTGCACAAGGGATTCCTGGTGAGGTCTTGAGACAGCTGGACGAGGAGGAGGCCGAGATCGATGCTATGATACAGGCAAAACATACGAAGGCTTCCATGGAGTCTACTGAGAAGAGTAGACCATCCAGTGAGGACTCTAGCGAGAGGCCTGATGTTGATAGTGATGCAGGATCGTCAAGTAGATTGACCCGCCGTAGCAAGAGGAAGAGAGGACAGCGCCGTAATATGAAGCGGCATGATAGTCCTTCTGATATTGAAGTTCCTCTCACCATTGTTGAGGAGGTGTCTGAGGATGCTGATGAGCCTCCGGAGAAAAGGAACAAAAAAGCTGGTATGATCCCTTTTCCTTGTTTTGTTTCTTTCTTTCTTTTTTTTTCTTGTGAAAGATTTTGTTTTGATCCGCTGCTTCTTTTTTTTTTTAGCAGAGGATGATGACCTGGTGATGCCTGAGGTTCCTGCCGATGAGGCGATGACGGATCTAGTTGTGGCATCTGAGGAAGGGCCCAAGGATTCTGGAGTAGTTCCAGAAACTTCACCTGGTATGATTGCTTTGGCTTCTTTTTTTTTCTTTTTGTTTTTTTTTTTTTTTTTTTGCTGTCATTTGCTAACATGTAGCTGAATTGGCAGAGGATTCTGATGATTTCGAGCCATCCATGGACGCAACCTTTGACGATGCTTCGGATGAGCTCAGAGAGGCAGAGAGTACTCCGCCGGTTGTCGAAGTAGGAATTTTTTGCAATAATAATCTTGATATATTTTTGACAAGATTATATTCATACCTTTTTGTCTTTTTCCTTTGTAGATTATGGAGCAGCAGGAGAGGTTCCTCCGTCTTCCTCAGAGCCAGAACAGGGGATACCTGCGGCTGATGCAGAAGTAAGGGCTTCTTCCACTTTTAATGAGTCAGCTTCTTCAGTTGGAAAGAGTTTATTGATTACTCTTCCAATGGGGCATGACATGAGCAATCGGGCACCAGAGCATGGCGAATCCTCATCTGCACCGCACCTTCAGTATGCAAGGAAGGTGTTGAAGATTGTCTTGGGTTCATGGGTTGAGACTCTCGCTTCAGGTCATTTGGAAGCTGGTTTTGGCATGATCAAGCATGTGCAGGACATCCTTGCTGATAGCAAAGAAGTCGGTCTGGACATCGCAAGCGCCAAGGATTTTGTTGAGGAGATCATCGCCTTGGGGAACAAATGGACTGAGACCAAGAGTTTCCCAGATGGTGACTTCTTTGTTGAGATGTTCTTAAAACCTTCCAGCAAAGTCAAAGCTGAGCTGACTGAGGTCACGAAGACTCGGAGGCAGATCGTTCGGGAGAAGAACGTTACCGAGTTATCCATCATAGGGCTGAAGCAAGACTTGGACCGCCTTGATAAGGAGGTCGTTGAAGCTAGGCAGCGTCTTGAGCTTTTGGAGGAAGAAGCTGCTGCCAAATGGACTACCATTGTGGAGGCTCATGACAAGGAGGGAACTCTCATTTGCCAGGTTGAGGAAGCTGAAGGTAATGTCCGGAGGAAGACTCAGGAGCATGAGCAGTGGCAGGTCCTCTGGGAAGAACTTCCTCTTGCTGCAGATGGGTCGCAGTGCTCGCCCGCATTTTATGGAAACATTCTGAAGAAGCGTGGCCTAAAAACTTTGGAGGTTAAGGCCAAGGGTCTGCTTGAGGAGTTGAACCTTTGGTTGAAGACCATGCTAGATTGAGCTCCTGAGTTGTAACAAACTCTTTTCTTCTTTTTCTTTTTGGTACCTCCATGTATAAACAATTTTGGTACTATATTTTTTGTATCCCCTTCTTTTCACTTAAATCATTTTTTGATGGAAACACATTTGAGTAAAAGTTGATGGGAATGTTTGTTTTGATTTTGATCAAAAGGTTGTCATTTTGTGAAAATCTTTTGTCAAAGGGTTGTTTTGGGCATGAAAGCCAATTTTGTGGCAAAAAGCCTGGTTTTTGATGACTTAAAAACCAAATTTTAGGTGGCATGAAAGTCTAATTTTGTTTGTGGCATGGGAGCCAAATTTGTTTGTGGCATGGGAGCCAAAATTTATGATGGCATGAAAGCCGAAGTTTTTTTTTTTTTTTTAATGGCGTGAAAGCTGAACTTTAAGATGGCATGAAAGCCGATTTTTGTTTTGTTTGTTGTTTGTTTTGTTTTGGCATAAAAGCCAAATTTTCTGAAAACCAAGTTTTTGTTTTGTTGGCATGGAAGCCGATTTTGGCGTTTATAGCCCGATTTTGGCGTTTATAGCCGAGTTTGGCGTCTATAGCCGGATTTTGGCATTTATAGCCAATTTTGGTGTTTATAGCCGGATTTTGGCGTTTATAGCCGAGTTTTGGCGTTTATAGCCGAATTTTGGCGTTTATAGGCGAGTTTTGGCGTTTATAGCCGAGTTTTGGCATTTATAGCCGAGTTTTGGTGTTTATAGCTGAATTTTGGCGTTAATAGCCGAGTTTTGGCGTTTATAGCCGAGTTTTGGCGTTTATAGCCGAATTTTGGCGTTTATAGCCGAATTTTATTTTCAAAATGCAGGTATCGACTAAATGTCGCCTCCCCACTGAATGGTCTTGCAAGTATCGATGGAATGTCGCTTCCTTGCTCATTCGGTTTGCGAGTATTGATGGAATGTCACTTCCTCGCGGGCTGGGTTTTGCGAGTATCGATGGAATGTCGCTTCCTCGCGAATTTGGGTGCAAGTATCGACTAAGCGTTGCCTCCCTGCTTTTCCCAAAACTTTTGGTTTTACGGGTACTGACTTGATGTCGTTTCTCCGCGATTTTTGAAATTTGAGGTTTTTTTGAACCATTTGAAATTTGGGTTGTGGATAGCAACTGGTATGTTGCTTCTTCACGATTTTTGAAATTTGGGTTGTGGATATCAATTGGAATGTTGCGTCTCCACAATTTTTAGATTTTGAGGTTTTGCAAGTATCGAATGGGGTTCGCTTCCTTGTGGTTTTTGAGCTTTGGAAGTATCGAATGGGGTTCTTTTCCTTGCGGTTTTTGGGTTTTTGCGAGTATCGACTGAATGTCGCTTCCCCGCGGTTTCTAAAAAACCATTTTTTTTAGAGACACGAGGGTCATACATTTTGACTTAAAACCATTTTGGTTGTAAAAGCCGAGGCGGATTAGGGTGAAAATTCCTGAGTCCTAGTTTTTGTTTCAAACCATGAATTCTGGGTTCAAGGATCGAAAATTTTGGTCAAGTTTGGGAAGAGGCTCCTAAACTTGGATTTTTGGATTTTGATTTTTTTTTTTAACAATGAAACGATGAAAGTAAGCATTGTTTTGAAATAGTTTTTCTTTTTGGAAATTTCAACATTAAGATGAAAATTTCAAGAGGGGATGGGTTTGACGAGTAAGTACCTGGAAATAGGCTTTCGCCATGTAGATATCGCTCTGACCCATTTTGAGGAAGTCTTCAAGAGTAGTACCGCTTCAAGAACTTGCCATTGATGGGTAGCATACATCTGTCTCCTTCCATGTTTAGAAGAGCGTATGCACCGTTGGAGAAGACTTTGTCGATGACGAAGGGTCCCTCCCATTTTGGTTCAAATTTGCCTTTGGAATTGGAGGCGAAGACTATGGGTCTTTTTACTGTAAGAACCAAGTCACCCTTTTTGTAGACGCGTTGCCTGACCTTCTTGTCAAAAGATCCTGCCATGCGTGCTTGGTACAACTCAATACTTTGTAGAGCTTCAAGTCATCTTTCATCAAGATTATCCAGCTCTTGGAGTCTCAATTTGACATTGCTTTCTTGCGTCATGTCATTTTGCAAAGATACCCTTAAGGAAGGAATTTGTACTTCCAAAGGGACAACAGCTTCGCATCCATAGACCAAGGAGAATGGTGTGCTATGGGTTGGTCCTCGAACGGTGGTTCGATAGGCCCACAAAGCTTCTGGTAGTTTGTCGCCCCAGTCTCTTTTGTGACTAGGGACCACTTTCTTGAGAATTTTACAGAGTGTCTTGTTGAAGGCTTCTGCTAGTCCGTTCGCTGCTGGATTATATGGAGTCGAGGGACAACTTTGGATTTTGGATTTTGTATTTTGTCGCAAAACCTGTAGAATCTGTGATCCCGGAATTGTGGTTCGTTATCATGGATGAATCTTTTAGGTATGCCGAAGCGACAAATAACGTTGGTGCGCAAGAATTGAAGGACTGATGAAGTCTTCATTTCACTGAGCGCAAATGCTTCTGACCACTTGGAGAAATAATCCGTAGCGGCAAAGAAGCGATGACCTTTGCTTGATGGGGGAGAGATAGGACCTATGATGTCCATACCCCAGGCTTCGAAAGGCCATGAGATTGTTGTTGGATGTAGCCATTCTGGAGGCATGTGGACATAATCTCTATGAATCTGGCATTTTTTGCAGCGCTTGGCAAATTGCATTGCATCAGCTACCATGGTAGGCCAATAATAACCTAGCCTTTTTATCTAGTTGTAGAGCTTAGGGCCAGCCTGATGGGCCCCACAAAGACCAGCATGCACTTCTTTGAGAGTTTCCTCAGCCTCTTGTTGTGACAAGCAGCGTAGGAGTACTCCGTTGAAGGATTTTCTATAAAGTACTTTTGAAGGTATATCCAAATGAAAGTTCGGGGCTCGTCTTTGGATGCTTACCCGTTCTTTTGGATTTTCAGGTAGGATTCCGAACATGATGTAATCAATGAACGGATCTCTCCAGTCGCTAATCGGAGGTTTGAGGATGGACATCCGACTTCCAACCACTTGGTAGCATTCAGCAACTGCTTGGTGTGTGTTGAGAGGAGGGAGAATCCTTCTTTGACACACTGTGACTTGCATGTTTTCCCCTTCTTGGATTGTCATGGATGCAGCGAGTCCAGCCAGGGCATCTGCACGGATGTTTTCACCTCTGAAGATGTGGGTGATGTGACAGATGTTGAATTTTTATCGAAGTGACTGTGCCTTGTTGTAGTAAAGCAGCAAATCAGGCTTCCTGACTTCAAATGTCTGATTCATCTGGTTGACGATCAGTTGAGAGTCTCCAAAAGCTTCCAGCATGGTGATGCCGGATTCGAGGGCGAGTTCCAAACCTACAATCAGGGCTTGGTACTCAGCTGCATAGTAGCGAGAAGGCGTGTGGAATCATATATTTGTTGGGACTGACAAAGAGGATGCCGATTCCCGATATTTGCTTTCCTTTTTCATTTTTCCTGGTTGCACCGTCAAAGTACATGTCCCAGGAAGTATTTGATAAGGAAGTTTCCACATTGTAGAAAAATTCGTCTGGGAGATCATCCCTGAGTGGAGAATCTGTAGGCAATGGGTGCTCTGCAAGAAAGTCTGCTAGAGCTTGTCCTTTGATCGCTTTTTGTGGTACATACCTAATATCAAACTGTGATAAAAAGATGGACCATTTTGGTAGTCGGGCATTGAGAGAACCTGCTTTTGTGACAAGGACCTTTAGGAGGTTGATCCTCGAAATCAAGTAGACTGTATTCGACAGCAGATAGTGACGCAGCTTTTGTACAGCAAACATTACTGCAAGGCATTCTTTTTCGACTGGGGAGTAGCGATGCTCTGCACCTACCATCATGCGGCTGAGGTAATATAGAGCAGCTTCTTTTCCGTCGTCGTTTTCTTGTGCTAGCAGAGCACCCAAAGAGTGGTCGAGAGCTCTTGTGTACAAGATAAATGGTTTTCCAGTTGTGGGGGCAGCCAGTACTGGAAGTTTGGTGAGGTATGCTTTGATGTCTTGAAATGCATTTTCACATTCAGTATCCCAGACAAAGTCGACGCCTTTCTTCATCAGGCGAGAGAATGGACGGCATTTCCCTGATAGATTGGAGATGAACCTTCGATTGTAGGCCAACCTTCCTTAAAGCCCTTTTAATTCTCTTAGGGTTCTTGGAGATGGCATTTCCAGGATAGCCTTGACTTTGGTAGGGTCAAGTTCTATTCCAGCTTTTCGTACTATGAATCCGATAAACTTACCTGATGAGACACCGAATAAGCACTTTCGTGGATTCATCCGCAATTTGTGTTTGCGAAGTCGGAGGAAGACTTCTCGAAGATCATCGAGATGGTCTTCTTTTCTTCTGCTTTTGATGGCGAGGTCGTCAACATAGCATTCGACCATCTTGTGCTGCATATCTTGGAATATTTTCATCATAGCCCTCTGATATGTTGCACCTGCATTTTTCAGACCAAATGGCATGACAGTGTAGCAATACACGCCAAATGGTGTGCGAAATGATGTATGCCTTTCATCTTCAGGATGCATCTTTATCTGATTGTAGCTAGAGAATCTATCCATTAATGTCATTCGCTCGAACCCATAGGTGTTGTCAATCATCACCTCTGGTATGAGGAGTGGGAATTCATCTTTAGGACATGCATTATTCAGGTCTCTGTAGTCGATACAGACCCTTATCTGCCCATTTTTCTTTGTCACGGGGACGATGTTGGCTAACCATTCAGGATACTGTTCCTCGCGGATGAAGCCAACGTTTTTGAGTTTCTGAACTTCTTGTTCAATTTTGTCCATCACGTCGGGACGGAATCTTCTTTGGCCTTGTTTGACAGGCTTGATTTCTTTTTGCAAATTGAGCTTGTGGACTGCTACTTTGGGATCCAAGCCAGGCATTTCAGCATAAGACCACGCAAAGCAATCAACGAACACACAAAGAAAAGAGATATACTCGGGTAACTCATCATCCTCTATATTCTTGCTTATGAATACAGGACGTGGGTTATCAGATGTTCCCAAGTTGTTAGACCCCGACCCAGACCAACTCGATTAGTACTAATTAAGTGAGTGTTCAGTCTTAAGTGAGTCTTAGTACCAGTTGGGTTAGAATGTGATTAGACTTAGTCTGGATTATAGTTTTGGAAATTTTGAGGACGTTTAGTATGAGTCACACACGCTCAGGGACGCCCTGAGTACACGTGGAAGAGTGGGTTTTCGTTCTAGATATCTTGTTTGATCGTGGTTTTTATTTCTCTTGAATGGTTTTATTACTTGTGACAACTTTTGATTTTTAACCTGCATTCATTTGAGGCCCAGAAACCCAAGTTTTGGCCCAATAAGTGTAAATCTGTCTTTTCATGCTAAATCTGGGCACACTTTTCGAAGTCGTGAAACTATGTCAAAATTATACTTTTCCGAAACTAGATTTTTCGACGATCGTTTTGTCCTCCTTCGTCGATTCCATCCGGGGTCCACAAGACCATGTTTTAAGCGTTTCAAGTTCCACTGCTTAGGGGACCCACTTCCAGACACTATATATAGTCTCCTATTCTCTTCCTCCATTCTTTTCCAAATCTTTGCAACTTTTTTAACCTAGAGCAAGTGAGTGAAGGAAGTTCTTCTTTGGGCTTCTCCCTTGGAAATCATCTAGCAAGAGAGCTCCAATCCACGATCCGACTCCTCCAATCTCTTCCTCTCTTCTCAAGCTTCGTTTGGAGTGTTTTTGGAGCCAAACCATTTCACTATTCATCATCTTCTAGCTCTCTTCTTCTTGTTTGGCTAGCAAAAGGTTAGAGCTTGGACCCATCTTTCCATTTGATGTTCTTTAGCTCACTAAGAGCTTGTTTTTCATGGTTTCAAACCCATTTTCGAAATGGGGGTTTGTGATGGTCAAAATGGTGATTTTTGTGTGCTCTATTTTGGGGGTTTTGTGTAGATTTCGTGGAGCACCCCTCTTGTTGGATTTTGTGGAGTTTTTGCTTGGCATTGGATTGAGGCAAGTGAACTCTTTGGGATTTTTCATGTACATTGCATTATGGTTTTATTTTCTTCATTAAGACATGATTTTGTGTTAGTTTCTTAATGCAAGTTATGTTTATATTCTTTCAAGCCATGTAGTTCAGTTTCTCTATTAGTATTGTCATCAATGATTTATCAAGTTCTTAGAATCATGTTGATCTTGTAAGTTTATGATTCTGCTCATAGAAATGTCTTGGTGTTTCTCCATGGATTGAAAGGTTTATTTATGGATGGAATGTTGTCTTTGACCCTTGGTGAACATGGTGGCTCAGGGGTTTATTTGGTTCAGAAGTGAGAAGAAGAGGGAAGGAAAAATGTAAGAGAATGGATGAGGAAAAGTGCAGTTTCTGCACTCAGACGCGTTCAAGCAGAAGCATGTTCACTCGAGCAACCATAGTGTCCGCTCGAGCGAACATGCCTCTGTTTGAAGGATTTCGAGCCGGAAACTATCCGCTTGAGCGAACATTTGGGATGGCTCGTGCGAACAAGTTTCTGTCTGGGGTCCGCTCGAGCGATGGTATGACCGCTCGAGCAAACCTGATACTCACAGTCTTGGATTTTCAATCTTTTTCTAAATTTCTTGGAAATTGAAAACTAGACTATGCTTTAGACTTTTAATTGACATTGTGTAAATTGGAACTCCAAAATGTACCTTACCTTCGGGGACATCAAACTATGTAAATTTCTGACATTTGGGTTTCAACTTCACTAAGGTCAATGAACAGTCTTAGCCTATGCTTGATAGACTTTGTTTGCACTCTTGTTTTGATGCCTCATGCATTATCGTGTTCTCGTTTGATTTTCAAGTATGAATTCGTATTTAAGACGTGTTTCAAGATGTGTTTCAAGAATAAAAAAAAAGGGAATCATTTCTTAAGTTTGTTAAGCATTAATATTATGCTATTTTGCTAGTCTCGTCGGGTTGTGTTTGATAAATGATTTCCCTCTTGTTTTGTCATATTCTCGAACGTGTATCGCCGTGTTTTGTGCATTCATGATAAAAGTGAATACCACTGAGCTTGGACTGCCCTTTTAGTTTGATCCACTACCTGGGGGTCCTTAAACATGTGGACTGTCTGCAGACTAGTTGTGTATTGTTTTACACATCGTGCGTGTTCGTGATCCGGTTCCGCGGCCGGATACCCCATCTACCTTGTGTGGCGTGGGATCGTGTTTCTCGTGTCGTGCTTGTCGTGCGTGCTTGCTCTTGTCATCATGTATGACGGAGAAAGGATGAGCTCAATGTGGATTTATCTTTTCATGATATTATAAGTATTCATGCTAGTTTCGTATACTTGAAACGTGTGTTTAAATCTTGAGCTGTTTTTGCACTATTTCTCATATTCATGCCTAAATTGTTTATTTGCCAAACCGTCGTGTTTGATGCTTGTTATTTTGGTGTCCAGGTGCAGGAGAGTTCACGCTTCTCGAGGAGTGCCCGGGGGAGGCTATTGAGCCACCCCCACCACACGAGTGGCAGCCCAACGACGTCATCTAGACGCCGGTCGGGATCTTGATTCTCGCTTCACCTAGTTTGGGTTATTCTTTTTTTTTTTTGGATTGTAATTGTTGTATTGGCCTTTGTTGGCCTCTCAGGGTTTTGTAATTGGAAGTAAAAATACTTTGTTTAAATGTTGAAACTTAATCATGGTAGGAATGCTATGTTGACATTCTCTTTTGATACCAAGTCTTGATATTATAATTTCTCTTGCATCTCATTGTTTAAGATTTGTGTGACATGTTTTGCTACACGCTTCCGCATACCCATTCGTGTGAGCTCGACCCGTGTCTTAGGATCCTCACCGCGGAAACCTGTGGGAGAAACGGCGGTATGTTTTGTGTTAGTTAATCATATCGCCTCAGTCGCGGTCCCGGGTCTCGATCCGGGGTCGCGACACAAGTCTATCTTTTGGACAGAATCTTCTGTCGGAAGGTTTGAATGTGGTTCCTCCACAATGTTTTCAAAGCCTTCCAACTCAACAAGACCTTCTGGAGTGCTAGAGGCATTTTCAGATTGAGGCTCCGTTTCTGTCCATGAATCTTTTTGATCAACATCCTTCTCAAGACTTGCAATGAGATGGTCCCGATCATTTGCTGGAATTGAGTCGAAGTAAGGTACTTCTTTTGGAGACGATGGTTATTCTGGGCCAGAGAACCGCGCGTCTGTGTCATCGGGAAACTCCTCTTTATCATCAGAGAAATTATACCAATTGGAGGACCTTTCTGGATTTTTGACGAGTGACTCCTCAAAGAGATATCCAGGGATATCAATGTCTTCATGAGATGTTGAGGCTTGGTCGGTAAAGCGACTTTGCAGCCATGGTGTCAACTGTCTCATAGGAGCGGTAGGATTATACCCCAACCCATACGAAAACTTGCCTTTGTGAAGGTGGATTTTCCAATCTTCTGGTTGACTTTTGGTCAGGGTGGGTTCCAATGGTGTGAGAATACCACGGCCACCTCCCAAACCAGTCGGATTTTGAGCGCCGTAGCCCATTTTCTTCATGATAGCTTGTGCCATTGGACTATACAGGGATAGCTGAGGCATACCTTCGTTTTGGAAAGGTTCAAGCAGAGAGTTTAGTGGAGATGCTCCTGATATGTGGAAGAAGGTTGCTTTTTCTTCTGGCAAAGTTGCCGGAATAACAAAGGAAGCAGACGTAGGGTCTTCTATGTCTGCAGGTGTCTCCAATGGAGTGAGAGCGGGCTGATCTTGCTGAGTATCAGCTTGGCTTGATGCTGTGTCATCTTCTGGCTCTGACTCTGAGTCTGTGTCATGCATAATAGACATAAAGGAGACAGTGAGCTTGCCCCCAGCCTTTTGTTTTGTCTTCTTTGCTTTGGTAGTGATTACCAAAGGCTTTGGAGATTTGAAAGAGACAATGAAGGGAGCTTGACTGCTTACTTCGAGTTTGGTGGAGAGTTTGTTTACCTCCGGTGATTGCTGAAGAGCCTTGCCTTTATCTTTCTGGAGACTGTCGGCAAAGTGAATTGTTTTTTCCTCCTGCTCTTCTTTTCCATCTTTATACATCTGAGCATCTGCAAAATAGACATCCTTGCCTTTAATGAGCTTTTTGTCTGCAAACACCTGATGTATCAAGCCATCATCACCAACGAACTTGATGCACTGATGTAGAGTTGAAGGGACGACACCATTCTCATGTATCCAGGGGCGTCCTAGGAGTATATTGTAGCATGAAGGGGTCCTTATCTCATATATGGTGACTTCAGAAATAAGATCACCGATTTGCAATTTGAACCTGATTTTGCCGATAGGCCTTTGAGCGCTCCCGTCATATCCGAAAATGGATATGGACGTGTGACTTAGCTTGCTAGGTGGGATGCCCAGCTCTTTGAGTGCCGAAATAGAGATGAGGTTGAGTGCAGAACCTGGATCGATCTGAACTCTGTGTACTGCCATTTCTTTGACGTACCCCGTAAAGTACAAGGGTCGGTTGTGCTTTTTTTTGCCTAGCAGGAGGTCATCCTTGTCGAAGGCAATTGTTGCAATTGCTGCTTTTTGTACCGAGAGGCATTCATTGTTTGATCCCTCAGTTTTCTTCTTTTCTCCCTTTGGGGGAGTATTTGATTTTTTGACCCTGTAGTCCATTTCAATTTGTAGGACTTGTGGGGCATGTTTGTCGACATCCGCATTCAGCCTTTGTAATTCTGAAATGAGACTATCACGAGTTTGTGGAGACATTCGTAATAAGTCAAGGATGTGCAGACGTGCAGGTATGTGTTTGAAGTGCTCAATCAAGTCGTACTTGAAAGCCTCCTTCGGGCCTGCATTTTCATTATTATTGCCACTTGGGGCACTTACAACTTGCTTTCCCGAAGGATTTACGTAAGAAGAAGAGGGTTGATTGTAATTTTTGTGGTAATCCCGGCCAGAACGGGTACCTCTACCAACTTCAAGAGCTTCTAGAGAAGGATTTTCTTTTGGAAGATCACTCTCAGGATCAAGGGGTTAATCCTTGTCATTTGCTAAAGATGTCTTTATAGCAGCATTGGCGTCTTCAGTGATTGTGTTGCACGGAGCAATTTCCGGGAACAAGTCCTGAACAGCATCCGACAACCTTTCTGTATTAGTCCAGACATTGCCTGTGAGATCGGGTATCTGGGACCAATCAATTGGGTTTTCATTGAAAAAGATTTCATTGACAGAAGTTTCTTCAAGATGATCAATCGGGAGAGGCTTGAGTTCCGATGTCACAGCTTCAGGAGACGAGGGCTGAGAGGATGATATCTCAGTGGAAGTCACCTGAGAAAATGTAGCTCCAGATGATACACTACCAGTTGGGGTGTACGTGTCTTCGGAAGCTTCAGAGGCACTATCGTCCTGAGCTATCGCATTGCAGGTCATCCGGACCGGAGATGCCCCCAGTGCAGACTATTGGGAATCGGATTCATCCTCAGATGTAAGAGGATCATCGATCCAACTGTTTTCTCCATTTTCAGGAGTTAAGGGAGAAAGGTCCCGTTGATTTTCAGGGAATTCTGGTTCTGGATCATGACGAAGATTGTTAATGCGATCCTGCTCCTACTCTATGGCAAGATGTTGCAAGATTTTTACATATTCTTCAAGATCAGATCAGACATGGGAGCCAAATCTTCTTCGTCATCTGCTCCTTGTGGTTCACTAATGTTGGGTTCCACCGGAGCATTTGCTGGTGCTGGATCAAAAGCATTTTCTTGAACAGGGTCCTGGTCTTCTTCATCATCAGACCAAGATCCTTGTGGCTGCAATGGGTTATACCAGATTACTGGCATAAGATGAGACTCGGGAATCCATTCCTCGTCGGAGAGGTATTCTCCTGTTTTAAAGGATTCTTCCCACTCATCGATATCACTGGCAGTGTCACTGGACTCATATCCATCCATAGGGAATCCAACTACCGAGTTGCAAGAGTATGATGTCCCCTACACAGTTTCATTTTTGTATTGAAGTGGCATGAAATCATCAAGGGTGAATTTTCTTACCGCCTTTGAAGTTTTTGGGAGAGATTTTTCCATCGCCTCTAGTGAAGCAGTGGAAGAGGTTTCTGCCTTTCCAAGGACTTCTTGTTTTGGTTGAGACTTCTGCTTCTGTTTGAGCTTGCGGAGTTGTCTCTTGGCTTGCCTTCGCTGCTGAGCGGTCGGCTTTGTTTTGACGATCTCCCAATTTTCATCTTCTAGGAGATCGTGATGCACCCATATGGGTTGTCCATCTGATGTTGGATAGGGAACCAACTCTTGGGATGCTTGAGCCATTTTAATCACCTTGAATGAAGTAGTGGTCTTCTTCTTTGGTGACTTTGAAGTTTGCCGACATGACACCATGTTGACAAAGGCAGGGCCATAGTTTTTATCAAAGGTTATGACTCCGTTTTTCCACATCTCATTGATCTTCTCTCTCACAACGAAGCATTGATTGAGAGGGTGTGAGATCATCTGATGGTATGGACAGTATCGGGGATCATTGGTTTTGCTAACATCTCCCGGTCTTTTGGGCTCTGGCAAAATGAGTTTGCCATTTGTTAGGAGAGCCTCAAAGATTTCTTCAACATCTTCATCGAACGGATATTTCTTTTCTACACGTTCTTTGAAGGCATCAGAGAGTTCAGGTCTTTTACCTGTAGTTTTGTTTTCAGGTTTCTTTGGCTGCTGAGGAGCTAACTTAGTCTGCACATTGAGAGCCTCCCTTTTCTTTGGTTTTGAGGTTGTAACAGCAGTCGGCTCTTTCTTTGATGATTTCTGACTGTTGAGGTCTTTGATCACCATTTCAGCTTCCATAGAAGCTTCAAGGAGTTCCCCCAGGTTCTTTGATTTGTTGCCGATGATCATGGAGCGGATTTTTGCTCTCATATTGTTACGACAGATGTCGACTAGCGACGCTTGTGGCAGTACATCTGAGCATTTGTACGCCATTGCCTTCCACTTGTGAATGAAGTCATAAGTTGACTCATTCTCTCCCTGTTTTAGGCTGCAAAGTTGAGCCATAGTAATAGGATGGTCCTCACCTTGGAAGTGGGTCAGGAAGCGTGTGTCCAGCATAGCCCAGTTCTGAATGGAATTCTCCGGCAGAGTGGAGTACCAATCAAAGGCTGTACCTTTTAGGGTACTTGCAAAGAGGCGAATCTTGAGGACATCTTGATCCGCAATAGCTCCTGTCAGGATCTTGAAGTGGATGATGTGTTGTCTAGCTGAACCTTTCCCCGTATATGTCTGGAGAGTAGGTTGTTTGAATTTCACAGGGAACGGAATCGAGTCCATCCATAGAGGGTAGGGTGGTTTGATCCCATGTTCCTTCAATGTATCATCTTCTTTTGCTTTTGCAAGGATATCGTCCACGTCCTTTTTGATAAGGGCGCGTGACTCATTATTTTCTGCATTGCCCTCGTCATCTTCATGATTCGGAGGGGTTTCATTGTTAGGTGGTGGACGCTGTAGAGTGAGAATAAGGTTTTCCATCAGAGCCTCAATTCTCTATTGTCCTTGCTCCAACTTCTGGATGCGTGCAGTTACGTCATCAGGTGGTGGAGGCGGCTCAGAACTTGTAGCCAAGACGTTCATCCCTCGAGATTCGAATGAAGAAATCGTTCTGGTGACTGAGCTGGGGCTTATTCTTCTGGATGAAGAATCTGAGGAGTGGTTACTCCGGTGTCCTTGGCTTGGAGTGGAAGGTTCTTCCAGATGTGTTCTTGTCCGAGAGACGCTGCTTGTCACTATGACGTCTAACACTAATTTTGGTTGCTGACTTATGGCGTTTCCTGGTTTTGCCAACCATATGAACAGCAACAAATTGGTCGGGTCTTTCTTTTTCGACCCATTTGTTAGAGACATGGAGAGTAGAACGCCAAGTTCTTTGTTTTTCAAGCCTCTTTTGTCGATATGCCGCACGACGACGCATACAACGAGCAATTTGAGCTTCAGTCAGCTCTGGCTGGGCTCTGGCGATGAAGGATGTAGTCCCTCGTGCGCAGCAGCCGAGTTTGTCTTATTTGAAATTAGGCAAGGACAGAATCTGGACGCGATCCTTTCCCTGTCGCAATGAAGACTTGAATTTTGCGAGCTCGGCCCCTGTTGAGATGAAGGGTCGATTTGCAGGAGTGCAGGCTTCAGCATGTTTTTGCGGAGGCCTAACGATGCAGGATTTGATTTTGGGCTTGTAGGAGCAAGCCGGCTCATGATGATTTTGTTTTTTTTTTTTTGGCGGAGGTAGGTTTCTCCTCTTTCATGTAAGAGAGAGGGTAGAACTGATTCTCCTTAAGGGGGACCAGGTATGCTGGCTTTATAGATGTTCGGGACCTCCGTTGCTTTGGTGAAGATCTCGGGGACCAAGTTTTGGGGTAAACCTGGTTTCTTGTAGGTTGAGGCTTCGTGGGAACGCCATGGGCTTCAGGCTTCTTGGTGTTCGCCCTTGGTGCCATGTTAGTGACACGTTGCGGGGCGATTTTCTGCTTCTTGGCAGGTATAGTTTCTTCTGCGGGGAGTGGGAATGGTCCCAGCGACCCGAAGACGATGGTCCGGGGAGTTGAGGTTGACCCGGTGTTTGGAGAGTTGTCGGGGGAAATGACGCTTCGGCAACTGTCAGGGCGCTTATGCTTGTTTTGCTTGTCTTGAAGCATAAGCCGGTACTTGTTCTCATCAAAAGTGATGGTCAATGAAGCTGCCATTGTTAGTTTTGGAAAACTTCTGAAACAAGACCAAATCCATTAGTAATCACAAGAATATGGTAATTGTTGACACCAAAAATGTCACTTTGCCTCTTCAACATCAAGAAAGCTACATGAAGTCGCAACCTGCCATAAATAGGCAATGCAACTTCTCCAAAAAATCAAATCTTGTCAGAATCAAACAAAAACTGCAAGATCCTTCAAGATAGCCAAGAGAAGAGTACACATGAAGTTTCGGGCCATTTCAGAATCATTTGGCCTAACTTCGCTTCTCCGACAGCTAAAATGGCGCTCCCGGCGGCGACATCATCGGAGACGTCAAAACTTCGATCAGAGCCTACAGATGACTCCAGCATGTCCCAAAAGGGCTCCATGCCAAATTTCAAGTCAAACCGACAACGTTTGACCCTCCATCAATGCTCGAGCAGCAAAATCAAGCCTCCCGGCGGCGGGAACCACCGAAGCCTTCGCTCATCAAACCAAGTGCATGAGTGGCTTCAACATGCTTCCAAAAGGCTGCACGTCAAATTTCAGGTCATTCTGACAACGTTTGACCAGGTTTCGATGCTCCGAGAGAAAATCAAGCCTACCGGCGGCGGAGCAACCGGGGACCATGACATCCAAAACGGAGCCCATGGAACGTCTCAAAATGACTCCAATAGGCTCCCCGTCAAATTTCAGGTCAATCGGACATCGTTTGGTCACATATCAAAGCTCGGCATTTTCCCCGCAGCAAAATCAAGTGAAGCATCGACGGGACCCCAAACGGCTTCAAAACTCAAACAAAAGCCTATGGTTGGTCTTATTTATTGCTCAGGAGGCTTCACCTCAAATTTCAGGTCATTCCGACATCGTTTGACCAAGTTTCAGCTTCTGGCGGAAAATCAGCAGCTTTACGCGACAAAGTCTTCGGCTTTCCCGGAAAATTGGAAACTTTGCACTCTAAAAATGCAAGGATTCTCATCAGGTTTTCTACAGGGAAATCAAGCCAATAAATGAGAAGAAATGTCAGGAAAAATACAGAAGAAAACGGCGACGAAAAAGACCTCAAAACGACCGCAAAACGGGCTCCGAAGGGGAAAATTCCCCCAGGGTCGCAGGCCCCTGCGACCATGGCCCATGGTCGCCGGCGACCATGGAAGTCCGGGTCACCGGATTTTCCACCGGTGACCCGTTTTTCCGTCTTTTTTCGTGTTTCGCGCACCGGATCCGGATCCTGTCCTTGCCTAGCTACAAAGAAGACAGACTCGGCTGCTGCGCCCGAGGGAGCACATCCTTCATCGTCAGAGCCCAGCCAGAGCTGACTGAAGCTCAAATCGCTCGTCGAGCACGCCGCCGTGCGTCGTATCGACAAAAGAGACTAGAGAAGCAACGGACCCAGCCTCCTACACTTCAAGTCTCCCACAAATGGGTCGAAAAAGAAAGACCCGACCAAGTTGTTGCCGTCCATATGGTTGGAGAAACCAGAAGACGCCAAAGGTCAGCATCAAAAATCCATGTCCGACGTCCGGTGACCCGTAGCGTCACCAGGACACAAAGACATCCCGAAGAATCTCCTGCCCCTTCAAGCCAAGGACGGGAGAGTAATCCTTCATCAAGCTCTTCATCAAAAAGAATGAGCCCCAGCTCGGTCACCAGGACGATTTCTTCGTTCGAATCCCGAGGGATGAACTTCTTGGCTACAAGTTCTGAGCCACCACCTCAGAATCCACCTCGAGATGATGCGCTCACACGCATCCAGCAGTTGGAACAAGGCCAGCAGAGGATTGAAACTCTGATGGAAAACCTTCTCCTTGTCGTCCAAAATCAGGTGAACAATGAGCCTCCTCCGAATCATAGCAATAACGAGGGAAATGGAGAAGAAAATGAGTCACGCGCCCTTACCAAAAAGGACGTAGACAGTATCCTCGCCAAAGCTAAAGAAGAGGATATACTCAAAGAGCATGGGATCAAGCCACCATATCCTTTATGGATGGACTCGGTCCCGTTCCCCACAAAATTCAAACATCCTACTCTCCAAACATATACGGGGAAAGGATCGGCCAGACAGCACGTCATCCACTTCAAGATCTTGACGGGAGCTATCGCGGATCAAGATGCACTCAAGATTCGCCTCTTTGCAAGTACCCTAAAAGGTACGGCCTTCGATTGGTACTCCACTCTTCCGGAGAACTCCATTCAGAACTCGGCTATGCTGGAGACACGCTTCCTGACCCACTTCCAAGGTGAGGATCATCCTGTTACTATGGCTCAACTCTGCAGCCTAAAACAGGGAGAGAATGAGTCAACTTATGACTTCATTCACAAGTGGAAAGCAATGGCGTACAAATGCTCAGATGTACTGCCACAAGCGTCGCTAGTCGACATCTGCCGTAACAACATGAGAGCTAAAATCCGCTCCGTGATCATCGGCAATAAATCAAAGAACCTGGGGGAACTCCTCGAAGCTTCCATGGAAGCTGAAATGGTGATCAAAGACCTCAACAGTCAGAAGTCATCAAGAAAAGAGCCAACCGCCGTTGCAACCTCTAAACCAAAGAAGAAAGAGGTCCTTAATGTGCAAACCAAGTCAGCTCCTCAGCAACCAAAGAAAGCTGAAAATAGAGCTGCAGGTAAGAGACCTGAACTCTCTGATGCCTTCAAAGAGCGAGTAGAAAAGAAATATCCGTTCGATGAAGACGTCGAAGAAATCTTTGAGGCTCTCCTAGCAAATGGCAAACTCATTTTGCCAGAGCCCAAAAGACCTGGAGACGTTGGCAAAACCAATGATCCTCGGTACTGTACATACCACCAGATGGTCTCGCATCCTCTCAATCAATGCTTTGTTGTGAGAGAGAAGATAAACGAGATGTGGAAAAACGGAGTCATCACCTTTGACAAAAACTATGGGACTGCCTCCGTCAACATGGTGTCATGTGGACAAATACCAAAATCACCGAAGAAGAAGATCACTACTTCCTTCAAGGTGATAAAAAGAATTCAAACGTCCGAAGTGTTGGTTCCTTACCCGACACCAGACGGACAACCCATATGGGTACATCCCGATCTCTTGGAAGATGAAAATTGGGAGATCGTCAAAACAAAGCCGACCGCTCAGCAGCGAAGGCAAGCCAAGAAACATCTCCTCAAGCTCAAACGGCAAGAGAAGACCCAGCCAAAACAAGAAGTCCATGAAAAGGCAAAGGCCTCCTCTACCACTTCACTCGGGGCAACAGAAACGTCCCTTCCAGAGACTTCAAAGGCGGTAAGAAACTTCACTCTCAGTGATTTCATGCCACCTCAATTCAGAAAAGAAGCCATGCAGGGGGCATCATACTCTTGCAACTCGGTAGTTGGATTCTCCATTGATGGATACGAGTCCAGCGACACCGACGATGGATTCGAGCCCAACTACACCGATGAGTGGGAGGAATCTCTTGAAACAGGAGAATATCTCTCCGATGAAGAATGGGTTCCTGAAACTCACCTTATGCCAGTAATCTGGTATAACCCCTTGCAACCACAAGGATCCTGGTCTGATGATGAAGAAGACCAAGAGGCTGTACAAGAAGATGCTGTTAACCCAGCACCTGTCATTGCTCCAGTGGAAATCAACTATGTTGAGCCACACGGAGAAGACGAAGAAGAGGATCTGGCTCCCATGCCTGATCTTGAAGAATATGCAAGGATCTTGCAGCGTCTCGCTCTAGAACAAGAGCAAGATCGTGTTAACGAGCCTCCTCGCAACCCAGAGCCTGAAGTCCCTGAAGATAATCAGGTACATCCACCCTTAACTCCTGAAAATGGAGAACATTGCTGGATAGATGATCCTCTTACATCCGAGGATGAGTCTGACTCCGAGCAGGCAACATCTCCTATCAGAGCTTCCTGTAATGTAATATATCAGGACTATAGCTCTTCTGAAGCGTCGTCTGATGAGATTACCTACACTCCGACGACGCCTAGCAATGTATCATCTGGAGATACCTCGTCTCACGTGACTTTCACAGAGATGACACCCTCTCAGGTTTCTTCTCCTGAGACTGTGACTTCAGAATACACATTCTTGTCGACTCATCATCATGAAGAAAACCCAACTTGGGATGATGGATGGGTCAACGAAGAAGAAAAGCTGCTGGATGCTGTTCAGGACTTGTTCCCGGAAAATGCTCCGTGCAACACAATCACTGAGGATGGCAACTCTGCTGCAGATGCATCCCCAGTAGATGAAAAACGACAGCCTCTTGATCATGAAAACAATCTTCCAAGTGAAGACCCTTCTCAAAAATCTCTCGAAGTTGGTAGAGGCACCCGCTCGGGCCGGGACTACCACAAAAATTACAACCAATCTTCCTTTACTTATGTAAATCCTTCGGGAAAAGATGTTGTAAGCGCCCCCAGTGGCAACAATGATGAACATGCAGGCCCTAAAGAGGCTTTCAAGTATGACTTGGTTGAGCACTTCAAACACATACCTGCACGTCTTCACATCCTGGATTTATTACGAATGTCTCCACGCACTCGTGATAATCTCATCTCAGAATTACAAAAACTGAATGAGGATGTCGACAAACATGCCCCGCAAGTCCTCCAAATTGAAATGGACTACCGGGTCAAAAACTCAGAAACCTCCTTAAAAGGAGAAAAAGAGAAAAGCGAGCGATCATGCATCCAATGCCTCTCGGTTCAAAAGGCAGCCAGTGCAACCATCGCCTTCACTAAGGAAGACCTCCTACTTGGCGAAGCAAGGCACAACCGACCCCTGTACTTCACAGGGTACATCAAAGAAATGCCGATACATAGAGTTCAGATCGACCCAGGTTCTGCACTCAACCTTATCTCCACTTCGGCTCTTGAAGAGTTGGGCATCCCACCCAGCAAGCTAAGCCACACATCTGTATCTATCTTTGGATACGATGGGAGCGCTCAAAGGCCTATCGGCAAAATCAGGTTCAAATTGCAAATCGGTGATCTTATCTCTGAGGTCACTGTGTATGCAATAAAAACCCCCTCATGCTACAACATCCTTCTCGGACGTCCTTGGATACACGAGAACGGTGTTGTCCCTTCAACTCTACATCAATGCATCAAGTTCGTCGGCGACGACGGCATGGTACATCGAGTCTTTGCGGACAGGAAACCCTTCAAAGGTAAAGAAGTCCACTTCGCAGACTCCCAAATGTATGAAGGCGAAAAAGAAGAAAAAGAGGAAATAACACCCCCTGCTGAAAATCTCCAGAAAGATAAAGGCAAGGCTCCTCAAAAATCACCGGAAGAAAATAAACCCTCCGGCAAATTAGAAGAGAGTAGTCAATCTCCCTTCGTCATCTCCCTCAAATCTTCAAAACCTTTGGTCATCACAACCAGAGTGAAGAAGGCAAAGCAAAAGTCTGGGGGCAAATTTGTTGTTTCTCTCGTGTCTATCATGCAAGACACAGACTCGGACTCAGAGCCAGAAGACGATGCATCGTCAAGCCAAGCTGACACTCAACAAGTTCAGCCTGCTCTCACTCCGATGGAGACACCTGCTGATGTAGAAGATCCTACGTCTGCTACCTTTGTTGTTCCGGCAACATCACCAAAGTAAAGGCCGATCTTCTTCCATAGATCGGACGCTTCTTCATCAAACTCCACGCTTGAACCCTTCCAAAATGAAGGTATGCCTCAACTATCTCTATATAGTCCTATGGCACAAGCTATCATGAAGAAAATGGGCTTTGACGCTCAAAACCCAGTCGGTTTGGGAGGAGGCCGCGGTATTCTCACGCCATTGGGGCCCGCCTTGACCAAAAGCCAGCTGGAAGATTGGAGACTCTACGGTCATGTAGAAAAGTCTTCATATGGGTTAGGGTATGATCCCGACACTCCTCTGAGACAGTTGACACAAAAGCTTAAAAGTCGTTTTACCGACCAAGCCTCAACGTCTCAAGTCCATGAAGACATCGATCTCCCTGGATATCTCTTTAAAGAGTTACCTGACAAAGATCCAGGAAGCTCATCCAATTTGTACGATTTCTCTGATGATGAAGAGGAATCGCCCGATAACAGACTTGTGCTATTCTGAACCAGAAGAACCCTCGTCTCCAAAAGAAATACCAGACTCAACAGGCGATTGGGACTATCTCATAGCAAGCCTTGAGGAGATCACCAATCAAGAAAATCCAAGGAAAGAAACAGAGCCTTGGTCTGGTAATGCAGTTGAAACTCCAGAAGGTTTCGTTGAGTTGGAAGCCTCCGAAAATATTGTGGAGGAACCACCTTCGAACCTTCCGACAGAAGATCCTGTTCAAAAGATAAACTTGGGAACACCTGATAACCCACGTCCTGTATTCATAAGCAAGAATATAAAGGATGATGAGTTACCCGAGTATATCGCTTTTCTTCGTGAGTTCGTTGATTGCTTTGCATGGTCCTATGCTGAAATGCCTGATTTAGACCCCAAAGTAGCAGTCCACAAACTCAATCTTCAAGAAGACATCAAGCCTGTCAAACAAGGCCAAAGAAGATTCCGTCCAGATATGATGGATAAAATTGAACAAGAAGTTCAAAAACTCAAAAGCGTTGGCTTCATCCGTGAGGAACAACATCCAGAGTGGTTGGCCAATATTGTCCCCGTGACAAAGAAAACTGGGCAGATCAGAGTCTGTATTGACTATAGAGACTTGAATGGCGCTTGCCCTAAAGATGAATTCCCGCTCCCCATACCGAAGGTGATGATTGACAATACCTGCGGATTCGAGCGAATGACATTCATGGATGGCTTCTCTGGTTACAATCAGATAAAGATGCATCCCGAGGATGAAAAACACACTTCATTTCGGACTCCGTTTGGCGTGTATTGCTACACTGTCATGCCATTTGGTCTGAAAATGCTGGTGCCACATATCAGAGGGCTATGATGAAAATATTCCAAGATATGTAGCACAAGACGGTCGAATGTTACGTTGATGACCTCGCCGTCAAAAGCAGAAGAAAAGAAGACCATCTCAAAGATCTTCGGGAAGTCTTCCTCCGACTTCGCAAACACAAACTGCGGATGAATCCTCTAAAATGCTTCTTCGGCGTCTCGTCGGGTAAGTTTCTCGGATTCCTTGTTCGGAAAGCTGGAATAGAACTTGACCCCATAAAAGTCAAGGCTATTCTAGAAATGCCCTCTCCAAGAACCTTGAGAGAACTAAAAGGGCTCCAAGGGAGATTGGCCTACATCAGACGGTTCATCTCCAATCTTTCGGGGAAATGCCGTCCATTCTCTCGATTGATGAAAAAAGGTGTAGACTTTGTCTGGGATGCCGACTGTGAAGCCGCATTTCAAGATATCAAGTCATACCTGACCAAACCTCCAGTGTTAGCTGCCCCTGCCACTGGAAAACCATTCATCTTGTACACAAGAGCCCTTGATCACTCTCTGGGTGCTCTGCTTGCACAAGAAAATGATGAAAGAAAAGAAGCTGCTCTATACTACCTCAGCCGCATGCTAGTAGGTGCAGAGCATCGTTACTCTCCAGTCGAAAAGGAATGCCTTGCAGTGATGTTCGCCGTACAAAAGCTACGTCACTATCTGCTTTCCAACACAGTCTACCTGGTCTCGAGGATCAACCTCTTGAAGGTCCTTGTCACAAAGGCAGGTTCTCTCAATGCCCGACTGGCAAAATGGTCCATCCTTCTATCACAATTTGATATTAGGTATGTACCACAAAAAGCAATCAAAGGCCAAGCTCTAGCAGACTTTCTCGCAGAGCATCCATTGCCTAAAGATTCTCCACTCAGAGATGATCTCCCAGACGAACCCGTCTACAACGTGGAGACCTTCTCGCCAAATGCCTCCTGGGACATGTACTTTGACGGTGCAACCAGGACAAATGAAAAAAGAAAGCTGATCTCAGGAGTTGGCATCCTCTTTGTTAGCCCTGACAAATACATGATTCCACACGCTTTCTCGCTACTGGAACCATGCACAAACAATGCAGCTGAATACCAAGCTCTGATCCTAGGATTGGAACTCGCCATCGAATCCGGTATCACTATGCTGGAAGTCTTTGGAGACTCTCAACTGATCGTCAACCAGATGAATCAGAAATATGAAGTCAGGAAGCCCGATCTGCTGCCTTATTACAACAAGGCACAATCGCTTCTGCAAAAGTTTGACATCTGCAACATCACCCACATTCGTAGAGGTGAAAACATCCGTACAGATGCCCTGGCCGGACTTGCCGCATCAATGGCGATCCAGGAAGGGGAAAACATGCAAATTACAGTGTGCGAGAGAAGGATCCTCCCTCCTCTTAACACACACCAAGCAGTTGCTGAATGCCACCGAGTGGTTGGAAGTCGGATCTCTATCCTTCAAACTTCAATCGGTGACTGGAGGGATCCGTTCATTGATTACACTATGTTCGGAATCCTACCTGAAGATCCAAAAGAACGGGTAAGCATCCAAAGGCGAGCCCCAAACTTTCATTTGGATATCCCTTCAAAAATCCTCTACAGGAAATCCTTCAACGGAGTACTTCTACGCTACTTGTCACAACAAGAGGCCGAAGAAACACTTAAAGAAGTTCATGCTGGTCTTTGTGGAGCCCATCAGGCAGGTCCTAAGCTCTATGATCAGATAAAAAGGTTAGGTTACTATTGGCCTACCATGGTTGCTGATGCAATGCAATTTGCCAAACGCTGCCAGCTATGCCAAGTTCACGGAGATTACATTCACATGCCTCCGGAATGGCTGCATCCTACAGCAATCTCGTGGCCTTTCGAAGCCTGGGGTATGGACATCATAGGTCCTATTTCTCCCCCTTCAAGCAAAGGTCATCGCTTCATCTTCGCCGCTACAGATTATTTCTCCAAGTGGTCAGAAGCATTTGCGTTCAACGAAATGAAGACCTCATCAGTTCTTCAGTTCTTGCGCACCAACATCATTTGTCGTTTCGGCATACCCAAGAGATTCGTCCATGATAACGGACCACAATTCCGGGATCATCGATTCTACAGGTTTTGCGACAAATACAAAATTCAAAGCTGTCCTTCGACTCCATATAATCCGGCAGCAAACGGATTAGCAGAAGCCTTCAACAAGACACTCTGCAAAATCCTCAAGAAAATGGTCTCTAGTCACAAAAGAGACTGGAGCGACAAACTGTCTGAAGCTTTGTGGGCCTATCGAACCACCGTTCGAGGACCAACCCATAGCACACCATTCTCCTTGGTCTATGGATGCGAAGCTGTCGTGCCTCTAGAGGTACAAATTCCTTCTCTGAGGGTATCTCTACAAAATGACATGACTCAAGAAAGCAATGCGAAATTACGACTTCATGAGCTGGACAATCTCGATGAGAGGCGGCTCGAAGCTCGACAAAGCATTGAACTTTACCAAGCACGCATGGCAGGATCTTTTGACAAAAAGGTCAGGCAACGCGCCTACAAAAAGGGTGACTTGGTTCTTGCGGTAAAAAGACCAATGGTCTTCGCACACAAATCCAAAGGCAAATTTGAACCAAAATGGGAGGGACCCTACATCCTCGACAAGGTCTTCTCCAACGGCGCATATGCCCTCCTAAACATGGAAGGCGACAGATGTATGCTGCCTATCAACGGCAAGTTCTTGAAGCGGTACTACCCTTGAAGACTTACCCAACTGGGTAAGAGCAATGCCTGTATGGCCAAAACCTGTTCTCAGGTACTCGCTCGTCAAACCCACTCTATTTAGAATTTTTATATCAAATGTCAAAATTTCTAGAGATTCAAAAACAATGCTTACTTTTACCGTTTCATTGTTCAAAAAAAAAAAAAACAAAAAATCCAAGTTTAGGAGCCTCTCCCTGACTTAACCAAAACTTTCGATCCTTGAACCAAAATTCATGGTTTGAAACAAAAATCCAGATTCAGGGATTTCCACCCTAGTCCACCTTACCTTTTACCGCCAAATGGTTTTAGGTCAAAATTTACGACCCTCGTGTCTTTAAACAAAAAAATGGTTTTTCAAAAACCGCGGGGAAGTGACACTTAGTCGATACTCGCAAAACTCAAAAAATCGGAAGGATGCGAACCCCATTCGATACTTCCAAAACCTCTAAAATCGTGGAGACGCAACATTTCAGTTGCTATCCACAACCCAAATTTCAAACGGTTCGAGAAAACCTCAAATTTCAAAAATCGCGGAGAAACGACATCAAGTCAGTACCCGCGAAACCAAAAGCTTTGGGAAAAGCAGGGAAGCGACGCTTAGTCGATATTTGCACCCCAATTCGTGAGGAAGCGACATTCCATCGATACTTGCAAAACCTAACCCGCGAGGAAGTGACATTCCATCAAAACTCGCAAAACCGAATGAGCAAGGAAGCGACAATCCATCGATACTTGCAAGACCATTCAGCGGGGAGGCGACATTTAGTCGATACCTGCATTTTGAAAGCCAAAAAAAAATCTGGCTATAAACGCCAAAACCTGGCTCTTTTGCCAAAAACCGGCTATCAATGCCACCAAATCGGCTATAAATGCCACACAAAAAAAAAAAAAACTGACTCTCATGTCAAAACCAGCTATAAATGCCACAAACCGGCTATCAATGCCACGAAAAATTGGCTTTCACGCCGACAAACCAAAACTTGGCTTTCAAAAAACCCGGCTATCAATGCCACCAAACCGGCTATAAATGCCACAAATTGGCTATCAATGCCACCAAACCGGCTATAAATGCCACAAATTGGCTATCAATGCCACCAAACTGGCTATAGATGCCACAAAACAAACACCGGCTTCCATGCCAACCCAAATTTTGGCTTTTACGCCATAAAATTTCGGCTTCCATGCCATCTCAAAATTGGCTCCCATGCCACGAACAAACTTTTTGGCTCTTATGCCATCTCAAAAATCGGCTATAAATGTCACACAAAAAAAAACCCTGACTCTCATGTCAAAACTGGCTGTAAATGCCACAAAAATCCGGCTTTCATGCCAAATTCGTTTCCCCTACCAAAACAATCATTTGACAAAAGATTTTCACAAAATGACAAAACTTTTGATCAAACCCCATTTAGCAATCGCTTTCATCACAAAAAGATTTGAGTGAGCGTAGGGAAAACAAAAAAAAAAAAAAAAAAAAAAAAAAAAAAAAGAGTACCAAAAAATACATGTGGTACCAAAAAAAAAAGGAAAGTGTTCACAAGCACTGCAAAAAAAAAAAAAAAGGAAGTACCAAAAAAAATACATGTGGTACCAAAAAAAAAAAAAAAAAAAAAAGAAGAATGGTTTCTGCTATAAAAAAATCAGGAGCTCAGCCAAAAATGGTCTCCAGCCAAAGCTTCAGCTCCTCAAGCAAACTTTTGGCCTCAGCCGTCAGAGTTTCCAAGGCACGCTTCTTCAGGAACTTGCCATGAGATGCTGGCGAATGCCGTAACCCTTCTTTTACATCGGGAAGCTCTTCCCCAGCAGTTTGCCATCGTTCGTTTTCTAGAGTCCTTCTCTCGAGAACTTGACCGGCATCTGCAACCCTGCGAATCAGAGTACTCTCCCTGTCACGAGCCTCTGTTATAGCAGCCCACTTAGCATCGACTTGTGCCTTCAAATGCTCAAGGCGTTTCCTGGCCTCCTCAACTTCCCTATCAAGGACGTTAAGGTCATGCCTCAATCCGATGATGGCTAGCTCTTCCTTGTTCTTCTCCCGAACTAGCTGCTTCTTGCTTTGTGTAGCCTCATTCAGGTCAGACTTAGCCTTATCAGCAGGGTCCAAGAACATCTCCTTGAAGAATTGGTCGTCAGGGAAATCCATGGTCTCAAACCACTTGTCACCCAGTGCAATGATCCTATCAACGATCGCCCTGGCACCTGTGACATCTAGACCAACCTCTTCGGTATCAGTGAGAATCTCCTGTACATGTGGGATCATGCCAAATCCTGCCTCCAAGTGTCCAGAAAGGAGAGTCTTGACCCAAGAACTCAAAACCCGAGCCAGCACCTTCTTCGCAAATTGAAGAGACGAACTGGATGAAGATTCACCCTTCTCCGCTGATCGGCTGCTCATGTCATGTCCCATTGGAAGAGTAACAAAAGAACTCTTTCCACTTGGAGCCACTGGAGAAGGAATCTCAGCACGAGGTATCTTCTCTATCGCGTCAGAACTGGTTGTAGGAGTCTCTACCTCCGGATCGACCTTTGGCATCCCTTGCTCTGGTTCTGAAGGAAGCGATGGACTCTCTTCTGTCACTTCAAAACCTGCAAATGAAACACAAAAAGGTATGAATATGATCCTGTTAAAAAAAAATCATCAGGGTCATCACTACAAAGTACCTTCTTCGACGACTGGCGGAACACTCTCTTCCTCCACGAACTCATCGGAAGCATCATCAACATTTGCGTCCATTGATGGTTCAAAGTCATCGGAATCCTGTGGCAAGTCAGCTGACAAGAGAAATGTTAGCAAATCAAGTCGCAGGCAAAAAAAAAAAAGAGAAAGCGAAAGAAGTTATACCAATTGGAGATTCTGGAATCATTCTAGAGTCCCTCGGTTCTTCTTCAGATGCCATAACCGGCTCCATCACCGCCTCATCGGTCGGAACCTCAGGCATCGCCAAGTCTTCATCCTCTGCTAAAAGAAAAAAAGCAGCAGCAGGGTGAGAAAACAAATCAGAACATGGAAAGCCCCATGAAAGAAGCAGAAAAAGAAAAAGGAAGAATCATACCTTCACCAATGGTCTCTTCTCCACGGCTTCTCTTCTCTGGAGGTTCGTCAGCCTCCCCTGGCACCTCCTCATTGACAGTGAGAGGGACTTCCACATTAGGAGAGTCTTCGTCCCGCCCCGTGTGACGCTGACTCCTCCTCCTCTTCCTACCTCTACGGGTTCGCTTCCTAGAAGAACCCGCCCCACTATCAGAGTCAGGTTTCTCACTTGACTCCTCACTGGATGGTCTGCTCTTGCCAATAGACTCCACTGAAGCTCGTCTCTGTGCCGCTTGCATCCAAGCGTCGAGTTCAGCTTCCTCCTGTTCTAGCTGCTCCAAAGCCTCATCAGGTACTTCCCGAACAGCTTCAGAACCAATGACGCCCTGGTCACCGAGAAAGCCTATCTTGTGCTTCTCTCCAGAAAGGAAGGCCCAAACTTCCCCTCGCCGGACGCCATCCGACTTTCCAGTACCTTTCCCCGAAGACAGCTTTACATCAAGCTCCTTCTTGGAAAGCCCCCGATATGCCAAAAAGCTCTCCGCGAACCACTTCGTGAAGCCGGCAGTTCGGAAAGTCGACAGCTCAGGATAAGAAATCGTGGCAGTAGTGTCTTCAGCACTATAGAAAGCCCATGCATTTCTGCCATCCTGCAAACCTCCAAAACGCTTCACCATACTCGAAGGCGCTCCAACAACGCCTTGAGAGAAGCCCAACTGAAGTGCAAAGCGAGAAGGTACATACGGCTGGATGTCGACGAAAAGATGTCTACGGTACACCATCGTGCCGACTCGTATGCTGAAAAGCCACTCCTTCTCTGCATTGGTCAAAGAGTAATGCCTTCCCGACCCTGCTCTGGTAGAGTCTCGGGAGGCACCAAAATCAAAAGCCTTCTTCCGCAACTCCGGAGAAAGCTTAACTGAAGACTGCCCCATCTCGACGTCCCTGAACCGTCGGATCCTCATGCGGGCAAACAAAAGTGATTCGGATACGGCTTTTCCCTTAGCCAATCGAATCATCAGAGGATCATCATCCTGTGCAGCACCCAGCCGGTGGAAGCCAGGACAGTGGTATACAAACCACGAATAAAAGATATGGGCTGAAAATACCCTATTCATAGGGAGCCCAAGCCGAACCAAGAAAGCAGCAGCCTGCAGTTCGGTACACACGTAGGAGTAAAGAGCGGGCACCAAAGCAAGCCGTTCTCCAAACGCCATCTGACAAGCTGGAAAAATACAATGCGGCCTGATGTGCGTCCCATCTCCACCAGCAAACACAGCCTCACCTAGCCAAAAAGTGAGGTAAACAGCAAGATCTCTCCGCAGTGTAATGTCAGAACAAATGGCATCTGTGCTCGCGAAGAAACCCTTCAACTCTTCCTGCATGGCCGAAGTCTTCTTCCTGTCTTCCCGGGTCATGCTATCAGAAGGTTCTCCACCGTCGAAGAAGTTAGGGAACGAAAAGCCACAACTCTTCCAACTGCTGGATCTTACTTTCGAGCCCTCCTTCAAAAAATCATAGAAGGCGACGAGCTGAAAGTATAGGAGCCTGAACTCCTCTGACTGCTCCTCAAGGACGCTGTCAATCGGCATGAACTCCTCGTAGAGTTTGCCAAGGATGGGCAATCCAGTAATAGCACTCAACTCCTTCAGAGAAAAACCAATCTCACCGTTCGTGACAACGAAGGTATTGGTCTGAGGGAGGAAAGACTCCAACATAGCCATGAAGGCATCATCGGAAAAAGTCACGGTCTCCCCAAAAGCGCGGACTGCGTCAAAAATCCCGGCTTCCTTCAAAACAGCGCCCCCAATCAGCAAGGTGTGGTTAGTCCATGACTTCCAATCGGAGTCAGCATTGAAACGGCCACGAAGTCGAAAAGGCTTCACCCAAGTACTGCCGTCACCGCTGAAAACGCCAAGGCCCACCGGTCTCAAATCGACCGACGGATAATCAGAGCCCTGGTAGCCGCTGGCTGGCATCAACACGTCCATACGGACAGGTGGGTTCTCTGCAAAACCGGAAGGTCCACCAACAAAAACCCCGGTCTTGATCACACTGGTCCTCTTCACCCAGCTCGGAGGATCTTCCCTCTTAGGGCACGTGGGAGAAAGGCTCAGGATCGAGATGGTCCGGTCAAAAGACGACCGGGTAGAAATAGTTCTCTCTTCACCATCAGCTGTGTAAGAGAACTGAAAACATCTCCTTTGGTATGTCAAGTCGTCAGGGACTGCATCTCCAAAAAAGAAGGTAGGCTTGGGCAAAACCCTCAGATCGTCCATAACCCAAGGACGGCTGCTTACCATGATCTTATAGAACTCCTCATCCTTGAGAGCGATCAATCGCTGTCTCATCTCATCTCTGTTGAGAGAGTCGCACTCTTCAAGATTTCTTTCCACAAACTGGACCTTCTCCCAGGCTTGCTGAACGGCCACATTGGAAGATCTAGCAGATCGACGAGGTACGCTTGTAGCAGGCTCTTTACCCTTGTTCACTCTGGAGGAACCACCTGCAAAGGTTGGAAAAGAAAAAGATCGTCATCAAAATGACAGGATTTCGCTAAAAAAAAAAAAAGGGGTCACTTTGTCCCACCAAAAATCTGGCGAAATTTTGGCATGACTCCGGGGCAATTCCAAAGAAAAAGGAAATACCCCGATGGAAATAGAAAGTTTGAAGATGGGCTCAACATTGCTGCGGGCTCCGAAACTCCAAACTTTCGAAACCTCAAAATCTCCGCAAAATCAGGAAGGGCTCAACATCACTGCAAGCTCCAAATTCCCAAATTTGCAAAGATTTTCAGGTATGTTATCATGCTCTCAAATTCAATTTACAAAAAGTACATGCATGAACATCTAGATTTGCATAAAAACGCATTATCATGATGAGCAAAAAAAAAAAAAAAAAAAAGAAACTTTCTCAAAAAAAAAGAGGAAAAAAAAAAGAAACTTTCTCAAAAAAAAAAGGGGAGAAAGAAAAGAACAAAAAAAAAAAGAAACTTTCCCACAAAAAAAAAAAAAGAAATCACGTGGAAAAGAAAAGAAAAAAAAAAGAGAAGAAGAATAGAAAAAAAAAAAAGAAAAAGAAGAAAGAAAAAAAAAAAAAAAAAGAGAAGACATTTTTTTCCATCCTATTCTCTACATGGAGTTTTCTTGAAAGAAAAAGAGAGAAAACTTACTTGAAGCCATTGATGGAGAAGAAGAAGGAAAAAGCTTGAAGATCCTTGAAGAAGAAAAACTCTTGGTCTTGGAGCTCTCTTGAGATTGTTGCAAAAGAAAGCAATAAGAGCAAGAGATCCTACCTTCCTTTGCTTTTATAGGAGAGAGCAAATCAAAGAAGGAAACAAAGAAGAAAGGTAAGTGTTACTAATTAGTAACCTTACCAAAAGAGAAGGAATTAGAAAGATTCTTTCCCAAAAAGAAAGATGTCTTTGAGAGATTTCCTCCCAAAATCAATCAAATGAGAGATTCTCTCCAACAAAAAAAAGGATATTGGAGATTCTTTCCCAAAAAGAAAGATACCTTGAGATATTCTCTCCCAAATTAAGGGAATATGAGAGATTCTCTCCCATAAAGATATTTTTAGATATTCTCTATCCAAATGAGATATCTTTAGATATTTTTTACAAAAATGGCCCCACATGAGATCTAAGCCATCCTAAAAAGCTTAAGGTCCCATGGGTTAGCCCATATGAGCCAGGTTTGACCACCTAGGCACTAAAAAAAAAAAAAAAAAAAATGGGCTTTTAGTCAGAAAAAATCCCTCTTACCAAGAGCATACAAAAATGGTTCCATGCCTCTTCTAAGTTGATTGAACCATACAAAAAAATCCCAAGCCCCATGAGCTTCCAAAAATCAAACCATCCAGCCTCATAAACCAAATTGAGCCAAAATCTTGAAATTGACATTCCACAAAAAAATCCAAACCACTCCAATGGACCCACACAGTCCCAAAGAGTGACCAAAAAAAATCCTGGTCCCCTAACTTGCCACATACAGCTTGTTAGGTCACAAGACCAAAACCAAAAACCAAATCATGATCCCCCAACTTGCCACATACAGCTTGTTGGGTCACAAGGTCAAAACCAAAACCCGACCCCCTAACCTGCCACATACAGCTTGTTAGGTCACAAGGTCAAAAACAAAAGCCCAAATCCATATCCATGATGTCATCTTCAAAACTTTGCCTCGAGATGGTATTTGATTCCTTTCATTACCATAAAATTCCCCTGGAAGCTCAAAGGCTACTCTACCAAAGGAAGGATTGCTCAAAGACTCTTGGTCAAGACACAAGCTCTCCTTCAAAAATCTCTTCGAGGCACATCGACTACAAAAGTCAAGCAACTCGTCGCTGTACCTCGAGTGGGCATTTGTTGACACCAAAAATGTCACTTTGCCTCTTCAACATCAAGAAAGCTACATGAAGTCGCAACCTGCCATAAATAGGCAATGCAACTTCTCCAAAAAATCAAATCTTGTCAGAATCAAACAAAAACTGCAAGATCCTTCAAGATAGCCAAGAGAAGAGTACACATGAAGTTTCGGGCCATTTCAGAATCATTTGGCCTAACTTCGCTTCTCCGACAGCTAAAATGGCGCTCCCGGCGGCGACATCATCGGAGACGTCAAAACTTCGATCAGAGCCTACAGATGACTCCAGCATGTCCCAAAAGGGCTCCATGCCAAATTTCAAGTCAAACCGACAACGTTTGACCCTCCATCAATGCTCGAGCAGCAAAATCAAGCCTCCCGGCGGCGGGAACCACCGAAGCCTTCGCTCATCAAACCAAGTGCATGAGTGGCTTCAACATGCTTCCAAAAGGCTGCACGTCAAATTTCAGGTTATTCTGACAACGTTTGACCAGGTTTCGATGCTCCGAGAGAAAATCAAGCCTACCGGCGGCGGAGCAACCCGGGACCATGACATCCAAAACGGAGCCCATGGAACGTCTCAAAATGACTCCAATAGGCTCCCCGTCAAATTTCAGGTCAATCGTACATCGTTTGGCCACATATCAAAGCTCGGCATTTTCCCCGCAGCAAAATCAAGTGAAGCATCGACGGGACCCCAAACGGCTTCAAAACTCAAACAAAAGCCTATGGTTGGTCTTATTTATTGCTCAGGAGGCTTCACCTCAAATTTCAGGTCATTCCGACATCGTTTGACCAAGTTTCAGCTTCTGGCGGAAAATCAGCAGCTTTACGCGACAAAGTCTTCGGCTTTCCCGGAAAATTGGAAACTTTGCACTCTAAAAATGCAAGGATTCTCATCAGGTTTTCTACAGGGAAATCAAGCCAATAAATGAGAAGAAATGTCAGGAAAAATACAGAAGAAAACGGCGACGAAAAAGACCTCAAAACGACCGCAAAACGGGCTCCGAAGGGGAAAATTCCCCCAGGGTCGCAGGCCCCTGCGACCATGGCCCATGGTCGCAGGCCCCTACGACCATGGCCCATGGTCGCCGGCCCATGGTCGCCGGCGACCATGGAAGTCCGGGTCACCGGATTTTCCACCGGTGACCCGTTTTTTCCGTCTTTTTTCGTGTTTCGCGCACTTTGGCCCCTGTGGTTTCCTGAAAATGTGATTTTTAGTGCTTGAAATTGACTCATATCCTCCGACATCCGTCAAAATCACGGGTCAACCTCCAAAAGCATAAAATCATCATTGATCGCTCCAAGATCGCCAACCGGTTGATAAAAAAAAGTGCTCTTTCTGTCCGACCGATCGAGAAATCGACAAGACAGATGTCACCGGCCCGCTCTTAGCTATCAATGTCTGAAGTTACATGTTCATCAGATGTCAATCAGCATGAAGATCCATCGATGATCATCGCCAGAAGAATTCCAGAAGACACGGCACGGCCCGCGACTCCTCGACTGCTCGGCGACCAATTAATGTGGTTAATTGACTAGCTTTATTGCAGTCATTAATTCATTTCTTTGGACGGCCCAATCAGAAGCAAGCATTTGGGAGTTACAAGTCAATTGATTCATGGCATTTAAACCATGAAACTCCTCCCATTATGGTAATTAAGGTGATTAAAAGCCCTTAATCTCCATCGGCCAATCAGATTCAAGGAAAAAGGAGTTACAAAATCAAGAAATAAATCTTGTAACTCCTCCCATTAAAGCCATTAAGGCTCATAAACCCTCCTAAATGGCTACCAAAAGCCTATAAATAGGAGAGCATTCCATTGAAATGGGAATCAGAAAATCAAAATCAGAAAATCGGGATCAGAAAATCGAGATCGATCGATCGGAAAGAATCCAGAGAAAGAAAAAAGAGAGAAAAAACTCTGCTGAAGTTCTGCACCGGCCACCACTACAAGGTGACAAAAGTCCCTTGGGGGGCACCCCCCCCAAGGTCCTTGCCTACTCCTGCTGCCTCCAATGGCTTAGACGTGGCTTTTCAGCCCGTCTACTTAGCTTTTTATTGGACATAGGACCTTCTCTTGGTCTTTGTCCTCTAAAAACCTGAGGTTATAGCCAAGCCAAGCGAATCAAGAGCATCTTCTGTTCTCATCTGCATGGATGATGGCGAAGCCCATACATGGCTTGCGACCGTCAATCTGAACGAGTCCCCCACAATCTCCTTAAAAGTTAGATCTTCCTTTTCTTGCTTTTCATTGTAGTTTGTATTTTTCTAAAGAGACAAAAAATCACAACTCTTGTCTTTCATTATTGATAAGAATTGTAAATCGG
The DNA here is from genome assembly GCA_028538565.1 of Umbellularia californica. Lineage (NCBI taxonomy): Eukaryota > Viridiplantae > Streptophyta > Magnoliopsida > Laurales > Lauraceae > Umbellularia > Umbellularia californica. Next base: position 21,149,619 of record JAPQWN010000010.1, read on the forward strand.
CTATAAACGCCAAAATCGACTATAAATGCCAAACAAAATCGCCTTTCACGGCAAACCAAGAAAATGTCTCTTTTCTTAAATATTTGTGCAATGGAAAACTTGAAAGAAGTTGATTTCCTTTTTACTTGCAAAGGTTGATCTCCGGATTACCACTTGCAATTCCAAGTAAAATAGAAAATCTGGCACACCCACCCAAAAAAAGAAATGTTGAAGCAGGCTTCAGGCCCGCCAGGGCGCGAAAGGGCCGGACCCGACGGACTCCCACGGTCCGCCGACCCCGGTAGCCGCCCCACGGCGCCTCGGAGCGCGTTCCATCAGTGATCATAAATGGAGAACCACTATGGTTTTGGCTTTTCAAATCACTTGAGAGGACATGGCCCAACCCAAGGATAATGAAGAAGGCAAAAGGCCATAGAGGATACAATTGTTCTAGAATGCAAGTATGGTAGGCTTAGAGTGAGCGTTCCAGTGACTGCTAGAAGCAATTGTAGACCTTAATTCAAATTACCGAGTAGCAAGGCTCACTCAAGATAAAATGATATAAGGTTGGAGATATAAATGTGTCGGTCGCGAATACAGTAGACCCGAAAAGGCGTACTAGCACCGCTAGGCACAAATGTTGCAAATCGCATCCTTGGAAAGGACACGAGATGGAATTTTTTTTTAAAGGTCAAATTTGGATTCATAAAGGATAGCAAATGGTATTCCAATCTGGACCACAACTCAACATTTCTGCGAGCATTAAATCCGAAAAGGAAGGAACCAAGATTTCTCGGATGTGAATCCAGATGTGACGGAAGTTTTTTTTATGAAATGTCAAGATTGAATTCATCAAAGAGAGCAAATGGTGCTCCAATCCGAACCACAACTCAACATTTCTACGAGCGTTAAATCCGAAAGGGAAGGAACCAAGATTTCTCGGATGTGAATCCAGACGTGACGGAAGTTTTTTTTTTTTTTTTAAGGTTTAAGATTGAATTTGTCGCGACCCCGGACCGAGATCCGGGCCCGCGACGCTACGGCGGTATGATTAACCAACACACAAAACACACCGCCGCTGTATTCTTTCCCATAGGTTTCCGCGGTGAGGATCTCAGGACACGGGTCTAGCTCACACGAATGGATATGCGGAAGCGTGTGGCAAAACATGTCACTCAAATCTTAAACAATGAGATACAAGAGAATTATATAATATCGAGACAAAGTATCAAAAGAGAATGTCATCAAAGCATTCCTATCATGATTAACGTTTCAATGTTTAACAAAAGTATATTAGTGCAAGTTACAAAACCAAGAGAGGCCAACAAAGGCCAATACAACAATAGATCGCAAAAGAATTTCCCAACTAAGTGAACGAGACATCACGATCCCGACCGGCATCTAGATGACGTCGTTGGGCTGCCACTCGTGTGCTGGGGGTGGCTTAACAGCCTCCTCCGAGCACTCCTCGTCACGCGTGAACTCTCCTGCACCTGGACACCAAAATAACAAGCATCAAACACGACGGTTTGGCAAATAAACAATTTAGGCATGAATATGAGAAGTAATGCTAAAACAGTTCAAGATCTAGATACACGTTTCAAGTTTACGAAACTAGCATGAATACTTATAATATCATGAAAAGATAAATCCGCATTGACCTCATCCTTTCTCCGTTATACATGATGACAAGAGCAAGCACGCACGACAAGCACGACACGAAAAACACAATCCCACGCCACACAAGGTAGACGGGGTATCCGGCCGCGGAACCGGACCACGAACACGCACGATGTGTAATACAATACACGACTAGTCTGTAGACAGTCCACATGTTTAAGGACCCCCAGGTAGTGGATCAAGCTAAAGGGCAGTCCAAGCTCAGTGGTATTCACTTATATCATGAATGCACAAAACACGGCAATACACATTCGAGAACTCGACAAAACAAGAGGGATATCATTTATAAAACACAACACGACGAGACTAGCAAAAAAGCATAATATTAATGCTTAGCAAACTTAAGAAATGATTCCCTTTTTTATTCTTGAAACACGATTCTTGAAACACGTCTTAAATACAAGCTTACACTTGAAAAATCAAACAAGAACATGAGGATGCATGAAGCATCAAAACAAGAGTCTAAAAATAAATCTATCAAGCATAGGCTAAGACCAAATCTTTGACCCTTGTGGACTTGAAACCCAAACGTCGAAACTCTATATAACTTGGTGTCCCCGAAGGTAAGGTACATTTAGGAATTTCAAGTGCACAATGTCAAATGAAGGTCTAAGGCATAGTCTAGTTTCCATTCCCGCAAAATTTCTTCAAAAACAGTTCTTTTAGTAACTGTCGGTCAACCCTCGGTCACATGTCGGTCAACCGACGTTAAACTTTCGGTCGACCAATGAATGACCGACAGGGTCCAGCCCAGAAATGTTGCTCTCTGGAATTTGAACCGACAGGTCCTCGGTTGGCTGTCGGTCGACCGAAATCAGACCGACAGCTGACCGATAGGCACGGGCAGTGCATTCCTTTCAGAATTTTCACAACTTTCTCTCCCTTCTTCACTTCCACATTTTTACCACCTGCACTCCCCAAGCCTCCATGCTTTCCAAGGGATTCATTTCACACATTTTAGAGCGTTCCATCCACAATTAGTCCATTTATTCCAAAGAGAAACATCAAGACATTCCCATAAACAATTTCATGAAACTTACAAAACCAACATGATTCTAAGAACTTGGATGAATCATCAATAATAACACAAGTAGAGGAACTCAACCCATGATTTAAGAGAACATAAACATAACATGTATTAATAGGTTAAGCATAAAAATCATGTCTTAATGGAAGAAATAAAACCACAAAACAATGTACATGAAAATCCTATAAAGTTTACTTGCCTCTAACCAAAGCCAAGCAAAACTCCACAAAATCCAACAAGGATGGGAGCTCCATGAAATCTACACAAAAACCCCCAAAAGAGAGCACTCAAAATCACCATTTTGGCCATTGCAAACCCCCATTTCAAAAATGGGTTTGAAATCATGATAAACAAGCTCTAGGTGAGCTAAAGAACATCAAATGGAAAGAATGAAGGAAAACACCAACCTTGAGCTAGCTAAACAAGATGAAGGGAGCTTGAAGATGATGAATAATGCAATGGTTTGGCTCCAAAAATGTTCCAATCGAAGCTTGAGAAGAGAGGAAGAGAATGGCGGAGTCGAATTGGAGAATGGAGCCTTCTTGCTAGATTATTTCCAAGGGAGAAAGACCAAGGAGGAACTTTCTTCTCTTCTCCACTCTAGGGCAAAACCGTTGCAGGAAAATGGGGAAGAAAGAATGGAGGAGAGAGAATAGGAAAATATTTATATGGGTTGAGAAGTGGGTCCCTTTACAGCTGAACTTTGAAAAGATTAAAACATGGTCTTGTGGACCCCGGATGGAAACGACGAAGAAGAACAAAACGATCGTTGAAAAATCTAGTTTCGGAAAAGTATAATTTGGACATAGTTTCACGACTTCGAAAATTGTGCCCAGATTTAGCATGAATAGTCAGATTTACCCTTATTGGGCCAAAACTTGGTTTCCTGGGCCTCAAATGCATGCTGATTAAAAACGAAAGTTGTCACAAATAATAAAACCATTCAAGAGAAATAAAAATCATGATCAAACAAGATATCTAGAACGAAACCCACTCTTACACGTGTACTTAGGGCGTCCCTGAGCGTGCCTGACTCATACTAAACGTCCTCAAAATCCCCAAAGCTATAATCCAGACTAAGTCTAATCACATTCTAACCCAACTAGTACTAAGGCTCACTTAAGACTAAACACTCACTCAATTAGTACTAATCGAATTGGTCTGGGTCGGGGTCTAACAGAATTCATCAAAGAGAGCAAATGGTGTTCCAATCCGAACCACAACTCAACATTTCTGCGAGCTTTCAATCCGAAAGGGAAAGAACCAAGATTTCTCCATTCTAAACTCAAGAGTGAAGAATTTTTTTTTTTCAAATGCACCTAGGTTTTCAATTCGATCTTATAAAACCTTAGTAGATAGATCAGCCCCCAGGTAAGGGTAGGATTACTTAATGAACCCATTTGAAGGACCCTTGCCTCGAACAGTCAAGCTGTCTCCACACTCTGGACAAGGCTTTTCTTAAATCCACTTTAGTCAAAGAGCACAATTGGTGCAACCTTAGTGTTTTATTTTTTTTTTTAAAGTTTCTAATGAACTCATCAAAGAGAACAAGTGGTGTTCCAATCTGAACCACAACTCAACATTTCTGCGAGCGTTAAATCCGAAAGGGAATAACCAAAGTTTCTTTGTGAATTTGAATTCAAAAGATAAAAGTCTTTTTTTTTTTGAAATTATATGTTTTTTTTTGAAATCTCAATTGGACTCATCAAAGAGAAAAGATGACCCAATCCCTGATATGAACGATAGCTGCAAACATTTCTGTGAGCTATCAAGTTTGAAGAGGGGAGGATCAAAATTTCTCAAAGTTGAGTTTTTAAGAAAAAGAGATGATTTTTTTTTTTTGAAAAAATTTAAAATGAAGTTTTTTTTTTTTGAAATCCCAATTGGACTCATCAAAGAGAAAAGATGGCCCAATCCCCGATATGAACGATAGCTGCAAACATTTCTGTGAGCTATCAAGTTCGAAGAGGGAAGGATCAAAGTTTCTCAAAGTTGAATCTAAGAAAAGCAATCAGATTTTTTTTTTTTTTTTTGAAGTGAGAAAGAACAATTGAAATCCCATCTCATGTTTTTTTTTTAGATGCAAAATGCAACATAGGCCACCAACTAGAAAGGAGCCAAGGGATCAAAGCATCACGTTCTTAAGTCAACGGGTCCCACTGGGTATGCCAACTTGATGGACCCTCGGGATCTTCCGTCCTCTCCTTCTGCACCCCGGGGGCTGACCTGGGTCTCGGCGGAGGAGGGAAAACGCGGGTATCAACATTTTTGTACGGGTATGCCAGATTTACTTTCTACTTGGAATTTGGAATGGTGATAATCCGGAGATTCACCTTCATAAGTGGAAAGGAAATCAATCCTTTTTTCTAACTTTTCAAATTGCATAAATATTAAGAAAAGAGACAAGTTTTTTTTTTTTAGAATGCCATAGGAGGCGTTTTTGTTTGTTTGCCGTGAAAGGAGATTTACAAAACTCATCAAATATGGAAGACGAGAATTGTGATTTCTTTTTGTCTCTTTAAGAAATACAAACTACAATAGAAAAGTAAGAAAATTGATCTAACTTCTCAGGAGATTGTGGGGACACGTTGAGATCGACGGTCGCAAGTCATGTATGGACTTCGCCATCGTCCTTCAAATGAGAACATGTGATGCTTTGATTCTTCGATTTGGCTCTTAACCTCAGTTTTTTAAAGGACAAGGACCAAGAGAACATCCTATATCCGATGAAAAACCGAGTAAACGGGCTGAAGAGCCGCGTTTAGGCCATGTTGGAGAAGGAGGGGACCTTGGGGAGGTGGCCCCCCCAAGGGACTTTGATCACCTTGTGGTGCTTCTGGCGGCAGAGCAGCAGGACTTCGTCAGGATTTCTTCGGAAGAATGCAAGTGTGCAGACCAGTGGAAAGTTGGAAAAAAGTTCAAAGGTTGCAAAGTTCTTTATTTTTTTCTTTGGAATAGACCTCCTTTTATAGCTTTTGATAGCCATGAGGTGATTATGGGCATTGATAGCTATGATGAGAGAATTGATGAGGAGTTACAAGTTGATTTTGTAACTCCTTTTTCATGGCTTGTGATTGGCCGATGAAGGTAGTGGGCTTTTAATTCCCTTTAATCTTCATGATGATGGGAGTTTCATGGGTTTAATGCCATGTTTGCTTGGATTTGTAACTCCCAAATGCTTGAATCTGAATGGGCCATCCAAAATAATGAGTTAATGACCGCATTAAGTTGTCATAAACGGGTCAATTAACGACATTAAGTGGTCGCCAAGGCATGTGAAGAGTCGCGGGCCGCGCCGCATCTTTTGAGATTCTTCTTGCGATCATCACAGGTGGATCCACGCATTGTTTGATGTCGGATTGCGATGCAATTTCAGACATTGGTTGATGTTGGTGAGCCGGTGACATCTGTCTTGTCGATTTCACGATCGGTCGGACAGAAAGTGCACTTTCTTGGTCAGCTGGTTGGCGATCTTGGAGCGATCGGTGATGATTTCATGCTTTTGACAGCGGATCTGAGATGTCGACGAAGATCAGTCGTTTTCAAGCATCAAAGATTGGATTTTCAGAAAATCATAGAGGCAGGAACACCCGAAACGCGAAAAGGATCGAAAAACGGGGCATTTGGTGCAAAATCCGGCGACCCAGAATTGCAGGGTCCCATCGATGCTTGACTTGATTTTGCTGTGGGGAAAATACCGAGCTTTGATATGTGGTCAAACGATGTCCGATTGACCTGAAATTTGACGGGGAGCCTATTGGAGTCATTTTGAGACAAACCATTAGCTCCGTTTTGGGTGTCATGGTTCCGGGTTGCTCCGCCGCCGGTAGGCTTGATTTTCCTTCGGAGCATCGAAACCTGGTCAAACGTTGTCGAAATGACCTGAAATTCGATGTACAGCCTTTTGGAAGCATGTTGAAGCCACTCATGTACTTGGTTTGATGAGTGATGGCCTCGGTGGTTCCCGCCGCCGGGAGGCTTGATTTTGCTGCTCGAGTGTTGATGGAGGGTCAAACGTTCTCGGTTTGACTTGAAATTTGGCATGGAGCCCTTTGGAGACATTTTGGAGTCATCCGTAGGCTCTGATCAAAGTTTTGGTGTCTTCGATGATGTCGCCTGCTAAGAGCGCTTGTTTAGCTGTCGGAGCAGTGAAGTTGGGCCAAACGATGTCATAATGGCCCGAAACCTCAGGTGTACCCCTCTTTTGGTTGTCTTGAAGGATCTTTCAGTTTCTGTCTGATTCTGACAAAATCTGATGCTTGAGATAACTTTGCATGTTTTGTAGCAGGATGCAACTTCACGAGGCTTCTTGATGTCGAGGAGACATAGTGACTTTTTTTGTGTCAACACCGGAAGGATGCGAACCCCATTCGATACTTCCAAAACCCAAAAATCGGAAGGATGCGAACCCCATTCGATACTTCCAAAAACCCAAGAATCGTAAGGAAGCGAACCCCGTTCGATACTTGCAAAACCTTGAATTTCAAAATCGTGGAGACGCAATATTCCAATTAATATCCACAACCCAAATTTCAAATGGTTCGAGAAAACCTCAAATTTCAAAAATCACGGGGAAACGACATCAAGTCAGTACCCGCAAAATCAAAAGTTTTGGGAAAAGCAGGGAAGCGATGCTTAGTCGATACTTGCATCCCAATCCGCAAGGAAGCGACATTCCATCGATACTCGCAAAACCCAGCCCGCAAGGAAGTGACATTCCATCAATACTCAAAAACCGAATGAGCAAGGAAGCGACATTCCATCGATACTTGCAAGACCATTCAGCGGAGAGGCGACATTTAGTCGATACCTGCATTTTGAAAACCAAAAATCGGCTATAAACGCCAAAATTTGTCTACAAATGCCAAAATTCGGCTTTAAACGCCAAAAATAGGCTATAAATGCCAAAATCGACTATAAATGCCAAAATTCGGCTATAAATGCCAAAACTCGGCTATAAATGCCAAAATCGGCTATAAACGCCAAAATTCGTCTATAAACGCCAAAATCCGGCTTTCATGCCAATAAACAAAACTTGGTTTTCAAAAATCTGGCTTCCATGCCAAAACAAAACAAACAACAAACAAAATAAAATTCGGCTCCTATGCCATTCAAAAAAAAAACTTTGGCTTTCACGCCATCCAAAAACTTTAGCTTTCACGTCATCCAAAAAACTTTGGCTCTCATGCCACACACAAAAAAAAAATCTTTTGGCTTCCATGCCACAAATTAAAATTCGGCTTCTATGCCATTCCAAAATTCGGCTTTCATGCCATCTAAAAAATTTTTTGCTCTAATGCCGCAAAACAATTTTTGGCTCTTACGCCACAAAATTAGGTTTCCATGCCACCTAAAATTTGGTTTACAAACCATCAAAACCCAGGCTTTTTTCCACAAAAATTGGCTTTCATGCCCAAAAACAAACCTTTGACAAAAGATTTTCACAAAAGGACAACCTTTTGATCAAATTCTCAAACAAACATTCCCATTAACTTTTACTCAAATGTGTTTCCATCAAAAAATTATTTAAGTGAAAAAAAAAGGGGATACAAAATATAGTACCAAAATTGTTTATACATGGAGGTACAAAAAAAAAAAACACAAGAAAGAAGAAAGGAGTTTGTTATAACTCAGGAGCTTAATCTAGCATGGTCTCCAACCAAAGGTTCAACTCCTCAAGCAGACCCTTGGCCTTAACTTCCAAAGTTTTTAGGCCATGCATCTTCAAAATATTCCCATAAATGCGGCTGAATGCCGCGACCCATCTGCAGCACAAGGAAGTTCTTCCCAGAGGACCTGCCACTACTCATGCTCCTGAGTCTTCCTCCGGACATTACCTTCAATTTCCTCAACCTGGCGAATGAGAGTTCCCTCCTTGTCACGAGCCTCCACAATGGCGGTCCATTTGGCAGCAGCTTCTTCCTCTAAAAGCTCAAGATGTTGCTTAGCCTCGACAACCTTCTTATCAAGGCGGTCTAAGTCTTGCTTCAGCCCCATAATGGATAACTCGGTAACGTTCTTCTCCCGAACGACCTGCCTCCAAGTCTTCGTGACCTCAGTCAGCTCAGCTTTGACTTTGCTGGATGGCTTTATAAACATCTCATCAAAGAAGTCACCATCTGGGAAACTCTTGGTCTCAGTCCATTTGTTCCCTAAGGCGATGATTTCCTCAACAAAGTCTCTGGCGCTTGCGATGTCCAGACCGACTTCTTTGCTATCAGCAAGAATATCCTGAACATGCTTGATCATGCTAAAGCCAGCTTCCAAATGACCTGAAAAGAGTGTCTCAACCCATGAGCTCAAGACAGTCTTCAACACCTTCCTTGCATACTGAAGGTGCGGTGCAGATGAGGATTCGCCATGCTCTGGTGCCCGACTGCTCATGTCATGCTCCATTGGAAGAGTAATCAATAAACTATTTCCACCTGAAGAAGCTAAATCATTGAAAGTGGAAGAAGCCCCTACTCCTGTATCAGCCGCAAGTATCCCCTGTTCTGGCTCTGAGGAAGACGGAGGGACCTCTCCTGCTGCTCCACAATCTACTAAGGAAAAGACAAAAAGGTATGAATATAATCTTGTCAAAAATATATCAAGATTATTATTACAAAATACCTTCTTCGAGGACTGGCGGAGTACTCTCTGCCTCTCTGAGCTCATCCGAAGCATCGTCAAAAGTTGCGTCCATGGATGGCTCGAAATCATCAGAATCCTCTGGTAAATCAGCTAACTAGAAAACAAAAGCTACATGTTGGCAAAAGACAACACAAAAGAAAAAAAGAGAAAAAAAAAAAGAGCCAAAAGCAATCATACCAAGTGAAGGTTCTGGAACCACTCCAGAGTCCCTGGGCTCTTCCTCAGATGCCACGACTGGATCCGTCATCGCCTCATCGGCCGAAACCTCGAGCATCACCAGGTCATCATCCTTTGCTAAAAGAAAGAAAGCAGCTGATCAAAACAAAAATCTCTCATAAAAGAAAAAGAAGTAGCAAAAGAAAGAAAGAGGATCACACCAGCTGTCTCCTCTTCTCGGTTCCTCTTCTTTGGAGGCTCGACAGCATCATCAGATACCTTTTCAGCAATGGTGAGCGGAACTTCAATATCAGAAGGACTATCATGCCGTCTCATGTTACGGCGTTGTCCTCTCCTCCTCTTGCTTCGGCGGGTCAATCTGTTCGATCATCCTACTCCACTAGCAACATCAGGCCTCTCACTAGAGTCCTCACTCGATGGTCTACTTTTTTCAGTAGACTCCATGGAAGCCTTCGTATGCTCTGCTTGTATCATAGCATCGATCTCAGCCTCCTCCTCTTCCAGCTGTCTCAAGACCTCACCAGGAATTCCTTGTGTAGCTCCTGATCTGATGATGTCCTGCTCATTGAGAAAGCCTATCTTATGCTTCTCTCCAGAGAGGAAAGCCAAAACTTCTCCCAACGGACACCATCCGATTTGCCAAGATCTTTCCCAGGAGATTGCTTGATATCGAGCTCTTTCTTGGAAAGCCCCCGGTACACTGAGAAGCTCTCCACGAACCACTTCGTGAAGCCAGCAGTCCGGAAAGTTGGCAGCTCAGGATAGGAAATCATGGCGGTACTGTCCTCAGCGCTATAAAAAGCCCATGCATTCCTCCCATCCTGCAGACCTCCAAAACGCTTCACTATGCTCGAAGGCGCTCCAACAACGCCTTGAGAGAAGCCAAGCTGCAATGCAAAACGCGAAAGGACATACGGCTGGATATTGATGAAAAGATGTCTGCGGTAGACCATCGTACCAACCCGTATGTTAAAGAGTCATCTCTTCTCCACGTCTGTCAAAGCATGGTGTCTTCCCGACCCTGCCCTGGTCGAATCACGGGAGACACCACAAGTCAAAAGCCTTCTTCCGCAGACTCGGAGAAAGCTTTACTGAAGACTGCCCAATCTCGACATCCCTAAATCGTCGGATCCTCAAACGGGCAGACAAAAGCGATTCGGAAACGGCTGTCCCTCTAGCCAAACGAATCATCAAAGGATCTTCATCCTGTGCAACTCCCAAACGATGGAAGTTAGGACAGTGGTATACATACCACGAATAGAAGATGTGGGCAGAAAATACCCTGTTCATGGAAAGCCCAAGCCGAACCAGGAAAGCAGCAGCCTGCAGTTCGGTACACAAATAGGAGTAAAGAGCACATACTAAAGCCAGTCGCTCTCCAAATGCCATCTGACAAGCCGGAAAAATACAGTACGGCCTGATGTGCGTTCCATCTCCTCCAGCAAAAACAGCCTCACCCAGCAATAAGTGAGGTAAATCGCGAGATCTCTTCGCAACGCAATGTCAGGACAAATGGCATATGTGCTTGCGAAGAACTTCTTTAAATCTTCTCGCATAGTAGTGATCTTCTTCAAACTTGATGCTTTAGCCCTAGCATCTTGGGCCATGCCATCAGAAGAATCCCCGCTGTCAAAAAAGTTGGAGCTGCAACTTCTCCAACTGCTGCATCTAACTTTCGAGCCTTCCTTCTCCTTCAAAAAATCATATAAGGCAACGAGCTGAAAGTACACAAGCCTGAACTCTTCAGATTGCTCCTCAAGGACGCTGTCAATAGGCATAAACTACTCATAGAGTTTGCCAAGGATAGGCAACCCGGTGATGGCGCTCAGTTCCTTTAAAGAAAAACCAATCTCACCATTCGTCACAATGAAGGTGTTGGTTTGTGGAAGCAATGTCTCCAACATGGCCATGAAAGCCTCATCAAAGAAAATGACGGTTTGCCGAAAAGCGCGAACCGCATCAAAAATCTCGGCCTCGCGAAGAACGGCCTCGCCAATTCTCAGGGTGTGATTAGTCCATGATTCCCATCTCGAGTCAGCACTGAAGCGGCCACGAAGTCGAAAAGGCTTCACCCAATTGCTGCCGTCACCCTGAAAAATGCCAAGGCCCACCGACCTCAAATCGATTGATGGATGGTCAGAACCTTGGTAGCCACTGGCTGGCATCAACATGTCCATACGGCCAGGTGGCTTCTCTGCAAAACCGGAAGGGCCGCCAACAAAAATCACGGTCTTGATCACACTGGTCCTCTTCACCCAGCTCGGAGGATCTTCCCTCTTAGGGCATATGGGAGAAAGGCTCAGGATCGAGATGGTCCGATCGAAAGTCGACCGGGTGGAAATAGTTCTCTCCTCACCATTTGTTGTGTAAGAGAACTGGAAACGTCTCCTTTGGTATGTCAAGTCGTCGGGGACTGCATCACCGAAGAAGAAGGTAGGCTTGGGCACAATGCTCTGATTGTCCATAACCCAAGGACGGTTGCTTCCATGATCTTGTAGAATTCCTCATCTTTGAGAGCGATCAATCGCTGTCTCATCTCATCTCGATTGAGGGAATCACACTCTTCCAAGTTTTTCTCGACAAACTAGACCTTCTCCCAAGCCTGCTGAACGGCCGCATTGGAAGATCTGGCAGACCGACGAGGTGCGTCAGTAATAGGACCTTTACCCTTGTTCATTCTGGAAGAACTACCTGCAAAAGATGGAAGAGAAAAGATCAATCATCATCAAAATGACAGAATTTTGCTAAAAAATTTCTAAAGAAATTTTGACATGGTTCCGGGGCAATTCCGAAGAAAAGGGAAATACTCCGAAAAAGACAAGAAGCTTGAAGATGAGCTCAACATCGCTGCGAGCTCATAGTCAGTGCAAAATTCTCAAAGAAGGTTCGAACTCAACATCGCTGCGAGAACGAGCCAATCTCATCGAATTTCCTCAAAATTTGGAAAAAGAGCTCAACATTGCTGCGAGCTTCAGAATCCAAAAATTGTAAAGTTCCTCAAAATCCAGCAAGACTAAGAAAGAGCTCAAACATCGCTGCGAGCTCAAAATCCCAATACTTGCAAAAAAAATTCAGGTATGCATCATCATGCTTCCAAATCCATTTACAAAAAATCATGCATCAAAAGAATATCATTATGCATTAGAAGCTAGGTAAACTTTGACCAAAGTTTGACCAATTCCAACCCAATTTGGTCAAAACCAATCAAACTTTGTCCAAGTCAAAAATCATGTTGGCTTGACCTAGAGACTCTAGCCTTCTATCTTGATGCATCAAAAAAAAATGTGCATGAACATATTGAAATTGCATGATCCTCATTATCATGGTGAGCAAAAAAAAAAGAAAGAGAGAGAGAAAACAAAATCTCAGCAAAAAAAAAAAATGGTGGCCCACTACCACGTGGCATGCTGTCCGTGCAGCCAAGAAAAAAAAAACAAAAAAAAAAACGCTGAAACAAAAACAGAAATCAGCGTGAAAAAAAAAAACGCTGACAAAAAAAAATCAGCGTGAAAACAGAAAAAAAAAAAAAAAAGAAAAACAGCGTGTGAAAAAAAAGAAAAAAAAAGAAGAAAAAAAAAGCACGAAAAAAAAAGAAAAACACATGCTTGGAAAAAAAAAGAAAAAAAAAGAAAGAGAAAAGAAAAGAAAAAGAAGAAAAAAAAAAGAGAAAAGAAAAGGAGAGCAAAGAAAAAAAGAAGCTATTTCTACAATGGAGATTCTTGTGGAGAAAGAAAACTTACTTGAAGCCATTGATGGAGAAGAAGAATAAAAGCTTGGAACAAAAGCACTTCTTATCTTGGAGAGCACTCTTGAAGAATTCTTGTGAACAAAGAAAGCAATGGAGCAAAAGAACCAACTCTCTTGCTTTTATAGAAGAGAGCAAGCCAAAAGAGGAAACAAAGAGAAAGAAAGGAGGTAAGTACTAAAAATAGTTACTTTCCCAAAAAGAAAGATATTTTGAGAAAACCTTTCCACAAAAGAAGGAAACTTGAGAAGTTCTCTCCAAGTAGGGATATTTTTAGATATTCTCTACACAAAAGAGATATTTTTAGATATTCTCTACAAAAATGACACCATATAAGATCTAGGCCATCTACAAAGCCTAAGGTCCCATGGGTTAGCCCATATGAGCCAGGTTTGACCACCTAGGCACTAAAAGTGGCTTTTAGTCAAGATATTCCTCTTACCAAAAGCAAAAAAAAAAAAAGAAGAAGAAAAAGAGCAAAAAGGTCCCATGCCTCTTTTGAGTTGATGGGACCATTCAAAAAAAAAAAAAGCCTCATGAGTTTCCAAAAACCAAACCATCCAACCTCATGAACCAAATTGAGCCAAAATCTTGAAATTGACATTTCACAAAACCAAATTCCAGTCCCCTAACTCGCAACATACAGCTTGTTAGGTCACAAGACCAAGACCAAAATCAAAATCCAATCCAAACCATACCAAAACCAAAAAACCAAATCTGACCCCCCAACTTGCCACATATAGCTTGTTGGGTCATAAGGTCAAAATCAAAAATCAAACCCCGACCCCCTAACCTGCCACATACAGCTTGTTAGGTCACAAGGTCAAAAACCAAAATCCAAAACCCAAAATCCAAACACCCCATGTCATTTTCAAAACTTTGCCTTGAGATGGTATGTGATCCCTTTCACTACCATAAAATTCCACCGGAAACTCAGAAGGCTATTAAAAAAAATGCTCAAGACTCTTGGTCAAGTCGGAATATCTCCTCCAAGTTTCTCTTCGAGGCACACCAACTCCAAAAAAGTTACTCGTCGCTGTACCTTGAGGGGGCATTTGTTGACACCAAAAAAGTCACTATGTCCTCAACATCAAGAAGCCTTGTGAAGCTGCATCCTGCTACAAAACAGGCAAAGTTACTTCAAGCATCAGATTTCGTCAGAATCAGACAGAAACAGAAAGATCCTTTAAGACAGCTAAAAGAGGGGTACACCTGAGGTTTTGGGCCATTCCGACATCGTTTGGCCTAACTTCACTGCTCCGATAGCTAAACAAGCGCTCCTGGCGGCGACATCATCAAAGACACCAAAACTTTGATCAGAGCCTACGAATGACTCCAAAATGTCTCCAAAGGGCTCCATGCCAAATTTTAAGTCAAACTGACAATGTTTGACCCTCCATCAATGCTCGAGTAGTAAAATCAAGCCTCCCGGCGGCGAGAACCACCGTAGCCATCACTCATCAAACAAAATACATGAGTGGTTTCAACATGCTTCCAAAAGGCTGCACGTCGAATCTCAGGTCATTCCGACAACGTTTGACCAGGTTTCGACGCTCCAAAAGAAAATCAAACTTACCGGCGGAGGAGGACCCCGGGACCATGACACCCACAACGGAGCTAATGGTTTGTCTCAAAATGACTCCAATAGGCTCCCCGTCAAATTTCAAGTCAATCGGACATCGTTTGACCACATATCAAAGCTCGGCATTTTCCCCGCAGCAGAATCAAGTCAAGCATCGACGGGACCCCAAACGGCTTCAAAACTCAAATAAAAGCCCATGGTTGGTCCTATCCACTGTTCAAGAAGCTTCACCTCAATTTTCAGGTCATTCCGACATCGTTTGGCCTAGTTTCGACTCTTGACGAAAAATCAGCTACAAAGTCTTCGGCTTTCCCAAAAAATGGGAAACTTTGTGTTCCGGTTTTGTGCGGGTTCTCATCAAGTTTTCTCCAAGAAAATCAAGTCAATAATTGAGGAAAAATGTCAAGAAAAATATAGAAGAAAGAAGGAACAAAAAAGACGGAAAAACGACCGAAAACGATGCTCGGCGACGAAACGGGCCAAAGCCCTAAGGTCGCCGGCGACCCTGGGTGCATGGTCGCCGGCGACCCTGCAAATCCGGGTCGCCGGATTTTGCACCAAATGCCCTGTTTTTCGATCCTTTTTGTGTTTCCGGTATTCCTGCCTCTGTGATTTTCTGAAAATCCAATGTTTGATGCTTGAAAACGACTGATCTTCACCGACATCTCGGATCGGCCGTCAAAAGCATGAAATCATCACCGATCGCTCCAAGATCACCAACCGACTGACCAAGAAAGTATACTTTCTGTCCGACCGATCATGAAATCGACAAGACAGATGTCACCGGCCCAAGGAGATCAACCAATGTCTGAAATTGCACTATAATCCGACATCAAACAATGTATGGATCCACCTGTGATGATCACAAGAAGAATCTCAAAAGGCGCAGCGCGGCCCTCGAATCTTTACATGCCTTAGGACCACTTAATGTCGTTAATTGACCCGTTTGTGACAACTTAATGCGGTCATTAACTCATTATTTTGGAAGGCCCAATCAGATTCAAGCATTTGGGGTTACAAATCCAAGCAATCATGGCATTAAATCCATAAAACTCCCATCATCATGAAGATTCAAGGCGATTAAATGCCCACTACCCTTCATCGGCCAATCACAAGCCATGAAAAAGGAGTTACAAAATCAAATCATAAAAACTTGTAACTCCTCATCAATTCTCTCATCATGGCTATTAATGCCCATAATCACCTCATGGCTATCAAAAGCCTATAAAAGGATATCCATTTCCAAGAGAGAGACATCTATCGACGGATCAATCGACAAGTCGATACACACACCGACTTGAAATTCTGCACTTCTCCCGAAGAAATCCAGACGAAGTCCTGCTGCTCTGCTGCAAGAAATACCACAAGGTGATCAAAGTCCCTTGGGGGGCCACCCCCTCCCCCCCAAGGTCCCCTCCTTCTACAACATGGCCTAAATGTGGCTTTTCACCCCGTTTACTCGGTTTTTCATTGGATATAGGACCTCCTCTTGGTCTTTGTCCTTTAAAAAACTGAAGTTAGGAGCCAAGCCGAAGAATCAAAGCATCAACCGTTCTCATTTGAAGGACGATGGCGAAGTCCATACATGGCTTGCGACCATCGATCTCAACGTGTCCCCACAATCTCCTGAGAAGTAAGATCCCTTTTCTTCCTTTTCTATTGTAGTTTGTATTTCTTAAAGAGACAAAAAGAAATCACAATTCTTGTCTTTCACATTTGATGAGTTTTGTAAAATCGCCTTTCACGGCAAAATCGTCTTTTGCGGCAAACAAACAAAAACGCCTCCTACGGCATTCTAAAAAAAAAAACATGTCTCTTTTCTTAATATTTATGCAATTTGAAAAGTTAGAAAAAATGATTGATTTCCTTTCTATTTGTGAAGGTGAATCTCCGGATCATCACCATTTCAAATTCCAAGTAGAAAGTAAATCTGGCATACCCGTACAAAAATGTTGATACCCTCGTTTTTCCTCCTCCGCCGAGACCCAGGTCAGCCCCCGGGGTGCGGAAGGAAAGGACGGAAATTCCAAGGGTCCATCATAGAATACTTCGTACTGTGAGCTTCTGCCATGATGTCATTCCTCAAATCTTCGATGTTAGGCACACACAGACGGTCTCGATAGTAAAGGACTCCGTCAACGATACAAGAATCAGGACGTTCCGCTATATGCTCTGAGATCTTAGCCAACTCTGGATCTTGCAACTGACTATCCTTGATCTTCTGAATGAACGAAGGCTCTAACACTGACATATTAGCGCATATAACACCCTTCCTCAGTGGCTATAGATCTATCTTTAACTCCTCAAATTGATCAAAAATACAAGTACCACTTAGATTTGCCATGCCCACTGATTTTCTGCTCAAAGCATCGACAACTACATTCGCTTTCCCCGGGTGATATTTGATTGGAAAATCATAGTCCTTGATATACTCCATCCACCTCCTCTGCCTCATGTTCAATTCCTTCTGAGAAAATAGGTACTATAGGCTGCGGTGATCAGAATGGACCTCAAATTTCTCTCCGTAGAGGTAATGTCTCCACATCTTCAATGCGAAGACGACAGCTACCAATTCGAGGTCATGGGTCGCATAGTTCTTCTCGTGATCTTTCAACTGCCGGGACCCATATGCCACAACTTTTTCTTCTTGCATCAACACACAACCAAGTGCAATGTTCGAAGCATCGGTAAAGATCGTGAAACCGCCGCTTCCAGATGGCAAAGTAAGTACTGGTGCGGTGGTCAATCTCTTCTTTAGCTCTTGGAAACTAGCTTCACACTGATATGTCCACACATAGGGTACATTCTTCCTTGTTAACTTCGTCAATAGTGTTGCAATCGACAAAAATCCTTGCACAAACCTCCGGTAATACCCTGCCAATCCAAGAAAACTCCTAATTTCCGACACATTCTTCGGTCTTTCCCACTTCACTATTGCCTTAATTTTAGACGGGTATATTAACAATCCTTCATTGGAGATAATGTGCCCCAAAAATGTAACTTGCTCTAGCCAAAATTCACACTTGTTGAGCTTCGCATACAGCTGGTTCTCTCTCAGAAGCTGCAATGCTATCCTTAGATGTTCTTCATGCTCTTCTCTAGTCTTGGAGTACACCAAAATATCATCAATAAATACTACCACAAACTGGTCCAGATATTGAGCAAATATCTTGTTCATCAAAGCCATGAACACTGCCGGTGCATTTATCAGTCCAAATGGCATCACTAGAAACTCGTAGTGGCCATATCTTGTCCGGAAAGCTGTTTTCAACACATGTGATTCTCTAACTCTTAGCTGATGGTAACCAGATCTCAAATCAATCTTCGAAAAGTACGAGGCACCTTGTAACTGATCATACAGTTCATCTATCATTGGCAATGGATATTTGTTCTTGATGGTCACTTGATTCAATCTTCGGTAATCAATACACATTCTCATAGAACCATCCTTCTTCTTAACGAACAAAACCGAAGCTCCCCATGGCGAAATACTAGATCTCACAAAACCTTTGTCCAACAACTCTTGTAATTGTATCTTCAACTCTCCCAATTCCTTCGGAGCCATTCTATATGGTGCAATCGAAATCGGAGCGGTCCCCGGTAACAACTCAATGGTGAAATCAATTTCTCTCATGGGTGGTAATCCCGGAATCTCCTCCAGAAATACATCTGGGAACTCCCAAACAATAGGGATCTCCTCCACCCCTTGGAACCGTTTATCCTCCGTGATAAACGCCAAATAGGCTTCACATCCACTTCTCAATAGTCTATCAGCTTTCAACGCTGAGACAAACCCTGCACGAGGATTCCTCCTATCTCCCTGGAATAACACCCCTGTTGATGTCTCATCCAACTTAAAGGTAAGGGTCTTATGGAAACAATCCATCGTGGCATGGTACCCTGCCAGCCAATCCATCCCTAGAATGACATCAAAATCATTCATCTCCAACAAAATAAGATCTGCGGGTAACACAACCTCTCCTATCCGTACTTGACAATTTGGGTAATGACTAGTACACACAACTTGTTTTCCTACTGGGGTTGCCACAGTCAAAATGTACTCAAGATCTCTACCATGCACATCAATCAATCTAGAAAATGCATGGGATATGAAAGAATGCGTAGAGCCAGGGTCAAATAATATTTTAGCTTCTATCCCACTAACAAGGAATGTACCTTCCACAACATTGCCTGCTGCCTTTGCATCAGCTCTGTTGACCGTATACACTTGTCCCCGCTGCTGTGGCCTAATAGGAGCCTGTTGTTGCCTGCCTTGAGGAATATTTCTGTTCTGTTGCGGTGGACGCTGATTCTGCTGCTGTCCTTGCTGACGGGCATGCTGCTGATGTTGCTGAGGTCTATACTGTTGTTGCAGTGCCTGTTGCTGGAGTGGCCTTACCTGATTCTGCACCACTAGTGCATTCTGTGGCAGTGCGGGACGCGGTACTCCTTGTTGCTGTTGATTTTGCCTGTTCTGTCTTGGACAATCTCTCATCTGATGGTTCATCAAACCACATCTGAAGCATGCTCCCAATACTGTATGACACTGGGCACTGTCATGGTTTTTCCCACAGTGAATGCAAACTAGCTGCACATTTTGGTCTTGCCTTTGTCTCTTGTTCTGCTGGTTGTGCTGCTATTGAGGTTGCCCATGTCCCTTGCCTTGGACTTTAAGAATCTTGTGGTGGAAGTTCTCAAACTTGTAAGCTCTCTTGACAGCTTCTTCAAAGGTAAGAGGTGGTACTACACCGGTGGCATCCCTCTCAATGATGGGGTGAAGTCCTTCTAAGAATTTAGCAATCTTTTTCTCCACCGTGTCCACCAACTCTGGAGTATATCGTGATAACCTCTCGAACTTGGTGAGGTACTCTAGCACTGCCATGCTGCCTTGGACAAGCTGCTGGAACTCTACTGCTTTCTGACTCTTGACATGGGCGGGCACGTATTTGTCTCTAAATCGCCTCTTGAAGTTTGCCCACACCACTGCGTCTGCCATAGTCCTATATTCCTCCCTTACTGTCTTCCACCAATTATCTGCCAAACTGGTGAAAAGTGATGCTCCAAGTTGTACTTTCTCTCCTCCGTTACACCTGAAGACCTCAAATATATTCTCTGTATGCTCTAGCCAATCATCTGCAGCTAAGGGGTCTTCTGTCCCCAAAAACTCTTTTGGACCTCTCTTCCGAAACCGTTCAAACAATGCATTGGGGTCATGCTCTCTCTAATTAATGACAATTGCAGGTTGAGGCTGGACAGGCTCTGGCCTTCTCTGTAATACCTCTAATAATTGCCTATGTATCTCTGCCAATTCTCTGGCATGATCCTCATCCTTCTTGAGCATTTGTTCTTGAAGTCTAGTCTGATTCTCATTGGCTTGACGCTGTTGGTCAAGCATAGCTTGCAACATCTGCTGAAATTGATTCGGCATTGTATTGTCAACCCTTGTATTCTCAATTCTATCTTCCTCAATAGGCTCGGTATAATCACTGTTGCTCGCGGTGGGTTTACTATTTACTGGACGCTTACGAGGTGGCATGATACTGCAAAACAAGTTGTTAGCACATGATAATCAAGAATAGGGTCACACATTGCTCACGCGATTCTAGCTAACGAAAGATCTAACGAATCCTCGCCACGTCCTTAGGATTTCTAGTTTCTTTTAATTGCCTGAAACACATCTCGCTCTGATACCAGTCTGTCGCGACCCCGGACTGGATTTGGGGACCAATCCGGGATCGGGACTAATTGTGAATGACATAAATAAGAAAAGGTATGTTTGATGCCCAAACGTACACGGGTTAATTCAGAATACACATTACCCGTGCAGGTGATTTCCCACAGGTGTCCGCGGTGAGGATTTCACAACAACATAAATATTTTGTATAATTGCGGAAGCGTGTAGCAAATCAAGCATGTAATTCATTTCCAAAATAACAAGACTGATTACATTTAAGATAACGAGTATCAGAATAAGCAATGTTCTAAAGTGTAACCCAAAGGTCCTGTTAAAGTTTGAACATATAACATTTAATTACAATTCCCAAAAATAGAGTCCAACATAGGCCAATATAGACAAAACAATATCCACCAAAATAACTATCCAACCACCCCCAAAATGTTTCGCATCTCGACAACCGGATGTTTACATAACATCGTCGGCACGCCACTCAACTAGTGGTTACGGTTCTCCGACCGCGTCCTCTGACTCCTCATCGCGATAACCGACAACGGGACCTGAGTACCAAAGCAAAGGGGTCAGACACGACAGTCTGGCAGGTGGGTGAACAGATATAAACATTCGATAATAAAAACATTTACCTTGGAAAACATATAAACTTGTTTAAACAATGACTTTTGAGAAGTAAATGAGTTATTTAGTTGAAAACACATATGCAGTAATAAATCATGTAAGGTAACCAAGGAAATCGGGAAACAAGCAAGATGGCAACCACACGAAGCTAAGTCCTCTATCACCGAAGTGATAGAGCAAGCATATCAAGGCGTTGACCTCAGTCACCGAAGTGAGGAGGTATAACGAGATTTACATATACATATACTATATACGAGACATGACCACGGTAGCGAGCCGGGCATCAGGAACCACAGTAGCAATCTGTGGTATAGGGACAAGACCATGGTTAAATAACCAGGTAGCAGGATCCAAACTACAGCTGGCGGGACAAGTAGGGGATCTCCAAGTCAGTGGATCAGACTAGCAAGGTTATCCAAGCTCAATGGTGCTGACTCATAGGTCAAATCATGTAAATCAAGACATGTATAAAATAAATCAAGTGCAAGACTATAACCGGCAAGACGGGGGTGCTCAAGGGCACAACTATCATATCATGTCGGACGTGCATTTCGGGACTAGTAAAACAGTACAAGTACACTTCCAATGCTTTCGGGATTGATTAACATAAACAGGAAATTTCGGGAATAGAAGGTGAAACAAACCTTTGAGATATCGGGCCAGTATCAGGGTTAAAGACTAAATCAAGGTGAATAGGGATCCCGTATGTCTACTTTGAAATAACTTGGTACTCTTTGAATTGGAGGACATTCCGGGTTCCTTATGCACTTGGAAGTTTCCAAAACTTCAATGAATTCTTTATGATGTGGTTTCTCCCTCAAATGGATTTCCAACAATGGCTATAAGTCTTCTCGTTACAATAGGGATGCTAACAAACCTCTCTCAATACCTAAAACATTTCATTTTTGTTCCCAAAACAGCCCCAGATAAATAATACACATCGCTCGAGCGGACCAGGAGTTCGCTCAAGCGAGGTGCCCTATGGAATGGCCTTCTGGAAGGGTTCGCTCGAGCGGACCTGCCCAGTTCAGGTTGGCTCGAGCGAACAATCCGTGCGCTCGAACTAACCATTCTCCGGAATGATCTCTGGGGGGGTTCGCTCGAGCGATATAAGGTTCGCTCGAGCGAACTGTCCACTAGAATGGTTCGAAACCCTTTCTGGACACTTCGCTCGAGCGACCTTCCAGTTCGCTCGAGCGAACTGTCCAGAAACTGGTTCCGGGACAGCTCTGCTCCTCTTCCTTTCCACTTCTTACTACACCTTTGAACTCCATTTCTTCTATCAAATTGGGAAATCCAAAACCTCTTTCAATCCCCCCTCAAAACTCCTCACAACATCCACCAAGCATCCATACATTCATCTTTATTCTTTTCCACATTCAATCACAAAGAAAAGAGAAGAATCACAACCATATAAATTCATTCAAGTCTTAGACAAGAGATAAAACAAAAACTTTAAATCACATTTCAAACATTAAATGGGCTAACCAACCCCTTTCCAAAAGCATGTATAGCAAAATGAATGCAAGTGAAACAAGCCATTAATGAGACAATAAATCAAACATATTTATCATGGAAATCATTGAAAACTAAAACAATCCATTCAATCCACTTGCCTCAAGGTCACTAAACAAGAAATCAAGCCTCTTACTCTCCTCTTCCAAGCCAAACTCCAAGCTACACAAAAACCCCCAAAAACAAACCCTAAAATGGGTCAAACAAGGAAGGAAGAAGAAGAACTCTTCAATAATGAAAATAGAGCTTCTCTAATACTAGAAGAACACAAATCTAAGAGATTAGGGAGGGAGCTTACTTGGAAACTCTTCAAATGGGCAATACTAGCTCAAAGAAGGCCTTAGAATGGAGGTTCCTCTTGAAGGATTATATCAATGGAGAGCTCTAATGGTGAGGAAGAAGATGATGACTTCCATTTGTGCTATTGGTGCAAGTTTGGAGGAGATTTGGTGGTGAAGAAGCAAGGAGAAGAAGAAGATGATGAAAAACCCTAGGTTGTTGCTCTTGTGCTGGAAAAAGGAAAATGGGAGGATGGGTTCTCTATTTAAAGACAATGGGTGTGGGCTCCATCACCTAGAAACTTCTTTGGGCTGAAATCACTACTTTCGGGACCTCGGATGAGTTTGACGAAGAAGGAAGAAATGATCACCGAAATATCTAGTTTCCAAAAAGTATATGTTTCGCGGGTTTCGGGAATATCAAGTTTTGGGTACAGATTTCATGTAAAATGACTGTTTTGCCCTCCATGCAAGAAAATCGGGTTTCGGGTTCCGGACGGGTACGGGATCAACATGAAAGTTGTAAGGATTAGCGGGACAAGTAAAACAAGGTAGGCATACTTGTCATTGGGATCTCGGGTCATTTCCAAATTAACGCAAAGCTGTTAAAAGGGAACCCCCAAAGGGCCCCACTAAACACAAGCACTTAAAAATTCCCCAAAGCTATAACAAGAAATATACTAATTCAACTTAGATAAGTTCTACCGAACACGCTTAGCACTAACACGCGACTTAATTAGAACTAATCGAGGTCACTCAGGTCGGGGTCTTACAGCAGACAGCTCAGCATGAAATCAAGCCTAACACAATCAACCTATTTCCTTCCTTCTATGGCTTGAACAATTAAGATCCGTACAATCACATTGATGATTTCCTGGTTATTTTCTCCACTGTGAGAATAAATAATTTCAGTAGTGAGGCCTTTAAGATGTTTCTTTTCCCGTTTTCACTAAAGGACAAAGCTAAGTATTGGCTAAGTACTTTACCTACAAACTCCATCACCACTTGTGCCCAACTACAACAAAGATTCTTAGATAAATATTTCTCTGTGGGCAAAATCAATTAGTACAGGTGATCCATCACATCGTTCGGTTAAACTGACAGTGAACAATTTCATGAGGCGTGGACAGGTTTAAAGATCTCATTAGGAAGTGTCCTCTTACCAAATTGCGAAGTGGCAATTGGTACAATTCTTTTATGATGGATTGTCTCATGAATGGCGAAACATGGTAGTCACCGCCAGTGGGGGATTTGTTATGTTGAAAAATGAGGATCAGGCCTGTGAGGTTTTTGAGAATTTGAGTGAGACCTTTCAACATCATGCCTCCACTGCTAGATTGGAGAGGCCGACAACCTCTAACTCTAAAAAACCTAGAGGGGTGTTTGAAATTCAACCATCTAATGAACTCACTGCTCAAGTGGTTGCCTTGACCCAAAAGTTGGATAAGTTGTTATCTGTGCGTCAATCTCTCTAATCCCCATCCTCGCAGGGTGTTTGTACTTTGTGTTCCAGTCTCGCTCATTTTGTGAGTAATTGTCCCGCAGCCTTTCAATTTCCTGAATTTGTGCATGAGTGGGTGAATGTTGCACAGAGGTTCTCCAAACCGGGAAATGACCCATTTTTAGATACTTATAACCCGGAATGGCGCAATCACCCCAATTTTGCTTGGAAGTATCCCGGCCAAGGTACTTCATCATCTCAACCGCAAAGGCAGAATTTTCCTATTAATCCTGCAACCTATCATTCCCAATAGTTGTCACGTACCCAAACCTGATTTGAGATTAAATCGGATCCCGAGTGTAAATTTTAGGGCTAATTAAAAAAATTTGCCCTTAATGCCCAAGGATCGAAGTCCGCTGTGAGGATTGTGTAATTGAGCCTCATTATCAAATTAATCAACGGGACTTGTCCGGTAAACACAATATTAAACATGTAAGAATATCAAGGCAAGTATGGATTTCATCCCATTATATATATTCAAGTTTCAAAAGATAAAACAATAAAGTTTATACACATCAGGACCATCCCAAAAACCTAGGTCTTGGTACAAAAGATATACAGTACTAAGATAGACAAGTCCAAAAGTTCTAAACCAAAAGATGAAATGAAGTAGCACGATAGAAGATATCCTTGTGTAACGAGCACTAGTGCCGAGAATGATGACGCTAACCTACGTCATTGGCAACCCACTCTTGTACCTCGTCCTCCTCCCCCGGTTGAGGATCCTCTGGGATTGCCTCTGCATCCGGGTCGGTTTAATAATAGTAGGTGTCCTCTGCACACCAAGGATCAACAAAATGTTGGCAAGAAGATAAGCAATATACGTTATTCATAACATGCTTCAAAAGAGAATAAAGACAAGTACATGATTTTAAGATAGCAAGGTACAAGCTATGACTAAAGCATGAGTAATACGATAGTCAAGTAACAATGTAAATCCTAGCAAGATAAACAAGAATAACCATCCATGAAATGCAATGTCAAGCAGGAGGGGACTCCATCGATGTCCGAGCCATTTCATGGGGGTATAAGTGACGTCCCAGCCGACTACGAATACCCAAAGTCTAACTCTAAGGGGATCCTAGCTCCCGGTCCTAGAAATAGTAGCACGGTCCTAGCCCGGTCTCAGTTATTCTCACTATGGACGCCGTACAAAGCCAACTGCCCACCCTAGTGTCTGGTATTCGGCTCACTCTGTAATCATCAGTCTGCAGCTGGTCATGAATGCAAGATGATGATGATGGTTTGTATACAACACAGGTTCTAAGACAAATACACGTGGATAGGTTCCCAAGTACAAGATAACAAGTTAAGGGCTACTCCAAGTCAAGCCAAGATACAAGTCAAGTTCCAAGTTCCATGAGTAGTCCTCTTTCAAGTCTATCCACATGTGTTTATCAATACAAGACAAGGTACCTAAGAATATACTCTAAGTACGGTTAAATCCTATTTCTACAAGTTAAGTTACAAGTTATGCAAGTATACAAGATAGAGTGTACAAGGTACAACAAGCTATGGATACAAGATTCACGAGTCAAGAGTGAAGAACAAGCCAATCCTAGGTCAAGCGTTGTCCACCATATATCGAACGTGTCCCCTAATGGAGTACATATGAAGAATGACTCGATGGTGTCCTAATGTGGGGGGCCCATGGTGTACGGAAGTTGTTGGGCACCAATTAACTCAATTCCACACACATTCGGCCAAGTTACGTTCATTTACGGGAAATCCCGGACAACCGACGAAGCAAACCAAGCCAAGCATGTTCCATTTTCATTTTCGGTTTTCCCCAATTGGTCATGCAAGGGTAGGGTCAATGGGTTCCAACCTAGAGTCCAAACTAGATTTAAAATCCCTTTCCAAAAGAGTTAAAGGGTTGGTTCATTGATCCAATACCAACTTCCTTTCCCAATCTCTGATGATCAAGAGAAGTATACCATTGGATTCTACGTCTCAAGGGCTTTCCGACAGTATGTAGAACTCTAAATTCTGATGTACGGGTCAAAAGTTATGGCTTCCGGAAGATGGTCGTCCTGAGCCCGGAGCAGTTCGCTTGAGCCAACAAAAGTTCGCTTGAGCGAAGTGGTCACATAACCTCTTTGGCTCGAGCGAATGAAGGTCCGCTCGAGCCAATCTTCCTAGAGGCTCCTTGGCTCGAGCGAACTGAAGGTTGGCTCGAGTCAAGTGCTCAAAATTGCAGAAAATGACTCATTTTTTAGTCCAAACCTTGGATAATCAAATCCCCTCTCCTCCGAGACCATCCCTGCAAGAAAAAGAGCCTTTTGCTCTCTCCACATCCATTCCATTCCTCCCATCAACAAACCCAACTATTCAATTAAGGTCAAATCCCATTAAATACCTAATCTAGCATGTGAAATCCAAATAAACATAGACAAGCTTGGCATTATGGTTTGATAAACAATTGCATTGTCAAGAGTGAAGATGATAAACATGCATGAGCAATAGATAAAGCTAATCGACTTGCCTTCACCAAAGAGAGTGAAATTAAAGAGAAATTGAGAAGATTGAGGAGGAAGAAAGCTCCCACACACACTCTAGCCAAAACAACTCTCTCAAGCCTCTCTCCTACACTCAAGGAACATAAAGGAAAAGAAATCCATCAACATGCAATCCATTTACAGCCATGAGAAATGAAATTGGAAGGGAAGGAGAAGATGAAACTTACCAAATTTTGTGTCTAGAGGTAGAGGAAGAAGATGGTGAGCTTGGTTGACCTTGAATCCCTTCTCCAATGGCACATGCAAGAAGAAGAAGTGAAGAGGGAGGAAGAGAAGAAAACTCCAACAGCAGTTGCTCTTTTGAAACGGAGATAAAACGAATGAAGGAAAATTGCTGGAATGGGTTTAAACTAAAGGATGGAGGGGGAAAAGACTAAAATGCCTATTAGAGTTAAATAGATAAATGTGATTATTTGAGGGACTTCGGCGCATTGAATCGTGACAAGTCAAGAACGAAAAATGACGAGTGCGATGAGATCTTTCCAATGAACCCAAATTCGGCGAAAATTGAATTTTCCGAAAAAATACCCAATTTTCCTATTAATCACAACCTAACCCCTTATTAAGACTAATCGCACTCGAAACCAAACGAAACTTCGCAAATCACTTTCTAATGATAAAAGAAACTCGCTTAGTAACTAAACTCGCCTAATTAGCTAGAATCATAATTAATTAGGCCAATCGCCAATATTAGGAAATTAACCACACTATTAAGGTCGAGGACCTAATTACAACAGTCTTACTAGTACCCCAACCTTTATCCACCGCAAAGAAATCCATCCTTCAAGGAGATAGTGCTGCAAGAGCTTAAAGAGCTCAAAGAAAGCAATCAGCTAGTCCATTCCCACTCTCAGTCCATAGCCAAGCTAGAGGCCCAGATAGGGCAAATAGCTAATGCTCTTAATAGAAGATAGGATGACGTTTGCCTAGCCAACCCACGGTCAACCCTAAGAATGCATTCAAGGTGGGTAGTAGCTCGTAACCTCATGATACTTATCATGAGCAAGCGAAAATGGTTGTCACGTTGAGGAATGAGCGTGAGGTTGAGACTAGGCCTAAGGAGCCTAAGAAAGATACGAGAGAGTCTACAACCATTCCCCAGAGTTTTGGGACGAAAGGGTTTCTAAGGGAAAGGAGGTCACCCCTCCCAGTTCTTTATCTGTCCCTACTGTGGCACCCCCATATGTGCCTAAAGCCCCTTTTCCCACTTTACTTGAAACACCCTCTCCCTTTAGTAAAAAGGGAGCAACCATGGATGAGATGTTAGAGGTGTTCAAGCAAGTGAATATCAACCTACCTTTTGCTAGATGCTATCAAACAAGTTCCTTCGTATGTAAAATTTCTGAAAGATTTGTGCACTCAAAAATGCAAATCTAAACTCATGTGGCCAAGAAGGTTTTGCTCACAGAGCAAGTGAGTGCAATAATCCATAATGACACTCCTCCCAAGCCGAAAGATCTCGGCACTCCCACCATTACTTGTTGATCGGACCCCAAGTGTAGGGTGCAAATGTAGTAATAATCTAGTGAGTCCAGGTTGATCCAAAGGGAGCAATGCCTATTGAAAGAAACTTTCCAACTTTAACCTGTCCTAATTTAGAAACTAAATCTAACATAATAAAGAAACTAAAGAAATTACAAGAAAATTCCTAAAAACTGAAAATTAACAATTACAACTTTCTAAATAAAAAAATAAACCTAAACTAAGTAAAGAAACCTAGTTTATTCAACCCTATTCTAACTATAACCTGCAAAAGTAACAAACTCATCAAAACAACCAATTTAATATGAAATAAATCAAAACAAAATTTCCTAAATTAGATCCTAATTGTCAAAATCACTTTTTATGAAAATATGAATGATCTATAATGCCTTAAATACTAACAATACAATTTTATGCAAGTTTTTAAAAATCTGATGCATGTTGTAAAAAATTCTAAGTATGGAAACTCTTGCACAGGCCTAATTTCACTGGACTGTACGGCATGCCTAAGATGATATGAAGCTAAATCCAATGGCTGGAATTAATACTCTGATGATTCATGAATACAACAAAAAATGAATAATAGAAAAAGGACTTAAAACGAAAAAGATATGATCACCTAAAGATGCATACTTGAACTATTTTACTGCTGAAATCTGAACGCAGGCTTTCCAACTACACCTTTTTTAGCCTCTGGTTGACACGGTTCCAGAGGTTATTTTTGGCTGAAATTCTAGGGTTTCAAAGTCCTATCACCATACTTTAAATCTGCTATTTCTCAGACCAAAACATTCGTGTTTACCTGGTTTTTAAATCGCGCACTTTTGCAACTTAGTTGGGTCAATTCTGCTGAAACTGTGCAGAATTTTTCACTGTTCTCATACCAGTTCCGATTTTAGTCTTTCTAATCAGTTAATAATCTTGTGATTTCAGCAACAAAACTCTCTTCTAATGCAATTTCCAAATATGATGCATGCACAAAGACACTTTCCAACCATATATTATGCAAGTAACAAAAATAAAAAGTTTCTAGTACACATAGAAAGATGCAAGTTGGGTTTTTAAATCAAGAATTTGTAAATAAAAAAATCAGAATATTAATTTAAAAAAATAAAAACAAAAAGGGTGGAAAAATTAAAAACGGAAAAGATGTACCAAATATCTAGAAACTAGACAATCCTACAAGTATTGACAATGTGATAATATGCAATCCTCTATTCTCAGAGTAGGAAAAAAAATGCAAGTGGTTACTTGTTGTCTCTCGACTTTTGATCCTTTTTATTTTATTTTCAAACTCTAGATCTAATCATGTGAAATATTGTCTCCAATCAAAACACATAAAAGAACTAGAATGAGAAAATTTAACACACTTACATAAAGAATACGCAGAATCAATCCAAGCAGTGTCTTTATTCCTTGATCTTGAAGTACATAAAATTAAGATTCTTTTCTCTTCATCATTCTCTCAACATGATCTCTCAATCTATGTCTAAAGAATTAGAAGGGAGAAGAGAAAGAAGGGGATTAGAGAGAAAGGGTGGATGGGAGTGGAAAGAGAGAGAAAACCTCCAAGATTTCTCAATTACAAGGCATTGGACGTCCAGCCCTTCCATGAGTCCCTTTTATGCTTTTTGCAAATCTTTTTTTAGTAAAGAATCTCTCATCTTTTGGGCTCTTGTTTCCTTACGTGCAGATATTCTTGCTTAGGCTCCAAGCTAGCTTCTTTCTTTGGAAAGACTTTTAAATTTGAGAGATCTCTTTGCATTATTAGGTTTCTTGATGCATACACTTTCCTTGTACAATTCCAAGAATATCTCTGAAAATTGCATGATGATATAAAGGGAAAAAACTTTCCAAATGTTGAGATTTCTTGCAATTCCCATCTAAAACTGTAGCAGACAACTTCCCAAGGTCATATCTCCCTCAATATAGCTCCGATTTAGGTAATCTTGGGCTCCACAATATCTACTCGAAAAGATCTTTCCAATGGTGGCTAGATTGTGCTGATCCGACACTCAGTTTGAGAGTTATGGCCATTTTAAGTTGCTGCCCCTAAAAAATCCAGGAATAATTGTGCACAAATGGAAGCTTATATGTTGGTATGCAATGGGGGTGTGTGGGGCCCATGTTAATTTCTCCTACAAATTGAAATAGGCAATTTTAATATTAATCATATGTAAGAAAATAATTATGAACCACGTATGGGACCCTACATGCCTAGTGATGCACCAAAATGAGCAACTTTCCAAAAATATCACATGGTGCTAAAAATAGCAAGATATGCATTGATGAAACCAAAAGCCTAATTTTGGGATGATAAATGAGATGAGAAAAACTTAATTTCACAAAAATTGTGCACTTCAATGAATTTTGACCAATTTTGGCCATTTCTCGAAAAATATCCTCAAATGCATGTAATCATGAAATTAAATGCAATTAAGCCTAATTAAATCCACAAATGCTAATGAAATGATGACTTAATGACCTAGTTTTGTGGACTTATCACTTGTACGATTGGGAGTCACATCATTGATGATGCATTGTTGGATCCTGGAGCAAGTATCAATCTCTTCCCTTACTCGGTGTATGAGCAGATTGGGTTAGGGGAATCGAAGCCCACTTAGGTTACCTTGCAACTTGCTGATAGATCTATCAGGGTACCGCGGGGCATAATTGAGGATGTTTTGGTCAAGGTCGACAAGTTTTTTTTTCCTTTCAATTTCATAGTTCTTGACATTGAACTAGTGCAAAACTCGAGGAAACAAACTCCTATCATTCTTGGCCGACCCTTTTTGGCAACGGCCAATGCAAACATGAATTGAAGCACCGGAGTTATGGATGTTTCCTTCGGAAATATGAAAGTGATGCTGAATGCTTTTAGAGCCTCTCATCAACCTCCAGACAAGGACAACTGCTTTGCAGTTGATGTTATTGATGAGCTCGTAGAAAAAGCTCTTCAACCTGAAGATACCTTGCCAGTTATCATTGCTTCTGGTTTATCTAATGATCAGAAGGTCAAATCCTGGATGTGTTGAAGGAGCACAAGAGTGTAATCGGCTAGACAGTTGCATATTTGAAAGGGTATTTATCCCTCCATCTGAATTTACCGCATTCATTGCACAGGTGATTCTCACCGCATTCATTCCTAACGTGATGGAGGTGGACATGAAGGAAGTGTTGAGACATTTTTTTTACAGGTTTGGATTGTGCTTCATAGGTTTCTTCATTTTTATATTTCTTGCTCGCCGTTAACATGTTGCAGGTACTTTGGTCCGAGTTGGGGGGCGTCCTCCCCGTTTTCCTCAATTCCACCTTATGTTAAACAGTACCTAGGTGATACCCCTCCTTTTCCTTTACTTTCCTTGTCCTTTATATCTCATTTTAGTGCTTCATATTATGGACAATGTTAAGTTAAGTTGGGGGGTGGGGTATTAACCATTGGGTTGGTCTTGGTAGTTTTATTCTTTTCCATTAGTTTTAGTTTCAAATAATTTTCTTTTCTCTTTTTGTTAGTTTTTTTGGGAGATTTCTAAAAGGATATTTATGAAACGAAGATACCTTGATTTTTGAAACTTTTATTTTGAGAGCAAAAAGAGAAAAATGGTTCACTATCTTATTTTTAGAAAGAGTTTTAGAGAAATTATGGAATTATTGATCCCTCAGTTGACATGTATTATATAGAAAATTTGAAATATGAAGCTATGATTTCTGTACTTGTGATAACTTCAGAACAAATATGATGGAAAACCGACACTCAGTCATACAGTGTCCTGGTTCAACTGAGTGGATTTATCCACAAATTGGTGAATTAATTCGGGCATATGGAAATGGCTGCCTATTGTTGGGGACCGTATTAAAAAAAAAAGATTTTTCTTTACTACAATAGTGTTATTATGGCCTCTAAGAAAACAATAGTGTGAAAGCCACCATAGCTGCCTTGAGGGGAAACTGTTCATCTTTACAGGCTATGGAAAGGGCTGCCTATTGTTGGGGATTGTATTGAAAAAAAAAAAAATCACTAAAATAGTGTTGTTATGGCCTTTGAAAAAATAATAGTGTGAAAGCCACCATAGTTGCCTTGAGAGGAAGCCTGGTCTCTTTTACTGAGGTCAGGTGGCCCATAATTTGAAAGAAGAAAAAGAAGATGTGTTTTCACTAAAATCTTTAGTGGATCGTTTGATACTCTCATGCTTCCATATATTCACATTTTTCACCGTGCACGATCAAAATTTTTTCTAGCATGATTTCGAGGATTTCTGACCAACAGTTAGGATTTGTGAGCCGAATTTGAGATGTGTCTTGAAAACTCCATAATCAAGAATATTCGGTTTTCGTAAATATTATTTTAGAAAAGACTCCCTTGCTTTTGTGTGTTTTCTT
Source organism: Umbellularia californica (assembly GCA_028538565.1). Taxonomy (NCBI): domain Eukaryota; kingdom Viridiplantae; phylum Streptophyta; class Magnoliopsida; order Laurales; family Lauraceae; genus Umbellularia; species Umbellularia californica. The sequence continues at coordinate 21,182,427 of JAPQWN010000010.1, forward strand.
GAATTTTAGGAATTTTGTGGGTACATTCATTGCAAACCCTCGCGAGACTATAACTCGTCATCTAAGGGGAACTTAGAGGTGTAAAGGCTTGCTGCATATGCTAAGTGCAACCATGCTCCCTACGAAAGTGGCCTTAGTTAGTCTTTCTTTTTGTTTTAACTTTGCTCGAGGTCCAGCAAAGTGTAAGTTGGGGGTGTGTGATGAGAACCTAAATGCACCATTTAGGCTCCTCGATGAGGACTTTGTTATACCTACAGATGATATTAATTGGCATTAATTGTGGTAATTTCGTGTTTACAGGTGCCCTAGGTGAAAATAGTGAATTCATAACTAAATGGAGAAAATAGAGCCAACACAAAAAGAATCGCCTGCTGGCATCCGGACGCCAGACGCCGGGCGTCTGGACGCCAGGCATTGGTGGACTCCATCTCCTTCCACGATTTGAAGAGAAAAAGGAACTAAAAGCTATAAAAAGCGAGCCAAACTCGTTTTTAGTTCATTGAAGACTTCGGAGAAGAACTGGAGGCTGGTTTTGAAGGATTGGGAAGAGCACCAATGGGGATTTCGTCAAGGATTTTTCGTCCGACTCTGTCCATGAGTAACTAACTCTCTACCTTAGGGTTGCGATAAAGCCCTAATCTTGTATTTTGGTGATGTATAGGTTCTAGGGTTTTACGTTGAACGCTTTGGTTATATGACATGAACATTATCCATTTATTGGATTTTCTTTATTAATGCAATATTTATTTTTGGTATTTTACTCTTGTAGATTTGAATACAATACTGGTCATATAATAATGTTTGAATGAATGTATTGTTAGATCTAAAATAATCTATGCCATAGAGATGGGTTATGCTCAGATCTAAACCAACATAACTTATTTGTTGACTCTTTGAAGGTTTGTAATCAAAACGAGTCTTTAAAGTGTTGATAGTAAAGTGCTAAGTTTAGACTCGCCATTCTACGAGGGTAGAGTGGATTCGTACTCTAAGATTTTTTTTTTTGATTGACTCAAACATAGTTTCTAATTTGCTAATTTAGGAATCAAACCCATCAAATTAATACTTTGTTTTCACGTAAGATTAATTTAGAAATTGGGAACCAACTCAATTTATCCATTCTGTCCCATGGATGCGATTAGCGGTCAACTAGTTATAAATTATATTTACAAACTCTTTTTATCCCAGTGACACGATACGCGGCCCACAAAGTTGGATATTGGAATGCTAATGCAGTCGAACGACAAGACTCTTAAATCGTTACAAGGAAAATATCAAACAAGAAACAGGATACTCCTCTCTCCGCTTCCATAAAATTGATTCTGTAGAAAGCAACAAAAATAACAGAGAAGTAGAAAGACTAGGAGAAGAATTGATATGGGAACCATTGCAAAAAGGGGATGGGAAAAGTACCTTCTTCAACTTCAACTCCATCCACTGAGAACCAAGGTCTCTCTCTCTCTCTCTCTCTCTCTCTCTGGAATTTTTTTCCCTTTTTATCTCTGTTTTTGATGAATTAATAGGCTATAACTGCTGGGGTGTTGGCGGGTATCAGTGATTCTGTGGCTCAGAAGCTCTCTGGCTTTCAGCGACTCCAATTGAGGCGCCTTCTTCTTAAAGTGGTAAATTCCTTTTCCCATTCACACCCAGATATCTCAAATCATCATTATTGAGGAATAAATGGGTAGATGTTGATAATTACAACTCAAAAACTCAGTTCTCTCAATTAGAGAGAGAATAATTGTATGATAGAATCACTAGAGAAGAGTGAATTCGGTGGTGGGTTCTTCTTGAAAAGTTGGATAGATAGGGATTCAGTATTTATGGGTACTGTTTCTGGGACATTATTGTTTAATATGTGTAAATTTCTGTGCATGCAGCATTTATATCTGTTTAGATTGGCAACTGTCTAGATTTGCGAAAAGTTGGATAGATAGGGATTCAGCTATCTAGATTGGCAGTTCCTGTTTTAAATTTTATTGTTGATGAAATATTTTGTTACCATTTTTTTTATGACGAGGAACCCGCCGGTCCCCTTACGGTTCATCATTTTGTTACCATTTATAAAGAGAATGATAGAATTATTGGCTTTTGAGCAAGTGAAATTGAGGGCATGGCCTGGTGGGCCTGTTGATGCATAAACCATATGCCTAATTGTCAGCTCCTGGAGAGTAGCTTGGTTGTGCGTGGTGACTTAGAATTAAGAAAAATAAATCAGGATGGAATGTATCACGAGCTGACTGGTGATTGAAATGGTTTTATTGGGCCTATCTTAATTACTGGTTTATTCACAGCCCTTGTGTTTTCCCTCTGTCAATGAATTGATAGATCTTTAATAGCGGGTTCTTTGAAAGAAGTCAAACCCGACATATTACAGAAGAATGGGGAATTATTAGCTAATGATGCATTGAAATATTTACAGTGTCTTGATTTGATAGTTCAAGGTATTGTGAAGTTGAAACAATCACCTGATTAGCTCTTTGTGGTTGGTGCTCCCTCTAGTATCTTTTGGGACGGGGAGATCATCCATCCATGGCCTTTAAAATAGACAGTTTAGAAGAAAATATATGATGTTCTAATAAAAGTCTTGAAGTTAGATGGATTCGATTTTATTTTGACTGAAATAGTTTCGGGCCCAACCCCTGTTTGTATGGGTTCTGTGAAATCATAATCTTGGTCTGAACAATTGCATATGAATGCTATACAGTTGATGTATCAGGATTCACTACTTTGTTTAGAATTATAGTGAGCATTGAGTGTATACTAGAGGTTTTTCAACTTAAATGATTGTTTTAATAGATTAATTCTGTTAGTAACATTAATAAAATACTTTATTTCTGATGAAATGAATTAGCACTATTGCAAAACCTCTCATCATCATTATCAGAGCCATGTCCCAACTATGTTGGGGTCGGCTACATGATTTCTGTTTCTCACATTCTCTATAGAGTCTCTCACGGGCCACATCCTCGGATAGGTTGCACTTCTTTAGATCTAACTTCTACTTCCATCCATGTCCTCTTTGGCCTATCCCCTTTTGTCCATTCCATTCTATCATGGGCACCATTACAAAATTCAAAACCCTAACTACCTTTCTGTTGGCTTTCACACTATGGACTTATATATAAGAATCCATGGTTACAAATTTACAATATGAATTAACCTATGAAATTAGAAATCAATTGGGAAATGCTCATTGTTGCTACAAGAAGGTTGCTGGTTTGAGTCACCTTTTCTATCATGCATACACAATACAAATACAAACAGAATGTGGTTTTCAGGGTGAAGTATAGTTTGGAATTGAACAAGCCGTGCATGAGGAACCTATGTAAGACAATACAAAGATTTATGAAGTTGGCTGACTCAGTGGGGATGAGGGCAAACCTGATACCCTTCATATTGAGCCATACGAACTTCTTTCAATCTCAGTGAAGGCATTATTAACGTATCCTTTTGCAAGAACTGAGGTACATTTTAGTGGGCGCAACCGTGCAAGAGAAAGCCATAAGAGCTAAAGTTCTCATTGATAGTCATGGTCATGTTCTTTTATGGATCCATGAGCAACAAGAGGCCTGGATCCATGAGCGACAAGAGGGCCTCTTGCGGTTATAACTCTTGATTGTGCCATCGGGTCATCTTTAAGAGTGTAAACTGAACAGCATCCAACAATGTTCCTGCCATGTGGATGAGGGACCATTGGCCATTTTTTATTGCGTTGAGGAGTGCAAAATACAACATCCATTTGAGTATAAACAAATTACTACAACCAAGTCACTAGACTACCAGTGTGGATCAATATTTGATTGGTAGAATGGATGGTGGTAATGAGACTTTCAGGGATCCTTAATGTTGGATCTTTTGAGGAATTAGCTTGTGGCCATTTGTTTGTGTGACAGAAATTCAAAGAAACCGGGTGTGTATAGGTAAAACTGTATGTGAAGCTCCTGATGTGATTATCGAATGCAAGAAAGAGATTTGAGCTGTTCTTTATTACTTTGAAATCCAAGCCTACTTGCCATTGATGTCTTTTCTCCTTGCTTGCACTGTGATAGGCCTTCTTGATTAACGGCCTTTCAACTAAATCTGAAAGAGACGTTTAGCTAGATTGATGGGAGAACATATGAACACCCTCATTTTATGTTGGTTTATGTTAGAATGGCTTGTGTGTGGCACATGTGGGCCTTAGGGCCAGTTTGGTAACTCTACTAATATAGTCAAGTCAAGTAAAGTTGATTTTGAAGAAAGAATAAAGTATAAGTGGGTTATGATGGTATTTTATTTTTAGTTGTTTGTTATGGAATCTTTTTGACTTTTTGTATGGAAAAGTGGAGTTTTGTTGTATTTTAGTGAATAAATGTAGTTGCTTTTTAACTTTTTGTATGAAAAAGATGGAGGGAGTTTTGAATAAAGTGCATTTGATGTGACATCTTGTCTGGAAAATAGAGACTTTACTTGACTTTAATTGTATTAGTAAAGTGCCAAACGGGCCTTTATGTATTTCATGTGGGAACTAAAGATCTGTTCAGATCTGTACAACTCGAGATTTCTAGAAACTCATAGATAGAAATACTGGTGTAATATGTTGGATTCCTCCCCAATCTAAGGGGATTGGACCTGCGGTAAATAGACATGTAGACCTTATAAATGGCCAAGAGGTCCATCATAAAAGGGCATCAAATAGACTAAATTCTCAAATTATCTTTCTCTTTTTTTGTCATCCTATCTGAGCTTCGATGCTTTCACTTGACTTGTGTGGAGGTCCATTGCATCTGACTGGTGGATTCTTCTTAGATTTCACTATCCTATTTTCTCTTGAACAAACTCATGTGAAACAGGTCTTGTAAAGACTTGTTGAGCCGCAACAGTTGAGACGCTGTTCATCATCGTGCATCACCATCATCTGTACATCTCTTTTAGAGATCCGAATCTTGCTCATATTGTTCAATCTGCCTCCTATGCTATTCGGCTATAAGGATAGATCTTGTATTTCATACTCGTTTGAAGCAGTTCGTTGCAGTTCCATCAATGACTATATTTTACCATATATTTGGTTTTCTTCTGTGGGGCCCATTTGAATCAGCAGATCAAGCCGAGACTTGGAGGGGTTGGTCGGCTAGCCTGAGGGATTTCTAGTGATTTTTCCACAAATTTTCTGCTTCATCTGGTAAAGTTTCTACCCACGCTTGCAATTTTTAGATTTCACAGCTGATTTTCATCAAGATCATCTAATTTCTGGATATTTTTCCAAATTGAGAGTTGCTTGTTACCAGAGGAGGATAATTTGATAATCTATCTATAGATTCTCATCTGATCTTTGATTGATTAAGTTTTTAGAGGCTTTAAATCACTTCTACTCCTAAAAAAGTGGGTTGTCTCGACCATTTTTGTGTGAATAGAGCACTTGACTGGATTTTTTTCAAGTACTTTGCCTTCCGTCAGCATCTTTAAGGTCCTTTAACAGATCTATGGCTGAAAATTTTGATTTTCTTACTGTTGAGTTTAATTGGAAAAATTATATCTCATGGGAATTCCATTTTCGGACGTTATTAATTGGAAAAGGATCTCTAGGGTCACATTGATAGGACCACAAGTAAACCCACATATCCCACTAAATCTAGTCAGTGGATAATTAATGATGCAAAGATTGTTACGTGGATTCTAAATTCTGTGGACCCCCAAAGACTATCTCCAAGATATGTGGGACTGTGTTTTAACCATTTATAATTAAGATCACCCACCATTTCCAATTGTAACTTGACATGTCCAAATATAGACAAGGAAACAAATCCATTCAGGAATGCCACTACTCTGGAGATAGTTGGAGATAGTCTTTGGGCTGAATACTTGGACATAGTTTATACTAACAAGCAAGAGGCAGAAATTTCTGCTTTAAAGAAGTTTCACGAAGAAAAGAATCATAACCAATTCCTTATGAAACTTCATAAGGAATTTGAAATTGCCAGAACCAATTTGATGAGTAGGGTTCCCACCCCATCCTTGGATGATTTTCTTGGAGAATTACTTGGGGGGAACAATGTCATCTTACCATAGTTGTCAATCCGTTCTGTTCCGACCGGAATTGACTGGAATGTTCTGGATATGCTTGGGCAAAATGGAATGACCCCCTAAAAGTCTCGAGTCCCAATTTCGGTCCATTCTAGTTCCAATTCCTGCCAAGGCTTCATACTTCCATTCATATTTAGTGAGAACTAGAAAGTGGTTAATTGTAGAGTGTAGTTTAATTTAAGTGATGTAAGTATGCATTTTTAGTACTACTTTAGCATTCAACTATTTTTTTTTTTTATTTATTTTTTTTTTCTAATTTTAGGTTTTAGGCATTCTTTTATATCTGTTTTTAATTTTTCAATCGCGTCTTTTCGGGAACGGATTACCAGAATTTACTGAAATGCTGAAATGTTCCACTATAGGGTCAAACCGGAACATTGTCCAGAACCGGACAACAATGGAACATAAGGATGACGACACTTATGTGGCCTATGCAACTCAAACCCATTCCTCCCCAATCTAAGGGGATTGGACCTGCTGTAAAAAGACATGTAAACTTTATAAAAGGCCAAGAGGTCCATCGCTCTCAAATTCTCTTTTTCTCTTATTTTGTCAGTTTATAGTGACAACAGTAAAGTTTCTTATTTGTAGTTAGTAATTATTTCGGCAGCGGGTGCCAGCTTCTTGTGAGCTAAGAATGTTACTGTCAACCTATGATACATGGATATGTTGTTGTTAAATAGCTTCTGGGAGAATTAGGGGAGTGTCTAAATAGTGAATGCAAAGAGGCCACATTTGTGGAAGATGTTGGTTTCAAATGGTATCTTGATAGCCACTGAGCATTGCCTTCCAAGTGGTGCTTGCTGGTTGCCACCTCTCATTCTTGCTATTATTATTTTTCCCAAGAGTGTCAGTTTTATCTTCATTGTTCCTATTGCTATAGATCATTTTCACAGAAAAAGTTCAATAAAATTTCAGGAAATAGCAGAGAAGCAAAGGATTATGGTATATTCATTCGTTTGTTAGCCAGTAAGCTAAAGAGATTTCATCTTTTAAGCAGAAGACTGAAAGGATATGTGCATTGATCTATCTTTTTTATGACAAGGAAGATTTCTCTGCTCCACATTATAACCATTAGTTAGAAGAATGATGCAGCCGAGACCCCTGACTAATGGGTTGACGAGGCCTTATTTGGTCCAACCTGCAGCCCAATAGGACCAGCCGTTTACCGTAGGAAATTTTTTGTCACTTAGGAGTCCTTTTTTCGGATTTAAAATCTTAGTTTGATTTGGGTTGTTTTAGCAAGTTTTTAACACTTTTAGGAGATTTCATTTCTTTCTTGTTGGTGAAGATTTGGGAATTTGTATCAAACCGGGGGGGGGGGGGGGGGGGGGGGCGGCGGGTTGGTTTGTCCAAACCCTAACTCTGCAATATGTTCTTCACACCCCACTTGGGTGCAATCCTATTGAAATCAACAAAATTATTCTTCTCTTTGGGTAGAACCCTTGAGTGACTGTGTTACTTTGATTTGGGTTGTTTTGATTTTGATTTTCTTTTCTTTTTCCAATTTATTCTCTTAAACCAATTATTTTTGTTTTCTTTCCCAACATTTATGATGAGAAAGATAACCATTAGTTTGTTTACTCCTCTGCGATTGCCAGGTTTGAAGTTTAATATTTCCTTTGGTACAATTATATACTTGTAAATTGCAAACCATTATTCTTTATTGTCGGTCTAATTCTTTGTTCTTCCATTCAGATTCTTTGCAAATTATGGTTTGGAGATTTGAAAAATGAGCATGCATAGGTTTGACTGACCTTCTTTAGTTCTTTGGTTTGAAATTGTGAGAAAAAATGGGAATCCCAGGGAGAAGGCGACAACCACCTTTTTTTGGAACAAACATTGTCATCTCCATCTCTGTTTGTAACCTCCTCCCTCCAAATATTTTGAAGATGGAACTCGAGGCCATGTTCTCTAGGGCCAGTAAGATCGCGAACTGCTCCATCCCCGTTGAGAGGAAAGTGAATGAGATTATATGTAGAGCTTACACCCTTACCTTGCATGAGGCCTTTTAGAGCTTAATGGGCTCCGAAAACAAAACCTTGAGGCAAGATTGCGCCAGAGCCCATGGGGCCCGAGCCACATGAGCCAAAGAGGACAATATCATGCATGCGTGTGGGGTGGGGCATTACAAATGGTATTAGAGTCGACTCTCGACTAGTTCGACTGTGGGCCCCTGCCGTGTTTTGGTGTAAATGGGCGGGTTTCTATGTGGGTGGGCCAAGAGGGCCCGCAGGCTACAGGGATTTGCAGGCTACTGCACAAAGATGTGTAGCCTTAAGGGGGTGGATTGTGACGCCCCGGAATCTCACATCGACGATAGAGAGGAAAGTGAATGGAATTATATATAGAGCATGATATAATATAAAAGAGCATAAAGAGAGAGAAGAGTTTGGAGGAAAAGTTGATTCCTCAATAGAGGATCGACCAACCATTTTATAATGAAATTTACCCTAATTACATGCTATCAATCAGTAGTAATTACAATCTAATTACAATCAGAATCAAAGAATAAAAGAATCCTAATCTCTATACATAGAAGTATATCCATAAGACAGGCTGTATAATGCTTAACCAAGTCCCACACGTGGGATTTTCTACATGGGCCTAGATTAGTGTACATGGGCCTTTTTATTTCATGAGTTATCTTCTACACTCCCCCTCAAATTGATGTGGTAAGGCAGAAAACATCAATTTGCAAGTAAGATCATGATGACACGTTTTGGGTAGAGCTTTGGTGAATATATTTGCCAACTGGTTAAGAGTAGAGACATGAGGCAAAGATATCTTCTCAGTAACAATATGTTGACGGATGAAGTGACAATCAATCTCAGTGTGCTTTGTCCTTTCATGAAAGACCGGATTGTTAGTAATTCTGGTAGCACTGGTGTTATCACCATGAAGAGGGGTAGAACGACCAATAAGAACACCGAATTCACAGAGAAGACGGCGTAGCCAGATGATTTCAGCACTAGCGGATTACATTGCCCGATATTCTGCCTCAGCAGAAGACTTCGAAACTGTGGTTTGTGTCTTGCACTTCCACGAAATCAGAGTCTCCAAGAAACATACACCAGCCAGTGGTAGAGCGTCGAGAATCTGGACAACCAGCCCAGTCGGCATCAGCATAAGCGGATAGGCACAAAGAAGTACCAGAAGGGTAGAAGAGACCATGGTGAAGAGTGCCTTTAACATAGTGGAGTATGTGTAAAGCAGCCGCAAGGTGAGGTTTGTATGGATCGCTAACAAACTGGCTTACCGTATGAACTGCATGAGAAATATCTGGCCGAGTTATAGTTAAGTAGAGTAAACTACCAACTATTTGCCGGAAAACCGAGGGATCAGCCAGGGGAGGGCCATCATCTGAACTGAGTTTGTTGTTTAATTCCATAGGGGTATCAACAGTGTGAGCATCATCAAGCCTGACCGAAGTGATCAAATCGGTAGCATATTTGCGCTGATGGACCCTAATGCCAGATTTGTTACGCACAAACTCAAGCCCCAGAAAGTAGGTGAGAGGACTAAGATCCTTCATTATGAAGTGGCGAGTAAGATGAAGTTTGAGATCCGTAATGCCAGCAATATCATTGCCACTAATAATCATATCATCAACATAGAAAAAGAGAAATTTGTAGCCTTTTGGTGTCCATCCGAGGAAGAGGGAACTATCAGAGTGACTTTGGCAAAATCCAGCTTGAAGGAGTGCTGTCCGAAATTTATCAAACCGAGCCCTGGGAGCCTGCTTAAGTCCATAAAGAGCTTTCCTCAATTTACAAACATGTTGTGGAGGACAAGCATATGCCGGAGGTGGTTTTAAATGCACAGTCTCACACAAGTCGCCATGAAGAAAGGCATTTTTGACATCCATTTGCCATAGGGGTCAGTTGCGGGTTGGAGCTACACAAAGGGGAGTGCGAATAGTGGTCATTTTAGCCACTGGTGCGAAGGTCTCCTCATAGTCAATCTCATATTCCTGCTTGTAACCCTTGGCAACCAATTTGGCTTTGTAGTGGTTAAGACTCCCATCAGAGTGAACTTTTATGGAATAGATCCATTTATTGCTGATTACAGATGCGCCAATAGGGGCCTGTACCAATTCCCAGGTTTTGTTTGTTTCAAGAGCAAGCAATTCCTCAGTCATAGCATCCTGCCAGTAAGCAATCTTCGAGACCTGTGAATATGAGGTGGGTTTCCTCTTGTAATTTAAGAGCCTCTGACAGAAACCCAGAAGAAACAGTTTGAATAATCATAGCATCCCTCTTAGTCCATAAGGTGAGAAATCCATAAAAGTATTCCTGCACCGATTTATCGCCTTGACTGAATTTAGGAATTTCACTATCTAATTGAAATTTGCAGGCTTTATTAGTTTGATGATAAACTTTCTTGAGATGAGCCCACATATCAGCTGCGGCAGTATAAGCTTGAAGAGCAATGGCAAGAGAAGGATCAATGAGTTAGGAATCCAAGTGATTACCTTAGTATTTTCTTTAGACCAGGTGGATAAGGCTTTTGTGTCAGCAGTACTTGTAGTAGTACGTTTAGTTATCGATCCATCAAGATAACCAAACCGTCCTTGGCCTTCTACAAAATTCTTCAAATGAAAAGACCAGGCCATATAATTATTCCCATTAAATTTGACTGGAATAACATAATATTTTTCCATTATGTTCAAATCCCGTAGAACGAGAGAGCAACCACACAAATCAGTAAGAGAGATAGGTGCAGGAGGGAACCAAACAGTTCTGCAGCAGTGGAAGAACCAATCACAATTGACTCAAACAATCCAGCAGCAGAGAAGAACCAAACAGTCCAGTAATAGAAAGAGACCCAAGCACCATTGACTCAAAATAGTGCAGCAGCAGAGAAAGAACCAATTACAACTAATAACAAGATGTAATCTTAGATGATTTTACTAACCTAGCATGAAGGAGGTAGTTGTAATGGCTGAGAGATGCATCCTGCAAAATTTCCCACAGAATAGAAAAAAAAATACAGCCAGGCGACCTTGAGTTTCTGTGCAGGAGAGATGCATGGGCCCCACAACTTGGTCCAATCACATATCAGAGGACATCATCCTGAAGGAGATCAAAAGTGGGTTCTCTAGTCCAAGTTTGATGAGATTTGGATAGATATCCACAAAGCTGTATGGTGGAGATTAAATCCTTTCGAGAAAAAGGAGTCAAAGTCGCTAGATGAAGAAGAGCATGAACAACACCTTATCGATTGAGAAAAAAATCTAGAAAAATCTTCAAAATAACTTTGAAGAATAGTCGATCATCACCATGTAGGTTGCTGGCTACAAGTGATTGATCAGAGGTGGGCTACCTTGATCAGAGGTACTCCAGGAAGAGAGAAGAAGAGATATTATGGAGAAGCACCCGATGGTGATTGGGAAAACTCTTAGTCTAACGAAGGAAGTCTCTCAGAATAAAGGAGATCTCAAAGAACCACAGCTCTAATACCATGATATAATATAAAAGAGCATAAAGAGATAAAGAGAGAAGAGTTTGGAGGAAAAGTTGCTTCCTCAATAGAGGATCGACCAATTATTTTATAATGAAATTTACCCTAATTACATGCTATCAATCAGCAGTAATTACAATCTAATTACAATAAAAATCAAAGAATAAAAGAATTCTAATCTCTATACATAGAAGTATATCCATAAAATAGGTTGTATAATGCTTAACCCAGTCCCACATGTGGGATTTTCTACATGGGCCTAGATTAGTGTACATGGGCCTTTTTATTTCATGAGTTATCTTCTACAAATAACATGTAATTACTATCTAATTACAATCAGAATCAAAGAATAAAAGAATCCTAATCTCTATATATAGAAGTATATCCATAAGACAGGCTGTATAATGCTTAACCCAACCCCACACGTGGGATTTTCTACATGGGCCTAGATTAGTGTACATGGGCCTTTTTATTTCATGAGTTATTTTCTACAGAGCTTACACCCATACGTTGTATGAGGCCTTTTGATGGGTTGAGGCCCATCAGAAACAAAACCGTGAGGTTCGTGGGCCAAAGCGGACAATATCATGCATGTGTGTAGGGTAGGGCGCTACAAAGAGTGTTTGGCTTTGTGCGCTTCAAATTTGAAAGAAAAGCCCTCCAAGCCCTTGAACTAGCTAAAGGAACATCATGGGGTGGGCGAGGCATCAACGCCAACCTCGCCAACCTCCGCAACCCTAAACCCCTCGTTTCCCCCATCACCAACCCCCAGCCTCATCCTTCCCTGACCCCGGCTTGGTTGAAAAACACCCTGTTCTTTTAGGAGGCCCTTCTCCCTTAAGAAGCCTGCATCTTTCAGAAAGCTTTGCTCCTTTAAATTATCAAGGTCACACCTTGGGTTGTCAAGATGGAGAAGAATACCCTCTGTTTTAGCTCAGTGGGTTTCCTTAAACCCAATCGAGGAGTAGCCGCTGTTGGAAGTAGGTGGGCCTCGTGGATAGGTTTCAAAAACTTTTTGATCCACTTGACGCAGGTATCAACTATCCATAACGCAACAAAACCCAATCCTGGATCCAAGTCCTCAAACTCATCAACCATGAACAGTAATAAACTCAATCTAGAAGATAGAAACAGCACCTAACAAGCAACCACGAAATTTACAACATGCAGGGAAGTAGATTATACCTTTGGAGCTTGGTAGAGCTCTAATAGAGAATTTGATCTCTTTCTTTGATGAAGAACTCTTTCACAAATCAAATTAGAATCTCCAAGACCCAATCATCTTCCACGCTATGACCCGTATCAGATCTCTTATTCTCAAGGAGATGAGTGGGATCTCCAAAAGAAACCAACTAGAAGCTCTAATGAAACCGGAAGAGAAACAAAAAGAGAGGATAAGGAGGTGGGGCGTGCAACTCTTGCACTAGGGTTGGACGTGAAATCCAAGAATGGAATAAGCATGGGACGTCCAAGCCTCCTCTCCTTTATTTATAGATTTTGCAACCTCTACTTACTAATAATTATTAGAAGTTTCACTTCCATAAGAATTAGTAACTTTCTTATTTCTTTTACCACAACTAGAAGTCTCACTTCCAATAGAATAGGTAACTTTCTATTTCCTTTCCTTTTTAGTTCAAGTAGAATTAATAATGATCTAATCTTGGGCTAGCATGTGGACCACTAGGGATTCCATAGAAAGATGGCTCCCACTGGGACACCGCGATCCCACATCTCATCTGCAATCCAGGCCCACAGTTAATTGCAAATAACTCCACTATATAAATGCAATTGAACTCCAGTCGTAGGAAAAAATTACATAAAGACCCTAAACTTTCCTATGACCACAAGTAGGCCCCTCCATCCATATCCATGGATCAATTGGTCATGTCCACCAAATTGGATATATATCTTATTATCCTTGAGACTCAATTAATTATAGTGATCATCAGTACCTATCCAATTAACTCTTAATTGGAATGGGTGCGCGCTTATTAATGATAAATCCATTAATTAGCACAAGGGGATAATGAGGATAGATTCCATCTTGATCATTGAATGTTCCCACAATCCTATTACCACGTGCCCAAGACACCGAGGTGTTGACCTACAATTGGCCTCACTCATTGGTGACTCAAAGAAAATAAATAGACAGAAACTTAAGTTCATTAATGTCTCAGGATTATGAGCCTATTGCTAGGGAATTATGAGAGCAGACCTTAAAGTAAAGACAGTGTTTCATAAGGTTCTTGTTATGGTCCTTCAATACATCCAATGTATCAGCATGATGATCTAGAGTCTTACACTCTGATGATTGAGACAAATCACACTATCTCATAGTGATCACAATGCTGCAACTTTGTCAGATGAGATGCCCAATCTCATCACTGGTTGTAAAGCTATTTAAGTATAAGATTTGTGACACATGTCTCTCTGTTATGGATCTCATTCATACACATGTATTACATCTAATATACTTATGGACTTCGGTTCATCTCATGAACCATCATGTCATACGTATTGGTTATGTGCAAACATGTAATAAAACACCATTCATCTCATGAAAGGAAAGTATGATTATATTGATAAATAAAGAAATAAATCAATTTATCACATCATCTAATGGATTGAGACCATATAATCTAACAATCTCCCACTTGGGCTCAATGCCAGTTAGAGTTGCATCTCATGCCCATCCCATCTACATGCTGCAATATCACCCTCTGCACAATCTCTCTGACCAAGCGATATTTCCTCTGTACGTGCTTTTGGCTTTTATGGCTCATGGGTTCCTTGGATTGAGCGACTGCCCTGTTGCTATCACAGTAAACTGTGAGTGGCTATTGCATCAAAGGTACCACTCCAAGTTCCAAAAGGAATCTTTTGAGCAATACTGCTTCCTTAGCTGCTTCACAAGCCGCTACAGCATAAACACATGACCAGAGGTTGATTTCCTGGAATCCTTATCAAACATGAAGTCAGTATATGTGTAACCGACTGAAATCAACTTATCACTGCTATAAATCAACATGTAATCTCTAGTCCTCAAGTATTTGAGAATACATTTTACAACAGTCCAATGGTCAGGACCTGGGTCAGATTAATATTTACTGACTAGGCCCATTGCGTGACAGATATCCGATCTAGTACAAAGCACAGCATACACGAGGCTACCAACAGCTGAAGCGTATGGTATCGCCCTCATATGCTCCTTTTCCTCAAGTGCCTTGGGACACTAATCTTTGGAAAGGTGCATTCCATGCCTAAAAAGTGTGATACCCTTTTTGAAATCCTGTATAGCAAACCGTACCAGCACGTTATCTATGTACGCAGCTTGGGATAAGGCAATCATTCTATTTTTTCGGTCTCAATGGAGTTTGATCCCAAGGATGTAGCTAGCTTCTCCAAAGTCCTTCATATCAAAAGTCTTAGCCAACCAAACTTTTACCGTTAACAACATTCCTATGTCACTCCCAAGGAGAAGGATGTCGTCGATATATAATACCAGAAAAACTACCTGTCTCCTTCACTTTTCATGTACAAATGACTCATCCAGATTCTGACAAAAACCAAATGACTTGATTGCGTGGTCAAAACGGATGTTCCAGCTCCGGGATGCCTGCTTCAGTCCATAAATGGACTTCTGTAGCTTGCAAAACTCTTTGCTATTGGTCATTAGCTACAAAACCGTCTGGCTGCATCAAATAGATGTCTTCCTCAAGATGGTCGTTGAGAAACGCTGTCTTGACATCCATTTGCCAAATCTCGTAATCGAGTTGAGCCACAATGAATAAGAGTATCCGGATGGACTCGAGCATGTCTACCGGCGAGAAGGTTTCCTCATAATCAATACCTTCTTTATGAGTATATCCTTTCGCAACAAGCCTATCCATAAAGGTCTCAACTCTTCCATCTGGTCCTCTTTTTGTCTTGTAGACCCACTTGCACCCAATAGGTTTAATATTGGCAGGCAAGTCTACAAGTGTCCAGACCTGATTGGAGCACATAAACTCCATCTCAGCTTTCATAGCATCTTGCCAACGTCTCGAATCTATGTCATTAATTGCTTCATATAGTTATAGGGGTCTTGTTCCAATTCTTCCGGGATTGCCTCGAAAGACTCCCAAGAACGAGAACCTGTCAGGGGGCCTGATAGTTCTCCCACTACGACGAGGCACTGGTGTAACTATTGGGATAGGTATGGGCGGATTCTTTTCAAGTTTGGTTGCACTTGGATTTGGAATTGACCGCTCTTGAATCTCTTCCAAGATCACATTTTCTATAGATTTCCGGTCAATTGTATAATCTTCCTCCAAAAAAACTGCATTGGTGCTGACAAGTACTTTCTACTATTTAGGATTATAGAATAACCAACCTTTAGTTTCTTTAGGATATCCTATAAAAGTGCATAGCTTTTAGGATATCTTAAAAAAGTGCATACTTTCAACTTCGATTCCAACTTATCCATCTTAACCTTTAGCCTGTGTGCTGGACAACCCCAAATATGTAAATGTTGTAGACAACCCCAAATATGTAAATGTTGTAGACTAAGCTTTCGTCCATACCACAACTCCCAGGGAGTCTTAGGTACAGACTTAGATGGTACGGAGTTTAGTATGTACGTAGTAGTATCTAAGGATATCTCCAAAAGGATATAGGTAATCCTGAGAAACTTAGCATAGACTTGATCATATCTAAAAGAGTCCGGTTCCTTCTTTCTGATACTTCGTTCTGTTAAGGCATACCAGCAGTAGACAAGTGGGATAAAATCCCATTCTCTGATAAGTATCCCATAAATTCAGCAGAGAGATATTCCCCTCCTCGATTTGATTGAAGAGTCTTGATACTTTTACCTAGTTGCTTATCTGCTTCCGCTTGAAACTCTTTGAACTTTTCAAAAGCCTCGGACTTGCGGTGCATAAGGTATATGTATCCATATCTTGAGTAATCATCGTTGAAAGTGATGAAGTACTCAGATCCTCCTCTCGCTCTGACATTTATGGGTCCTCACACATCAGTATGAGCTAATTTCAATAAATCTTTGTCCCTATTGCCCTTGGATGAAAAATGGTCTTTTGGTCATTTTGCCTTATAGACAGGACTCGTAGACAGGCATGGTTCTACCACCAATGAAGGTAAGATATCATCTTTCACTAGCCTGTCAATCCTGTTTAGGTTTATGTGACCTAGCTTTAGGTGCCAAAGTTTTGTTGGATTAGATGAAGGTGACTTCCTCTTTAATGATGGTCTATTAATAATTTCAGTGTCATGTATCTCATACATTGTGGGAGTTAACAAATAAACGCCATTGATTACCTTGCCAGAAAATATAAAAGTACCGTTCCTCTTTATGACAACTTCAGTACCAAAAGTAATAGAATAATTCTTATTTACCATACTAGAAACTGAAATTAAATTTCGTCTTAAAGATGGTACATATAATGTATCTGACAAAATCAACTTAATATATGAAAATAACAAAGTTACTAGTCCCACTGATACTGCTTTTACCTTGGCATCTGATCCCAGGTTAACAATGATTGCTCCGCTACTAAACCTCCTGGTTTCCTTAAACCTTGCAACGTACCGCATGTGATTAGTTGCACCGAAGTTAATACACCAGGATTCTGAAGTACTAGTTGTAAAACTTAACTTTAGAAACAAGTGACTCAATCATACCCGAGGTCTTTTTCTTAGATAGAAAATCAGGACAATTCCTCTTACAATGTACTGTCATACCACAATGGAAAAACTTTCCCTTTGCTCCCGTACCCTTAGCCTTTGCCACACCACCAGTAGCACCATTCTCCACCTTAGGACCCGGATTGATCTCTTCTTGCCTTTCTGGCTTTTGCCTTTCGGCTTAGACCTGGCAAATGACTTTTCTGTCATCAGGGCGGTTGTCTTCTTCATGATGCCCTTAGTCGCTACCAGCTGGCTAGACAGTTTAGCTAGGGTCAGATTCATTTTATTCATATTATAATTAATCTTGAAATGGTTGAATGAATTTGGCAATGACTCGAGGATCATGTCAATCTATGATTCTGCATCAATCGCAACACCCAGTATATCTAACTCATTCAATGAGTCCATCATCTTGTTGTCCTATACTGGTGTACCCTTAGCCATCTTAGTGCTCAGAGCACCCTCACAGCAGCCTGCCTAGCAGGCCTCCCCTGGTCCGCAAACATCTTCTTTATGTTCGATATAATATTGGATGCGGTCTTATAGGATTGATGTTGGTGTTGTAAAACACTAGACATGGATGCCTGCATTTAGCACCTGACCATCTCATTGTCTTTGGTCCAGTTGGTGTAAAGGTCTTTCTAGTCTTGTGGTGTATTTGGCCCCGGCTCCTCAAGGCAGGGTGTGGTAAGGACATTTATATCCTGAAGCAGTCAGGATAATATCCAGGTTCCTTTTCCAGTTCACGTAGTTGGATCCAACCAACTTATTCTGGTTGAGGATGGTCGTAATTGGATTGAAAGTGTTTAGATTCATGCTGAATAAACTGTAGCACATAAATATATATTCAATTAAAGAATATAAATGACATTAGGGTTTAGTATTCTACCAGATTTATGTGGAATTCTCATAACCACTAAATTCAGAATACATCGGAATTCCAATCCCTTGGGGTACGTCTCCTTGGGGAGTGCGAAAATACCACCTAGAGTGGTGCGGATCAAGGTTGGTCTAAATTAGGATTAAGACTATCTATCTATGATCCATATCATTCATTGTTAACTAGGTATCTCATACCAAATAACATATGACTCCCGGTTAGCTTTGGTTTCTAAAAATACATGAGCAAATCCTTTGAGATGCTACATTACCATTTTAGTTAAGTGTGACCCACCAACTAGCATTGCGTGACAACCGTTGTGAGTAGCTCGTCCTTGGGGAGTGGGCCCCCACCACGTCTCACCAACACTATCCTAAGGAGATTCATATCTAGTAGCCAAACATATAAAAGCCTCCATGGAGAATGGCCATTCTCGTGACTCGTGAGGCTAATACTTTCCTTACAATGGACCTATGGTGGAAAACCATGGGGATTTTTCAATTAAAATGCCCCGCTTTCACTTAATATTTTAGAATTTAGGATTTCTTTTTAGGTATAAGGGCCCACATATATAAACATCAAATCATCTTATGATATGACCAATGATTGGTTCTAAGTCCAATTATATTTAAGGAAAGTCCAGTTTCTGATATTAGTGTTATCAATGGGTCCATCTCACGGGTCCACCAACACTAATTAGAACTCTTTCCAAAAATTAATTTGATTTGACCAATTTTGGAAACTACTATGTTTCGATCAGATTTGAAAACATTCTATAAAAAGCATTTATCCATAAATGGAAAGTGCTAAAATAGAAACTAGTCCTTTCCTCCACATGGCCCAAGCGGAATAGACTTCTTGGACTTCTAGACTTTCCAAAATTTTGGGATTCCACAAACTCTTCGGGCATCAACAAAACGCTTTTGGTAATCTTCAAACTCTTTGATTAGGAGTCCAACATCACTTTCCTTGAGACTTACATGGTAATCTAATAATGGAAATAAAAGGGCTATAGGGAAATTCACCATCCCTTGCCCTCAAACGAGAAACCAAGGAAACCGTGATGCCTTTTACACTTAACCTCAAATAAACCAACAACCATTAAAAGAAAGTAAAAGACTTGTGGGCCACATGACGAGGACAAAGATAACCTGCAAGTTAGTATCTCATACAACCATACAAAACACAAAGCCAGGCTGCAATACAATGGTGGAAAAACAGGATGCCAAAGTCAACTCGAAACTGAAAAAACAAATAAAATCTGCACTGCTGTGTCAGTGTGCCCGGTCGACCGGCCTATAGTCACTCGGTCGAGTCACGGTCAACCGAACTGACGAACCAAAAAAATTTGGGTTTTCTATTTCGAGTCCAAACACCTCCAAACCTTTTTTGAAGTCTTCCACTGGCTTCCTACCATCCTTCCACCATTGTTAAACCCTTTTGTGACTATCCAAACATGGATCTACTATGAAACCAAGCAAATCCATAAAAAACTGATTCGTACATAGCCCTCGTTCTATCCTCTTTGCATCTCATATAAAGATTAGAACAAGCTTACTTATCTAACATGATTAGAGGTGAGGTATGTCTCTGATACCAATTGTTGGAATTAGGTGGGCCTCATGGATAGGTTTCAAAAACTTTTTGACCCACTTGACGCAGGGATCAACTATCCACAAGGCAACAAAACCCAATTCAAGATCCAAGTCCTCAAACTCATCAATCATGAACAGTAATAAACTCTATCTAGAAGATAGAAACAGCACCTAACAAGCAACCACGAAATCTACAACATACAAGGAAGTAGATTATACCTTTGGAGCTTGGTGGAGCTCTAATGGAGAATTTGATCTCTTTCTTTGATGAAGAATTCTTTCACAAATCTAATGAAGAGCTTGATGGAGAATCTTCAAGACCCAATCGTCTTCCATGCTATGACCCGCATCAAATCTCTTATTCTCAAGCAGATGTGTGGGATCTCCAAAAGAAACCAACTAGAAGCTCGAAGGAAACTAGAAGAGAAACTAGAAGAGGGGATAAAGAGGTGGGCTATGATGCACGGATACTTCAAAATGGGCAACGTATCGTATCCGATACTTCACTTTTTACATGTAAAATCCGTATCCCCGCCATATCTATGGCGTGTCCCTGCCGTATCTGGGCATTATAGGAGGTGGGGCGTGCAACTCTTGCACTAGGGTTGGGCGTGAAATCCAAGAATGGAATAAGCATGGGACGTCCAAGCCTCTTCTCCTCTATTTATAGATTTTGCATCCTCCACTTACTAATAATTATTAGAAGCCTCACTTCCATAAGAATTAGTAACTTTCTTCTTTCTTTTACCACAATTAGAAGTCTCACTTCTAACAGAATAGGTAACTTTTTATTTCCTTTCCTTTGGAGTTCAAGTAGAATTAGTCATGATTTAATCTTGGGCTAGCGTGGGGACCACTAGGGATTCCATAGAAAGTTGGCTCCAACTGGGACACTACGACCCCACATCTCATGTGCAATCTGGGCCCACAATTAATTGCAAATAACTCCATTATATAAATGCAATTGAACTCCAGTCTTATGAATAAATTACATAAAGACCCTAAACTTCCCTATGACCACAAGTAGGCCCCTTCATCCATATCCATTAATCAAGTGGTCCTATCCATAAAATTGGATTCATATCTTATTTTCCTTGAGACCCAATAATTATAGTGATCATCCATACCTATCCAATTAACTCTTAATTGGAATAGGTGCACGCTTACTAATGATAAATCCATTAATTGGCACAAGGGGATAATGAGGATAGATTCCATCTTGATCATTGAATGTTCCCACTGTCCTACTACCACATGCCCAAGACACCGAGGTACTGACCTGCAATTGGCCTCACTCATTGGTGACACAAAGCAAAGGAATAGACAGAAACTTAAGTTCATTAATGTCTCAAGATTATGAGCCTATCGCTAGGGAATTATGACAGTAAACCTTAAAGTAAAGATAGTGTTTCATAAGGTGTTTCTCATGGTCATTCAATACATCCAATGTACCAGCATGATGATCCAGAATCTTATACTTTGATGATTGAGACAAATCACACTATCTCATAGTGATCACAATGCCGCAACCTTGTCAAATGAGATGTCTAATCTCATCACTAGTTGTGAAGCTATTTAAGTATAAGATTTGCGACACATGTTTTCCATATGTGGATCTCATCTATATACATGTATTACATCTAATATAATGGACTCCGGTTCATCTCATTAATTATCATGTCATTTGTATTGGTTATGTGCAAGTAAGTAATTAAACACCACTAATCTCAAGAAAGGAAAGCATGATTATATTGATAAATAAAGATATAAATCAATTTATTACATCACCCACTGGATTGAGACCATATAATCTAATCGCAACAGCAACATCATGGCTGAAATCTTCTTGCGGCAAAAGGGTCGTGAGCTTTAAACTCATTATGGAAGACACGGTGCGCGTTTGCAACTTAACTCAGAGGAGGAAGTCTTGGAGATGATTGACTGCGCAATGATCTATTTGTATCCTTGTTCATTGCCCTCACCTGATGAATGGAGGTGATCGGCACACCTCGCCCCATATGGATTCGGTTCTCTAGAGTTCCTTTATAAGTTAGAAGGGAAGACACCTTTAGACTCTTAGGAGATTTCGTCGACTCCACCATGTAAGTCGATCGTTGAACATCTTCGAAGGAGATCCTTACCACAGAGTCAAGGTGCTCATCGGTAGGGTTTGCAAGCTCCCACTGGAAATACCCCTATTTGTTGGAGATCTGCTAATAATAGTAATAACCGAAGTACATTGCGAGGATTCCGTCACCATGCAAGCGAGACCTTCCTTCTCTGTCGCTGGCGCCAAAGCCGATGATGACATTAACCCCTCTCCATTTCAGAAATCAAACTAGAAGCTTCTTAAATCACCACATTGACTACAAGACCAGCACTAATCTGTAATCTTAGCCTTAGAGCAAACTCCTCAATCCAGCAATAGCAGGCCAAGTGACTATTGGTTGATGTGAATGGGCTCTGTTCCTTCAGAACTGGGCCAACCCATTTCTTCCCAAAATCCCTTTTCGAAATCCCTAGTACCTTCTCAAAATCCCTTTTCTCTCGACTTCCACTACAACAACCTCCTTGCTTTGTGAAGCATGGACACGTGAAAAAGGACCTCGAATCTGTATCCCAGGCGTATCGGACACGGATACGGCATAGATACATCTGGGATACGCGGAATGTGAATCTGATTAAAAAAATATATTTTAAATGTTGGACACGTGCGGGACACGCACGCAACACACACGGGACACGATGGGATACGAGCGGGACTCGTTTAAGTGAAAAATGCAAAAACGGGGGGAAGAGGAGAAACATGTTTAAGTGAAAAACGTGGGAGAGGAGAAGGAAAAGAGAAAGAAGATTAGGAAAGAAAGAAGAGAGGAACCCTAACCTCGCCGGTCGCCGTCGCCATCACCATCACTGTGCCGTCTCCTTCACTGTGCCGCTGCCATCATCAAACCCTAACCACGCCAGCCTGCTACATCATCAAACAGCAACTGCCAGCGTATTGAAGCTGTGCTGTGCCGGTGCTGTCATCAATCCCTAACCCGTGCTGTGCCGCTGCAGCCTTGCCGCCCTCATCTCCGCCACCTTCGCCGCTGCATCAATAACCTTCAGGAGAACCATCACTTTCCAGGTTCTTTTATCTTCTTTCTTTCCTTTTGTTTCTTTTTTTTTCTCTTCCTCGGTATTCTGGTTTTTGTTGGGGTTGATGCTATTCTGGTTATTTTAATTTTGTTTTTTTTTCCTTTCCCCTTAAATCATTTGGATTTTAGATTTTTTTTGTCTGTGTAATGTGTTTGGATTTTCCTGGTTTTCTTGTTGATTTGATGTTTTGTTTGTTGATCAGAGGTTTGTATTGGCAAGGTTCTGTCTTTGCTTTCGATTGGCGGCTGCTGCTGTTTCTTTTTTTTTTCTGTGTAATGTGTTGATTTGCTGCTGATGCTTTTTTTTTTTCATTGTTTGGCTGTATATTGTATCCCAGCTCCAAGATTAAGTCCTGTATTTGCAAGGTTCTGTCTTTGCTTTCGATTGACTGCTGCTGTTATTTCTTTTTTTGTGTAATGTGTTGATTTGCTGCTGCTGCTTCTTTTTTTTTTTTTGTCGTTTGGCTGGCCACTGAGGACAAGCATAACCCTTCCTATAAGTACTGCTTTCTATCTTGAGTCAAAGCAACTTGTCACCTGCTGACAGTAACCAATTCTTCAAAAGCTGTCCCCATTCGGCATTCACAAATTATGATTAAATAAATGAAAGTGCATATTTTATGGTTATTTTGATTGAAATAATGTTAGTTTTTTATTACAGTCATATAAAAAATATTTTTAAATTTTTTTTTCAACGTACCACCGACGTATCGTATCCTACTTTTTTGAGAAATGGCGTATCTGCGTATCCGTATCGTATCGTATCTGTGTCCCGTATCCGTGTCCGTGCTTCATTGCTCCTAGATCTCAGCCTTCCTTTTTCTGTAGTCAATGAAATTTTGTCCCCTTGTCGATCTTTGGCTCTAGCTATCAATCACTTGAAGCTTCGATGGGCATCCTAAAAGGATCTTCTGTTGCTGATTGGGAGAAAAAGGCAGGGGCTCTCCTCCAGGTGGCACATCTCTTTGGCTTAGAGGATTCGGACGGTGACACCAGCAAGGGCTTATCTTCGTCACTCGCACCCGACTCTGTGTCAGCCTCACACTCTTCGATATTTGAGCAGTCAAACTCCGACAGGAATTTCAAGCAGTTGCATACTAGCCCTGCTCCTAGATTATTGAGGCCTGCTCCTTCAGTTGCTGATCCTTTGCTTGGGCCTTATGGTGGATGGATTTCAATCAACAAGGCCGAAAAGTCAGCTCTCTAGTTTTGTTCAATGGCGCAAATCTTTTGCCCAACGATAGGATTTTCGTCTCCACTCCTGAGGAAAGTACTGGCTTCCATTTTTCCATATTCAAAGGGAATCGTCAGGTGGAGCCTTCTGTTTTAGAGGATGGCTCAACCCTGGATCATTGTTTGAAACCAATCTCCCAAAGGATTGATCGGATCTAGAGATGGATTCCAGCACTAGGTCACGCTTAAAGTCATGAAACACACCATAATTGAAGAGAAACTCAAATTTTTTTTATTAATTGATAATAGCATAAGCAACTGCAATGTGTGACTCGGCTATATATAGAGTAGTAGAATTGTTTTCTTAGCAAATAAGACTTTCTAAATAAAATAGGAAACTGCCTAATCCTAATCAAACAAGAAATAGAAATAATCCCCTTATTAAACAAGGAATAAAAGTAGAAATAGGATAAAAAAGGAATGCTGCAATAGCTCTCAATCAATTGGGTCTGTGGGCTGGACCTAATGGACCGGGTTGACCTTTGGGTCAATGTGTGGGCCCAATTAATTTCTTGGGCCTGGTCTGTAATGAAACAACTCTCCCTGGCTTGGAAGAACTCGACTCCGGCGTGTTAATAGCTTGATAATACTCATAGAGATTTGGATTTAGGCACTGGAACTTGGTAGTAGTAATCCATGGAGCATTGAAGAATGAGCAGTTCTGCCAACGGACAAGAAACTTTTGGAATCCTCCTTGACGAGTAGAAACAAGATGATCATCAAGAACATCAATGATTTCATCTTTAGGTGGAGTAGTAGCTGGTAAGACAATGGCTTGTTCTTCAAATTCGTCATAGTTGTCATGCCCACGGTAGAGTGAGGTCCACAACATTGAAGGTTGGGCTGATGCCAAGATTTGATGGTAATTCAAACGTGTAGGCATTGGTTCTTCAGATACACATTTTCACCATCAAAATCCACAAGAGAAACATATCTAGATTTGTCACCAGTCATGTGCTTGGAGCATCCACTATCTAAAGACCATATAGAGTTCTCCTTAGACTTCAGTGCAGTTTGAACTAAAATACTTCTAATAATCTGGTCTTTTCTAATCCAAGTAGGCTTTAGGGATTTATAAGAAGTGATTTTGGGGAATATTTAAAGGGCAATCTAGAGGATTTTTTGAGAGACAACTAGATTATATACGGCCAATTTGTAACTAAGTGTCCTATAAAATTACAAAAGTGACAAATCCAATTAGAATCTGAAGATTCAACATCAAGAGGTTTATGAGAAGTCCTAGAAACAATTTGAGAATTCTTTTTCAAAGAACTAGAAGAACTTTCGTAAACTAAGCCATTCTTGTTACCAAATTTTTTTTTCATGGATAACATTTGATAAAATTTATCATTTCCCAAAGTAAGTTTATCAACAACACTCTTTCCTTTTAAATTCTCTTGAAAAAGTTTTAAGTTCTTGTTCATTGGATTCTATTTTTAAATTTGTTTCTTTAATTTCATTTTGAGCATTAGGCAGACCTTTCTCAGAATTGATCAACTTGGTTTTTAAACATTTTATTACAATTTCTTCCTTTTTCAATTGATCCTTAGACGAAGCCAATTTGTAACAAATTTCTTTGATTCCACGATCAAACTCTTATTTTTCTTAGCAATCTTTTCACAATATTCATATAGTTCTTCATCTGCTTGTTGAACTTCATTGGAATCAATGATCATGTTGAACTTCATTAACATCAATGATTGCTTCTTCTTCTTCTTTGTCTATTTCATTTTCAACTTGAGATTCATCAGCTTCATTATCATTATCTTAAATAGTTGTTAAGAGAAGCCAAGAAGAGGAATTGTCATTATCACCTTCATCATATGACTCTTCATCTTCACTAATGTCATCATCATCATCATCCCAAGTTATGTTGAGAACTTTCTTTCCTTTCTTATCCCTTTTATCTTATTCTCTAGGGGTTGGACAGTTAGTATCAATGTTTCCAAAGCCTTTACAGTCATAGCTGTCAATGTGAAGAAGAAGATTGGAGAGAAAGTTAATCCCTCAGTAGAGGATCGACTAACCATTTTATAATGAAATTTACCCTAATTACATGCTATCAATCAGCAGTAATTACAATCTAATTACAATCAGAATCAAAGAATAAAAGAATTCTGATCTCTATACATAGAAGTGTATCCATAAGACAGGCTGTATAAATCTTCACCCAGTCCCACACGTGGGATTTTCTTCATGGGCCTAGATTAGTGTACATGGGCCTTTTTATTTCTACACTCCCCCTCAAATTGATGTGGTAAGGCAGAAAACATCAATTTGCAAGTAAGATCATGATGATGCGTTCTGGGTAGAACCCTGGTGAATATATCCGCCAACTGGTTAAAAGTAGAGACATGAGGCAAAGATATCTTCTCAGTAATAACATGTTGACGGATGAAGTGATAATCAATCTCAATGTGCTTCGTTCTTTCATGAAAGACCGGATTGTTGGCAAATCTGGTAGCACTTGTGTTGTCACCATGAAGAGGGGTAGAACGACCAATAAGAACACCGAATTCACAGAGAAGACGGCGTAGCCAGATGATTTCAGCACTAGCGGATTACATTGCCCGATATTCTGCCTCAGCAGAAGACTTCGAAACTGTGGTTTGTGTCTTGCACTTCCACGAAATCAGAGTCCCCAAGAAACATACACCAGCCAGTGGTAGAGCGCCGAGAATCTGGACAACCAGCCCAGTCGGCATCAGCATAAGCGGATAGGCACAAAGAAGTACCAGAAGGGTAGAAGAGACCATGGTGAAGAGTGCCTTTAACATAGTGGAGTATGCGTAAAGCAGCCGCAAGGTGAGGTTTGTATGGATCGCTAACAAACTGGCTTACCGTATGAACTGCATGAGAAATATCTGGCCGAGTTATAGTTAAGTAGAGTAAACTACCAACTATTTGCCGGAAAACCGAGGGATCAGCCAAGGGAGGGCCATCATCTGAACTGAGTTTGCTGTTTAATTCCATAGGCGTATCAACAGTGTGAGCATCATCAAGCCTGACTGAAGTGATCAAATCGGTAGCATATTTGCGCTGATGGACCCTAATGCCAGATTTGTTACGCACAAACTCAAGCCCCAGAAAGTAGGTGAGAGGACTAAGATCCTTCATTATGAAGTGGCGAGTAAGATGAAGTTTGAGATCCGTAATGCCAGCAACATCATTGCCACTAATAATCATATCATCAACATAGAAAAAGAGAAATTTGTAGCCTTTTGGTGTCCATCCGAGGAAGAGGGAACTATCAGAGTGACTTTGGCAAAATCCAGCTTGAAGGAGTGCTGTCCGAAATTTATCAAACCGAGCCCTGGGAGCCTGCTTAAGTCCATAAAGAGCTTTCCTCAATTTACAAACATGTTGTGGAGGACAAGCATATCCCGGAGGTGGTTTTAAATGCACAGTCTCACACAAGTCGCCATGAAGAAAGGCATTTTTGACATCCATTTGCCATAGGGGTCAGTTGCGGGTTGGAGCTACACAAAGGAGAGTACGAACAATGGTCATTTTAGCCACTGGTGCGAAGGTCTCCTCATAGTCAATCCCATATTCCTGCTTGTAACCCTGTGCAACCAATCTGGCTTTGTAGGGGTCAAGACTCCCATCAGAGTGAACTTTTATGGAATAGATCCATTTACTGCCGATTACAGATGCGCTGACAGGGGACGGTACGAGATCCCATGTTTTGTTTGCTTCAAGAGTAAGCAACTCTTCAGTCATAGCATCCTGCCAGTAAGCAATCTTCGATGCCTGTAAATATGAGGTGGGTATAGGAGCACTATCCAAAGAAGTGAAAAGAGCAGGAAAGCCATAACGGTCAAGGGCAACTGAAGGACGACTAGAGCGTCACAGGGGTATGATACTATCAGAAGAAGCATTAATACCTGAGGGTGCAGTAGGTGGCACTGGAAGAGGATCATGAGAAGGAGTCCCCACAGGAGGAACCGTGTTACGCCAGACATAGACATTGGTAATAAGTGGTGGAGAAGCAGTCACAGGGAATTTTGGCATATAGGATATAGCAATAGGGTGATTATCCAAACGCAAAGAAAAGAAGGGAATGTGTTCCAAGAAGATCATATTACGAGATATTTGCCTGCGTTTTTCGGATTGATCATAACACAGAAATCCCTTGTGTTCAGTACTGTAACCCAGAAAGACACATTTGGCAGCCTGTGGTGACAACTTAGTGCACTCTGTGGAAGGAAGATGAACAAAGCACAAGCAACCAAAAACTTGTAAGTGAGAATATGAAGGGGCATGACCAAAGAGAGTTTCATAAGGAGTCGTCTTTCCTATAACGGAGCTAGGATGACGATTGAGTAGATACATAGCAGTCTGTGCAGTATCACACCAAAAAGTGGGAGGAACTATGGATGCAAGGAGGAGAGTATGAACAGTTTAAAAAATATGTCTGTTCTTTCTCTCCGCAACACCATTTTGCTGTGGAGTATGTGGGCAGGATTTTTGGTGAAGAATTCCTTTATCAGAAAGGAAGGCAGAGAATTCATGGGACATGTATTCGCCACCGGAGTCAGACCTAAGAACTTTTATTTCTTTCTTAAATTGTGTTTGAACCATTTTGTAAAACTTTTGGAAAAGAGAAAATACTTCAATTTTGAAGCGCATGAAATAAATCCAAGTGAACCGAGAATGATCATCAATAAATGTCACATAGTACTTAAACCCTGTCCTACTCAATGTGGGTGCAATTCCCCAAATATCCATGTGAATAATGTCAAAAGATGACAACGCACGAGAGCGATGAATAGGAGAAGGCAAAATATGACTCTTACTCAAGCAACACGTTTCACACTTTGATTGAAGGAAAGAGGACATTATTTTATTATCAAAAGTAGGTTCTAAACAACCAATTTTAAACAAAGAAAGTAAATAAGCATTGTTTGTATGACCAAGACGACTATGCCACATAGTCCACAATTTATTGAAATTAGGAGAAGAAGAAGAAAATAGGGAATGGTGTCCAGTGTCCAATGTCCAGCAGAAACAGTCGACCATGTTTACTCCCCATCACGATCACCTTCCCAGTTTGCCGCCCTTGTATGACACAACTGGTGGAAGAAAAGTTTACACTATACCCATCATCAATAAGTTGTCCTACAGAAAGTAAATTGGCTGATAATTTGGGAACGAAGTAGACATTGGGAAGGTTGATGGATTGGCTAGATACACTAGATAAAGTAATGGTACCAATACCAAAAATGATTAATTGGTCTCCATTAGCGGTGGTGATTTTGTCTTTGCCAAGGTAAGGGTGAGAGTCTGTAAAGCTACTTTCTATAGAAGTCATGTGGTTAGATGCTCCTGAATCGAGAAACCATGTGGATGGGGTGATAGTTGATGATAGAGAGACTGAAGAATTAAAAACAGGAAATGCTATAGGAGAATGAGTTTGATACCGACCACCATTAAAGTCCATAGATGCGTAGGTAGAGGTCACCGTGTTCTGAATTAGTTCTTGAATTTGGGAAGGAGTCATGGATACGGACCCGGAAGATGTGCTTCCCGTATCAGGGAAAGGTGCTTGAACTTGGAACGCAGCTAGAGCATTATGTTTGGAAGGATTCTACTTCTGTTGGGGCCCATTCTTTCGCTGTAAGCTGCGACAGTCATCAATAAGATGACTAGAGCATTTGCAATATCTGCAAACCAATTTCTTACGACAGTTCTTGGCAATATTGTAGAAGATAACAAGGCTGTATGCTAACAAGCCTTAGGCCCAGCTCAACAGAGGCCCATTACAACCTATCTCACGTAGGATTTAGTCAAATCCCTGTAAAGCTGATTTATCTCTTTCTGTTTTCCTTGTATAGACTAGGATTGATTTAGATTGATTCCTTCCATTCTTTCATTGATTCTAATTTGTAATCTTCACATACTTAGTGCCTTGATTAAAGGTAACAATTGATTATAAAACAGAACAGTCGATGATCCATTGATCATTGAGTTTTCTCGCCAATATTGTCTTCTTCTTCTTCCTCTCATCTCATCACAGACTATTTCATGGTATTAGAGCTAGGTTATGATCAATTACCATTGATCTTCTTCTCTCATTGATCCAATCATTATTCCTGGCTTGGATCTTCTTTCTGGATTGAAATTCTTCTCTCTAATAGTGCCTGATCATCTCAGATCAGAAGTGGCCCACCAACGATCATCATCAACATAGCAGTGGAAGTAGCCCATATTGATCGTCTGGTTCTCCTCTTATTTATGAATATTTTTCAAGATTTTTGGGTCATCAGAGGTAGGATATCCACCTGATTTTGTGATATTTCAGTTTTGTGCAAAAATTTTCATCACAGCCATTCAAATTTGTGGATTTTGATCCGTTTTGAGTAAGACTTTGGCCTGGAGTTGCGAAAATACTTTGTCCTTCCATCCCCAACCTCAGATCTGGTCACTGATCCTCTAATGGACCCCACGTGGAGATCGATCCACTGACGACATTGTCGTCTGACGTCGCTGCCTCACAGTTTAAGACTGTGCACTACTGACGATCATCAAGAAGCCTCCATCCCTACATACAGGAATGGTCGACTGGGTTTTTTGGGAATTATGGTGATTTTTCTGGATTTTTTCCATCACCTTTGAGGTAGTTTCCAACCTCTTCATCATCTGACGGTTTTCTCAGAAGGATTTCATCACCACCGTCCAGATTTGTGGATCTTTTTCCAAATCTCATCAGATTTGGACTCAAGGAAGTCAATTTGATCCACTTTACAGAGATCAAACCTGATCTGTGATTAGACAACCCTATGGGGCCCACGCACAGATCCAGGTCCAAATTTCCAGTTCGTCTGGCTCTGTCTGGGACAAAATTGCACTGTTTTGTGTGATTTTTGCTGCTGGATTCTTCATCAGAAGTTGCTGCCACCTCTATTGCTAGTTATCAAGTTAACTGTGGACTGTTTTAAAACTTCTTGTGCTGCTACTGGCTGTTCTCTTCCTTTCCCATTGTTGATTGGTTGTGTTGTTGCTCTTTGTTGACCTTCTTCTTTCATATTCTGAAATGGATAAATATGATGTTATCCCAATCAAATTTAACAGGCAGAATTATATGTCCTGGTCATTCCACTTGAGGAACTTTGTTGAAGGACAGGGACTTTTTGGTTATCTTGACGGATCAATAACGAAGCCTCATATTACAAGTAATGCTGACTCAAAAGGTCTCGCCACCTGGTCCAAAGAAAATGCGAAAGTAGTCTCTTGGATCCTTAACTCTATTGATCCCTCTCTTACTGTGGCTCTTCAAGCCTACACCACAGCAGCTGATATGTGGGCTCATCTAAAGAAAATCTACCATCAAACCAATAAAGCCCGGAAATTTCATCTCGATAGTGAAATTGCCAAATATAGTCAAGGGGATAAAACTGTGTAGGAATACTTTAATGGTTTCCTCACCTTGTGGACTGAAAGGGATTCCATGCTAATCCAAATAGTCTCTTCTGGATTTCTATCTGAGGCACTCCAATTACAAGAAGAAACTCATATCAGCCAGTTTCTTATGAATCTACGACCTGAATTTGAATCTATTCGGTCTGCGCTCATGAACAAGGAGAAAACTGCCAATCTTGATACTTGCTTCCAAGAAGTCCTTCGCGAAGAACTTCGTCTCACTTCACAGCGCACTATTCTGGAAGCACCCGAAGCTCCCAAAGCCTTCCTTGCGCCTCTTCCTGCTGACTCGGCTCTTTTGGCAACTCCAAAGCCTACTCAATGTTATGAATGCAAAGGCTTCGGACATATTGCCAAAAATTGTCGCAAGAAACTGGTTTGCAAATATTGCAAACGGACCGGTCATGTGATTGATGATTGTCGCAGCCTATAGCGACGGAATGAGACACAACCTAAGAAACCTTCCTCCAATATGCTAAGACAAAATGTTCCTTCCTCATTTCAGGCTCAAGCCCTCGTATCAGATACAGGCAGCACTTCCTCCGGGGCTATATCCATGACTCTTGCTCAGTTTCAAGAACTGATCCAGAGCACAGTCACCTCTGCATATGCGTCTATGGGCTTCTCTGGTGGTCGGTATCAACCTTATTCTCATATAGCATCTCCTGCCTTTCATTCTTCTGCATCTTTGTCTTCTTCTAACACCTCTTCCACTTGGTTTTTAGATTCAGGAGCCTCCAATCATATGACCTCTGTAGAATATAGCTTTACAGATTCCCACCCTTACCTTGGAAAAGAAAAAATTACCACTGCCAATGGTGATCAACTACCCATTTCTGGAGTTGGTACCATTACTTTATCGAGTGTCACTGGCCAGTCCATCACCCTTTCCAATGTCTACTTTGTTCCCCAATTATCAGCCAATTTACTTTCTGTAGGACAACTTATTGATGATGGCTATCTTGTTCACTTTTCTTCCTCTGGTTGTGTCATACAGAGGCGAAAAACTGGGAAGGTGATCGCGACGGGGAGTAAACATGGGTGCCTGTTTTTGCTGGACATTGAACATCATTCCTTCTTTGCTTCTTCTTCTAATAATTTTAAAAACTTGTGGACAGTTTGGCATAAACGTCTTGGTCATGTGAACAATGCCTATTTAATTTCTCTATTTAAACTTGGTTGTTTGGACTCTACGGTTGATAATAAAATGATGTCTTCTTTATCTCAATCAAAATGTGAAACTTGTTGTTTAAGTTAAGAGTCATATTTTGCCTTTCTCTGTTCATAATTCTCGTGCATTAGAATCTTTTGACATAATTCACACTGATGTTTGGGGCATTTCTCCTACCTTGAGTAGGGCAGGATTCAAGTACTATGTGACATTTATTAATGATCATTCCCGTTATACTTGGATTTATTTTATGCGTTTCAAATCTGAAGTGTTTTCTATTTTTCAAAAATTCTATAACATGATCCACACCCAATTTAAGAAAGATATCAAGATCCTTAGATCAGATTCCGGTGGAGAATACATGTCTCATGAATTCTCTGCTTTCCTTTCTGATAAAGGCCTTCTTCATCAAAAATCTTGTCCGCACACTCCTCAGCAGAATGGAATTGCGGAAAGAAAGAACATATATATTCTTGAAACTGTTCGCACCCTTTTACTTGCGTCCTTAGTTCCTCCAGAATTCTGGTGTGATGCTGCACAGACTGTGGTATATCTGATCAATCGTCTTCCTAGTACTGTTCTAGGCAAGACTACTCCTTACGGAGTTCTCTTTGACCATCCTCCTTCATACTCTCACTTACGTGTATTTGGTTGCTTGTGTTTTGTTCATCTTCCTCCGACTGAACGCACTAAGCTATCTCCACAGGCTGCCAAATGCATCTTTCTTGGCTACAGTTCTGAACACAAAGGGTTCTTGTGTTATGACCGGTTTGAGAAACGCATGCGAATCTCTCGCAATGTGATCTTCCTGGAACAAATTCCTTTCTTCTCATTACGATTAGATCATCATCCTATTGCTGTGTCCTATTTACCACAATTCCCGGAGTCTGCTTCTCCATCACCTGCTCTCAAGGTCTATGTTCGGCGTAACAAGGTTCCTAATATGGTGCCTCCCTCTCCTGATCATCTCCCAGTGCCGCCTACTGCTTCTACAGGTAACCATGCTTCTTCTGATAATATCATCTCTCTTCGACGATCTAATCGTCTTTCCATTGCCCCTAACTGTTATGGCTTTCCTGCTCTCTTTTCCTCTTTAGATAGTGCTCCTATACCGACCTCATATTCACAGGCCTCGAAGATTGCTTACTGGCAGGATGCTATGAATGAGGAACTGCTTGCTCTCGAAGCTAATCAGACATGGGACTTGGTACCGGCTCCTGACGGAGCCTCTGTGATTGGCAGTAAATGGATCTTCTCCATCAAAGTTCATTCCGATGGGAGTCTTGATCGCTACAAAGCCCGATTGGTTGTGCAGGGATATAAATAGGAGTATGGAATCGACTATGAGGAGACATTTGCACCAGTGGCTAAAATGACCACAGTTCGTACTCTCCTCTGTGTCGCTGCAGCCCGCAACTGGCCTCTGTGGCAAATGGATGTCAAAAATGCATTTCTTCATGGAGATTTGCAAGAGACTGTGTACTTAAAGCCTCCTCCAGGATATGCCTGTCCTCCTAAGCATGTTTGTAAGTTGCGGAAATCGTTGTATGGACTGAAGCAGGCTCCCAGGGCTTGGTTCGACAAATTCCGGACTGCAATTCTTCAAGCTGGATTTCGTCAAAGTCACTCGGATAGCTCACTATTTCTCAGATGGACAACGAAGGGCTACATCTTCCTTTTAGTCTATGTTGATGATATGATTATCAGTGGCAATGATAGTGCCAGCATTACGGATCTCAAACATCATCTCATTCGCCACTTCAGAATGAAAGATCTTGGTCCTCTCACCTACTTTCTGGGGCTGGAGTTCTTGCGTAGCAAATCTGGCATTTGAGTTCATCAGCGGAAATATGCTACCGATTTGATCACTTCGGCTAGACTTGATGATGCTCACACTTTTGATACACCTATGGAGTTAAACAGCAAGATCAGTGCAGATGATGGCCCGCCCCTGGATGATCCCTCTATTTTTCGGCGGATAGTTGGTAATTTACTCTACTTAACTATGACTCGACCGGATATTTCTCATGCCGTTCATATGGTTAGCCAGTTTGTGAGCAATCCTCACAAATCTCACCTTGCTGCTGCCTTGCGCATACTCTGCTATGTAAAAGGCACCCTTCATCATGGTCTCTTCTACTCTTCGGGCGCTTCTCTACAATTATCAGCTTATGCGGATGCTGACTGGGCTGGTTGCCCCGATTCTTGGCGATCTACCACTGACTGGTGTATGTTTCTTGGGGACTCTCTGATTTCGTGGAAGTGCAAGAAGCAAACCACCGTTTCAAAGTCTTCTGCTGAGGTTGAATATCGGGCGATGTCGTCTGCTAGTGCTGAAATTATCTGGCTCCGCCGTCTTCTCTGTGAATTTGGTGTCAGTATTGATAGTTCTACACCTCTTCATGGGGATAACACAAGTGCTACCCGAATTGCAAACAATCCGGTCTTTCATGAAAGAACGAAGCACATTGAGATCGATTGTCACTTCATTCGTCAGCATGTTGTTACAGAGAAGATCACTCTGCCTCATGTCTCTACTCTTAACCAGTTGGCGGATATCTTCACAAAAGCTCTCCCCAAAACGCGTCATCATGATCTCACTAACAAATTGATGTTTTCTGCCTTACCACATCAATTTGAGGGGGAGTGTAGAAGATAACAAGGCTGTATGCTAACAAGCCTTAGGCCCAGCTCAACAGAGGCCCATTACAGCCTATCTCACGTAGGATTTAGTCAAATCCCTGTAAAGCTGATTTATCTCTTTCTGTTTTCCTTGTATAGACTAGGATTGATTAAGATTGATTCCTTCCATTCTTTCATTGATTCTAATTTGTAATCTTCACATACTTAGTGCCTTGATTAAAGGTAACAATTGATTATAAAACAGAACAGTCGATGATCCATTGATCATTGAGTTTTCTCGCCAATATTGTCTTCTTCTTCTTCCTCTCATCTCATCATAGACTATTTCAAATATGACCGAAGCCTTTGCATTCATAGCATTGAGTAGGCTTCTGATTGGGGGTTGCCAGAAGAGCAGAATTAGCCGAAAGAGGAGCTAAGAATGCCTTTGGTTCTTCAGTAATAGCATGCTGTGAGTGGAGGCGAAGTTCTTCGTGAAGGACTTCTTGGAAACATGTATCCAGGTTTGCAGAGACTTCTCTATTCATGAGAGCCGATCAAACAGATTCAAATTCGGGTCTTAGATTCATAAGGAACTAGCTGATATGGGTGTCCTCTTGTAATTTAAGAGCCTCTGACAGTAACCCAGAAGAAACAGTTTGAATAATCATAGCATCCCTCTCAGTCCATAAGGTGAGAAATCCATTGAAGTATTCCTGCATGTTTTATCTCCTTGACTGAATTGAGCAATTTCACTCTCTAATTGACATTTACGGGCTTTATTAGTGTGATGATAAACTTTCTTGATATGAGCCCACACATCAACTGTGGTAGTATAAGCTTGAAAAGCAATGGCAAGAGAAGGATTAATGGATTTAAGAATCCAAGTGATTACCGTAGCATTTTCTTTAGACCAGGTGGACAAGGCTTTTGTGTCAGCAATACTTGTAGTAGTAGGTTTAGTTATCGATCCATTAAGATAACTAAACAGTCCTTGGCCTTCGACAAAATTCTTTAGATGAAAAGACCAGGCCATATAATTATTCCCATTAAATTTAACTGGAATAACATCATATTTTTCCATTGTTATTGGATGCAGTAGAGAGAACACACAAATCAGTGAGCCAGATAGGAGCAGGGAAGAACCAGTAGCAGAGACCACAAAGAAAGTAGTAGCAGAGAAGAATACCAATAGTGAAAAACTGCAACAGAGAAGAACAGCAGAAGTTCAACAGTAGTGGATGAGGCGTCCAAACAACCCCCAGTTCCAAGACATCACTTCAATAGTAGTGGATGAGGATTCTAATCGCACACAGCACACACAGGTGCAAGATGAGACTTCCAAACAGCCCCCAGATCCAAGACAGCACTTCAATAATGTTGGATGAGGCTTCTAATCGAATCCTGCACACAGGTGCAATTTTTTTTTTTTACAAAAAATCAGTCCTGGAACAGTCCAGACGAACTTGATTTTACTGGTTGGATCCCTTCGTGAGGCCCATAGAGAGATCTGATTGATGATCAGATGACATGCTAGAAACCAGGATCAAATTCCCTTTCCAGTAGTGTAGGTTGCATCAAAATCCATTCAGAATCTAGGATTTTGTGCGGTTGTGATGAAAACTATTTCAAAAAATTGAGTAATCACAAGATGGATCAAAAGGCCTACCTCTGATCGCTGAAAAATTCTGGAAATATCTCCAAAAAGACAAGAAGAGATGGGCGACCTAGGCTGGAGAGAGACCTGTGGATTTTGTGATGATCGCTGGTGGGCCACTCTGATCACAATGATGAAACTGTAGGTTTTCACCTACGTTTTGCTTCCAAAAAGCACAGATCCTTGATCTGTGTTTGCTTTGATGATGTAGATGAGATCTCCAAGATATTATGGCTCTGATACCATGTCAATGTGAAGAAGAAGAAGATTGGAGAGAAAGTTAATCCCTCAGTAGAGGATCGACTAACCATTTTATAATGAAATTTACCCTAATTACATGCTATCAATCAGCAGTAATTACAATCTAATTACAATCAGAATCAAAGAATAAAAGAATTCTGATCTCTATACATAGAAGTGTATCCATAAGACAGGCTGTATAAATCTTCACCCAGTCCCACACGTGGGATTTTCTTCATGGGCCTAGATTAGTGTACATGGGCCTTTTTATTTCTACAATAGCATTGCACATCTTTCTTGAAGGATGACTCCTTTTAATTTTTTCTTGAGTTTAGCATTCTTTTTGTCTTTTGAATTTTTAATATAGTTCTTATTTTTTAAGAATCTGTTGAATTTTTCAGACAAATATGCAACATCATCATCACTGTCTTCCTCACTATCCTCATTTTCTTCTTTATATGTAGAAGAGCCAACCCGTTCATAAGTTTGGAGGGACCCTAAAAGTTCTTTTAATTTAATTTTTTCCACATTCTTACTTTCAGCTATAGCCAGAGTCTTGGGTTTGAATCTTTTTGGGAGTGATCTTAAAATTTTCTCACAATTTTTGACTCATCAATTTTCTCTCATAGTCCAACAAGTGAGTCAACAAGTGAGTTGACTATCTTAGTGATCTTGGTATAGAAATCATTAATAGTCTCTTCTTCAAGCATCCTGATATTTTCATGTTTAGATGTCAACATTTGATTTTTTGCAACCTTGATTTGACTTGTCCCTTCATGAGCTGTTTCTAAAAGTATACCATACTTCTTTAGCAGTGAAGAAATTTACCGCTCTGTTAAACTCTTCAGGGGACAAAGCATCTTGGCTTTAGCATTCAAGCTAGCCCTATCCTTTTCACCTTGAGTCCAGTCTTTCTTAGGTTTGGATTTAACAGATAACATTTCCTTCAGAATCTTGCTCTACAGCAGTAGGTGGATGATATCCTTCTTCAATTATATTCCACACATCAAAACTTTGTGATTCAAGAAGCATGTTGAAGGTGAATATCATGTTATGGAAACAACACTTCAAAAACTTCAAATCACCACATAAATCATGCTATAAAATAAAATCAAACGTTTTAGCCAAGCATGAAAATTTAGGAAGGACAAACTGGAAAGGGAAAACAAACTAACTTGTCATGAATCTAAGGTGAAAATCCAAGCTCTAGCTTTCCCTTCCTTCTTTAGCCAGCCTCAGCTCATTTTCCTTCCTTTGCCCACAAACTCTCTAAAAAATTCCATTCACTTGGGTTTTGGAACGAGCTGCAATTTATAGAAAAAGTTGCCCAACAGCTAGGTTACGGTTAGACGTGAAATGCCTACGACTAGCCATAACTCCAACAATCACTTGCAACGGCTAGTTTGACTTTCAGCACAACAACGTCCATCTATAGTGCGTTCCATTAAAAAGAGGAGGTCTATTTAGTAACATGTCCTTCACCTACGTGAGATTGCATATTGGCTAACAAGGGTAAATACTAACTCTAGGGTCCAACTATAGGTTTTTACACCTCAAGTCTCTGATGCCAATTGAAAGGACCGGGATCCGAACTCTAGATGGGGGGCGCGGGGTGTTGGGGTTTAATAGGTTGTTTATAGAAACAACACATGATAAACACTCATCACGAAAGATAAACCACTCACCACAACACAAATTTATAGTGGTTCGGCCAAGATGCCTACATCCACTCCCGGTCAATGGAGGTTTATGGTTCACCTCAAACCCTACAACCACTATGCTTTTCACTTATAATCACAAATGCTTTTCAAGGCTAAACAATAATGCTTTCTCTCTAAAATGTGTCTTGACATAAACTTGAAGAGATAAAATTAAGTACAGGAATGTATCTCTAAAATAGACTGATTTAAAAGTGATTATCCAATTGAAAACATACACAAAAATCAAGATGCAAAGATTGTAGATCTATGCATACTACGGTTAGCTTCGCGGCTAGTCGTAGACCACTTACGGTTAGCCGTAAGCTAACAGTAAGGTCAAGCAGAGCAATGAAATTTGTTGCTCTCGGGAAAAGTGACCACGAGATGATCAAAATTCATGGCGGTTAACCAAAAATCCCCAGGTTTCTGAAATTAAATTGAATTTTTGAAAGGGATTTTTAGCCATGGAAAACACACACAGATAGATATACACAAGAGAAATCATAAGTTTTTTTTCAAAACATGAACCTAAGTGGCCTAAAATGATATGAAAATGAAATCATAAAATGCATGAAAAATTCAAGTTTTAAAAATGAAATCGTATCCAATCAAATTGCAACACAAAAGTCCCTAACAGGATGGTACTGTCTGAGTGTATTGCTGTTCTTTCTTGCTTTAATATATAAACATGGATACATTTTCATGTTGGAATTAGTTGTTTTACTTTGGTGAATTGAGTATTCTGTATTTTCAATTACATATCCTGACTTAATGAAATTTAGCTTTTTGGATTTGCTTATGGAGGACCATTTGGGCACTTCCTGCATAAATTGATGGATAGCATTTTTAAAGGGAGGAAGGATAATAAAACGGTGGCTAAGAAGGTACTGCAGAAACTCTAAATGCACCTCTTTTTTGCATTTCAAGCTTGCAATGCATTTTTTATACTGAAACAATGCCTTGCTACATACTCTCTTTCTATTTAATCCTAGCTGAGACTAAATATGTATATCAAAGTATTTTGTAATCTCAGTGTATAAATACACAAATTCAGACCATGTGGTGAACTGGTGGAGTGGATGGTTTGATTCAATCTGGTTTGACCAATCCCCGACTCCACAATGGCAGAGAAAACAGTAAAAAATTAAAAATATATATTTTCAATTAAACCCTCCATACTTCTCTAAACACAGGCTCATAACAGTATATGTTTTTTTTTTTTTTTTTTTGGGGGGGGACACTATGTAAAAATAAAATAAAAATGTTTTTTTTTAAAATGGGGCTTCCATTTACACCGTTTGCCTGCTGGTTCCGCCCCTGGTTATTTGGGTTTAGTAAATCATACTAAGTTAGCATGATTGTGGTTAGAATATATGATCTACACACGTAGAAAATATTTAGTTCCTAACATTTTTAAGTTTGTCAAAACAGGCACACAGACAGTAACAACTCAGCACCTTTCCACAATGGTCTGATATGATATTCAAGTAAACTTTTACTGTAGATCAGATATTAGCCAGTAAATATTGCAAATGGGCCATGGGCCCAATAGTTCTTGTGGGCATGGATTGTGAGTTGGGCTTACAGGTCAGACTCACCCAAAAATTTGTTGTATAATAATTTGGATAAGGATATGTAAAATGAAAAATAGTTGTAATCCCTGAGATTAGGCACAAGAGGGTTAGCCACCCTAATTGTACTCTCTGATTCCCTAATAAACAGAGATTGTACCAAAGGATCACTGAGAATTCCCAAATTCTCTACACTTCTCTCCCACAATATGTGCATTCTTTTGAATCTCAACTGTGTCACGACCCAAATTCTGGGGCCCCGTCGGATATCCGTGTCGTGATTATATAGCAATATTTACATGCATACATTAAATAATTTTCACAAGGAATCAGGCATTTAGTTCAAAATATATTCTCAATTATAGTTATCAATAGTCTATGAATAATCAACTTATTATGTTTGACTCAAATTAATAATGTGCTAAAACATTAAATAACTTATCCTAAACAAGAACTAATAATCCTATCAAATATTTAAGTTATTCTCGTTCTCTCCCTGCCGAAATCTACGTGCTGATCGTCATTCTGCTCTGGCTCACCCGCAACCACGCATGCCGAAATCTACGTGCTGATCGTCATTCTGCTCTGGCTCACCCGCAATATGATTACCTGAAGGGGGCAACACAACATCAATACTATTGGTGAATGAATATTCCTAATTACACAAGTCGTATATAACATAACATCACATAATCAACAAATCTGAATCAATAATCAAATGTCATTAAAAGTACATTCACATACAAATCCGTGCCCATGTACATTACCATGCCTCAAAAGGCCCATCGTATGTATGTATACCGGTCACCATGACCCTGTCTCCTCAGACATGTCCACTAAGGACCAGCTATCATAATGGCTACTCACGTCCACTAAGGAGAACGACCTCCATGGCCCATACGGTCTGAACACCATGCCTAACACTAAATCCGTACACCCGTCATCTTTTATGTGTACTAATAATTTCAGGTACATCAGTAAGCATTTCGTACATATTACATTAAATACAAATCACAGTATTTAGATCCAGTAGTGTGAAATCAATCCCATACAATCCTTATTAAATTAATGACCCCACTTCCGATCATGACTAATGTTATTATACGTAGGGGTGACCCACTCTACATCACAAATCAAAAATTACACAGCATTACATTAGATTTCAATATAACTATCCACATAAATTAGCTATAATCACCTTAAACCTTGATTAATTTAATTGAGAAGATTAGATATCAATCACACTCAAAATCCAGGGTTATCCTCTTCCCTACAGTCCTCCCAGTTTACCTGTACGCATATATAACCTAAAAAAAACACAAGTGTTTCACACATGCAACACCTTGTTGTAAAATCTAGTGGGTCCCACTAGTCTGATCTAAGATCAGCCCTAACATACAAGGTCGCCCAGGGCTAAGCTTTCATTCCAGTGGATTGGATTCACCCTCAAACATCCTTACTGGGGCTCACAATCTCAACAAACATGAACAAAATTCATGAATAAGCCTCACGGTTAACAAAATTGAAACTTCTGGATATCTGGGCAGATGGGGCCCACTCCACATGGGACCACCATCATCTAGGTCGCCCCTGGGCCCCCTTCAAAATATGGGGTCCTGACCTTTGATCAACTTAGGTAGTGGGTCCCAGTATTGATGTTGACCTTCAACCCTTTCTTCATCAAATTCACGCCAGAAACATTAAAATCAAGTGGATAGTGGCCTAAACAGGGCCCAATCCACATGGGTCCAACACTGTCCTAGTCGCCCAAGGGTCTGCTACAGGATCTGTGGATCTGATCTATCATCCAGTGGGCCATGGGGTCCCATAATCCCTAATCGACAATTCCGTACATACACGTCCAGGTTCGGGCATGTCATGATCTCTCTGTACATCAGCCAAACTTTGAGGAATTACTGGTGAACCAACACCTTATTATTTGTATAAATCTCACCATCAAGATTAACATGGTTTCTTTGATTCAAACATCAAAATTTCATCTGATCAATGATTCAGGTTGTCAACACAGCAACAATACAACATAGTTGAGAAAATCCAGCCCTATCAATCATTTCATACATTGATTGAAAATAACTAGGAAGATCCACTCACCTTTGGTACGTGATTGTTGCGTTTGTAATGTGCAGGCGCGAATAGGACATCCGATGAGCGTCTTCTACCGGTTGGCTTCTTCCTCCTCTTCCCTTGGATTCCAATGACCAAGTTCTCTTTCTCAGATTGTTTTCTCTCAAAAACTAGAAGATAATTTCCTACTATGGGATGGTCGATGGTTGCCTATATAAATATATAAATATATACAAAATAGAGTCCTATTCCTACTCTTATACTTCCTCTTCCCCTTTCTAATTAGAGTTGTCATACAACTCTTTCCTTTTCCAAAACTCCTCATGTGAGTCTCTTTCAACATCATAAGAAAAACGGCCAGACTTGCACAAACAAACATTAAAAATATTGATAACCTTTTTATAGATAAAGAGTGTGTCTAACACATGCTTCTCATGAGTGGGTTACATGGATCTCTATCATGGGGCCCACTTATTGATAATCCAAATTGTATGAATGTCACACCCTTCAGGGACTATTTGGAAATTTACTATTAAAGTAAAAGTAACGAAATGCTTCATTTTTTGAGAAAAGAGTAATATTAAAAGTACAGATCTTTTAAAATATTTTCCTTATTTTTCATTAGAAAGTAAAAAAATCAACCTTCTTCCTCTACGACACGATAAAAAAAACTCCACATTTTACATAAAAATAGAAGAGATTTCCTATTAGCCTACTAACGATAAAATACAATCGCAACCCATTTATATTTTATTCTCTTTATTTGATGCTTTTATTTAAATTTATTTTCCGAGGAAATTAACAAACGGGCCTGATTCAACCAAATTTGGTCAAACCGTAAGATTGAACACGTGTGCCGCGAGAGAGATAGAGTGATCGGCGATGGGGTTGAGCGGAGGTGGCCGGAGCAAGGAACAAAAAAGGAAAGGAGAGAGGGAGGGAGAGGAGAGGAGAAGAGGGTATTTTGGATATTTTTTAAAAATGTGGGTGGGCTCAGCAGAAGAGGTGGGTGCAAATAGAATTTCCCTTGAGAAAGACATGAAATTTTAGTTTTCAGTCCGGACTCGTCTTCCTTGGCAGTTTCTTCTCAAGTAGTGTCGTTTGATCAGTAGACATGCGATGGAAGCACAACCATCCTTGCAGATTCTTGGGTCTCAAACAAGTAAGGGGTCCTACCTGGGCCAAACTAATCCTGGGCCCAGGTGACTCAAGATATTACAAACTGAATGAGTGCTGGACTATAACAATTTGCACATCTTCTAATTGTGAGCCTCTTTCAGTTTCTGTAAAAGTGAATCTCAGGTCTCATCATTCAATGTACTAGTACTAGGACTTGTGTAATAGCGATAGGAGTAGGATAGGTCTCAATCTCATAATGGGTATGAAGGTCCAGGATCCGAACCTGGGGGGGTGTTGTTTGAATAGGGTGAGCCAAATTTTAATCCAATTGTGACCAGCAATTTTAATTTATTCTTACAATCAAGACACAAGTGATGTTTATAGAGATGTAAATATGTAAGCTTAAACAATAAACATTATCCAACAAAGATTTATAGTGGTTTAGCCAAAATGCATACATCCTCTCTCGGCTTGTGTAACAACACCAACACCCTACCGGTATACACTAGTCACTTAAGAGGTTTCTGGTTCGCCTCAAAACCTTACAACATCAAGATTTTCTTGTCTAATCTAGAACCATTACAAATGCTTTTTAAGCTTAGCAATAACTTTTACAACAAAGGGATTTTCTCTTAAAAATGTCTCTAAACCACAAGAAGAGATAAAATGAACTACAAGAGGATGCCTCTAAAATAGGCGAATATGAAAGTGATAATCCGGCTAATACACGCACAATGTGTTGATGCTAAGGTTATAATCCAATGTGTGCGCGCTCTATCATCAACCAATGAAAGTGATAGTTTATGGAAATTTACCTAACAAGATGGCTTTCAAGATATGATATGATTTAGGTAATATCTCAAACACATGTAATGCATGAGACAACTTGAAATAAGAATGAAATACAAAGCATAACAAGTTGAAGAAAGATTTAAAAGCAAAACATGTGATGAATGAATACTTCTGAATCCGAAACACAAAATGAAAAAATAGATTGAAAGTAATTTTCATGTAGTGGAAAGGAGAGCTAAAAAGATCAACCAAACATAGAAAACATGCTACATAAGAAAACAAAGATTTTAGCAAACCATGAAAACTTTAGAAAAGGAAATTTAAACTAACTTGGCGTGATTCAAAGTTGGAAATCCAAGCTTTAGCATTTCCATAGCTTGACTAGCATTCTCCAGCTCAAATCCCTTAGCTTTCACTCTTTCACTAAAAAATTAGGACCCGGAA
Source organism: Umbellularia californica (assembly GCA_028538565.1). Taxonomy (NCBI): domain Eukaryota; kingdom Viridiplantae; phylum Streptophyta; class Magnoliopsida; order Laurales; family Lauraceae; genus Umbellularia; species Umbellularia californica. The sequence goes on from JAPQWN010000010.1 coordinate 21,227,309, forward strand.
GCATTGGAACAGTTGGAATTTATAGAATAAGTTTTCCAACGGCTAGTTTACGGTTAGCTGTAAAACACCTATGGCTAGCTATAAGCCCCATCGGCCACCTCAACGGATAGTTTGACTTCTGGTCAAACTAGGCATTTCGAACATTGGTTACCTTATGGATCTCCATAAGCTGACCATAAGGTCACCGTAGAGCAAACAAACTAGAAATCCTGATTTTGGAAAAGCAACCGTAAAGTGAAATGCATACGGCTAGCCGTAAATTCCAATTTTATGAACCTGAAATAATCTTTGGGAAGAGGTTTGCAACCAATGAATCACACACCTAGATACATACTTAGGATACCTAAAACGGTACGAAAATAAAAACACAACTATGCATGGAAAATCAAGCTTAAAAGATAGAGACACATCCAATCAAATTGCAATACTCAAAATCCCTAACAAGGTAAAGTTGAAGGAATAGTCTATGCTAATATCATGGTTTCTACTTGCTGTTCAACTGATACAAATGTATAGTAACATGTCTTAGTGATATTTTTTTTCTCAGGTGCTGCTTGAACAATTGACTTCTTCTCCTTGGAACAATATGTTTTTCATGATCTATTATGGGCTGGTGATTGAGGGTAAGTCACTCCGTCATATTCCCACTCATTGGAATTATTTAAGGGATTTGTATTAAAGCCAACCACATAGAAGATACCTACCCAATAGGAGAGGAGGCTCTTGCCTGAAATGACGCCTTCTTTATTCTATATAGAGCCAATTGATTTTCTTGAGAGTGAGAAAAGTTTGGGTGAGTCAAACAGGACTTTTCTGTAATTACAGAAAAGTCAAGGACTGATTTGTAATGAGTTTTAACTGTAGTTATTGTTTTTAGAGGTTTTTCATTGGAGCTTACCTTTAGAGGTGGCTTTCCCCTTGTGCTTCCCAAAAACTCTAATTTTCCCTAGACCTTCTCCATGTTAGGGGAAATGACAAAATTACCTAAACCTTGTTTTCTCGAGGCATCTCCATTCCTTGATTTTACCTTTTGCCCTCTTCGTATGACTTCTTTTTTCCTTTTCCGTTACCAAACCTTTGGTCATTGCAACCTATGCAGCTGACCTTTGTGTATACAATGCACCTTTACGTATTAAAGTGAAATTTGATACAATGAACATATTATGATTGGTTGTTCATACGATCAACTTTAGACAATGAAAGGCAGGTCTCAAATAGGATAAATTAATTATTTCTCCATTTATTTTTTAAAAAAATTGGTCTTTTTCTGTGATCCTAAACATGTCATTTTTTTTTTTTTTAGGTCCTAACACCAAAAATTACATTAATTGACAGATAGTAAGGATGTAAGACTCATGAAACTTTAGTTTTCTGCCTAGCTTGAGGGCGATTTAATTGCATGAAATTACTTCTTAGGAATTATAAGGAACAACTTTACCACTTATTTCTTATCCTAAACATATAACAGGGCTTGTTTATTTGCATGGAATTGAATTCTCAATGGTTTAAAGAAATGAATTCATTATTGTTAAAATATGATTGGGCCAATCTATTAGTATCGATATGAATTTCTACAAATTCGAAGGAACCCATTATACAATGAAAGATAGGACCTATTTGTTCACATGAAATTGAATTCCTACAAATTCAAAGGACCTCAGCTTACCATGAAATCCCTCATGTTGAAAATTCGTAACTTTGCATGAATAGAATTCTTAGAAGATCAAAGAAACTCACTTTACCATGAATTTCTCATCTTGAGAATATAATTGGAGATTTTTTGTTTTCATGGAATTGAATTCCTAGGAAATGTTGTCGTCATCTTGTCATTTAAAAAAAATTGAGACAAAATCATATAGTTATTGACCATTTCTTTGATTTGAAAAGTAAGATCAATCTTGAATTTAGCGTATATTATAATATGGGGGCAACTTGTTGGAAGTAGGTGGGCCTCGTGGATAGGTTTCAAAAACTTTTGACTCACTTGACGCAGGGATCAACTATCCATAAGACTACGAAACCCAATCCAGTATCCAAGTCCTCAAAATCATCAATCATGAATAGTAATAAACACTATTTAGAAGATAGAAACAACACCTAACAAGCAATCACGAAATCTACAACATACGGGGAAGTAGATTATACCTTTAGAGCTTGGTACAGCTCTAATGGAGAATTTGATCTCTTTCTTTGATGAAGAACTCTTTCACAAATCAAATCAGAATCTCCAAGACCCCATTGTCTTCCATGCTATGACCCGCATTAGATCTCTTATCTCAAGGAGATGGGTGGGATCTCCAAAAGAAACCAACTAGAAGCTCTAAGTAAAACTAGAAGAGAAACTAGAAGAGAAGAGAAGATGGGCGTGCAACAACTTGTACGAGAGAGGGCTGGGCGTGGATTCCAAGGGGATTAGGGTGGTGGACGTCCAAGCCTCTCTTCTCCTTCTATAGCACTAGTGCTACTTACTAATTATTATTAGAAGTCCTACATCCAAAGTAATTAGTAACCTTCTCCTTTCTAATTATTATAGAAGTCTCACTTCCACAACAATTAGTAACTTACTATTACCACTATTATAAATCTCACTTCAAATAGAAATAGTAACTTTCTATTTCCTTTCCTTTTAGAGTTCAAGTAGAATTAGTAACTTTCTAATAACTTGGGCTAGCGTGGGGACCATTAGGGATTCCATAGATTCATCTTATTCATATTATAATTAATTTTGAAGTGGTTGAATGAATCTGCCAACAACTTGAGGATCATGTCAATCTGCGATTCGACATCAATTGCACCACCTAGTACATCTAACTCATTCAATGAGTCCATCATTTTCAACATGTGTCATGTGCTAGGATTCCCTCAGCCATCTTAGTGCTGATGGGTACCCTCATAGCAGCCTGCCTAGCAGGTCTCCCTTGGTTCGCAAACATCTCCTTTATGTTAGATATAATATCGGATGCAGTCTTGTAGGATTGATGTTGGTGTTGTAAAAACTAGACATGGATGCCTGGATATAGCACCTGGCCATCTCATCGTCTATGGTCATTTTGGTGTAAAGGTCTTTCTGGTCCAATGGTGCATCTGGCTTAGGCTTTTCAGGGCAGGGTGTGGTAAGGACATTTTTATATCCTGAAGTAGTCAGGACAATATCTAGGTTCCTTTTCCAGTTTACGTAGTTGGATTCCACCAACTTATTCTGGTTGAGGATGGTCGCAAGTGGATTGAAAGTATTTGAATTCATACTGAATGAATTGTAGCACATAACCATACATTCAATCAAAGAATATAAATGACATTAGGGTCTAGTATTCTACCAAATTCATGTGGGAATCCTCATAACCACTAAATTCCTAATACATCGAAATCCTAATCCCTTAGGGTATGCCTCCTTGGGGAGTGCGGATACCACCTAGATTGGTGCGGATCATTGCTCAAAATTAGGATTAAGACTAACTATCCATGATCCCCATCATGACTCTCAATAAACTTTGGTTTCTAAAATACATGAGGCAAATCCTTGAGGATACTACATCAGTATTTTAGTTAAGTGTGGCCCACCAACTAGCATTGCGTGACAACCGTTGTATGTAGCTCCTCCATGGGGAGTGGGCCCCCACCCCGTCTTACAATACTATCCATAGGATATCTATATCTAGTAACCAGACAAATAAAAGCCCTCCGTGGGGAACGGCCACTCTCAAGATGGCGCGAGGCTAATACTTTTCTTATAATGAACCTATGGTGGAAAACCATGGGGATTTTCTTAATGTAAATGCCCCCCATTCCCACTTAATATTTTAGAATTGAGGATTTCCTTTTAAGTATATGGGCCTACATATATAAACATCAAATCATCTCATAATATAACCAATGATTGGTTCCAAGTCAAGTTATATTTACGGAAAGTCCAGTTTCTAAGATAAGTGTTACCAATAGGTCCATCTCATGGGTCCACCAACACTAATTAGAACTCGTTCCAAAATTATTTTGATTTGACTAATTTCGGAAACTACTATGTTTGGATCAGATTTGGAATCATTCTATAAAAGCATTCATCCAAAAATAGAAAATGCTAAAATTAGAAACTAGTTCTCTCCTCCACATGCCCAAGCGGAATAGACTTCTTAGACTTTTAGACTTTCCCAAAACTTTGGGATTCCACAAACTCTTTGGGCATCTCCAAAACGCTTTTAGTAATCTTCTGTCACATCCCGGTCCCGAATCACCCTTGCCTAGGGTAATTTCCGAGGTGTGTCCCACGTAGTCCCTCGTGCTGTACCTGTCTCGAGCCAAATACAACACACGAAGGAGAGAACAACTTTCCATACACATGAGTGAGAACTCACTAAGACACATCAATAGCAAGTAATCATAGCGGAAGTCGTATTTCATTCATGTGAGGGTATCAATTTCCCATTCAGTCCATTTAACATTTCAAGTTTAATACAAAAGAATTATATAAATTATATACATTGTTATACAAAAGAGAGTGTATAAAGGAATCCTATACAAACAATACTAAAAGTATAACAAAAGAATAATTGTTCATCTAAGCGTGGCCCATGCAAAAAGGGGCTGGCCACACATCTACAATAACTTCAAAACATGTTACTCGCTCTCCGAGGAAGACGGATCTATATGGCCTCAGACTCCGGTCATTCCTCTAGCCTTGAAGGTACCCTTGGGTAGTCTTCTCTCCCTCCTTGACCTTCTCAGGGCCGGAGGGTGCACTTGCAACTGTGACACTAAGAGTAGTATCGTTAATACGACGATTAAGCAAGTATAGTCAATGATAAGGAAATACATAATGTATCAAATTGAATTCAAAGACAATTTAAGATTAACAGAAATCAATGACAAGTGTTAGCTAGGCAAATCGTGCGTAATTCGAATAATTTATGCTTGTGAATAAAAAAAAATGAAAACATACTAATTTGGCTACTACCCTAAGCTCATCCTCTCAAAAGAGAGCGAATCTAGTTGGGATGTTACCAGCGGCCCGGCTAAAGGCTAGCTGGCTACCCGGGTTTGGAGTTCCGGTGCTCCAGGTGACTTACTGCAGTAGTCTCGAATAACTAAACCAAGTTTAAGCCTGTCGGGTATCACAGGGTCGAAGCTAAGTAGTGCCGACTCAATCGAATCAAATAATAATCGAATAATAATCGGATTTGAGTAAGTTTATATTTCATTTGTTTATAATCAAATCGAATAGTAATCTCATGTTATGAATACTTACTCAATCCCTATTTCAAGAAATACTGAATTGAACATACATTATTGAACTTACGAATTGAGTGTAAATAAACGGATCTCAATGAACACTAACAATGCAATCAATTGACTTAGCAGGATTTGGTATTAATAATAAAATTGTACTCCAATATGAAATGCAGTAATTTAATGGAATCAAGATAATTTTACTAGCCAATACTAAACTATTGGTTTTAGTCTTTCACCATCCAATACAAAATAGGTTGGGAAAGTCAACGTGTTACTACCTCATTCGGTGTCACTATGTATGAGAAGTTCATTGAATTCCCAATTGACTTTCGTGGCATAGTGTTGGACTAATAAATATCCATTGGCCCAATTAATAAGATTAATGGTTCCATTTTAGGGTCATAAGGTCTCAAAGATTCCTAAATTCCTATGGGATAAGGGTAAGCACATTAATTCTCTATTAGGGTTAATTAAGGTGGGTTATGATAGGTTAAGAGTGATAATTCACCCTAAAATTGGGTCAGAAATGGGTCAGTACACAGTTCAGGTTCGCTCGAGGGAACCCAAGTTCGCTCGAGCGGACCCATCCAGAAGGTTGGTCGCTCGCACGCTACATTTGGTTCGTTTGAGCGAGGTCTTCAGAGGTATGGTCGCTCGAGCAGACCCATGTTCGCTCGAGCGGACCCATTCAGAAAGGTAGATGTTCGAGCAGTCCATTTTGATCGCTCAATCCAATGCTTCAAAAGGAGGTTCGCTCGAGCGAAGTGTCCAATTCGCTCGAGTGAACTGTCCAGAAATCCTGGTTTAGGATTTTTTTCCTTTAGTTCTTCTCCCATCCATTTCTAACTTATTTCCACTTCACACCTGCATAATTAGAGCCTTCTTGCTCCCATTTTCATATCATACATTCCTTCCCTCCATTCCATCAATCAAAACATTATAAATAATCTAACTTACTCATGAAAGAAATGAAATCATGAAAGAGAATTTCATTAGAATCAATGGAAATCAACCATCATATAAATCCAAATTAGAGCTTATACTTTCCTCCAATAAGAGCTTTCCAACTACTCACAATACACTTGCTCAAAAGAAATAAAAAAACCCCCAAATAACCAAACCCTAATCACAAAAACATGGAAAAAGGCAATGAATATGCATGTAGGTTTTCCCCAAGAGTCCTTTTGACTCTAATGCAATCCAAAAACACAAATAAAGAGGGTTTGACTCTTACCTTGACAAAGAAACCTAAGTTGAAGAGGATAGGGAATGGTGGAGGTGATCTCTTGTCACGAAGAAGAAAAGGAAGATGAAGAAGATGATGATGGTGAGGTTACTCCAGCTCCCAATGCATAGGCACTAGCTCTTCTTGATGATTGAAGGAGATGTGGAGGGGAAAGTGGAGAAGAAGGAGAGTAGAGAGGAAAGGAGACGAGAAGGAATGAAGAAAAGAGCAAAGATATATATATATATATATATATAAGGGATAAGGGTGCCTTTTTGCAAGAAAGTCCACTAAAAGAGTATATTTCCATTTTAAGTCGAATGAGGGTCCAGTTATACAACGGTTGGTTAAATGAGGTAGGGTCTATTACGAAAATCAATATACGTGTGAAAATACACGTGATGATGCCAAAATGACATACAAGCCATGAAAAATGCGAAATCGATAATTATGGAAAAGCCCTTGACTCAACTCAATTGAGTTAACTCAGTTCCCACTCACCTATAAAAGGTTCGAAACTCAACGAACTCAGTCTAAAAGACTAATAAACACGAATTACCATAATTATCAATTAAACATAATTAATTTAGCTAAAACATATTTAATTAGCATTAATCAGGGTTAAATTGGGTCGGGGTGTAACATCTTCAAACTCTTTGATTAGTACTCCAACATCACTTTCCTTTTTTGTCTTGTACACCAAAAATAAAAAATTACATGAATTCCTATGCCTCGACTATGAGACTTACATGGTAATCTAATAAAGAAAATAAAAGGGCTATAGGGAAATTCACCATGCCTTGCCCTTACACGGGAAACCAAGGAAATCATGATGCCCTTTACACTTATAGCCTCAAATAAACCAACAACCATTAAAAGAAAGTAAGACTTGTGGGCCACATGGAGAGAACAAAGATAACGTGCAAGTTAGTATCTCATACAACCATACAAAACACAAAACCAAGCCTCCAAACAATGTTGGAAAAACAAGACACCAAAGAAGACCCGAAATTGGAAAAAACTGAAATCTACACTTGTTGTGTCAGTGTACCCGGTCGACCTACCAGAGGCTCCTGGTCGACCGAGTACTAGGCCAGGTCAACCGGACTGACGAGCATCAGATTTTGGGTTTTTCTGAAATCAAGTCCATTTTTCTCCAAAACACTTCTGAAGGTTTCCAATGACTTCCTACCATCCTTCCATCATTGTTAAACCCTTTTGTGACTATCCAAACATGAATCTATTATTAAACCAAGCAAATCCATCAAAACTAATCCGTACATAGCCCTCGCTCTATTCTTTTCGCATCTCATGCAACGATTAGAACAAGCTTACTGATCTAACATGATTAGAGATGAGGTATGGCTCTGATACCAATTGTTGGAAGTAGGTGGGCCTCGTGGATGGATTTCAAGAACTTTTAACCCACTTGACGCAGGGATCAACTATCCATAAGGCTACGAAACCCAATCCAGGATCCAAGTCCTCAAACTCATCAATCATGAACAATAATAAACTCAATCTAGAAGATAGAAATAACACCTAACAAGCAATCATGAAATCTACAACATACAAGGAAGTAGATTATACCTTTGGAGCTTGGTCGAGCTCTAATGGAGAATTTGATCTCTTTTTTTGATGAAGAACTATTTCACAAATCAAATCAGAATCTCCAAGACCCAATTGTCTTCCATGCTATGACCCGCATTAGATCTCTTATCTTAAGGAGATGGGTGGGATCTCCAAAAGAAACCAATTGGGAGCTCTAAGTAAAATTGGAAGAGAAACTAGAAGAGAAGAGAAGAAGATGGGCGTACAACAACTTGCATGAGAGAGGGTTGGGGTGGATTCCAAGGGGATTAGGGTGGTGGATGTCCAAGCCTCTCTTCTCCTTTTATAGCACTAATGCTACTTACTAATTATTATTAGAAGTCCTACTTCCAAAGTAATTAGTAACCTTCTCCTTTCTAATTATTATAGAAGTCTCACTTCCACAACAATTAGTAACTTACTATTACCACTATTGGAAGTCTCACTTCAAATCAAGGATGAAAATAGCGGTAGCGGCGGGCGTAGCGGCCCGCCGCCAAACCGCTACGAAGCGGGCGATACGTAGCGTAGCGGGGATACGTAGCGGTGTAGCGGTCCGATTTGAAAAAATCGCCAAAAAAATATGAAAAAATTCCAGAAAATCCAGAAAATTGTAAAATGAAAGAAAATGTGGTTCTTTTGCAAAAGTAAGTAAGAAAAGGGGGCGTAGCGGTGCCTTCAATACATGAGGTCCTGTATCGCTGTATAAATAGAAAATAATAGTAATAATTAGTTTTTTCACATGCTTTCATGTTTCTTAGTCATGCTAACTTAAAAAGTAATGGAAAGCTCATAAAAAAAAAAAAAAATAGAACATGAATTCATGAAATAAAAGCATAAGAAATTAAGAATTAAAAAATAAGAAGACTTAAGAGTTAGGTCATTACACAATAGTGACAATACACAATACCCATTAGTCATTAGTGAATATTGAACAGTCAAATATCAATACTTCAACATTCATGATTCAAATTCAATCAAGTGAATGAACTATGAAGTGATCAACAATCAACATTCAACACCAATTTAAAAATGGCAAAGAATAGAGAGTTAGTGAAGGATATAGGAATACCTTAATCAATAATCACCACCAAAAGGAATGTCTACCAAGATTCAAGGGGCTATGGTCATCATCATCCCCATTAGTGTTATTATTTGATCCACTGGCATTGGCACCATATTGGATTTGATATTGATGAGAATTGGGATCCACAAATCCAAAGAAGGCAGCTGCACCCGCATCAAAAGAACTTGGAGGAGGTGGAGGTGGTACATGTGGATTTCTACCATATTGCGTTTCACCATAGTCACCATATGAGTATGGCCCCGAAGTTGAAGACTGTTCTTCTCCTTGTTGTAATTGACCATATGGAAAATAGTCAAAATATTGTGAGGGTCCTTGTCCACTGTAACTAGGGTTCCACGAATCAGTCCATGATGCCGCTTGTTGTCCTCCAACATCTCCACCCATATTTCCTTGCTCACTACTACCTCCAGCCCCAGGTGGTGAATTTCTTCGGCGCCGTTGATAACCACGGCTTGGATCAAATCTTCCAGATGGAGGTAACTCATGTACTTCCTCTATAGGAATGTCATCATCTTCATCATGCTGATAGTATTCACTAGTACCACCTGTCCCACTGTCTCCTGCTCCTCCTCCATCTCCACCATGGCTACTCGAAGAGACGGTGGTGGAACTAACTTTCTCAGAAGCAGGTTCTTTCCCACTCCTCCTAGTCCTACTGGTACCTTCTCCCCGAGGTGGCTGACCTTCTGCAGGTGCCTCACCTATATCCGAATCTATCAACTCTTGAACTGTTTCCTGAAACTTCGGATCTGAATCTAGCAGTGGATCCTCTATTTCGGCTAACCATGGGAGTAAGGGATCGTCCTCTCTGAATATGTGATCCAAATTAATAGGACAATAAGCAGGATCATCCCTTGACCTTCTTTCCCTAATTCTGTTTCTCAACTTCAGATTGTAATGACAATATACAAGCTTGTTGAGTTTCTGCATGGTAAGCCGATTTCTGGCCTTCGTGTGGATCAAAGAGAAAGTGCTCCAATTTCTTTCACAGTTGGAAGATGTTGTAGTTTGACTAAGGATGCAAACAGCCGCTTTCCTTAGATGTGGAGCACTCTCTCCATAATTCATCCACCAATCAGCTGAAATGCAAAAAATAAATAAAGAAAATTAGATATTCGTAACCCTCAAGTCCTTCTAATCAATTAAGATAAATAAATCAAGATTCAAGACTATTGGGTGGGGTCTTCTGTTCATCGTCATACCAGGTGGCATCCTTCCAATCGATCGTATCACAAGAGGGTCAGCAAAGGTTCCTCTCCTTTGTGTATATATAGATATCTACAATGTGAAAATTAGATATAAGCATGTATGGCAGTATGGCAATTGGCACTTGGTAGCATAATTAAATTCTTTCAAGTAACCACCCACTCACCTCTTGTATTGCATCAATTTGATCATCTGCATCTAACAATTTTTTTAATACCTCCCGTAATCCTACCCGCAAGTCCGTATCTATTGCTTCGATGTGTAGTTCGACATTGCGGTAATAGAATTCGGGATTCAAAAAATAACCTACATTATAAATATGTAGAATGTACTGTGAGCAAATAAGATAATAGATACATTAGTTAGGAAAACAAAAATGTATCAAATTCAAAGATATATATTAATTACCTGCAGCATGCAATGGATGGTGCAACTGATCGTTCTAACGGGCATCAATAATCTTTATATATTTATCGTGATATGTAACATTTTCTATAATGGATTGCTTTGCCCGATCCATTGCTTCATATATAAAGCCCATTGTCGGCTTGTCATCACCATCTACAAGCCGCAACACTTTAACCAAAGGCTCAAAAACCTGTAATATCTTCCTCACTTTCTTCCAAAACTTATTGTCCCTCATAAGGTTTGGGACTTCAAACCCCGGACCACTAGTTGCATTGCCCCATTTCGAACAAAGCCATTCTTCTGATGCAAACATCTGAATGAGCTCCGTTCTAAACTTTACAAGGCTTTCCATAGCCAGAAAATGAGTTACAAACCTAGTTATTCCTGGACGTAGCAAGGCATGGTTATTTGTGTATCTTTTCATCAAGCTTAACACCCATGAATGATCACATATAAATCTTGTAATTCCTCTACATGCCTTGATCAATGAAGCCACTTTTGTCTTCCTTCCAATCTCTTCCAAGATGAGATCTACACAGTGTGCTGCACATGGGGTCCAGAATAAACGGGTCCTCTTCTCCTGTAATTGCAAACCTGCTTTCTTGAAATTGGCGCCATAATCTGTAACAATCTGTATAATAAACTCCTCTCCCACACTCTCTACAACTTTATCCATAAGATTGTATATATATGTGGCTGTCCGTCTATGTTCACTTGATCAATGGACTTCACAAAGACGGTCCCAGCGACTGAATACACCAAAAAGTTTATTAATTGTGTTTGGGTGCCGCTGGTCCACCCGTCACACATGATGGTAACACCATTCTGTTGCCACATGGGCCTAAACGTTTCCACCCAAGCCTTTATTTCTCTGAATTCTTCTTCAAGATATTTAGTGCCCACATCATATACGGAGGGCGCCTGTATACCCCGCCCAGCTTCAGCGGCAACATCAAGAATAGTCTGGAAATATGGAGAATCTATTACTGTAGGTGGTATGTTCTTATGAATTAGCCATTTTGCTGTAGCTTTGGCCAATCTATCTCTTGCAGCCTTCATTACCCCTTTCACAACACTAGATATTTTTGGTTGTTTATCTCCCTCTTTTCTATGTGCTAGAGGATCAACAGGGGGAGGAACTGCTCTTCTCGTAGAGATAATTTCTACATCAACATCCCGTTCTCGGGTGCTAAATGCCCTACGCAAGGACCCCGCAATGCCCTTACCCTTGCTTGGCACAGATGCAGATGAGCCCCCTGCATCATAATATCTGCTTCCAGCAAATGCACGACGTTCTTGTTCTTCTTGTTGACTCATCAAAGACTCTCGGCGTGCAGCCTCCATCTGTTCATCTTCCTCCTCATCAAAGTATTCATCCCCAAATACATCATAACGGGCAGCATCAATATCTTGCCGCTTCTTTTATTTTATCTCTACTTTTCTAGCTTTATTTTGGCCAAGCAAAGCTTTCATTTCTTCCCTGATTTCCCTTGGTACTTCGGAACAGGCAGCAACATTGCCAGAAACGTGGCCCAAGTGCTGCTTGAATCTTGTAATGCCCCCATTAGTCACTTTCGAACAAAACTTACATTTGATTTTCAACCTATTTTCCTCAACTGCCTCACCATATCTCCATGCGGGATCAATATTACGAGGCATTTTAAGTTATCAATTTGCAAAGACAAATAGACTGAATACCTGTCTCTTGATATAAATATGAACAAGTAGTATGTTAAAAATTAAAAAAAAACAAAGAAATATGTTAGAGGAAACATATATATAATGCTTAGGAATTATTCCCTTGACATTTAATTGGTATTTCATTACTTAAAGTATCAATTTTTTTCAAAAAATAAATAAATCTGAAAATAAAAATTAAAGAAAAATCAAGAAACATTCAAGTAGTGATGGATTGATTTATAGGAAACATAGATCTATCATTTACAAGCAATTTCCAAGTTGTTTCATTGGTTGACAATGAATATACAAAATTTTTTTTTCAAAAAATAAATAAATCTGAAAATAAAAATTAAAGAAAAATCAAGAAACATTCAAGTGGTGATGGATTGATCTATGGGAAACATAGATCTATCATTTACAAGCAATTTCCAAGTTGTTTCATTGGTTGTCAATGAATATACACATTTTTTTTTTCAAAAAATAAATAAATCCGAAAATAAAAATTAAAGAAAAATCAAGAAACATTCAAGTGGTGATGGATTGATCTATGGGAAACATAGATCTATCATTTACAAGCAATTTCCAATTTGTTTCATTGGTTGTCAATTGTTTCATTGGTTGTCAATGAATATACACATTTTTTTTTCAAAAAATAAATAAATCCGAAAATAAAAATTAAAGAAAAATCAAGAAACATTCAAGTGGTGATGGATTGATCTATGGGAAACATAGATCTATCATTTACAAGCAATTTCCAATTTGTTTCATTGGTTGTCAATGAATATACACATTTTTTTTTTCAAAAAATAAATAAATCCGAAAATAAAAATTAAAGAAAAATCAAGAAACATTCAAGTGGTGATGGATTGATCTATGGGAAACATAGATCTATCATTTACAAGCAATTTCCAAGTTGTTTCATTGGTTGTCAATGAATATACACATTTTTTTTTCAAAAAAAAAATAAATCCGAAAATAAAAATTAAAGAAAAATCAAGAAACATTCAAGTGGTGATGGATTGATCTATGAGAAACATAGATCTATCATTTACAAGCAATTTCCAAGTTGTTTCATTGGTTGTCAATGAATATACACATTTTTTTTTCAAAAAAATAATAAATCCGAAAATAAAAATTAAAGAAAAATCAAGAAACATTCAAGTGGTGATGGATTGATCTATGAGAAACATAGATCTATCATTTACAAGCAATTTCCAAGTTGTTTCATTGGTTGTCAATGAATATACACATTTTTTTGTTCAAAAAAATAATAAATCCGAAAATAAAAAAATCAAAAAATTTAAAAAAACCCAAAAATATGTATGCATCATCAAAGGAAAACATAGATCTAACAATATTACAAGATAAGGAAGAATTTATAGTAGTTAGAGTCTTAAAGAGAGATGAAATGATCTCAAAACTCAAAAGTCAACTCCAAAAAAGTTCAAAGAAAGAACATACCTAGAATAGAATCTTGAATCTCGATGAAGATGCTTGGATCTTGTCTCACTAACAATATTTCCTTGTTTTGATGTTTGTTTTGGTGGATTTTGAGCTCAAATATGTTTTTACAGCAATAGGGAGGGTTTTACAGCAAGTAACAGTGAAAGAAGAAGGAGAAAAGAGAAGGGAAAGAAGAAATGGGTCGTCAAAACACCCCCGCTACGTGGCGGCCGCCACGTAGTGTAGCGGTATGTATCGGCCGCTACGCATATGTAGCGGCCGATACGGACAGTAGCGCGATAATTTGAAAAAAGCGTGGCGGCATCTGCCGCCACGGCCGATATTTTCATCTATGCTTCAAATAGAAATAGTAACTTTCTATTTCCTTTCCTTTTAGAGTTCAAGTAGAATTAGTAACTTTCTAATAACTTGAGCTAGCGTGGGGACCACTAGGGATTCCATAGAAAGCTAGCTCAAAGTGGAACACCCCGACCCCACATCTCATGTGCATTCTGGGCCCACAGTTAATTGCAAATAACTCCACTATATAAATTCAATTGAACTCCATTCTTAGGAATAAATTACAAGAAGACTCTAAACTTCCCTATGACCACAAGTAGGCCTCTCCATCCATATCCATGGATCAATTGGTCATGTCCACCAAATTGGATCCATATTTTATTATCCTTGAGACCTTATTAATTATAATGATCATCGGTACCTATCCAATTAACTCTTAATTGAGATTGGTGCACTTACCAATGATAAATCCATTAATTGGCACAAGGGGATAATTAGGATAGATTCCATCTCGACCATTGAATGTTCCCAGAGTCTTACTACCACGTACCTAAGACACCGAGGTGTTGACCTACAATTGGCCTCACTCATTGGTGACTCAAAGCAAATGAATAGATAGAAACTTGAGTTCATTAATGTCTCAGGATTATGAGCCTATTGCTAGGGAATTATGAGAACAAACCTTAAAGTAACGACAGTGTTCATAAGGTGCTTCCCATGGTCCTTCAATACATCCAATGTACCAGCACAATAATCCAGAATCTTCCAGTTTTGATGATCGAGACAAATCACACTATCTCATAGTGAGTGATCAAGGTGCGGCAACCTTGTCAGGTGAGATGCCCAATATCATCACTGGTTGTGAAGATATTCAAGTATAAGATTTGCGACACATGTCTCCCGTATGTGGATCTCATCCATACACATGTATTACATCTAGTATACTTGTGGACTCTGGTTCATCTCATGAACCATCATGTCATTTGTATTGGTTATGTGCAAACATGTAATAAAACACCATTCATCTCATGAAAGGAAAGCATGATTATATTGAAAATAAAGAGATAAATCAATTTATCACATCATCTAATGGATTGAGACCATATAATTTAACACAACTGGCAAACAACTTAGATTAAAATCTATTGAATGTTTTGGAAACTGCCAAACTACAACAATATTGAAATATTGTAATATATTTTATTTTGCTAGTATTTAAATTTAGAAATAATTTATTTTATACATATCCAAACATTTCCTAAGATCTAAAAGAATATAAGAAAATGCATATTAGATTACCACTTGTCAATTATATAGTAATGCTATATATTTTCATCCAAATCCAATTTGCACTGATGCATTTTTGGCCCACAAATGCAATAATACAAGTTTGAATGTTTTCATTGACCAAAATTCCAAACCCATTTACAAGAATGCATTTTTCTTATGCCATAGCCCACACTATTGTTATTTTAGTCCTAAATTGGTGTAATTGTTGCTATTGGAAAATATTCAAACTTCGGGAAGGGGGAGGGAAAAGTCTCTCTAGAAGTAAGCTACAGGAAACAACTTCTATTTTTTATTTTTGTAATTTTGAGAAACTTTATTAATATAAACAGATTGAGATGGTCACCAGAATTGGATGACAAT
Organism: Umbellularia californica; assembly: GCA_028538565.1. Classification (NCBI taxonomy): domain Eukaryota; kingdom Viridiplantae; phylum Streptophyta; class Magnoliopsida; order Laurales; family Lauraceae; genus Umbellularia; species Umbellularia californica. The sequence continues at coordinate 21,243,121 of JAPQWN010000010.1, forward strand.
CTAGTTTCTCCTCTTTATTTCTTCCCATCTTTTTCTCAATTCTTCCCTTACCAATTTTCTTAAATTTCCCAAATCTTTGGTTAATTAAATGAAAATATATTGAAATCTAATAATCTGATTTGGTATCATTGTGATAATTTCAAAGAAGACTCATAAGCGGCAAGCATTAAGAAAGGATTTTCCTCGAATTTTAGATTTTAAGGAGTTTTAGGGGCTGAGCATCCTGTAGCTGTTAGGGAGTGCAAGATTTTGGACAGTTTTTTTTTTTTTTTTTTTTTTTTTTTTTTTTTATTTATTTATTTTATTTCACAAGGGTATCATCACTTAGCAGAAATTTGCCGTGATATTCTATCTTGGGCTGGTGCTTTTGAAGAAAAATCATTAGAAACTGGGTATCCTCTCTTGGCAGAAATATGCTGTGATATTCTATCTCGGGCTGGTATTCTGATGAAAACTCAATAGAAACTCCTCTTGAACTCAATGTGAAACTACACTCCACATATGCAAATCCTCTTCCTGATCCTACTCGTTATTATCAGGTTGTTGGTAGTCTTTTCGTCATAATTACTAGAGCTGGCACTTGTTTGCAGTTCAAAATCTGAGTTCATTGCTGCATCACCTACAATATGTTGGTTTGCTAGTTTGCTCATCCTTCAGTATCTACAAGGAACTATTTCCGGGAGTTTGACACTATCTTCTAGCAGCTTGCCTAATCTTATTGCTCACTCTGATTCTGATTGGACTGGAGAAGTTAATAATAGATGACTGACCTCTGGCTTCTGTATATTTCTAGAATCCGCTATTGTTTAATGAAAAAGAAAAAGGCAATATGTTGTCTCCCGGTCCTCAGCAGAAGCTGAATATTGTGCTTTTACTCTTTCTACGGACGAAATTGTTTGGCTTCGCTGGCTTCTTGTGGAAATGGGTATGCGGTCACATCAGCCCACCCCTTTCTATGATGATGGTATAAGTGTTAATCACTTGCTCACAAGCACATGGAGATTGTTGCCACTTTATCCAACAGCATCTTTGCCAGGAGACCTATCTCTTTGGAATGTCTCCTTTCATAATCATCTTGCAAACATATGTGAGAGAGAGGGAGAGAGTTGGGCTTTGTAAAAAAGACATAAATAGGCCTAGACAAAATGAAACCATGGGCTTGAACCATGAGCCTGTGTCAGATGGTTTTTTATAGACGTGTAATCTTTATTTCTTAAGATGGGATGCGTAAGGCTAATTTATCCTTAATCCTTATCCTTTATGACAAATCTTTTGTATATAAGAATCTCTTGTGCTGTCACAATGATTCATGAGATTTCTATCAAATTTCTTTGTTTCATTCTCCTTTTCATTGTATTTGACTAGACTATTTTTCTTTTCAGTACCAGATATGATAATCTGCATTTGGATCAGATTACTGAATTTGACCATCTGTCTTTTGGTTGGATCCTTAGGATATTTGTTTGCATCTTCATTTACATGCCAGGGGGATAACTGGTGGGTGTCTGAATATTACATAATGCTCCTCGCAGAAGAAAATTTATAGGGTGGCCCCGAGGAAAATGTTTCTCCTTTCGCCCTTGCTATTATGCTTTTCTATAACTTTGTATTCGTTGTTTCTCCGTCCATCATCAACAACATCAGTCTTTTACTTGCAATGTGGACTTCTTGCCTCATCCATTCCTTCAGATTGGATCATATTCTGCAACCTTACACTCGTCCTCATTTGTTAATATTCATGAAGAACCATCGATACTTGAACCATTGTATATGCTGTACTATGTGTAGAAATAAAAAGGCCCATGTACACTAATCTGGGCTGGGCCCATCTAGGCCCAAGAAGGAAATCCCACGTGTAAAGATATACTTCCATGTATAAAGATTAGGATTGATTAGGATTCTTTCATTCTTGATTCTAATTGTAATTAGATTGATTTTTATTGTGCTTGATAGCATGTAATTAGGAAACTCTACATTATAAAAGTATGAGTCGATCCTCCATTGAGGTATCGACTTTTCTTCCAAATCTCCTCTCCATTGTCTCTCTTCATGCTTCTGTATATCATAATATGGTATCAGAGCTAGGTTATGATCAATTATTATTGATCTTCTTCTCTCATTGATCCAATCATTATTCTTGGCTTGGATCTTCTTCCTGGAGTGAAAATCTTCTCTCTAATAGTGCATGATCATTTTAGATCAGAAGTGGCCCACAAGCGATCACCATCATCATAGTAGCGGAAGCAGCCCATGTTGATCGTCTGGTTCTCCCCTTATTTATGAATATTTTTTCAAGATTTTTGGGTCATCAGAGGTAGGATATCCACCTGATTTTGTGATATTTCAGTTTTGTGCAACAATTCTCATCACACTCGTTCAAATTTGTGGATTTTGATCCGTTTTGAGTAAGACTTTGGCCTGGAGTTGCGAAAATACTTTTTCCTTCCATCCCCAACCTCAGATCTGGTCACTGGTCCTCTAATGGACCCCATGTGGAGATCGATCCACTGACGACATTGTCGTCTGACGTCGCTGCTTCACGGTTTGCGACTGTGGACTACTGACGATCATCAAGAAGCCTCCATCCCTACATACAAGAATGGTCGACTGGGTTTTCTGGGAATTATGGTAATTTTTCTGGATTTTTTCCATCACCTTTGAGGTAGTTTCCAACATCTTCATCATCTGACAGTTTTCTCAAAAGGATTTCATCACCACTGTCTAGATTTGTGGATCTTTTTCCAAATCTCATCAGATTTGGACTGAAGGAAGTCAATTTGATCCACTTTACAGAGATCAAACCTGATCTGTGATTAGACAACCCCGTGGGGCCCACGCACAAATCCAGGTCCAAATTTCCAGTTCGTCTGGCTCTGTTTGGAACAAAATTGCACTGTTGTGCTGTCCACTGTTGTCTTCTTCTATTTTCTTCTTCTATTGATCATTCTGATTGCTGGTATATGCTGTGGAAGCTACTTGTTACGGATTAATGACTGATCAGTGCTGGATCAAAGGCACATCTGAGGCTGTTCTCTTCTTTACCCACTGCTGATTCGGTGTGCTGCTAGCCTGCTACTCTCTGTTGACACTCTTCCACTTTCTTCTGCAATTGACAAGTATGATGTTATGAGCACGGTTACTTCTGCATATGCGTCTATGGGCATCTCTGGTGGTCGGTATCAAACTCATTCTCATATAGCATCTCCTGCTTTTCATTCATCTGCGTCTCTTTCTCATATAGCATCTCCTGCTTTTCATTCATCTGCGTCTCTTTCTCATATAGCATCTCCTGCTTTTCATTCATCTGCGTCTCTTTCTTCTCCTATTACCTCTTCCACATGGTTTTTAGATTCAGGAGCCTCCAATCACATGACATCTGTAGAACATAGCTTTACAGATTCTCACCCTTACCTTGGCAAAGAGAAAATAATCACTGCTAATGGTGATCAACTACTCATTTCAGGAGTTGGTACCATTACTTTATCTAGTGTTTCTAGCCAGTCCATCACTCTTCCCAATGTTTATTTTGTTCCCAAATTATCAACCAATCTTCTTTCTGTAGGACAACTTATCGATGATGGCTATCTTGTTCACTTTTCTTCCTCTGGTTGTGTAATACATGAGCGACACACTGGGAAGGTGATCGTGACAGGGAGTAAACATGGGCGCCTGTTCTTGCTAGATATTGGACATCGTTCCTTCTTTGCTTCTTCTTCTACTTTCAATACATTGTGGACTGTTTGGAATAAACGTCTTGGTCATGTGAACAATGCATATTTGCTTTCATTGTTTAAATTTGGTTATTTGGATTCTACTATTAATCATATGATGATGTCTTCTTTATCTCAATCTAAGTGTGAAACTTGTTGCTCAAGTAAAAGTCACATCTTGCCTTTTCCTATTCATAATGCTCGTGCTTTGGCATCATTTGACATCATTCATTCAGATGTTTGGGGAATTACTCCTACCTTGAGTAGGACGGGATTCAAAATACTATGTGACTTTTATTGATGACCATTCTCGTTATACTTGGATTTACTTTATGCGTATGAAATCTGAAGTCTTCTCCATCTTTCAAAAATTTTATAACATGGTCCAAACCCAATTTCAGAAAGCAATCAAAATTCTAAGATCAGATTCTGGTGGAGAATACATGTCGCATGACTTCTCCGCATTCCTTTCTGATAAAGGAATTCTTCACCAAAAATCTTGTCCGCATACTCCTCAGCAAAATGGTATTGTGGAGAGAAAGAACAGACATATTCTCGAAACTGTTCGTACTCTCCTCCTTGTATCCTTAGTTCCTCCCACCTTTTGGTGTGATGCTGCACAGATAGCTGTGTATCTCCTTAATCGTCATCCTAGCTCCGTTCTAGGAAAGAAGACTCCTTATGAAGCTCTCTTTGGTCATGCCCCTTCATATTCTCACTTACGAGTTTTTGGTTGTCTATGCTTTGTTCATCTTCCTTCTACAGAACGCACTAAGCTGTCACCGCAGGCTGCCAAATGTGTCTTTCTGGGGTACAGTACTGAACACAAAGGATTTCTCTGTTATGATCACTCCGAAAAACGCATGCTAATATCTCGTAATGTGATTTTCTTGGAACACATTCCCTTCTTTTCTTTGCGGTTGGGCAATCACCCTGTTGCTGTCTTATATGCCAAATTTCCCTGAAACTACTTTTCCACCACCTATTACCAATGTCTATGTCCGACGTAACACGGTTCCTCCTGTGGGGACTCCTTCTCCTGATCCTCTTCTAGTGCCACCTACTGCACCCTCAGGTATTAATGCTTCTTCTGATAGTATCATACCCTTGCGACGCTCTAGTCGTCCTTCAGTTGCTCCTGACCGTTATGGCTTTCCTGCTCTTTTCACTTCTTTGGATAGTGCTCCTCTACCGACCTCCTATTCACAGGCCTCCAAGATTGCTTACTGGCAGGATGCTATGACCGAGGAGTTGCTTGCTCTTGAAGCAAACAAAACATGGGATTTGGTACCGGCCCCTATTGGCGCATCTATTATCGGCAGTAAATGGATCTATTCCATAAAAGTTCACTCTGATGGGAGTCTTGACCGCTACAAAGGCCGATTGGTTGCACAGGGTTACAAGCAGGAATATGGGATTGACTATGAAGAGACTTTCACACCAGTGGCTAAAATGACCACTGTTCACACTCTTCTGTGTAGCTGCAGCTCGCAATTGGCCCCTATGGCAAATGGATGTAAAAAATGCCTTTCTACATGGCGACTTGTGTGAGACTGTGTATTTAAAACCACCTCCGAGATATGCTTGTCCTCCACAACATGTTTGTAAATTGAGAAAAGCTCTTTATGGACTTAAGCAGGCTCCCAGGGCTTGGTTTGATAAATTTCGGACAGCAATCCTTCAAGCTGGATTTCGCCGAAGTCATTCTGATAGTTCCCTCTTCCTTAGATGGACACTAAAAGGCTACACATTTCTCCTAGTCTATGTTGATGATATGATTATTAGTGGCAATGATGTTACTGGCATTACGGATCTTAAACTTCATCTTACTCGCCACTTCCGAATGAAGGATCTTGGTCCCCTCACCTACTTTCTGGGGCTTGAGTTTGTGTGTACCAAATCTGGCATAAGGGTCCATCAGCGCAAATATGCTACTGATTTGCTCACTTCAGCCAGGCTTGATGATGCTCACATTGTTGATACTCCTATGGAATTAAACAGCAAACTCAGTTCAGATGATGGCCCTCCCCTAGAAGATCCCTCAGTTTTCCGGCGAATAGTTGGTAGTTTGCTCTACTTAACTATGACTCGGCCGGATATTTCTCACGCAGTTCATGCGGTTAGCCAGTTTGTTAGCTCTCCACACAAACCTCACCTTGCTGTTGCTTTACGCATACTCCGCTATGTTAAAGGCACTCTTCATCATGGTCTCTTCTACCCTTCTGGTACTTCTCTGTGCCTATCCGCTTATGCTGATGCCAACTGGGATGGTTGTCCAGATTCTCGACGCTCTACTACTGGCTGGTGTATGTTTCTTGGGGACTCTCTGATTTCATGGAAGTGCAAGAAACAAACCACCGTTTCGAGGTCTTCTGCTGAGGCAGAATATCGGGCAATGTCATCCGCTAGTGCTGAGATCATCTGGCTACGCCGTCTTCTCTGTGAATTTGGTGTTCGTATTAGTCGCTCTACCCCTCTTCATGGAGACAACACCAGTGCTACCCGAATTGCCAACAATCCGGTCTTTCATAAACGAACGAAGCACATTGAGATTGATTGTCACTTCATCCGTTAGCATGTTGTTACTGAGAAGATATCTTTGCCTCATGTCTCTACTTTTAACCAGTTGGCGGATATATTCACCAAAGCACTACCCAAAACGGCCTCATGATCTTACTTGCAAATTGATGTTTTCTGCCTTACCACATCAATTTGAGGGGGAGTGTAGAAATAAAAAGGCCCATGTACACTAATCTGGGCTGGGCCCATCTAGGCCCAAGAAGGAAATCCCACGTGTAAAGATATACTTCCATGTATAGAGATTAGGATTGATTAGGATTCTTTCATTCTTGATTCTAATTGTAATTAGATTGATTTTTATTGTGATTGATAGCATGTAATTAGGAAACTCTACATTATAAAAGTATGAGTCGATCCTCCATTGAGGTATCGACTTTTCTTCCAAATCTCCTCTCCGTTGTCTCTCTTCATGCTTCTGTATATCATAATACTATGCAAATTCAAGATTCAAAGCATTTGAAGGATCTTATCGTACAATAACGCAAGAAATATGATAAGGTTGTTTGTTAGTAATTGTTGGATAAGATTAAGTGTATTGTGTTGCTTCATCACCTTTGTACTCTATAACTAAATGTTATTGGCACAATGATAAGACCTTTCTTGTGGAACTCTCTTTATTACTTATCATAGTTGTCCTCTCCGTATGGGTGTTCTCAAGTTTAATGTGGACTTACCAGGCTTGGGCCTGCTGACATTAGCATGGTTCTTTGGAATGCCAGAGGGGTGTTCTTAGTGGTGCTTTCTTCTCAGTTGGAGTAAAAGAATCCACTAAAGTAAGAGGTGTTGCCTATTAGACAATCTCTAAAGATCCATCACTTTTCACATATCTTTTCCGACAAGCTAATTATCAAGATCACTTGTTCAATGCAATGAAATGGGTTTTATCCTTTCATAAGGACCCCTGGAAGCTTTAATTTATCTTAAATAAGATTTTTCCCTTATCCTCTTCTTTGGACATTTGTTTCCTTCACAAAGCTAGAGAAGCTGATAAGGTTCAGATTAGCTAGCCAAACAAGAAATTATAGAGATGCTATATGTAGGTCCTGTATTGTTGGTGTTCTGTGGCGTTGTGGTGATTGTGGTATTTCTTTGCTTCTAATAAAATGTTTCTGTTACCAATCACACACATGAAAGAAAAAGAAAAGGGATCATGCCAAGATGTGTGTTGTGTTGGGAAGTCCCACATCCCACATCGCCTAAGTAACAGGCTTGTCATGTCTTAATATACCTTTATGGGACCATGTAATAAACCATATACCAACCCAAAAGCTTAAGCTGATAGGTGGAAGGCCCATACAGGTATATTAAGACATGACAAGCCTATTACTTAGGCGATGTGGGATGTTGGACTTCCCAACATGTTGAATATCCATAGTAGGTTTAAAAGAGGAATATTTTTAGGCTGATATTTGGTTTTCTTCATTCTGTTTTGGGCTTAACGCATAATGAACTTCTATATGTAGGAAGATCATGGTTTGAAGTTAGGAAAAAGATCAAGAAGGATTATCCCTCAGTGCAGTTGACGGCATGGATGGTATGTTTTGCCTGCATTATTGTATGAATTATTTAACTCACTAATGCTAAATGAGTTTGATGGTTTTGCAGTTTTGGCCGATAGTGGGGTGGATAAATCACCAATACATGCCAGCGCAATTTCGTGTTGTGTTCCACAGCTTTGTTGCCTGTTGCTGGTATTTATTTATTACCTCCATGCAGCCTAGTGTTAAAATATTATACAGATTGTCAACAAGCCAAGCTACCAGACAACCCAAACTAAACTCAGGTTGATTATGCTCGAGTCCAAGCTTAGCTCATTGTCTTATGAGCCTAGCTCAAGCTTGGTTCAGCTTGGATCAAACTTTGGCTTGTTTAAGAGGCTCGCCCAGCCTTGTCTTAAGCTTGGCTTGTTAAGGGGGATGACTTGGCTGTGTTTATCACAGGTATATATTTGGTACATGATATGAATTTTGGTGAGCATAATATAATATTTCAGATCACTCAATTGGGGTTTCCTTGTTCATTATTGATGGGGACATCAATCCTAGATGGCCACAAGAAGAACAGTGTGGACAAAGCTTATTTGTGGATGGATCAGTCTTTCCTGGGCTTAGTCCATCAATACTATGGAGATCCACCATTGGATCTCCTTTTGGAAGATCCACTGTTGGGTTCGTTTTCTGAAGAAGATCCATTATTGGATCCCGTGGCACACTTGAGGAAGGACCCACACTGGGAAGGCCCAGGAGAGGAACTACATGAACATTTTCATGAAGACTGGGAGGGCCCGTTTGGCACTTTACTAATACAATACAAGTCAAGTAAAGCCTTCATTTTCCAGACAAGATGTCACATCAAATGCACTTTATTCAAAACTCCCCCCATCTTTTTCATACAAAAAGTCAAAAAGCAACTACCTTTATCCGCTAAAATACAAAAAGACTCCATTTTCCAAACAAAAAAGTCAAAAGATTCCATAACAAACAACTATAAACAAAATACCATCATAACTCACTTATATTTTATTCTTTCTTCAAAATCAACTTTACTTGACTTGACTATATTAGTAGAGTTACCAAACTGGCCCTAAAGGATATTGGGTCCGAAAAGAATTAAAATAACAAACAACTAAAAACAAAATACCATCATAACTCACTTATATTTTATTCTTTCTTCAAAATCAACTTTACTTGACTTGACTATATTAGTAGAGTTACCAAACTGAAGGATATTGGGTCCGAAAAGAATTAAATTGAAGACATGAAAGAAGGGTCCAAAAGGGGGCCAACAACATTAAGTGCATAGGGGTTCGTGCGCTATTCCTTATCCTCGTGAATCACAATGCACAGCTCTTCTCCCCCGTACTTTCTGACATTTTCATAAAGACAATGGCGACAGGACGCCAAACAAAGTCTATAACTAGGCAAGTAGTGCATGAATGGTAAGACTGCGCAAAACTACATAGATTCAATGTAAAACAAATCTAAAATTTCATTTACTTTCTACAAAATGGCAATCCACATCAAGCTACATTCTCTCACCTACATGGTCATGACCGAAGAGAGAGCCGAGTAAGCAAATGTAATTTTACAAATTATAATATTACTAAGCCAGTACTCCCATCTGGGCGTTTATTAGATGGCCATCACACAAAATCCCGGGATATGTAAGCAAGAAAATCATGCAAAAGCTAAGCTGTAGCTAGCAAAATAGATAAGGACTCCACGGCAGTTGGGCCCTAACTGAAACGGTAGTCCAAGCTTAGTGGTGCGGACTTGAGAATCTAACAACAAAAAGGTTTAGGTCCATTCAATTTTTATCATCTCAAACTCTTAGAGGAATTTGAGGTCCCATTTAGTGTTTGTAGGTTCCCCTAGTGTTCAAGATTTACCTGTGGCCTCAATCCTCTCAAGGGGGTTCATAGCCCAATGGACCCTTGAACTCTTCTAGGGTACTAGGTCGAGGGTTTCCTCAACTCTCAAGTTGACTCATGATTGACAACAAAATAGGAAACTACTCCAAAGCAAGTTAAGACAAGCATAATCAGAAGGAGTTGCCCTTACCAAATCCAAAACTCACTAAATGAATACCGAGACAAGGCAGATTCGGGTAAAACCGACTAAATTGGCATGCTCATGACAATTCCTACCAAATCTGACAAGTCCAGGATAACAAGGAGATTGGAGACAACCTAAGATTACTAAACAGTCGAACAACATTTTGGCAGGAAATGGTCCAACCCAAAAGGGGTAAAAAGGGTATAAGTCGGATCCGGGTGACCGGGGAGTGAGCATACTAACCCAGTACACCATAACCATGGATCCTGACACCTAAGGGAGAAAGTAGGGCAATATCTGCGCACTAAATCCCAAAGCATTACAATGCAAAAACACTATACTAAGGCCGGGTACGACATCAAGTGACATAGACGATTACGACATGGCATAAAAGGATTGCGTACGTTGCGCACACACAATCGCGAATAAATGGGTACTGTGTACCGTGTACGTATGATTGATACGAGTAGTAATTTAGTCACGGAGCCATTACAAATTACTATCCCAAGTCTTGGGTTGCGATTAACATGGTAGGGTAGTGAGATTCGACCTTGTGCGCATTTAGGGTCTTGTGACACCCTCAACCCGCAGCACCTAATAAGGAAATTAATGGGGTTATTAGTACATATCTATCCCCAAGATCCGTGTGTGTGAGAACAAGAATATCTCATCACAGCCATGAATATTTACGTGGCCTTGCAACCCGAAGTCCATGGCCCTTGGGTTTCGTGTTGCAACCCAATGCTTAACGCATACTCAACATGGTATAACACATCTCCCCACTGGAAAATCATTAACAATAATATACAGAGCAAGACAGGGAACATGATGGATCATTACCTAAATATTAAAGTTGCAATATAAAAATATATATTAATTATGACCCATAAAATAAAAGGCCAACAGAGGCTAGTACATTAGACATAAACTAAACATAAGACACCCCCCAAATGTTACGAATCTCAATGCAAGACTGGTTGTCTAATTGACCTTGTCAACATAAACCTCTCTAAGATCTGCTGCTCCATGCCACCTCCGCAAGCTCTCCTACAACCAGGGGTAAAATCTACAGAACCAAGGTTAACAAGGGTCAGGCACGACGACTTGGCAGGTGTTTAAAATGATAATAATAGCATGTTTGCAAGAAACGTGAGCATAAAGACAGGTAAATCATAACTTGAGAGAACATGATGTATGAGTGAGCAAGTAGTGCATGATTAATAAATCTGAACACTGCAGACATGATTGATGCATGACAAGTGTAAATCATCATGTACTATAACCAATATGTCATGTCGAGCATGAATGAGCAAGCTGAACAGTACTAGCATGGAGTCATAATAGGACCAGCCTACCATCAAGAACACGCTAACAAAATGGCATCCACACAAAGCTATACTCTCTCGGTTGCCCAGTCGTAACAGAGGAGAGAGCCAAGCAAGCAAAACAAAATATGATAATAGTAAGACAATATAAACGGCACAAGCAAAAGCACCGGCCTAGGTTCGGGTCAAGATAACAAGAAAACCCAATCTGTAGCTGGCAGGCATAATAAATCTAAACCCCATGGTGATCGGATCCTACTGCAATGAGGTTGAAGTTGAGTGGAGCCGACTTGAGAATTCAAGGAAATAAGAGATGGGTCCAGGTCCATTCCTTATTCTCACTGGGAAGTTCGAGGTACCATTGAGTGTCTGAAGGCACCCTAGAGGTTTGACGTTTAGCTGTGCCCTCAATCCTTTCAAGGGACTTCATCACCCAATGGACCCTCAAACACTACAAGGGTGTCGGTCCATGGTTTATCTCGCATGCTCAAGTCCCTCAAGTTTTCCAAAATGTGCAATTACAAAAAGGATAGGGAACTACTCCAAGGTGAGTTAGAAACAAGCAAGCAAGTTGAACAGAATGAGTAGACCTTACCTTACTCAAATCTGGGTTAAAAGGAACCCTGGGCAAGCCGGACAGACAAACGAGCATAAGGACTAAAAACACCTGCAAGACTAACAAAACTGGAGATTTAGCAAAGCCTATGGTCTCTAGAAAAACGGGCAGCATTCCGGCAGAGAATGGTTTGACCTGAAACGTGTAAAGAGTAGTAGGGTGGATCAGGAGGAGCAAGTCAATTAAATTGCATCCCGAACACCACAACCGTGGATCCTATCATTTAGGGCAAGCAAGGCAACTAAATGCGTGCCAAAACCCATGTGCAAGTGACAAGTCCCCTATGCTAAGTGGAAGTCGGGTACGGTAGGTTTAAGGAGGAATCATGCAAATTTCAAGAAATGCATACACCATATATGCTAAATGATCACTTGAGGTCTAGATGAGATAGATCAGTATAATAGTCAAGGATCCATTACATAACTTGAGGTCTAGATGAGATAGATTAGTATAATAGTCAAGGATCCATTACAACTGCTAACGTAAGTCTAGGATTGCCATTGACATGTCGGGGTTGGGAGATTTGACCTTAAGTGCATTTAGTGTTCAGATGCCGAGAAGTATCGATTCCTTGGCGTGTAGTAATATAGGCCATTACCCGAGACCCTAACTGCATACTTGCTCAACTTCGAACTACACCTACATTACTCCGGACAACACCTTGGGGATCAAACAATTCATTTCGGTCAAGTATGGTTCATGGGAACCAAAACTAGCCCCCTTTGGTTCATGGTTCCACCCAAGGAACCAGGCTTAATGTGCATCAAACTTGGGTTAAAAGGGTGCTAAAACCTCCTGCAAATCTTTTGAAAAGAGTTTGAAGTCAATCAGAGTTGGTTCAGGGTCAAAATGGACAAAGATGGGCAAAAACAGGGCTCCCCGGTGGACTGCAGGCCACAACCGGAACCCACCAGCTGTGCCTCTGCAGTCCATAGCCGGCATTCACGGTTAATCGTGGCTACCCCATGGTTAACCGTGGACCCCATAGGGTGCACAGCCGGTAGCCATTGGTTGTGCCCTGCAAAGGGCCCGTTTTGGGGTCCCGGCTATGGGTTTCAAGTGGATTTGTGGGGGATCTTTTCGATCAAATATGGAGGGAATTCATGGCCAATTAATTAGTGAAAAAGGTCATCCAATTAGCCCCAATAAAAACATCAAAACATGTGAATTAGAAGAGGGAAAACACAGACGTGTACATTAACATTTGCATAGAGTGGAACTTGATTTTCAAGAGAAATGTGCTGTCAAATCTATGAAATTAAAAACTTGGCTTGGTCTTCCAAGCACACTCCCAAACTCTTCAAATCAGTTGGAAAACTCCTACCGCAAAAATCCCCAATTTCTACTTTAGAATACCCCAAAATTGGAAAACTAGGAAAAACCATGAATTAGGCTTTGCATGTCTGGGAATAGGATCATTAGGGCCTGCCTAAGCATATTCTAAGAGATGGGGATGATCCCATACCTGCAAGTGGTCGAACCATCGAGAAAACAGTGAAGAGATGGGCATCCAAACATGGGATTGCATGAAAATGACGTCTAGACGAAGGGGAGGAGAGGAGCGCGATGCCGGTGTTCATTTGGCAATTGGTGGCTTGGATCCGGAGTTTCCGATGCAAAGAAGTGAAGAGGGGGAGAAGAAAGGGTTTGTTGTAGGTTGTGGGATGGTGTAGAGGAGAAAAGAAGAAGGATAAATGAGAGTGGGGCCCATGGGTATTTTAAATTGGGTGGAAAATGGGGCCCACTAATAAAACTTGTCGGCCTTGGAAATGGGCCTTTCAGGCCTTGCATGAACTTGACGAAGAAGAGAGATATGCTCCAAATTAAATCTAATTCCCAAAAAGTATAAATTTGACATGGTTTGGGGATAGAAATTTGGGCTTAAGATTTCAAAGTGAAAAGATTGTTTTGCCCCTAAGGATGAAATATGGGTTTTCGGGGCTTCGAATGTGCATGGAGTGAACATGAAAGTTGTAGGGAATGTTATTCTCTATCAAATGGGCTCAAGAACTGAATTTCCAGAATTTACATATGGCCCCCACACTTTCCCGAAAATACACAGGACCCGAAAGTCTCAAACTAGGTTCAAAGGCTTTCAAAACTTTCCAAAGTTATTGAAAAGCTATTCTGACCCTCAAAGTGAACCAATTAACCTCTAAACCCGCTTATTGAACTAATCATACACTTAATTAGAACTAATTCCATGAATTAGGGGTCGGGGTCTCACATGTCTTGTGAGATTCGGTAGGGCAAGGCCAAGGTGGTAAATCCAGTAGAAATCTTGTGTGCCCATCACTTCCCAATGAACACCCAGGATACAAGTGAGTCCACAAGCCCCACATTGGAAACATCTAAATCCTAACCATAGGCTTTTAAGTCAAAACTCGTCTTAACTCGACGTTATGCATTTTAAAGCCCTGCGGCCCCTCGATCCCATAAGAACTCCGAAGTTAAGTGTCCTCGGGTATGAGTAATGCCGGAATGGGTGACTGCCTGGGAAGGCCTCGTGCATGCACCTGGGCCAAAGCAGGTAATATCATGCTAAGTTGGGCGGGGCTATGACAATTGGTATCAGAGCCAAGGATGACTTTGTTTCTGTTGGGGGAGAATGTGAGATTCAGTGGACTTGGGCCAAGGCCTATTACCCGCTAAAGAACACCCAGGACACAAGGGACTCTCCACAAGTCCCACATCGGAAACATCCAAAGTCCTGACTGTGGCCGTTTAAGTGTCGCGACCTCAAATTGGGTTATGAAGCTAATAGCGATCATCGGCCCATAGTATCGAGCTGTGCACATGGGACAATGCCAAATATTTCGTCCACCCGCACGATTTCCCACAGATTTCCACGGTGAGGATCCCATATGGAATCATGCATTGGACATGAATTGTGTTTCAGCGGAAGCTTGTAGGAAATCATACATAACGAACATAGATGATAATGACATGAGGCGCAAGACATATAAGAGATAAAAAAATTCACAATATGGCATTCCCAAGCATTAAGTAAAGTATTTACACAAAAGTAAAGTTTAGTTACTTCTTAGGAATTAAGCCAACATTGGCTATTACAATAAAATTCCAAAATATCAATACTCTCTCAAAATGATTGGCCACTCAGGTGCAAGTGTGACGTCTAGACGACATCATCTGCGCACCACACGTCTACGCCTTGCAGCTCATCAGCCACCTCATGTAGCTCCGCCTCAAAGGGATTCATTATTGCTTCTCCTCATTCCATTTGATGGACCAAGTTTGAATTGTAATTTTTTGGTCAAAAAAATAAAAATAAGAAAACAAAAAAACCGTTTCGGTTCGGTTCGGTTTGAGCACATGGGCGGTTCGGTTCGGTTTGGGAAAATAGAAAACCGATGGGTTAGGTTTGGTTGATGGGTTTCCCTCTAAACCGATCTGAACCGCCCTTGTGCACCCCTAAGTCCTCATATGGACTTGCGTAAGTCTCTCCTATGTCTAAAGTGTCGACACACAAAAGACTCAGCCATATGGGACCCATCTAATGAAACAAAAAATCTCTTAATATGATTCAAGGTCCCACTATCTAACTTAAACGATGGGTCCTTCTATTCCCTTTCCCCTTTATACATCCTCTTTCTAATAAACCATGGCCCACTTATTAAAGGAATATAATGTTATTTCAAAGGGTCCTACTAATACTTATTAAATCTTAATTCCACCAATACACACACTCAAGTTTTAATGCTATTCTAAAATATTAATTAGAATTAATACTAAAACATATATTAAATTAGGAATAAAAATTCGAGCCGCTATTTTAATTTGAGGATATTACAGGAGTCTAAGAATGACGTATTTTGAGGTTCCAGGAGAAAACTCGAACATTTTCAGAAATGACGACTATGTCCTAACTAAGAGGAAAATTATGAAATGAATGGTCCCTTAACAGCGAATGACCATGAGTCAAACACAAAAGTTCCATGGAATGATGTACTCTATCTAATGAGCTCAAAAATACAGTTTTCTGGAATTGTGAAGAACCCCTTAAGCTTTTCCAAAATTACCTAATAGGCCCCTAAAGGCACCAAAATAGGTTTACAGGCTCTCAATACTCCCTAAAGCTATTTAAATATGTTTTAATCCTCAAACTAAGGTAGCTAACCCCTAAACCCGCTTAACAAACTAACGATGCAATTAATTACTACGAATCACACAATTAGAGGGTTGAGGTCATATAGGGCTCTTGTTTGGTTTTCTTTTGAAAATTGTCTCCTTTTGGAGACAATAATTGATGAATGAATAAAGAACCCTTTCATAGAAGCCTTCTTGAGAGCATCTTTTCTAGGATATTCTTCATCCTCGCCCGTGATGGGGAGTTTGGCATGACGCCCAGGATCTTATCTTCTTTTATTAGGTGCTTATCTTTTCTTTCATTAATCTCTTTCAAATCCCCATAATCCTCTATATCTAGCTTTAATTCTTCACTCGAATTCTAGATCCAGCCTAGATCCACCTTCCATACCCATATCCGAACCATTAAACCCTTTTAAAATGAGTGCTGCTATTTGCACACTGAAAATTGCTCTCCGCACACTGCATCTCTTTACATAGAGATCTTTAGTGAAAAATATTCCATATTTTTCTCTCTACATTGCATTTTCCCTAAAACGCCTATTTACTGACTTGATCAAATTTCTCCCTACACTTTGCATTTCGACATCTTCTTCCCTCCCATTTCACTTTTGTAAATCGACGTTTCGCCGCACCTCCACAACGATTCCGATCTCGACGAGCTCCCCTACCTGGACGTTTCCGCTGCAACTCGTGTTCAGCCATCTCTCTGTGCTCTCTGTGCATTCTTCTTCAAAGTGCATTACTTATTTTCGTTAGCATTTCAATCTCTGTAAGTGATTGTGATCTCTTTTGCTTGCTTAGAAATGCTTGTAGTGTTCTTTTAAGATCCATTATTGGGTTTATTCAGAGGTTTTTTTCCCCCTCATGCGCCTCTCTCTCCCCCATTTCCAGCCATTGTCATCGTTTTTGGTTTCAATTTCACGACACTGTTCGGCACTGCAGATCTGAAAACAAATAATTTTTTCGGCTTCAATGTACCGTAAATGTCTTATCTGTTCGGCACTATGGTTCCGAGTACGAAGATGATTTACGGCATCATAAGTTCGAACAATGAAGATTTTGACGACATGATGAGTCCTGAAAAGTGCACATTTTCATACACATTTTAAGGGCTTATTGATATTAAAGAGCTTTATTTAGTGTCAAATCACGGTTTTATGCATTTAGGGTCCATTGTAGTGCATTCATGCATAATTTGCTATAAAATCACACTTTTTGCATAAAATCATGAAACATGCCATTTTTGGAGATTTATTTTTGGAAAGTCGATTATTTTGGGTGCATCAAGTGGGTCCCGTGGTCCATTTAAATTCCTTACATAAAATTATTCTTGAATCTATTTATTTTAATTTGTGTAGGAGAAATCAAGAATGGGACCCACATTGGTGAAATTTGAGAGAGATCAAGGGTAGGACATCTTTCAAGGTGGACCCACATATCTTGGTATTTTTGGAAAGTTTGAAAAGTCAACAATGGAAAGCTAGGTTTGTGATTTCAATATCAAGAAAGGAAATTTCAGATTTGGTAAGATCTAATTCTTACTAAGTTTGAAAATTCAAAAATCAAGAAAGAAATTTCAAGAAGGGAAAGTGTGCTAAAAGAGTTGACTAGTCAATCAATGAAGTTTGGAAGCAAACCAAAGGTGGAAGGGGAGTCAAAAAACAAGGAAATAAAGATCCCAAGATCCCTTTGGACGTCCACATGGGTCCCAGACACCCCATTGCACAATTAACATCCCATATGTGCATAATTATTCTCGAATTTTTCAGAGGCAGCAAGATTAAAATGGTCATAACTCTTAATCCAGCCGTCAGATTGGTGCAATCCACACACCATTGGAAAGCTCTTTTCGAATAAATATCTTTAGAATCCAAGATTGTGTCAATTGGAGCTAAAACGAGGAAGATATGGCCTCTGAAAGTTGGTGCTATAATTTCTACTCGGGATTGCAATTTTGCACATGAAATCACCAAAAATCTCTCATTCACCTTGCTATTTCTTTGAAGACTTGTTGGCCAAGGAAGAGACTTGCCATACAAAGAAGATTGTGCATGCTACAAACTTGAAGCAAAGAAGGAAAGAAAGAGAGCAAAAAATCTATAAATTGAATGCATAAGCACCCCTTTCCTCTCATGCTTGAGAATTGCTCACCTCTCACTCTAGAGAATTTCATACCATCTCTCCCTTTCTTACCCTTCCATCAAAATTCACCAAGGGGGTTCTTTCCGAAGGCCATACCACCAATCTTGTGGTTTCAACTAGAAAGAGGGATTCTCAACATCCTAGTATGTATTCTTGTGTTTCAATATTATATTCCTTGTAAAGAATTTTCATGCTAGTAAATAAAGTTGTTTCTTTTAATTTGTGTTCTTGATTTGTGTATCTCTTAATATTAGATTTGTGATCCATGCAATATGGTTAGTTCTTACTTTTGGTTATATATTTTTAATTGGCTTGGAATAATTACTAACAACTCACCTTAGCATCCTCACAATATACCTTGTTTTGTACGGATACATGGTATTTTTGGAGGCAATACAATGTGAAGTTGAAGAGGTTTGATCAAGAAAAAAGTTTAAGAATCCAAGTCTGAAATTTATTTATTAAAAAGTGAGGATTTATCACTCTCAACTTGGATTGACAACCCAAGTTGAAGAACAGGACCCTAGGTTTGCACTTCTAATTTTTTTAGGCCTAAGATTGAGAATGAGATTTTAAAGAAGCAACTCACCACTTTTATATTTCAGTTTTGTTTACCACCTTTGATTTATGCACACCATCTTTATTTTCTGCATTTTTTTATTTTTTTTGCACTTTATCTTTCTATCTTCACATCAATATGTTAGAATTATGTTATTAAAATCTCTATTTTGCAGCAACTTGATCTTTTTAGATTTAGGAATCTAGTTTTAAGATTTTTTTTCTTTCATTGGATTGTATTTAATTCTTTTAATTAAAGTCGGAATGGTTGTAATTAGTTTTTAATTAGGCTAGTTTTAGATTTCATTTAGGGCAGGTACAAGTTGGAAAACCTTAACTCAATAGCTCCCTGTGGATCGACCTGGTCTCACCAGTTTATTACTACAATCTCACCCTATACTTGCGGTCCGATCACGACACTACATGACTGACCAGGATAGTTTCACGGTGAGGTAACGCCGAACGTATATTATCCACACGGATAATCAGGGCTGAATAATGTTTTAGTGCTGTGACTCAGTGCTGTACAGTGAAACTATTTTTTTTTTTTTTTTTTTTTTTTCAGATATTGATGTGCCCCATACCTCTAGGCTTCGACCCACATCGTTGAACAAGAGACTCTGTCAGAGGTTTGTTGCTGATAAGTTCGATGATGATGAAGAAGTAGTTGAAGAACACCCCAAAGCCCAAGAGCAAATAGAAGTCCACGAACAGGCAGAAGAAGTCTGTCAACGAACTTCAATTGATGTTCAGGATAGGACTGGAGAAATTCCCCGGGGGGGGGGGGGGGGGGGGGCTACAAGTTTCAGCCTGCTACATAGTTTCCGGACGCATATTGCTGCAAGTATTTGGCAGCAACAAGTTCGTGATTAATCTTGGTAAACGTGTTTTAAATATTTATTACCTTCACTAATTTTTTTTATTCTGTTTTGCAGGAGAGACCGCCACTTAAATGCCTAAGCCATGCCCAAAAAATCAGTGAATGGGCATGGAATTCAGAAGGAAGGCAAAATACTGTTTTCAATCGACTCATTGGCCGTTCAGGGTTGGCTTCACTGGTGATGACATCTTATCGTTTCATCAACAAGAACATTGTGTCAGCCTTTGTGGAAAGATGGCAACCTGAGACAAACACATTCTACATGCCTTTTGGTGAAATGATTATTACCCTTGATGATGTAGGCACCATTCTAGGGATACCGGTGACAAGAAAATCTGTATCAGTGGAGCAACTGTCATTTGAGCGAGCAATGACACTTGTAGAGCATGCTCTTGGGGTCACATCCTAGCAAGCACATGAAGAGTTAGCAGCTGTGCGGGGCTCATTGGTAAGACTGGAGTGGCTCAGGGACCTATTTGGAGCCGTGACCGATGCGGATCCAGAAGAGCATATTAGGCGTGCTGCTAGAGCATACCTATTGTATATCTTGGGCTGTACACTCTTCACATACAAGAGTGGCACTAGGGTCCCGGTGATTTATCTAAGACTGCTAATGAACTTCGATGAGGCACGCACATATGCTTGGGGAGCTACTGCGCTTGCATACCTATACCGACAGTTGGGGTTTGCTACTCAAACTGGTGTCAGGCAGATTGCGGGATATTTGACTCTTCTGGAGGCATGGATTTACAAGCATTTCCCTAGGTGCAGGCCTAACCCCAACCACACATACACAAAATCTACCGCGGGTGCATCGTTGGGTGCAACAAAGAGAGTCTGGGGACCAAATGTCCTACCTGCAGTCATTACGATAGGCACTTGACGATCTTGGTGCCCATGAGGTAAGGTCTTACAATTTATAGCATAAAGATTGAATAAATGAGTACCGCATCTTTAACTAATGCATTTGTTGATTAATGTTGCGGGTAGTGTGGGACCCCTATTGGGAGCACAGGGCAGATCACCCCTTTCACGAGGTTGTTTATTACACTGGTTGTCTTAAATGCATGGACATCGTTGAACCATATCATCCCGATCGGGTGCTTAGGCAGTTTGGTAGGGTCCAGCGCATTCCCCATACTCCATTAGATCCATAGCGCCACCGCAAATCAGTATCGGATTGCATACCATTACCTGGACCAAATATGAGAGATGGCATAACCACCTGTTGTCTCCGATGGAGCGTGGTGTGCCTGTGGCGCATCTATAGGACTGCGCACCCAATTATATGGAATGGTTCACTCGAGTGTTGCACCTGATCATTCAAATCCCTGAACATTGCTCCACGTTTAATCCGCTTGTTCAAGATTCTCAGGGTCGCTCTTCTATGGATCCCCGATTGGTATGATGCCTAACATCTTAACTATTATATTATGACTAGTCAACCGAACAAACTGATTAATTTGTACATTATGTGATGAATGAACAGCGCATCGTGAGCGCTCAAAGTATTATTCAGCCAATTCAAAGAAGAGGGCATAGTCTGAGTGTCCGAGATCCTAATGCCTTGTACGCGGCCCTAGAGGATGTCAATAGGCTCCTAGATGGAGCTGATCCGGAAGATATTGTTCAAAGACTGCATCACAACGTGACACGTACTTATAGCCGCAGAGGGAGACGTGGGGTCTATGATGTGTAATTAGCACATGTTCCCTACTTTTTAGTGGATGAAATGGATGTTCCCTACTTTAAAATTTGTAAACTGATATTTTATTTTTGGGTACCAAGGATGGTACATGAACATGTTTTGATATACTTTGGCCTCTTTATGGATCTTTTTTTATTGTGCAATTTGTAGTATACTTTGGCATCTATAAAGATGAAAGTTGTATTTAGCTTATTTGCATGGTATCTAGATGAAATGGATGCCTGATTTTATGTTCGACGTATCAGGGTTGACAATTTTTTAATCGTTCGGCATCTCAGGAGCATACAAAAGGCTTTCATTCGGTCATCAAAGTCCGAGCAGAAAATAATGGATCGGTCATGCAAGGCCGTACAATTAAAAATTGTCCGGAGTATCAAGACCGTGCAGTGTAACAAAATTAGCAACTTCAATTAAAATGTTGTGCCATGCATCATAAAAATATATGGAAGGTTCTTTTATAACAACACAAGTGAAAAAGTTACAACAAGGCTCAATTTCATTGAGAAATAAAATATTTTATCCGTGTACATCCTTATAAGATAAAACAATCATTCCAACTAGATGGTTTTGCATGTGGCAACTGATGGACTGATAATTTCTCTGAAATGTTGGATCTGGGACTGATAAGTTGTAACCCAACCATCTGCAGAAGGGTGATGGTGATGAAGCCAATTAGTAGCAATGGGTGGAATTGGATGACCTTGTACGACGAAAACCTACACAGGACAATTATTTCAAGTGAGTCACATTACCATTTCAGGCAAAATAAGATAGGTACATCTATGCATTTACTATTATCACCTGAACGAAGTGGTTCTGATTGACAACACCGATTGCGATCTCCCGCCTAGCAGCAGTAGGAATAGGCACCGATCAAAGAGGAAGAGCAGTTAGGAATTGTTCAATTGATAGGTGGTATAGGACAACGTTATAGTGCGATGCAATTAGATGTCCCATGTCCGGCTTCGTCATCCATCGATCATAAGGAGGGCAATCCCCTTGATACGATATGATGTGGAAAAGTTCATCAACCATTTGGTGTGATCCGTACAATTGTCTGTAGTGTTCTGCATGAGTCACCAACTCTCTAAAAAGATCTTTTCGTACCTGTTGCCACGAATCCTCACCAAGTCCCATCAACCCTGCAATGGCTCTAAAGCCACAATTTCCATCTGCGGTAACATCTTTTATATGATGAATATAAGGCCTTAAACCATCTGGGAGTGTGTTAATATAAGAAACTGGCTTCAAATTTTGGGTGCGACTAACCTTTTGCTTAGGCATCAACCTCTTTACGGGCACCAAGGAGGCGCCACTACTGACAAGATTCTCTTCGATCTTCAAGACAGGGGAGTAACTGTTCTGAGCAGATTTGACAGATTCAAAGGAAGAGGGTTCACGTTTAGTAGAATTATGTAATTTCAATTTTAGGCGCCCCCTAACTTTAGTCTTCACATCTGGTTCGATCAATGAGGTGGTCTCAGGCTTTGCTAGCTCCCTAAGCTTATTCAAGATTTGCAACTTCTTACTCGAATCATAGCTTCTGAACTGTTTGACAATTAAATCTATCTTTGGCATGCAATCCAAATGAAGACTAAAGTCTTGGGCAGAGGCGGTAGATAGCAAGTCAAGCTTGCGCCAATGCGTATGCATGCAATCTAGAGGAATAAGGCGCCCAGCACTTATGTATTCCGCATTCTCATGAGCACATGGTAAACCATGTGTGTGTCGAAGTACATAGCCACAAGCATCTCGACCAATACCAACTGACGAGGCTTCACTTTGTTTCGGCCAAGATTTTCTCTAATGCACTTATAGAAATATTCCCACGAAGTTCCTTGAATTCGAAAGGCTTGAAATTATGTTGCACAACCATCTTCTTGAAATTATGTTGCACAACCATCTTACTTTTTTCAAATGATGTCTTTATATTTGTATGTTGCAGCTGGAGTAGGTTGTGAATCTTCGTCCAAGAGTCTTCAAAAGTCCCTTGGCTTGATCCAAGCTGCTGCTTCAGCTGTGCATGTGAAGTCTACACCCTGTTTGTTGTAGTGTTCCCAAAATGCATGACCTTGTCCATCCAGGCAGCCACAAATCTGTCCTTGTACGTGTCTAACCAAGACGCACTAACATACTGAAGTGTTGCCGGATAAGGGATGAACTCCTTTAGAAATAGGTTTAATTGCAGATTGTAATGTTCTTCTGTGGATGAGGAGACCAACATGTTCCAGCTCATTATAAACCGGTCCCACTTTTCCTTCGTCTCAAACAACAACTTCTTGCATTTAGCCAAAATATTTCTGTTGATATGCCATCTGCATAAAAGATGTTTGGCGTTGGGGAAAACATTAGATGTGGCGTTCATTAAAGCCATCTCTCTGTCAGTATTTAGCAAAAAAAAAAAAAAAAATATCTCTGTCAGTGACAATAACACTAGGAAGAACACCATCGCCAATAACTTTGCGAAAAATACCAAATGCCCATGAGTAGTGATCGGACCCCCAAGTGCAAGGGTGCGACTGTATTAATAATCTGATGAGACCAGGTCGATCCACAGGGAGCAATGCTTTTTAAGAAACTTTCCAACTTTAACCTGTCCTAATTTAGAAAACTAAATCTAACCTAATAAAGAAACTAATCAAATTACAAGAAAAATTCCTAAAAACTGAAAATTCACAATTACAACTTTCCAAATAAAAAAAAAAAAAAAAAAAACCTAAACTAAGTAAAGAAACCTAGTTTATTCAACCATATTCTAACTATAACCTGCAAAAGTAACAAACTCATCAAAACAACCAATTTAATATAAGATAGATCAAAACCAAAATTACTTTTTATGCAACTATGAATGATCTATAATGCCCTAAATGCTAACAATGCAATTTTATGCAAGTTTCTAAAAATCTGATGCATGCTGTAAAAAAAATTCTAGGTATGGAAACTCTTGCACATGCCCAATTTCGCTAGACTGTACGATTTGTTGGCTGGTCTTTTTTTATATATTTTGTTGCTCCTTGTTGCCAAGAATTCCCTTCCTTCATAGGGCTTTTGTTTCCTCTTTTTCCTTGATTCTTTTCTTTATCTCCAAGCTACTCCTCTCTTTTAAAAATTTTTTAAATTTGAGAGATCTTCTTGCCTCATTAGGTTTCTTGATGCACACACCTTCCTTATATAATTCCTAGAATATCTCTAAAAATTGCATGATGATGTAGAGGGAAGAAATTTTCCAAATATTGAGATTTATTGCAATTCCCGCCTAAAACTGTAGAAGACAACCTCCCGAGGTCATATCTCCCTCAATATAGCTCTGATTTACGCAATATTGGGCTCCACAGATATCTACTCGAAAAGAGCTTTCCAACGGTGGCTAGAATGCACTGATCCGACACTCGGTTTGAGAATTATAGCTATTTTAAGTTGCTGCCCCTAAAAAATCTGAAAATAATTGTGCACAAATGGAGACTTCTATGTTGGCATGCAATGGTGTGTGTGGGGCCTATGTTGGACATCCAAGGCATGCTTGGACTCTTTCCTTGCTTGCTTATTTCACTTTCCTTTGACCTCTCTTCTCAAATTTCATCAATATGGGTCCCATGTTGATTTCTCCTACAAATTGAAAGAAATAAATTTATCATTAATTACATGTAAGAAAATAAACATGAATCATGCATGGGACCCTACATGCTTAATGATGCACCAAAATGATAGACTTTCCAAAAATAGCACAGGGTGCCAAAAATAGTAGGTATATATTGATGAAGCCAAAAAAACTTATTTTGGGGTGATAAATGAGACGAAAAACCTTAATTTCACAAAAGTCATGCAATTCAATGAATTTTGACCAATTCTGACCCTGTTTCGAAAAATAACCCCAAATGCATGAAATCATGAAATTGAGTGTAATCTATGCAATTAAACCTAATTAAGTCCACAAATGCTCATGAAATGATGACCTAATGACCTAATTTTGTGGACTTATCACACCCTTCAACTAGCTTTTTGCTAGTCCCTTAGCAAAATAAGCGACAAGGAATAAAACTCACTAAACTAATCCTAAAGAAAATAAACTAATGCAAAAAACTGAAATGAAATACACCACTTTCGCTTGCACTCTCGATTGCATTTAGCGTATGCAGTAAGCCCTTAAACCTCTAGGTTCCTCCTAGTGGACGAGTTGTGCCTCGTGAGGGTTTGCAGTGAATGTACCCACAAAATTCTCTCTGTTTTTTTTTTTTTTTTCAATTCAAGTTAGAAGCCTAACAAAACCATGGGAACTTTTCCAAAAGAAAATTTACAAACACCAGATATTCTTGTTTCTTGGAATTTTTCAAAGGCAAATCTTAAATTAGGTTCCTGAAATTGTCGAAATCATGCTGAATTGATTGTGCATGGTGATAAGTGCGTATACGAAAAAAGGTGCATATACGAAAAAACATAGGTATCAAATGATCCACCAAAAATTTCCGTAAAAACGATTTTTTTATCCAAAATTCTGGGCCACCCAACCTTTGCAAAGAAAAACAGCCTTTCTTTCAAGGCGACCATGACGGTTTTCGCACTAATATTTTTTTCAAAGGTCGCAAATTCTTTTTAACACACGTGACTGTACAATGCCTGGGTCCCTTAAGCTTTCTAATTAACCCATGTAACGAGCATTATGCCAATGACTCCCAAAATAGATGTCTTTAGGGAACTAGGTATGTAAATACCCCTACGGGCTTATTGGCTCGGATTAAAAAGGCTACGAACCCAAACTAATCACACAACTTTTTATTCTTTTCAAGATTTATAACTAAATACTTTTTTTCTTTTTTTTATATGGTCCCCAATAATAGGTAGCCCTTTTCATGTGCCCGAATTAATTCAATGGTTTATGGCTAATCAAACCACCCATATGAAAAAAGAAACTGTGAAACTAAGGGTCGGTTTTCCATCATATTTTCAATCCAATTATCAAAGAAAACGAAAATCATAGCTTCACATTCAAAACCTTGAAAATGTATACAGACTGTGTAAAAGTGAGGGATCAAAATTCAACACTTTTCCAAAAACTCTTTCCTTAAACAAAATAGTGAACCATTTGTTCTCTTTTGCCCAAAGCATTGAAAGTTCTGAAATTCAAGGTATCTTCGTTTTGTAAAAATCCTTTCAAAATTTCCCTTTTTTTTCTTCCTTTTTTTTCAAAACCCTAAAAACAATAAAAAAAAAGAGTGTAAAACTATTGTCTAAAGATGGACAGGTGTGCTTGTCCCTACCCCCCAACCTAGCATGAACATCGTCCTCGATGTGTAAATGAATGATATGCATTGAAAATACGAGACATGATGAACATAAAAGTAACAGAGGGTAAAGTGTAGAAAGCACCTAGGATACTGCAAATCTCCCGTGAATCTGTCTAAAATGAGGCAAAATACACAAATAAAGCAGCAAGATCTATTTACATATGCACACAGTTTCACGCCGTCAAATCCAACGTTCGTTAGTCCTAATGGTCAGGACTAGTCAGAGGTAAAATAGTGTCCTCTCAATCAAATGGTTCCAAGAATGGTTTTAGACGTTGCCCATTGACTTTGAAAACTGAACCATCCTTGGGATTCTCCAACTCAACTGCCCCGTGCGGAAAAACATGCTTAACAAGAAAGGGGCCAGTCCATCGAGATCTCAACTTCCCTTGAAAGAGATGCAAACAAGAATTGTAAAGGACCTTTTGTGAATGGTGAAAAGCTTTTCTAAGAATGTTTTTATCATGGAAAACCTTGGTCCTGTCTTTGTAAATACGAGAACTTTGATAAGCCTCGTTGTGAATTTCTTCCAATTCATTCATATGGAATTTCCTCTTAATTCCAGCTTTCTCCATATCAAATTTTAGTTCTTTTAGTGCCCAATATGCTCAATGTTCTAATGCCACCGGAAGACGGCAAGGTTTCCCATAAGTCTATATGGAGACATGCCTAATGGAGTTTTGAATGCAGTGCGGTAAGCCCATAACGCGTCGGTTAGTCGGAGTGACCAATCTTTCCGAGTAGGGTTTACTGTGGTCTCTAATATGCGTTTGATTTCCTGATTTGAGACCTCAACTTGCCCATTGGTTTGCGGGTGATAAGGAGTAGCCACTTTGTGTGTAATTCCGTATTTTTTCAACAACGCTTCGATTACACGATTACAGAAGTGGGTACCACCATCACTAATGATGGGTCGTGGGGTCCCGAATCTAGAAAATATGTGCTCCTTTAGAAATTTCTTGACAACATTAGCATCATTTGTCCGACATGGGATAGCTTCAATCCACTTGGACACATAATCAATAGCTACTAAAATGTAGAGATAGCCAATACTTTGGGGAAATGGTCCCAATAAATCTATAGCCCAAATATCAAACAACTCAATGATCAAAATTGGGTTCAGGGGCATCATGTTCCTTCTTGAGATGGAACCCAATTTTTGACAGTTTTCACAAGACTTGCAATATTCATGGGCATCTCTAAAAAGGGTGGGCCAGTAAAGACCGCATTGCAGAACCTTAAAGGCGGTCTTTTTAGAAGACAAATGGCCCCCACAAGCCTGTGAATGACAAAAGGAGATGACACTGTTTCGCTCATCATCTGGCGCACACCTCCTAATGATTTGGTCTGGGTAGTATTTAAACAAATACAGGTCATCCCATAAAAAGTTTCAGACCTCAGCAAAGAATTTATCCCTATCTTGTTTTTTCCAATGTTCTGGGTCTAAGCCTATTGTAGGATAGTTGGCAATGTTTGCATACCAGGGTAATTGGGATACTGCGAACAATTGTTCGTCGGGGAAGTTGTCCTGGATGGGTGTGGATTCCAAAGATTCAGAAATGACAAGTCGTGATAAGTGATCTACAACTGCATTTTCTATTCCCTTATCACGGATTTCGATATCAAATTCTTGGAGTAGAAGGATCCAACGAATGAGGCGCGGTTTTGTATCCCTTTTAGCAAGAAGATATTTCAGTGCCGAATGATTAGTGAACACAGTGATCTTGGATCCTGCAAGTATGAGCGGAATTTGTCAAGCACAAAGACCACAGCCAATAATTCTTTCTCTGTGGTGGAATAATTGATCTGTGCCCTATTCAAAGTCCGGCTTGCATAATAAATTATGTACGTAAGGTTTCTTTTCCTTACGTCCAACCGCATAATCACTTGCATCACACATAAATTCAAAGGGTAGGCTCCTGTCTGGCGGTTGCATAATCGGAGTGGAAGTCAACATGCCCTTTAGCTTGGTGTAAGCTTCGTGGCATGCCTCAATCCACTCAAATTGAGTATCCTTTAACAAAAGGTTGCACAGTGGTCTGGAGATAGTGCTGAAATCTTTTATAAACCTTCTGTAAAAGCCTGCATGCCCTAAGAAACGGTTTTTAGGACGGGCAGATTTGAGATCAGATCTATTTTTGACTTGTCAACTTCCATTCCCTTGGATGAAACAATATGGCCAAGGACTACTCCCTGGCGAACCATGAAGTGACATTTCTCCCAATTTAACACCAGTTTCTTTTCTTCACATCTAATAAGGACTTGTTTCAAATTACTTAAGAAGTCTTTGAAAGAATTACCGAAAACGAAGAAATCATCCCTGAAGACCTCAAGGAATCGCTCCACCATGTCGCTGAATATGCTCTGCATGCAGCGTTGGAAAGTAGTGGGAGCATTGCATAGTCCAAAGGGCATTCGCCGGTAGGCGAAAGTTCCGAAGGGATACGTGAATGTGGTTTTCTCTTGGTCCTCAGGGGCAATTTCTATCTGGTTGTGTCCTGAGTATCCATCTAAGAAGCAGTAGCATGGGTGGCTTGCTACCCTTTCCAAAATTTGGTCCAAAAAAGGTAGCGGAAAATGGTCCTCATGTGTGACCGCATTGAGCTTTCTGTAGTCAATACATACCCTTCAACCTGTGGGTATCCGGCTAGGGATGAGTTCATCCTTATCATTCTTTAGTGGACTGAATTGTAATTTATGGAACTAGGATTCTAATTTGGGTCGAATTAGGGTTTCTTGTTTCCATAAGGAGCCTATCCTTATTTACTTCTTAAGGTCCCTATTGTAGCCTATAAATATGCGTTACTGCTCTCTAGGTTAACATACAAGAATAATAAGAGAGAAATCTTGGTTTTGAGAGAGCAAAAAGAATTCGCAAAAGAGGTCCACTCCCTGGTGCGAGTTCGAGCATATAGGAATACAGTATAAGACCTTGAGGTTTTCGAGTTTCTGTAAGTTCGAGATTAAATCAGAGAGATCTTGCAGGTATGATTTAATCATATTCGCCCATAATAATTTCTGCAGTAATCTGTACGCAATATCTAGAGATCTTGATTTCTACTCGTTTCCAACAATTTCAACTCGCCTAGCCCCAACTGTTGATAAACCGAGTAAGGAAGTAGATTGACACTAACCCCCAAGTCGAGTAACGCCTATTCGATCTGGAAATTTCCAATGATGCACGATACTGTGGGGCATCCTGGATCTTTATATTTGGGGGCAGCATCTTGTCTTAGAATCGAGCTTGCTTGCTCGGCTAAGAAAGCTTTCTTAGAAACATGCATCTTACGCTTGATTGAGCATAAATCTTTGAGGAACTTTTAGCATAAGATGGAATTTGTTTGATGGCATCCAAAAGCAGGATATTAATCTTGACTTCTCTGAAGATATCCTGAATCTCCTCATTTGGGACCATTTGCTTTGGCGATCTCAATCGTTGGGGAAATGGGGCCACAGGCTTGTACTCAGAAATTTCGGGTTCCTTCCCTTTGTCATCAGCAACCTTTTCTATGACCTCTTTATATTCAACCTTATTTGAAGAAACTTTTTGATCTGAGGATGCAGGTGATTTTCCTTTTTTCGGATCATCTTTTGAAATTTCTTTACCACTCCGCAAAGTGGTCACAACTTGCACCTGCTCCTTTGAGGTAGAAGGACCTGCATTGGCCTCTTCATATTGTCCCTTAGGGTTTGGGTGCGGTTGGGCTGGGAAAGCCCCCTTCTCCCTGTTTTAAAGGGCATTGCTGAATTGGCCAATTGAGGTTCTCACCTCTTTTTGAAAGTCTAGAAAAGATTGTTGATTGTTTTGAATGATGGAATTCTGAGTTTGAATTAAATTTGTCAGCAGATCCTCTAGAGACCTATTTTAAGGCTGTGGAGGGGGTGGTGTGCATTAGGCTCCTTGTGTTGAGGGCCTAAAGTCACCACCTTGATGTGTAGGTCTTTGGGGGACCGACTCCTGATTAGCAGTAGGCCCATTCCTCCAACTGAAATTGAGATGGTTCCTCCAGGTGGGGTTGTACGAGTTACTGAGTTGATTGTTGAACAACCTCTGATATGCATTGGTAGCATTAGCCTGTTCTTTTAACACCTCTTTGAAAGTAGGGATTGTTGGGCAATCCTCCGAAGAATGGGTGTCATAGTCACAAATACCACACGGTGACGGGCTGTTTACTCCCCATTTCTATGGTTTCAATTTTTCTGGTTAGGGAGGCTACTTTTGCATTGAGTTCCATTTCATCTTCCTGAAGTCGATATATTCCCCCTCCCTTAGGATTATTCAACTGCCTTGGATTATCAACTCCATCTGAAGTGTCCCAATTTTGGGCACTTTCTGCAAGAGAATGTAAGTATTCCCATGCTCCATCTGGGTTTTTCCTCAAAAACTCACCATTACAGATCATTTCAACGAATTGGCGCATTTCAGAAGTTAACCCATCATAAAACATACCAATTACGCGCCATGATTCGAATCCATGATGTGGGCAGGCTTGCAAGAGCTCTTTGTAGCGTTCCCAACACTTGAAGAAAGACTCTTTTTCTTTTTGTTTGAAATTCATCATGTGTCTCCTCAAAGTGTTGGTTTTGTGAAGCGGGAAAAACTTTTTCAAGAATTCTCACACCATAACATTCCAAGTGGTAATCGAATTGGACCTAAGTGAATGCAACCATATTTTTGCCTTCTCCTTCAGTGAAGAAGGGGATAATCTGAATTTGACTATGTCCTCCCCAATATTATTGAAGTGTAAAGTGGCACATAATTCTTCAAATTCTCTTAGGTGCGAGTACGCACTTTCTGAATCAAGGCCATGGAACTTAGGGAGTAATTGTATCACGCTCGGTTTTATTTCAAAATTTCCCACATTGGGTGGGACGACCATGCAAGGTGTGGTTGTCCGTGTGGGTTGAAGGTATTCTCGTAAAATCCTAGCCCTTTGGTTAACCTCCCCTTTATTATCATTGTCACTCCGGCCATTCCGGTCATTATTGTTGTTGCCACTACCGGACCCACTCGCCATTGGTGATGGTCTCAAAAGACTTGATGGATTTGGAGATTCAAAGTTTTCAATATTGCTCTTAATCGGAGATTCCTTCCTTTAATATGTGCCATAAATCTCTTTGCCAAATTGGTGGAGGCCTATCCTTCTTTTTGGGAATATTGAATTTTTTTTATTTTTTATATTTTTTAAAAAGAAATTTGGTAGGAATAAAGAAACTAACTTAGATTAGCAACAAACCTCACTAAAGGTCAAAAAGTTCACCTCAGCCCTTAACTCGAACTTATGAAGTTAATTCGACCAGGTTAGCCCCCAGGTAAGTGGTGTGGTCACAACGGTCCCGCTTAAAAACCACTTGCCTCGAAATGCTTCACTTTTTCCCTTTTTGGGACAAGTCTTTTCTTAGGCATCGAGCTTAACCAAAGAACGCAGCTTTAGGCCTTAGTTTCACTTTCCTTCCTCAAGGAGCTAACTACAAAATAAAAATAAAAATAAAAAAAATAAAAAATTGGAAATTTGGTAACTTTTTGGAGTTTTTTAAAAAACAATGATGTGAATTGCTAACATTCCATGCACTTTCCTAATCCAAATTAGGGCAGTTTCAACATCCCATGGATGCACCCCCTATTTCTAGAAAGAAGCCAAAAATATCACACCTATAAAGCAATGTGAACGAGAAAGTCAGAAGAGTTACCTTATATGGCGCTCCCTGGCAACGGCACCAAAAACTTGATCGGACCCCCAAGTGCAAGGATGCGACTATAGTAATAATTTGGTGAGACCAGGTCGATCCACAGGGAGCAGTGCTTTTTAAGAAACTTTCCAACTTTAACCTGTCCTAATTTAGAAACTAAATCTAACCTAATAAAGAAACTAATCAAATTACAAGAAAACTCCTAAAAATTGAAAATTAAAAATTACAACTTTCCAAATAAAAAAAAATAAACCTAAACTAAGTAAAGCAACCTAGTTTATTCAACCCTATTCTAACTACAACCTGCAAAAGTAACAAACTCATCAAAACAACCAATTTAATATAAGATAGATCAAAACAAAATTTCCTAAATTAGATCCTAAGAACCAAAATCGCTTTTTATGCAAATATGAATGATCTATAATGCCCTAAATGCTAACAATGCAATTTTATGCAAGTTTTTAAAAATCTGATGCATGCT
Organism: Umbellularia californica; assembly: GCA_028538565.1. Classification (NCBI taxonomy): domain Eukaryota; kingdom Viridiplantae; phylum Streptophyta; class Magnoliopsida; order Laurales; family Lauraceae; genus Umbellularia; species Umbellularia californica. The sequence continues at coordinate 21,275,758 of JAPQWN010000010.1, forward strand.
GTAAAAAAAAAATTCTAAGTATTGAAACTCTTGCACAGGCCCAATTTCGCTGGGCTGTATGACTAGTCTAGATGATATGAACCTAAATCTAATGGTTGTAATCATTACTCTGATGATGCATGAACACAACAAAAAAAGAAGCATGGAAAAAGGACTTAAAACAAAAAAAGATATGATCACCTAAAGATGCCCAGTTGAACTAGTTATGCTGCTGAAATCTGATACAGGCTTTGCTGGGTACCCCTGTTTGTGCCTCTGGTTGACATGGTTCCCGATGTTATTTTTGGCTGAAATTCTGGGGTTTCAAAGTCGTATTACTGTACTTTAAATCTGCTATTTTTCAGACCAAAACATTCACGTTTACCTGGTTTTCAAATGCGCACTTTTGTAACACGGCTGGGTCAATTTTGTTAAAACAGTGCAGGATTTTTCACTATTCACACACAAGGTCTGAATTTAATCTTTCCAATCAGTCATCAAAGATTGTGATTTCAACAGAAAAAGCCTATGCATTACACATACAAGGTCTGAATTTAATCTTTCCAATTAGTCATCAAAGATTGTGATTTCAACAGAAAAAGCCTATTCTAATGCAATTTCTAAATATGAAGTATGTACAAAGACACTTTCCAACCATATATTATGCAAGTAACAAAAATAGTAAGTTTCTACTAAACATGGAAAAATGCAAGTTGGGATTTCTAAATTTAGAATTTGTAAATAAAAATTAATCAGAATATTAACTTAAAATAAAAACAAAAGGGGTGAAAAAAATAAAAAAATGGAAAAGATGTATCAATGATCTTGATACTTGACAATCATACAAGTATTGAAAATGCGATAATGTTGTCCTCTCTTCTCAGAGTAGGAAAAAAAAAATGCAAGTGATTACTTGATGTCTCTCCACTTTTTATGTATTTATTTTATTTTCAAAAACCTAGATCTAATCATGTGAAATATTGTCTCCAATCAAAACACATAAAAGAACTAGAAATAGAAAATTAAATCACTTACATAAAGAACACGCATAATCAATCCAAGTATCTTTTTTATTCCTTGATCTTTGAGTAAAAGAAATTAATATTCTTCTCTCCTTTTCATTCTCTCAACATGGTCTCACAACCTATGCCTAAAAGAATTAGAAAATAAGAAGAAGAAAGGGACTTAGAGAGAGAAAGGAGTGTTGTGGAATGGAATGGAGAGAAAGAAAGCTTCCAAAATTTCTACCCAAAAGTCTTGGACGTCCAGCCCCCTTGGCTGGTCTCTCTTTATATATTGTGATGCTCCTTGTTGCCCAGAATTCCCTCCTTCATAAGGCTTTTGTTTCCTCTTTTGCCTTGATTCTTTTTTTCATCTCCAAGCTACTCTTCTCTCTTTGGAAAGATTTTTAAATTTGAGAGATCTCCTTGTCTCATTAGGTTTCTTAATGCGCACACCTTCCTTGTATAATTCCAAGAATATTTCTAAAAATTGCATGATGATGTAGAGGGAAGAAACTTTTCAAATATTGAGATTTCTTGCAATTCCTACCAAAAACTGTAGCAGACAACTTCCCGAGGTCATATCTCAATATAGTTCTGATTTATGCAATCTTAGGCTCCACGAATATCTACTCGAAAAGATCTTTCCAACGGTGGCTAGATTATCAGACACTCAGTTTGAGAATTATGGCAATTTTAAGTTGCTGCTCCTGAAAAATCCGGGAATAATTGTGCACAAATGGAAGCTTCTATGTTGGCATGCAATGGGGTGTGTGGGGCCTATGTTGGACGTCCAAGGCATACTTGGACTCTTTCTTTGCTTACTTATTTCACTTTCCTTTGACCTCTCTTCTCAAATTTCATCAATGTGGGTCCCATGTTGATTTCTCCTACAAATCGAAAGAAATAAATTTATCATTAATTACATGTAAGAAAATAAATATGAATCATGCATGGGACCCTACATGCTTAATGATACACCCAAATGACAAACTTTCCAAAAGTTGCACATGGTGCCAAAAATAGTAGGTATATATTGATGAAGCCAAAAAAACTTATTTTGGGGTGATAAATGAGATGAAAAACCTTAATTTCACAAAAGTCATGCAATTCAATGAATTTTGACCAATTCTGACCATGTTTCCAAAAGGAACCCCAAATGCATGAAATCATGAAATTAAGTGTAATCTATGCAATTAAACCTAATTAAGTCCACAAATGCTCATGAAATGATGACCTAATTACCTAATTTTGTGGACTTATCAGGTAGCAGCCTTCACATTCATTCTGGAGATATATAATACATACCGAAAAAGTCTTCTCTGTGGATGTCACCCCAACAATCTCCAATAAGGGCATTCGATACCGATTGGTCTTGTAAGTGCAGTCCATTATCAACACATGAGGAAATGCACGCAATAGGTCTAGGTTGGTAGGGTGTGTGAAGAACAAGTAAATGACAGTATCTGTTTCAGGACAATTCCTATGCCACTCAATGTACTTATGCTTCTCCAATAATTTCAACAGTTGCTGTATCTGACTCCGTCCAGCCCTCTCCGCAACTTTATGCATATGACGTGCATTGTAAATGGTCTTCATTGTGCTTACATTTAAAATCACTTTTATGTTTCAGTCTCACCAAGATATCATTTGGCCGAACCATATTCTTGGACATGTCTACTAGCAATGAAGTTTCCTCCTCTGTTAATCTCCCTGCAAATGAGTGCCCTTTTAGGAAGTCTGCAGCTGGAAGATTATGCACACCACATACTACATGCAACATCCATTCCTCATTTGAGCCCACCAATTTGCCTTGTAATGTGAATGGGCATCCACATTTTTTGGAACCAGTCAGCTTCAATTTCTTCCCACCAGTCCCATCTTTAGTTATCCTCGTGTTTCTATGAGACCCACTCCTCACGCCCAAGGGTCAGCCTAGGTTTTTTATTTCTCCTGTTAGGCGCTGCTGATGTTTTAATCACAACAATGAAACCATTTATCCTCCCAACGTCATGAGCCCAATTCATTAGGGCTTCTCGGCTTGTGAATATCTGCACATAACCAAACAAAATTATATTGAACCAAGTGACTACATCAATTTAAATATCGAATGATTCATCTACATTTATTACCTCTTGGGTAATAAACTCATTACTATAGTCGACCACACATTCCGAGCCAACCTTGATGCATTCAGTAGGCGCATGAAACTGCTATGGAACCAATTTTTTTAGAGTATGTAAATGATACAACTGCACGGCTCTGAATATCAGAACTGAATTAAATTGTTCGAACAAAAACAGCCGCACAGATTGCTTACATTCGGTCAAGAATGTCCGAAAATAATTCTTCTGTACGACATTGTAGTGTCGTTCAATTCTGAATTGATTGATACTGTGTTGCCACTCTAAAAACATCCGATCAGATATGTAGGGCCGAACTGTTCGTCTCAGACTAAAAAACAAATCGCGATGAATATGCTTACCTCGACACTGGTAGAATGATCGGGAGCCATCATCTGCTTGTCCTTTCGCTCATCCATTGCTTAAGAATGCTAGTTAAGTGGGTATCAACTTTGAATAAATCAAGATTAATGAGATGAAGTCAAATAGAGAATGAGGTGAAGATTTAAACCGAGAGAGAAGATGAAAGAAAGGGGATAGCAATGGGAGTGAGACCAAGAGTGAAATGTATCTTCAGAAGCACTGATAATTCGTCTGAGGGAGAGGAGTCAATGTAGCAAGTAGAGAGGAGTGAATGCAGCAAGTAGAAACCCTTCTCATATTTTCAAACGGGAGGGAAAACGCAGTGTGTAGAATGTTTCTGGGAGGGGTGAAATGCAGTCATTTTGGTAAATTTACAAGTGGGCATTTTAGTCTCCATTTATTGCAGCGTGTGGAGAGCAATTTTCAGTGTGCAGATAGCAGCACTCTTTTAAAATCAGGAACCAGCTCCATTCCCTTGCTGGTCGTACCACATCTTCCCCAATCCCATCACCACTTATCCATAAAATCCAGATTTAGATCCACTCCCCATTAGAATCCTTGATCTAGCCCCTAACCACAACCCAAACCCTCATCCACACCATCTAATCTTCTCAAACCCCATAACCAGTCTCTCTACCATTGACTGATCACCACCCTCCATAACAAAAACCCTATATCTACCCACATCAGATCTAGACCCGATCCACCGATAAAACCCCAAATACACCCCAAAACCACCATCATACCTAAGATCCAGCCCTGCCAGATTTAGCTGAACCTGATTTGGGCCCAAATCCACCTGGCTGAAGTAGGCGAAGCCCATCCAGGCCCAACCAAACCTGGTTCAGCCCTTTTTCAATTGGGCTGGACCAAATTAGGAGTTGGGACCCAAATCAGCCCCTCTTATCCATTTTTTAGCCCATTTAAACCTGATTTTAGTTCTGAATTTTGATTTGGGCCTTTAAAGTTAAAGTTGTGGGAATTAATTATTTCAAATCTGAATTTGAACTTTAATTGCACAATTCCCCAAATTTTCAATTGTAACCACTTGAGCCAAGCTATCATGAAATCCTCAAAGAGCACTGCGAGTCTGCTTGTGTAGGTGATTCCTAGGCAACTTGGAAATCCTAACCTTCCATTGGGTCCATCTTCAATTAATTGAGGATCTCATTGCTGGTATGTGATAAGCATTGGATCACCGTTAATTGCTTGCTGAATCTTACATTGAATGGTGTGCCTACCTTTGATTTTAGAGTTTTAATTATAACCGTTAATTAATTTCTTGATCTAAAAATCATATCATTTTGGCCAATCATCCTTGTCCCGTATCAAATTGGTATCAGAGCTTAGGCTTTTCTATTGAGTGCATTACATCTCATTGTGTCTCATTGCATATTGGGAGTAATTGCGTGCCCACTAGAAGTGGTAGAGAACATCGGTCCGTTGTCTTCAGGATGACATGCACTTCCCATGCTAAGTCAGGTCCTTCCCAACCCAATATCACCTTAGAACAATTGGCTAAGAGTATAATAGAAGATGTGATTACGCAAATTAATGCCTTTGGCAAACCGCAAAATGCACAAACTAGGGAAATTAGGACTCGTCTAGAAGAGATTTAGTGATCCTTTCAAGATGATAATGGGAGGCGCCCCAGGCGCCATGTGAGGGACGAGAGTGAAATCGATTTTGAGAGAGAATCTAAGCATAGTGAGGACCATATGGATCACAGTAGGGGCCAAGATCCTGAAGGGTGGATCATGAAGAGTATTAAAATAGATGTCTCCGCCTTTGATGGGCGGATGGACCCACATGTCTTCTCCGATTCGCTTTCTATCATGGACCATTATTTCAAATGGTATGAAACGTCGGAAGAAAGAAAAGTCAAGTGGGCCACCATGAAGTTAGTGTCCCAAGCTAGGATCTTTTGGACCAACTTAGGACACCATGAGCAATGGTTACGTCTCTCTGGCATCAACACATGGGAAAGAATGAAAGAGAGGCTCAAGGACAAGTACCTTCGGCAATCCTATTGTGAGAGACTCCTAGATCAGAAGAGTAATATTAGGCAAGGTAGTGTCACCGTCTCTAAATACATCATGAAATTTGAAGAGCTTTATCTAAGATGTGATGTCAATGAGGATGTCTTTCTTGATTTAGGAAGGGATTTCTACCTGAAATTAGGAAAGAGCTGATTAACATAGGGTCGCCACTCTTACATAAATGTACGAGAAGGTATAGGACTTAGAATTGTATGTGAGGTTTTTGTTTCCTAAGAAATTAGATTTGCGCAATGTTGATCCTAGGACTAAAACCGTGAGCGCAAAAACTAGTTAAGGAAACCCTTAGCAGAAGGGGACCACCTGTAGTCATTCTACTTAGTGGGATCCTAAAGGAAAGGAAGTTGCTTCTGAGAACTCCAAGAAACCCTGTTAACCCAGGTGTTATAAGTGCCATGGGTTTGGACATTTTTCTTATAATTGTTGCCATGGGTTTGGACATTTTTCTTATAATTGTACCCCCCCCCCCCCCCCCCCCGAAATTTGTTGATAGAAGAGGATCAGGAGGATAATGACCCAGATGTTGATGAATATGTGCCCGATTTTGTCCCATCTGATGACGATTTTGAAAATATGGATGACTGTGTCTCCTTCATATGGTTTCTGCCTGCATATCAAACCGTGGATGAGAAAGAGGAGTTGGAGTAAGGATGAGAGCACTCAGATGTTAGAGGTTAGGTGTGCGTGTCACTTCAGGAGGATGAAGGTTGGTGATGGACTGTCATCTTCCAAACCTATCTAAAATGCAACAAAAGGAGCTGCAAGCTCATCATTGACAGTGGTGGTTGCACCAATGTCATATTTTCAGGTACCGTCTCTCACTTAGGGCTGAAAGCTGAACCTCACCCCACACCATATCGAGTCTCTTGGGTAGATTCAACATCTATCCCTGTTACACAGAGGTGTTTGGTCCCATTACATCTTTCCTCTTATAAGGACCAATTGTAGTGCGATGTCGTCCCCATGGATGTGGGCCACATCATTTTGGGTAGACTCTGGTTATAAGATTTGGACATTACCAATTTTGGGAGGTCCAACATTTGCATTTTCAATTTCGAATGAAGGTGAAACTTCACCCACTCCCTCCTAAGGATCCCAATGACAACAAGATTGACCCAAAAGGGAAAAGCCTAGACAAGGGATCCGGTGAGAGACAGACTCGAAGCGAAAGGCATTCACATTTTGGGTGCCACAGAATTTGAGAGAGACCTCCAAGAGAACCTCGAAAATGGAAAGGTAGATGAACCTGTCATGTTTGTTTTGATGAGAAGGCGAGGTCCCACATAAATGGACCAAGTTCTGCATGAATTTCTAGATGTCTTTCCTGAAGAGTTACCCAATGAGCTCCCACCTTTGCAAGAAACAAAACACGCCACTGATCTTGTTCCTAGCACAGCTTTGCCAAACCTGTGACATTATAGAATTAACCGATCTGAACATGCTGAATTGATAAGGCAAGTTGATGAGCTCCTTGGAAAGGGCCTTGTCAAGGAGAGTTTGAGTCCTTGTGTTGTGTCCACGCTCCTTTTACCTAAAAGGGATGGATCTTGGAGGATGTGCGTTGATAAACAGACGATCAATAAGATCACCATCAAGTATTGGCTCCTTGTACCGAGACTTAATGACATGTTGGATAGGAGGCTGGGGCCAAGATTTTCTCGAAGATCGATCTCAAGAGCCAACAAATTCGTATCCGGCCCGGTGATGAGTGGATATTTCCTTCAAAATGAAGGACAATTTATGAGTGGTAGTCATGCCCTTTGTGTTATCAAATGCATCTAGTACATTCATGAGGGTTATGACACAAGTGTTATGACCATTCATAGGTAAAAATTCCTTGTTTGCTTTGATGACATTCTCATCTATAGTAGCACCCAAGAGCAGAACATGAATCATTTGAGAGAGGTCCGTCTCACCCTTAGGAGAGAGAAATTGTGATAACCTCAAGAAGTGTATTTACCTTGTCTTCACAAATTGTTTTCCTGGGGTTTGTCGTTTCAGCAGAAGGGATGTCCGCAAACCCGGAAAAGGTCAAGGCCATTTTGAATGGAAGAACCACGGAATATTCACAAGGTGCACAGTTTTTATGGGCTAGCCACCTTTTACAGGCGATTCGTTTAGAATTTTAGCTCCGTAATGGCCCCAATTACGGATTGTATTAAGAATGGTAAGTTCAATTAGAGCCCGGCAGCCACCACGACATTCCAAGAAATCAAGAAGAAAATGATAGAAGCACTTGTCCTGAGACTTCTTGATTTTTCTCAGGTTTTCGAGGTGGCATGTAACTCATGACATCGGAATTGGAGGAATCCTGAGTCAAGAAGGACATCCTGTCGCCTATTTTAGTGAAAAACTGAAAGCAGACAAGACAAAAGTACTATAGTTATGATGGAGAGTTTTATGCGGTAGTGCCAGCATTGAAAAATTGGACACTCTACCTCTCATTGCATGAATTCGTTTTGTACTCAGACCATAAGGCCTTGAAGTATCTCCAATCCCAGACTAAGTTGAAATCTAAGCACGCAAAATGGATCGAGGAATTGCAATAATTTAATTTTGTGCCAAAACATAATCTAGTGGTTGAGAACAAGGCGATGGATGCTTTAACCCGCAAGATTGCATTATTGCACTCTATGAGTGTAAGTATGGTTGGTTTTGATCAATTATCGGAAGCTACCCTACAGGTCTAGACCTTGAAGATATATATATAAATCGCTTTCGTATAATTCGCTAAATAACATTCAAGTATTTGTGCTAAGGATGGATTCCTCTTTAAAGGGAACTGACTATGCATTCCTCGAACGTCACTTCATTATTTTATTATTTTGGGAATTGCATGCAGGAGGAATCATTGGCCATTTTGGTCGCGATTAGACCATTGCCCTCTTGGGAGATAGATTCTATTGGCCAACTCTTAAGCGATATTTCGACAAAATCATGGGGCAGTGTCGGGCTTGTCAGCTTGCTAAACGACACAAACAAAACACAAGGTTGTATAATCCATTGCGAGTGACACATGCTCCATGTTAAAATGTTAGTATGAATTTCGTGCTGGGTTTACTGAAATTTGTGCGGAAACACGATTCCGTATTGGTCGTGGTGGACCATTTTTCAAAAATGGCTGGCTTCATTCCATGTTCAAAAACCTCAGATGCATCTCATTTTGCATGTATTTTCTTTGTTGAGGTTGTTCGACTTCGTGGTCTTCCAAATACCATTGTGTCATATTGGGATGTGAAATTCACAAGTTACTTTTGGAAGACACTTTGGGTGATCATGGGAACCAAGTTACAATTTTCTTCGGCCTACCACCCACAAACAAATGGCCAAATTGAGGTTTTAAATTGGATTTTAGGAAATATGCTTTGGTGTCTTGTAAGAGACATTAGATCATTGGATACTATTTTACCAATTGCTGAGTTTGCCTATAATAGTTCAGTCAACAGGTCTATGGGCATGAGCCCTTTCCAAGTTGTGTTCGGATATAAACCTAGGGTTCGAGTAGATCTCATTCACATTACATCATTGCATAGGTCATCTGCACCTGCTGATTCATTTGCACACAACATTAATCCACGTCATGATGAGATCAAGATACGGTTTAACATGCATAATGACTCGTATTGTTGCTGATGCACATTGTCGCCATGTTGAATTCAACATGTGATCATGTGATGATCTGAATTAGGCCAGAACAGTTTCCACAAGGAACCGCTAAAAAGTTACAGGCCATGGTTGAACTTGGTCTTATTTAACCTGGCAAGACCTTGTATTTGGTGCAAGCTTGGTTCCTATCAATTCTGGATCAAGGGCCTGAGCAGTCTGATAAATGAATATATTGGGCCACGACAAGTTAGACCAGGACTACCCAGTTGCCTGCCTATTTCTCTTCCGTGTCTTCGTTGTCATCGTCATCGAAGCCTTATTTATCAATCTTGGCAAGGCTAATAGTTCTATTTTTAAACTCCGAATGTTAGGCCATCAAGCCCAGGTCGCTTGGGTCAAAGATTTATCTATTTGGGTTTGTTGGCTAATGAACTAGATGACAATGGACTCAAAAAAAAAAAAAAATACAAAATACAAAATAAAAAACACATTATTGATGATCAAACCCACGTCACTTGCATGGCGGGCATGAAAACAGATTGCTGTACTACAGAGACATGTTTTCTTTTAGTGACTTCTCTTTGTAATTCAAGATGCATGTTTTCTTGTAGCGACTTCTCTTTGTAATTCAAGATGATAACAGATGGAATGTGGCAATTTTGCATACTCAGGGGGATATTTCTTAATCTGCGTGCAAGGACAATGGCTTTACCTAAGGGAGCATAGGAAGAAGATTCTCATAGATGATACAGGTATATGATGTTCTTGTGGATGCTGCTGGTTTCAGAACTTCCTATGGGATGGCTGGCTTTATGGTTTCATCTTGTGTCACGTCATCATTGTGATGGAAGCATTACCTATTTATTCTATGTATTAGATAGTTTTAATTTTTCCATCATTTTGATGGAAGCACTACCTATTTATTCTATGTATTAGATAGTTTTAATTTTTCCATCATTTTGATGGAAGCATTACCTATTTATGCTTTGTATTGGATAGTTTCAAGTTTTCCATATTTGTGAATTGGTTCTCCGAACAGCCTTTATTTCTTTTCAATTTGGATGCTGATTTAGGTTTATGCTTCTGCAGTGGTCTGTCAAGGTGTCACCAGTGGAAAATTTTTCCCTCTGAGAATGTTTAGATGTCCTGATCCAATTGTCAGAGAGGTTGATTCAAGAAATAAGAAGTTTAAATAATTATTTTACTAATTAAAAATAAAATATAAAATGTGATCTTAAAAAAATTATATATTAACAAAAGTTAGAAGGGATATTTTAGAAAAGGTATAAAACTTTTGCCTTATTTTTTTTAAAAAAAATGTACATGGAAATTTGAATATTTTAAAATTCTTTCAATGAAGTCCTCTCAATAAAAAGTCTTAAAAGATGACAAAAATACCCTCATGTCATTTTTCGAAATTTCTCTTTAATAACTCGGTTAAGAAAAATGATCAAGTCCAACCCAAATGACCTTTTGAGGCCCAGCAAATCAAAATGGTTGGTTTTGGAGGGAAAAGGGTTAATAAATGATAAAAACCTGGCACAAGGGTATTCAAAATTTTCCTTCAATAACTCATTTAAGAAAAATGATCAAGTCCAACCAAATGACCTAGTGGGGCCCACTTCAGCAAATCAAAAAGGCTGGTTTTAGAGAGAAAAACGGTTAATAAAAAGACAAAATCCTGTCATAAGGTAATGGTATTTTTGTCATCTTTCAAAACTTTTTATGGAAAGGACTTGATTGATGGAATTGTGGAAAAATTTATACTTTTTTTAAGTGTTCAAATCTTTTTATACTTTTTTTAAAATGAGCCAAAAGTTTTATACTTGGAGATTTTCCTAAATTCTAAGAAATAGAAAAGTTAGAGTAAAGGTATCGATTTTTTTTCAAAATAGAGAAATGAGTAAAAAATTTATTGAACATATAAAAATGACATACCTTCTCGGTGCAAAAGGAACAAAAAGATACAATAAAAATAGAAGACGTGAGATTTTATGGTGAATTTGATTTGTTACAAAGTGAAGGTTTTGTTGATTAATTCTTCTTAAAAATATATATAAGTTTAGATTGGGGCATCCTATAAATGGGTATTTTTGACATATTATAGTATATGATTAGTGAAAATATTTTTGATGAATTAATCAAGTCAACTTGGTTCTCTTAACTTGAAGAGTGTTGCAATTAAATTAATTCTAATACATATGTTCACCCTATTTAAATATATAATCAATAATAATCTACAAGGAAAATATTAGGAAGAAAATGATACCTAAGCAAGGGTAAGAAAAATATATGATGTTAAATGTAGATAAATTAGGAAATATTTTCATGGATGATTAACAAATGTCAGAGAGCAATTCCAATCAATTGCAAGTCATAGTTAGATGAAGTTTCACCATCATATGAAATAATATTTTCTCTTGCAATTATCTTAGCAATATTATCAAACCATTAAATATTTTTCCTCTCATTTTCTGGGTTGTCAATCTATTAGGACCAATCTGTAAAATTGATCTATCTAGATAAAGGGCTATTAGAAGGCAAAGTATCATCTTATTCAAATGATTCCAACCATCTTATTTCCATCATGGGAAAATAGCATTTTGTAAATCACTAGAACCTCTTTGATCACTCCTTTTCTGAGTCACCAGATGCTTTAATGGTTGGGCTGAATATTTGTATATTTTGTGCGATATCACTCACTCTTCTACACTATGAACCATTGGCTGGCATATACATATCTAACAATACCTAATGCACAGAAGAATGAAATAAAATTAGGAATAACGTGAATATTATTCATATTAGTTCTCTTATTGTTATAGCATCGGAAGTTTATTCTTTATTACCATAATTACTTAATTAAGATGAAAAAGAGATAAGTGAATTAAGAAAATATAACAATGAAATTGACCAAAGAGATGGCATAGTACTTAAAAAATAACCTTTAAAAAAATCATACCTTTCAAAAAAATCTATTTCAATATATATATATATATATATATATATTAAAGCAAGAGCACCACGTTAACAGCACAAGAATTTCTTTTTCAAAAAAAAAAAAAAAAAAGAACCCGTAGAAGGTATACATTGCTTTAAGGTAACACGTCAATTTGGGCAATGGAACTAATCTCTCTCTCTTAAAATCTCTCTCATTTGATGCGTCAACCTGTCATGTAAAGTCTCTTTCATTCGCATTAAATCTCTATATCTTTAAAGAATCGGGGTCCTCTGAGTCGATCTACGCATGGTGACCGTGAGTGAGGCCCTCAGGGTCCGCCACGTCACCGCAGGCAGGGGCCATGGCAAGCTACCAGCGTATATGGCGGGCTGCTACGATGATGTGGCGGACCTTGAATGGTCCACTCACGATCATCATAGGGTTTTTCCTCGCTAGATAGGGACTCATCTTTAAATCATGACAATCCCCATAGTCCTCTAAATCAAACCCCAATAATTTCGAAAATAAAAATTCTTCCCCCTAATCCATGTCCTATCAAATTTATTTTATTTCCTTAAGAATAGCAAGGAACTCCTCATAATCCACTCCCTATCAAATTTATTTCCTTTTTTAAAGAATAGAAAGTAAATCCCTCTATCAATTTTGAATTTTTGTTATCCTTGCAAGAGGATTGTACCCTTCCTAAAATCCATCCCATGCAATAATCTCTCCAAATCAAATTGAATTCTTAATCTTTTCTAAAATCTCTCTAAACTAACGTCTAACAACCCACGTATAATCTTCATGGGCCCGGTGCCAATTTTAGATTATATTCACCGCCCTCAATTATCTCTATCTAATGTTTGCTACACCTTTAGAATTTAAAATATGTCTCAAATGTGTTCGAGACTTCCTTAATCCATATGCCTAAAATTCCGAGACTTTTTGAAACTCCATAAAAGCACAGTTTCTAAGATAATTATTTATGGTTTGAACTCCTGAACTGCCGTGAAGAACAATCCGCTATCGTGCATAGCTTTATTTTTTTTCTCTCTTGCCCTCTCACGGTCTCTTTAAATTCCCAAAGAATCACTCCGGCGGTCTCATTAAGTTTACTTTAACAAGTATCCTCTTCTTGTCATCGGTTCTATTGCACGACTACTCTTTGATTTCGTTCGCGGCTTTGCACATGATTGAAGCATCACATCAACAATGAGGACAGAGGCGATGGATACTTATTCTTCAATTTCAGAGACAATTAGATGAAATAGCATGGTCCATATTTATTATCTTTCATGGATTCAATCAGATGGTGTTATCACTTAAATCTAATCAAAGGCCCAATGGGTAGAAAAGTGGGGACAAATTATACACTCTCTCTCCTTCATTTCTCCTACGATTAGTTTTTTGGTTTTCCATTTTTTTCTATCAAACGGGCCCTCAAGTGATTGATGTCATTGATTAGTTCTCCCTCTCTCTCATATATTACTAATTGGAATGAGTCTGGAATGATGTAATAGTCAACTATGGTGTTTGATTCGTTCAATGGAATGATCTATAAAATTAGGGACCTGAATCATTAGTTTGTCTCCTTTTCTTCTTTTATTTTATTTTATTTTAAGAATCAATAGTTTGTCTTTATTTCTACATATATTACTTCCATTAGAATGAGTCTGGAACACAACAGCTAATGGCTTTTATCTCATGGTTTCAATTGCAACTTATGTGGCCCACCTATGGTCTACCAACTTCCATCACACACTATTATGCATGAATTAGCATCACCTAGAGCGAAACTGGTTTGGCACAAAGTAGGTTTATCATGAGTTTGGCACTTATGGTCTAACCCTATATTTACAACTCAAAACTAAATTCTCGAAAGATGATGTGGGGACCACCTTGTTACGTGCAATTACAAAGACAGGCTGGAATTGAGATTTCTTGATTTGAATTAGAACTTAGCCGAACTTGAAGACCATCTTTAAGATCCCTAGAATTTATCTAGTGCAAACATCAAAATATATTAGAATTTAAAATGGTGTGGATCATCATCTCATTCATAAATACAAACTGATATAGTAATTCTTTTCGTAACGATCTTTAACTAAGTTTATTACCCTTTTTTCTTTTAAACAAAATTTTAATAAATAGAATTTTAAAATAATAATGCATGAGAACTCGGTCCGGGCGGCACCCTTAACCATTGATCAAAACGGATGACCCATGTGCGGGACTCAACAAACTAGTTTAGTAAATTTTTTTATTTGCTTGATATTTAGGATAGAAGTTTAATGTCTTTCCTAGTTGATTAGATTTCTTATAGGGTTGCACAAAAAATCCAGTATCACCGCAAAACCGGACCGAACCGACCGAATCTAGTATCAACCCCATCCATGGATTGCTCCAGGTGGCAACCGAAGCATGAGATTCTGACTCCATCTACTTCCCCACCTATCCCATCAATTGTAGAGCCCCCTAAGTTAGAACTCAAGCAGTTGCCGGATACCTTGAAATATGTATTTTTAGGCCCAGTGATTATAGCTTCAGACTTGGACCATATTCAAGAGGAAAAACTTATGAAAATTTTGGATGAGCACAAGGAAGCTATAGGGTGGTCCATTGCAGATATCAAAGGAATTAGCCTATCTGTGGTCCAATATAGAATCCATTTGGAAGAAAATGCAGAAACTTCTAGTGAACCACAAAGGCGGCTGAACCTTGCAAAAGAAATCTGGAATAACAGTGGTTCAAGATGAGGACAATGAATTGGTACCCACTCGGATACAGACTGGATGGATGGTATGCATTGATTATAGGAAGTTGAACATAGTCATTCGAAAAGATTATTTCCCCTCCCATTCATGGATCAGATGATCGAAAGGTTAACTGATCATTCATATTATTGTTTTCTTGATGGTCATTCTGATTACAATCAAATCCCAATTGCACCTGAGGACCAGAAAAAGACCACCTTCACTTGCCCTTTGGGTCATGCAATGCATCGGCCACCTTTCAAAGGTACAGGTTGAGCATATTTTCTGACATGGTAGAAAGATTCATTAAGTTTTTCATGGATGATTTTTCGGTCTTTGGCAATTCTTTTGAGGAATGCTTACATCATTTGTCCCTTGTGCTTCAAAGATGTAAAAAAAAAGAATTTAGTCTTAAATTGGGAGAAATGTCATTTTATGGTAAAAAGGGACATAGTTCTGGGACACATTATTTCTGATAATGGAATTGAGGTGGACAAAAGCAAAAATTGATTTGATCTCCAAATTGCCACCACCAAAATTAATTAAGCAGATTCGGTCATTCTTGGGTCATGCTGGTTTTTATCGTCGATTCATTAAGGATTTTAGTAAAATCGTTAAACCTTTATGCCAATTGTTGACAAAAGAGGCCCTGTTTGAATTTGATGAGAAATGTCTAAAAGCTTTTAAGAGACTGAAAAAGGAACTAACTTCAGCCCCTATAATTCAGCCACCTGATTGGATCATTCCTTTTGAGCTAATGTGTGATGCATCCAATATTGTCATTGGAGTTGTTTTGGGTCAACAGGTTGGGAAGCTACCTCATGTGATTTACTATGATAATAGTGTTGACACCAAAAAGTCACTTTGCCTCCTCAACATCAAGAAGCCACATGAAGCAACATCCTACTACAAACAGGCAATGCTACTTCAAGCATCAGATCTTGTCAGAATCAAACAAAAACTGCAAAATCCTTCAAAACAACCAAAAGAGGGGCACACATGAAGTTTCAGGCCATTCCGACATCATTTGGCTTAACTTTACTCCTCCGATAGTTAAACAGGCGCTCCCGGCTGTGACAGTATCGAACACATCAAAACTTCGATCAGAGCTTACGGATGGTTCCAAAATACCTCCAAAAGGCTCCTTGTCAAATTTCAAGTTAAACCGACAACATTTGACCCTCCATCAACCTTCAAGCAGCAAAATCAAGCCTTTCGGCGGGGAGAACCACCGAAGCCATCAATCATCAAACAAAGTACATGAGTGGCTTCAACATGCTTTCAAAGGGCTGCACATCGAATTTCAGGTCATTTCGACAACGCTTGATCAGACTTCAACGCTTCGAAACAAAATCAAGCCTACCGGCGGCGGAGCACCTCGGGACCCATGACATCCAAATCGGAGCTAATGGATCTTCTCAAAATGACTCCAATAGGCTCCCTGTCAAGTTTTAGGTCAATCGAACATCGATTGACCGTATGTCAAAGCTCGACATCTTCCTCGCAGTAAAATCAAGTCTAGCAGCGACGGGGCCCCAAACGGCTTCAAAACTCAAATAAAAGCCCATGGTTGGTCTTATCCACTGCTCAAGAGGCTTCATCTCAAATTTCGGGTCATTCCGACATCGTTTGACCTAGTTTCGACTCTTGACGGAAAATCGACTACAAAGTCTTTGGCTTTTCCCAAAAATGGGAAACTTTGCGCTTCGGTTTGCGGGACTTCTCACCAGGTTTTTTCCAGGAAAATCAAGTCAATAAATGAGGAAAAATGTCAAGAAAAATAAAAGAAGAAAAAAAGGAACAAAAAAGACCAAGAAACGACTGAAAAACGGCAACCAAAGGGGACAAATCCCCATGGTCACCGGGTCCCTGGATTTCCGCCGGATGGCTCGTTTTCCGATCCTCTTTGCGTTTTGGGAGTTCCAGCCCTTGTGATTTTCCAAAAATCCAATTCTTGATGCTTGGAAATGACTGATCTTCGTCAAAATCTCGGATCCACCGTCAAGAACATGAAATCATCATTGATTGCTCCAAGATCACCAACCGGCTGACCAAGAAAGTACACTTTATGTCTGACCGATCGAGAAATTGACAAGACAGATGTCACCGGCCCACTGACATCAATCAATGTCTAAAATTACATCGCCATCCGAAATCAAATAACATGTGGATCCATCGTCGATCGTCACAAGAAGAATTCTAAAAGACACGGCGCGGCCCGCGACTCTTCAAATTCCCCGATGACCACTTAATGATGTTAATTGACCCGTTTTATAACAACTTAATGCGGTCATTAACCCATTATTTCGGACGGCCCAATTAGAAGCAAGCAAATGAGAGTTACAAGTCGAAGCAATCATGGCATTAAAACCATGAAACTCCCCTCATCATGGAGATTAAAGGCGATTAAATGCCCATCATTCTCCATCGGCCAATCGCAAGCTAAGAAAAAGGAGTTACAAAATCAAGAAATAAAAACTTGTAACTCCTCCCATCATGGAGTATCAATGCCATCAATGCTCATAAACCACCCCATGGCTACCAAAAGCCTATAAAAGGGAGTCATTCCAAGAAATCCAGGACCCGGGAAAAAATCCAAGAAATTCACATACATAGAGGGCTACACAGACACAAAGAGAGTCAAAAGATCCTGAGGAAACTCTGCTGTAACACCACAAGGTGATCGAAGTCCCTTGGGGGGCCACCCCCCCCCCCCCCCCCCCCCCCAATGCAAAGCTCTTCCTCTCCTTCTACTATCCAACATGGCCTAAACGTGACTTTTCAGCCTGTTTACTCGTTTTTTTATTAGATATAGGACCTCCCCTTGGTCTTTGTCCTCTAAAAATCTGAAGTTAGAGCCAAGCCAAAAGAGTCAAAGCATCATGCGTTCTGATATGAAGGACGATGGCGAAGTCCATACATGACTTGCGATCGTCGATCTGAAAGAGTCCTCACAATCTCCTGATAAGTTAGATCCCCTTTTTTCTTTTCTATTATATTTTATATTTTTTAAAGAGACAAAAAAATCACAATTCTTGTCTTTCACTATTGATGAGATTTGTAAATCGCTTTTCATGGCAAAAAAATCGCCTTTCACGACACCAAATCGCCTTTCACGGCAAACAAATAAAAAATTGCCTCATACGGCATTAAAAAAAAACTTGTCTCTTTCCTTAAATATTTATGCAATTTGAAAAGTTAGAAAAAAGGATTGATTTCCTTTCTACTTGTGAAGGTAAATCTCCGGATCACCACTTCAAATTTGTAAGACCCCGACCCGAGTGACTCGATTAGTACTAATTAAGTTGTGTGTTAGTGCTAAACTTGATTAGTGGTTTTAACTAAGCTTGGATTAGTATAGTTCTTTTATAGCTTTGGGGAACTTTTAGTGTCTTGTGTTTAGTAGGACCCTTTGGGGGTTTCCTTTTTGATAGTCTTGCTTGCTTTTGGAGGTTATTTGATATCCCCTAATTCTTGTCTTGATCCCGTTTTACTTATTTTGTTTATCCTTACAACTTTCATGTTGAGCTCGTACCCGTCCGGAACCCCGAAACCCGACTTTCTTAGCATTGAGGGCAAAACTGTCTTTTTACACTAAATCTGTACCCAAAAGTCGATATCCCCAAAACCCGCGAAACATATACTTTATAGAAACTAGATATTTCAATGATCACTTTTCTCTTCTTCGTTAATTTCGTCCGAGGTCCCGATAATAGTGATTTCAGCCCAAAGAGATTTTCTAGTGGTGGAGCCCACACCCACTTGTATATATAGGGAGGTTATCTTCTCCATTCCCTTTTTCCAGCAAAAGATCAACTCAACCTAGGGTTTTCGTTTCTTCTTCTTCTTCTTGCTTCTCCACCATCAAGCACCACCCACCTTGCTCCAATCAAGAAATAGAAGCCATCATCTTCTTCCTCTCTTCTAGAGCTTTCCATTAATACAACTCTTGAAGGAAGACCTCCATTCTAAGACCTTCTTTGAGCTAGTCTTGTCCATTTGAAGAACTTCCAAGTAAGTTTTCCCTCCTAATCTCTTAGATTTGTATTCTCCTAGTCATAGAGGAGCTTCATTTTCGTTATTGTGAGTTTCTTCTTCTTGTTTCTTGGTTTGACCCATTTTAGGGTTTGTATTTGGGGGTTTTTGTGTAGCTTGGAGTTTGGCTTGGAAGAGTTGATTAGAAGCTTGATTTCTTTGTCTAGAGACCTTGAGGCAAGTGGATTTAATGGATGTTTTAGTTTTGAATGATTTCCATGACAAATGTGTGATTTATTATCTCATTAATGGTGGTTTCCATTTCCATTTATTGTGTTATAAATGTTTTTAGAAAGGGGTTGTTTGGCCCATTTATTGCCTTGAAATTGATTGATAGTCTTTGTTATATCTTGTGCCTAAAACTTGAATGAATCTTTGTAAATGTGGTTACATCTTTCTCTTTATGAATGAATGAATGGATGGATGGATTACTTGTGGAGGTTGTGAGGAGTTTTGATGGAGATTGTAGTAGGTTTGGTAGAGATTTGAATCTCCCATTGAGGTGAAGAAATGGGGCTCAAGGGAGTTGAAATGAGAAGAGAAGAAGGGAAGAACAGAGCTGTCCCGAACTCAGTTCTGGACAGTTCGCTCGAGCGAACCTGATACTTTGCTCGAGCGAACTGCCCAGGAAAGGGTTCGTGCCATTTCAGAGAGCTGTTTGCTCGTGCGAACCCAGTGTCCGCTCGAGCGAACTCTTCTAGCAGCATTACAGAGGATGGTTGGCTCGAGCGCACGAATCGTTCGCTCGTGCCATCCTAAACTGGGCAGGTCTGCTCGAGCGACCTTTGGTCCGCTCGAGCGAACCCTCCCAGAAACCATTCCAGAGACTCCTCCGCTCGAGCGAACTGTGATGTCCACTCGAGCGATGGGTACTGCTTCATTGGGGACATGTTTGGAGATGAAGTAAAACATTTATATGTTTGTGAGAGGTTCATTGGGAGCCCTGTTGTGTCAGGAGAACTATAAAGTGATATATGGAGTCCGGATGAGAAAGAAACCATAATCACAAAGAATTCATTTAAAGTCTTGGAAATTTAGAAGGGAATAAGGAGCCCGGAATGTCTTCAAATTCAAGAGTGCCAAGTTATGTTAATACAGACATACGGGATCCTTATTTCCCTATTCACCTTGGGTTAGTTTTAAACCCTGATATTGTCCCGATATTTCAAAGGTTTATTTCACTTTTTGCTCCCGTATATCTTGAAAGCGTACTTGTACTGTTTTACTAGTCTTGACATACATGCCCGACCTGACCTGATAGTTGTGCCTTGAGCACCCCGTCTTGCCCGATTATAGTCTTGCTCTTGATTTGTTTTACACATGACTTGATTTCCGTGTTTTGACCTATGAGTCGGCACCACTAAGCTTGGATTCCTTGTTAGTCTAATCCACTGACTAGGAGATTCCCCTCTTGTCCCGCCAACTGCAGTTTGGATCCCGCTATCCGGTTATTTAACCGTGGTCTTGTCCTGATACCGCAGATTGCTACTGTGGTTCCTGATGCCCGGCTCGCTACCGGGGTCATGTCTTGTATATAGTATATATGTATATGTAATTCGTTGTACCTCCCCACTTCAGTGACTATGGTCAACGCCTTGATATGCTTGCTCTATCACTTCGGTGATAGAGGATTTAGCTTCGTGTGGTTGCCATCTTGCTTGTCTCCTGATTCCCTTGGTTACCTTTACCTGTTTTACCTTGCATATATGTTTTTGATTAAATGATGCATTACTCATGAAAGTATTGTTTAGACAGGTTTAAATGTTTTCCAAGGTAAATGTTTTATTATTAAATGTGTATACCTTTTTATCCACCTGCCAGACCGTCGTGTCTGATCCTTTACTTTGGTACTCAGGTCCAGTTGTTGGTTTCCCCGAGGAGGAGCCAGAGGAGGCGGTCGGAGAACCACAGCAGCTAGTAGAGTGGCGCGCCGATGATGTTGTTTAAACATCCGGTTGCCTCGAGAGTAGCATGACATTTTGGGGGTGTTAGAAACTATATTTTTGGTGGTTATTGTTTTGTCCATATTGGCCTTTGTTGGCCTCTAATTTTGGGAATTGTAATTAAATGATATATGTTCTAACTTTAACAGTATTCTGGGTTATGCTATAGAACATTGCTCATTCTGATACTTGTTATTTAAATACAATCAGTCTTGTTATTATGGAAATGATTTACATGCTTGATTTGCCATACGCTTCCGCGATCTTACTAAATGTTTATGTGTGTTGGAAAATCCTCACCGCGGACACCTGTGGGAAATCACGTGCACGGGTGATGTGTGTTTTATCTACCCATGTACGCTTGGGCATTAAACATACCTTTATTTATTGTCGTCATTACATATGATCACATGCCCACCATCAATTAGTCCCGATCCCGGATTTGGTCCCTAGGCCCGGTCCGGGGTCGCGACAAAATTCCAAGTAGAATAGAAAATCTGGCATACCCGTACAAAAAATGTTGATACCCGCTTTTCTCCTCTGCCGGACCCCGTTAGCCCCCGGGGCAGAAGGAGAGGACGAAAGTCGGGTCCATCAAGTTGGCACACCCAGTGGGACACGTTCATTTGAGAATGTGATGCTTTGATTCTTTGGCTTCTTTCTAGTTGGTGGCCTATGTTGGATCTTGCATCTTAAAAAAAAAAATGAGATGGGATTTCATTCACTCTTTCTCATTTAAAAAAAATCTGATTTCTCTTTTTTGGATTCAATTTTGAGAAACTTTGATTTTGTCCTCTTCGAACTTGATAGCTCACAAAAATGTTTACAGCTATTGTTTATATCGGGGAACGGGCCATCTTTTCTCTTTGATGAGTCCGATAGGGATTTTCAAAAACAAAAAAATATCATTTAAAAAAATCAGTTCTCTCTTTTTTGGATTCAAATTTGAGAAACTTTGGTTTTTCCCTTTCAGATTTAGTGCTCACAAAAATGTTTGAGCCTATGTTCGGATTGGAACACCATTCGCTCTCTTTGATGAGTTTATTAGAAATCTTTAAAAAAAAAATAAGTTCAAAAAAAAAAAAAAAAATACTAAGGTTGCACCAATTGCGTTCTTTGACCAAAGTGGATCTAAGAAAAGCCTTGTCCAGAGTGTGGAGGCAGCTAGATTACTCGAGGCAAGGGTCCTCCGAACGGGTTCAT
The DNA here is from genome assembly GCA_028538565.1 of Umbellularia californica. Taxonomy (NCBI): domain Eukaryota; kingdom Viridiplantae; phylum Streptophyta; class Magnoliopsida; order Laurales; family Lauraceae; genus Umbellularia; species Umbellularia californica. The sequence continues at coordinate 21,297,762 of JAPQWN010000010.1, forward strand.
TAAGTAATCCTACCCTTATCTGGGGGCTGATCTATCCACTAAGGTTCATAAGACCGAATTGGAAACCTATGTGTGTTGGAAGTAGGTGGGCCTCATGGATAGGTTTTCAAAACTTTTGACCCACTTGACTCAGGGATCAAGTATCCATAAGGCCAAAAACCCAATCCATGATGCATAACCCTCAATCTCATAATCATATATAGTAAGTAAAACTATCTAAAAGATAGAACATAAGCGAACAAGCATCCATTAAAATCTACAACATACAAGGAAGTAGATTATACCTTTGGAGCTCGGTTGCGCTCTAATGGAGAAGTTGATGACTTTCATTGATGTAGAACTTTTCCACAAACTAAGATCAGAATCTCCAACACCTCTTAGCCTTCCACGCTATGACCCGAATTAGATCTCTCTTCTCAAGAAGATTGGTGGAATCTTTAAGAGAAAACCCAACTCGAAACTCTAAGGAACTAGAAGAGGAAGAGAGAAGAGAGCAGTTCAACTATTGCACAAAAAGAATGGACGTTTTTAACTCCAATATTATGGACGTCCAAGAGGGGTGGATTCCCTTTTATAATCTCTCAGGTCTCCTCTTTTCTTAATTGAAATAGAAGTCTTACTTCCACAACAATTAGTAAGTATACTATTACCACTATTAGAAGTCCTACTTCAAATAGAAATAGTAACTTTCTAATTCCTTCCTTTTAAAGTTCTAATAGGATTAGTATCTTTCTAATAACTTGGACTAGCATGGGGACTACTAGAGATTCCATAGAAAGCTGGCTCCAACTGGGACATGCGACCCCACATCTCATGTGCAATCCGGGCCCACAATTAATTGCAAATAACACCACTATATAAATGTAATTGCATTCCAGTCTTAGGAACAAATTACAATGAAGACCCTAAACTTCCCAATTACCACAAGTAGGCCCCTCTATCAATATCCGTGGATCAATTGGAATAAATGTGTCTCTTCCAATCTTAGTTCCACATCTTATTATCCTTGAGCCCCAATTAATCACTATGATCATCAGTACCATCCAATTAACTCTTAATCGAGATGGGTGCGCACTTACTAATGACAAATCCATTAATTGGCACAAGGGGATAATAGAGATAGATTCCATCTTGATTATTCAATGTTCCCACAGTCCTACTACCACATACCCAAGACACCGAGGTGTTGACCTACAGTTGGCCTCACTCATTGGTGACTCAAAGCAAATGAATAGATAGAAACTTGAGTACATCAATGTCTCAGAATTGAGAGCCTATTGCTAGGGAATTATGAGAGCATACCTTATTATAGAGACGGAAATTCCATAAGGTGCTTCTCATGGTCCTTCAATACATCTAATGTATCTGCACATTGATCCAGAATCTTCCATTCTGATGATCGAGACAAATCACACTATCTCATAGTGATCAAAGTGTTGCAGCCTTATCAGATGAGATACCCAGTCTCATCACTATTTGTGAAGATATTTTAAGTATAAGATTTGTGACATATATCTCCCGTGTGTGGATCTCATCCATACACATATATCACATCTAATATACTAATGGGACCCGATTCAACTCATGAACCATTATGTCATATGTATTAATCATGTGCATAAAGTAATAAAATAACATTCATCTCATGAAAGTAAAGCATGATTTTATTGATAAATAAAGAAATTAATCAATTAATCACATCAACTGATGGATTGAGTCCATACAATCTAACAATGTGCACCCTTCAAAAAAAATCTTCAAAAAAAAAAAAAAAAACCTTAAAAAAAAACTTCATTCACTTTTTAATTCAGATTTGAGAAATTTTGGTTCTCTCCTTTTCGGATTTAGTGCTCGCAGAAATGTTTGAGCCTATGTTCGGATTGGAACACCATTTGCACTCTTTGATAAATTCAATCTTGACATTTCAAAAAAAAAAAAAAAAAAAAACTTCCGTCACTTTTGAGTTTAGAATTGAAGAATCTTGGTTCTCTCCTTTTTGGATTTAGTGCTCGCAGAAATGTTTGAGCCTATGTTTGGATTAGAACGCCATTTTCTTTCTTTGATGAATTCAATCTTGACCTTTCCAAAAAAAAAAAAAAACTTCCGTCATTTTTGGGTTCACATTCGAGAAATTTTGGTTCCTTTCGTTCCAGACTCAGTGCTCGTAAAAATGTTTGAGCCTTTGTTCGGATTAGAATACCATTTACTCTCCTTTATGAATCCAATCTTGACCTTTCAAAAAGAAAATCCCATCTTGTGTCCTTTCCAAGGATGCGATTTGCAATATTTGTGCCTAGCGGTGCTAGTACGCTCTTTTCGGTCTACTGTATTCTCGACCGACACATTTGTATCTCCAACCTTATATCATTTTACCTCGAGTGAACCTTGCTTATTGGTAATTTTAATTAAGGTCTACAATTGCTTCTAGCAGTCACTGGAATGCTCACCCTGAGCCCACCATACTTGCATTAAGAACAATTGTACCCTCTATGGCTTTTTGCCTTCTTCATCTTGCTTGGGCTGGGCCATGTCCCCTCGAGCGATTTGAAAAGACAAAACCATAGTTATTCTCCATTTATGATCACCATATTCCTGTGATTACTAATGGATGTGGTCTTGTTTTAGAAGTTTTCCAAACTAACAATGGCAGCTTCATTGACCATAACTTTTGATGAGAACAAATACTAGCTCATGCTTCAAGACAAAAAAAACAAGCGCACTCATAAGCGCCTTGCCAGTTGTCGAAGTGTCACCTCCCTCGGCAACTCTCAAAACACCAGGTCGACCTCTACTCCCCGGACCATCATCTTCGGGTCACTGGGACCATTCCCACTCCCCGCAGAAGAAGCCGTACCTGCCAAGAAGCAAAAAATCGCCCCGCAACGTGTCACTACCATGGCACCAAGGGCAAACACAAAGACGCCTGAAGCTCGTGGCACTCCCACGAAGCCTCAACCTACAAGAAACCAGGTTTGCGCCAAGGCCTGGTCCCCGAGGCCTTCACCAAAACAAAGGAGGTCCCGAACATCTACAAAGCCAGCATACCTGGTCCCTCTCAAGGTGAACCAGTTCTACCCTCTCTTTTACATGAAAGAGGAGAAACCTACCCTCCGCCAAACAAACAAATCAACCCAGCATGAGCTGGCTTGCTCCTACAAGCACAAAATCAAATCGTACATCGTAAGGCCTCCGCAAAAACCCGTTAAAGCCTACACTCCTGCAAGTCGACCCTTCATCTCAATAGGGGCCGAACTCGCAAAATTCAAAGCTTCACTGCGACAGGCAAAGGACCGTTTCCGGATCCTGTCCATGCCTAGCTTCAAAGAAGACAAGCTAGGCTGCTGTGCATGGGGGACTACGTCCTTCATTGCCAAAGCTCGTCCAGAACTGACTGAAGCTCAAATTGCTCGTCGTATACGTCGCCGCGCGGCATATTGACGAAAGAGACCAGAGGCGCAAAAAACCCAGCATTCTACCCTCTAGGTCTCTAAAAAATGGGTCAAAAAAGAAAGACCCGACCAAGTTGTTACTGTCCATATGGTTGGCAAAACCAGACGCAAGAAGTCAGCAACCAAAATTCGTGTCAGACGTCCGGTGACTCGCAGCGTCTCCCGGACACGAAAACTTCTGGAAGAATCCTTTACTCATTCAAACCAAGGACATCGGAGTAACCTTCCTCAAGCTCTTTTACCAAAAGAATGAGCCCCAGCTCGGTCACCAGGATGATTTCTTCGTTTGTATCCCGAGAGATGAACGTCCTGGCTACAAATTCTGAGCCACCACACAATCCACCTCCTAATGAGACGATCGCACACATCCAACGATTGGAGCAAGGTCAGCAGAGGATCGAAACTCTCATGAAAAATCTTCTTCTCGCTTTTCATCGTCAAGAAAATAATCAAGCCCCTCCGAATCATCAAGATGACGAGGCTAATGCAGAAAACAATGAGAAGTTTTAATGTCTTCGACACTATCGCTGCCGGGAGCGCCTGTTTAGATGTCGGAGGAGTGAAGTTAGGCCAAATGATGTCTGAATGGTCTGAAACTTCATGTGTGCCCTTCTCTTGGCTGTCTTAAAGGATCTTGCAGTTTTTGTTTGATTCTGACAAGATCTGATGTTTGAAGTAGCTTTGCCTGTTTTGTAGCAGGATGTAGCTTCATGTGGGTTCTTGATGTTGAGGAGGCAAAGTGACTTTTTTGGTGTCAATAAGGAGATACCTAAAGCCGATCCAGAAGTAGGGGCTTCTTCTACTAGTTTCAACGCGGTAGGGGGGAAACCTCATGATGAGTCAACTTCTTCAATTGGAAAAAGCTTATTGATTACTCCTTCGACATGGCATGACATGGGCAGTCGGACGCCGGAGCATGGCGAATCCTCATCTGGGCCGTGTCTTCAGTATGCAAAAAAGGTGTTGAAGAGCGTTTTGATCTCATGGGTCGAGACTCTCTCTTCAGGTCACTTGGAAGCTGGTTTCGGCATGATCAAGCATGTGAAAGACATTCTTGCTGATTGCAAAAAAGTCGGTCTGGACATTGCAAGTGCCAAGGCTTTTGTTGATGAAGTCATTGCTTTGGGCAACAAGCGGACTGAGACCAAGAGCTTCCCAAATGGTGACTTCTTCAATGAGATGTTTTTGAAGCCTTCCAGTGAGGTCAAATCCGAAATGGATGAGATCTCGCGGACTCGGAAGCAGTTTGTTCGATAGAGGAACGTCACCGAGCTGGCTATCATTGAGCTAACACATGACCTGTACCATCTTAATAGGGAGGTCATCGAGGCCAGACAGTATCTTGAGCTACTAGAAGAACAAGCTGCTGTCAAATGGACTACTATTGTGGAAGATCGTGCTAAAGAAGGGACTCTCATTCGCCGGTCGAAAGGCTGATAGCAACCTCTAGAGGAAGACTCAGGAGTATGAAAAATGGAAAATGCTTTGGGAAGAGCTTCCTCATGCTGAAGATGGGTCGCGACGTTCTGCAGCATTTGATGGAAAGATTTTGAAGAAGCGTGGCCTAGAAGCTTCGGAGGCTAAGGCCAAAAGTCTGCTTGAGGAGTTAAATCTTTGGTTGAAGACCATGTTAGGCTGAGCTCCTGAGTTGTAACAAACTCATTTTCTTCTCTTTTTCTTTGGCACCTCTATGTATAAACATTTTTTGTACTATTTATTTTTTGTATTCCCTCCTTTCACTTAAATTATTTTTTGATGAAAACAAATTTAAGCAAGAGCTTAATAGGAATGTTTGTTTGAGAATTTGATCAAAAGGTTGTCATTTTGTGAAAATATTTTGTCAAAGGGTTGTTTTGGGCATAAAAGCCAGATTTTGTGGCGAAAGCCTGGCTTTTGATGGCTTGAAAGCCGAATTTTGGGATGACTTGGAAGTCGAATTTTGTGGCGTAAGGCCAAAATTTGTTCGTGGCATGGGAGCCAAAATTTATTTGTGGCATGGAAGCCGAAGTTTTTGAAATGGCATGAAAGCGGAATTTTTGGAGATGGCATGAAAGCCGAAATTTTGAGATGGCATGAAAGCTGAATTTTGAGATGGCATGAAAGACGAATTTTTGGAGATGACATGAAAGCCGAAATTTTGAGATGGCATGAAAGCCGAATTTTGAGATGGCATGAAAGCCGAATTTTGAGATGACATGAAAGCCGGGTTTTGTGGCATAGGAGCCGATTTTGTTGGTTGGCTTGAAAACCAAACTTTTGAAAACCAAGTTTCGTTTCGTTGGCATGGAAGCCAAATTTTTTGATTTTTGGCATAAAAGCCGGGTTTTTTGGCATAAAAGCCGGGTTTTGGCATAAAAGCCGGGTTATTAGTTTTCAAAGATGCAAGTATCGACTAAGGTTCACCTCTCTGCTGAATGGTATTGCAAGTATTGATGGGATGTCGCCTCCTTGCTCATTCAGTTGCAAGTATCGATGGAATTTCGCCTCTTCGAGAATTGGGGTACAAGTATCGACTGGATGTCGCTTCCTTGCTATTTCAAAAACTTTGATTTTGCGAGTATTGACTGAATGTTGCTTCCCCATGATTTTTTGAAATTTGAGGTTTTTTTTTTTTTGAAATTAGGGTTGTGGATATCAACTGGAATGTTGCGTCTCCACGATTTTTTGAAGATTGAGGTTTTTTGAAATTTGGGTTGTGGATATCAACTAGAATGTTGCGTCTCCATGAATTTTTTTGACATTTTGTAAGGATCGACAAGGTGTCGCTTCCTTGCGATTTTGAACTTTTGGAAGTATCGAATGGAGTTCGCATCCTCCCGATTTTTGGGTTTTGCGAGTATCGACTGAGCGTCGCTTCCCCATGGTTTCTAGAAAACCATTTTTGTTTAAAGACACGAGGGTCATAACTTTTGACTCAAAACCATTTTTGGTTGTAAAAGTCGGGGCGGACTAGGGTGGAAATTCCTAAGTCCTGATTTTTGTTTCAAACCATGAATTTTGGGTTTAAGGATAAAAAATTTTGGTCAAGTCCGGGAAGTGGCTCCTAAACTTGAATTTTTGGATTTGATTTTTGTTTTTTTGAACAATGAAATGATGAAAGTAAGCATTGTTTTGAGAGTTCTTTTTTTTTTTTTTAGAAATTTCAACATAAGGATGAAAATTCCAAAAGGAATGGGTTTCGTGAGCAAGTACCGAGGAATAGGCTTTGGCCATATAGACATTGCTATGACCCGTTGAAGGAAGTCTTCAAGCTTAGTACTGCTTCAAGAACTTGCCGTTGATGGGTAGCATACATCTGTCACCATCCATATTTAGAAGAGCGTATGCGCCGTTGGAGAAGACTTTATCGATGACGAAGGGACCTTCCCATTTTGGTTCGAATTTGCCTTTGGATTTGTGGGCAAAGACTATGGGTCTTTTTACTGCAAGGACCAATCACCCTTTTGTAGGCATGTTGCCTGACCTTCTTGTCGAAAGATCCTACCATTCGTGCTTAGTATAACTCAATGCTTTGTAGAGCTTTAAGCCATCTCTCATCGAGATTATCCATCTCTTGGAGTCTCAATTTCACATAGCTTTCTTGTGTCATGTCATTTTGCAAAGATAACCTTAAGGAAGGAATTTATACTTCCAAAGGGACAACAGCTTCGCATCTATAGACCAAGGAGAATGGTGTGCTATGGGTTGGTCCTCGAACGGTGGTTCGATAGGCCCACAAAGCTTCTGGTAGTTTATCGCCCCATTCTCTTTTGTGACTAGAGACCATTTTCTTGAAAATTTTGTAAAGTGTCTTGTTGAAGGTTTCTGCTAAAGCTTGGTCTTTAATTGCTTTTTGTGGTACATACCTAATATCAAACTGCGATAGAAGGATGAAACATTTTGCCGGTCAGGCATTGAGAGAACCTGCTTTCGTGACAAGGACTTTTAGGAGCTTGATTCTCAAAACCAAGTAGACTGTGTTGGATAGCAAGTAATGACGTAGCTTTTGTATGGCAAACATCACTACAAGGCATTCTTTTTCGACTGGGGGTAGCAATGCTCTGCACCTACTAACATCGGCTAAGGTAATATAGAGCAGCTTCTTTTCCCTCATCATTTTCTTGTGCGAGTAGAGCACCCAAAGAATAGTCGAGATCTCTTATGTACAAGATGAATGGTTTTCCAGTTGTGGGGCAGCCAACACTGGAGGTTTGGTCAGGTATGTTTTGATGTCTTGAAATGCAGCTTCACATTCAGCATCCCAAACAAAGTCCACGCCTTTCTTCATCAAGCGAGAGAATGGACGGCACTTCCCTAACAGATTGGAGATGAACCGTCTGATGTATGCCAACCTTCGTTGAAGCCCTTTTAGTTCTCTTAGGGTCCTTAGAGATGGCATTTCTAGGATAGCCTTGACTTTGATAGGGTCAAGTTCTATTCGGACTTTCCGAACTATGAATTCGAGAAACTTACCCGATAAGACACCGAAGAAGCACTTTAATGGATTCATCCGCAGTTTCTGTTTGTGAAGTCGGAGGAAAACTTCTCGAAAATCTTTGAGATAGTCTTCTTTTCTTCTGCTTTTAACGGCGTGGTCATCGACATAACATTGAAACGTCTTGTGCTGCATATATTGGAATATTTTCATCATAGCCATCTGATATGTTGCACTTGCATTTTTTAGACCGAATGGCATGACAGTGTAGCAATACACGCCAAATGGAGTCCGAAATGATGTATGTCTTTCATCTTCAGGATGCATCTTTATCTGATGATAGCCAGAGAATCCATCCATGAATGTCATTCGCTCGAACCCACAAGTGTTGTCAATCATCACCTCTGGTATGGGGAGTGGGAATTCATCTTTAGGCTATGCATTATTCAAGTCCCTGTAGTCGATACAGACCCTTATTTGCCCATTTTTATTTGTCACGGGGACGATGTTGGCCAACCATTTAGGATGCTGTTCCTCGCGGATGAAGCTAACGTTTTTAAGTTTTTGAACTTCTTGTTCAATTTTGTCCATCACATCAGGACGAAATCTTCTTTGGCCTTGTTTGACAGGCTAAATATCTTTTTGCATATTGGGTTTGTTGATTGCTATTTTGTGGTCTAAGCCGGGCATTTCAGCATAAGACCATGCAAAACAATCAACGAACTCATGAAGAAAAGAGATATACTCGGGTAGCCCATCATCCTTTATATTCTCACTTATGAATACAGGACGTGGGTTATCAGGTGTTCCCAAGTCTATCTTTTGAACATGATCTTCTGTTGGAAGGTTTGAAGGTGGTTCCTCCACAATATTTTCGGAGGCTTCCAACTCAACAAGACCTTCTGAAGTTCCAAAGGCATTTACAGACCAAGGCTCTACTTCTGTCCATGGGTCTTCTTGATCGGTACTCTTCCCAAGACTTGTAATGAGATGATCCCAATCACTTGTTGAAACTGGGTTAAAGTAGGGTACTTCTTTTGGAGACGATGGTTCTTCTAGGTCAGAAAACCTCGCGTCTGTGTCATCGAACAATTCCTCTTCATCATCAGAGAAATCATACCAATTGGAGGAGCTTCCTGGATCCTTGACGGGTGACTCTTCAAAGAGATATCCAGGGAGATCAATGTCTTCATGGACACGACATGTTAAGGTTTGGTCTGCAAAACGACTTTGCAACCTTTGTGTCAACTGTCTCATGGGAGTGTCAGGATCATACCCCAACCTGTATGAGGACGTGTCTATATGACGATAAATTTTCCAATCCTCCATTGACATTTGGTCAGGGTGGGTTCCAATGGTGTGAGAATACCACCGCCACCTCCCAAACTGGTCGGATTCTGATCGTCGTAACCCATTTTCTTCATGATAGCTTGTGCCATTTGACTATATAGGAATAGTTAAGGCATACCTTCATTTTGGAAAGGTTCAAGCAAAGAATTTGATGAAGAAGCTTCTGATCTGTGGAAGAAGATTGGTTTCTCTTCTGTCGAAGTTGCCGGAACGATGAAGGAAACACACGTAGGATCTTTAACATCAGCAAGTGTCTCCAATGAAGTGAGAGCAGGCTGAACTTGTTAAGTATCAGCTTGGCTTGAAGGTGTCCTTATTTCATATACAGTGACTTCAGAAATAAGATCACCAATTTACAACTTGAACCTAATTTTGCAGATAGGCCTTTGAGTGCTCCTGTCATATCCAAAGATGGATACAGACGTGTGACTCAGCTTGCTAAATGGGATGCCCAGCTGCTTCAGTGCCGAAGTAGAGATAAGGTTGAGTGCAGAACCCGGGTCGATCTGGACTCTGTGTACTGGCATCTTTTTGACGTACCCCATGAAGTACAAGGGTCGGTTGTGCTTTGTCTCACCTAGCAGGAGGTCATCCTTATCGAAGACAATTGTTGTACTTACTGCTTTTTGAACCGAGAGGCATTCAATGCTTGATCCCTCAGTTTTCTTCTTTTCTTCCTTTGAGAAAGTACTTAATTTTTTGACCCTATCGTCCATTTCAATTAGTAGGACTTGTGGGGCATGTTTGTTGACATCCACATTCAGCCTTTGTAGTTCTAAAATGAGACTATCACGAGTTTGTGGAGACATTCATAATAAGTCAAGGATGTGCAATCGTACAGGTATGTGTTTGAAGTGCACAATCAAGTTGTACTTGAAAGCCTCCTTTGGGTCTGCATTTTCATTATTGTTGCCACTTGGGGCATTTACAACTTGCTTTCCCGAATGATTTACATAAGAAGAAGAAGGTTGGTTGTAATTTTTGTGGTAATCCTGGCCAGAGCGGGTACCTCTACCAACTTCAAGAGCTTCTAGAGAAGGGTCTTCTTTTGGAAGATCACTTTCGGGATCAAGGGGTTGATCCTTGTCATTTACTGAAGATGTCACTATAGCAGTATTGCCGTCTTCAGTGATCGCGTTGTACGGAGCATTTTCCGGGAACAAAACCTGAACAGCATCTAGCAACTTCTCTTCTTTGTTGAGTAATTTATCGGTCCAGACATCGCCTATGAGATCAGGTATCTTGAACTAGTTGACCGGACTTTTATTGAAGAAGACTTCATTGGCAGGAGCTTCTTCAAGATGATTAGTCGGAAGAGGCTTGAGCTCCGATGTCACAGTTTCCGGAGACGAAGGCTGAGAAGATGATATCTCTATGGAAGTCACCTAAGAAAATGTAGCTCCAGAAGATATGCTACCGGAAGTAGTCTGAGAATTTGAGGCCTCGGCAAACGAAGCTTCAGAGGCACCATCATCCCGAACTATCGCATTGCAAGCAACTCCGATAGGAGATGCCTCTAGAATACACTGTTGAGATTTAGACTCGTCTTCAGATGTAAGAGGATCATCAATCCAGCAGTTTTCTTCATTTTCCGGGGTTACCAGAGGATATGTCTGTAATTTTTTCAGGATTTCTAATTCTTGATTTTGATTATGACGAAGCTCATTGATGCGATCCTGCTCCCGCTCTATGGAAAGACGTTGCAAGATTCTTGCATATTCTTCGAGATCGGGCATATGAGCCAAATCTTCTTCGTCATCTGCTCCTTGTGGTTCATCAGTGTTGGGTTCCACTGGAACGCTTGCTTGTGCTAGATCAACAGCATTTTCTTAAACAGCCTCTTGGTCTTCTTCATCTTCAAACCAGGATCCTTGTGGCTGTAATGGGTTATACCAGATTACTGGCATAAGATGAGATTCGGGAATCCGTTCCTCATCGGAGAGGTATTTTCCTATTTCAAGGGATTCCTCCCACTCATCGGTATCACTGACAGTATCACTGGACTCGTATCCATCCATGGAGAATCCAATTACCGAGTTGCAAAAGTATGATGCCCCCTGCGTAGTTTCATTTCTGTAATGAGGTGTCATGAAATCACTAAGGGTGAATTTTCTTACCACCTTTGAAGTCTTGGGAAGGAATTCTTCCGTTGCCCCTAGTGAAGTAGTGGAAGAAGTCTCTGCCTTTTCAGGGACTTCTTGTTTTGGTTGAGTCTTCTCCTACTATTTGAACTTACAGAGTTGTCTCTTAGCTTGCCTTCACTGTTGAGCAGTCGGCTTTGTTTTGACGATCTCCCAATTTTCATCTTCTAGGAGATCGGGATGCACCCATATGGGTTGTCCATTTGGTGTTGGGTAAGGGACCAGCCCTTGGGACGTTTGAGTCATTTTTATCACTTTGAATAAAGTAGTGATCTTCTCCTTTGGTGACTTTGAAGTTTGCCCACATGACACCAAGTTAACGGAGGCAGACCCGTAGTTTTTGTCAAAGGTGATGACTCCATTTTTCCACATCTCATTGATCTTCTCTCTCACAACGAAGCATTGATTGAGAGGATGCGAGACCATCTGGTGGTATGGACAATACCGAGGATCGTTGGTTTTGCCAACATCTCCCAGTCTTTTGGGGTCTGGCAAGGTGAGTTTGTCGTTTGCTAAGAGAGCCCCAAAGATTTCATCAACATCTGCATCGAACGGGTATTTCTTGGGTATTTCTTCTCTACTCGTTCTTTTAAGGCCTCAGAGAGTTCAGGTTTCTTACCTGCAGTCTTTTTTTCAGCTTTCTTTGGCTGTTGAGGAGCTGAGTTGGTTTGCACATTAAGAACCTCATTTTTCTTTGGTTTTGAGGTCATAATGGCAGTCGGCTCTTTCTTTGATGATTTCTGACGTTGAGGTCTTTGATCACCGTTTCAGCCTCCATAGCTACTTCTAGGAGTTCTCCCAGGTTTTTTTGATTTGTTGCCGATGATCATGGAGCGGATCTTTGCTCTCATGTTGTTACGGCAGATGTCGACCAGCGATGCTTATGGCAGTACATCTGAGCACTTGTACGCAATCGCCTTCCACTTGTGAATGAAGTCGTATGTTGACTCATTCTCTCCCTGTTTTAGACTGTAGAGCTGTGCCATAGTAACAGGATGATCCTCACCTTTGAAGTGGGTCAGGAAGCGTGTCTCCAACATGGCCCAATTTTGGATGGAGTCCTCCGGCAGAGTGGAGTACCATTTAAAGGTCGTACCTTTTAGTGTACTTGCAAAGAGACTAATCTTGAGGGCATCTTGATCTACGATAGCTCTCGTCAGGATCCTGAAGTGGATGACATGTTGTCTGGCTGAGCCTTTCCTTGTATATGTTTGGAGAGTAGGTTGTTTGAATTTTGCCGGGAACGGAACCGAGTCCATCCAAAAGGGATATGGTGGCTTGATCCCATTTTCCTTTAGTGTATCCTCTTCTTTTGCTTTAGCGAGGATTTCTTCAACGTCCTTTTTGGTAAGGGCGCTTGACTCATTGTTTTCAGGATTAACCTCGTCATCTTGATGACTCGGAGGAGCTTCATTGTTAGGTGGACGCTGGAAAGTGAGAAGGAGGTTTCCATTAAAGCCTCAATTCTCTGTTGTCCTTGCTCCAACTGCTGGATGTGTCACGCCCCCAAAACCGGGATCCGATCTCGGGGACGCGAGTTTGGGGGAATTTGTATTTCCCCTCCCAGGATCTGCATGTGTGAGGATGACAAAATTCACAACACATCAAAACATTTTGCGGAAGCTCTACAAGACGTTACGATCCGGAATCCGTATCCATCGGGTTCCGTGTCGTACTCGATCTGTCAGCATAAGATTATCATAAACATATTTAAACTCAGACTGGAACAATTCATAATATCAAAATATACAGAGCTGACAGTAACAGGTTTATCATTACCCGACATATTCAAGTTACAAATTAACGAGTACATTAATTACAATTCCCAAGAAACAGGCTAACAAAAGCCGTACAAAATAGCAAGCTAGAACAAATACTACCCAATGGCGTAACGTAACTCCGGAGTCAGTCAAGCATGACGTCTACATGACATCGCTGACACAACAAGCTTGGAAAACCTGTGGCTCAACAGCCCTCTGCACACGAACTAGCTCAAAACAAGGACCTGCTATCTAGAGCACCAAAGCAGAAGAATATCAGACACGACGGTCTGCCAGGTGATCAATATAGGCAAGAGCATAAACAAATTTGAAGTTTAAAGGAAACAAGAACTAAAAACACTTTATTGAACTTGAAACAAGTTTACGAGATTTAAAAACAATGCATGAACATGATACTTATCGAGAAATCACTAGTGCATGAACGATATACGAAACAAGACATGAATACATATAATATCATGATTAGTAAATCCACAAAGAGCCCATCCTTTCTCCATCATACATGATGACAAGAGTAAGCACGTACGACAAGCACGACACGATCCCACATATATGGGGAATTTCCGGCCGCGGAACCGGAACACGAACACGCACGATGTGTCATTCAAGACACGACTAGTCTGCAGACAGTCCACATGTTTAAGGACCCCCAGGTAGTGGATCAAGCTAAAAGGGCAGTCCAAGCTCAGTGGTAATCACTTATATCATGAATGCACAAAACATGGCGATACACGTTCGAGAACACGACAAAACAAGAGGGAAATCATTTAACAAGCACGACACGACGAGACTAGCAAAATAGCATAATATAAATGCTTATCAAACTTAAGAAATGATTCCCTTTTCTTATTCTTGAAACACGTCTTAAAACAAGCTTATTCTTGAAATTCGAACGAATGCACGATGATGCACGAAGCATCAAAACAAGAGCTTTGGTTCTTGAAACAATTCTTCAAACAAACTTGTACTTGAAAATCAAACGAGAACACGATGATGCATGAAGCATCAAAACAAGAGTTCAAACACGAAATCTATCAAGTTTAGGCTAAGACCATTCATTGACCCTTGTGGAGTTGAAACCCAAATGTCGGAGTTTTGACAAGGTTTGGTGCCCCAAAAGTTATAGTACATTTTGGAATTCCAAGTGCACAAAGTCAATAGAAAGGTCTACAACCTAGTCTAGCTTTCATTCCGGCAAAATCCTTCAAAAACAGTACTTTTTGTAAATGTGGGTCTGGGTTCAGCATCTCTACCGGTAGAAATTCCGGTTTAAGCTTCTCTACCGGTAGAACTTCCGGTAGAACCATCTCTACCAGTAGAACTACCGGTTGGAGCGCTTCTACCGGTACAACTTCCGGTAGAACTAAGGGTTCACAGCTTTTCTCAACTCTCTGCCAAAATTCGAGCCACTTCTACCGGTAGAACTTCCGGTTTAAGCGCTTCTACCGGTAGAAATTCCGGTAGAACTAAGGGTTCACAGTTTTTCACACTTCTCTGCCAAAATTCGAGCCACTTCTACCGGTAGTACTTCCGGTTTAAGCGCTTCTACCGGTAGAAATTCCGGTAGAACTTATGACGTTCAACTTTTTTCACACTTCTCTCCCTTCTTCACTTCCACATTTGAACCACATGCACTCCCCAAGCCTTCATGCTTTCCAAGGGATACATTTCACACATTTTTAAAGCATTCCATCCACAATTAAACTATTCATTTTATAAAAAGACATCAAGACATTTTCAAGTATAAAATCATAAAAACTAACAAGATCAAATATGATTCTAAGAGCTTGCAAAATCATGGCTAACAAGACAAATGAAGAAGCCAAAACTCATGAATTGAAAGAATATAACATAACTTGCATTATGAAAATTAACATAGAAAACATGTCTTAATGAAATATTGAAACCATAATGAAACATAAAGCAATAAACATGGGAAATCCTATAAAGATCACTTGCCTCAATCCAATGCCAAGGAAAACTCCACAAAAACTCAACCAAAGAGAAGATCCACGAAATCTACACAAAAGCCCCAAAATAGAACACATAAAAATCACATTTTTGGTTATCACAAACCCCCATTTCGAAAATGGGTTTGAAAACATAGAAAACAAGTTCTAAATGAGCTAAAGAACATCAAATGAAAATATGGGTCCAAGCTCTAACCTTGAGCTAGCTGAACTTGATGAAGAGAGGTTGAAGATGATGAATAGTGAAAGGGTTTGGCTCCAAAAACACTCCAAACGAAGCTTGAGAAGAGAGGAAGAGAGTGACGGAGTCGGATCGGAGATTGGAGCTCTCTTGCTAGATGATTTCAAGGGAAAAAGATCAAAAAGGAAGCTTCTCCTCTTCTCCACTCTAGGTCAAGAACGTGCAGGGATTTGGGAAGAAGAATGGAGGAGAGAGAATAGGAGACTATATATAGTGTCTGCAAGGTGGGTCCCAAAGTAGTAGAACATGAAATGATTAAAACATGGTCTTGCGGACCCCGAATGAAATCGATGAAGAAGAACAAAACGATCGTCGAAAAACCTAGTTTTCAAAAAGTATATTTTGCCCAATTTCTGGAATTTTCGAAATTTATGGACAAATTTAGTGAAAATTGTCATTTTTGCCATTTTTCTCGAAAAACACGATTTCTGAGTATTAAATCAAGATGGTCAAAACATGAAAGTTGTTTGTAACAATAAAATGAGTTGAAAGGAATAAAAATTGGAATTTTTAGAAACCAAGAATAAATTCTCACAGAAATACAATTTACAAGGGTCGGGTCAAAACAAAGTCAACGGTCTTTTAAAACTCTCCAAAGTTATGAAAAAATCTATTCAAACTCAAAAACAAAGTCAAGTCAACTCTAATCTTGTTTAAAAAACTAAATCACAATTAAAACAATGCTAAACCAAAAAATTGAGGGTCGGGGTCTTACAGGATGCATGCGGTTACATCATCATGCGGTGTAATACAAACCAAGTCAGCTCCTCAACAGCCAAAGAAAGCTGAAAACAAAGCTACAGTTAAAAGACTTGAACTCTCTGATGCCTTCAAAGAACGTGTAGAAAAGAAATACCCGTTCGATGAAGATGTTGAAGAAATCTTTGAGGCTTTCTTAGCAAACAGCAAACTCACCTTGCCTGCGCCCAAAAGACCGGGAGATGTTGGTAAAACCAACGATCCCCAGTATTGTCCATACCACCAGATGATCTCACATCCTCTTAATCAATGCTTCATTGTGAGATAGAAGATCAACGAGATGTGAAAAAACGGAGTCATTACCTTTGACAAAAACTACGGGTCTGCCTTCGTCAATATGGTGTCACGTGGGCAAACTTCAAATTCACCGAAGGAGAAGATCACTACTTCATTCAAGGTGATAAAAATGGCTTAAGTGTCCCAAGAGTTGGTTCCCTATCCAACACCAGATGGACAACCCATATGGGTGCATCTCGATCTCCTAGAAGATGAAAATTGGGAGATCGTCAAAACAAAGCCGATCGCTCAACAGCGAAGGCAAGCCAAGAGACAACTCCGCAAGCTCAAACAGCAGGAGAAGTATCAACCAAAACAAGAGGTCCCTGAAATGGCAGAAACCTCTTCCACTGCTTCAGTAGGGACGACGGAAGAATCCTTCCCAAATCTTCAAAGGCAGTAAGAAAATTCACCCTTGGTGATTACATGCCACCTTATTACAAAAATGAAACTACGCAGGGGGCATCATACTCCTGCAATTCGGTAATTGGATTCTCCATGGATGGATACAAGTCCAGTGATACTGCCAGTGATACCGATGAGTGGGAAGAATCCCTTGAAACAGGAGAATACCTCTTCGATGAGGAATGGATTCTCGAGTCTCATCTTATGCCAGTAATCTAGTATAACCCATTACAGCCGCAAGGATCCTGGTCCGATGATGAAGAAGGTCAAGAGGCTGTCAACCCGACACCAGCCAATGCTCCAGTGGAACCCAACATTGGTGAACCACAAGGAGCAGATAACGAATAAGATTTGGCTCTTATGCCTGATCTTGAAGAATATGCAAGAATCTTGCAACATCTTGCCATAGAACAGGAGCAAGATCGCATCAACAATCTAGAACCAGAAGTCCCTGATAATCAACAGGAACTCCCACCTTCAACTCCTGAAAATGGAGAAAACTGCTAGATCGATGATCCTCTTACATCCGAGGATGAGTCCGGCTCCCAACAGTCTATACTGGAGGCATCTCCTATTAGGATAACCTATAATGCGATAACTCAGGATCATAGTGCCTCTGAAGCTTTGTCTGTCGAAGACGCGTACTCCCCAACTGGTGGTATATCTTCCGAAGCTACATCTTCTCAGGTGACTTCCACTAAGATATCATCTTCTCAGCCTTCGTATCCTGAAACTGTGACATCGGAGCTCACACCTCCCCTGGCTGATCATCTTGGAGAAGCTCCTGCCAATGAAGTCTTCTTCAATGAAAATCCAGTCGGTTGGTCCCAAATACCTGATCTCAAAGACGTTGTCTGGACCAATAAATTACTCAACAAAGAAGAAAAGTTGCTGGATGCTGTTCAGGATTTGTTCCCTAAAAATGCTCTGTGCAACGCAATCACTGAAGACGGCAACACTGCTGCAGGGATGTATTCAGCAAATGACAAGGATCAACCCCTTGATCCCAAGAGTGATCTTCCAAAAGAAGACCCTTCTTTATAAGCTCTTGAAGTTAGTAGAGGTACCCGCTCTGGGCGGGATTATCACAAAAATTACAACCAACCTTCGTCTTCTTATGTAAATCCTTCGGAAAAGCAAGTTGTAAATGCCCCAAGTGGCAATAATAATGAAAATGCAAGCCCGAAGGAGGCTTTCAAGTATGACTTGATTGTGCACTTCAAACACATACATGCACGACTGCACATCCTTGACTTATTACGAATGTCTCACAAACTCGTGATAGTCCCATTTCAGAACTACAAAAGTTGAATGCGGATGTCAACAAACATGCCCCACAAGTCCTACAAATTGAAATGGACTATAGGGTCAAAAAATCAAGTACTTCCTCAAAGGGAGAAAAGAAGAAAGCTGAGGGATCAAGCATTAAATGCTTCTCGGTTCAAAATGCAACAAGTGTAACAATTGCCTTCGATAAAGATGATCTCCTACTAGGCGAGACAAAGCACAACTGACCCTTGTACTTCACGGGGTACGTCAGAGAGGTACCAGTACACAGAGTCCAGATTGACCCGGGTTCTGTACTCAACCTCATCTCTACTTCGGCACTCGAAGAGCTGGGCATCCCACCTAGCAAGCTGAGTCACATGTCTATATCCATCTTCGAATATGACGGGAGCGCTCAAAGGCCTATCTGCAAGATCAGGTTCAAATTGCAAATCGGTGATCATATTTCTGAAGTCACTGTATATGCAATAAGGACCCCTTTATGCTACAATATCCTTATTGGATGGCCCTGGATACATGACAATGGTGTCGTCCCTTCAACTCTACATCAGTGCATCAAGTTTGTTGGCAATGACTACTTGATTCATCGAGTGTTTGCAGACAAAAAGCCCTTCAAAGGCAAGGATGTCCATTTTGCAGATGCTCAAATGTATAAAGATGAAAAAGAAGAACATGAGGAAGAAACAACACCCTTTGCCGAAAATCTCCAGAAAGATAACGGCAAGGCTCCTCAGCAATCATTGGAAGCAAACAAACCTTCCAGCAAACTCAAAGTAAGCAGTCAAGCTTCCTTCGTGATCTCTCTCGAAACATCAAAACCTTTGGTAATCACCACCAAAGTAAAGAAGACAAAATAAAAGGCTGGGGGTAAGTTCACTGTCTCCTTTGTGTCTATCATGCATGACACAAATGCACGGTTTTCTGACCCAGAAGAACCATCGTCTCCAAAAGAAGTACCCTACTTCGACCCAGTTCCAACAGGTGATTGGGACCATCTCATTGCAAGTCTTGAGAAAAGTACCGATCAAGAAGACCCATGGACAGAAACAAAGCCTTGGTCTATAAATGCTTCAGAAGGTCATGTTGAGTTGGAAGCCTCCGAAAATATTGTGGAGGAACCACCTTCAAACCTTCCAACATAGATCATGTTCAAAAGATAGACTTGGAAACACCTGATAACCCACGTCCTATATTCATAAGCAAGAATATAAAGGATGATGAGTTACCCTAGACCCCAAAATAGCCGTCCACAAACTCAACTTGCAAAAAGAAATCAAGCCTGTCAAACAAGGCCAAAGAAGATTTCGTCCTGATGTGATGGACACCATTGAACAAAAAGTTCAGAAACTCAAAAGCGTTGGCTTCATCCGCGAGGAACAACATCCTGAATGGTTCGCCAACATCGTCCCAGAATGGCTACATTCAACAGCAATTTCATGGCCTTTCGAAGCCTGGGGTATGGACATCATGGGTCCTATCTCTCCCCCATCAAGTAAAGGTCATCGCTTCATCTTCGCCGCTACAGATTATTTCTCCTAGTGATCAGAAGCATTTGCGCACAGCGAAATGAAGACCTCATCAGTCCTTCAATTCTTACGCACCAACATTGTTTGTCGCTTCGGCATACCTAAAAGATTCGTCCATGATAACGGAGTGCAATTCCGGGATCACAGATTCTATAGGTTTTGCGACAAGTACAAAACCCAAAGTTGTCCTGCAACTCCATATAATCCTGCAGTGAACGGACTAGCAGAAGCCTTTAACAAGACACTCTGCAAAATTCTCAAAAAAATGGTCTCTAGTCATAAAAGAGACTGGGGTGACAAACTACCTGAAGCTTTATGAGCCTATCGAACCACCGTTCGAGGACCAGCACATAGCACACCATTCTCCATGGTCTATGGATGCGAAATTGTTGTCCCTTTGGAAGTACAAATTCCTTCCTTAAGGGTATCTTTACAAAATGACATGACGCAAGAAAGCAATGTCAAGTTGAGACTCCAAGAGCTGGATTATCTCGATGAGAGACGGCTCAAAGCTCTACAAAGCATTGAGTTGTACCAAGCCCGCATGGCAGGATCTTTCGACAAGAAGGTCAGGCAACGCGCTTACAAAAAGGGCGACTTGGTTCTTGCAGTAAAAAGGGCCCATAGTCTTTGCCCACAATTCCAAAGGCAAATTCGAACCAAAATGGGAGGGACCCTTCGTCATCGATAAAGTCTTCTCCAACGGCGCATACGCTCTTCTAAACATGGAAGGTGACAGATATATGCTGCCCATCAACAGCAAGTTCTTGAAGCGGTACTACCCTTAAAGACTTCCTCCAACGGGTCAGAGCGATGCCTACACGACCAAAGCCTATTCCCAGGTACTTGCTCGTCAAACCCACCTTTTTTGAAATTTTCATCTTTACGCTGAAATCTCTAAAAAAAATCCTCAAAACAATGCCTACTTTCATCGTTTCATTGTTAAAAAAAATCAAATCCAAAAATCCAAGTTTAGGAGCCTCTTCTCGGACTTAACCAAAATTTTCGATCCTTGAACCTAAAATTCATGGTTTGAAATAAAAATCAGGACTCAGGAATTTCCACCCTAGTCCGCCCCGACTTTTACAACAAAAAATGGTTTTGAGTCAAAATTTACGACCCTCGTGTCTTTAAACAAAAATGATTTTTCAAAACCGCGGGGAAGCGAACCCCATTCGATACTTCCAAAACCCAAAATCGGGAGGATGCGAACTCCATTCGATACTTCCAAAACCCAAAATCGGAAGGATGCGAACCCCATTCGATACTTCCAAAACCCAAAATCGGAAGGATGCAAACCCGATTCGATACTTCCAAAACCCAACAGTCGATACCCGCAAAACCAAAATTTTTGAAAAGAGCAAGGAAGCGATGCTTAGTTGATACTCGCACCCCAATCCCGCGAGGAGGCGACATTCCATCGATACTCGCAAACCGAAAGAGCAAGGAAGCGAAGCTTAGTCGATACTTGCACCCCAATCCGCGAGGAGGCGACATTCCATTAATACTCGCAAACCAAATGAGCAAGGAAGCGACATTCCATCGATACTTGCAAGACCATTCAGCAGGGAGGCAACCTTTGGTTGATACTTGCATTTTGAAAACCAAAAACCCGGCTATCAATGCCAAAAACCCGGCTATCAATGCCAAAATCGGCTATAAACGCCAAAATCGGCTATAAATGCCAACAATCGACTTTCATGCCAATAAAACAAAACTTGGTTTTCAAATAATCTGGCTCCCATGCCAAAAACAACAAACAAAATTCGGCTTTCATGCCATCTCAAAAACTTTGGCTTCCATGCAAAAAAAAAAAAAATATTTTGGCTTCCATGCCACAAAAAAAAATACTTTGGCATCCATGCTACAAACAAATTTTGGCTTCCATGCCACAAACAAACAAAACCTGGCTTTCATGCCATTTCAAAATTTCGGCCTTCATGCCATTTCAAAATTTCGGCATTCACGCCGTCACAAAATTTGGCATTCACGCCATCTTAAAATTTTGGCTCCCATGCCGCAAACAAATTTTGGCTCTTACGCCACTCAAAATTTCGGCTTTCATGCCGTCACAAAATTTGGCATTCACGCCATCTTAAAATTTTGGCACCCATGCCGCAAACAAATTTTGGCTCTTACGCCACAAAATTCGGCTTCTACGCCATCCCAAAATTCGGCTTTCAAGCCATAAAAAACCAGACTTTTGCCACAAAAGTTGGCTTTCATGATCAAATTTTCAAACAAGCACTCCCATGCAGCTCTTACTTAAATTTGTTTTCGTCAAAAAAAAAATAATTTAAGTGAAAGTAGGGAATACAAAAAATATATAGTACCAAAAATACTTATACATGGAGGTACCAAAAAAAAAAAGAATAGGAGTTTGTTACAATTCAGAAGCTCAGTCTAACATGGTCTTCAACCAAAGATTCAACTCCTCAAGTAGAACCTTGGCCTTAGCCTCCAAAACTTTCAGGCCACGCTTCTTCAAAACATTCCCATAAAATGCGGCAGAACGCTGCGACCCATTTGCAGCACGAGGAAGTTCTTCCCAGAGAGCCTGCCATTGCTCATATTCTTGAGTCTTCCTCCGGAGATTACTTTCAGCCTCCTCAACCTGGCAAATGAGAAACCCCTCTTTGGCACGAGCTTCCACAATGGCGGTCCATTTAGCAGCAGTTTCTTCCTCCAAAAGCTCAAGACGCTGCTTAGCCTTGCAACCTCCTTATCAAGGCGGTTCAGGTCTTGTTTTAGCTCCATGATGGCCAACTCGGTAACGTTCCTCTCCCGAACAAACTGTTTCCGAATCCGCGAGATCTCAGTCAGCTCAGATTTGACCTCTCTGGAAGGCTTCACAAGCATCTCATTAAAGAAGTCACCATCTGGGAGACTCTTGGTCTCAGTCCACTTGCCACCCAAAGCGATGACTTAATCAACAAAAGCCTTGGCACTCACAATGTCCAGACCGACTTCTTCGCTATCAACAAGAATGTCATGCACATGCTTGATCATGCCGAAACCAGCTTCCAAATGATCTGAAGAGAGTCTCGACCCATGAGCTCAAAACGCTCTTCAACACCTTCTTTGAACACTGAAGGTGCGGCCCATACGAGGATTCGCCATGCTTCGGCGCCCGACTGCCCATGTCATGTCCCATTGGAGGAGTAATCAATAAGCTCTTTCCAATCGAAGAAGCTGACTCATCATAAGGTTTTGCACCTGGCATATTGAATCTAGTAGAAGAAGCCCCTACTTCTGGATCGGCTGCAGGTATCTCTTGTTCTGGTCCTCATGTTGCTTCACAATCTGTCAATGAAAGACAAAAAGGTATGAATGTGATCTTGACAAAAATCAATATCGAGATTATTATTACAAAATACCTTCTTCGACAACCGGTGGAGTACTTCCTGCTTCCATGAGCTCATCCAAAGCATCGTCAAAGGTTGCATCCATGGATGGCTTGAAGTCGTCAGAATCCTCTGGCAAGTTAGCTAACGAGAAAACAAAGCAACATGTTGGCAAATGGCAGCACAAACAAAAAAGGAGGAAAAACAAAAGAAACCATACCAGGTGAAGGTTCTGGAACCACTCCAGAGTCCCTTGGCTCTTCCTCAGATGCCGCGACTGTTGGATTACTGTGGGCCTCGAGGATAGATTTTCAAAACTTTTGACCCACTTGATACAGGGATCAAGTATCCATAAGGCCAAAAACCCAATCCAGGATGCAAACCCTCAATCTCACATATCAAGATCACTAAAATATATCTATCTAGAAGATAGAACCAGCAACATGAAAGCTTCAAATAAATCTACAACATGCAAGGAAGTAGATTATACCTTCGGAGCTCGGTTGTGCTCTAATGGAGAAGTTGTTACTTTCTTTGATGTCGAACTCTTTGTTGACACCAAAAAAGTCAATATGTCTCCTCAACAACGAGAAGCCTCCTGAAGCTGCATCCTGCTAAAAATAGGCAAGGCTACTTCAAGCATCAGATTTTGTCAGAATCAGACAGAAACTGAGAGATCATTCAAGACAGCTAAAAGAGGGGTAAACCTGAGGTTTCGGGTCATTCCGACATCGTTTGGCCCAACTTCACCGCTTCGACAGCTAAACAAGCGCTCCCGGCGGCAACATCATCAAAGATACCAAAACTTTGATCAAAGCCTACGGATGACTCCAGAATATCTCCAAAGGGCTCCATGCCAAATTTCAAGTCAAACCGACAACGTTTGACCCTCCATCAATGCTCGAGCAGCAAAAACAAGCCTCCCAGCGGCGGCAACCACCGAAGCCATCACTCATCAAACAAAATACATGAGTAGCTTCAACATGCTTCCAAAAGGCTGCACATCGAATTTCAGGTCATTCCGACAACGTTTGACCAGGTTTCGATGCTCCGAGAGAAAATCAAGCCTACCGGCGGCGGAGCAACCCGGGACCATGACATCCAAAACGGAGCCCATGGAACGTCTCAAAATGACTCCAATAGGCTCCCCGTCAAATTTCAGGTCAATCGGACATCGTTTGACCACATATCAAAGCTCGGCATTTTCCCCGCAGCAAAATCAAGTGAAGCATCGATGGGACCCCAAACGGCTTCAAAACTCAAATAAAAGCCCATGGTTGGTCCTATCCACTGCTCAAGAAGCTTCACCTCAATTTTCAGGTCATTCCGACATCGTTTGACCTAGTTTCGATGCTTGACGGAAAATCGGCTACAAAGTCTTCGGCTTTCCCGAAAAATAGGAAACTTTGTGCTCCGATTTCGCGAGGGTTCTCGTCAAGATTTCTCCAAGAAAATCAAGTCAATAATTGAGGAAAACTGTCAAGAAAAATACAGAAGAAAAAAGGGACGAAAAAGATGAAAAAACGGCCGAAACAACGCTCGGCGACCAAACGGGCCGAAGCCCCATGGTCGCCGGCGACCTTGGGTGCATGGTCGCCCGGCGACCCTGGAAATCCGGGTCGCCGGATTTTGCGCCGAAGTGTCCGTTTTCGATTCTTTTCGCGTTTCAGGTGTTCTGGCCTCTGTGATTTTCTGAAAATCCAATGTTTGGTGCTTCAAAACCACTGATCTTCGTCGACATCTCGGATCCGCCGTCAAAAGCATGAAATCATCACTGATCGCCTCAAGATCGCCAACCAGCTGACCAAGAAAGTGTACTTTCTGTCCGACCGATCGTGAAATCGACAAGACAGATGTCACCGGCCCGCCAACATCAATCAATGTCTGAAATTGCATCGCAATCCGACATCAAATAACGCGTGGATCCACCCGTGATGATCGCAAGAAGAATCTCAAAAGGCGCAGCGCGGCCCGCGACTCTTCACATGCCTTGGCAACCACTTAATGTCGTTAATTGACCCATTAAAGCAGTCATTAACTCATTATTTTGGACGGCCCAATCAGAACCAAGCATTTGGGAGTTACAAATCCAAGCAATCATGGTATTAAACCCATGAAACTCCCATCATAATGAAGCATAAAGGTGATTAAATGCCCACTACCTTCATCGGCCAATCACAAGCCTTGAAAAAGGAGTTACAAAATCGATTTGTAACTCCTCATCAATTCTTTCATCATGGCCATCAATGCCAATAAACACCTCATGGCTACAAAAAGCCTATAAAAGGAGGTCCATTCCAAGAAAGAAAGGATGAAAAAAAAATAGATCCCAAGTGCAAGCTCTGAAAATCCAGAAAATCTAAGAGAGAGACGAACTCCTGCTACTTTGCTCCCGGAAGCACCACAAGGTGATCAACGTCCCTTGGGGGGCCACCCCACCAAGGTCACCTCCTTCTCCAACATGGCCTAAACGCGGCTTTTCAGCCCGTTTACTCGGTTTTTCATCGGATATAGGACCTTCTCTTGGTCCTTGTCTTTTAAAAAATTGAGGTTAGGAGCCAAGCCAAAGAATCAAAGCATCACATGTTCTCATTTGAAGGACGATGGCGAAGCCCATACATTACTTGCGACCGTCGATCTCAACGTGTCCCCACAATCTCCTGAGAAGTTAGATCCCTTTTCTTCCTTTTCTATTGTAGTTTGTATTTCCTAAAGAGACAAAAAGAAATCACAATTCTTGTCTTTCACATTTGATGAGTTTTGTAAAATCGCCTTTCACGGCAAAATCGCCTTTCACGGCAAACAAACAAAAATGCCTCTTACGGCATTCTAAAAACTTGTCTCTTTTCTTAATATTTATGCAATTTGAAAAGTTAGAAAAAAGGATTGATTTCCTTTCCACTTGTGAAGGTGAATCTCCGGATTATCACTATTCCAAATTCCAAGTAGAAAGTAAATCTGGCATACCCGTACAAAAATGTTGATGCCCGAGATCTTCCCTCCTCCGCCGAGACCCAGGTCAGCCCCCGAGGTGCGGAGGGAGAGGACGGAAGATTCCCCCCTTTTTTTTCGGGTCCATCAAGCTGGCACACCCGGTGGGACACGTTGACTTGAGAACGTGATGCTTTGATCACTTGGCTCCTTTCTAGTTGGTGGCCTATGTTGCATTTTGCATCTAAAAAAATACGAGATGGGATCTCAATTGTTCTTTCTCACTTCAAAAAAAAAAAAAAAAACAAATCTGATCTCTTTTCTTAGATTCAACTTTGAGAAATTTTGATCCTTCCCTCTTCGAACTTGATAGCTCACAGAAATGTTCACAGCTATCGTTCATATCGGGGATTGGGCCACCTTTTCTCTGTGATGAGTCCAATTGGGATTTCAAAAAAAAAAAAAACACCTTCATTTCAAACTCTTAAAAAAAAAATGATCTCTCTTTCTCAAGATTCAACTTTGAGAAATTTTGATCCTCTCCTCCTTGAACTCGATAGCTCACAGAAATGTTCGCAGCTATCGTTCATATCGGGGATTGGGCCATCTTTTCTCTTTGATGAGTCCAATTTGGATTTCAAAAAAAAAAACTATAATTTCAAAAAAAAATTAGTTTTCTCTCTTTTGCATTCAAAGTTGAGAAACCTTGGTTCCTTCCTTTTCGGATTTAGCGCTCGCAGAAATGTTGAGCCTTTGTTCGGATTGGAACACCATTCGCTCTCTTTGATGAGTTTATAAAAAAAACCTTTAAAAAAAAGGGATTTAAAAAAAAAAAAAAAAAAACACTAAGGTTCCACCAGTTGTGTTCTTT
Organism: Umbellularia californica; assembly: GCA_028538565.1. Classification (NCBI taxonomy): domain Eukaryota; kingdom Viridiplantae; phylum Streptophyta; class Magnoliopsida; order Laurales; family Lauraceae; genus Umbellularia; species Umbellularia californica. The sequence goes on from JAPQWN010000010.1 coordinate 21,324,507, forward strand.
GACCAAAGTGGATTTAAGAAAAGCCTTGTCCAGAGTGTGGAGACAGCTAGACTGTTCGAGGCAAGGGTCCTCCAAACGGGTTCATTAAGTAACCCTACCCTTACCTGGGGGCTGATCTATCTACTAAGGTTTCATAAGATCGAATTGGAAATCTATGTGCACCTTTCAAAAAAAAATTCTCTAAAAAAAAAATCCTTAAAAAAAAAAAAAAAAACTTCTGTCACTTCGAATTCAGAGTTGAGAAATCTTGGTTCTTTCCCTTTCGGATTTAGCGCTCGCAGAAATGTTGAGCCTTGTTCGGAATGGAACACCATTTGCTCTCTTCAATGAATTCAATCTTGACTTTTCAAAAAAAAAAATCTTTTTTTAAAAAAAAAAAAAAAAACTTTTGTCACTTTTGAATTCAGAGTTGAGAAATCTTGGTTCTTTCCCTTCCGGATTTAGCGCTCGCAGAAATGTTGAGCCTTCCTCGGAATGGAACACCATTTGCTCTCTTCGATGAATTCAATCTTGACCTTTCAAAAAAAAAAAAAACTTCCGTCACTTTTGAGTTCAGAGTTGAGAAATTTTGGTTCCCTCCCTTTCGGATTTAGCGCTCGCAGAAATGTTGAGCGTTTGTTCGAAATGGAACACCATTTGCTCTCTTTGATGAATTCAATCTTGACCTTTCAAAAAAAGAAAACTTCCGTCATTATTGGATTCACATCCGAGAAATTCTGGTTCCTTCCCTTCTGAATTTAGCGCTTGCAGAAATGTTGAACCTTTGTTCGGATTGGAACACCATTTGCTCTCCTTTATGAATCCAAATTTGACCTTTCAAAAAATCCCATCTCGTGTCCTTTCCAAGGATGCGATTTGCAAAATTTGTGCCTAACGGTGCTAGTACGCCCTTTCGGGTCTACTGTATTCGCGACCGACACATTTGTATCTACAACCTTATATCATTTTACCTCGAGTGAGCCTTGCTTCTCGGTAATTTGAATTAAGGTCAACAATTGCTTCTAGCAGTCATTGGAACGCTCACTCTGAGCCTACCATACTTGCATTTTAGAACAATTGTATCCTCTATGGCTTTTTGCCTTCTTCATCGTCCTTGGGTTGGGCCATGTCCCCTCAAGTGATTTGAAAAGACAAAACCATAGTTGTTCTCCATTTACGATCACCATATTCTTGTGATTACTAATGGATTTGGTCTTATTTCAGAAGTTTTCCAAAACTAACAATGGCAACTTCATTGACCATCACTTTCGATGAGAACAAGTACCAGCTTATGCTTCAAGATAAGCAAAACAAGCATAAGCGCCTTGCCAGTTGCCGAAGCGTCATCTCTCTCGACAACTCCCCAAACACCGGGTCAACTTCAACTCCCCGGACCATCGTCTTCGGATCGCTGGGACCATTCCCACTTCCCGCAGAAGACACTGTACCTGCCAAGAAGCAGAAAACCGCCCCGCAACGTGTCACTAAAATGGCACCAAGGGCGAACACCAAGAAGCCTGAAGCCCGTGGCGTTCCCACGAAGCCTCAACCCACAAGAAGCCAGGTTTACACCAAAACTTGGTCCCCGAGATCTTCGCCAAAGCAACGGAGATCCCAAACATCTGCAAAGCCAGCATACCTAGCCCCTCTCAAGGAGAATCAGTTCTACCCTCTCTCTTACATGAAAGAGGAGAAACCTACCCTCCACCCAAAAAACAAACAAAACCATCATGAGCAGGCTTGCTCCTACAAGCCCAAAATCAAATCCTGCATTATTAGGCCTATGCAAAAACATGCTGAAGCCTGCACTCCCGCGAGTCGACCATTCATCTCAACAGGGGCCAAGCTCGCAAAATTCAAGTCTTCATTGCGACAGACAAAGGACCGCGTCCAGATTCTGTCCTTGCCAAGCTTCAAAGAAGACAAACTCGGCTGCTGCGCACAAGGGACTACATCCTTCATCGCCAGAGCCTAGCCAGAGCTGACTGAAGCTCAAATTGCTCGTCGTATGCGTCGCCGCATTGCGTATCGACAAAAGAGACTCGAGAAACAAAGAACCCAGCGTTCTACTCTCCACGTCTCAAACAAATGGGTCGAAAAAGAAAGACCCGACCAAATCGTTGCTGTTCATATGGTTGGTAAAACCAGAAAACGCCGGAAGTCAGCAACCAAAATCAGTGTTAGACGTCCAGTGACTCGCAGCCTCTCTCGGACAAGAACACATCTGGAAGAGTCTTCCACTCCTCCAAGCCAAGGACATCGGAGTAACCACTCCTCAGATTCTTCATCCAGAAGAATGAGCCCCATCTCAGTCACCAGGACGATTTCTTCGTTCGAATCCCAAGGGATGACCATCTTGGCTACAAGTTCTAAGCCGCCTCCACCACATGATGACATAACTGCACGCATCCAGCAATTGGAGCAAGGACAATAGAGAATTGAGACTCTGATGGAAAATTTGATTCTCACTCTACAGCGTCCACCACCTAACAATGAAACCCCTCCGAATCATGAAGATGACGAGGGCAATGTAGAAAACAATGAGTCTCGCGCCCTTACCAGAAAAGACGTGGACGATATCCTCGCAAAAGCAAAAGCAGAGGATACATTGAAGGAACATGGGATCAAGCCACCCTACCCTCTATGGATGGACTCGGTTCCGTTCCCTGCAAAATTCAAACAACCTACTCTCCAGACATATACTGGGAAAGGTTCAGCCAGACAGCATGTCATCCATTTCAAGATCCTGACGGGAGCTATTGCGGATCAAGATGCCCTCAAGATTCGCCTCTTCGCAAGTACCCTAAAAGGTACAGCCTTTGATTGGTACTCCACTCTGCCGGAGAACTCCATCTAGAACTGGGCTATGCTGGAGACACGCTTCCTGACCCACTTCCAAGGTGAGGATCATCCTGTTACTATGGCTCAACTCTGCAGCCTAAAACAAGGAGAGAATGAGTCAACATACGACTTCATTCACAAATGGAAGGCAATGGCGTACAAATGCTCAGATGTGCTGCCACAAGCGTCGCTAGTCGACATCTGCCGTAACAATATGAGAGCAAAAATCCGCTCGATCATCGGCAGCAAATCAAAGAACCTGGGGGAACTTCTCGAAGCTTCCATGGAAGCTGAAATGGTGATCAAAGACCTCAACAGTCAGAAATCATCAAAGAAAGAGCCGACTGCTGTTACAACCTCAAAACCAAAGAAAAAGGAGGTTCTCAATGTGCAGACTAAGTCAGCTCCTCAGTAGCCAAAGAAACCTGAAAACAAAACTGCAGGTAAAAGGCCTGAACTCTCTGATGCCTTCAATGAACGTGTAGACAAGAAATATCCGTTCGATGAAGACGTTGAAGAAATCTTTGAGGCTCTCCTAGCAAATGGCAAACTTATTTTGCCAGAGCCCAAAAGACCGGGAGATGTTGGCAAAACCAATAATCCCCGATACTGTCCATACCATCAAATGATCTCACATCCTCTCAATCAATGCTTCGTTGTGAGAGAGAAGATCAATGAGATGTGGAAAAACGGAGTCATAACCTTTGATAAAAACTATGGCCCCGCCTCTGTCAACATGGTGTCATGTCGGCGAACTTCAAAGTCACCGAAGGAGAAAATCACTACTCATTCAAGGTGATAAAAATGGCTCAAGCGTCCCAAGAATTGGTTCCCTATCCAACACCAGATGGACAACCTATATGGGTGCATCCCGATCTCCTAGATGATGAAAATTGGGAGATCGTCAAAACAAAGCCGACCGCTCAGCAGCGAAGGCAAGCCAAGAGACAGCTCCGCAAGCTCAAACAGCAGCAAAAGTCTCAACCAAAATAAGAAGTCCTTGAAAAAGCAGAAACCTCTTCCACTGCTTCACTAAGGACGACGGAAGAATCTCTTCCCAAAACCTCCAAGGCGGTAAGAAAATTCACTCTTGATGATTTCATGCCACCTCTATACAAAAATGAAAATGTGCAGGGGGCATTATACTCTTGCAACTCGGTAGTTGGATTCTCCATGAATGGATACGAGTCCTGTGATACTGCCAGTGATATAGATGTTAGACCCCGACCCAGACCAACTCGATTAGTGCTAATTAAGTGAGCGATTAGTCTTAAGTGAGTCTTAGTACTAGTTGGGTTAGAATGTGATTAGACTTAGTCTGGATTTTAGTTTTGGGGATTTTGAGGACGTTTAGTATGAGTCAAACACGCTCAGGGACGCCCTGAGTGCACGTGTGAGGATGGGCTTTTGTTCTAGATCTTTGATGTGGATGTGATTTTTAGTTCTCTTGAATGGTTTTATTATTCGTGGCAACTTTCGTTTTTAACCTTCATGCATTTGAGGCCCAGAAACCCAAGTTTTGGCCCAATAAGGGTAAATCTGACTATTCATGCTAAATCTGGGCACACTTTTCGAAGTCGTGAAACTATGTCAAAATTATATTTTTCCGAAACTAGATTTTTCGACGATCGTTTTGTTCTTCTTCGTCGATCCCATCCGGGGTCCACAAGACCATGTTTTAAGTGTTTTAGGTTCAGCTGGAGAGGGACCCACCTCTCAACCCATATAAAAGATCTCCTATTCTCTCTCCTCCATTTTCTTCTTCCAAAAATCCTGTAACGGTTTGCCCTAGAGTGGAGTTGAGAAGGCAGCCCTCTTCTTGATCTTTTTCCCTTGAAATCATCTAACAAGAAGACTCCAATCTCCGATTCGTTTCCGCCATTCTCTTCCTCCCTTCTCAAGCTTCGATTGGACACGTTTTGGAGCCAAACCCCTTTCACTATTCATCATCTTCTAGCTCTATCTTCCTTGTTCAGCTAGCTCTTGGTTAGTATTCCTTTTCATTCTTTCATTGTTGTTCATTTAGCTCACCTAGAGCTTGGTTTTCATGGTTTCAAACCCATTTTTCGAAATGGGGATTTGTAATGGCCAAAATGTTGATTTTTGTATGCTCCATTTTTGGGGGTTTTGTGTAGATCTCGTGGAGCACCCCTCATTGTTGGTTTTTGTGAAGCTTTCTTTGGCTTTGGATTGAGGCAAGTGAACTTTTTGGGATTTTTCCATGTATATTGCATTAGGGTTCCATTTTTCTTCATTAAGATATGATTTTTGTGTGAGTTCTCTTAATGCTAGTTATGTCTACATTCTTTCAAGCCATGTACTTCAGTTTCTCTATTGGTATTGTCATTAATGATTTATCAAGTTCTTAGAATCATGTTGGTTTTGTAAGTTCCATGGAATTGTTATAAGAATGTCTTGATGTTTCTCTTTGGAATGAATGGACAAATTGTGGTGGAATGCTCTATAATGTGTGGAATGAATCCCTTGGAAAGCATGGAGGCTTGGGGAGTGCAGGTGGTAAAAATGTGGAAGTGAAGAAGGGAGAAAAAGTTGTAAAAATTCTGAACAGAATGCACTGCCCGTGCCTGTCGGTCAGCTGTCGGTCCAACTTCGGTCGACCGACAGGTCGACCGACACCAACCGAAATTTGTCGGTTCGAATTCCAGAGAGCAACATTTTTGTCAGGTCATCCGTCGGTTCTCCGTCGGTCGACCGACAGCCAACCGAGGATCTGTCGGCTCGAATTCCAGAGAGCAGAAATTCTGGGCTGGGATCTGTCGGTCAAACCTTCGGTCGACCGACAGATCGACCTCGGTTAACCTACAGTTAACCGAGCATTGACCGACAGTTACAAAAAGAACTGTGTTTGGAGAAATTTTGCAGGAATGAAAACTAGACTATGCTTTAGACCTTCATTTGACATTGTGCACTTGAAATTCCTAAATGTCTCTTACCTTCGGGGACACCAAGTTATATAGAGTTTCGACGTTTGGGTTTTCAAGTCCACAAGGGTCAAAGGTTTAGTCTTAGCCTATGCTCGATGGATTTATGTTTTGACTCTTGTTTTGATGCTTCATGCATCCTCATGTTCTTGTATGATTTTTCCAGTATAAGCTTGTATTTAAGACGTGTTCAAGAATCGAAAAGGGAATCATTTCTTAAGTTGCTAGTCTCGTCGTGTTGTGTTTTATAAATGATCTCCCTCTTGTTTTGTCGTGCTTTCGAACGTGTATTGCCGTGTTTTGTGCATTCATGATATAAGTGAATTTCACTGAGCTTGGACTGCCCTTCTAGCTTGATCCACTACCTGGGGGTCCTTAAACTTGTGGACTGTCTGCAGACTAGTCGTGTCTTGAATGACACATCGTGCGTGTTCGTGGTCCGGTTCCGCGGCCGGATACCCCGTCTACCTTGTGTGGCGGGGGATCGTGTTTCTCGTGTCGTGCTTGTCGTGCGTGCTTGCTCTTGTCATCATGTATGACGGAGAAAGGATGAGCTCAATGTGGATTTATCTTTTCATGATATTATATGTACTCGTGCTAGTTTCGTAAGCATTGAAATGTGTATTTTAAATCTTGGACTGTTTTAGCATTATTTCGTTTATTCATGCCTAAATTGTTTATTTGCCAAACCGTCGTGTTTGATACTTGTGGTTTTGGTGTCCAGGTGCAGGAGTGTTCACGCGTGACGAGGAGTGCCCGAAGGAGGCTGTTGAGCCACCCCCAGCACTCGAGTGGCAGCCCAACGACGTCATCTAGACGCCGGTCGGGATCTTGACTCTCGTTTCACCTAGCTTGGGTTATGTTGGGTTGTTCTTTTGGGGTTCCATTTGTTGTATTGGCCTTTATTGGCCTCTTTGGGTTTTGTAACTTGAACTAATACACTTTTGTTAAACATTGAAATGTTAATCTTGATAGGAATGCTTTGATGACATTCCCTTTTGATACCTTGTCTCGATATTATATATATGTCTTTTGTATCTTATCGTTCAAGATTTGTGTGACATGTTTTGCTACACGCTTCCGCATACCCATTCGTGTGAGCTCGACCCGTGTCTTGGGATCCTCACCGCGGAAACCTGTGGGAATATCAAAGCGGCGGCGGTGTGCTTTGTTTGTCCGTTAATCATGCCGCCGCGGCGGTCGCGGGCCCGGATCCCGATCTGGGGTCGCGACAATAGATGAGTGGGAAGAATCCTTTGAAACAGGAGAATACCTCTCCGACGAGGAATGGATTCCCGAGTCTCATCTTATGCAAGTAATCTGGTATAACCCATTGCAGCCACAAGGATCTTGGTCTGATGATGAAGAAGACCAGGACCTTGTTCAAAAAAATGCTGTCGATCCAGCACCAGCAAATGCTTCAGTGGAACCCAACATGGGCGAACCACAAGGAGCAAATGACGAAGAAAATTTGGCTCCCATGCCTGATCTTGAAGACTATGCAAGAATCTTGCAACTTCTTGCCATAGAGCAGGAGCAGGATCGCATCAATCTTCGTCATGATCCAGAACTGGAAGTCCCTGAAAATCAGCGGGAACTTTCTCCCTTAACTCCTGAAAATGGAGAAAACAGTTGGATCGATGATCCTCTCACATCCGAGGATGAGTCCGATTCCCAACAGTCTACACTGGGGGCATCTCCTGTCAGGATAACCTGCAATGCAATAGCTCAGGACGACAATGCCTCTGAAGCTTCTGAAGACACGTACTCCCCAACCGGTAGCGTTTATTCCGGAGCTACATCCTCTCAGGTGACTTCCACTGAGATAACATCCTCTCAACCTTCGTCTCCTGAGGCTGTGACATCGGAACTCAAGCCACTCCCGATTGATCATCTTGAAGAACCTTCTGCCAATGAAATCTTCTTCAATGAAAACTCAGTCAATTGGTCCCAGATACCCGATCTCACGGGCAATGTCTGGGCTAATAAAGAAAAGTTGCCGGCTGCTGTTCAGGACTTGTTCCCGGAAATTGCTCCATGCAACGCAATCACTGAAGACGCCAATGCTGTTACAGAGACGTCCTCAGCAAAGGATCAACCCCTTGATCCTGAGAACGATCTTCCAAAAGAAGACCCTTCTCTAGAGGCTCTTGAAGTTGGTAGAGGTACCCGTTCTGGCCGGGATTACCACAAAAATTAAAATCAACCCTCTTCTTCTTATGTAAATCCTTCGGGAAAGCAAGTTGTAAACGCCCCAAGTGGCAATAATAATGAAAATGCAGGCCCGAAGGAGGCTTTCAAGTACGACTTGATTGAGCACTTCAAACACATACCTGCACGTCTGCACATCCTTGACTTATTACGAATGTCTCCACAAACTCGTGATAGTCTCATTTCAGAATTACAAAGGCTGAATGCGGATGTCGACAAACATACCCCACAAGTCCTACAAATTGAAATGGACTATAGGGTCAAAAAATCAAATACTCCCTCAAAGGGAGAAAAGAAGAAAACTGAGGGATCAAGCAATGAATGCCTCTCGGTACAAAAAGTAGCAAGTGCAACAATTGCCTTCGACAAGGGTGACCTCCTCCTAGGCGAAGCAAAGCACAACCGTCCCTTGTACTTTACGGGGTACGTCAAAGAAATGCCAGTACAAAGAGTTCAGATCGATCCAGGTTCTGCACTCAACCTCATCTCTACTTCGGCACTCGAAGAGCTGGGCATCGCACCTCGCAAGCTGAGTCACACGTCCGTATCCATCTTCGGATATGACGGTAGCGCTCAAAGGCCTATCGGCAAAATCAGGTTCAAATTGCAAATCGGTGATCTTATTTCTGAAGTCACTGTGTATGCAATAAGGACCCCTTCATGCTACAATATACTCCTTGGACGCCCCTGGATACATGAGAATGGTGTCGTCCCTTCAACTCTACATCAGTGCATCAAGTTCATTGGCGACGATGGCCTGATACATCGAGTATTTGCAGACAAAAAGCCCTTCAAAGGCAGAGATGTCCATTTTGCAGATGCTCAAATGTATAAAGATGGAAAAGAAGAACAGGAGGAAAAAACAATTCGCTTTGCCGACAGTCTCCAGAAAGATAAAGGCAAGGCTCCTCAGCAATCATCGGAGGAAAACAAACCCTCCAAACTCGAAGTAAGAGGCCAAGCTCCCTTCATCGTCTCCTTCAAATCTCCAAAGCCTTTGGTAATCACTACCAAAGCAAAGAAGACAAAACAAAAGACTGGGGGCAAGTTCACTGTCTCCTTTGTGTCTATTATGCATGACATAGACTCAGAGTCAGAGTCAGAAGATGACACAGCATCGAGCCGAGCTGATACTCAGCAGCCCGCTCTCACTCCATTGGAGACACCAGCAGACAGAGAAGACCCTACGTCTGCTTCCTTTGTTATTCCGGCAACTTCGCCAGAAGAAAAAGTGATTTACTTCCACAGATCGGGGGCATCTCCACTGGACTCTTTGCTTGAACCTTTCCAAAATGAAGGTATGCCTCAGCTATCCCTGTATAGTCCAATGGCACAAGCTATTATGAAGGAAATGGGATGCGACGCTCAAAATCCGACTGGTTTGGGAGGTGGCCGTGGTATTCTCATACCGTTGGAACCCACCCTGACCAAAAGTCAACCAGAAGATTGGAAAATCCACCTTCAAAAAGGCAAGTCTTCATATGGGTTGGGGTATGATCCTACCGCTCCTATGAGACAGTTGACACCATGGCTGCAAAGTCGCTTTACCGACCAAGCCTCAACATCTCATGAAGACATCGATATCCCTGGATATCTCTTTGAGGAGTTACTCGTCAAAAATCCTGAAAGCCCCTCCAATTTCTCTAATAATAAAGAGGAATTGCCCGATGACACAGATGAGCGGTTCTCTGTCCCAGGAGAATCATCGTCTCCAAAAGAAGTACCTTACTTCAACCCAATTCCAGCAAATGATTGGGACCATCTCATTGCAAGCCTTGAGAAGGATAGCCTTGAGAAGGATACTGATCAAGAAGATTCATGGACAGAAACAGAGCCTCAGTCTGAAAATTTCTCTGGCACTCCAGAAGGTCTTGTTGAGTTGGAAGCCTCCGAAAATACTGTGGAGGAACCACCTTCAAATCTTCCAACAGAAGATCCTGTTCAAAAGATAGACTTGGGAACGCCTGATAACCCACGTCCTGTATTCATAAGCAAGAATATAAAGGATGATGAGTTACCCGAGTATATCTCTTTTCTTCGTGGGTTCGTTGATTGCTTTGCATGGTCTTATGCCGAAATGACTGGCTTGGATCCCAAAGTAGCAGTCCACAAGCTCAACTTACAAAAAGAAATCAAGCCTATCAAACAAGGCCAAAGAAGATTCCGTCCCGACGTGATGGACAAAATTGAACAAGAAGTTCAGAAACTCAAAAACGTTGGCTTCATCCGCGAGGAACAGTATCCTGAATGGTTGGCCAACATTGTCCCCGTGACAAAGAAAAATGGACAGATAAGAGTCTGTATCGACTATAAAGACTTGAATAATGCATGTCCTAAAGATGAATTCCCGCTCCCCATACCAGAGGTGATGATTGACAACACTATGGGTTCGAGCGAATGATGTTCATGGATGGATTCTCTGGCTACAACCAGATAAAGATGCATCCTGAAGATGAAAGGCATACATCATTTCGGACACCATTCGGCGTGTATTGCTACATTGTTATGCCGTTTGGCCTGAAAAATGCAGGTGCGACATATCAGAGGGCTATGATGAAAATATTCCAAGATATACAACATAAGACGGTTGAATGCTATGTTGACGACCTCGCCATAAAAAGCAGAAGAAAAGAAGACCATCTCGATGATCTTCGAGAAGTCTTCCTCCGACTTCGCAAACACAAATTGCGGATAATCCACTAAAGTGCTTCTTCGGTGTCTCATCGGGTAAGTTTCTCGGATTCATAGTACGGAAAGCTGGAATAGAACTTGACCCCACCAAAGTCAAGGCTATCCTGGAAATGCCATCTCCTAGAACCCTAAGAGAATTAAAAGGGCTTAAAGGAAGGCTGGCCTACATTCGACGGTTCATCTCCAATCTATCAGGGAAATGCCGTCCATTCTCTCGCCTGATGAAGAAAGGCGTGGACTTTGTCTGGGATGCTGAATGTGAAAGTGCATTTCAAGACATCAAAGCATACCTCATCAAACCTCCAGTGCTGGCTGCCCCCACAACTGGAAAACCATTTATCTTGTGTCACGCCCCCAAAACCGGGATCCGAATCTCGGGGACGCGAGTATGGGGAATTTTGTATTTCCCCTCCCAGGATCCGCGTGTGTGAGGATGACAAAATTCACAACACATCAAAATATTTCGCGGAAGCTCTACAAGACGTTACGACCCGGAATCCGTATCCATCGGGTTCCGTGTCGTACTCGATCTGTCATCATAAGATTGTCATAGACATATTTAAATTCAGACTGGAACAATTCATAATATCAAGATATACAGAGCTGACAGCAACAGGCTTATCATTACCCAACATATTCAAGTTACAAATTAACAAGTGCATTAATTACAATTCCCACGAAAAAAGGCTAACAAAAGCCGTACACAAAAACAAGCTAGAACAATTACTACCCAATGGTGTAACGTAACTCCGGAGTCAAGCATGACGTCTACATGACATCGCTGACACAACAAGCCTGTAAAACTCGTGGCTCAACAGCCCTCTGCACACGAACTAGCTCAAAACAAGGACCTGCTATCTAGAGCACCAAAACAGAAGTATATCAGACACGACGGTCTGGCAGGTGATCAAAATAGGCAAGAGCATAACAAAATCGAAGTTTAAAGGAAACAATAACTAAAAACACTTTATCGAACTTGAAACAAGTTTACAAGATTTAAAAACAATGCATGTACAAGATACTTATCAAGAAATCACTAGTGCATGCACGATATACGAAACAAGGTATGAATACATATAATATCATGATTAGTAAATCCACAAAGAGCCCATCCTTTCTCCATCATACATGATGATAAGAGTAAGCACGCACGACAAGCACGATAAGCACGACACGATAAACACGATCCCACGCCACACAAGGTAGACGGGGTGTCCGGCCGCGGAACCGGACCACGAACACGCACGATGTGTCAATTCAAGACACGACTAGTCTGCAGACAGTCCACATGTTTAAGGACCCCCAGGTAGTGGATCAAGCTAAAAGGGCAGTCCAAGCTCAGTGGTACTCACTTATATCATGAATGCATAAAACATGGCGATACACGTTCGAGAACACGACAAAACAAGAGGGAAATCATTTGTCAAACACGTCACGACAAGGCTAACACGATAGCATAATATAAATGCTTAACAAACTTAAGAAATGATTCCCTTTTTTATTCTTGAAACACGATTCTTGAAACACGTCTTAAAACAAGCTTATTCTTGAAATTCAAACGAAAACACGATGATGCACGAAGCATCAAAACAAGCACTTTGATCCATGAAACAAATCTCCAAACAAACTTATACTTGACATTCAAGGCGAGTACACGAGGATGTACGTAACATCAAAACAGAAATTCAAACACGAAATCTATCAAGTTTAGGCTAAGACCATTCATTGACCCTTGTGGAGTTGAAACCCAAATGTCGGAGTTTTGATAAGGTTTGGTGCCCCAGAAGTTATAGTACATTTTGGAATTCCAAGTGCACAAAGTCAACAAAAAGGTCTAAAACCTAGTCTAGTTTTCCTTCTCGCAAAAATCCTTCAAGACAGTACTTTTTTGTATCTGTCAGTCAACTCTCGGTTAACCGTCGGTTAACCGAGGTCGATCTGTCGGTCGACCGAAGGCTTGACCGACAGATCCCAGCCCAGAATTGCTGCTCTCTGGAATTCAAACCGACAGATCCTCGGTCGACCGACGGCGAACCGACGGATGACCTGACAAAAATGTTGCTCTCTGGAAATTGAGCCGACAGGTCTCGGTTGGCTGTCGGTCGACCTATCGGTCAACCGACATATGACCGACACCTGACCGACAGAACTCGGGCAGTGCATTTCTGTAATATGACCGACACCTGACCGACAGAACTCGGGCAGTGCATTTCTGTACAGATTTTTCACACTTCATTCCCTCCTTCACTCCCACATTTTCACCACCTGCACTCCCCAAGCCTACATGCTTTCCAAGGGCTACATTTCTCACATTTTTAAAGCATTCCATCCATAATTAAACCATTCATTCTATAACAAAGGCATCAAAGCATTTTCATGTACAAAATCACAAAACTTACAAGACTAAACATGATTCAAGAGCTTGAAAAATCAATGCTAACAAGACAAATGAAGAAACCCAAAACTCATGACTTGAAAGAGCATGAACATGACTTGCATTATGAGATTAAACATGGAAAACATGTCTTAATGAAATATTAAAACCATAATGAAAGCATAAGACAATAAACATAAGAAGTCCTATAAAGATCACTTGCCTTTGTCCAAATGCCAAGCAAAACTTTCACAAATCCAAATCAAAGAGTTGATCCACGAAATCTACACAAAAGCCCCAAAAGAAAGCACATAAAAATCACCATTTTTGTCACTACAAAGCCCCATTTCGAAAATGGGTTTGAAAACATAGAAAACAAGTTCTAAATGAACTAAAAGAACATCAAATGAAAAGAGGAACAAGAGCCCTAACCTTTAGCTAGCTGAACAAGATGAAAGGAGGTTGAAGATGATGAATAGTGTCGGGGATTTGGCTCAAAAACGGGTCCAATCGAAGCTTGAGAAGAGAGGAAGAAAACCACGTTTTTAGATTTGCAAATGGAGTTTCCTAGCCATAGATCCAAGAGAAAGAAGCTTTGGGAAAAAGAGGGTTTTCTCTCCCAGCCCTAGGTCAAGAAGTTGCAGGAAAATGGAAATGGGGAGAGAAGAAGAAGAAGGTTTATATAGTGTCTGGAGGGTGGGTCCCAATGCAGTAGAACTTGAAACGATTAAAACTTGGTCTTGTGGACCCCGGATGGAATCGACGAAGAAGAAAAAAACGATTGTCGAAAAATCTAGTTTTCAAAAAGTATATTTTCCCCAATTTCTGGAATTTTCGAAATTTATGTACAGATTTAGTGAAAATTGTCATTTTTGCCCTTTTTCTCGAAAAACGCGATTTCTGAGTATTAAATCAAGATGGTCAAAACATGAAAGTTGTTTGTAACAATAAAATGAGTCGAAAGGAATAAAAATTTGGAATTTTTAGAAAACAAGAATAAATTCTCACAAAAATACAATTTACAAGGGTCGGGTCCAAAACAAAGTCAATGGTCTTTTAAAACTCTCCAAAGTTATGAAAAATCTATTCAAACTCAAAAAAAAAGTCAAATCATCTCTAATCTTGTTTAAAAAGCTAAATCATGGTTAAAACAATGCTAAACCCAAAAATTGAGGGTCGGGGTCTTACATCTTGTACACAAGAGCTCTCGACCACTCTTTGGGTGCTCTGCTCGCACAAGAAAATGACGACGAAAAAGAAGCTGCTCTATATTACCTTAGCCGCATGATGGTAGGTGCAGAGCATCGCTACTCCCCAGTCGAAAAAGAATGCCTTGCAGTAATGTTCGCTGTACAAAAGCTGCGTCACTATCTGCTGTCGAACACAGTCTACCTGATTTCAAGGATCAACCTCCTAAAGGTCCTTGTCACAAAAGCAGGTTCTCTCAATGCCTGACTGGCAAAATGGTCCATTCTTCTATCACAATTTGATATTAGGTATGTACCACAAAAAGCAATCAAAGGCCAAGCTCTAGCAGACTTCCTCGCAGAGCATCCATTGCCTAAAGATTCTTCACTCAGGGATGATCTCCCAGACGAATTTGTCTACAATGTGGAAACTTCCTTGTCAAACGCTGCCTGGGACATGTACTTTGACGGTGCAACCAGGACAAATGAAAAAGGAAAGCAAATATCGGGAATCGACATCCTCTTTGTCAGCCCCGATAAATACATGATTCCACACGCCTTCTCGCTACTGGAACCATGTTCAAACAATGCAGCTGAGTACCAAGCCCTGATTGTTGGATTGGAACTCGCCCTCGAAACCGGCATCACCATGCTGAAAATTTTTGGAGACTCTCAACTGGTCGTCAACCAGATGAATAAAAAATATGAAGTCAGGAAACCTGATTTGCTACCTTACTACAATAAGGCGCAGTCGCTTCGACAAAAATTCAACATCTGCCATATCACCCACATCCTCAGAGGTGAAAACATCCGTGCAGATGCCCTGGCTGGACTTGCCGCATCCATGGCAATCCAAGAAGGGGAAAACATGCAAGTCACAGTGTGTCAAAAAAGGATTCTCCCTCCTCTCAACACACACCAAGCAGTTGCTGAATGCCACCAAGTGGTTGGAAGTCGGATATCCATCCTCAAACCTCCGATTGGCGACTAGAGAGATCCGTTCATTGATTATATCATGTTCGGAATACTACCTGAAGATCCAAAAGAGCGAGTAAGCATCCAAAGACGAGCTCCAAACTTTCATTTGGATATACCTTCAAAAGCACTTTACAGAAAATCCTCCAACGGAGTACTCCTACGCTGCTTATCACAACAAGAGGCTGAGGAAACTCTCAAAGAAGTACATGCTGGTCTTTGTGGAGCCCATCAGGCTGGCCCTAAGCTCTACAACCAGATAAAAAGGCTAGGTTATTATTGGCCTACCATGGTAACTGATGTAATACAATTTGCCAAGCGCTGCCAAAAATGCCAGATTCACGGAGATTATGTCCACATGCCTCCAGAATGGCTACATCCAACAGCAATCTCATGGCCTTTCGAAGCCTGGGGTATGGACATCATAGGTCCTATTTCTCCCCCATCAAGCAAAGGTCATCGCTTCATCTTCGCCGCTACGGATTATTTCTCCAAGTGGTCAGAAGCATTTGCGCTCAGCGAAATGAAGACTTCATCAGTCCTTCAGTTCTTACGCACCAACATTATTTGTCGCTTCGGCATACCTAAAAGATTCGTCCATGATAACGGACCACAATTCCGGGATCACAGATTCTATAGGTTCTGCGACAAGTACAAAATCCAAAGTTGTCCTTCGACTCCATATAATCCAGCAGCAAATGGACTAACAGAAGCCTTCAACAAGACACTCTGCAAAATTCTCAAGAAAATGGTCTCTGGTCA
The DNA here is from genome assembly GCA_028538565.1 of Umbellularia californica. Lineage (NCBI taxonomy): Eukaryota > Viridiplantae > Streptophyta > Magnoliopsida > Laurales > Lauraceae > Umbellularia > Umbellularia californica. Next base: position 21,340,469 of record JAPQWN010000010.1, read on the forward strand.
CAAAAGAGACTGGGGCGACAAACTACTAAAAGCTTTGTGGGCCTATCGAACCACCGTTCGAGGACCAACCCATAGCACACCATTCTCTTTGGTCTATGGATGCGAAGCTGTTGTCCCTTTGGAAGTACAAATTCCTTCCTTAAGGGTATCTTTGCAAAATGACATGACTTAAGAAAGCAATGTCGAATTGAGACTCCAAGAGCTGGATAATCTCGGTGAAAGACGACTCGAAGCTCTACAAAGCATTGAGTTGTACCAAGCACGCATGGCAGGATCTTTCGACAAAAAGGTCAGGCAACGCGCCTACAAAAAGGGTGACTTGGTTCTTGCAGTAAAAAGACCCATAGTCTTTGCCCACAAATCCAAAGGCAAATTCGAACCAAAATGGGAGGGACCCTTCGTCATCGACAAAGTCTTCTCCAACGGTGCATACGCTCTTCTAAACATGGAAGAAGACAGATGTATGCTACCCATCAACGGCAAGTTCTTGAAGCGGTATTACCCTTGAAGACTTCCTCAAACGGGTCAGAGCAATATATACACGGCTAAAGCCTATTTCCAAGGTACTTGCTCGTCAAACCAACCCCTTTTGAAATTTTCATCTTTGTGTTGAAGTTTTCAAAAAAAAAAAACAACAATCTCTCAAAACAATGCTTACTTTCATCGTTTCATTGTTCAAAAATAAAAAAAAATCAAAATCCAAAAATCCAAGTTTAGGAGCCTCTTCCCAGACTTGACCAAAATTTCGTTCCTTGAACCCAAAATTCATGGTTTGAAATAAAAACCAGGACTCAGGAATTTTCACCCTAGTCTACCTTGGCTTTTACAACCAAAATGGTTTTAAGTCAAAATTTATGACCCTCGTGTCTCTAAACAAAAAAATGGTTTTTTAGAAACCGCGGGGAAGCGACATTCAGTCGATACTCGCAAAACCCAAAAAAAAAAAAAACCGGAAGGATGCGAACCCCATTCGATACTTCCAAAACCCAAAAATCGCAAGGAAGCGAACCCCATTCGATACTTGCAAATTTCAAAAATCGTGGGGAAGCAACAAACCAGTTGATATCCACAACCCAAATTACAAAAATCTTGGAGATGCAACAGACCAGTTGATATCCACAACCCAAATTTCAAAAATCTTGGAGATGCAACATACCAGTTGCTATCCACAACCCAAATTTCAAATGGTTCGAGAAAACCTCAAATTTCAAAAATCACGGAGAAACGACATAAGTCAGTACCCGCAAAACCAAAAGTTTTGGGAAAAGCAGGGAAGCGACGCTTAGTCGATATTTGCACCCCAATTCGCGAGGAAGCGACATTCCATCGATACTCGCAAAACCTAACCCGCGAGGAAGTGACATTCCATCAATACTCGCAAAACCGAATGAGCAAGGAAGCGACATTCCATCGATACTTGCAAGACCATTCAGCGGGGAGGCGACATTTAGTCGATACCTGCATTTTGAAAACCAAAATTCGGCTAAAAATGCCAAAAACAAAATTTTTCGGCTACAAACGCCAAAATCGGCTTTCATGCCATCTCAAAATCGGCTTTCATGCCAATAAAACAAAACTTGGTTTTCAAAAATCTCGGCTATAAACGCCAAAATCTGGCTATAAACGCCAAATCCGGCTATAAATGCCAAAATTCGGCTATAAATGCCAAAAACAAAATTTTTCGACTATAAACGCCAAAATCTGGCTATAAACGCCAAAATCTGGCTATAAACGCCAAATCCGGCTATAAATGCCAAAATTCGACTATAAATGCCAAAAACAAAATTTTTCGGCTATAAACGCCAAAATCGGCTTTCATGCCATCTCAAAATCGGCTCTCATGCCACAAACAAAATTTTTGGCTCGCATGCCATCTCAAAATTCGGCTATAAACGCCAAAACAAAACAAAACAAAAAAAATCGGCTATAAACGCCAAAATCTGGCTATAAATGCCAAAATTCGGCTATAAACGCCAAGACAAACAAAACAAAATTCGGCTTCTATGCCATTCTAAAATTCGGCTTTCACGCCATCTAAAAATTTTGGCTCCCATGCCGTAAAACAAATTTTGGCTCTTACGCCACAAAATTAGGCTTTCTCGCCATCCAAATTTTGGTTTTCAAACCATAAAAAACAAGGCTTTCCGCCACAAAATTGGCTTTCATGCCCAAAACAACCCTTTGACAAAAGATTTTCACAAAATGACAACCTTTTGATCAAATTCAAAACAAACATTCCGATCAACTTTTACTCAAAATTGTTTTCATCAAAAATGATTTAAGTGAAAGGAAAGGGATACAAAATATAATACCGAAACTGTTTATACATGGAGGTACCAAAAAAAGAAAAAGGAAAAAGAGTTTGTTACAACTCAGGAGCCCAATCCTACATGGTCGTCAACCAAAGGATCAACTCCTCAAGCAGACCCTTGGCCTTAACTTCCAAAGTTTTTAGGCCACGCTCCTTCAAAATGTCCCCATAAAACGCGGCCGAATGCCGTGACCCATCTGCAGCACGAGGAAGCTCTTCCCAGAGGACCTGCCACTGGTCATGCTCCCGAGTCTTCCTCCGGACATTACCTTCAGCTTCCTCAACCTGGCGAATGAGAGTCCCCTCCTTGTCACGAGCCCCCACAATGGCGGCCCATTTGGCAGCAGCCTCTTCCTCTAAAAGATCAAGACATTGCCTAGCCTCAACGACCTCTTTATCAAGGCGGTCCAAGTCTTGCTTCAGCCCCATGATGGATAACTCGGTAACGTTCTTCTCCCGAACGATCTACCTCCGAGTCTTCGTGACCTCAGTCAGCTCAACTTTGACTTTGGTGGAAGGTTTTAAGAACATCTCATCAAAGAAGTCACCATCTGGGAAACTCTTGGTCTCAGTCCATTTGTTCCCCAAGGTGATGATCTCCTCAACAAAATCCTCGGCACTTGCGATGTCCAGACCGACTTCTTTGCTATCAGCGAGGATGTCCTACACATGCTTGATCATGCCAAAACCAGCTTCCAAATGACCTGAAGAAAGAGTCTCAACCCATGAGCTCAAGACAGTCTTCAACACCTTCCTAGCATACTGAAGGTGCGGTGCAGATGAGGATTCGCCATGTTCTGGTGCCCGACTGCCCACGTCATGCTCCATTGGAAGAGTAATCAATAAACTCTTTCCAACGGAACAAGCTAACTCATTGAAAGTGGAAGAAGCCCCTACTTCTGGATCAGCAGCAGGTGTCCCCTGTTCTGGCTCTGAGGAAGACGGAGGAATCTCTCCTGCTGCTTCACAATCTGTTAAAAAAAAAAAAAAAGAAGAAAAAGACAAAAAGGTATGAATATAATCTTGTCAAAAATATATCAAGATCATTATTGCAAATATACCTGCTTCGACGACCGGCGGAGTACTCTCTGCCTCTTTGAGCTCATCCGAAGCATCGTCAAAAGTTGCGTCCATGGATGGCTCGAAATGGTCGGAATCCTCTGGCAAGTCAGCTACATGTTAGCAAATGACGGCAAAAGAAAAAAAAAAAAAAGAAACAAAAGCCAAAACAAATCATACCAGGTGAAGGTTCTGGAACCACTCCAGAGTCGCTGGGCTCTTCCTCAGATGCCACGATTGGATCCGTCATCGCCTCATCGGCAGGAACCTCAGGCGTCACCAGGTCATCATCCTCTGCTAAATAAAGAAGCAGCGGATCAAAACAAAATCTTTCAAAAAAAAAGGGGAAGGAAGAAACAAAAGGAAAGAAAGGGGATCATACCAGCTATCTCCTCTTCTCTGCTTCTCTTCTCCGGAGGCACGTCAGCATCCTCAGACACCTCCTCAGCAAAGGTCAGAGGAACTTCAAGATCAGAAGGACTATCGTGCCGTCTCATGTTACGGCGTTGTCCTCTCCTCCTCTTGCCTCAGTGGGTCAATATGCTCGACGATCCTGCCACACTATCAACATCAGGCCTCTCATAAGAGTCCTCACTGGATGGTCTACTTTTCTCAGTAGACTCCATGGAAGCCTTCGTATGCTCTGCCCGTATCATAGCATCGATCTCGGCCTCCTCCTCTTCCAGCTGCCTCAAGACCTCACCAAGAATCCCTTGTGTAGCTCCTGATCTGATGATGTCCTGCCCATTGAGAAAGCCTATCTTGTGCTTCTCTCCAGAAAGGAAGGCCAAAACTTCCTCCCGACGAACACCATCCGATTTGCCAAGACTCTTCCCGGGAGATTGCTTAATATCGAGCTCTTTCTTGGAAAGCCCCCGGTGCACTGAAAAGCTCTCCACGAACCACTTCGTGAAGCCAGCAGTCCGGAAGGTGGGCAGTTCAGGATAAGAAATCATGGCGGTGGTATCCTCGGCGCTATAAAATGCCCATGCATTTCTCCCATCCTGCAGTCCTCCAAAACGCTTCACCATGCTCGAAGGCGCTCCAACAACGCCTTGAGAGAAGCCAAGCTGCAACGCAAAATGCGAAGGGACATACGGTTGGATGTCGACGAAAAGATGTCTGCGATACACCATCGTACCAACCCGTATGTTGAAGAGCCACCTCTTCTCCGCGTCCGTCAAAGAATAATGTCTTTCCGACCCTGCCCTGGTCGAATCACGGGAGACACCAAAGTCAAAAGCCTTCTTCCGCAAGCCCGGAGAAAGCTTCACTGAAGACTGCCCAATCTCGACGTCCCTAAATCGTCGGATCCTTAAATGGGCAGATAAAAGTGATTCGTGAACGGCTATCCCCCTAGCCAAACGAATCATAAAAGGATCTTCGTCCTGTGCAACTCCCAAACGATGGAAGCTAGGACAGTGGTATACATACCACGAATAGAAGATGTGGGCAGAAAACACCCTGTTCATGGGGAGCCCAAGCCGAACCAGGCAAGTAGCAGCCTGCAGTTCGGTACACAAATAGGAGTAAAGAGCAGGTACCAAAGCCAGCCGCTCTCCAAACGCCATCTGACAAGCCGGAAAAACACAGTGCGGCCTCATGTGCGTCCCATCTCCTCCAGCAAAAACAGCCTCACCCAGCCAGTAAGTGAGGTAAACAGCGAGATTCTCCGCAACGCAATGTCAGGACAAATGGCATCCGTGCTTGCGAAGAACTTCTTCAAATCTTCTCGCATAGTAGCGATCTTCTTCAAACTTGATGCTTTAGCCCTAACATCCTGGGCCATGCCATCAGAAGAATCCCCGCTGTAAAAAAAGTTGGAGCTGCAACTTCTCCAACTGCTGGATCTAACTTCCGAGCCCTCCTTCTCCTTCAAAAAATCATAGAAGGCAACGAGCTGAAAGTACACAAGCCTAAACTCCTCAGACTGCTCCTCAAGGACGCTGTCAATAGGCATAAACTCCTCATAGAGTTTGCCGAGGATAGGCAACCTGGTGATGGCACTCAGCTCCTTCAAAGAAAAACCAATCTCACCATTCGTCACAATGAAGGTGTTGGTTTGTGGAAGGAATGACTCCAGCATGGCCATGAAAGCCTCATCGGAGAAAACGACGGTTTGCCGAAAAGCGCGAACCGCGTCAAAAATCTCGGCCTCCCGAAGAACGGCCTCACCAATCCTCAAGGTGTGATCAGTCCATAACTCCCAGCTCGAGTCAGCACTGAAACGGCCACGAAGTCGAAAAGGCTTCACCCAATTGCTGCCGTCACCCCGAAAAACGCCAAGGCCCACCGGTCTCAAATCCACCGATGGATGATCAGAACCTTGGTAGCCACTGGCTGGCGTCAACACGTCCATACGGACAGGTGGCTTCTCTGCAAAATCGGAAGGTCCACCAACAAAAACCCCGGTCTTGATCACACTGGTCCTCTTCACCGAACTCGGAGGATCTTCCCTCTTAGGGCACGTGGGAGAAAGGCTCAGGATCGAGATGGTCCGATCAAAAGACGACCAGGTAGAAATAGATCTCTCCTCACCATCTGCTGTGTAAGAGAACTGAAAACATCTCCTTTGGTATGTCAAGTCATCGGGGACTGCATCACCAAAGAAGAAGGTAGGCTTGAGCACAACGCTCTGATCGTCCGTAACCCAGGGACGGCTGCTTACTATGATCTTATAGAACTCCTCATCCTTGAGAGCGATCAATCGCTGTCTCATCTCATCACGATTGAGGGAATCGCATTCTTCCAAGTTTTTCTCCACAAACTGGACCTTCTCCCAAGCCTGCTGAACGGCAACATTGGAAGATCTAGCAGACCGACGAGGTGCGTCAGTAACAGGACCTTTACCTTTGTTCGTTCCAGAAGAACTACCTGCAAAAGATGGAAGAGAAAAGATCAATCAACATCAAAATGACAGAATTCTGCTACAAAAAATTCTAGCAAAATTTTGACATGGTTCCGGGGCAATTCCAACGAAAAGGAAAATACTCCGAAAAAAAGACAGGAAGTCTGAAGATGAGCTCAACATCGCTGCGAGCTCATAGTCAGTGGAGAATTCTCAAAGAAGGCTCGAACTCAACATCGCTGCGAGAACGAGCCAATCTCATCAAACTTCCGCAAAATCTGGAAAAGAGCTCAACATTGCTGCGAGCTTCAGAATCCAAAAAATTGCAAAACTTCCTCAAAATCCAGCAAGACCGAGAAAGAGCTCAACATCGCTGCGAGCTCAAAATCCCAACACTTGCAAAAGATTTTCAGGTATGCATCATCATACTTCCAAGTCTATTTACCAAAACTCATGCATCACAAATATATCATCATGCATTAGATGCTAGGAAAACCTTGACCAAAGTTTGACCAATTCCAACCAAATTTGGTCAAAACCAATCAAACTTTGTCCAAGTCAAAAATCATGTTGGCTTGACCTAGAGACTCTAGCCTTCTATCTTGATGCATCAAACAAAAAAAAAATGCATACATATTGAAATTGTATACCCTCATTATCATAGTGAGCAAACAAGGAAAAAGAAAAAGAAAGAAAAAAAAAATCTCAACAAAAAAAAAATTTTTTTGGCCCACAGGCCGTGGCCCACTGCCACGTGGCAGTACGGTCAGGTCCGTACAAAAAAAAAAAAAAAAAAAAAAAAAAAACAGCAAAAAAAAAAAAAACTAGAATCAACGTGAAAAAAAGAAAGAGTTCACGAAAAAAAAAAGAGAGAAAACCGTGAAAAAAAAAAGAAAGAAGAAGAGAGCAAGCCAAAAGAGGAAACAAGGAGAAAAGAAAGGAGGTAAGTGCTAAAATTTAGCTACTTTCCCAAAAAGAAAGATATTTTGAGAAATTCTCTCCAAGTAAAGATATTTTTAGATATTCTCTACACAAAAGAGATATTTTTAGATATTCTTTACAAATATAACACCATATGAGATCTAGGCCATCTCCAAAGCCTAAGGTCCCATGGGTTAGCCCATATGAGCCAGGTTTGACCACCTAGGCACTAAAATTGGCTTTTAGTCAAAATATTCCTCTTACCAAGAGCAAAAAAAAGAAAAGAACAAAAAAAGTCCCATGCCTCTTTTGAGTTGATGGGATCATTCAAAAAAAAAAAAGAGAAGAAAAAAGAAAGTCTCATGAGTTTCCAAAAACCAAACCATCCAAGCTCATGAACCAAATTGAGCCAAAATCTTGAAATTGACATTTCACAAAACCAAAATCCGGTTCCCTAGCTCGCCACATACAGCTTGTTAGGTCACGAGACCAAAACCAAAATCAAAATCCAAAACCTACAAACCAAATCTGACCCCCCAACCTGCCACATACAGCTTGTTGGGTCACAAGGTCAAAATCAAAATCAAACCCCGACCCCCTAACCTGCCACATACAGCTTGTTAGGTCACAAGGTCAAAAACCAAAATCCAAAACCCAAAATCCAAATACCCCATGTCATTTTCAAAACTTTGCCTTGAGATGGTACATGATCCCTCTCACTACCATAAAACTCCCCCGGAAACTCAAAAGGCTATTCAAAAAAAAAAAAAATGCTCAAGACTCTTGGTCAAGTTGGAATCTCTCCTCCAAGTTTCTCTTCGAGGCACATCGACTCCAAAAAGCTACTCGTCGCTGTACCTCGAGGGGGCATTTGTTGACACCAAAAAAGTCAATATGTCTCCTCAACATCGAGAAGCCTCCTGAAGCTGCATCCTGCTAAAAATAGGCAAGGCTACTTCAAGCATCAGATTTTGTCAGAATCAGACAGAAACTGAGAGATCCTTCAAGACAGCTAAAAGAGGGGTACACCTGAGGTTTCGGGTCATTCCGACATCGTTTGGCCCAACTTCACCGCTCCGACAGCTAAACAAGCGCTCCCGGCGGCAACATCATCAAAGACACCAAAACTTTGATCAAAGCCTACGGATGACTCCAAAATATCTCCAAAGGGCTCCATGCCAAATTTCAAGTCAAACCGACAACGTTTGACCCTCCATCAATGCTCGAGCAGCAAAAACAAGCCTCCCAGCGGCGGCAACCACCGAAGCTATCACTCATCAAATAAAATACATGAGTAGCTTCAACATGCTTCCAAAAGGCTGCACGTCGAATTTCAGGTCATTCCGACAACGTTTGACCAGGTTTCGATGCTCCGAGAGAAAATCAAGCCTACCGGCGGTGGAGCAACCCGGGACCATGACATCCAAAACGGAGCCCATGTAAAGTCTCAAAATGACTCCAATAGGCTCCCCATCAAATTTCAGGTCAATCGGACATCGTTTGACCACATATCAAAGCTCGGCATTTTCCCCGCAGCAAAATCAAGTGAAGCATCGATGGGACCCCAAGCGACTTCAAAACTCAAATAAAAGCCCATGGTTGGTCCTATCCACTGCTCAAGAAGCTTCAACTCAATTTTCAGGTCATTCCGACATCGTTTGACCTAGTTTCGACGCTTGACGGAAAATCGGCTATAAAGTCTTCGGCTTTCCCGAAAAATAAGAAACTTTGTGCTCCGATTTCACGAGGGTTCTCGTCAAGATTTCTCCAAGAAAATCAAGTCAATAATTGAGGAAAAATTTCAAGAAAAATACAGAAGAAAAAAGGGACGAAAAAGACGAAAAAACGGCCGAAACGACGCTCGGCGACCAAACGGGCCGAAGCCCCAAGGTCGCCGGGGACCCTGGCCCAAGGTCGCCAGGCGACCCTGGCCCAGGGTCGCCGGAAACCCTGGGTGCATGGTCGCCCGGCGACCCTGGAAATCCGGGTCGCCGGATTTTGCGCCGAAGTGTCAGTTTTCGATTCTTTTCGCGTTTCGGGTGTTCTGGCCTCTGTGATTTTCTGAAAATCCAATGTTTGGTGCTTCAAAACCACTGATCTTCGTCGACATCTCGGATCCGCCGTCAACATCAATCAATGTCTGAAATTGCATCGCAATCCGACATCAAATAATGCGTGGATCCACCCGTGATGATCGCAAGAAGAATCTCAAAAGGCGCAGCGCGGCCATCGACTCTTCACATGCCTTGGCAACCACTTAATGTCGTTAATTGACCCATTAAAGCAGTCATTAACTCATTATTTTGGACGGCCCAATCAGAACCAAGCATTTGGGAGTTACAAATCCAAGCAATCATGGCATTAAACCCATGAAACTCCCATCATAATGAAGCATAAAGGTGATTAAATGCCCACTACCTTCATCGGCCAATCACAAGCCTTGAAAAAGGAGTTACAAAATCGATTTGTAACTCCTCATCAATTCTTTCATCATGGCCATCAATGCCAATAAACACCTCATGGCTACCAAAAGCCTATAAAAGGAGGTCCATTCCAAGAAAGAAAGGATGAAAAAAAAATAGATCCCAAGTGCAAGCTCTGAAAATCCAGAAAATCCAAGAGAGAGACGAAGTCCTGCTACTTTGCTCCCGGAAGCACCACAAGGTGATCAACGTCCCTTGGGGGGCCACCCCCCCAAGGTCACCTCCTTCTCCAACATGGCCTAAACGCGGCTTTTCAGCCCGTTTACTCGGTTTTTCATCGGATATAGGACCTTCTCTTGGTCCTTGTCTTTTAAAAAACTGAGGTTAGGAGCCAAGCCAAAGAATCAAAGCATCACATGTTTTCATTTGAAGGACGATGGCGAAGCCCATACATGACTTGCGACCGTCGATCTCAACGTGTTCCCACAATCTCCTGAGAAGTTAGATTCCTTTTCTTCATTTTCTATTGTAGTTTGTATTTCCTAAAGAGACAAAAAGAAATCACAATTCTTGTCTTTCACATTTGATGAGTTTTGTAAAATCGCCTTTCACGGCAAACAAACAAAAACGCCTCTTACGGCATTCTAAAAACTTGTCTCTTTTCTTAATATTTATGCAATTTGAAAAGTTAGAAAAAAGGATTGATTTCCTTTCCACTTGTGAAGGTGAATCTCCGGATTATCACTATTCCAAATTCCAAGTAGAAAGTAAATCTGGCATACCCGTACAAAAATGTTGATGCCCGAGATCTTCCCTCCTCCGCCGAGACCCAGGTCAGCCCCCGGGGTGCGGAGGGAGAGGACGGAAGATTCCCCCCTTTTTTTTCGGGTCCATCACTCTTTCGCAAATCAAATCAAGATCTCCAAGACCCAATTGTCTTCCACACTATGTCCCTTATCAGATTTCTTTTCTCAAGGAGATGGGTGGGATCTCCTAAAGAAAACTACTAGAGAACAACTAGAGAAGGAACTAGAAGAGATGTGCAACAACTTGCACAAGAGAGAAGAAGAGAGAGAGAGAGAGAGGGATTTCCTTGCACACCAATGCATGGGGACGTCCAAAGGGGGGTAGCTACCCTTTTATAGCCTCTTGCAACTCCTCTATTACTAATTCCCATAGAAGTCTCACTTCCATTAATTAGTAACATTCTCTTTCTAATTAAAATAGAAGTCCTACTTCCATTAATAATTAGTAGCTTACTATTACCACTATTAGAAGTCTCACTTCAAATAGAAATTGTAATTCTCTAATTCCTTTCTATCTAGAGTTCTACTAGAATGAGTATCTATCCAATAGTTGGGCTAGTGTGGGGACCACTAGGGATTCCTTAGAAAGCTAGCTCCAACTGGGACACGCGACCCCACATCTCATGTGCAATCCGGGCCCACAGTTAATTGCAAATAACTCCACTATATAAATGCAATTGAACTCCAGTCTTAGGAATAAATTACATAGAAGACCCTAAACTTCCCTATGACCACAAGTAGGCCCTTCCATCTATATCCATGGATCAATTGGACCTGTCCACCAAATTAGATCCATATCTTATTATCCTTGAGCCCCAATTAATTATAATTATCGATTGATACCTATCCAATTAACTCTTAATCGGAATGGGTGCGCACTTACCAATGGTAAATCCATTAATTGGCACAAGGAGATAATCAGGATAGATTACATCTTGACCATTGAATGTTCTCACAGCTCTACTACCACTCACCCAAATCACCGAGGTGTTGACCTACAATTGGCCTCACTCATTGGTGACTCAAAGCAAATGAATAGATAGAAACTTGAGTTCATTAATGTCTCAGGATTGAGAGCCTATTGCTAGGGAATTATGAGAGCGGACCTTAAAGTAAAGACAGTATTCTTAAGGTGCTTCTCATGGTCCTTCAATACATCCAATGTACCAGCACATTGATCCAGAATCTTCCATTCTGATGATCAAGACAAATCACACTATCTCATAGTGATCAAAGTGTTGCAACCTTATCAGATGAGATGCCCAGTCTCATCACTAGTTATGAAGATATTTTAAGTATAAGATTTGTGACATATATCTCTCGTGTGTGGATCTCATCCATACACATATATCACATCTAATATACTAATGGGTCCCGGTTCAACTCATGAACCATTATGTCATATGTATTGCTCATGTGCATAAAGTAATAAAATAACATTCATCTCATGAAAGTAAAGCATGATTTTATTGATAAATAAAGAAATTAATCAATTTATGACATCAACTGATGGATTGAGTCCATTCAATCTAACAACGACCAGATCCGTCATCGCCTCATTGGCCGGAACCTCGGGCATCACCAAATCTTCATCCTCTGTCAAAAGAAATTAAGTAGCGGATCAAAACAAAAATCTCTCATAAAAGAAAAGAAACGAAAACAGAAAGAAGGAGAGTCATACCAGCCGTCTCCTCTTCTCGGCTCCTCTTCTTTGGAGGCTCGTCAGCATCCCCAAACACCTCCTCAGCAATGGTGAGAGGAACCTCCAGATCAAGAGGACTTTCTTGCGTCTCGAATTACAGCGTTGTCTTCTCTTCCTCTTACTTCTGTGGGACAGCCTGCTCGAAGATCCTGCACTACTATCAAAATCAGGTCTCTCATTAGAGTCCTCACTGGTTGGTCTACTCTTCTCAGTAGACTTCATGGAAGCCTTTGTACGCTCTGCTTACATCCAAGCGTCGGTCTCGGCCTCCTCCTCCTCCAGCTGTTTCATGACCTCACCAGGAATCCCTTGTGCAGCTCCAGATCTGATGACGTCCTGCTCATTGAGAAAGCCTATCTTGTGCTTCTCTCCAGAAAGGAAAGCCAAAACTTCCTTTCGACGGACACCATTTGATATGCCAAGACCCTTCCCAGGAGATTGCTTGACATCAGGCTCCTTCTTGGAAAGCCCCCGGTACACTGAGAAGCTCTCCACGAACCATTTCGTGAAGCTAGAAGTCCGGAAAGTGGGCAGCTTGGGATAGGAAATCATGGCGGTAGTGTCCTCTACACTATAAAAAGCCCATGCATTCCTCCCATCCTGCAAACCTCCAAAACACTTCACCATGCTCGAAGGCGCTCCAACAACGCCTTGAAGAAGCCAAGCTGCAGCGCAAAATGCGAAGGGACATACGGCTGGATATAAACAAAAAGATGCCTACGGTACACCATCGTACCAACCCGTATGTTGAAAAGCCATCCCTTTTCTACGTTTGTCAAAGCATAGTGTCTTCCCGACCTTGCCTTGGTGGAATCACAGGAGACACCAAAATCAAAATCTTTCTTCTACAAACCTGGAGAAAGCTTCACTAAAGACTGCCCAATCTCGACGTCCCTGAACCGTCAGATCCTCAAACGGGCAAACAAAAGAGTTTCGGAAACGGCTGTCCATTTAGCCAAACGAATCATAAAAGGGTCATCGTCCTATGCAACTCCCAACTAATGGAAGCTTGGACAGTGGTATACATACCACGAATAAAAGATATGGGCGGAAAATACCCTATTCATAGGGAGCCCAAGCCGAACTAGAAAAACAGCAGCCTGAAGTTCGGTACACAAATAGGAGTAAAGAGCAGGCACCAAAGCCAGCCGCTTTCCGAATGCCATTTGATAAGCCATAAAAATACAATGCAGCCTGATGTGCGTTCCATCTCCTCCATCAAAAACAGCCTCACCCAGCCAATGAGTGAGGTAAACAGCGAGATCTCTCCGCAATGCAATGTCAGGACAACTGGCGTCTGTACTTGCGAAGAATTTCCTCAAATCTTCTCGCATGGCGGAGATCTTCTTCAAACTTGGGTTTTTAGCCCTAGCATCATGCGCCGTGCTATCTGAAGACTCCCCACCTAAAAAAAGTTGGAGCTATAACTCTTCCAACTGCTGCACCTGACTTTCGAGCCATCCTTCTCCTTCAAAAAAGCATAGAAGGCGACGAGCTGAAAGTACAAAAGCCTGAACTCCTCAGACTGCTCCTCAAGGACGCTGTCAATAGGCATGAACTCCTCATAGAGTTTGTCGAGGATAGGCAGCCCAGTGATTGCGCTCAATTCCTTCAAAGAAAAACCAATCTCACCATTCGTAACAATGAAGGTGTTGGTTTGTGGAAGGAATGACTCCAGCATGGCCATGAAAGCCTCATCGAAGAAAATTACGGTTTGCCGAAAAACGTGAACTGCGTCAAAAATCTCGGCCTCCGGTAGAATGGCTCCACCAACCTTCAGGGTGTGATCAGTCCATGATTCCCAGCTTGAGTCAACACTGAAATGGCCACGAAGTCGAAAAGGCTTCACCCAATTGCTGCCGTCACCCCGAAAAATTCCAAGGCCTACCGGTCTCAAATCAACCAACGGATGATCAGAACCTTGGTAGCCACTGGCTGGCATCAACATGTCCATACGGACAGGTGACTTCTCTGGAAAACCGGAAGGGCCGCTAAAAAAAACCCCGATTTTGATCACACTGGTCCTATTCACCCAGCTCGGAGGATTCTTCCTTTTAGGGCACGTGGGAGAAAGACTCATGATCGAGATGGTTCAATCAAAGGTCGACCGGGTAGAAATAGTTCTCTCCTCACCATCTGCCATATAAGAGAACTGAAAACATCTCCTTTGGTATGTCAAGTCATCAGGGACTGTGTCACCGAAGAAGAAGGTAGGCTTGGGCACAACACTCTGATCGTCCGTAACCCAAGGACGGCTGCTTACCGCGATCTTGTAGAATTTCTCATCCTTGAAAGTGATCAATCGCTGTCTCTGTTGACACCAAAAATGTCACTTTGCCTCTTCAAATCAAGAAAGCTGCATGAAGTCGCAACCTGCCATAAATAGGCAATGCAATTTCTCCAAAAAATCAAATCTTGTCAGAATCAAACAAAAACTGCAAGATCCTTCAAGATAGCCAAGAGAAGAGTACACATGAAGTTTCGGGCCATTTCAGAATCATTTGGCCTAACTTCGCTTCTCCGACAGCTAAAATGGTGCTCCCGGCGGCGACATCATCAGAGACGTCAAAACTTCGATCAGAGCCTACAGATGACTCCAGCATGTCCCAAAAGGGCTCCATGCCAAATTTCAAGTCAAACCGACAACGTTTGACCCTCCATCAATGCTCGAGCAGCAAAATCAAGCCTCTCGGCGGCGGGAACCACCGAAGCCTTCGCTCATCAAACCAAGTGCATGAGTGGCTTCAACATGCTTCCAAAAGGCTGCACGTCAAATTTCAGGTCATTCTGACAACGTTTGACCAGGTTTCGATGCTCCGAGAGAAAATCAAGCCTACCGGCGGCGGAGCAACCCGGGACCATGACATCCAAAACGGAGCCCATGGAACGTCTCAAAATGACTCCAATAGGCTCCCCGTCAAATTTCAGGTCAATCGGACATCGTTTGACCACATATCAAAGCTCGGCATTTTCCCCGCAGCAAAATCAAGTGAAGCATCGACGGGACCCCAAACGGTTTCAAAACTCAAACAAAAGCCTATGGTTGGTCTTATTTATTGCTCAGGAGGCTTCACCTCAAATTTCAGGTCATTCCGACATCGTTTGACCAAGTTTCAGCTTCTGGCGGAAAATCAGCAGCTTTACGCGACAAAGTCTTCGGCTTTCCCGGAAAATTGGAAACTTTGCACTCTAAAAATGCAAGGATTCTCATCAGGTTTTCTACAGGGAAATCAAGCCAATAAATGAAAAGAAATGTCAGGAAAAATACAGAAGAAAACGGCGACGAAAAAGACCTCAAAACGACCGCAAAACGGGCTCCGAAGGGGAAAATTCCCCCAGGGTCGCCGGCGACCATGGAAGTCCGGGTCACCGGATTTTCCGCCGGTGACCCGTTTTTTCCGTCTTTTTTCGCGTTTCGCGCACTTTGGCCCCGGTGGTTTCCTGAAAATGTGATTTTAGTGCTTGAAATTGACTCATATCCTCCGACATCCGTCAAAATCACGGGTCAACCTCCAAAAGCATAAAATCATCATTGATCGCTCCAAGATCGCCAACCGGTCGACCAAAAAAAGTGCTCTTTCTGTCCGACCGATCGAGAAATCGACAAGACAGATGTCACCGGCCCGCTCTTAGCTATCAATGTCTGAAGTTACATGTTCATCCGATGTCGATCAGCATGAAGATCCATCGATGATCATCGCCAGAAGAATTCCAGAAGACACGGCACGGCCCGCGACTCTTCGACTGCTCGGCGACCAATTAATGTGGTTAATTGACTAGCTTTATTCAGTCATTAATTCATTTCTTTGGACGGCCCAATCAGAAGCAAGCATTTGGGAGTTACAAGTCAATTGATTCATGGCATTTAAACCATGAAACTCCTCCCATTATGGTAATTAAGGTGATTAAAAGCCCTTAATCTCCATCGGCCAATCAGATTCAAGGAAAAAGGAGTTACAAAATCAAGAAATAAATCTTGTAACTCCTCCCATTAAAGCCATTAAGGCTCATAAACCCTCCTAAATGGCCACCAAAAGCCTATAAATAGGAGAGCATTCCATTGAAATCAGGATCGGAAAAAAAGGAGAAAATCGAGATCAGAAAATCGAGATCGATCGATCGGAAAGAATCCAGAGCTCGTATCCAGAGAAAGAAAAAAGAGAGAAAAAAACTCTGCTGAAGTTCTGCACCGGCCACCACTACAAGGTGACAAAAGTCCCTTGGGGGGCACCCCTCCCCAAGGTCCTTGCCTTCTCCTGCTGCCTCCAATGGCTTAGACGTGGCTTTTCAGCCCGTCTACTTAGCTTTTTATTGGACATAGGACCTTCTCTTGGTCTTTGTCCTCTAAAAATCTGAGGTTATAGCCAAGCCAAGCGAATCAAGAGCATCCTCTGTTCTCATCTGCATGGATGACGGCGAAGCCCACACATGGCTTGCGACCGTCAATCTGAACGAGTCCCCCACAATCTCCTGAAAAGTTAGATCTTCCTTTTCTTGCTTTTTCATTGTAGTTTGTATTTTTCTAAAAGAGACAAAAAATCACAACTCTTGTCTTTCATTATTGATAAGAATTGTAAATCGGCTATAAACGCCAAAATCGGCTATAAATGCCAAACAAAATCGCCTTTCACGGCAAACCAAGAAAATGTCTCTTTTCTTAAATATTTGTGCAATGGAAAACTTGAAAGAAGTTGATTTCCTTTTTACTTGCGAAGGTTGATCTCCGGATCACCACTTGCAATTCCAAGTAAAATAGAAAATCTGGCACACCCACAGAAAGAAATGTTGATGCAAGCTTCAGGCCCGCCAGGGCGCGAAAGGGCCGGACCCGACGGACTCCCACGTTCCGCCGACCCCGGTAGCCGCCCCACGGCGCCTCGGAGCGCGTTCCATCAAGCTGGCACACCCGGTGGGACTCGTTCATTTGAGAACATGGTGCTTGGAAATGAAATTTTGCATACCATATTTTTTGCTCTATGCTTATACTTCTTCTCCAGATTCCTTGGCTACTTTCTAGCTGGTGGCCTATGTTGGATTTGGCACCCAAAAAACATGAGATGGGATTTTTTGGAAATTTCTATTTCTTTGAGTTTGTTTCCATTCTTTCTCTTTTCAAAAAAAAAAAAAATCAGTTTTCTTAGTTTGAATTCAAAATTGAGAAACTTTGATCCTATCCTATCGTTCTTTGGTGCTTGCAGAAATGTTGAGCCCGTTCGACTAAGGTTTTGGACCATCGTTTCTCTTCGATGAGTTCATTAGAGATTTAAAAAAAAAATCAGTTTTCTTAGTTTGGATTCAAAATTGAGAAACTTTGATCCTATCCTATCGTTCTTTGGTGCTTGCAGAAATGTTGAGCCTGTTCGACTAAGGTTTTGGACCATCGTTTCTCTTCGATGAGTTCATTAGAGATTTCAAAAAAAAAATATTAAAAAAAATAAAAAAAAAATCAGTTTTTTTAGTTTGGATTCAAAATTGAGAAACTTTGATCCTATCCTATCGTTCTTTGGTGCTTGCAGAAATGTTGAGCCCGTTCGACTAAGGTTTTAGGCCATCGTTTCTCTTCGATGAGTCTATTTGGGATTTTTTATAAAGAAGGACATAGACCACTAAGGTTAAACCAATTGCGTTCTTTGATCACGATTGATTCAAGAAAAGCCTTGTCCAGAGTGTGGAGACAGCTTGACTGTTCTAGGCAAGGGTCCTCCAAACGGGTTCATTAAGTAATCCTACCCTTACCTGGGGGCAATTCTATCAATTGAGGTTTCATAAGACCGGTTTAGGAGGCCTATGTGTACTCTCTCGTCTTTAAATCTTAAAAAATTAAAAAAAGAATAAAAAAAATAAAAAAAAAAAAGATTTTCAAAAAAAAAATCTTAAAAAAAAAAATTTCAAAAAAAAATAAAATAAAATAAAATAAATAAAAAAATATTTTAAAAAAAATAAAAAATAAAATAAAATAAAATAAAAAAAAAGTCATTTCAAAAAAAAAATCTCCAAAAACTCGTCACTTTTGGATTCAGATTCGAGAAATTGTGGTCTCTTCCCTTCTGAGTACTGGCGCTCGCGGAAATCGTTGAGCCCGTATTTGAATCGGAATGCCACCTGCTCTCTTTGACGAATCCATTTCTGACATTTCAAAACAAAGAATCCCATCTCATGGATGCAATCTCCAACATTTGTGCCTAGCAATACTGGTACGCCCTTTCAGGGTCTACTGTATCTGTGACCGGCACATTTGTAACTCCTACCTTATATTCTTCTTATCTCGAGCAAGCCCTGCTTCTCGATAAGTCGAATTTAGGTTTACAATTGCTTCTAGCAGTCACTGGAACGCTCATTCTGGGCTCACCATACTTGCTGTCAGAACAATTGTACCATCTATGGCTTTTTGCCTTCTTCATGTCGCTTGGGTCATATCCCTTGAGCGATTTGAAAAGACAACCATAGAAATTCCCATTTATGATCATTATATTCTTGTGATTACTAATGGATGTGGTCTTGTTTCAGAACTTTTTCGAAACTAACAATGGCAGCCTTAACCATTATCTTCGATGAGAACAAGCACCAACTCATGCTTCAATAGAAGCAAACCGAGCGCACTTACAAGCGCCCTGCCAGCTGCCGAAGCGTCAACTCCCTCAGCAACTCTCTGAACTCAGGGTCGACCTCGACTCCCCGGACCATCGTCTTCGGGACACTGGGACCATTCCCACTTCCCGAAGAACAAGCTGCGCCTGCTAAAAAGCAGAAGATCGCCTCTCAACGTGTCACTCCCGTGACACCAAAGGCGAGCGCCCAAAAGTCCGAAGCCCGCGGCACCCCCGCGAAGCCTCGACCCACAAACAACCAGGTCTATCCCAAGACTTGGTCTCCAAGACCTTCCCCAAAACAAAGGAGGTCTCAAACCTCCACCAAGCCAGCATACCTGGCCCCACTCAAGGAGAACCAGTTCTACCCTCTTGCCTACATGAAAGAGGAGAGACCCATCTCCAACCTGACTCCCAAGTCGACCCAGCATGAACCGGCTTGCTCCCACAAGCCGAGAATCAGATCACGCATCACCAGGCCTCTACAAGCCCCTGCTAAGGCCTACACTCCTTCGGTTCGACCCTTTATCTCTACAGGGGCCGAACTTGAAAAATTCAAAGCTTCGCTGCAACAGGCAAAGGACCGGGTCCGGATCCTGTCCTTGCCTAGCTACAAAGAAGACAGGCTCGGCTGCTGCGCCCGAGGGAGCACATCCTTCATCGTCAGAGCCCAGCCAGAGCTGACCAAAGCTCAAATCGCTCGTCGAGCACGCCGCCGTGCGTCATATCGACAAAAGAGACTAGAGAAGCAAAGGACCCAACCTCCTACACTTCAAGTCTCCCGCAAATGGGTCGAAAAAGAAAGACCTGACCAAGTTGCTGCCGTCCATATGGTTGGAAAAACCAGAAGACGCCAAAGGTCAGCAACAAAAATCCATGTCCGACGTCCGGTGACCCGTAGTGTCACCAGGACACAAAGACATCCCGAAGAATCTCCTGCCCCTTCCAGCCAAGGACGGGAGAGTAATCCTTCATCAAGCTCTTCATCAAAAAGAATGAGCCCCAGCTCGGTCACCAGGACGATTTCTTCGTTCGAATCCCGAGGGATGAACGTCTTGGCTACATGTTCTGAGCCGCCACCTCAGAATCCACCTCGAGATGATGCGCTCACACGCATCCAGCAGTTGGAACAAGGCCAGCAGAGGATTGAAACTCTGATGGAAAACCTTCTCCTTGTCGTCCAAAATCAGGTGAACAATGAGCCTCCTCCGAATCATAGCAATAACGAGGGAAATGGAGAAGAAAATGAGTCACGCGCCCTTACCAAAAAGGACGTAGACAGTATCCTCGCCAAAGCAAAAGAAGAGGATATACTCAAAGAGCATGGGATCAAGCCACCATATCCTTTATGGATGGACTCGGTCCCGTTCCCCACAAAATTCAAACATCCTACTCTCCAAACATATACGGGGAAAGGATCGGCCAGACAGCACGTCATCCACTTCAAGATCTTGACGGGAGCTATCACGGATCAAGATGCACTCAAGATTCGCCTCTTTGCAAGTACCCTAAAAGGTACGGCCTTCGATTGGTACTCCACTCTGCCGGAGAACTCCATTCAGAACTGGGCTATGCTGGAGACACGCTTCCTGACCCACTTCCAAGGTGAGGATCATCCTGTTACTATGGCTCAGCTCTGCAGCCTAAAACAGGGAGAGAATGAGTCAACTTATGACTTCATTCACAAGTGGAAAGCAATGGCGTACAAATGCTCAGATGTACTGCCACAAGCGTCGCTAGTCGACATCTGCCGTAACAATATGAGAGCAAAAATCCGCTCCATGATCATCGGCAATAAATCAAAGAACCTGGGGGAACTCCTCGAAGCTTCCATGGAAGCTGAAATGGTGATTAAAGACCTCAACAGTCAGAAGTCATCAAGAAAAGAGCCAACCGCCATTGCAACCTCTAAACCAAAGAAGAAAGAGGTCCTTAATGTGCAAACCAAGTCAGCTCCTCAGCAACCAAAGAAAGCTGAAAATAGAGCTGCAGGTAAGAGACCTGAACTCTCTGATGCCTTCAAAGAGCGAGTAGAAAAGAAATATCCGTTTCGATGAAGACGTCGAAGAAATCTTTGAGGCTCTCCTAGCAAATGGCAAACTCATTTTACCAGAGCCCAAAAGACCTGGAGACGTTGGCAAAAACAATGATCCTCGGTACTGTCCATACCACCAGATGGTCTCGCATCCTCTCAATCAATGCTTTGTTGTGAGAGAGAAGATAAACGAGATGTGGAAAAACGGAGTCATCACCTTTGACAAAAATTATGGCCCCGCCTCCGTCAACATGGTGTCACGTGGACAAACACCAAAATCACCGAAGAAGAAGATCACTACTTCCTTCAAGGTGATAAAAAGAATTCAAACGTCCGAAGTGTTGGTCCCTTGCCCGACACCAGACGGACAACCCATATGGGTACATCCCGATCTCCTGGAAGATGAAAATTGGGAGATCGTCAAAACAAAGCCGACAACTCAACAGCGAAGGCAGGCTAGGAAACATCTCCTCAAGCTCAAACGGCAAGAGAAGACCCAGCCAAAACAAGAAGTCCATGAAAAGGCAGAGGCCTCCTCTACCACTTCACTCGGGGCAACAGAAACGTCCCTTCCAGAGACTTCAAAGGCGGTAAGAAACTTCACTCTCAGTGATTTCATGCCACCTCAATTCAAAAAAGAAGCCATGCAGGGGGTATCATACTCTTGCAACTCGGTAGTTGAATTCTCCATTGATGGATACGAGTCCAGCGACACCGACGATGGATTCGAGCCTAACTACACCGATGAGTGGGAGGAATCTCTTGAAACAGGAGAATATCTCTCCGATGAAGAATGGGTTCCTGAAACTCACCTTATGCCAGTAATCTGGTATAACCCCTTGCAACCACAAGGATCCTGGTCTGATGATGAAGAAGACCAAGAGGCTGCACAAGAAGATGCTGTTAACCCAGCACCCGTCGTTGCTCCAGTGGAAGTCAACTATGTTGAGCCACACGGAGAAGACGAAGAAGAGGATCTGGCTCTCATGCCTGATCTTGAAGAATATGCAAGGATCTTGCAGCGTCTCGCTCTAGAACAAGAGCAAGACCGCGTCAACGAGATTCCTCACAATCCAGAGCCGGAAGTCCCTGAAGCCCATCAGGTACCTCCTCCCTCAACTCCTGAAAATGGAGAACATTGCTGGATTGACGATCCTCTTACATCCGAGGATGAGTCTGACTCCGAGCAGGCAACATCTCCTATCAGAGCTTCCTGTAATGTAATATATCAGGACTATAGCTCTTCTGAAGCATCGTCTGATGAGATTACCTACACTCCGACGACGCCTAGCAATGTATCCTCTGGAGCTACCTCGTCTCACGTGACTTCCACAGAGATGACACCCTCTCAGGTTTCTTCTCCTGAGACTGTGACTTCAGGATACACATTCTTCCCGACTCATCATCATGAAGAAAACCCAACTTGGGCTGATGGATGGGTCAACGAAGAAGAAAAGCTGCTGGATGCTGTTCAGGACTTGCTCCCGGAAAATGCTCCGTGCAACACAATCACTGAGGATGGCAACTCTGCTGCAGATACATCCCCAGTAGATGAAAAACGACAGCCTCTTGATCCTGAAGACAATCTTCCAAACGAAGATCCTTCTCAAGAAGCTCTCGAAGTTGGTAGAGGCACCCGTTCGGGCCGGGACTACCACAAAAATTACAACCAATCTTCCTTTACTTATGTAAATCCTTCGGGAAAAGATGTTGTAAGCGCCCCCAGTGGCAACAATGATGAACATGCAGGCCCCAAGGAGGCTTTCAAGTATGACTTGGTTGAGCACTTCAAACACATACCTGCACGTCTTCACATCCTGGATTTATTACGAATGTCTCCACACACTCGTGATAATCTCATCTCAGAATTACAAAAACTGAATGAGGATGTCGACAAACATGCCCCGCAAGTCCTCCAAATTGAAATGGACTACCGGGTCAAAAACTCTGAAACTTCCTCAAAGGGAGAAAAGAAAACTGAGGGATCATGCATCCAATGCCTCTCAGTTCAAAAGGCAGCCAGTGCAACCATCGCCTTCACTAAGGAAGACCTCCTACTTGGCGAAGCAAGGCACAACCGACCCCTGTACTTCACAGGGTACATCAAAGAAATGCCGATACATAGAGTTCAGATCGACCCAGGTTCTGGACTCAACCTTATCTCCACTTCGGCTCTTGAAGAGTTGGGCATCCCACCCAGCAAGCTAAGCCACACATCTGTATCTATCTTTGGATACGATGGGAGCACTCAAAGGCCTATCGGCAAAATCAGGTTCAAATTGCAAATCGGTGATCTTATCTCTGAGGTCACTGTGTATGCAATAAAAACCCCCTCATGCTACAACATCCTTCTCGGACGTCCTTGGATACACGAGAATGGTGTTGTTCCTTCAACTCTACATCAATGCATCAAGTTTGTCGGCGACGACGGTATGGTACATCGAGTCTTTGCGGACAGGAAACCCTTCAAAGGTAAAGAAGTCCACTTCGCAGACTCCCAAATGTATGAAGGCGAAAAAGAAGAAGAAGAGGAAATAGCACCCCCTGCCGAAAATCTCCAGAAAGATAAAGGCAAGGCTCCTCAAAAATCACCGGAAGAAAACAAACCCTCCGGCAAATTAGAAGAGAGTAGTCAATCTCCCTTCGTTATCTCCCTCAAGAATTCAAAACCTTTGGTCATCACGACTAAAGTGAAGAAGGCGAAACAAAAGCCTGGGGGCAAATTTGTTGTCTCTCTCGTGTCTATCATGCAAGACACAGACTCGGACTCAGAGCCAGAAGACGATGCATCGTCAAGCCAAGCTGACACTCAGCAAGTTCAGCCTGCTCTCACTCCGATGGAGACACCTGCTGATGTAGAAGATCCTACGTCTGCTACCTTTGTTGTTCCGGCAACATCACCAAAGCAAAGGCCGATCTTCTTCCATAGATCGGACGCTTCTTCATCAAATTCCATGCTGGAACCTTTCCAAAATGAAGGTATGCCTCAGCTATCTCTATATAGTCCTGTGGCACAAGCAATTATGAAGAAAATGGGCTATGACGCTCAAAACCCAGTCGGTTTGGGAGAAAGACGCGGTATTCTCACTCCATTGGAGCCCGCCTTGACCAAAAGCCAGCTGGAAGATTGGAGACTCTACGGTCATGTAGAAAAGTCTTCATATGGGTTAGGGTATGATCCCGACACTCCTCTGAGACAGTTGACACAAAGGCTTAAAAGTCGTTTTACCGACCAAGCCTCAACATCTAAAGTCCACGAAGACATCGATCTCCCTGGATATCTCTTTAAAGAGTTACCTGACAAAGATCCAGGAAGCTCATCCAATTGGTACGATTTCTCTGATGATAAAGAGGAATCGTCCGATAATACAGACTTGTGCTATTCTGACCCAGAAGAACCCTCGTCTCCAAAAGAAATACCAGACTCAACAGGCGATTGGGACTATCTCATAGCAAGCCTTGAGGAGATCACCAATCAAGAAAATCCATGGAAAGGAACAGAGCCTTGGTTTGTTAATGCAGTTGAAACTCCAGAAGGTTTCGTTGAGTTGGAAGCCTCCGAAAATATTGTGGAGGAACCACCTTCGAACCTTCCGACAGAAGATCCTGTTGAAAAGATAGACTTGGGAACACTAGATAACCCACGTCCTGTATTCATAAGCAAGAATATAAAGGATGATGAGTTACCCGAGTATATCGCTTTTCTTCGTGAGTTCGTTGATTGCTTTGCATGGTCCTATGCTGAAATGCCTGGTTTAGACCCCAAAGTAGCAGTCCACAAACTCAATCTTTAAGAAGGCGTCAAGCCTGTCAAACAAGGCCAAAGAAGATTCCATCCAGATGTGATGGATAAAATTGAACAAGAAGTTCAAAAGCTCAAAAGTGTCGGCTTCATCCGTGAGGAACAACATCCAGAGTGGTTGGCCAATATTGTCCCCGTGACAAAGAAAACTGGGCAGATCAGAGTCTGTATTGACTATAGAGACTTGAATGGCGCTTGCCCTAAAGATGAATTCCCGCTCCCCATACCGGAGGTGATGATTGACAATACCTGCGGATTCGAGCGAATGACATTCATGGATGGCTTCTCTGGTTACAATCAGATAAAGATGCATCCCGAGGATGAAAAACACACTTCATTTCGGACTCCGTTTGGCGTGTATTGCTACACTGTCATGCCATTTGGTCTGAAAAATGCTGGTGCCACATATCAGAGGGCTATGATGAAAATATTCCAAGATATGCAGCACAAGACGGTCGAATGTTACGTCGATGACCTCGCCGTCAAAAGCAGAAGAAAAGAAGACCATCTCAAAGATCTTCGGGAAGTCTTCCTCCGACTCCGCAAACACAAACTGCGGATGAATCCTCTAAAATGCTTCTTCGGCGTCTCGTCGGGTAAGTTTCTCGGATTCCTTGTTCGGAAAGCTGGAATAGAACTTGACCCCATAAAAGTCAAGGCTATTCTAGAAATGCCCTCTCCAAGAACCTTGAGAGAACTAAAAGGGCTCCAAGGGAGATTGGCCTACACCAGACGGTTCATCTCCAATCTTTCGGGGAAATGCCGTCCATTCTCTCGATTAATGAAAAAAGGTGTAGACTTTGTCTGGGATGCCGACTGCGAAGCCGCATTTCAAGATATCAAGTCATACCTGACCAAACCTCCAGTGTTAGCTGCCCCTGCCACTGGAAAACCATTCATCTTGTACACAAGAGCTCTTGATCATTCTGTAGGCGCTCTGCTTGCACAAGAGAATGGTGAGGGAAAAGAAGCTGCTCTATACTACCTCAGCCGCATGCTAGTAGGTGCAGAGCATCGCTACTCTCCAGTCGAAAAAGAATGCCTTGCAGTGATGTTCGCCGTACAAAAGCTACGTCACTACTTGCTTTCCAACACAGTCTACCTGGTCTCGAGGATCAACCTCTTGAAGGTCCTTGTCACGAAGGCCGGTTCTCTCAATGCCCGACTGGCAAAATGGTCCATCCTCTTGTCACAATTTGATATTAGGTATGTGCCACAAAAAGCAATCAAAGGCCAAGCTCTAGCAGATTTCCTCGCAGAGCATCCATTGCCTAAAGATTCTCCACTCAGAGATGATCTCCCAGACGAACCTGTCTACAACGTGGAGACTTCCTCACCAAATGCCTCCTGGGACATGTACTTTGACGGTGCAACCAGGACAAATGAAAACAGAAAGCTGATCTCGGGAGTTGGCATCCTCTTTGTTAGCCCCGACAAATGCATGATTCCACACGCTTTCTCGCTACTGGAACCATGCACAAACAATGCAGCTGAATACCAAGCTCTGATCCTAGGATTGGAACTCGCCATCGAATCCGGTATCACTATGCTGGAAGTCTTTGGAGACTCTCAACTGATCGTCAACCAGATGAATCAGAAATATGAAGTCAGGAAGCCCGATCTGCTGCCTTATTACAACAAGGTACAATCGCTTCTGCAAAAGTTTGACATCTGCAACATCACCCATATTCGTAGAGGTGAAAACATCCGTGCAGATGCCCTGGCCGGACTTGCCGTATCAATGGCGATCCAGGAAGGGGAAAACATGCAAATTACAGTGTGCGAGAGAAGGATCCTCCCTCCTCTTAACACACACCAAGCAGTTGCTGAATGCCACCGAGTGGTTGGAAGTCGGATCTCTATCCTTCAACCTTCAATCGGCGACTGGAGGGATCCGTTCATTGATTACACTATGTTCGGAATCCTACCTGAAGATCCAAAAGAACGGGTAAGCATTCAAAGGCGAGCCCCAAACTTTCATTTGGATATCCCTTCAAAGATCCTTTACAGGAAATCCTTCAACGGAGTACTTCTACGCTGCTTGTCACAACAAGAGGCCGAAGAAACACTTAAAGAAGTTCATGCTGGTCTTTGTGGAGCCCATCAGGCAGGTCCTAAGCTCTATGACCAGATAAAAAGGTTAGGTTACTATTGGCCTACCATAGTTGCTGATGCAATGCAATTTGCCAAACGCTGCCAGCTATGCCAAGTTCACGGAGATTACATTCACATGCCTCCGGAATGGCTGCATCCTACAGCAATCTCATGGCCTTTTGAAGCATGGGGCATGGACATCATAGGTCCTATCTCTCCCCCTTCAAGCAAAGGTCATCGCTTCATCTTCGCCGCTACGGATTATTTCTCCAAGTGGTCAGAAGCATTTGCGTTCAACGAAATGAAGACCTCATCAGTTCTTCAGTTCCTGCGCACCAACATCATTTGTCGTTTCGGCATACCCAAGAGATTCGTCCATGATAACGGACCACAATTCCGGGATCATCGATTCTACAGGTTTTGCGACAAATACAAAATTCAAAGCTGTCCTTCGACTCCATACAATCCGGCAGCAAACGGATTAGCAGAAGCCTTCAACAAGACACTCTGCAAAATCCTCAAGAAAATGGTCTCTAGTCACAAAAGAGACTGGAGCGACAAACTGTCTGAAGCTTTGTGGGCCTATCGAACCACCGTTCGAGGACCAACCCATAGCACACCATTCTCCTTGGTCTATGGATGCGAAGCTGTCGTGCCCCTAGAGGTACAAATTCCTTCTCTGAGGGTATCTCTACAAAATGACATGACTCAAGAAAGCAATGCGAAATTGCGACTCCATGAGCTGGACAATCTCGATGAGAGACGGCTCGAAGCTCGACAAAGCATTGAACTTTACCAAGCACGCATGGCAGGATCTTTTGACAAAAGGGTCCGGCAACGCGCCTACAAAAAGGGTGACTTGGTTCTTGCAGTAAAAAGACCAATGGTCTTCGCACACAAATCCAAAGGCAAATTTGAACCAAAATGGGAGGGACCCTACGTCATCGACAAAGTCTTCTCCAACGGCGCATATGCCCTCCTAAACATGGAAGGCGACAGATGTATGCTGCCTATCAACGGCAAGTTCTTGAAGCGGTACTACTCTTGAAGACTTACCCAACTGGGTAAGAGCAATGCCTGTATGGCCAAAACCTGTTCTCAGGTACTCGCTCGTCAAACCCACTCTCTTTAGAATTTTCATATCAAATGTCAAAATTTCTAGAGATTCAAAAACAATGCTTACTTTCATTGTTTCATTGTTCAAAAACAAAAAAAAATCCAAGTTTAGGAGCCTCTCCCTGACTTGACCAAAACTTTCGATCCTTGAACCAAAATTCATGGTTTGAAACAAAAATCCGGATTCAGGGATTTCCACCCTAGTCCACCTTACCTTTTACCGCCAAATGGTTCTAGGTCAAAATTTACGACCCTCGTGTCTTTAAACAAAAAAAAAATGGTTTTTCAAAAATCGTGGGGAAACGACATCAAAGTCAGTACCCGCAAAACAAAAATTTTGAAAAAAAGCAAGGATGCGACATTCCATCGATACTTGCACCCAAAATCGCAGGGAAGCGACATTTCGTCGATACTTGCAAAATCCAAAAACCGTGGAGAAGCAACAAACCAGTTGATATCCACAACCCAATTTCAAAAATCGTGGAGAAGCAACAAACCAGTTGATATCCACAACCCAAATTTCAAAGGTTCGAGAAAACCTAAAATCGTGGAGAAGCAACAAACCAGTTGATATCCACAACCCAATTTC
Organism: Umbellularia californica; assembly: GCA_028538565.1. Taxonomy (NCBI): domain Eukaryota; kingdom Viridiplantae; phylum Streptophyta; class Magnoliopsida; order Laurales; family Lauraceae; genus Umbellularia; species Umbellularia californica. The sequence goes on from JAPQWN010000010.1 coordinate 21,368,762, forward strand.
AAAAATCGTGGAGATGCAACATACCAGTTGCTATCCACAACCAAAATTACAAATGGTTCGAGAAAACCTCAAATTTCAAAAATCGCGGAGAAACGACATCAAGTCAGTACCCGTAAAACTAAAAGTCTTGGGAAAAGCAGGGAAGCGACGCTTAGTCGATATTTGCACCCCAATTCGCGAGGAAGCGACATTCCATCGATACTTGCAAAACCTAACCCGCGAGGAAGTGACATTCCATCAATACTCGCAAAACCGAATGAGCAAGGAAGCGACATTCCATCGATACTTGCAAGACCATTCAGCGGGGAGGCGACATTTAGTCGATACCTGCATTTTGAAAACCAAAACTCGGCTATAAATGCCAAAATCCGGCTATGAATGCCAAAACAAAAATTTCCGGCTATAAACGCCAAAACCGGCTTTCATGCCAATAAAACAAAACTTGGTTTTCAAAAAACTCGGCTACAAATGCCACACAAAAAAAACCTGACTCTCATGTCAAAACCGGCTATAAATGCCACAAATTGGCTATCAATGCCACCAAACCGGCTATAAATGCCACCAATTGGCTATCAATGCCACCAAACTGGCTGTAAATGCCACAAAAATCCGGCTTTCATGCCAAATTCGTTTCCCCTACCAAAACAACCATTTGACAAAAGATTTTCACAAAATGACAAAGCTTTTGATCAAATCCCATTTAGTAATTGCTTTCATCACAAAAAGATTTGAGTGAGCGTAGGGAACAAAAAAAAAAGGGTACCAAAAAATACATGTGGTACCAAAGCAAAAAAAAAATAGAAAGTGTTCACAAGCACTACAAAAAAAAAAAAAAAGAAAAGTACCAAAAAAAATACATGTGGTACCAAAAAAAAAGAAAGTGTTCACAAGCACTACAAAAAAAAGAGTACCAAAAAATACATGTGGTACCAAAAAAAAGAAGAATGGTTTCTGCTATAAAAAATCAGGAGCTCAGCCAAAAATGGTCTCCAGCCAAAGCTTCAGCTCCTCAAGCAAACTTTTGGCCTCAGCCGTCAGAGTTTCCAAGGCACACTTCTTCAGGAACTTGCCATGAGATGCTGGCGAATGCCGTAACCCTTCTTTTAAACCGGGAAGCTCTTCCCCAGCAGTTTGCCATCGTTCGTTTTCTAGAGTCCTCCTCTCGAGAACTTGACCGGCATCTGCAACCCTGCGAATCAGAGTACTCTCCCTGTCACGAGCCTCTGTTATAGCAGCCCACTTCGCATCGACTTGTGCCTTCAAATGCTCAAGACGTTTCCTGGCCTCCTCAACTTCCCTATCAAGGACGTTAAGGTCATGCCTCAATCCGATGATGGCTAGCTCTTCCTTGTTCTTCTCCCAAACTAGCTGCTTCTTGCTTTGTGTAGCCTCATTCAGGTCAGACTTAGCCTTATCAGCAGGGTCCAAGAACATCTCCTTGAAGAATTGGTCGTCAGGGAAACCCATGGTCTCAAACCACTTGTCACCCAGTGCAATGGTCCTATCAACGATCGCCCTGGCACCTGTGACATCCAGACCAACCTCTTCGGTGTCGGTCAGAATCTCCTGTACATGTGGGATCATGCCAAATCCTGCCTCCAAGTGTCCAGAAAGGAGAGTCTTGACCCAAGAACTCAAAACCCGAGCCAGCACCTTCTTCGCAAATTGAAGAGATGAACTGGATGAAGATTCACCCTTCTCCGCTGATCGGCTGCTCATGTCATGTCCTATTGGAAGAGTAACAAAAGAACTCTTTTCACTTGGAGCCACTGGAGAGGGAATCTCAACACGAGGCATCTCCTCAATCATGTCAGAACTGGTCTCTACCTCCGGATCGACCTCTGGCATCCCTTGCTCTGGTTCTGAAGAAAGCGATGGACTCTCTTCTGTCACTTCAAAACCTGCAAATGAAACATAAAAAGGTATGAATATGATCCTGTTCAAAAAAAAATCATCAGGGTCATTACTACAAAGTACCTTCTTCGACGACTGGCGGAACACTCTCTTCCTCCATGAACTCATCGGAAGCATCATCAACATTTGCGTCCATTGATGGTTCAAAGTCATCGGAATCCTGTGGCAAGTCAGCTGACAAGAAAAATGTTAGCAAATCAAGTCGCAGGCAAAAAAAAAAAAGAAAGCGAAAGAAGTTATACCAATTGGAGATTCTGGAATCATTCCAGAGTCCCTCGGTTCTTCTTCAGATGCCATAACCGGCTCCATCACCGCCTCATCGGTTGGAACCTCAGGCATCGGCAAGTCTTCATCCTCTGCTAAAAGAAAAGCAGCAGCAGGGTGAGAAAACAAATCAGAACATGGAAAGCCCCATGAAAGAAGTAGAAAAGGAAAAGGAGGAATCATACCTTCACCGATGGTCTCTTCTTCCCGAATCCTCTTCTCCGGAGGTTCGTCAGCTTCCCCTGGCACCTCCTCATTGACAGTGAGAGGGACTTCCACATTAGGAGAGTCTTCGTCCCGCCCCGTGTGACGCTGACTCCTCCTCCTCTTCCTACCTCTACGGGTTCGCTTCCTAGAAGAACCCGCCCCACTATCAGAGTCAGGTTTCTCACTTGACTCCTCACTGGATGGTCTGCTCTCGCCAGTAGACTCCACGGAAGCTCGCCTCTGTGCCGCTTGCATCCAAGCGTCGAGCTCAGCTTCCTCCTGTTCTAGCTGCTCCAAAGCCTCATCAGGTACTTCCCGAACAGCTTCAGAACCAATGACGCCCTGGTCACCGAGAAAGCCTATCTTGTGCTTCTCTCCAGAAAGGAAGGCCCAAACTTCCTCTCGCCGGACGCCATCCGACTTCCCAATGCCTTTTCCAGAAGACAGCTTTACATCAAGCTCCTTCTTGGAAAGCCCCCGATATGCCAAAAAGCTCTCCGCGAACCACTTCGTGAAGCCGGCAGTTCGGAAAGTCGACAGCTCAGGATAAGAAATCGTGGCAGTAGTGTCTTCAGCACTATAGAAAGCCCATGCATTTCTGCCATCCTGCAAACCCCCAAAACGCTTCACCATACTCGAAGGCGCCCCAACAACGCCTTGAGAGAAGCCCAACTGAAGCGCAAAGCGAGAAGGTACATATGGCTGGATGTCGACGAAAAGATGTCTACGGTACACCATCGTGCCGACTCGTATGCTGAAAAGCCACTCCTTCTCTGCATTGGTCAAAGAGTAATGCCTTCCCGACCCTGCTCTGGTAGAGTCTCGGGAGGCACCAAAATCAAAAGCCTTCTTCCGCAACTCCGAAGAAAGCTTAACTGAAGACTGCCCCATCTCGACGTCCCTGAACCGTCGGATCCTCATGCGGGCAAACAAAAGTGATTCAGATACGGCTTTTCCCTTAGCCAATCGAATCATCAGAGGATCATCATCCTGTGCAGCACCCAGCTGGTGGAAGCCAGGACAGTGGTATACAAACCACGAATAAAAGATATGGGCTGAAAATACCCTATTCATAGGGAGCCCAAGCCGAACCAAGAAAGCAGCAGCCTGCAGTTCGGTACACAGGTAGGAGTAAAGAGCGGGCACCAAAGCAAGCCGCTCTCCAAACGCCATCTGACAAGCCGGAAAAATACAATGCGGCCTGATGTGCGTCCCATCTCCACCAGCAAAAATAGCCTCACCTAGCCAAAAAGTGAGGTAAAAAGCAAGATCTCTCCGCAATGCAATGTCAGAACAAATGGCATCTGTGCTCGCGAAGAAACCCTTCAACTCTTCCTGCATGACCGAAGTCTTCTTCCTGTCTTCCCGGGTCATGCTATCAGAAGACTCTTTGCTGTCAAAGAAGTTGAAGAATGAAGAGCCATAACTCTTCCAACTGCTGGATCTCACTTTCGAGCCCTCCTTCAAAAAATCATAGAAGGCGACGAGCTGAAAGTATAGGAGCCTGAACTCCTCTGACTGCTCCTCAAGGACGCTGTCAATCGGCATGAACTCCTCGTAGAGTTTGCCAAGGATGGGTAATCCAGTAATAGCACTCAACTCCTTCAAAGAAAAACCAATCTCACCGTTCGTGACAACGAAGGTATTGGTCTGAGGGAGGAAAGACTCCAACATAGCCATGAAGGCATCATCGGAAAAAGTCACGGTCTCCCTAAAAGCGCGGACCGCGTCAAAAATCCCGGCTTCCTTCAAAACGGCGCCCCCAATCAGCAAGGTGTGGTCAGTCCATGATTTCCAATCGGAGTCAACATTGAAACGACCACGAAGTCGAAAAGGCTTCACCCAAGTACTGCCGTCACCGCTGAAAACGCCAAGGCCCACCGGTCTCAAATCGACCGACGGATAATCAGAGCCCTGGTAGCCGCTGGCTGGCATCAACATGTCCATACGGACAGGTGGCTTCTCCGCATATCCGGAGGGTCCACCAACAAAAACCCCGGTCTTGATCACACTGGTCCTCTTCACCCAGCTCGGAGGATCTTCCCTCTTAGGGCACGTGGGAGAAAGGCTCAGGATCGAGATGGTCCGGTCAAAAGACGACCGGGTAGAAATAGTTCTCTCCTCACCATTTGCTGTGTAAGAGAACTGAAAACATCTCCTTTGGTATGTCAAGTCGTCAGGGACTGCATCTCCAAAGAAGAAGGTAGGCTTGGGTAAAACCCTCACATCGTCCATAACCCAAGGACGGTTGCTTACCATGATCTTATAGAACTCCTCATCCTTGAGAGCAATCAATCGCTGTCTCATCTCATCGCGATTGAGGGAATCGCACTCTTCCAAGTTCTTCTCAACAAACTGGACCTTCTCCCAGGCTTGCTGAACGGCCACATTGGAAGATCTAGCAGATCGACGAGGTACGCTTGTAGCAGGCTCTTTACCCTTGTTCGCTCTGGAGGAACCACCTGCAAAGGTTGGAAAAGAAAAAGATCGTCATCAAAATGACAGGATTTCGCTAAAAAAAAAAAAAAAAAAAAAAAAAGGGGTCACTTTGTCCCACCAAAAATCTGGCGAAATTTTGGCATGACCCCGGGGCAATTCCAAAGAAAAAGGAAATACCCCGACGGAAATAGAAAGTTTGAAGATGGGCTCAACATTGCTGCGGGCTCCGAAACTCCAAACCTTCGAAACCTCAAAATCTCCGCAAAAATCAAGAAGGGCTCAACATCGCTGCGAGCTCCAAATTCCCAAATTTGCAAAGATTTTCAGGTATGTTATCATGCTCTCAAATTCAATTTACAAAAAGTACATGCATGAACATCTAGATTTGCATAAAAACGCATTATCATGATGAGCAAAAAGAGAGAAAAAAAAAAGAAGAAACTTTCTCAAAAAAAAAAAGAGGGAGAAAGAAAAGAAAAAAAAAAGAAACTTTCTCAAAAAAAAAAAGAAAAAAAAAAAATCAGGCCACGTGGCCGTACGGATCTGTCCGTACGGCCCACCCAAAAAAAAAAAAAAAAGAGAAAAGAGACACACGTGAAAAAAAAAAAACAGAAATCACGTGGAAAAAAAAAAAGAAAAGAAAAAAAAAAGAGAAGAAGAATAGAAAGAAAGAAAAAAAAGAAAAGAAAGAAAAAAAAAAGAAGAGAAACTTTCTTTTTTTTACCATCCTATTCTCTACATAGAGTTTTCTTGAAAGAAAAAGAGAGAAAACTTACTTGAAGCCATTGATGGAGAAGAAGAAGGAAAAAGCTTGAAGATCCTTGAAGAAGAAAAACTCTTGGCCTTGGAGCTCTCTTGAGATTGTTGCAAAAGAAAGCAATAAGAGCAAGAGATCCTACCTTCCTTTGCTTTTATAGGAGAGAGCAAATCAAAGAAGGAAACAAAGAAGAAAGGTAAGTGTTACTAATTAGTAACCTTACCAAAAGAGAAGGAATTAGAAAGATTCTTTCCCAAAAAGAAAGATGTCTTTGAGAGATTTCCTCCCAAAATCAATCAATGAAAGATTCTCTCCAACAAAATAGGAGATTGGAGATTCTTTCCCAAAAAGAAAGATACCTTGAGATATTCTCTCCCAAATTAAGGGAATATGAGAGATTCTCTCCCATAAAGCTATTTTTAGATATTCTCTATCCAAATGAGATATCTTTAGATATTCTTTACAAAAATGGCCCCACATGAGATCTAAGCCATCCTAAAAAGCTTAAGGTCCCATGGGCTAGCCCATATGAGCCAGGTTTGACCACCTAGGCACTATAAAAAAAAAAAATGGGCTTTTAGTCAGGAAAAAATCCCTCTTACCAAGAGCATACAAAAATGGTTCCATGCCTCTTTTGAGTTGATTGAACCATACAAAAAAAAAATTCCAAGCCCCATGAGCTTCCAAAAATCAAACCATCCAGCCTCATAAACCAAATTGAGCCAAAATCTTGAAATTGACATTCCAAAAAAAAAAAAATCCAAACCACTCCAATGGACCCACACAGTCCCAAAGAGTGACCAAAAACCAAATCCTGGTCCCCTAACTTGCCACATACAGCTTGTTAGGTCACAAGACCAAAACCAAAAACCAAATCATGATCCCCCAACTTGCCACATACAGCTTGTTGGGTCACAAGGTCAAAACCAAAACCCGATCCCCTAACCTGCCATATATAGCTGGTTAGGTCACAAGATCAAAAACAGAAACCTAAGTCCACATCCCTGATGTCATCTTCAAAACTTTGCCTCGAGATGGTGTGTGATTCCTTTCACTACCATAAAATTCCCCTGGAAGCTCAAAGGCTACTATACCAAAGGAAAGATTGCTCAAAGACTCTTGGTCAAGACACAAGCTCTCCTTCAAAAATCTCTTCGAGGCACATCGACTACAAAAGTCAAGCAATTCGTCGCTGTACCTCGAGGGGGCATTTGTTGACACCAAAAATGTCACTTTGCCTCTTCAAATCAAGAAAGCTGCATGAAGTCGCAACCTGCCATAAATAGGCAATGCAATTTCTCCAAAAAATCAAATCTTGTCAGAATCAAACAAAAACTGCAAGATCCTTCAAGATAGCCAAGAGAAGAGTACACATGAAGTTTCGGGCCATTTCAGAATCATTTGGCCTAACTTCGCTTCTCCGTTAGCTAAAATGGCGCTCCCGGCGGCGACATCATCGGAGACGTCAAGACTTCGATCAGAGCCTACAGATGACTCCAGCATGTCCCAAAAGGGCTCCATGCCAAATTTCAAGTCAAACCGACAACGTTTGACCCTCCATCAATGCTCGAGCAGCAAAATCAAGCCTCTCGGCGGCGGGAATCACCGAAGCCTTCGCTCATCAAACCAAGTGCATGAGTGGCTTCAACATGCTTCCAAAAGGCTGCACGTCAAATTTCAGGTCATTCTGACAACGTTTGACCAGGTTTCGATGCTCCGAGAGAAAATCAAGCCTACCGGCGGCGGAGCAACCCGGGACCATGACATCCAAAATGGAGCCCATGGAACGTCTCAAAATGACTCCAATAGGCTCCCCGTCAAATTTCAGGTCAATCGGACATCGTTTGACCACATATCAAAGCTCGGCATTTTCCCCGCAGCAAAATCAAGTGAAGCATCGACGGGACCCCAAACGGTTTCAAAACTCAAACAAAAGCCTATGGTTGGTCTTATTTATTGCTCAGGAGGCTTCACCTCAAATTTCAGGTCATTCCGACATCGTTTGACCAAGTTTCAGCTTCTGGCGGAAAATCAGCAGCTTTACGCGACAAAGTCTTCGGCTTTCCCGGAAAATTGGAAACTTTGCACTCTAAAAATGCAAGGATTCTCATCAGGTTTTCTACAGGGAAATCAAGCCAATAAATGAGAAGAAATGTCAGGAAAAATACAGAAGAAAACGGCGACGAAAAAGACCTCAAAACGACCGCAAAACGGGCTCCGAAGGGGAAAATTCCCCCAGGGTCGCAGGCCCCTGCGACCATGGCCCATGGTCGCCGGCGACCATGGAAGTCCGGGTCACCGGATTTTCCGCCGGTGACCCGTTTTTCCGTCTTTTTTCGCGTTTCGCGCACTTTGGCCCCTGTGGTTTCCTGAAAATGTGATTTTTAGTGCTTGAAATTGACTCATATCCTCCGACATCCGTCAAAATCACGGGTCAACCTCCAAAAGCATAAAATCATCATTGATCGCTCCAAGATCGCCAACCGGTCGACCAAAAAAAGTGCTCTTTCTGTCCGACCGATCGAGAAATCGACAAGACAGATGTCACCGGCCCGCTCTTAGCTATCAATGTCTGAAGTTACATGTTCATCCGATGTCGATCAGCATGAAGATCCATCGATGATCATCGCCAGAAGAATTCCAGAAGACACGGCACGGCCCGCGACTCTTCGACTGCTCGGCGACCAATTAATGTGGTTAATTGACTAGCTTTATTGCAGTCATTAATTCATTTCTTTGGACGGCCCAATCAGAAGCAAGCATTTGGGAGTTACAAGTCAATTGATTCATGGCATTTAAACCATGAAACTCCTCCCATTATGGTAATTAAGGTGATTAAAAGCCCTTAATCTCCATCGGCCAATCAGATTCAAGGAAAAAGGAGTTACAAAATCAAGAAATAAATCTTGTAACTCCTCCCATTAAAGCCATTAAGGCTCATAAACCCTCCTAAATGGCTACCAAAAGCCTATAAATAGGAGAGCATTCCATTGAAATCAAGATCGGAAAAAAAGGAGAAAATCGAGATCAGAAAATCGAGATCGATCGATCGGAAAGAATCCAGAGCTCGTATCCAGAGAAAGAAAAAAGAGAGAAAAAACTCTGCTGAAGTTCTGCACCGGCCACCACTACAAGGTGACAAAAGTCCCTTGGGGGGCACCCCCCCCCCCCCCCCCCCCCAAGGTCCTTGCCTTCTCCTGCTGCCTCCAATGGCTTAGACGTGGCTTTTCAGCCCGTCTACTTAGCTTTTTATTAGACATAGGACCTTCTCTTGGTCTTTGTCCTCTAAAAATCTGAGGTTATAGCCAAGCCAAGCGAATCAAGAGCATCCTCTGTTCTCATCTGCATGGATGACGGCGAAGCCCACACATGGCTTGCGACCGTCAATCTGAACGAGTCCCCCACAATCTCCTGAAAAGTTAGATCTTCCTTTTCTTGCTTTTTCATTGTAGTTTGTATTTTTCTAAAAGAGACAAAAAATCACAACTCTTGTCTTTCATTATTGATAAGAATTGTAAATCGGCTATAAACGCCAAAATCGGCTATAAATGCCAAATAAAATCGCCTTTCACGGCAAACCAAGAAAATGTCTCTTTTCTTAAATATTTGTGCAATGGAAAACTTGAAAGAAGTTGATTTCCTTTTTACTTGCGAAGGTTGATCTCCGGATCACCACTTGCAATTCCAAGTAAAATAGAAAATCTGGCACACCCACACAAAGAAATGTTGATGCACGCTTCAGGCCCGCCAGGGCGCGAAAGGGCCGGACCCGACGGACTCCCACGTTCCGCCGACCCCGGTAGCCGTCCCACGGCGCCTCGGAGCGCGTTCCATCAGTCTCATCTCATCACGATTGAGGGAATCACATTCTTCCAAGTTCTTCTCAACAAACTGGACCTTCTCCCAAGCCTGCTGAATGGCCACATTAGAAGATCTGGCAGACCGACGAGGTGCGTAAGTAATAGACTTTTTACCCTTGTTCGTTCTAGAAGAACTACCTGCAAAAGATGGAAAGAAATACAATGATCAATCATCACCAAAATGATAGAATTTTGCCAAAAACATTCTAGCAAAATTTTGACATGGTTCCGGGGCAATTCCGAAGAAAAGGGAAACACCCCGAAAAAGATAAGAAGCCTAAAGATGAGCTCAACATCGCTGCAAGCTCATAGTCAGTGGAAGATTCTTAAAAAAGGTTTGAACTCAAATATTGCTGCGAGATCAGGCCAGTCTTATCAAATCTCCGCAAAATTGAAAAAGGGCTTAACATTGCTGTGAGCTCCAAAATCCAAAACTTGGAAAGCTCCTCAAAATCGTGCAAGACTAAGAAAGGGCTCCACATGGCTGCAGCTCCAAATCCCAAGACTTGCAAAAGATTTCTAGGTATGCATCATCATGCTTCCAAGTCAATTTACTAAAGATCATGCATCAAAATCATCATGCATTAGATGCTAGGAAAACCTTAACCAAAGTTTGACCAATTCCAACCCAATTTGGTCAAAACTAATCAAACTTTCTCCAAGTCAAAAATCATGTTGCCTTGACCTAGAGACTCTAGCCTTCTATCTTGAAGCATTAAACAAAAAAAAATTGCATGAACATCTCGAAGTTGCATAACCTCATTATCATGGTGTGAGCAAAAACAAAAAGTTTTGGCCCACAGGCCGTGGCCCACTGCCACATGGCAGTACCGACTTGTCCGTACTGTCAAGAAAAAAAAGTGTGGAAAAACCGTGAAAAAAGAGGGGAGCGAAAAAAAAAAAAAAAGAAAAACCGTGGAAAAACAAAAGAAAAACCGTGACCAAAAAAAAAGAGAAAGAAGATGCACGAAAAAAAAAGAAGAAAAAACGTGCTTGAAAAAAAAAAGAAGAAAAAGAAAAAGAAAAGAAAAAAGCAAAGAAAAGAAAAAAAGAAATTTTCCTACTTCTACAATGGAGTTTTCTTGAAAAAGGAACTTACATGAAGCCATTGATGGAGAAGAAGAAAAAAAAGCTTGAAGATCCTTGAAGACAAAAAGGAGTTCTTGATCTTGGAGCACTCTTGAAGATTCTTGCAAAAAGAAAGCAATGGAGCAAAAGAATCAACCTCCCCTTGCTTTTATATAAGAGAGCAAACCAAAAGAGGAAACAAGGAGAAAAGAAAGGAGGTAAGTGCTAAAATTTAGTGACTTTACCAAAAGAAAGATACTTTGAGAAAATCTCTCCCCAAAATAAGGAAACTTAAGAGATTTCTCCAAGTAAGGATATTTTTAGATATTCTCTACACAAAAGAGATATTTTTAGATATTATCTAAAAAAATGACACCATATGAGATCTAGTCCACCTCCAAAGCCTTAGGTCCCATGGGTTAGCCCACATGAGTCAGGTTTGACCACCTAGGCACTAAAAGTGGCTTTTAGTCAAAACATCCCTCTTACCAAGAGCATACAAAAAAAAAATGAATCCATTCCCTTTTTGAGTTGATTAGACCATTCAAAAAAAAAAAAAAAAAGAAAAGAAAAAGAGAAAGACTCATGAGTTTCCAAAAAACCAAACCATCCAACCTCATGAACCAAATTAAGCCAAAACCTTGAAATTGACATTCCAAAAAAAACCAAACCTTGGTCCCCTAGCTCACCAAATACAGCTTGTTAGGTCACAAGACCAAGACCAAAACCAAAAACCAAAAAACCAAATCTGACCCCCCAACTTGCCACATACAACTTGTTGGGTCACAAGGTCAAAATCAAAAATAAAAAATCAAACCCCGACCCCCTAACCTGCCACATACAGCTTGTTAGGTCACAAGGTCAAAATCCAAAAAAGCCTTTCTTGACCACCTAATGTGCCACATAAAGCCTTTAAGTTCACAAGGTCAAAAGAGAAAATCCAGAAACCAAAAATTCAAATCACCCATGTCATTTTCAAAACTTTGCCTTGAGATGGTACATGATCCCTCTCACTACCATGAAATTCCCCCGAAAACTCAAAAGGCTATTCAAAAAAAAAAAAAAAAAAAAAACTCAAGACTCTTGGTCAAGTTGGAAGCTCTCCTTTAAGTTTCTCTTCAAGGCACATCGACTGCAAAAGCTACTGGTCGCTGTACCTCGAGGGGGCATTTGTTGACATAAAAAAAAGTCACTTTGCCTCCTCAACATCAAGAAACCACATGAAGCCGCATCCAACTACAAACAGGCAATGCTACTTCAAGCATCAGATCTTGTCGGAATCAAACAAAAACTGCAAGATCTATCAAGACAACCAAAAGAGGGGTACACTTGAAGTTTCAGACCATTCCGACATCATTTGGCCTAACTTCACTCCTCTGACAGCTAAACAGGCGCTCCTGGTGGCGACAGTGTCGAAGACATCAAAACTTCGATCAGAGCCTACGGATGGCTCTAAAATACCTCCAAAAGGCTTCTTGTCAAATTTCAAGTCAAACCGACAACGTTTGACCCTCCATCAACCCTTGAGCAGCAAAATCAAGCCTCTCAGCGGTGAGAACCATCGAGGCCATCACTCATCAAATAAAATATATGAGTGGCTTCAAAATGCTTCCAAAGGGCTGCACGTCGAATTTCAGGTCATTCTAACATCGTTTGGCCTAGTTTCAACTCTTGACGGAAAATCGGCTACAAAGTCTTCGGCTTTTCCAAAAGATGAGAAACTTTGTGCTTCGGTTTTGCGCGGGGTCTCATCAAGTTTTCTCCAAGAAAATCAAGTCGATAATTGAGGAAAAATGTCAAAGAAAATACATAAGAAAAAAGGAACGAAAAAGAAGAAGAAATGGCCGAAAAACGAAGCGGCGACCAAAGGGGACAAAACCCCCATGGTCGCCGGCAACCTTGCTCCATGGTCACCGGCGACCATAGGTGAATGGTCGCCGGCAACCCTGGAAATCCGGGTCGCCGGATTCTCTGCCGGATGGCCCGTTTTCCGATATTTTCCGCGTTTCGAAAGTTCCAGCCCCTGTGATTTTCCAAAAATCCAATTCTTGATGCTTGGAAATGACTGATCTTTGCCAACATCTTGGACCAGTCGTCAAGAGCATGAAGTCATCACTAATCGCTCCAAGATCACCAACCGGCTGACCGAGAAAGTACACTTTCTGTCGACCGATCTAGAAATCGACAAGACAGATGTCACCGACTCACTAACATCAATCAATGTCTGAAATTGCATCGCAATCCGACATCAAACAATACGTGGATCCATCGGCGATGATCACAAGAAGAATTCCAAAAGACGCGGCGCGGCCCGCGACTCTTCAAATGCCTCGGCGACCACTTAATGCTGTTAATTGACCCGTTTTATGACAACTTAATGCGGTCATTAACCCATTATTTTGGACGGCCCAATCATAAGCAAGCAAATGGGAGTTACAAGTCCAAGTAATCATGACATTAAAACCATGAAACTCCCCTCATCATGGAGATTAAAGGCGATTAAATGCCCATCATTCTCCATCAGCCAATCACAAGCCAAGAAAAAAGAGTTACAAAATCAATAAATAAAAACTTGTAACTCCTCTCATCATGGAGCATTAATGCCATCAATGCTCATAAACCCACCTTATGGCCACCACCACCAAAAGGCTATAAAAGGGGGTCATTCCAAGAAAAAAGGATACGATCCCGATCCTCGGAAGCCAAAAATTTCAAGAGAAATTCACACCTAGAGAGAGACATCCCAGAGAAATTCTGACGAAGTCCTGCTACTCCGTTGCAAGAAACACCACAAGCTGATCGAAGTCCCTTGGGGCGCCACCCACCCCCCCCCCCCCCCAAAGGTCCTCTTCTTCTATCCAACATGGCCTAAATGTGGCTTTTCAGCCCGTTTACTTGGTTTTTTATGGGATGTAGGACCTCCCCTTGGTCTTTATCCTCTGAAAAATTGAGGTCCAAGCCAAGCCAAAGAATCAAAGCGTCAAGTGTTCTCATCTGAAGGACGATGGCGAAATCCATATATGTCTTGCGACCGTCAATCTGAACGTGTCCCCACAATCTCCTGAGAAGTTAGATCCATTTTCTTTCTTTTCTATTGTACTTTGTATTTTTTAAAGAGATAAAAAATCACAATTCTTGTCTTTCATTATTGATGAGATTTGTAAATCGCATTTCACAGCAAAATCGCCTTTAACGGCAAACAAACAAAAAATCGCCTCCTACGGCATTCTAAAAAATCTTGTCTCTTTTCTTAAATATTTATACAATTTGAAAAGTTAGAAAGAATAATCGATTTCCTTTCTACTTGTGAAGGTGAATCTCCGGATCATCACCACTTCAAATTCCAAATAGAATAGAAAATCTGGCATACCAGTACAAAAAATGTTGATACCCGCTTTTCTCCTCCGCCGGACCCCGGCAGCCCCCGGGGCGGAAGGAGAGGACGAAAGGCCGGGTCCATCAAATACAGTAGACCCGAAAGGGCAAACTAGCACCGTTAGGCACAAATATTGTAAATTGCATCCTTGAAAAGGACACGAGATGGGATTTTCTTTTTGAAAGGTCAAGATTGGATTCATAAAGAAGAGCAAATGGTATTCCAATCCGAACACAGGCTCAAACGTTTCTGCGAGTACTTAGTCCGAAAGGGAAGAAACTAGAATTTCTTGAATCTGAACCCAAAAGTGACGGAAGTTTTTTTTTTTTTTGAAAGGTCAAGATTGAATTCATCAAAGAGAGCAAATGGTGTTCCAATCTGAACATAGGCTCAAATATTTCTGCGAGCACTAAATCCGAAAAGGAGAGAACCAAGATTTCTCAAATCTGAACTCAAAAGTGACGGAAGTTTTTTTTATTTTTTTATTTTGACGAGATTTTTTTTAAGATTATTTTTTTTGAAGGGTACACATACGTTTCCAGTTCGGTCTTATGAAACCTTAGTAGATAGATCAACCCCCAGGTAAGGGTAGGATTACTTAATGAACCCATTTGGAGGACCCATGCCTCAAACACTCTAAACTGCCTCCACACAATGGACAAGGCTTTTCTTAGATCCACTGTGGTCAAAGAACGCAATTAGTGTAACCTTAGTGTTTTTTTTTTTTTTTGAGCTTTTTTTTGAAAGATTTCTAATGGACTCATCAAAGAGAGCGAATGGCCCCGTCAAATCCAAACACTAGCTACAAACGATTTCCGCGAGCCATTGTCCGAAAAGGAAGAAATCAAAGTTTCTTAAATTTGAATCCAAAAGAGAGAAAACTGATTTTTTTCTTAAAAAGTTTGAAATGAGATTTTTTTTTGTTTTAGAAAATCCTTATCGGACTCATCAAAGAGAAAAGCTGGCCCATTCCCCGATATGAACAATAGCTGCAAACATTTCTATGAGCTATCGAGTTCAAAGTGGAGAGGATCAAAGTTTCTCAAAATTGAATCCAAGAAAGAGAAATCAGATTTTTTTTTTTGCGAAATGAGAAAGAGTGGAAATAAATTCAAAATAGAAATTTCCAAAAAATTCCCATCTCATGTTTTTTTTTTAGATGCAAGATCCAACATAGGCCATCAATTAAAAAAGAGCCAAAGAATCTAAGCATTACGTTCTCAAATGAACGAGTCCCACCGGATGCGCCAACTTGATGGGGAACGACTTTAGTTTCCACTCTCTCCTTCGCCCGTCCCGGGGCTACCGAGAGGCTAGCGGAGTGGAAGGAAGCGGGTATCAATATTTTTGTACGGGTATTCCAGACTTTCTATTTTACTCGGAATTTAGAAATGGTAATTCGAAGATCCACCTTCACAAGTAGAAAAGGAAATCAATCTTTTTTCTAACTTTCCATTGCATAAATATTTAAGAAAAAAGACAATTTTTTCTTTGAATGCCGTAGGAGGCGATTTTTTTTTACATTTGCCGTGAAAGGTGATTTTGCAGTGAAAGGCGATGTTTGCCATGAAAGGCGATTTACAAATCTCATCAATAGTGAAAGACAAGAATTGTGATTTTTTTGTATCTTCAAAAAATACAAAATACAATAGAAAAATAAGAAAAGGGATTCTGACCTCTCAGAAAATTGCGGGAACACGTTCAAATCGATGGTCGCAAGTCATGTATGGACTTCGCCATCGTCCTTCAGATGAGAACATGATACTTTGATTTTTTCGGCTTGGCTTGGACCTCAGATTTTTAGAGGATAAAGACCAAGGGAAGGTCTTAGATCCAACAAAAAACCGAGTAAACGGGCTGAAAAGCCTCGACTAGGCCATGTTGAATAGAAAGAGAGAGCTTTGCCATGGGAGGATGGCCCCCCAAGGGACTTCAATCACATTGTGGTGTTTCTTACAGCAAAATTTCTTCAAAGAAGGATAGCTTGTTTGTGTAGAGATTTCTTCAAGAATTTTCTTAGATTTTTTCTAGACCCTTTCTTCTTGAAATGACCACCCTTTTATAGGCTTTTGGTGGCCATCAGGTCGGTTTATGAGCATTGATGGCATTGATGCTCCATGATGGGAGGAGTTATAAGTTTTTATTTTTTGATTTTGTAACTCTTTTTTTCTTGAATATGATTGGCCGATGGAGAATGATGGGCATTTAATCACCTTTAATCTCCATGATGATGGGAGTTTCATGATTTATTGCCATGATTACTTGGACTTGTAACTCCTTTTTCCTTGAATCGGATTATAGACCGTCCAAAATAATGAGTTAATGACCGCATTAACTTGCCATGAAACGGGTCATTTAACTTCATTAATTGGTTGCCAAGGCGCTCGAAGAGTCACGGGCCTACCGCGTCTTTTGGAATTCTTCTTACGATAATAGCTGATGGATCCACATGTTATTTGATGTCGGATGGCGATGCAACTTCAGACATTGATTAATACCAGTGAGCCGGTAACATCTGTCTTGTCGATTTCTTGATCGGTCGGACAGAAAGTGTACTTTCTTGGTTGGCCGGTAGGCGATTTTGAAGCGTGCAATGATAATCACATGCTCTTGATGGTAGATCCGAGATGTTGGTAAAGATCAACTGATTTCGAGCATCAAGAATCAGAATTTCGGAAAACCACAGGGGCAGGAATTCTCGAAACATGAAAAGGGTCGAAAACTGGCCCATTTAGCATAAATTCGGCGACGCGGATTTCCAGATTCGCCGGCAACATGGTCGCCGTCGGCAACCATGGGGTTTTTCACCTTTCGGTCACCATTTCTCGGCCGTTTTTTTTAATCTTTTTTGTTTATTTCTTCTCCTGTATTTTTCTTGACATTTTTCCTCATTTATTGGATTGATTCTCCTGAAGAAAACCTGATGAGAAGCCGTGCAAACCAGAGCACAAAATTTCTTATTTTTTGGAAAAGCCAAAGACTTTGTAGTATATTTTCCGTCATAAGTCAAAACTAGATCAAACGATGTCGGAATGACCTGAAATTTGAGGTGAAGCCTCCTGAGCAGTGGATAGGACCAACCATGGGCTTTTATTTTATTTTTTGAAGCCGTTTGGGGTCCCTTCGCTGCTAGACTTGATTTTACCGCTAGGAAGGTGTCGATCTTTGATATACTGTCAACCAATGTCCGATTGACCTGAAATTTGACAGGAAGCCTATTGGAGTAATTTTGAGACGATCCATTAACTCCGATTTGGATGTCATGATTCCTGGAAGCTACGCCACCGGGAGGCTTGATTTTGTTTCAGAGCATTAAAATCGGGTCAAATGTCATCGGAATGACCTGAAATTCGACATAGAGCCTTCTAGAGGTATTTTAGGACCATCTGTAAGCTCTGATCGAAGTGTTGATGTCTTCGATGCTGTAGCCTGACTTTCTTGCGACTTTTTCACTTTTAGGCAAAATGATGTCGGAATGGCCTGAAACTAGATGTAGAGCCTCCTTGTGGCATTTTGAGGCATACCCCTCTTTTGACTATTTTGAAAGATCTTGCAATTTTTGTTTAATTTTGACAAGAATTGATGCTTGAAGCAGCATTCGCCTGTTTGTGGTAGGATGCAGCTCCATGTGGCTTTTTTATGTTGAGAATGTGTGAAGAGGCAAAGTGACATTTTCGGTATCAACAATTGCATCTAGCATTTACATCATAAACCCACCATTCACTTAGGTTGCATTATTCTTGTTCCATTGTGATCTAAGAATCGCATCATTAGATTGGATTGTACTCACACATCCCACCAAGATTTCAACTTTATCTATTTGGAGTGTCTATCTGTCAGACCCCAGCCCAGATTAGTCCGATTAGTATTAATTAAGAGTGTTCTTAGACTTAAACGGGTTTAGTGATCGTTGGGTTAGAATATGGTTAGACTTAGTCTTGGACATACCTTTGGGAATTTTGAGAGTTTGGTTTGAGTCAGACACACTCACGGATGGTTTAAGTGCAAGTGTAAGCATGGGAGGATGATTTTGGATTTCTGACAAATTGTGATTTTGATTGCTTTTAAATGATTTTGTTATTATCCACAACTTTCAAATTCAGCCCATCTGTGTTTGAAGCCCAAAAGCCTGTATTTTGGCCTAAAAGGGTGAAATTGTCTTTTCACACTCAAATCAGGACACGATTTTCAAAATCTTAAAAATATGTCAAATACATACTTTTTGGAAACTAGATAACACAAGTATCATTTTATCCTTTCGATCTCGTCCGAGGTCCGCAAGATGATGTTTTAGCCATTGGAAGTTTTAGACCAAATGGGGCCCACTTTCCACTCACTTAAACCTCTCCTCTCCCTCACTTGCGTTTTCAAGTCTCCAACTTCATTTCAGCTCCAAAACTCAGAACCAAGGAGAAGAACCCACCTTCCCCTCCATCTTCTTCCTCTTGCATGCCATGGCTTTTGGATTTGGAATGAAGATCTGATCTTACCATTCTCTTCCTCTCCTTCCAAGCTTCTCATTACTACCATTTGTTTGGAAATCTCAGCTGGACAGCCACTTCATCTTCTTCCTTGCTTCTTGTTTGGACACCTCTAGGTAAGAGCTCCAGCCCATGCCTTTAATGGAGTCCTTTTAGCTCCGAAGGAAATTGTTTTTCAAACATGCAACCCCATTTTCAAAATGGGTTCTTTGCCTTCAAAATTTGTTGATTTTAGAAATTCTTTTCGTGGGGATTTTGTAGATCTTTAGTTCAGCTCTTGAGAGGGATCCTTGAAAAGGTCTTTGATTTGCATTTTTGGATCAAGGCAAGTGATTAATCTAGGTTTCTTGTTGCATGGAAGAATCTAATGCATTTTTTCTTGCAAAGTGCATGTTCATGTTTAGTAGGTTTTCAAACTATATATGTGATTTGTTAATTAATCCTTGTATTTGGTCTTTTTGTTCACATGCATGTCATTTTGATTACTCACCAAATGCTTTTCCACTGTTTTAGATTTGAATTTCAATACTTGTCTTGAAACTTGATCTTGTTTTGATGATATATGGAAAATTGGTGATGAATGGATAAGTTGTGTTAAGAAAAATGTTGGAATTGGCTCTCTTGGAAGGCTTGCAGGTTCTTGATCGTCAACCAAGTGCAAGGCCACGATGTAGTAATAACTCGGTGAAGTCCGAGGCCAATCCAGAAGGAGTAATTAATCGCACAAAACCTGTCCTATTGAAACAAAAAAATAGTTTTAGCTTAAAAAAAACTATACAAATCAAATGTCCTACTTTAATTAAAAATTAATTACAAGTCTGAAAAATTAATTACAGCCAAAGAAAAAAGAAAAATCCTAGTCTGGAAAGCTAATCTAACTACTGCATTCACCATAAGATTTGTCAGTCCAACCAATTGCAATAATTATTAAGATGCATAAAAATAAAAATAAAATAGAATAAATCAGAGAATAAAAAATAGATTTTAATTCTTAAATATTGCAACAGTTACTTTGCTTGATGCCATCAAGAAAAATCAAGAACACTGCACCAAGTGCGCACTGTCACTACGCACAAAAATTTGATGTTGACCCATTGGTGAAGACCAAGACCCCATGAACTTGATTTATTAATGAAAGACCCTTTACAAGAAAATAACCATTATAAATTACTTGGATTAAAAAAAAAGTGCATCCAACCTTACCCTAGACACATGAAACACCAAACAGAGGAGGACTCGCGGTCTTGGGCGGTGATCCAACCGGCTCTCGTTTCGCGATCTGAAATCCAAGCAAGGGAAGATGATGAATGGCTGGTCCAATGGTGGAGCGACGGTAGCAACGGCGGCAGAAACGGTGGCAGCACGGCGGCGTAAAAATCCAAGTGGTGGTGTGGCCTTGGATGAAGTTGTGATGGGAGGAGGAGAGATGGAGAAAAATTAATGGAAAATAGGAAGGTGGGTTGCTGGTCGTCCAAGGAATGGGGAAAGATGGAATGCACAATCATGCTCTTTTGGGATCTTTTTATGTTGGTTTGATGGCTTGTGGTCCAAGGTATTTTAGTTTGGGAAGTATCCAAGTTAGGATAGAATCTTTGGCAAGTTTAGGAGATTTGTTTTGGGGATTCACAGATTTGCTTTGTCTTTTGAATATCTTGGTACACATGACTCTTTTGCTAACTTGAAAATCCTCCACTTGGCCCCACTTGACTTTTAAAAAAATTCACATCTAAGCTTGTACAACTTGGAATGCATGTAGGACCATCTTAGATGTGTGAAGCATAGTGTTAGACGACCTTCATGGCTGGTCCTTATTTTACTTGATTGAAAAGAAATCTGAGTATTCAGATTTGTATGGAAAGTTTGATTCTTGGTGGGTCCATGTGGGCTTGTCACAATTTGGATAATGCTAGTGTTGGACGTCCAATCTCGTTGATTTGAAAGTTTTCAAATATTGGAAACTCAAGTGGACCCACTTTCCCTCTTAAAACCAATCTCAAATCTTCAAATTCAAACGTTTGAATTTTCAAGGAAATTTTGACCCAAATCTAAAATTCAGATTTTTGTTTGTAACTTGTAAGAGATGATGGGCCCCACTTTGATGTGTGATGGAACGCGCTCCGAGGCGCCGTGGGGCGGCTACCGGGGTCTGCGGAACGTGGGAGTCCGTCGGGTCCGGCCCTTTCGCGCCCTGGCGGGCCCTGAAGCGTGCATCAACATTTCTTTTATGTGGGTGTGCCAGATTTTCTATTTTACTTGGAATTGCAAGTGGTAATCCGGAGATCAACCTTCGCAAGTAAAAAGGAAATCAACTTCTTTCAAGTTTTCCATTGCACAAATATTTAAGAAAAGAGACATTTTCTTAATTTGCCGTGAAAGGCGATTTTGTTTGGCATTTATAGCCGATTTTGGCGTTTATAGCCGATTTACAATTCTTATCAATAATGAAAGACAAGAGTTGTGATTTTTGTCTCTTTAGAAAAATACAAATTACAATGAAAAGCAAGAAAAGGAAGATCTAACTTTTCAGGAGATTGTGGGGGACTCGTTCAGATTGACGGTCGCAAGCCATGTATGGGCTTCGCCATCATCCATGCAGATGAGAACAGAAGATGCTCTTGATTCGCTTGGCTTGGCTATAACCTAAGGTTTTTAGAGGACAAAGACCAAGAGAAGGTCCTATGTCCAATAAAAAGCTAAGTAGACGGGCTGAAGAGCCACGTCTAAGCCATTGGAGGCAGCAGGAGAAGGCAAGGACCTTGGGGGGGGGGGGGGGGTGCCCCCCAAGGGACTTTTGTCACCTTGTAGTGGTGGCCGGTGCAGAACTTCAGCAGAGTTTTTTCTCTCTTTTTTTCTTTCTCTCAGATCTCTTTCTGATCTTTTTTTTTCTCTGATCTTCTCTGATTTTCTCCTCTTTTTTCTGATTCCGATTTCAATGGAATGCTCTCCTATTTATAGGCTTTTGGTAGCCATTTAGGAGGGTTTATGAGCCTTAATGGCTTTAATGGGAGGAGTTACAAGATTTATTTCTTGATTTTGTAACTCCTTTTTCCTTGAATCTGATTGGCCGATGGAGATTAAGGGCTTTTAATCACCTTAATTACCATAATGGGAGGAGTTTCATGGTTTAAATGCCATGAATCAATTGACTTGTAACTCCCAAATGCTTGCTTCTGATTGGGCCTTCCAAAGAAATGAATTAATGACTGCAATAAAGCTAGTCAATTAACCACATTAATTGGTCGCCGAGCAGTCGAAGAGTCGCGGGCCGTGCCGTGTCTTCTGGAATTCTTCTGGCGATGATCATCGATGGATCTACATGCTGATCGACATCGGATGAACATGTAACTTCAGACATTGATAGCTAAGAGTGGGCCGGTGACATCTGTCTTGTCGATTTCACGATCGGTCGGACAGAAAGTGCACTTTCTTGGTCGACCGGTTGGCGATCTTAGAGCGATCAATGATGATTTTATGCTTTTGGAGGTTGACCCGTGATTTTGACGGATGTCAGAGGATATGAGTCAATTTCAAGCAACTAAAATCACATTTTCAGGAAACCACAGGGGCCAAAGTGCGCGAAACGCGAAAAAAGACGGAAAAACGGGTCACGGCGGAAAATCCGGTGACCCGGACCTCCATGGTCGCCGGCGACCATGGGCCATGGTCGCCGGCGACCATGGACCGGCGACCATGGGCCATGGTCGCAGGGGCCTGCGACCATGGGCCATGGTCGCAGGGGTCTGCGACCCTGGGGGATTTTTCCCCTTCGGAGCCCGTTTTGCGGTCGTTTTGAGGTCTTTTTCGTCGCCGTTTTCTTCTGTATTTTTCTTGACATTTCTTCTCATTTGTTGGCTTGATTTCCCTGTAGAAAACTTGATGAGAATCCTTGTATTTTTAGAGTGCAAAGTTTCCAATTTTCCGGGAAAGCCGAAGACTTTGTCGCGTAGAGCTGCTGATTTTCCGCCAGAAGCTGAAACTTGGTCAAACGATGTCGGAATGACCTGAAATTTGAGGTGAAGCCTCCTGAGCAATAAATAAGACCAACCATAGGCTTTTGTTTGAGTTTTGAATCCGTTTGGGGTCCCGTCGATGCTTCACTTGATTTTGCTGCGGGGAAAATGCCGAGCTTTGATATGTGGTCAAACGATGTCCGATTGACCTGAAATTTGACGGAGAGCCTATTGGAGTCATTTTGAGACGTTCCATGGGCTCCGTTTTGGATGTCATGGTCCCGGGTTGCTCCGCCGCCGGTAGGCTTGATTTTCTCTCGGAGCATCGAAACCTGGTCAAACGTTGTCGGAATGACCTGAAATTCGACGTGCAGCCTTTTGGAAGCATGTGGAAGCCACTCATGCACTTGGTTTGATGAGCGAAGGCTTCGGTGGTTCCCACCGTCGGGAGGCTTGATTTTGCTGCTCGAGCATTGATGGAGGGTCAAACGTTGTCGGTTTGACTTGAAATTTGGCATGGAGCCCTTTTGGGACATGCTGGAGTCATCTGTAGGCTCTGATCGAAGTCTTGATGTCTCCGATGATGTCGCCGCCGGGAGCGCCATTTTAGCTAACGGAGAAGCGAAGTTAGGCCAAATGATTCTGAAATGGCCCGAAACTTCATGTGTACTCTTCTCTTGGCTATCTTGAAGGATCTTGCAGTTTTTGTTTGATTCTGACAAGATTTGAATTTTTGGAGAAGTTGCATTGCCTATTTATGGCAGGTTGCGACTTCAGGCAGCTTTCTTGATGTTAAAGAGGCAAAGTGACATTTTTGGTGTCAACAATGTGCGATTCTTGAATGGAAGGTCTTGGACACCTCATCACATGGCTCACAAATTTAGAACTTATCTTCAAAAGATTAAATCTGAATTTTTGCATATGAGAGCGGACAATGCTATGGCTGCCCCTACCATGGAATTTCTGCCAAAAGTAGATGGGTCCCATGGTGCATTTGCTTCATTAATTCTCATCTATGGGCCCCAAGAAATTGATTTTTCCTATAAAAATACAAATAATATAATCAATGATTAAAGAATTATCTATTTATGTTGGAAAAGAACATTGCAAGATGTGGGCCCCAATACACACTAAATAGATGCATAAGATTTTGTCATTTTATCAAGTTTTCATTAATTATATCAATGGTGCAACGAAAATTCATCATTTCATGTGTGAATCAAGTTTTCTTTTAAATTCCGGCATTCGGGCTCCAAATACACGAGGTTCAAATGAAGGGTCTTAACATAAACTTGATAAGCTTGTTTTGAAACTTCAGTTTTGATATGATGAACATCGTTTTGTACCTATTCTGATTTACAAGTATCAACTTTGTTTTTGAATTGTTTCAAGAACCAAAAGGGGGGATCACTTCTTATGCTTCAATTCGCTATTCTGTTTAGTCCTACTTTTCTTTGTTTCGGTAAGTGATTTTCTCTTATTTTCGATCTGTCTTGTATACATTTCGCTTTCTTTTGTGCTTTCATGAATTCAGGTGAATATCAATGAACTTGGACTGCCCCCTCAGTCTGATCCACTGCCTGGAGGTCCTTGAACACTTAGATTATCTGCAAATTAGTCGTATATCGATATATACATCTCTGTTCTGTTTCTGGTTCCGCGGTTGGCCCTCGTCTATCTCATGTGGCATGGGAGTCTGTTTACTTTTGTTCTGTTCTATTCTGCTTACTCTTTTCGTCATGTATGATAGAGAAAGGATGGGCTCAATGTGAATTTACTAATCATGATATTATATGTATTCATGCTCGTTTCGTTTCTTTGAAATGTATCTTAGTCATGTATATGTTTTAAATTTAGTAAATTGTTTTAACATTGTGTCTTTGAAACTTTAATTGATTTATACTCTTGCCTAAATTGATCACCTACCAAACCATCGTGTTTGGCTCTTGTTGTTTTGGTACCCAGGTGCAGGCAACCTTGTCTTTGAGGAGGAGCATCCGGAGGAGGCTGTTAAGCCACCCCCAGCTTGAGAGTGATAGCCCGACGACGTCAGCTAGACATCGAGCTGGATCTTGAGATGCGTTGCGCTTCGCTAAGGGTTCATCTTTTGACATTTTGGGGAATGTATTGGCCTTTGTTGGCCTCTTATTTGGGTTGTAAACTTAATCAACTTACTTTTTTTTGCTAACTTTGAAATGTGAACTGATTTGGGAAATGCTATGTTTACATTTCTCCCTCTGAAATTATATCTTGATGATTTTACTCACGCATCTTAAAATTTTTACATTTTGTCTTGATGTGATTTGCTACACGCTTCCGCAACCATGATCATGTGAGTTTTCCACCTCTCGGGATCCTCACCACAAGAACTTGTAGGAAACCGCGCTTTAACCGTGGCGCCGGGCAGAGAAGCTCGGTCCGGGGTCGCGATGGGACTGATATCAGAGCGAGACATGTTTCAAGCACTTAAACGAAATTAGAAAATCCTAGGAACGTGGCGAGGGTCCGTGAGCTCGTTGGATCATTTAGTATGAGACTTGGATACCAACCAAACCTTGTTTATTGTGTAATAATACTTTGTTTTACAGTGTCATGCCTCCACGAAAAAGTTCGGCAAACCATAATGCTTCAAGCAGTAACAATGCCAATGCAGGACCATCTAAAACAAACTCTGTTAATCCAACTATAGCAATATAGTTTCAAGAACTCGTGCAAGCTATGTTAGAGCAGTAGAGGCAAGCCAATGAGAACCAAGCTAGGTCCCATGAGCAAATGGCTAAGGATAAAGAAATGGCTCAAGTACAAAGACAGCTTCTAGAAGTTTTACAAAAAGACCTCAACCTCAACCTATGCAACCTTTGGGCCCAAACATTGTCATCAATAATAAGGATCATGACCCGAATGTATTATTTGAAAGGTTTAGGAAAAGAGCACCTAAGGAATTATCAGGAAAAGAGGACCCATTGACTGCGGATGATTTGTTGTCAAATACTCAGAACATTTTCAATATTTTTACATGCACATTTCAACAAAAAGTACATCTTATAGCTTCCTTGCTCACCTGGCTTGCAGACATATGGTGACAAACAATTAAGGAACCATATCAGACTATGGCTAATGAGGGGGCTTGGGCAGCATTCATGACCCAGTTTACTGAGAAGTACATCCCTTCTCATGTCAAGAGGGATTGAGTTCCAGTAACTCAAGCAAGGTAATATACAGCTCTTGAATATGTTACCAAATTCGAGAGGTTAGCTCGATATGCCCCTGAAATGATTGACATCATGCAGAAAAAAATCACTAAGTTCTTGGAAGGGCTGAACTTGATTATTGAGAGAGATACTATGGGAGTAGTACCACCTGCTACTTTTGATGAAGCTGTCAAGTGGACGTACAAGTTTGAGGACATTAACAACAAGATCATCTAAGACTCTCATAGAAAGCATTAACACCAGTAAAACTAGGATTTTTAGCAAAACAAGAAACCAAGGCAGGATCAGAATCAGGGAAGGTAGGGTTGTGCCAGTTGTGGCAAGAATCATGAAACTAGTCAGTGTTGAAAGGCCACTGGTGCTTGTTTCAGATGTGGGGCGATGGACCATGAGATCAAAGATTGCCCACAACCTCAGAATCAAGGCAATAGGAACCAGCGACAGAGACAAGCAGCTCCTCAAAACCAACCACCAGTTCAGAGTAAGGTTAGGCAGCCTCAACAGCAACAGCAACAAGGCAGATAACAAGTTTAGAATTAGAATGCTCATCCTCCACCGCAGAACAGAAATGCACAAGGGAGACAAAATCAGGCACAGAATAGGCCACAACAAGGACGTGCTTATCATCTCAACCATGTTGATGCAGACACTATAGGTGATGTGGTGGAAGGTAAACTTCTTGTTTGTAGAGTTGAAGCACAGATTTTATTTGATCCTAGATCTACACATTCCTTTTTATCTCCTATGTTTGCCAAGACGATTGATACGCCACTTAGAGAACTTGATTATATTTTGATTTTCACCACTCCAGTAGGTAAACAGGTTGTTTGTAGAATCTATTACCCTAGTTGTTCAGTTATACTAGGAGAAGTTAATCTACCAGCCAATCTCATTGTTTTGGACATGCATGTTTTGGGTATCATCTTAGGCATGGATTAGTTAGAAGCATATCATGCTACCATAGATTGTGTAAGACCCCGACTCGAGTGACCTCCATTAGTGCTAATTACGTCGCGTGTTAGTGCTAAGCGTGTTTGATAGAATTTACTAAGTTGGATTAGTATAGTTCTTGCTATAGCTTTGGGAATTTTTAGTGCTTATGTTAGTGGAGCCCTTTGGGGGTTCCCTTTTGATAACTTTGCGTTAATTTGGGAATTTTCCCGAGACCCGATGACTTGTATGCCTACCCCATTTCACTCGTTCCGATAATCTCTACAACTTTCATGTTGAGCCCGAACCCGTCCGGAACCCTGAAACCCGATTTTTCTTGTATTGAGGGCAAAACAGTCTTTTTACATGAAATCTGTACCCAAAACTCGATATCCCCAAAACCCGCGAAACATATACTTTTTAGAAACTAGATATTTTGACGATCACTTTTCCCTTCTTCGTCGATTTCGTCCGAGGTCTCGAGATTAGTGATTTCAGCCCAAAGAGTTTCTTAAGTGGTGGAGCCCATTCCAAAATGCCTTATATAGAGACCCATCTTCTTCTTTCACTCTTTTCCCAGCACAAGAGTCTCAACCTAGGGTTTCTTTGCTTCCTTCTATTCTTCTTCTTGCTTCTCCACCATCAAGCACCACCCACCTTGCATCAAACAAGAAATAAATTTCACCTTCTTCTTCCTCACTACTAGAGCTATTCATTGATACCATTTTTGAAGGAATCCATTCACCTCAAGACCCTCATTGAACTAGTTTGGTGATTTTGAAGAGCTTCCTAGTAAGTCTTCCTTCCAATCTCTTTGTTTTGTGTTTCCTATCTTTAGAGGAGCTCCATTTCCTTTATGGAGAGCTCTCTCTTCTTGTTTCTTGGTTTGACCCATTTTAGGGATTGGATTTGGGGGTTTTGTGTAGATTGCACCCTTGGCTTAGAGGAAGAGAGTAATAGCTTGATTTCTTTGTTTAGAGACTCTAAGGCAAGTGGATTGAATGGATGTTTTGGTTTTAATGATTTCCATGACATGTAGACTTGATTTATATCTCATTAATGACTTGTTTCCTTGGCATTCAATGATGTTAAATGCTTTTGAAAAGAGTTGGTAAGCCTCTTTATTGTCTTAAACATGATTTCTAGCTTTGTTTCATTGTTGTCTTTAAATCTTGAATTGTAACTTTTGGTTCATCTTTTGTACAATGCCTAAGTAAATCCTTGTGATGATGGTTGTCCTCTTTCTCTTGGTGATTGTATGAATGTCAATGGAGAATGAAAGGAATTGGTTTGGGGGAAGGGAAGACCTGAATCTGAACCAAGTGAAGAAATTCCCGTGACTGGCGGTCAGCTGGCGGTCGCCCAGTGGCTAGCCGCCTGGTGACTAGCGGCTAACCAAAGCAAGTTCGGTTACGTTTCCAGAAAGCTGTAACCTCACGGTCAGCTCCGTGGTCAGCTAGCGGTTAACCGCCGTGTCCATCGACGGCTAACCGCCATCCAACCGCATAGTTACGGTCACTTTTCCAGAGAGCTGCAATTCCACGGTCAGCCAGCGGTTAACCACCGGATTTACTGGCGGCTAACCGCCATCTGACCGCAAGGTAACCGAAATTCCCTGAATTCTATGAACAAAAGAGGATTGAAGGGAGCCTCCACCCCATTGCTTGTGAACCTTTCTGAGAGCAATGGGCACCGCTCACCGGGGATTGTGTTCGAAGCATATGTGAAGTGTTTGTTGGTAGTACGTTAGAGAGAGAAACCACATCATCGAGATTCATTTAAGCATTGAGGCTACTATAGTGTATAAGGAACCCGGACTGTCTCCCAAATTCAAAGAGTACCAAGTTTCCTTTATTATACAGACATACGGGATCCCTATTCACCTTGGATTAGTTTTAAACCCCGATATTTTGAAAGTCTATTGCAATTGTTTATTCCAGAAATTTATGAGTTATAATTTATCGATTCCGAAAGCACTGTATTTGTACTTGCACTCTTTTATAGTCCCGAAATGCAGGCCCGACATGATGTGACGCGATATTGAAATGATGTTTGTGCCTTGAGCACCCCGTTTTGCTCGTCTATACTATTTCATCGTAAGTGTTTTATACATGCCCGATCTCTTGCATATGACCTATGAGTCGGCACCACTGAGCTTGGATAACCTTGTCAGTCTGATCCACTGACTTGGAGATCCCTTCCCGTCCCGCCAGTTGCAGTATGGATTCCGATATCCGGTTTATTAACTGTGGTCCCGTCCCGATACCCGGCTCGCTCCTGTGGTTCCCGATATCCGGTTCGCTACCGTGATTCTCGACACCCGGTTTGCTACCGCGGTCCCGTCCCGTATTATTGTATATGTATATGTAAATTGGTTATATCTCCTCACTTCGGTGACTAAGGACAATGCCCGATACTCTCGTCACTTCGGTGATAGAGGATTCAGCTTCTTGTGGATGCCATCTTGATTGTTTCCCGATTTCCTTGGTTACCTTACACTTTTTGTGACTGCATACGCGTTTTAATTAAATGATTCATTTACTCCTTGAAAGACATTGTTTTAACAGGTTTGCATGTTTTTCCAATGTAAAGGTTTTTATTATCAAATGTTTATTTCTTTTCACCCACCTGCCAGACGTCGTGTCTGACCCTTTTGCTTTGGTACTCAGGTCCCGTTGTTGGTTATCCCGAGGAGGAGCCAGAGGAGGCGGTCGGAGAACCGCAACCGCTAGTTGAGTGGCGTGCTGACGATGTTATATAAACATCGGGTTGTTGAGATGCGAAACATTTTGGGGTGTGATTGGATTTATTTATTTTGGTGGACATTGTTTTGTCTACGTTGGCCTTTGTTGGCCTCTATTTTTTTTGGGAGTTGTAATTAAATTATTGTTGATTAAACTTTAACATGTACTTTTGGGTTACGCTATAGGACATTGCTCATTCTGATACTTGTTATTCAAATGTAATCAATCTTGTCATTTTGGAAATGAAATACATACTTGATTTGCCATACGCTTCCGCAATTATACTATATGGTTACGTGTGTTGGAAAATCCTCACCGCGGACACCTGTGGGAAATCATGTGCACGGGTAATGTGTGTTCTTTTATTAACCCGTGTACACCTGAGCATCAAACATACCTCTTCGTAACTCTTCTTTTATAGTCCCGATCCCGGATTTGGTCCCTGAACCCGGTCCGGGGTCGCGACAGATTGTTTTAACAAAACTATTACATTTAGGATTGTTTTAACAAAACTATCACATTTAGAGTGTAAAGAGCACATGCAAAATTGATGATTCAAGGAAATAGGAAGAAAACTCAAACAGGATTCATCTCAGCTTTAAAAGCAAGCAGATTGGTGCAAAGTGGTTGTGAAGCATTTATTGCGTTTACCATGGAGAATAAACAGTCCCAAGGGGTGGAGAAAATCCCCGTTGTTTGTAAATTTCCGGATTTTTTCTAGAATGAATCACGAAATTACCACCAATTAGAGAGGTTGAATTTACAATTGAGCTTTTACCAGACATCTCCAATCTCTATTGCACCATATAGAATGGCTCCAGCATAATTAGGTGAGTTAAAACTTCAGTTGCAAGAATTATTGAGCAAGGGGTTCAGTAGGCCATGTGTTTCACCTTGGGAAGCACCAATTTTATTTGTGAAAAAGGAAGATGGACGCTTGAGAATGTGCATTGACTACAAAAGATTGAACGATGTGACCATAAAAAACAAGTATCCGTAGTCAATGATAGATGAATTATTTGATCAATTGTAAGGAGCAGCCTACTTTTCCAAGACAGACTTGAGGTCCAGGTATCATCAGTTGAAAGTTAGAGACTCGAATGTGCCAAAAAGAATTTTTTGAACAAGATATGGACATTATGAGTTCTTAGTGATGCCCTTTGGTTTGAAAAATGCACCCGCAATATTCATGGCTCTCATGAATAAAGTCTTTGCACAGTACTTGGATCACTACACGGTGGTTTTTATTGATGATGTTCTTGTGTATTCCAAGAGTAGGAAGGATCATGAAGAACAGTTGAGGACATCATTATAACTTTTGAGGCACAACCAGCTATATGCAATGCTCGGTAAGTGTGAATTTTGGTTAGAGCAAGTAGCTTTTCTAGGCCACATTATCTTGAGAGAGGGTTTAGCAGTTGACCCATCCAAGATAGAAGCAGTTGTCAGTTGGAAAAGACCTAGCAGCATGA
Organism: Umbellularia californica; assembly: GCA_028538565.1. NCBI lineage: Eukaryota > Viridiplantae > Streptophyta > Magnoliopsida > Laurales > Lauraceae > Umbellularia > Umbellularia californica. The sequence continues at coordinate 21,399,436 of JAPQWN010000010.1, forward strand.
CTGAAATCAGAAGCTTTTTACGATTAACAAGATATTACCGAAGATTTGTCCAAGGTTTCTCGTCCATTACAACACCATTGACAAAATTGACCAGGAAAGGTGTGCCATTTATTTGGACTGATCAGTGTGAAATGAGTTTTCAAGAGCTGAAGAGAAGATTGCCCACGGCCGCAATCCTTACATTACCATTGGGCAATGGCAGATTCATTGTTTATACAGATGCATCGAATGTGGGACTGGGTTGTATATTGATGCAAGATGGAAAGGTGATTGGTTAGGCTCAAGACAGTTGAAAGATCATGAGAGAAACTATGCAACTAATGACTTGGAGTTAGCAACAGTTGTCTTTGCTTTGAAAATGTGTAGACTCTACCTCTATGGAGAGAAATTCTAAGTCTATTCAGACCACCGAAGTTTGCAGTACTTGTTCTTGTAGAAAGAATTGAATATGAGGCAAAGACGGTGGATGGAGTATATCAAGGACTATGACTTCCCAATCAAGTATCATCTGGGAAAAGTGAACGTATTAGCTGATGCTTTTAGTAGAAAATCATTGATTATGACCAGTTTAAGAGTAGTCAGTGTTTTTCAACAATTTGAAGAGCTAGGTGTGGAAGTGCAGCCTCTAAGGAAGGGTGGATGTTAGCGAATATGACAGTATCTGAACCTACCTTCATCCAAAAGATTAAAGACAGTCAGTTGCATGACCCAGACTTGGCAAAAATTGTAGAGCACATTGCAGAACGTCCAGACTTCGGGATTGTGAACGGAATATTATATTTCTATAATCGGTTGTGTGTGCCTAATGTGGATGATTTGAAGAATGAGATAATGACTGAAGCTCATAGTACAAGGTACTCTATGCATATGGGTAGCACAAAGATATATCATAACTTGAAGGACAAATTTAGGTGGAACAACATGAAATGAGAGATTGCATCTTTTGTGTCTCATTACCTGACTTGTCAGTTGATTAAAGCAGAATATCAAAAACCTACAAGTTTTTTACAAACGTTAAAGATTCCGGAGTGGAAATGGTAGCACATCACCATGGATTTCGTCTCTGGTTTGCCAAATACCAAGAAAAGGAATAATGTAATTTGGATTATTGTAGACCGTCTCACGAAGTTTGCTCACTTCATTCCAATGAAGACATGGAATATGATGCATATGGCACCACTTACAGAATTGTTCATCAATGAAATTGTCAGCAGGCATGGTTAGCCCATCTCCATCACTTCAGATAGAGATATCAGATTTGTTTCAAGGTTTTGGAGAGCTCCATAAGAGTCCATGGGTACCAAACTACAGTTCAGCACAACATATCCCCCACAGATAGACGGCCAACCAGAAAGAACAATACAAACTCTTGAAGACATGTTACATGCTTGTGTGTTAGATTTCAAGGTACAATGGAATGAGTACTTGCTGCTTTGCGAGTTTGCTTACAACAATAGCTACCACTCGAGCATCGATATCACACCTTTTGAGGCACTTTATGGCAGGAGATGCAAATGATGGAGGTAGGTAGGCCTCGTGCATAGATTTTCAAAACTTTTGACTCACTTGACTCAGGGATCAAGTACCCATAAGGCCAAAAACCCAATCCAGGATCCATGTCCTCAATCTCAGCCATCATGATCAGTTAATAAAATTTCCAAGAAGATAGAACAACAACCAACAAAAATCCATAAAATCTACAACATGTAACGATGTAGATTATACCTTTGGAGCTCGGTTATGCTCTAATGGAGAAGTTGCGTCTTTCTTTGATGATGAAACTCTTTCACTTATCAAATAGGAATCTCCAACACCTCTTAGCCTTCCACGCTATGACCCGAATCAGAACTCTTTTCTCAAAAAGATTGGTGGAATCTCCAAGAGAAAATCCAACTCGAAACTCCAAGGAACTAGAAGAGGAATAGAGGAGAGAGCAGTGCAACAATTGCACAAAAGGAGGCTAGACGTTTTTAACTCCAATAGATGGACGTCCATGAGGGATTCTATTCCCTTTTATAACCTTTCAATGCTCCTCTTTTCTTAATTGAAATAGAAGTCTCACTTCCACAACAATTTGTAAGTATACTATTACCACTATTAGAAGTCCTACTCCAAATAGAAATAGTAACTTTCTAATTCCTTCCTTTTAGAGTTCAAGTAGGGTTAGTATCTTTCTAATAACTTGGGCTAGCGTGGGGACTACTAGGGATTCCATAGAAAGCTGGCTCCAACTGGGACACGTGACCCCACATCTCATGTGCAATTCGGGCCCACGGTTAATTGCAAATAACACCACTATATAAATGCAATTGCACTCTAGTCTTAGAAATAAATTACAATGAAGACCATAAACTTCCCGATTACCACAAGTAGGCTCCTCTATCAATATTCATGGATCAATTGGAATAAATCTATCTCTTCCAATCTTAGTTCCACATCTTATTATCCTTGAGCCTCAATTAATCACTGTGAACATCGGTACCATCCAATTAACTCTTAATCGAGATGGGTGCGCACTTACTAATGACAAATCCATTAATTGGCACAAGGGGATAATATAGATAGATTTTATCTTGATCATTTAATGTTCCCACAGTCCTACTACCACATAACCAAGACACCGAGGTGTTGACTTACAGTTGGCCTCACTCATTGGTGACTCAAAGCAAATGAATAGATAGAAACTTGAGTTCATCAATTCTAAGGATTGAGAGCCTATGGCTAGGGAATTATGAGAGCAAACCTTATCATTGAGACGGAATTCCATAAGGTTCTTCTCATGGTCCTTCAATACATCCAATGTACCAGCACCATGATCCAGAATCTTACATTCTGATGATCGAGACAAATCACACTATCTCATAGTGATTAAAGTGCTGCAACCTTATCAGATGAGATGCCCAGTCTCATCACTAGTTGTGAAGATATTTAAGTATAAGATTTGTGACGTATGTCTCTTGTGTGTGGATCTCATCCATACACATATATCACATCTAATATACTAATGGGACCCGGTTCAACTCATGAACCATTATGTCATATGTATTGGTCATGTGCATGAAGTAATAAAATAACATTCATCTCATAAAAGTAAAGCATGATTTTATTGATAAATAAAGAAATTAATCAATTTATCACATCAATTGATGGATTTAGTCCATACAATCTAACAATCTCCCACTTGTGCTCAATGCCAGTCAGGGTTGCATCTCATGCCCATCCCGTCTACATGCTGCTCAAAGACTTTGGTTGTCAAAGGTTTAGTAAAGGGATCTACCAGACTGTCCGCATAGGCTATCTTGGTAATAGCAATATCACATCTCTGCACAATCTCTCTGACTAAGTGATACTTCCTCTATACATGCTTTAGCTTTTATGGCTTCTGGGCTCCTTTGACTGAGCGACTGCCCCGCTGCTGTCACAGTAAACTATGAGCGGCTGTCGTGCCACAGGTACCACCCCAAGTTCCAAAAGGAATCTTTTGAGCCATACTGCTTCCCTAGCTGCTTCACAAGCCGCCACATATTCAGCCTCCGAGGTTGAATCAGCAGTACATTCCTGTTTTATACTCCTCCAGCTGATAGCACCGCCTCCAAGCATAAATACATAACCAGAGGTGGATTTCCTGGAATCCTTATCTGACATGAAGTCAGAATCTGTGTATCCAACTGGAATCAGCTCATCACCACTATAAATCAACATGTAATCTCTAGTCCTTCTCAAGTATTTTAGAATACACTTTACAGCAGTTCAATGTTCAGGTCCTGATTAGACTAATATATGCTGGCTAGGCCCACTGCATGACAGATATATAGTCTAGTACATAACATAGCATACATGAGGCTACCAACAGCCAAAGCACATGGTATCGACCTCATCTGCTCCTTTTCCCCAGGTGTCTTGGGACACTAATCCTTGGAAAGGTGCACTCTATGCCTGGAAGGTGTAATACCCTTCTTGGAGTCTTACATAGCAAACCGTACTAGCACCTTATCTATGTATGCAGTTAGGATAAGCCAATCATCTTATTTTTTCGGTCTCGATGGAGTTTGATCCCTAGGATGTAGCTAGCTTCTCCCAAGTCCTTCATATCAAAAGTCTTGGCCAACCAAACTTTCACTGTTGACAACATTCCTATGTCTTTCCTGAGGAGAAGGATGCCATCGACATATAAAACCAAAAAAACTACCATGTCACATTCACTTTTCATGTACACACATGACTCATCCGGATTTTGACAAAAACCAAATGACTTGATTGCCTGGTCAAAACGGATGTTCCAGCCTCGGGATGCCTGCTTCAGTCCATAAATGGACTTTTGCAGCTTGCAAACTTTTTGTTCTTGGATTTTAGCTACAAAACCATCTGGCTGCACCATATAGACGTCTTCCTCAAGATGGTCGTTGAGAAACGCCGTCTTGACATCCATTTGCCAAATCTCGTAATCGAGATGTGCCGCAATGGATAAGAGTATCAGATGGACTTGAGCATGGCTACCGGCGAGAATGTTTCCTCATAATCGATACCCTCTTTCTGAGTATATCGTTTCGCAACAAGCCTGGCCTTATAGGTCTCCACCCTTCTATCTGGTCCTCTTTTTCTGTAGTAGACTCACTTGCACCCAATAGGTTTAATATTGGCAGGCAAGTCCACAAGTGTCTAGACCTGATTGGAGTACATAGACTCCATCTCAGCTTTCATAGCATCTTGCCAGCGTCCCGAATCTAAGTCATTAATTTCTTCATCATAGTTACAAGGATCTTGTTCCTGCTCTTCCGGAACAGCCTCGTAAGACTCTCCCAAGAACGAGAACCTGTCAGGGGGTCTAACAATCCTCCCACTACGACGAGGTACTGGTGTAACTACTGGGTCTGGTGAGGGCGGTTATTCCTCAAGTTCGGTCATACTTGGATTTGGAATTGATTGCTCTTGAATCTCTTTCAAGATCACCTTTCTAAAGATTTCCGGTCCATCATATAATCTTCCTCTAGAAAAACCCCATTGGTGCTGACCACCACTTTCTGCTCTCTGGGTTTATAGAATAACCAACCTTTAGTTCCTTTAGGATATCCTACAAATGTGCATACCTCCGACTTTGTTTTCAACTTATCTGTCTTAACCTTCAGCACGTGTGCCGGACAACCCCAAATGTGTAAATGTTATAGACTAGGCTTTCGCGCGGACCACAGCTCCCGGGGAGTCTTAAGTACAGACTTAGATGGTACGAGGTTTAGTATGTACATCACATTATCCAAAGCATATCCCCAAAAGGATGTGGGTAATCCTGAGAAACTCAGCATAGACCTGATCATATCTAAAAGAGTTCGACTCATTCTTTCTGCTACTCCATTCTGTTGAGGCATACCAGGAGCAGACAACTGGGATAGAATCCCATTTTCTAATAAGTTTCCCATAAAATTAGCAGAGAGATATTCCCCTCCTCGATCTGATCGAAGAGTCTTGATACTCTTACCTAATTGCTTTTCCTCTTCCGCTCGAAACTCTTTGAGCTTTTCAATAGCTTCGGACTTGTGGTGCATAAGGTATATGTATCCATAACTTGAGTAATCATCGGTGAAAGTGATGAAGTACTCATATCCTCCTCTGGCCCTGACATTAATGGGTCCACACACATCAGTATGCACTAATTCCAATAAATCTTTGGCCCTATTACCCTTAGATGAAAAGGGTCTTTTGGTCATTTTACCTTCCAGACAGGACTCGCAGACAGGCATTGGGTCTACCACAAATGAAGGTAAGATACCATCTTTCACTAGCCTCTCAATATTGTTTAGGTTTATATGACCTAGCCTCAAGTGCCAAAGTTTTTTAGATTAGATGAAGGTGACTTTCTCTTTAATGATGGTCTATTAATTGTTTCAGTATCGTGTATCTCATACATCATGGGAGTTAACAAATAAAGCCCATTGGTTACCTTGCCAGAACATATAAAAGTACCATTCCTCTTTATGACAACTTCAGTACCAAAAGTAATAGAATAACTTTAATTCACAAAACTAGAAATTGAAATTAAATTCCGCCTTAAAGACGGTACATATAATGTATCTGACAAAACCAATTTATTATTTGAGAAACATAAAGTAATGACTCCCACTGAAACAGCCTCCGCCATAGCGTCAGATCCTAGGTTGACAATGATTTCTCCATCACTTAGCCTCCTGGTTTCCCTGAACCCCATCAACGTATTACATATGTGATTAGTTGCCCCGGAGTCCACACACCAAGATTTTGAAGTACCAGTTGCAAAACGAACTTCAGGAATAAGTGACTCAATCATACCTGAGGTCTTCTTCTTAGACAGATATACTGGATAATTCCTTTTCCAATGTCCTGTCTTACCATAATGGAAACACTTTCCTTTTGTCCTTGAACCCTTAGCCTTGGCCACGCCACCAGTAGGACCATTCTCCACCTTAGGACTCTTCGGAACTGATTTCTTTTTGCCTTTCCACCCTATGCCTTTCGGCTTGGACTTGGCATCTAACTTTTCTGTCATCAGGGCAGTTGGCTTCTTCTTCAAAATCCCTTCAGTCACTACCAGCTGACTAGACAGCTTAGCCAGAGTCAAATTCATTTTATTCATATTATAATTAACCTTGAAATTGTTGAATGACTCTGGTAGTGACTCAAGGATTATATCGATCTGTGATTTTGCATCAATCGCAGCTCCCAGTACATCTAACTCATTCAATGAGTCCATCATTTTCAACATGTGTTCCTGTACTGATGTACCTTCATCCATCTTGGTACTAATAAGCACCCTCATGGCTACCTGCCTAGCAGGCCAGCCCTGTTCCGCAAACATCTCCTTTAAGTTCGATATAATATCGTATGCAGTCTTATAGGATTGATGTTGGTGTTGCAAAATACTAGACATGGATGCCTGAATGTAACATCGGGCCATCTCATCATCTTTGGCCCATTTGGTGTAAAGTTCATTTTTTGCTTCTGATGCATCCGGGCCAGGCTCATTAAGGGGGGTTTTGGTAAGGACATATTTATATCCTGAAGCTGTCAGGACAATATCCAGATTCCATTTCCAGTCTACATAGTTGGATCCCACCAACTTATTCTGGTTGAGGATGGTCGCAAGTGGATTAAAAGTAGTCGAATTCATGCTTGAAATACTGTAGCACATAACCATACATTCAATTAATGAATTTAAATGACATTGGGTTTAGTATTTCTAGAGATTCAAAAACAATGCTTACTTTCACTGTTTCATTGTTCAAAAACAAAAAAAAAAATCCAAGTTTAGGAGCCTCTCCCTGACTTGACCAAAACTTTCGATCCTTGAACCAAAATTCATGGTTTGAAACAAAAATCCGGATTCAAGGGTTTCCACCCTAGTCCACCTTACCTTTTACCGCTAAATGGTTCTAGGTCAAAATTTATGACCCTCGTGTCTTTAAACAAAAAAAAAATGGTTTTTCAAAAATCGTGGGGAAATGACATCAAAGTCAGTACCCGCAAAACAAAAATTTTGAAAAAAAGCAAGGATGCGACATTCCATCGATACTTGCACCCAAAATCGCAGGGAAGCGACATTTCGTCGATACTTGCAAAATCAAAAAATCGTGGAGAAGCAACAAACCAGTTGATATCCACAACCCAAATTTCAAAGGGTCGAGAAAACCTAAAATCGTGGAGAAGCAACAAACCAGTTGATATCCACAACCCAATTTCAAAAATCGTGGAGATGCAATATACCAGTTGCTATCCACAACCCAAAATTACAAATGGTTCGAGAAAACCTCAAATTTCAAAAATCGCGGAGAAACGACATCAAGTCAGTACCCGCAAAACCAAAAGTCTTGGGAAAAGCAGGGAAGCGACGCTTAGTCGATATTTGCACCCCAATTCGCGAGGAAGCGACATTCCATCGATACTTGCAAAACCTAACCCGCGAGGAAGTGACATTTCATCAATATTTGCAAAACCGAATGAGCAAGGAAGCGACATTCCATCGATACTTGCAAGACCATTCAGCGGGGAGGCGACATTTAGTCGATACCTGCATTTTGAAAACCAAAACTCGGCTATAAATGCCAAAATCCGGCTATGAATGCCAAAACAAAAATTTCCGGCTATAAACGCCAAAATCGGCTTTCATGCCAATAAAACAAAACTTGGTTTTCAAAAAACTCGGCTACAAATGCCACACAAAAAAAACCTGACTCTCATGTCAAAACCGGCTATAAATGCCACAAATTGGCTATCAATGCCACCAAACCGGCTATAAATGCCACCAATTGGCTATCAATGCCACCAAACTGGCTGTAAATGCCACAAAAATCCGGCTTTCATGCCAAATTCGTTTCCCCTACCAAAACAACCATTTGACAAAAGATTTTCACAAAATGACAAAGCTTTTGATCAAATCCCATTTAGCAATTGCTTTCATCACAAAAAGATTTGAGTGAGCGTAGGGAACAACAAAAAAAAGGGTACCAAAAAAATACATGTGGTACCAAAGCAAAAAAAAAAAAAAAATAGAAAGTGTTCACAAGCACTACAAAAAAAAAAAGAAAAGTACCAAAAAAAAATACATGTGGTACCAAAAAAAAAAAAAAAAAGAAAGTGTCCACAAGCACTACAAAAAAAAAAGAGTACCAAAAATACATGTGGTACCAAAAAAAAAAGAAGAATGGTTTCTGCTATAAAAAATCAGGAGCTCAGCCAAAAATGGTCTCCAGCCAAAGCTTCAGCTCCTCAAGCAAACTTTTGGCCTCAGCCGTCAGAGTTTCCAAGGCACGCTTCTTCAGGAACTTGCCATGAGATGCTGGCGAATGCCGTAACCCTTCTTTTACACCGGGAAGCTCTTCCCCAGCAGTTTGCCATCGTTCGTTTTCTAGAGTCCTCCTCTCGAGAACTTGACCGGCATCTGCAACCCTGCGGATCAGAGTACTCTCCCTGTCACGAGCCTCTGTTATAGCAGCCCACTTCGCATCGACTTGTGCCTTCAAATGCTCAAGACGTTTCCTGGCCTCCTCAACTTCCCTATCAAGGACGTTAAGGTCATGCCTCAATCCGATGATGGCTAGCTCTTCCTTGTTCTTCTCCCGAACTAGCTGCTTCTTGCTTTGTGTAGCCTCATTCAGGTCAGACTTAGCCTTATCAGCAGGGTCCAAGAACATCTCCTTGAAGAATTGGTCATCAGGGAAACCCATGGTCTCAAACCACTTGTCACCCAGTGCAATGATCCTATCAACGATCGCCCTGGCACCTGTGACATCCAGACCAACCTCTTCGGTGTCGGTCAGAATCTCCTGTACATGTGGGATCATGCCAAATCCTGCCTCCAAGTGTCCAGAAAGGAGAGTCTTGACCCAAGAACTCAAAACCCGAGCCAGCACCTTCTTCGCAAATTGAAGAGACGAACTGGATGAAGATTCAACCTTCTCCGCTGATCGGCTGCTCATGTCATGTCCCATTGGAAGAGTAACAAAAGAACTCTTTTCACTTGGAGCCACTGGAGAGGGAATCTCAACACGAGGCATCTCCTCAATCATGTCTGAACTGGTCTCTACCTCCGGATCGACCTCTGGCATCCCTTGCTCTGGTTCTGAAGAAAGCGATGGACTCTCTTCTGTCACTTCAAAACCTGCAAATGAAACACAAAAAGGTATGATATGATCCTGTTCAAAAAAAAAAACCATCAGGGTCATCACTACAAAGTACCTTCTTCGACGACTGGCGGAACACTCTCTTCCTCCATGAACTCATCAGAAGCATCATCGACATTTGCGTCCATTGATGGTTCAAAGTCATCGGAATCCTGTGGCAAGTCAGCTGACAAGAAAAAAATGTTAGCAAATCAAGTCGTAGGCAAAAAAAAAAGAGAAAGCGAAAGAAGTTATACCAATTGGAGATTCCGGAGTCATTCCAGAGTCCCTCGGTTCTTCTTCAGATGCCATAACCGGCTCCATCACCGCCTCATCGGTCGGAACCTCAGGCATCGGCAAGTCTTCATCCTCTGCTAAAAAAAAAAAAAAAAAAAAAAGCAGCAGCAGGGTGAGAAAACAAATCAGAACATGGAAAGCCCCATGAAAGAAGAAAAAGGAAGAATCATACCTTCACCAATGGTCTCTTCCCCACGACTCCTCTTCTCTGGAGGCTCGTCGACAGCCTCTGGCACCTCCTCGTTGATGGTAAGAGGGATTTCCATGTCAGGAGAGTCCTCATGTGGCCCCTCGCTGCTATGATGACTCCTCCTCTTCTTACCTCTACGGGTTCGCTTCCTAGAAGAACCCGCCCCACTATCAGAGTCAGGTTTCTCACTTGACTCCTCACTGGATGGTCTGCTTTCGCCAGTAGACTCCACGGAAGCTCGCCTCTGTGCCGCTTGCATCCAAGCGTCGAGCTCAGCTTCCTCCTGTTCTAGCTGCTCCAAAGCCTCATCAGGTACTTCCCGAACAGCTTCAGAACCAATGACGCCCTGGTCACCGAGAAAGCCTATCTTGTGCTTCTCTCCAGAAAGGAAGGCCCAAACTTCCTCTCGCCGGACGCCATCCGACTTCCCAATGCCTTTTCCAGAAGACAGCTTTACATCAAGCTCCTTCTTGGAAAGCCCCCGATATGCCAAAAAGCTCTCCGCGAACCACTTCGTGAAGCCGGCAGTTCGGAAAGTCGACAGCTCAGGATAAGAAATCGTGGCAGTAGTGTCTTCAGCACTATAGAAAGCCCATGCATTTCTGCCATCCTGCAAACCCCCAAAACGCTTCACCATACTCGAAGGCGCCCCAACAACGCCTTGAGAGAAGCCCAACTGAAGCGCAAAGCGAGAAGGTACATACGGCTGGATGTCGACGAAAAGATGTCTACGGTACACCATCGTGCCGACTCGTATGCTGAAAAGCCACTCCTTCTCTGCATTGGTCAAAGAGTAATGCCTTCCCGACCCTGCTCTGGTAGAGTCTCGGGAGGCACCAAAATCAAAAGCCTTCTTCCGCAACTCCGGAGAAAGCTTAACTGAAGACTGCCCCATCTCGACGTCCCTGAACCGTCGGATCCTCATGCGGGCAAACAAAAGTGATTCGGATACGGCTTTTCCCTTAGCCAATCGAATCATCAGAGGATCATCATCCTGTGCAGCACCCAGCTGGTGGAAGCCAGGACAGTGGTATACAAACCACGAATAAAAGATATGGGCTGAAAATACCCTATTCATAGGGAGCCCAAGCCGAACCAAGAAAGCAGCAGCCTGCAGTTCGGTACACAGGTAGGAGTAAAGAGCGGGCACCAAAGCAAGCCGCTCTCCAAACGCCATCTGACAAGCCGGAAAAATACAATGCGGCCTGATGTGCGTCCCATCTCCACCAGCAAAAATAGCCTCACCTAGCCAAAAAGTGAGGTAAAAAGCAAGATCTCTCCGCAATGCAATATCAGAACAAATGGCATCTGTGCTCGCGAAGAAACCCTTCAACTCTTCCTGCATGACCGAAGTCTTCTTCCTGTCTTCCCGAGTCATGCTATCAGAAGACTCTTTGCTGTCAAAGAAGTTGAAGAATGAAGAGCCATAACTCTTCCAACTGCTGGATCTGACTTTCGAGCCCTCCTTCAAAAAATCATAGAAGGCGACGAGCTGAAAGTATAGGAACCTGAACTCCTCTGACTGCTCCTCAAGGACGCTGTCAATCGGCATGAACTCCTCGTAGAGTTTGCCAAGGATGGGCAATCCAGTAATAGCACTCAACTCCTTCAGAGAAAAACCAATCTCACCGTTCGTGACAACGAAGGTATTGGTCTGAGGGAGGAAAGACTCCAACATAGCCATGAAGGCATCATCGGAAAAAGTCACGGTCTCCCTAAAAGCGCGGACCGCGTCAAAAATCCCGGCTTCCTTCAAAACGGCGCCCCCAATCAGCAAGGTGTGGTCAGTCCATGACTTCCAATCGGAGTCAGCATTGAAACGGCCACGAAGTCGAAAAGGCTTCACCCAAGTACTGCCGTCACCGCTGAAAACGCCAAGGCCCACCGGTCTCAAATCGACTGACGGATAATCAGAGCCCTGGTAGCCGCTGGCTGGCATCAACATGTCCATACGGACAGGTGGCTTCTCCGCATATCCGAAGGGTCCACCAACAAAAACCCCGGTCTTGATCACACTGGTCCTCTTCACCCAGCTCGGAGGATCTTCCCTCCTAGGGCACGTGGGAGAAAGGCTCAGGATCGAGATGGTCCGGTCAAAAGACGACCGGGTAGAAACAGTCTTCTCTTCACCATCTGCTGTGTAAGAGAACTGAAAACATCTCCTTTGGTATGTCAAGTCGTCAGGGACTACATCTCCAAAGAAGAAGGTAGGCTTGGGCAAAACCCTCAGATCGTCCATAACCCAAGGACGGTTGATTACCATGATCTTATAGAATTCCTCATTCTTGAGAGCGATCAATCGCTGTCTCATCTCGTCGCGATTGAGGGAATCGCACTCTTCCAAGTTCTTCTCAACAAACTGGACCTTCTCCCAGGCCTGCTGAACGGCCACATTGGAAGATCTAGCAGATCGACGAGGTACGCTTGTAGCAGGCTCTTTACCCTTATTCGCTCTGGAAGAACCACCTGCAAAGGTTGGAAAAGAAAAAGATCGTCATCAAAATGACAGGATTTCGCTAAAAAAAAAAAGGGGTCACTTTGTCCCACCAAAAATCTGGCGAAATTTTGGCATGACTCCGGGGCAATTCCAAAGAAAAAGGAAATACCCCGACGGAAATAGAAAGTTTGAAGATGGGCTCAACATTGCTGCGGGCTCCGAAACTCCAAACTTTCGAAACCTCAAAATCTCCGCAAAATCAAGAAGGGCTCAACATCGCTGCGAGCTCCAAATTCCCAAAATTGCAAAGATTTTCAGGTATGCTATCACATCATGCTACTCAATTCAATTTACAAAAAGTACATGCATGAACATCTAGATTTGCATAAAAACGCATTATCATGATGAGCAAAAAAAAAAGAAAAGAAACTTTCTCAAAAAAAAGGAGGGAGAAAGAAAAGAAAAAAAAAAGAAACTTTCTCAAAAAAAAAAAGAGAAGAAAGAAAACAGCAAAAAAAAAAAAAAAAAAAAAAAAAATCAGGGGCTTGCCCATCAGGCCGTGGCCCACAGGCCACGTGGCCGTACGGACCAGATCCTTACGGATCTGTCCGTACGGCCCACAAAAAAAAAAAAAAAAAAAAAGAGAAAAGAAGAAAAAAAACGTGTGAAAAAAAAAACAAAAGAAGAAATCACGTGGAAAAAAAAAAGAAGAAGAATAGAAAGAAAAAAAAAAAACAAGAAGAAAGAAAAAAAGAGAAGAGAAATTTTTTTTTTTCCATCCTACATAGAGTTTTCTTGAAAGCAAAAAGAAAGAAAACTTACTTGAAGCCATTGATGGAGAAGAAGAAGGAAAAAGCTTGAAGATCCTTGAAGAAGAAAAACTCTTGGCCTTGGAGCTCTCTTGAGATTGTTGCAAAAGAAAGCAATAAGAGCAAGAGATCCTACCTCCCTTTGCTTTTATAGGAGAGAGCAAATCAAAGAAGGAAACAAAGAAGAAAGGTAAGTGTTACTAATTAGTAACCTTACCAAAAGAGAAGGAATTAGAAAGATTCTTTCCCAAAAAGAAAGATGTCTTTGAGAGATTTCCTCCCAAAATCAATCAATGAAAGATTCTCTCCAACAAAAAAGGATATTGGAGATTTCTTCCCAAAAAGAAAGATACCTTGAGATATTCTCTCCCAAATTAAGGGAATATGAGAGATTCTCTCCCATAAAGATATTTTTAGATATTCTCTATCCAAATGAGATATCTTTAGATATTCTTTACAAAAATGACCCCACATGAGATCTAAGCCATCCTAAAAAGCTTAAGGTCCCATGGGCTAGCCCATATGAGCCAGGTTTGACCACCTAGGCACTGAAAAAAAAAAAAAAGGGCTTTTAGTCAGGAAAAAAATCCCTCTTACCAAGAGCATACAAAAATGGTTCCATGCCTCTTTTGAGTTGATTGAACCATACAAAAAATTCCAAGCCCCATGAGCTTCCAAAAATCAAACCATCCAGCCTCATATACCAAATTGAGCCAAAATCTTGAAATTGACATTCCACAAAAATCCAAACCACTCCAATGGACCCACACAGTCCCAAAGAGTGACCAAAAACCAAATCCTGGTCCCCTAACTTGCCACATACAGCTTGTTAGGTCACAAGACCAAAACCAAAAACCAAATCATGATCCCCCAACTTGCCACATACAGCTTGTTGGGTCACAAGGTCAAAACCAAAACCCGATCCCCTAACCTGCCACATACAGCTTGTTAGGTCACAAGGTCAAAAACAAAAGCCCAAATCCACATCCCTGATGTCATATTCAAAACTTTGCCTCGAGATGGTGTGTGATTCCTTTCACTACCATAAAATTCCCCTGGAAGCTCAAAGGCTACTCTACCAAAGGAAGGATTGCTCAAAGACTCTTGGTCGAGACACAAGCTCTCCTTCAAAAATCTCTTCGAGGCACATCGACTACAAAAGTCAAGCAACTCGTCGCTGTACCTCGAGGGGGCATTTGTTGACACCAAAAATGTCACTTTGCCTCTTCAACATCAAGAAAGCTGCATGAAGTCGCAACCTGCCATAAATAGGCAATGCAATTTCTCCAAAAATTCAAATCTTGTCAGAATCAAACAAAAACTGCAAGATCCTTCAAGATAGCCAAGAGAAGAGTACACATGAAGTTTCGGGCCATTTCGACAACATTTGGCCTAACTTCACTTCTCCGACAGCTAAATGGGAGCTCCCGGCGGCGACATCATCGGAGACGTCAAAACTTCGATCAAAGCCTACAGATGACTCCAGCATGTCTCAAAAGGGCTCTATGCTAAATTTCAAGTCAAACCGACAACGTTTGACCCTCCATCAATGCTCGAGCAGCAAAATCAAGCCTCCCGGCGGCGGGAACCACCGAAGCCTTCGCTCATCAAACCAAGTGCATGAGTGGCTTCAACATGCTTTCAAAAGGCTGCACGTCGAATTTCAGGTCATTCCGACAACGTTTGACCAGGTTTCGATGCTCCGAGAGAAAATCAAGCCTACCGGCGGCGGAGCAACCCGGGACCATGACATCCAAAACAGAGCCCATGGAACGTCTCAAAATGACTCCAATAGGCTCCCCGTCAAATTTCAGGTCAATCGGACATCGTTTGGCCACATATCAAAGCTCGGCATTTTCCCCGCAGCAAAATCAAGTGAAGCATCGACGGGATCCCAAACGGCTTCAAAACTCAAACAAAAGCCTATGGTTGGTCTTATTTATTGCTCAGGAGGCTTCACCTCAAATTTCAGGTCATTCCGACATCGTTTGACCAAGTTTCAGCTTCTGGCGGAAAATCAGCAGCTCTACGCGACAAAGTCTTCGGCTTTCCCGGAAAATTGGAAACTTTGCACTCTAAAAATGCAAGGATTCTCATCAAGTTTTCTACAGGGAAATCAAGCCAATAAATGAGAAGAAATGTCAAGAAAAATACAGAAGAAAACGGCGACGAAAAAGACCTCAAAACGACCGCAAAACGGGCTCCGAAGGGGAAAAATCCCCCAGGGTCGCAGACCCCTGCGACCATGGCCCATGGTCGCAGGCCCCTGCGACCATGGCCCATGGTTGCCGGTCCATGGTCGCCGGCGACCATGGAGGTCCGGGTCACCGGATTTTCCGCCGGTGACCGTTTTTCCGTCTTTTTTCGCGTTTCGCGCACTTTGGCCCCTGTGGTTTCCTGAAAATGTGATTTTTAGTGCTTTAAATTGACTCATATCCGACGACATCTAGGATCCGCCGTCAAAAGCATAAAATCATCATTGATCGCTCCAAGATCGTCAACCGGCTGACCAAGAAAGTGCACTTTCTGTCCGACCGATCGTGAAATCGACAAGACAGATGTCACCGGCCCACTCTTAGCTATCAATGTCTGAAGTTACATGTTCATCCGATGTCAATCAGCATGTAGATCCATCGATGATCATCGCCAGAAGAATTCCAGAAGACACGGCATGGCCCGCGACTCTTCGACTGCTCGGCGACCAATTAATGTGGTTAATTGACTAGCTTTATTGCAGTCATTAATTCATTTCTTTGGACGGCCCAATCAGAAGCAAGCATTTGGGAGTTACAAGTCAATTGATTCATGGCATTTAAACCATGAAACTCCTCCCATTATGGTAATTAAGGTGATTAAAAGCCCTTAATCTCCATCGGCCAATCAGATTCAAGGAAAAAGGAGTTACAAAATCAAGAAATAAATCTTGTAACTCCTCCCATTAAAGCCATTAAGGCTCATAAACCCTCCTAAATGGCTACCAAAAGCCTATAAATAGGAGAGCATTCCATTGAAATTCGGATCAGAAAAAAGAGGAGAAAATCAGAAGATCAGAAAAAAAGGGATCAGAAAGAGATCTGAGAGAAAGAAAAAGAGAGAAAAACTCTGCTGAAGTTCTGCACCGGCCACCACTACAAGGTGACAAAAGTCCCTTGGGGGGCACCCCCCCCAAGGTCCTTGCCTTCTCCTGCTGCCTCCAATGGCTTAGACGTGGCTTTTCAGCCCGTCTACTTAGCTTTTTATTGGACATAGGACCTTCTCTTGGTCTTTGTCCTCTAAAAACCTGAGGTTATAGCCAAGCCAAGCGAATCAAGAGCATCTTCTGTTCTCATCTGCATGGATGATGGCGAAGCCCATACATGGCTTGCGACCGTCAATCTGAACGAGTCCCCCACAATCTCCTGAAAAGTTAGATCTTCCTTTTCTTGCTTTTCATTGTAGTTTGTATTTTTCTAAAGAGACAAAAATCACAACTCTTGTCTTTCATTATTGATAAGAATTGTAAATCGGCTATAAACGCCAAAATCGGCTATAAATGCCAAACAAATCGCCTTTCACGGCAAATTAAGAAAATGTCTCTTTTCTTAAATATTTGTGCAATGGAAAACTTGAAAGAAGTTGATTTCCTTTTTACTTGCGAAGGTTGATCTCCGGATTACCACTTGCAATTCCAAGTAAAATAGAAAATCTGGCACACCCACATAAAAGAAATGTTGATGCACGCTTCAGGGCCCGCCAGGGCGTGAAAGGGCCGGACCCGACGGACTCCCACGTTCCGCCGACCCCGGTAGCCGCCCCACGGCGCCTCGGAGCGCGTTCCATCAAGCCAAGCCAAAGAATCAAAGCATCACATGTTCTCATTTGAAGGACGATGGCGAAGTCCATACATGACTTGCGACCGTCGATCTCAACGTGTCCCCACAATCTCCTAAGAAGTTAGATCCCTTTTCTTACTTTTCTATTGTAGTTTGTATTTCTTAAAGAGACAAAAAAAAAATCACAATTCTCGTCTTTCATATTTGATGAGTTTTGTAAAATCGCCTTTAACGGAAAAATCGCCTTTCACGGCAAACAAACAAAAAACGCCTTCTACGGCATTCTAAAAAAACAAACTTGTCTCTTTTCTTAATATTTATGCAATTTGAAAAGTTAGAAAAAAGAATGATTTCCTTTCCACTTGTGAAGGTGAATCTCCGGATCATCACCATTCCAGATTCCAAGTAGACAGTAAATCTGGCAAACCCGTACAAAAATGTTGATACCCGCGATTTTCCCTCCTCCGCCGAGACCCAGGTCAGCCCCCGGGGTGCGGAAGGAGAGGACGGAAGATTCCGAGGGTCCATCAAGTTGGCATACTCGGTGGGACCTGTTGACTTGAGAACGTGATGCTTTGATCCCTTGGCTCCTTTCTAGTTGGTGGCCTATGTTGCATTTTGCTAAAAAGAATATGAGATGGGATTTCAATTGTTCTTTCTCACTTAAAAAAAAAAACAAATCTGATTTCTTTTCTTAGATTCAACTATGAGAAACTTTGATCCTTCCCTCTTCGAACTTGATAGCTCACAGAAATGTTCGCAGCTATCTTTCATATCGGGGATTGGGCCATCTTTTCTCTTTGATGAGTCCAATTGGGATTTCAAAAAAAAAAAAAACTTCATTTCAATTTCTTTCAAAAAAAATGATCTCTCTTTCTCAAGATTCAACTTTGAGAAATTTTGATCCTCTCCTCTTTGAACTTGATAGCTCACAGAAATGTTAGCAACTATCGTTCATATCGGGGATTGGGCCATCTTTTCTCTTTGATGAGTCCAATTGGGATTTAAAAAAAAAAAACTTCATTTCAAATTCTTTCAAAAAAAAAATCTCTCTTTCTCAAGATTCAACTTTGAGAAATTTTGATCCTCTCCTCTTTGAACTTGATAGCTCACAGAAATGTTCGCAGATATCGTTCATATCGGGGATTGGGCCATCTTTTCTCTTTGATGAGTCCAATTGGGATTACAAAAAAAAATTATAATTTCAAAAATAAATCAGTTTTCTCTCTTTTGAATTCAAATTTGAGAAACTTTGGTTTTTCCTTTTCGGATTTAGCGCTCGTAGAAATGTTGAGCTTTTGTTCGGATTGGAACACCTTTCGCTCTCTTGGATGAGTTCATTAGAAATCTTTCAAAAAGGGTTAAAAAAAAAAACACTGAGGTTCCACCAATTGCGTTCTTTGACCAAAGTGGATTTAAGAAAAGCCTTGTCCAGAGTGTGGAGACAGCTAGACTGTTCGAGGCAATGGTCCTTCAAATGGGTTCATTAAGTAATGCTACCCTTACCTGGGGGCTGATCTATCTACTAAGGTTTCATAAGATTGAATTGGAAACCTATGTGCATCTTCAAAAAAAAAAAAAAAAAATCTTCAAAAAAAAATCTTCAAAAAAAATCTTCAAAAAAAAAAAAAAAAAGACTTCCGTCACTTTTGAGTTCAGAGTTGAGAAATCTTGGTTCCTTCCCTTTCGGATTTAGCACTCGCAGAAATGTTGAGCCTTTGTTTGGAATGGAACACCATTTGCTCTCTTTGATGAATTCAATCTTGACCCTTCAAAAAAAAAAAACCTCCCGTCATTACTGGATTCACATCCGAGAAATTCTGGTTCCTTCCCTTCTGAATTTAGCGCTTGCAGAAATGTTGAGCCGTCATTCGGATTGGAACACCGTTTGCTCTCCTTTATGAATCCAAATTTGACTTTTCAAAAAAAATCCCATCTCCTGTCCTTTCCAAGGATGCGATTTGCAACATTTGTGCCTAGCGGTGGTAGTACGCCCTTTCGGGTCTACTGCATTCATGACCGACACATTTGTATCTCCAACCTTATATCATTTTATCTCGAGTGAGCCTTGCTTCTTGGTAATTTGAATTAAGGTCTACAATTGCTTATAGCAGTCACTGGAATGCTCGCTCTGAGCCTACTATATTTGCATTTTAGAACAATTGTATCCTCTATGACTTTTTGCCTTCTTCATCGTCCTTGGGTTGGGCCATATCCCCTCAAGTGATTTGAAAAGACAAAACCATAGTTGTTCTCCATTTATGATCACCATATTCTTGTGATTACTAATGGATTTGGTCTTGTTTCAGAAGTTTTCCAAAACTAACAATGGCAGCTTCATTGACCATCACTTTCGATGAGAACAAGTACCAGCTTATGCTTCAAGACAAGCAAAACAAGCATAAGCGCCCTGCCAGTTGCCGAAGCGTCATCTCCCTCGACAACTCTCCAAACACCGGGTCAACTTCAACTCCCCGGACCATCGTCTTCGGGTCGCTGGGACCATTCCTATTCCCCGCAGAAGACACTGTGCCTGCCAAGAAGCAGTAAACCGCCCCGCAACATGTCACTAAAATGGCACCAAGGGCGAACACCAAGAAGCCTGAAGCCCGTGGCGTTCCCACGAAGCCTCAACCCGCAAGAAACCAAGTTTACCCCAAAACCTGGTCCCCCGAGATCTTCACCAAAGCAACGGAGGTCTCGAACATCTTCAAAGCCAGCATACCTGGCCCCTCTCAAGGAGAATCGGTTCTACCCTCTCTCTTACATGAAAGAGGAGAAACCTACCCTCCACCCAAAGAACAAACAAAATCATCATGAGCCGGCTTGCTCCTACAAGCCCAAAATCAAATCCTGCATTGTTAGGCCTATGCAAAAATATGTTGAGGCCTGCACTCCCGCGAGTCGACCCTTCATCTCAACAGGGGCCGAGCTCGCAAAATTCAAGTCTTTATTGCGACAGACAAAGTACCGCGTCCAGATTCTATCCTTGCCCAGCTTCAAAGAAGACAAACTCGGTTGCTGTACACGAGGGACTACATCCTTCATCGCCAGAGCCCAGCCAGAGCTGACTGAAGCTCAAATTGATCGTCGTATGCGTCGCCGCACTGCATATCGACAAAAGAGACTTGAAAAACAAAGAACCCAGCATTCTACTCTCCATGTCTCAAACAAATGGGTCGAAAAAGAAAGACCCGACCAATTCGTTGCTGTTCATATGGTTGACAAAACCAGAAAATGCCAGAAGTCAGCAACCAAAATCAGTGTTAGACGTCTAGTGACTCGCAGCATCTCTCGGCCTCGAACACATCTGGAAGAATCCTCCACTCATTTAAGCCAAGGACACCGGAGTAATCACTCCTCAGGTTCTTCATCCAGAAGAATGAGCCCCAGCTCAGTCACCAGGACAATTTCTTCGTTCGAATCCCGATGGATGAACGTCTTGGCTACAAGTTCTGAGCCGCCTCCACAACATGATGATGTAACTTCACGCATCCAGCAGTTGGAGCAAGGAAAACAGAGAATTGAGGCTCTGATGGAAAACCTTATTCTCACTTTGCAGCGTCCACTACCTAACAACCAAGACCCTCCGAATCATGAAGATGACGAAGGCAATGCAAAAAATAAAGAGTCTCGCGCCCTTACCAAAAAGGGCGTAGACGATATCCTCGCAAAAGCAAAAGAAGATGATACATTGAATGAACATGGGATCAAGCTACCCTACCCTTTATGGATGGACTCAATTCCGTTCCCTGCAAAATTCAAACAACCTACTCTCCAGACATATACTGGGAAAGGTTCAGCCAGACAGCATGTCATCCATTTCAAGATCCTGACGGGAGCTATTTCGGATCAAGATGCCCTCAAGATTCGTCTCTTTGCAAGTACCCTAAAAGGTACAGCCTTTGATTGGTACTAGACTCTGTCGGAGAACTCCATCCAGAACTGGGCTATGCTCGAGATACGCTTCCTGACCCACTTCCAAGGTGAGGATCATCCTGTTACTATGGCTCAACTCTGCGGCCTAAAACAGGGAGAGAATGAGTTAACATACGACTTCATTCACAAATGGAAGGCAATGGCGTATAAATGCTCAGAAGTACTGCTACAAGCGTCGCTAGTCGACATCTGCCGTAACAATATGAGAGCAAAAATTCGCTCCATGATCATCGGCAACAAATCAAAGAACCTGGGAGAACTCCTTGAAGCTTCCATGGAAGTTGAAATGGTGATCAAAGACCTCAACAGTCAGAAATCATCAAAGAAAGAGCCGACTGCAGTAACAACCTCAAAACCAAAGAAAAAGGAGGTTCTCAATGTTCAGACTAAGTCAGCTCCTCAGCAGCCAAAGAAACCTGAAAACAAAACTGCAGGTAAAAGGCCTGAACTCTCTGATGCCTTCAAAGAACGTGTAGAAAAAAAATATCCGTTCGATGAAGATGTTGAAGAAATCTTTGAGGCTCTCCTAGCAAATGACAAACTCATTTTGCCAGAGCCCAAAAGACCAGGAGATGTTGGCAAAACCAATGATCCCCGATACTGTCCAACCATCAGATGATCTCACATCCTCTCAATCAATGCTTCGTTGTGAGAGAGAAGATCAATGAGATGTGGAAAAACGGAGTCACAACCTTTGATAAAAACTATGGCCCCGCCTCTGTCAACATGGTGTCATGTCGGCAAACTTCAAAGTCACCGAAGGAGAAGATCACTACTTCATTCAAGGTGATTAAAATGGCTCAAACGTCCCAAGAGTTAGTTCCCTATCCAACACCAGATGGACAACCTATATGGGTGCATCCCGATCTCCTAGATGATGAAAATTGGGAGATCGTCAAAACAAAGCCGACCGCTCAGCAGCGAAGGCAAGCCAAGAGACAACTTCGCAAGCTCAAACAGCAGCAGAAGTCTCAACCAAAGCAAAAAGTCCCTGAAAAGGCAGAAACCTCTTCCACTGCTTCACTAGGGGCGACGGAAGAATCCCTTCCCAAAACTTCAAAGGCGGTAAGAAAATTCACCCTTGATGATTTTGTGCCACCTCTATACAAAAATGAAAATGTGCAAGGGGCATCATACTCTTGCAACTCGGTAGTTGGATTCTCCATGAATGGATACGAGTCCAGTGATACTGCCAGTGATATCGATGAGTGGGAAGAATCCCTTGAAACAGGAGAATACCTCTCCGACGAGGAATGGATTCCTGAGTCTCATCTTATGCCAGTAATCTGGTATAACCCATTACAGTCACAACGATCCTGGTCTGATGATGAAGAAGACCAGGACCCTGCTCAAGAAAATGTTGTCGATCCAACACCAACCAATGTTCCGGTGGAACCCAACATTGGTGAACCACGAGGAGCGGGTGACGA
Source organism: Umbellularia californica (assembly GCA_028538565.1). NCBI lineage: Eukaryota > Viridiplantae > Streptophyta > Magnoliopsida > Laurales > Lauraceae > Umbellularia > Umbellularia californica. The sequence goes on from JAPQWN010000010.1 coordinate 21,421,976, forward strand.
AGAAGATTTGGCTCCTATGCCTAATCTTGAGGAATATGCAAGAATCTTGCAACATCTTGCCATAGAGAGGAGCAAGATCGCATCAATGATCTTCGTCATGATCCAGAACCAGAATTCCCTGAAAATCAACAGGAACTTTCTCCCTCTACCCCTGAAAATGGAGAAAATAGTTAGATCGATGATCCTCTTACATCTGAGGATGAGTCCGATTCCCAATAGTCTACACTGGGGGCATCTCCTGTCAGGATAACCTGCAATGCGATAGCTTAGGACGATAGTGCATCTAAAGCTTCTGAAGACACGTATTCCCCAACCGGTACTGTATCTTCCGGAACTACATCTTCTCAAGTGACTTCCATTGAGATATCATCCTCTCAGCCCTCGTCTCCTGAAGCTGTGACATCGGAACTCAAGACTCTCCCGGTTGATCATCCCGAAGAAACTCCTGCCAATGAAATCTTCTTCAATGAAAACTCAGTGAATTGGTCCCAGATACCCGATCTCACAGACGATGTCTGGACCAAGACAGAAAGGTTGTCGGCTGCTGCTCAGGACTTGTTCTCGGAAATTGCCCCGTGCAACAAAATCACTGAAGAGGGCAATGGTGTTACAGAGACGTCTTCAGCAAAGGACCAACCCCTTGAGCCTGAGAGCGATCTTCCAAAAGAAGACCTTTCTCTAGAAGCTCTTGAAGTTGGTAGAGGTACCCGTTCTGGCCGAGATTACCACAAAAATTACAATCAACCTTCTTCTTCTTATGTAAATCATTCGGGAAAGCAAGTTGTAAGCGCCCCAAGTGGCAATAATAATGAAAATGCAAGCCCGAAGGAGGCTTTCAAGTACGACTTGATTGAGCACTTCAAACACATACCTGCACGTCTGCACATCCTTGACTTATTACGAATGTCTCCACAAACTCGTGATAGTCTCATTTCAGAATTACAAAGGCTGAATGCGGATGTCGACAAACACGCTCCACAAGTCCTACAAATTGAAATGGACTATAGGTTCAAAAAAATCAAGTACTCCCCCAAAGGGAGAAAAGAAGAAAACTGAGGGATCAAGCAATGAATGCCTCTCGGTACAAAAAGCAGCAAGTGCAACAATTGCCTTCGACAAGGATGACCTCCTGCTAGGCGAAATAAAGCACAGCCGACCCTTGTACTTTACAGGGTACGTCAAAGAAATGCCAGTACATAGAGTTCAGATCGATTTAGGTTCTGCACTCAACCTCATCTCTACTTCGACACTCGAAGAGCTGGGCATCCCACCTAGCAAGCTGAGTCATACGTCCGTATCCATTTTCGGATATGACGGGAGCGCTCAAAGGCCTATCGGCAAAATCAGGTTCAAATTGCAAATCGGTGATCTTAATCCTGAAGTCACCGTATATGCGATAAGGATCCCTTCATGCTACAATATACTCCTTGGACGCCCTTGGATACATGACAACGGTGTCGTCCCTTCAACTCTACATCAGTGCATCAAGTTCGTTGGCAACGATGGCTTGATACATCGGGTGTTTGCAGACAAAAAGCCCTTCAAAGGCAGAGATGTCCATTTTGCAGATGCTCAAATGTATAAAGATGGAAAAGAAGAACAGGAGGAAAAAACAATTCACTTTGCCGACAGTCTCCAGAAAGATAAAGGCAAGGCTCCTCAGCAATCACCAGAGGTAAACAAACCCTCCACCAAACTCGAAGTAAGCGGTCAAGCTCCCTTCATTGTCTTTTTCAAATCTCCAAAGCCTTTGGTAATCACAACCAAAGTAAAGAAGACAAAACAAAAGGTTGGGGGCAAGTTCAATGTCTCCTTCGTGTCTATTATGCATGACACAGACTCGGAGTCAGAGTCAAAAGATGACACAGCATCAAGCCAAGCTGATACTCTGCGAGATCAGCCCGCTCTCACTCCATTGGAGACACCTGCAGACATAGAAGACCCTACGTCTGCTTCCTTTGTTATCCCGACAACTTCGCCAAAAGAAAAAGCAATCTTCTTCCATAGATCGGGAGCATCTCCACTGAACTCTCTGCTTGAACCTTTCCAAAACGAAGGTATGCCTCAGCTATCCTTGTAGAGTCCAATGGCACAAGCTATCATGAAGAAAATGGGCTACGACGCTCAAAATCCGACTGGTTTGGGAGGTGGCCGTGGTATTCTTACACCATTGGAACCCACCCTGACCAAAAGTCAACCAGAAGATTGGAAAATCCACCTTCATAAAGGCAAGTCTACATATGGGTTGGGGTATGATCCTACCGCTCCTATGAGACAGTTGACACCATGGCTACAATGTCACTTTACCGACCTAGCCTCAACATCTCATGAAGACATTGATATCCCTGGATATCTCTTTGAGGAGTTACTCGTCAAAAATCCAGAAAGCTCCTCCAATTGGTATAATTTCTCTGATAATAAAGAGGAATTGCCCGATGACACAGACGAGTGGTTTTTTGACCCAGAAGAACCATCGTCTCCAGAAGAAGTACCCTACTTCAACCCAGTTCCAGTAAATGATTGGGACTATCTCATTGCAAGCCTTGAGAAGGATACTGATCAAGAAGATCCATGGACAAAAATAGAGCCTCAGTCTGAAAATGCCTCTGGCACTTCAGAAGGTCTTGTTGAGTTGGAAGCCTCCGAAAATATTGTGGAGGAACCACCTTTAAACCATCCGACAGAAGACCCTGTCCAAAAGATAGACTTGGGAACATCTGATAACCCACGTCTTGTATTCATAAGCAAGAATATAAAGGATGATGAGTTACCCGAGTATATCTCTTTTCTTCGTGAGTTTGTTGATTGCTTTGCGTGGTCTTATGCTGAAATGCCTGGCTTGGATCCCAAAATAGCAGTCCACAAACTCAACTTGTAAAAAGAAATCAAGCCTATCAAACAAGGCCAAAGAAGATTCCGTCCCGACGTGATGGACAAAATTGAACAAGAAGTTCAGAAACTCAAAAACGTTGGCTTCATCCGCGAGGAACAACATCCTGAATGGTTGGCCAACATCGTCCTTGTCACAAAGAAAAATGGGCAGATAAGGGTCTGTATCGACTACAGAGACCTGAATAATGCATGTCCTAAAGATGAATTCCCCCTCCCCATACCAGAGGTGATGATTGACAACACCTATGGGTTCGAACGAATGACATTCATGGATGGGTTCTCTGGCTACAATCAGATAAAGATGCATCCTGAAGACAAAAGGCATACATCATTTCGCACACCATTTGGCGTGTATTGCTACACCGTCATGCCATTTGGTCTGAAAAATGCAGGAGCAACATATCAGAGGGCTATGATGAAAATATTCCAAGATATGCAGCATAAAACGGTCGAATGCTATGTTGACGACCTTGCCATCAAAAGCAGAAGAAAAGAAGACCATCTCGATGATCTTCGAGAAGTCTTCCTCCGACTTCGCAAACACAAATTGCGGATGAATCCACTAAAGTGCTTCTTCGGTGTCTCATCGGGTAAGTTTCTTGGATTCATAGTACGGAAAGCTGGAATAGAATTTGGCCCTACCAAAGTCAAGGCTATCCTGGAAGTGCCATCTCCCAGAACCCTAAGAGAATTAAAAGGGCTTCAAGGAAGGTTGGCCTACATCCGACGGTTCATCTCAAATCTGTCAGGGAAGTGCCGTCCATTTTCTCGCTTAATCAAGAAAGGCGTGGACTTTGTCTGGGATGCTGAATGTCAAAATGCATTTCAAGACATCAAAGCATACCTCACCAAACCTCCAGTGCTGGCCGCCCCCACAACTGGGAAACCATTTATCTTGTACACAAGATCTCTCGACCACTCTTTGGGAGCTCTACTCGCACAAGAAAACGACGACGGAAAAGAAGCTGCTCTATATTACCTTAGCCGCATGATGGTACGTGCAGAGCATCGCTACTCCCCGGTCGAAAAAGAATGCCTTGCAGTAATGTTCGCTGTACAAAAGCTGCGTCACTATCTGCTGTCGAACACAGTCTACCTGATTTCGAGGATCAACCTCCTAAAGGTCCTTGTCACAAAAGCAGGTTCTCTCAATGCCCGACTGGCAAAATGGTCCATCCTTTTATCACAGTTTGATATTAGGTATGTACCACAAAAAGCAATCAAAGGCCAAGCTCTAGCAGACTTTCTCGCAGAGCATCCATTGCCTAAAGATTCTCCACTCAGGGACGATCTCCCGGACGAATTTGTCTACAATGTGGAAACTTCTTTATCAAATGCTTCCTGGGATATGTACTTTGATGGTGCAACCAGGACAAATGAAAAAGGAAAGCAAATATCGGGAATCGGCATCCTCTTTGTCAGCCCCGACAAATACATGATTCGACACGCCTTCTCGCTACTGGAACCATGTTCAAACAATGCAGTTGAGTACCAAGCCCTGATTGTAAGATTGGAACTCGCCCTCGAATCCGGCATCACCATGTTGGAAGCTTTTGGGGACTCTCAACTGATCGTCAACCAGATGAATCAGAAATATGCAGTCAGGAAGCCTGATTTGCTACCTTACTACAATAAGGCGCAGTCGCTTCGACAAAATTCAACATTTGCCACATCACCCACATCCTCAGAGGTGAAAACATCCGTGCAGATGCCCTTGCTGGACTCGCCGCATCAATGGCAATCCAAGAAGGGGAAAACATGCAAGTCACAGTGTGTCAAAGAAGGATTCTCCCTCCTCTCAACATACACCAAGCAGTTGCTGAATGCCACCAAGTGGTTGGAAGTCGGATGTCCATCCTCAAACCTCCGATTGGCGACTAAAGAGATCCGTTCATTGATTACATCATGTTCAGAATCCTACCTGAAGATCCAAAAGAGCGGATAAGCATCCAAAGACGTGCCCCAAACTTTCATTTGGATATACCTTCAAAAACACTTTACAGAAAATCCTTCAACGGAGTACTCCCACGCTGCTTGTCACAACAAGAGGCCGAGGAAACTCTCAAAGAAGTACATGCTGGTTTTTGTGGAGCTCATCAGGCTGGCCCTAAGCTCTACAACCAGATAAAAAGGCTAAGTTACTATTGGCCTACCATGGTAGCTGATGCAATGCAATTTGCCAAGCGCTGCCAAAAATACCAGATTCACGGAGATTATGTCGACATGCCTCCAGAATGGCTACATCCAACAGCAATCTCATGGCCTTTCGAAGCCTGGGGTATGGACATCATAGGTCCTATCTCTCCCCCATCAAGCAAAGGTCATCGCTTCATCTTCGCCGCTACGGATTATTTCTCCAAGTGGTCAGAAGCATTTGCGCTCAGTGAAATGAAGACTTCATCAGTCCTTCAGTTCTTGCGCACCAACATTATTTGTCGCTTCGGCATACCTAAAAGATTCGTCCATGATAACGGACCACAATTCCGGGATCACAGATTCTACCGGTTCTGCGACAAGTACAAAATCCAAAGTTGTCCTTCGACTCCATATAATCCAGCGACGAACGGACTAGCAGAAGCTTTCAACAAGACATTCTACAAAATTCTCAAGAAAATAGTCTCTAGTCATAAAAGAGACTGGGGCGAGAAACTACCAGAAGCTTTGTGGGCCTATCGAACCACCGTTCAAGGACCAACCCATAGTACACCATTCTCCTTGGTCTATGGATGTGAAGCTGTTGTCCCTTTGGAAGTACAAATTCCTTCCTTAAGGGTATCTTTGCAAAATGACATGACGTAAAAAAGCAATGTCAAATTGAGACTCCAAGAGCTGGATAATCTCGATGAAAAACGACTCGAAGCTCTATAAAGCATTGAGTTGTACCAAGCACGCATGGCAGGATCTTTCGACAAAAAGGTCAGGCAACGCGTCTACAAAAAGGGTGACTTGGTTCTTCCAGTAAAAAGACCCATAGTCTTTGCCCACAAATCCAAAGGCAAATTCGAACCAAAATGGGAGGGACCCTTCGTCATCGACAAAGTCTTCTCCAATGGTGCATACGCTCTTCTAAACATGGAAGGAGACAGATGTATGCTACCCATCAACGGCAAGTTCTTGAAGCGGTACTACCCTTGAAGACTTCCTCAAACGGGTCAGAGCGATATCCTCATGGCCAAAGCCTATTTTCAGGTACTTGCTCGTTAAACCCATCCCCTTTTTGAAATTTTCATCTTAATGTTGAAATTTCCAAAAAGAAAAAAAAAATCTTTCAAAACAATGCTTACTTTCATCGTTTCATTGTTCAAAAAAAAAAAAAAATCCAAAAATCCAAGTTTAGGAGCCTCCTCCCAGACTTGACCAAAATTTCGATCATTGAACCCAAAATTCATGGTTTGAAACAAAACCCAGGACTCAGGAATTTTCACCCTAGTCCGCCTCGGCTTTTACAACCAAAATGATTTAAGTCAAAATTTATGACCCTCGTGTCTCTAAACAAAAAAAAATGTTTTTTTTAGAAGCCGCGGGGAAGCGACATTCAGTCGATACTCGCAAAACCCAAAAATCGCACGGAAGCGAACCCCATTCGATACTTGCAAAATCTCAAATCGTGGAGAAGCAACATGCCAGTTGATATCCACAACCCAAATTCAAAAATCGTGGAGAAGCAACATACCAGTTGATATCCACAACTCAAATTTCAAAAATAGTGGAGAAGCAACATACCAGTTGATATCCACAACCCAAATTTCAAAAATCGTGGAGAAGCAACATACCAGTTGATATCCACAACTCAAATTTCAAAAATCGTGAAGAAGCAACATACCAGTTGATATCCACAACCCAAGTTTCAAAAATCGTGGAGAAGCAATATACCAGTTGATATCCACAACCAAAATTTCAAATGGTTCGAGAAAACCTCAAATTTCAAAAATCGCGGGAAAACGACACCAAGTCAGTACCCATGAAAACCAAAAGTTTTGGGAAAAGCAGGGAAGCGACGCTTAGTCGATACTTGCACCCCAATTTGCGAGGAAGCGACATTCCATCGATACTCGCAAAACCCAGCCTGCGAGGAAGTGACATTCCACCAATACTCGCAAACCGAATGAGCAAGGAAGCGACATTCCATCGATACTTGAAAGACCATTCAGCGGGGAGGCGACATTTAGTCGATACCTGCATTTTGAAAACCAAAATTCAGCTATAAACGCCAAAAATCGGCTATAAACGCCAAATCCGGCTATAAACGCAAAAACTCGGCTATAAACGCCAAATCCAGCTATAAACGCCAAAATCGGCTATAAAACGCCAAAATCGGCTATAAACGTCAAAATTGGCTTTCATGCCAACAAAACAAAAACTTGGTTTTCAAAAATCTGGCTTCCATGCCAAAACAAAACAAACAACAAACAAAACAAAATTAGGCTTTCATGCCATCTTAAAATTCGGTTTTCACGGCATTCAAAAAAAAAACTTCGGCTTTTATGCCATTAAAAACTTCGGCTGTCATGCCATCACAAACTTTGGCTTTCCTGCCATCACAAATTTTGGCTCTCATGCCACAAACAAATTTGGCTCCCATGCCACAAACAAAATTAGGCTTTCATGCCATCCAAAATTTGGTTTCCAAGCCACCAAAAAACCAGGCTTTTTGCCACAAAATTGGCTTTCATGCCCAAAACAATCCTTTGACAAAAGTGTTTCACAAAATGACAACCATTTGATCATATTCTTAAACAAACATTCCCATCAACTTTTGCTCAAATTTGTTTTCATCAAAAAAATGATTTAAGTGAAAGGAAGGGGATACAAAAAATATAGTACCAAAATTGCTTACATGGAGGTACAAAAAAAAAAAAGGGGAAAGAAGGAAAAAGAGTTTGTTACAACTCAGGAGCTCAATCGGACATGGTTTTCAACCAAAGGTTCAACTCCTCAAGCAGACCCTTGGCCTTAACTTCCAAAGTTTTTAGGCCACGCTTCTTCAAAATGTCCCCATAAAACGTGGCCGAATGTCATGACCCATCTGCAGCACGAGGCAGTTCTTCCCAGACGACCGGCTACTGCTCATGCTTCTGAGTCTTCCTCCTAACATTACCTTCAGCTTCCTCAACCTGGCGAATGAGAGTCCTCTCCTTGTCACGAGCCTCCACAATGGCGGTCTATTTGGCAGCAGCTTCTTCCTCCAAAAGCTCAAGACGCTGCCTAGCCTCAATGACCTCCTTATCAAGGCAGTCCAAGTCTTGCTTCAGCCCCATGATGGATAACTCGGTAACGTTCTTCTCCCGAACGATCTGCCTCCGAGTCTTCGTGACCTCAGTCAGCTCAGCTTTGACTATGCTGGAAGGTTTTATGAACATCTCATCAAAGAAGTCACCATCTGGGAAACTCTTGGTCTCAGTCCATTTGTTCCCCGAGGCGATGATCTCCTCAACAAAATCCTTGGTGCTTGCGATGTCCAGACTGACTTTTTTGCTATCAGCAAGGATGTCCTGCACATGCTTGAGCATGCCAAAACCAGCTTCCAAAAGACCTGAAGAGAGAGTCTCAATCCATAAGCTCAAGACAGTCTTCAACACCTTCTTTGCATACTGAAGGTGCGGTGTAGATGAGGATTCGCCATGCTCTGGTGCCCGACTGCCCATGTCATGCTCCATTGGAAGAGTAATCAATAAACTCTTTCCAACGGAAGAAGCTGACTCATTGAAAGTGGAAGAAATGCCTACTTCTGCATCAGCCGCATGTATCCCCTGTTCTGGCTCTAAAGAAGACGGAGAAACCTGTCCTGCTGCTCCACAATCTGCCAAGGAAAAGAGAAAAATGTATGAATATAATCTTGTCAAAAATATATCAAGATTATTATTGCAAATATACCTGCTTCGACGACCGGCGGAGTACTCTCTGCCTCTTTGAGCTCATCCGAAGCATCGTCAAAAGTTGCGTCCATGGATGGCTCGAAATCGTCAGAATCCTCTGTCAAATCAGCTAACAAGAAAACAAAAGCTACATGTTAGCAAATGATAGCACAAACAAAAAAAAAAAAAAAGAAGAAGCCAAAGCAATCATACCAGGTGAAGGTTCTGGAACCACTCCAGAGTCCCTGGGCTCTTCCTCAAATGCCACGACTGGATCCGTCATCGCCTCATCGGCTAGAACCTCAGGCATCACCAAGTCATCGTCCTCTGCCAAAAGAAAGAAAAGCAGCGGATCAAAACAAAAAAAAAATCTCTCACAAGAGAAAATAAGAAACAAAAAAAAAAAGAAAGGGGATTGTACCAGCTGTCTCCTCTTCTCTGCTTCTCTTCTCCGGAGGCTCGTCAGCATCCTCAGACACCTCCTCAGCAATGGTGAGAGGAACTTCAAGATCAGAAGGACTATCATGCCGTCTCATGTTACGGCGTTGTCCTCTCCTCCTCTTGCCTCGGCGGGTCAATCTGCCCGACGGTCCTGCCCCACTATCAACATCAGGCATCTCACAAGAGTCCTCACTGGATGGTCTACTTTTCTCAGTAGACACCATAGAAGCCTTCGTATGCTGTGCTTGTATCATAGCATCGATCTCGGCCTCCTCCTCTTCCAGCTGTTTCAAGACATCACCGGGAATCCCTTGTGCAACTCCTGATCTGATGATGTCCTGCCCATTGAGAAAGCCTATTTGTGCTTCTCCCGAGAAAGGAAGGCCAAAACTTCCTCCTGGCGGACACCATCTGATTTGCCAATACCCTTCCCAGGAGATTGCTTGACATCAAGCTCTTTCTTGGAAAGCCCCGGGTACACTGAAAAGCTCTCCACGAACTACTTCGTGAAGCCAGCAGTCCGGAAGGTGGGCAGCTCAGGATAGGAAATCATGGCGGGTCTTCTGCGCTATAAAAAGCCCATGCATTTCTCCCATCCTGCAAACCTCCAAAACGTTTCACCATGCTCGAAGGCGCTCCAACAACGCCTTGAGAGAAGCCAAGCTGCAATGCAAAACGCAAAGGGACATACGGTTGGATATCGACGAAAAGATGTCTGTGGTATACCATCGTACCAACCCGTATGTTGAAGAGCCATCTCTTCTCCACGTCTGTCAAAGCATAGGGTCTTCTCGACCCTGCCCTGGTCGAATCCCGGGAGACACCAAAGTCAAAAGCCTTCTTCTGCAAACCCGGAGAAAGCTTCACCGAAGACTGCCCAATCTCGACGTCCCTAAATCGTCGGATCCTCAAACGGGCAGACAAAAGTGATCCGGGAACGGCTGTCCCTCTAGCCAAATGAATTATAAAGGGATCTTCGTCCTGTGCAACTCCCAAACGATGGAAGCTAGGACAGTGGTATACATACCACGAATAGAAGATATGGGCAGAAAATACCCTGTTCATGGGGAGCCCAAGCCGAACCAGGAAAGCAGCAGCCTGAAGTTCGGTACACAAATAGGAGTAAAGAGCAGGTACCAAAGCTAGCTGCTCTCCAAACGCCATCTGACAAGCCGGAAAAATACAGTGCGGCCTGATGTGCGTTCCATCTCCTCCAGCAAAAACAGCCTCACCCAGCCAGTAAGTGAGGTAAACAGCGAGATCTCTCCGCAACGCAATGTCGGAACAAATGGCATCTGTGCTTGCGAAAAACTTCTTTAAATCTTCTCGTATAGCAACGATCTTCTTCAAACTTGATTTTTTAGCCCTAGCATCTTGGGCCATGCCATCAGAAGAATCCCCGCTGTAAAAAAAGTTGGAGCTCCAACTTCTCCAACTGCTGCATCTAACTTTCGAGCCCTCCTTCTCCTTAAAAAAATCATAGAATGCGACGAGATGAAAGTACACAAGCCTAAACTCCTCAGATTGCTCCTCAAGGACGCTGTCAATAAGCATAAACTCCTCATAGAGTTTGCCGAGGATAGGCAATCCGGTGATGGCGCTCAGTTCCTTCAAAGAAAAACCAATCTCACCATTCGTCACAATGAAGGTGTTGGTTTGAGGAAGGAATGACTCCAGCATGGCCATGAAAGCCTCATTGGAGAAAACAACGGTTTGCCGAAAAGTGCGAACCGCATCAAAAATCTCGGCCTCCCGCAGAACGGCCTCGCCAATCCTCAGGGTGTGATCAGTCCATGACTCCCAGCTCGAGTCAGCACTGAAACAGCCACGAAGTCGAAAAGGCTTCACCTAATTACTGCCGTCACCTCGAAAAACGCCAAGGCCCACCGGTCTCAAATCGATCGATGGATGATCGGAACCTTGGTAGCCACTAGCTGGCATCAACATGTCCATACGGATAGGCGACTTCTCGACAAAACCGGAAGGTTTGCCAACAAAAACCCCGGTCTTGATCACACTTGTCCTCTTCACCCAGCTCGGAGGATCTTCCCTCTTAGGGCACGTGGGAGAAAGGCTCAGGATCGAGATGGTCCGATCGAAAGTCGACCGGGTAGAAATAGTTCTCTCCTCACCATCTGCTGTGTAAGAGAACTGAAAACATCTCCTTTGGTATGTCAAGTCGTCAGGGACTGCATCACCGAAGAAGAAGGTAGGCTTGAGCACAACGCTCTGATCGTCCGTAACCCAAGGACGGCTGCTTACCATGATCTTATAGAACCCCTCATCTTTGAGAGCGATCAATCGCTGTCTCATCTCATCACTATTGAGGCAATCACACTCTTCCAAGTTCTTCTCAACAAACTGGACCTTCTCCCGAGCCTGCTAAACGGCCGCATTGGAAGATCTAGCAGACCGACGAGGTGCGTCAGTAACAGGACCTTTACCTTTGTTCGTTCTAGAAGAACTACCTGCAAAAGATGGAAGAGAAAAGATCAATCAACATCAAAATAACAGAATTCTGCTAAAAAAAATTCTAGCAAAATTTTGACATGGTTCCGGGGTAATTCCGAAGAAAAGGAAAATACTCCGAAAAAGACAGAAAGCCTGAAGATGAGGTCAACATCGCTGCGAGCTCATATTCAGTGGAGAATTCTCAAAGAAGGTTCGAACTCAACATCGCTGCGAGAATGAGCCAATCTCATCAAACTTCCAAAAAATCTGGAAAAGAGCTCAACATTGCTGCGAGCTTCAGAATCCAAAAATTGAAAACTTCCTCAAAATCCAGCAAGACCAAGAAAGAGCTCAACATCGCTGCGAGCTCAAAATCCCAATACTTGCAAAAGATTTTCAGGTATGCATCATCATGCTTCCAAATCCATTTACAAAATCATGCATCAAAGAATATCATCATGCATTAGATGTTAGGAAAACTTTGACCAAAGTTTGACCAATTCCAACCCAATTTGGTCAAAACCAATCAAACCTTTGTCCAAGTCAAAAATCATGTTGACTTGATCTAGAAACCCTAGCCTTCTATCTTGATCATCTCAAAAAAAAAAAATTTCCATACACATATTGAAATTGCATGAGCCTCATTATCATGGTGAACAACAAAGGAGGAAAGAAAAAGAAAAAAAAAACGAAGAAAGAGAGAGAAAAAAATCTCAGCAAAAAAAAAAAAAAAAATTGCTGTCCCACAGGCCGTGGCCCACTGCCACGCGGCAGGCTGTCCGTACAGCCAAGAAAAACAGAAAAAAAAAACAAGCAGCAAAAAAAAGAAAAAAAAAAGAAGCAAAAACGCTGAAAAAAAGGGGAAATCAGCGTGCAAAAAAAAAAATAGCAATCAGCGTGTAAAAAAAAAATAGACAAAAAAATACACGGTGAAAAAAAAAAGAAAACCTTGAAAAGAAGAGAAAAAAAAAAGAAAGAAGAAAAAATAAGAAGAAGCACGAAAAAAAAAAAGGAAAACGTGCTTGAAGAATAAAAAAAGAAAAGAAAAGAAAAAGAAGAAAAAAAAAAATGAAGAAGCTACTTCTACAATGGAGATTCTTGTGGAGGAAGAAAACTTACTCGAAGCCATTGATGGAGAAGAAGAAGTAAAGCTTGGAGATCCTTGAAGAAGAGAAAGCACTTCTTATCTTGGAGAGCACTCTTGAAGATTTCTCGTAAACAAAGAAAGCAATGGAGCAAAAGCACTAACCCTCTTGCTTTTATAGAAGAGAGCAAGCCAAAAGAGGAAACAAAGAGAAAAGAATGGAGGTAAGTGCTAAAATTTAGTTACTCTCCCAAAAGAGAGATATTTTGATAAAATCTTTCCACAAAAAGGAAAACTTGATAAATTCTCTCCAAGGAAGGATATTTTTAGATATTCTCTACACCAAAGAGATATTTTTAGATATTCTTTACAAATATGACACCATATGAGATCTAGGCCATCTCCAAAGCCTAAGGTCCCATGGGTTAGCCCATATGAGTCAGGTTTGACCACCTAGGCACTAAAAGTGGCTTTTAGTCAAAATATTCCTCTTACCAAGAGCAAAAAAAAAAAAAAAAAAAAAAAAGAAAAAAAGAGCAAAAAAGTCCAATGCCTCTTTTGAGTTGATGGGACCATTCAAAAAAAAAAAAGGAAGAAAAGAAAAGAAAAAAGTCTCATGAGTTTCCAAAAAACCAAACCATCCAACCTCATGAACCAAATTGAGCCAAAATCTTGAAATTGACATTTCACAAAACCAAATTCTGGTCCCCTAACTTGCCACATACAGCTTGTTAGGTCACAAGACCAAAACCAAAATCAAAATCCAAATCAAACCAAAACCAAAAAACCAAATCTCACCCCCCAACCTGCCACATACAGCTTGTTGCGTCACAAGGTCAAAATCAAAAATCAAACCCGACCCCCTAACCTGCCACATACAGCTTGTTAGGTCACAAGGTCAAAACCCAAAATCCAAATACCTCATGTCATTTTCAAAACTTTGCCTTGAGATGGTGTGTGATCCCTCTCACTACCATAAAATTCCCCAGGAAACTCAGAAGGCTAGTAAAAAAAAAAATGCTCAAGACTCTTGGTCAAGTCGGAATTTCTCCTCCAAGTTTCTCTTCGAGGCACATCGACTCCAAAAACCACTCGTCGCTATGCCTCGAGGGGGCATTTGTTGACACCAAAAAAGTCACAATGTCTCCTCAACATCAAGAAGCCTCGTGAAGCTGCATCCTGCAGCAAATCAGGCAAAGCTACTTCAAATAACAGATCTTGTTAGAATCAGACAAAAATGAAAGATCTTTTAAGGCATCCAAAAGAGGGGTACACCTGAGGTTTCGGGCCATTCCGACATCGTTTGGCCTAACTTCACTGCTCCGACAGCTAAACAAGCGCTCCCGGCGGAGACATCATCAAAGACGCCAAAACTTTGATCAGAGCCTACGGATGACTCCAGAATGTCTCCAAAGGGATCCATGCCAAATTTCAAGTCAAACCGACAACGTTTGACCCTCCATCAATGCTCGAACAGCAAAATCAAGCCTCCCAACGGCGAAAACCATCGAAGCCATCACTCATCAAACAAAATACATGAGTGGCTTCAACATGCTTCCAAACGGCTGCACGTCGAATTTCAGGTCATTCTGACAACGTTTGACCAGGTTTCGACGCTCCGAGAGATGTCACCGGCCCACCAACATCAACCAATGTCTGAAATTGCCTCGCAATCCGACATCAAGCAATGCGTGGATCTACCTGTGATGATTGCAAGAAGAATCTCAAAAGACGCGGTGCGGCCCGCGACTCTTCACATGCCTTGGCGACCATTTAATGTCGTTAATTGACCCGTTTATGACAAATTAAAGCGGTCATTAACTCATTATTTTGGACTGCCCAATCAGATTCAAGCATTTGGGAGTTACAAATCCAAGCAATCATGGCATTTAACCCATGAAACTCCCATCATCATGAAGCATAAAGGCAATTAAAAGCCCACTACCTTCATCGGCCAATCACAAGCCATGAAAAAGGAGTTACAAAATCAACTTATAACTCCTCATCAATTCTTTCATCATGGCCATCAATGCCAATAAACACCTCATGGCTACCAAAAGCCTATAAAAGGAGGTCCATTCCAAGAAGAATGCATGATGAAAATAGATCCCAAGTGCAAGTTCTGAAAATCCAAAAAATTCAAGAGAGAGACGAAGTCCTGCTGCTTTGCTTCCGGAAGCACCACAAGGTGATCAACGTCTCTTGGGGGGCCACACCCCCCCCCCCCCCCCCCCCCCCCGCCCCCTCCCGAGGTCTCCTCCTTCTCCAACATGGCCTAAACGTGGCTTTTCAGCCCGTTTACTTGGTTTTTCATTGGATATAGGACCTCCTCTTGGTCCTTGTCCTTTAAAAAACTGAGGTTAGGAGCCAAGTCAAAGAATCAAAGCATCACATGTTCTCATTTAAAGGACGATGGCGAAGTCCATACATGACTTGCGACCGTCGATCTCAACGTGTCCCCACAATCTCCTGAGAAGTTAGATCCCTTTTCTTACTTTTCTATTGTAGTTTGTATTTCTTAAAGAGACAAAAAAGAAATCACAATTCTTGTCTATCATATTTGATGAGTTTTGTAAAATCGCCTTTCACGGCAAACAAACAAAAAACGCCTCCTACGGCATTCTAAAAAAACAAACTTGTCTATTTTCTTAATATTTATGCAATTTGAAAAGTTATAAAAAAGGATTGATTTCCTTTCCACTTGTGAAGGTGAATCTCCGGATCATCACCATTCCAAATTCCAAGTAGAAAGTAAATCTGGCATACCCGTACAAAAATGTTGATACCCGCAATTTTCCCTCCTCCGCCGAGACCCAGGTCAGTCCCTAGGGTGCGGAAGGAGAGGACGGAAGATTCCGAGGCTCCATCAATCATTGTGATTATCAGTACCATCCAATTAACTCTTAATCGAGATGGGTGCTCCCTTACTAATGACAAATCCATTAATTGGCATAAGGGGATAATAGAGATAGATTTCATCTTGATCATTCAATGTTCCCACAGTCCTACTACCACATACCCAAGACACCGAGGTGTTGACCTACAGTTAGCCACACTCATCAGTGACTCGAAGCAAATGAATAGATAGAAACTTGAGTTCATCAATGTCTCAGGATTGAGAGCCTATTGCTAGGGAATTATGAGAGAAAACCTTATTATTGAGACGGAATTCCATAAGGTACTTCTCATGGTCCTTCAATACATCCAACGTACCAGCACCATGATCCAGAATCTTATATTCTGATGATCGAGACAAATCACACTATCTCATAGTGATCAAAGTGCTGCAACCTTATCAGATGAGATGCTCAGTCTCATCACCAGTTGTGATGATATTTAAGTATAAGATTTGTGACGTATGTCTACCGTGTGTGGATCTCATCCATACACATATATCACATCTAATATACTAATGGGACCCGGTTCAACTCATGAATCATTATGTCATACGTATTGGTCATGTGCATGAAGTAATAAAATAACATTCATCTCATAAAAGTAAAGCATGATTTTATTGATAAATAAAGAAATTAATCAATTTATCACATCAATTGATTGATTGAGTCCATACAATCTAACATCAGAACCCACTGGGAAGAAGTCGAAGTTCATAGCTTTCATGGACCGACGATAGTTGGGAAAACTAGTGACATGATCAAGTTGATTCAGGAACGGTTAAAGGTTGCCCGAAGTAGACAAAAGAGCTATACTAACACTCATCAAAGGGAATTATAGTTTTAAGAGGGTGACAAAGTGTTCTTAAAGGTATCACCGGTTAGAGGAACTTTGAGGTTCGACAGAAGGGCAAGTTGGCAAGAAGGTCTATTGGTCCGTATAAGATTTTGAGAAAGATTGGAGATGTTCCCTATGGACTTGCATTACCGCCAAAGCTCTCCAGGGTGCACAATGTATTTCACACCTCCATGCTAAAGAAATATGTTCTAGTCCTTTTCATGTACTACAGCACGTTCCATTGGAGATTCGAGAAGATGCTACGTATGTGGAAAGGCCGATCAGAATTATTGACACCAAGAACAAGAATTGAGGATTGGACTATCCATCGAGTCAAGGTACTTTGGGAAAATCACGAGCCAGAAGAAACGACATGGGAATTGAGAGATCAAGTTCAGATAAAGTATCTGTAAGACCCCGACCCGAGTGACTCGATTAGTACTAATTAAGTTGCGTGTTAGTGCTAAGTGTGGTGATTAGAATTTGACTAGCTTTGATTAGAATAGCTATTTTATAGCATTTTGGGGAGTTCTAAGTGTCTTGTGCTTGGTGGGACCCTTTGGGGGTTCCTTTTTGTTAGTCTTGGATTTACTTTGAGGATTATTCGAAATTCTTGTGATTCTGTTCGTATCATGTTTTACTAGTCTTGTCAATCCCTTCAACTTTCATGTTGATCCCGAAACCGTTCAGAACCCCGAAACCCAATTCTCTTGCATTAAGGGCAAAACAGTCATTTTACATGAAATCTTTACCCAAAACTTGATATTCCCAAAACCCGCAAAACATATACTTTATGGAAACTAGATATTTCAGTGATCGTTTTTCTCTTCTTCGCCGATGTCGTTTGAGGTCCCGAAGTAAGTGATTTCAGCCTTAAGAGATTCCCATTGGTGGAGCCCACACCCAACTTGTATAAAAAGGAACCCTTCTCCCTCATTCCCTTTTTCCAGCACAAAGAACCTTCAAAGCTAGGGTTTTCCCCTTTTTTTCTTTTCTTCTTGCTTCTCCACCACCAAAACACCACCAACCTTGTACCTCTTGAGAAATGGAGATCACCACCCTTTTCCCCTCCTTGCAAGCTTCTCTTTAATATCATTTGTAGAATAATCTACTCATCTCAAGACCCTCTTTGAGCTCACCTTGTCTATTTGGAGAACCTACAAGTAAGCTTCCTTCCTAATCTCTTAGATTCATGTTCTTCTAGTCTTGGGAGAGCTCATTTTTCATTATTGTGACTTATCTCTTCTTGTTTCATGGTTTGACCCATTTTAGGGTTTGTATTTTGGGGGTTTTGTGTAGATTGCATCCTTGGCTTCGAAGAGTGGTCTAATAGCTTGATTTATGGTCTAGAGACTTTGAGGCAAGCAGATTGAATGGATAATTTAGCTTTCAATGATTTCCATAATAAATATGTTGATTCATTGCTTCATTAATGCCATGTTTTACTTGCATTCAATGAGATTTTAAATGCCATTGGAAAGAAGTTAGTTGACTCATTTATTGTACATAGAAAGGTGATTTGCATCTTCCCATCTCTATGTCTTGTTTTGCTTGAATGAGTTCTTGTGAATGTGGTTTTCTTCTCTTTCACGTTTGATTGAATGTGGGAAGGAATGGAGATGAATGGATGGATTTTTTATGTATGTTGTGAGGAGTTTGATGGGATTAAAAGAGGTTTGGATGTCCCAACTTTGATAGAGGAAATGGAGCTCAAGGGAGTGATAAGAAGTGAAAAGGAAGAGGAGCAGAACTGTCCCGAAACCAGTTTCTGGACAGTTAGCTCGAGCGAACTTGCATGTCGCTCGAGGGAAGTGTCCAGAAAGGGTTTCGAACCATTCCAGTGGACAGTTCGCTCGAGTGGACCTTATATCGCTCGAGCGAACCCTCTCAGAGCTCATTCCAGAGAATGGTTGGCTCGAGCGCACGAATCGTTCGCTCGTGCCATCCTGAACTGGGCAGGTCCGCTCAAGCGACCCTTGGTCTGCTCGAGCGAACCCTCCTAGAAGTCAATTCCAGAGAGCACTTCGCTCGAGCGAACCCCATGTTCGCTCGAACAATGTGGATTGTTTTCCTGAGGTTGCTTGGAAGCAAAGAATGAAAGGTCTTAAGTATTGAGAGAGGTTGTTGGCATCCCTATTGTGAAGAGAGTACTTATAACCATTGTTTGAAATCCATCTGAGGAAGAAACCATAATCACAAGGAATTCGTTGAAGTTTTGGGGAATCTCACAGTGCATAAGGAACCGGAATGCCTTCAAACTCAAGGAGTACCAAGTTTCTTATTAAATAGGCATTCGGGATCCCTATTCACTTTGAAATCCCCATCCCCCTTGAATTAGTTTTAAACCCCGATATTTTGAAAGTCTATTTCAATGGTTTATTCCAGAAATTTGTGAATTATGATTTATCGATTCCGAAAGCATTGTATTTATACTTGCTCTCTTTTATTAGTCCCGAAATGCATGCCTGACATGATATGATAGATGTGCCCTTTAGCACCCCGTCTTGCCTGCTTATAGTCTTGCGCTGGATTTGTTTTATACATGTCTCGATTTATGTGATTTAACCTATGAGTCGGCACCACTAAGCTTGGATGACCTTGTCGGTCTGATCTGCCGACTTGGAGATCCCTTCCCATCCCGCCAGCTGCAGCATGGATCCCGATACCCGGTTTATTAACCATGGTCCCGTCCTGATACCCCGCTAGCTCTCGTGGTTCCCGACACCCGGTTTGCTACTGCGGTCCCGTCCCATATTATTGTATATGTATATGTAAATTGGTTGTACCTCCTCACTTCGGTGACTGAGGTCAACACCCGATACTCTCGTCACTTCGGTGATAGAGGATTTAGCTTCTTGTGGATTCCATCTTGATTGTTTCCCGACTTCCTTGGTTACCTTACATGTTTTATTACTGAATATGTGTTTTCAATTAAATGATTCAATTACTTCTTGAAAGTCATTGTTTAAACAGGTTTACATGTTTTCCAAGGTAAATATTTTTATTATCAGATATTTTTATCTTTTCACCCACCTGCCAGACCGTCGTGTCTGACCCTTTGCTTTGGTACTCAGGTCCCGTTGTCGGTTATCCCGAGGAGGAGCCAGAGGAGGCTGTCGGAGAACCGCAACTGCTTTGAGTCGCGTGCCGACGATGTTATGTAAACATCGGGTTGTCGAGATGCGAAACATTTTGGGGTGGTTGGATGGTTATTCTGGTGGACATTGTTTTGTCTATATTGGCCTTTGTTGGCCTCTATTTTTGGGAATTGTAATTAAATGTTTTATGTTCAAACTTTAACAGTACTTTTGGGTTACGCTATAGAACATTGCTCATTCTGATACTTGTTATTTAAATGTAATCAGTCTTACATTTTATGGAAATGATTCATATGCTTGATTTGCCATACGCTTCCGAACTTAAACAGAAATATTCATGATGGTGTGTAATCCTCACCGCGGACACCTGTGGGAAATCTCGTGCACGGGTAATGTGTACCTTTCATTAACCCGTGTACGTTGGGGCACTAAACATACTCTTATCACCGTTGTTACTATTCTAATGAGTCCCGATCCTGGATTGGACGCTAAACCCGGTCCGAGGTCACGACAGTATCCACATTTATTGCTAGAGGTAAAATTATTTTTTTATTTGGTGGACCAAATACCCTAAGGGGTGGAGGATGTCAAACCTCAACCCAAATTAGCCCGATCAGTATTAATTAAGTGCGTGCTTAGACTTAAGTGGGTTTGGTGATTGTTGGATTAGAATATGTTTGGATTTTGTCTTGGACATAGCTTTGGGAAGTTTGAGAGCGTTTGGTTTGAGTCAGACACTCTCAGGGATGCTCTGAGTGCAAGTGTAAGCATGGGAGGATGATTCTGGATTTCTGATAAATTGTGATTTTGATTGCTTTTAAATGATTTTGTTATTATCCACAACTTTCGTATTCAGCTCATCTGTGTTTGAAGCCCAAAAGCCTGTGTTTTGGCCCAAAAGGGTGAAATTGTCTTTTCACACTCAAATCAGGACACGATTTTCAAAATCTCAAAAATATATTAAATATATACTTTATGGAAACTAGATAACACAAGTATCATTTTATCCTTCTTCATCGATCTCGTCGGAGGCCCACAAGATGATGTTTTAGCCATTGCAGGTTTTAGACCAAATGGGGCCCACTTTCCACTCACTTAAACCTCTCCTCTCCCTCACTCACGTTTTCAAGTCTCCAACTTCATTTCAGTTCCAAAACTCAGAACCAGGGAGAAGAACCCACTTTCCCCTCCATCTTCTTCCTCTTGCATGCCATGGCTTTTGGGTTTGCAATGAAAATCTGATCTTACCATTCTCTTCCTCTTTTTCCAAGCTTCTCATTACTACCATTTGTTTGGAAATCTCAGCTGGACAGCCACTTCATCTTCTTCTTTGCTTCTTGTTTGGACATCTCTAGGTAAGAGCTCCAGCCCATGCCTTTAATGGAGTCCTTTTAGGTCCTAAGGAACTTATTTTTCAAATATGCAACCCCATTTTCGAAATGGGTTCTTCAAAATTTGTTGATTTTAGAAATTCTTTTCTTAGGGCTTTTGTAGATCTTTGGTTTAGCTCTTGAGAGGGATCCTTGAGAGGGTCTTTGATTTTCATTTTTTGATCAAGGCAATTGATTAATCTAGGTTTCTTGTTGCATGGAAGACATCTAATGTATTTTTGAATGCAAAGTGCATGTTTATGTTTAGTAGCTTTTCAAACTATATATGCTATTGGTTAATTAATCCTTGTATTTGGTCTTTTTGTTCACATGCATGTCATTTTGATTACTCACCAAGTGCTTTTCCATTGTTTTAGATTTGAATTTCAATACTTGTCTTGAAGCTTGATCTTGTTTTGATGATATATGCAAAAGTGGTGATGAATGGAGAAGTTGTGTTAAGAAAATGTTGGAATTGGCTCTCATGGAAGCCTTGCAAGTTCTGGAAGCAGGGAAAGGTGGAAAGGCTTACAAATGAAAGGACTTGAAATGGGGTGAAAGATGTTGAAAAACCCGACCTAAAATGCATTGCCTGCAGGTCAGTGGTCAGCTGACGGTTAGTTAGTGACTAGCCGCCAGGTGACCGGCGGTTAACTGACCTTCAAGTCGGTCACAATTCCAGAGAGCAACATTTTATCTTATTTGAATATGCGGTCAGCAACGATTAACCGCCAGGTAGCTAACATTGGCGGTTACAATTCCAGAATGCTGCAACCTTTTCTGATTAGGCGGTCACTGTCGATCTGCCGCAGCTAGCCATTGGTAGTTGCGAGCTAACCAAGTTTAGAGAAAAGTGGATTTTGAAGGATTTCCGTGGGGATGAAAACCAGAATATGATTAAGGGCATTCAACTTGATATTGTGCAATTGAAATCTGAAATGTCTTCTAGCTTTTGGGGTACCAATTCGATTTTAAATTCCGACATTTGGGTTCCAAATACACGAGGTTCAAATGAAGGGTCTTAACATATACTTGATAAGCTTGTTTTGAAACTTCAGTTTTGATACGATGAACATCGTTTTGCATTTGTTCTGATTTACACGATGGCTTGTATGCCTACCCCGTTTCACTTGTCCCGTTAATCCCTACAACTTTCATGTTGATCTTGTACCCGTCCGAAACTCCAAAAACCGATTTTCTAGCATTGAGGGCAAAACAGTCTTTTTACATAAAATTTGTACCCAAAAGTCGATATCACCGAAACCTGCGAAACATATACTTTTTGGAAACTAGATATTTCGGTGATCATTTCTTCTTTCTTCGTCGATTTCGTTCGAGGTCCCGAAATTAGTGATTTCAGCCCTAAGAGATTCACATTGGTGGAGCCCAGTTCCAATTGCTTTAAATAGAGACTCTTCTCCCTCATTTCCTTTTTCCAGCACAAAGAGTCTTCTAAGCTAGGGTTTCTCCCTTTTCTCTTCATCTTGCTCTTCTCCACCACCAAATCACCACTAACCTTGCTCATTCGGAGAAATGGAGGTTGTCTCCTTCTTCCTCTCATTGAAGGCTTCTTCTTGATGCCATTTGTGGAGCAACCCCCATTACAAGATCTTCCTTGAGCTAGTCTTGCCATTTGAACAACTTCCAAGTAAGAACTCCCTCCCTTTCTCTTGAATATGTGTTCCTTAACTTGTAGAGAGCCTCTTCTCTCATTATTGTAAGCTTCTTCTTCCCCATTCCTTGTCTTGACCATTTTAGGGTTTGTATTTGGGGTTTTTGTGTAGCTTGGAGTTTGGCTTGGAAGAAGAGAGTTATTGCTTGATTCCCTTGATTAGAGACCTTGAGGCAAGTGGAATGAATTGATGTTTTGAGTTTGGAATGGTTTTCATGACAAGTGTGATTGATTTTGTATTGCCATTAATGCTTTGGTTTCACTCGTATTCAATGTGAAATAAATGCTCTTGAAGAGGTCGGTTAGTTCATTTATTGTCTTAAAATGTGGTTTTGAAGCTCTTGTTTAGGACTTAAATGGATCACTGTGGTTGTAGTTATTCTCCTTCTATTTGGGTTGGAATGTGGAGAGGAATGAAGTGATTAGAGAGTGGTTTGTAGAAGCTTTGATATGGGAGAAGTGTTAAAGGTTGAATTCGAGAAGCTTTTTAGCTCATGTTATTACAGGAAAGTGAATGGGGAATGAGAGAAATTGATTCGGAGAAGGGAAGACCTGAATCTGAACCTAGTGAGGAGTTCCTGTGACTGGCGGGTAGCTGGCGATCACCCAGTGGCTAGCCGCCTGGTGACTGGTGGCTAACCGAAGCAGTTTCGGTTACTTTTCCAGAGAGCTGCAACGTCATGGTCAGCCAGCGGCTAACCGCCGGATTCACTGGCGGCTAACCGCCAGCCAACCGAACTGAGGCGGTCTCATTTCCAGTATGCTGCATTTGGCATGCTATCTGCGGTCAGCTTTGCGGTCAGATAGTGGCTAACCGCAGAATCCTTCGGCGGCTAACCGCCAGCCAACCGAATTGAGGCGGTCACAATTCCAAAGAGCTACAATCCCACAGTCAGCCTCACGGTCAGCCAGCGGTTAACCGCCGGATCCACTAGCGGCTAACCGCCATCTGACCGCTAGGTAACCGTATTTCCCTGAATTCTATGAATAAAGGGGGGTTGAAGAGAGCTTCCATCCCATTTTCTTTTGAACCTTTCTGAGAGTAATGGGCACCGCTCACCTGGGAATGTGTTCGAAGCAGAGATGAAATGTTTGTTGGGAGCCCGTTCGAGAGAGAAACCACATCATAGAGATTCGTTTAAGCATTGAGGCTATTGAGGTGTGTAAGGAGCCCGGAATGTCTCCAACTCAAGGAGTACCAAGTTACATTGAAATCGACTTACAGGACCCCTATTCACCTTGAGTCACCTCGAACCCCGATACCTGTCCCGATATTTCAAAAGTTTATTTCACCCCATTATTCTCAAAAATTATGATTTATGATCCGTCAATCCCGAAAACATTAAAAGTGTACTTGTACCATTTTGCCAGTCCCGAAATGCATGCCCGACATGTCGTGATAGTTGTGCCCATGAGCACCCCGTCTTGCCCGCCTATAGTCTTGCACTGGATTTGTTTTACACATGTCTTGATTTATGTGATTTAACCTATGAGTCGGTACCACTAAGCTTGGATAACCTTGTTGGCATGATCTACCGACTTGGAGATCCCCTCCCGTCCCGCCAGCTGTAGTTTGGATCCCGATGCCCGGTTTATTAACCGTGGTCCCGTCCCGATACCCCGTTCGCTCCCGGGGTCCCCGATATCCGGTTCGCTACCGTGATTCCCGATACCCGGTTTGCTACCGCGGTCCCGTCCCGTATTATTGTATATGTATATGTAAATTTTGTTGCACCTCCTCACTCCGGTGACCGAGGTCAACGCCTGATACTCTTATCACTTCGGTGATAGAGGACTTAGCTTCTTGTGGATGCCATCTTGTTGTTTCCCGATTTCCTTGGTTACCTTACTTGTTTTATTACTGCATATATGTTTTTAAATAAATGTCTCGGTTACATCTTGAAAGTTATTGATTAAACAGGTTTATATGTTTTCCAAGGAAAATGCTTTTGTTTTAGTTTGGTCATATCTTTTCATCCACCTGCCAGACCGTCGTGTCTGACCCTTTGCTTTGGTACTCAGGTCCCGTTGTCGGTTATCCCGAGGAGGAGCTAGAGGAGGCGGTCGGAGAACCGCAACAGCTAGTTAAGTGGCGTGCCGACAATGTTATTTAAACATCCGATTGCTGGTACCAGTCTGTCGCGACCCCGGACCGGGTTTAGGGCCCAGATCTAGGATCGGGACTAAGTAAGAGTAAATGATGGAATATAATGATAAACAAGAATAGTAGTATGTTTGGTGTCACAGCGTACACGGGTTAATAAAAGAACCCACACTACCCGTGCACGTGATTTCCCACAGGTGTTGTTGACACCACAAAAAGTCACTATGTCTCCTCAACATCGAGAAGCCTCGTGAAACTGCATCCTGCTACAAAACAGGCAAGGCTACTTCAAGCATCAGATTTTGTGAGAATCAGACAGAAACTGAGAGATCCTTCAAGACAGCTAAAAGAGGGGTACACCTGAGGTTTCGGGCCATTCCGACATCGTTTGGCCCAACTTCACTGCTCCGACAGCTAAACAAGCGCTCCCGGCGGCGATATCATCCAAGACACCAAAACTTTGATCAGAGCCTACGAATGACTCCAGCATATCTCCAAAGGGCTCCATGCCAAACTTCAAATCAAATCGACAGCGTTTGACCCTCCATCAATGCTCGATAGCAAAATCAAGCCTCCCGGCAGCGGGAACCACCGAAGCCATCACTCATCAAACAAAGTACATGAGTGGCTTCAACATGCCTCCAAAGGGCTGCACGTCAAATTTCTGGTCATTCCGACAACGTTTGACCAGGTTTCGATACTCCGAGAGAAAATCAAGCCTACTGGCGGCGGAGCAACCCGGGACCATGACATCGAAAACGGAGCCCATGGAACGTCTCAAAATGACTCCAATAGGCTCCCTGTCAAATTTCAGGTCAATCGGATATCGTTTGACCACATATCAAAGCTCGGCATTTTTCCCTGTAGCAAAATCAAGTGAAGCATCGATGGGACCCCAAACGGCTTCAAAACTCAAATAAAAGCCCATGGTTGGTCCTATCCACTGCTCAAGAAGCTTCACCTCAATTTTCAGGTCATTCCGACATCGTTTTGACCCAGTTTCGACTCTTGACGGAAAATTGGCTACAAAGTCTTCGGCTTTCCCAAAAAATGAAAAACTTTGTGCTCCGATTTCGCGCGGGTTCTCGTCAAGTTTTCTCCAAGAAAATGAAGTCAATAATTGAGGAAAAATATTAAGAAAAATACGGAAGAAAAAAGGAACGAAAAAGACGCAAAATCGGCCGAAAACAAAGCTCAGTGACAAAAGGGCAAAAAACCCTAAGGTTGCCGGCGACCTTGACCCAAGGTCGCCGGCGACCCTGCAAATCCGGGTCACCGGATTTTGCACCACATTGATTGTTTTTCGATCTTTTTACGTTTCGGGTGTTCCGGCCTCTGAGATTTTCGAAAAATCCAATGTTTGATGCTTGAAAATGACTGATCTTCACTGACATCTTGGATCCGCCGTCAAAAGCATGAAATCATCACCGATCGCCTCAAGATCGCCAACCGGCTGACCAAGAAAGTGCACTTTCTGTCCGACCGATCGTGAAATCGACAAGACAGATGCCACCGGCCCACCAACGTCAATCAATGTCTGAAATTGCACTGCAATCCGACATCAAACAATGCGTGGATCCGCCTGTGATGATCGCAAGAAGAATCTCAAAAGGCGCAGTGCGACCCGCGACTCTTCACATGCCTTGGCGACCACTTAATGACGTGAATTGACCCGTTTATGACAACTTAATGCGGTTATTAACTCATTATTTTGGACGGTCTAATCAGATTCAAGTATTTGGGAGTTACAAATCCAAGAAATCATGGCATTAAACCCATGAAACTCCCATCATCTAAGGCATAAAGGTGATTAAATGCCCACTACCTTCATCGGCCAATCACAATCCTTGAAAAAGGAGTTACAAAATCAACTTGTAACTCCTCATCAATTCTTCCATTATGGCCATCAATGCCAATAAACACCTCATGGCTACCAAAGGCCTATAAAAGGAGGTCCATTCCAATAAGAAAGAATGATGAAAATAGATCCCAAGTGCAAGCTCTAAAAATCCAGAAAATCCAAGAGAGAGACGAAGTCCTGCTACTTTGCTCCCGGAAGCACCACAAGGTGATCAACACCCCTTAGGGGGCAACCCCCCCCCCCCCAAGGTCTCATCCTTCTCCAACATGGCCTAAACGCGGCTTTTCAGCCAGTTTACTTGGTTTTTCATTGGATATAGGACCTCCTCTTGGTCCTTGTCCTTTAAAAAACCGAGGTTAGGAGCTAAACCAAAGAATCAAAGAATCACATGTTCTCATTTGAAGGACGATGGCGAAGCCCATACATGACTTGCGACCGTCGATCAAAACGTGTCCCCACAATCTCCTGAGAAGTTAGATTCATTTTCTTACTTTCTATTGTAGTTTGTATTTCTTAAAGAGACAAAAAGAAATCACAATTCTTGTCTTTCATATTTGATGAGTTTTGTAAAATCGCCTTTCACGGCAAACAAACAAAAAAACCCTCCTACGGCATTCTAAAAAAAAAACAAACTTGTCTCTTTTCTTAATATTAATGCAATTTGAAAAGTTAGAAAAAAGGATTAATTTCCTTTCCACTTGTGAAGGTGAATTTCCGAATTATCACCATTCCAAATTCCAAGTAGAAAGTAAATCTGGCATACCCGTACAAAAATGTTGATGCCCGAGGTTTTCCCTCCTCCGCCGAGACCCATGTCAGCCCCCGAGGTGCGGAAGGAGAGGACGGAAGATTCCTTTCGGGTCCATCAAGTTGGCATACCCGGTGGGACCACGTTGACTTGAGAACGTGATGCTTTGATCACTTGGCTCCTTTCTAGTTGGTGGCCTATGTTGCATCTTGCATCTAAAAAAAAAACATGAGATGGGATTTTAATTGTTCTTTCTCACTTCAAAAAAAAAAAACAAATCTGATTTCTTCTCTTAGATTCAACTATGAGAAACTTTGATCCTTCCCTCTTCGAACTTGATAGCTCACAAAAATGTTCGCAGCTATCGTTCATATCGGGGATTGGGGCATCTTTTCTCTTTGATGAGTCCAATTGGGATTTCAAAAAAAAAACTTCATTTCAAATTCTTTCAAAAAAAAAATGATCTCTCTCTTTCTCAAGATTCAACTTTGAGAAATTTTGATCCTCTCCTCTTTGAACTTGATAGCTCACAGAAATGTTCGCAGCTATCGTTCATATCGGGGATTGGGCCATCTTTTCTCTTTGATGAGTCCAATTGGGATTCCAATTGGGATCTTTTCTCTCTTTTCAATTCAAATTTGAGAAATTTTGGTTTTTCCTATTCGGATTTAGCGCTCGCAGAAATGTTGAGCCTTTGTTCGGATTGGAATACCTTTCACTCTCTTTGATGAGTTCATTAGAAATCTTTCAAAAAGGGTTCAAAAAAAAAAAAAAACACTGAGGTTCCACCAATTGCGTTTTTTGACCAAAGTGGATTTAAGAAAAGCCTTGTCCAGAGTGTGGAGACAGCTAGACTGTTCGAGGCAAGGGTCCTCCAAACGGGTTCATTAAGTAATCCTACCCTTACCTGGGGGCTGATCTATGCACTAAGGTTTCATAAGATCGAATTGGAAATCTATGTGCACCTTTAAAAAAAATCCTTTAAAAAAAATCTTTTAAAAAAAAAACTTCTGTCATTTTTGAATTCAGAGTTGAGAAATCTTGGTTCTTTCCCTTTCGGATTTAGCGCTCGTAGAAATGTTGAGCCATGTTCGGAATGGAACACCATTTGCTCTCTTTGATGAATTCAATCTTGACCCTTCAAAAAAAAAAACTTCCATCATTTTTGAGTTCAGAGTTGAGAAATTTTGGTTTCCTCCCTTTCGGATTTAGCGCTCGCAGAAATGTTGAGCCTTTGTTCGGAACGGAACACCATTTGCTTTCTTTGATGAATTCAATCTTGACCTTTCAAAAAGAAAAAACTTCCGTCATTACTGGATTCACATCTGAGAAATCCAGGTTCCTTCCCTTCTGAATTTAGTGCTCGCAGAAATGTTGAGCCTTTGTTCGGATTGGAACACCATTTGCTCTCCTTTATGAATCCAAATTTGACCTTTAAAAAAAAATCCCATCTCGTGTCCTTCCTAAGGATGCGACTTGCAACATTTGTGCCTAGCAGTGCTAGTACGCCCTTTCGGGTCTACTGTATTCGCGACCGGCACATTTGTATCTCCAACCTTATATCATTTTACCTCGAGTGAGCCTTGCTTCTCTGTAATTTGTATTAAGGTCTACAATTGCTTCTAACAGTCACTGGAACGCTCACTCTGAGCCTACCATACTTACATTTTAGAACAATTGTATCCTCTATGGCTTTTGCCTTCTTCATCGTCCTTGGGTTGGGCCATGTCCCCTCAAGTGATTTGAAAAGACAAAATCGTAGTTGTTCTCCATTTATGATCACCATATTCTTGTGATTACTAATGGATTTGGTCTTGTTTCAGAAAAGTTTTCCAAAACTAACAATGGCAGCTTCATTGACCATCACTTTCGATGAGAACAAGTATCTGCTTATGCTTCAAGATAAGCAAAACAAGCATAAGCGCCCTACCAGTTGCCGAAGCGTCATCTCCCTCGACAACTCTCCAAACACCGAGTCAACTTCAACTCCCCAGACCATCGTCTTCGGATCGCTGGGACCATTCCCACTTCCCGCAGAAGACACTGTACCTGCCAAGAAGCAGAAAACCGCCCCGCGACGTGTCACTAAAATGGCACCAAGGGCGAACACCAAGAAGCCTGAAGCCCGTGGCGTTCCCACGAAGCCTCAACCCACAAGAAACCAGGTTTACACCAAAACTTGGTCCTCGAGATCTTCACCAAAGCAACGGAGGTCCCGAACATCTGCAAAGCCAGCATACCTGGCCCCTCTCAAGGAGAATCCGTTCTACCCTCTCTCTTACATGAAAGAGGAGAAACCTACCCTCCACCCAAAAAATAAACAAAATCATCATGAGCCGGCTTGCTCCTACAAGCCCAAAATCAAATCCTACATCGTTAGGCCTATGCAAAAATATGCTGAAGCCTGCACTCCTGTGAGTCGACCCTTCATCTCAACAGGGGCCGAGCTCGCAAAATTCAAATCTTCACTGCGACAGGCAAAGGACCGCGTCCAGATTCTGTCCTTGCCAAGCTTCAAAGAAGACAAACTCGGCTACTGCACACGAGGGACTACATCCTTCATCGCCAGAGCCCAGCCAGAGCTGACTGAAGCTCAAATTGCTCGTCGAATGCGTCGCCGCACTACATATTGACAAAAGAAACTCGAGAAATAAAGAACCCAGCGTTCTACTCTCCACGTCTCAAACAAATGGGTCGAAAAAGAAAGACCCAACCAATTCATTGCTGTCCATATGGTTGGCAAAACCAGAAAACGCCAGAAGTGAGCAACCAAAATCTATGTTAGACGTCCGGTGACTCGCAGCGTCTCCCGGACACGAACACATCTAGAAGAATCCTCCACTCCTCCAAGCCAAGGACACCGGAGTAACCACTCCTCAGATTCTTCATCCAGAAGAATGAGCCCCAGCTCAGTCACCAGGACGATTTCTTCGTTCGAATCCCGTGGTTTGAACGTCTTGGCTACAAATTCTGAGCAGCCTCCACCGCATGATGACGTAACTGCACGCATCCAGCAGTTGGAGCAAGGACAACAGAGAATTGAGGCTCTGATGGAAAACCTTATTCTCACGCTACAGCGTCCACCACCTAACAATGAAACCCCTCTGAATCATGAAGATGACGAGGGCAATGCAGAAAACAAAAAGTCTCGCACCCTTACCAGAAAGGACGTGGACGATATCCTTGCAAAAGCAAAAGAAGAGGATACATTGAAAGAACATGGGATCAAGCCACCCTACCCTTTATGGATGGACTCGGTTCCGTTCCCTGCAAAATTCAAGCAACCTACTCTCAAGACATATACGAGGAAAGGTTCGGCCAGACAGCATGTCATCCATTTCAAGATCCTGACGGGAGCCATTGCGGATCAAGATGCCCTCAAGATTCGCCTCTTTACAAGTACCCTAAAAGGTACAGCCTTTTATTGATACTCCACTCTGCCGGAGGACTCCATTCAGAACTGGGTTATGCTAGAGACACGCTTCCTGACCCACTTCCAAGGTGAGGATCATCCTGTTACTATGGCTTAACTCTGCAGCCTAAAACAGGGAGAGAATGAGTCAACCTACGACTTCATTCACAAATGGAAGACAATGGCGTACAAATGCTCAGATGTACTGCCACAAGCGTCGCTCGTCGACATCTGCCATAAAAATATGAGAGCAAAAATTCGCTCCATGATCATCGGCAACAAATCAAAGAACCTAGGAGAACTCCTCGAAGCTTCCATGGAAGCTAAAATGGTGATCAAAGACCTCAACAGTCACAAATCATCAAAGAAAGAGCCGACTGCTGTTACAACCTCAAAACCAAAGAAAAAGGAGGTTCTCAATGTGCAGACTAAATCAGCTCCTCAGCAACCAAAAAATCCTGAAAACAAAACTGCAGGTAAAAGACCTGAACTCTCTGATGCCTTCAAATAACATGTGGAAAAGAAATATCCGTTCGATGAAGATGTTGAAGAAATCTTTGAGGCTCTCCTAGCAAATGGCAAACTCATTTTGCCAGAACCCAAAAGACCGGGAGATGTTGGCAAAACCAATGATCCCTGATACTGTCCATACCATCAAATGATCTCACATCCTCTCAATCAATGCTTCGTTGTGAGAGAGAAGATCAATGAGATGTGGAAAAACGGAGTCATAACTTTCGACAAAAACTACGGCTCCACTTCTGTCAACATGGTGTCATGTCGACAAATTTCAAAATCACCGAAGGAGAAGACCACTACTTCATTCAAGGTGATAAAAATGGCTCAAGCGTCCCAAGAATTGGTTCCCTATCCAACATCAGATGGACAACCTATATGGGTACATCCCGATCTCCTAGATGATGAAAATTGGGAGATCGTCAAAACAAAGCCGACCGCTCAGCAGTGAAGGCAAGCCAAGAGACAACTCCGCAAGCTCAAACAGCAGCAGGAGTCTCAACCAAAACAAGAAGTCCTTGAAAAAACAGAAACTTCTTCCACTGCTTCACTAGGGACGACGGAAGAATCTCTTCCCAAAACCTCCAAGGCGGTAAGAAAATTCACTCTTGATGATTTCATGCCACCTCAATACAAAAATGAAACTGCACAGGGGGCATCATACTCCTGCAATTCGGTAGTTGGATTCCCTATGGATGGATACGAGTCCAGTGATACTGTCAGTGATATCGATGAGTGGGAAGAATCCCTTGAAACAGGAGAATACCTCTCCGACGAGGAATGGATTCCCGAGTCTCATCTTATGCCAGTAATCTGGTATAACCCATTACAGCCACAAGGATCTTGGTCTGATGATGATGAAGACCAGGGCCTTGTTCAAGAAAACACTGTTGATCCAGCACCAGCAAATACTCCGGTGGAACCCAACATGGGCGAACCACAAGGAGCAAATGACGAAGAAGATTTGGCTCCCATGCCTGATCTTAAAGAATATGCAAGAATCTTGCAACATCTTGCCATAGAGCAGGAGCAGGATCGCATCAATCTTCGTCATGATCCAGAACTGGAAGTCCCTAAAAATCAAAGGGAACTTTCTCCCTCAACTCTTGAAAATGGAGAAAACAGTTGGATCGATGATCCTCTTACATCTGAGGATGAGTCCGATTCCTAACAGTCTACATTGGGGGCATCTCCTGTCAGGATAACCTGCAATGCAATAGCTCAGGACGACAGTGCCTCTGAAGCTTCCGAAGACACGTACTCCCCAACCGGTAGCGTATCTTCCGGAGCTACATCCTCTCAGGTGACTTCCACTGAGATAACATCCACTCAGCCCTCGTCTCCTGAAGCTATGACATCAGAGCTCAAGCCTCTCCCGATTAAAGAAACTTCTGCCGATAAAATCTTTTTCAATGAAAACCCGGTTGATTGGTCCCAGATACACAATCTCATAGACAATGTCTGGACTAATCAAGAAAGGTTGTCGGATGCTGTTCAGGACTTGTTCCCGGAAATTGCTCCGTGCAACATAATCACTGAAGACACCAATGCTGTTACAGAGACATCTTCAGCAAAGGATCAACCCCTTGATCCTAAGGGTGATCTTCCAAAAGAAGTCCAATCTCTAGAAACTCTTGAAGTTGGTAGAGGTACCCGTTCTGGCCGGGATTACCACAAAAATTACAACCAACCTTCTTCTTCTTATGTAAATCCTTCGGAAAGCAAGTTGTAAGCGCCACAAGTGGCAATAATAATGAAAATGCAGGCCCGAAGGAGGCTTTCAAGTACGACTTGATTTAGCACTTCAAACACATACCTGCACATCTGCACATCCTTGACTTATTACGAATGTCTCCACAAACTCGTGATAGTCTCATTTCAGAATTACAAAAGCTGAATACGGATGTCGACAAACATGCCCCACAAGTCCTACAAATTGAAATGGACTATGGGATCAAAAAATCAAATACTCCCTCAAAGGGAGAAAAGAAGAAAACTGATGGATCAAGCAATGAATGCCTCTCGGTACAAAAAGCAGCAAGTGCAACAATTGCCTTCGACAAGGATGACCTCCTCCTAGGCGAAAAAAAGCACAACCGTCCCTTGTACTTTACGGGTACGTCAAAGAAATGCTAGTACACAGAGTTCAAATCGATCCAGGTTTTGCACTCAACCTCATCTCTACTTTGGCACTCGAAGAGCTGGGCATCCCGCCTAGTAAGCTGAGTCACACGTCTGTATCCATCTTCGGATATGACGGCAGTGCTCAAAGGCCTATCGGCAAAATCAAGTTTAAATTGCAAATCGGTGATCTTATTTCTGAAGTGACCGTGTATGCAATAAAGACCCCTTCATGTTACAATATACTCCTCGGACGCCCCTGGATACATGACAATGGTGTCGTCGCTTCAACTCTACATCAGTGCATCAAGTTGTTAGCAACGATGGCTTGATACATCGGGCGTTTGCAGACAAAAAGCCCTTCAAAGGCAAAGATGTCCATTTTGTAGATGCTCAAATGTATAAAGTTGGAAAAGAAGAACAAGAGGAAAAAAATTTCACTTTGTCGATAGTCTCCAGAAAGATAAAGGCAAGGCTCCTCAGCAATCATCAAAGGTAAACAAACCCTCCACCAAACTCGAAGTAAGCGGCCAAGCTCCCTTCGTCATCTCCTTCAAATCTCAAAAGCCTTTGCTAATCACTACCAAAGTAAAGAAGACAAAACAAAGGGCTGGGGGCAAGTTCACTGTCTCCTTTGTGTCTATTATGCATGATACAGACTCGGAGTCAGAGCCAGAAGATGACATAGCATCAAGCCAAGCTGATACTTAGCAAGATCAGCCCGCTCTCACGCCATTGGAGACAGTTGTTGACGTAGAAGACTCTACGTCAGCTTCCTTTGTTATTCCGGCAACTTCGCCAAAAGAAAAAGCAATCTACTTCCACAGATCAGGAGCATCTCCACTGAACTCTCTGCTTGAACCTTTCCAAAATGAAGGTATGCCTCAGCTATCCTTGTATAGTCCAATGGCACAAGCTATCATGAAGAAAATGGGCTATGATGCTCAAAATCTGACTGGTTTGGGAGGTGGCCGTGGTATTCTCACACCATTGGAACCCACCCTGACCAAAAGTCAACCAAAAGATTGGAAAATCCACCTTCACAAAAGCAAGTCTTCATATGGGTTGGGGTATGATCCTACCGTTCCTATGAGACAGTTGACACCATGGCTGCAAAGTCGCTTTACCGACCAAGCCTCAACATCTCATGAAGACATTGATATCCCTGGATATCTCTTTGAGGAATTTTTCGTCAAAAATCCAGAAAGCTCCTCCAATTGGTATAATTTCTCTGATGATAAAGAGGAATTGCCCGATGACAGAGACGAGCGGTTCTCTGTCCCAGAAGAACCATCGTCTCCAAAAGAAGTACCATACTTCAACCCAGTTCCAGCAAATGATTAGGACCATATCATTGCAAGCCTTGAGAAGGATACTGATCAAGAAGATTCATGGACAGAAACAGGGCCCCAGTCTGAAAATGCCTCTGGCGCTTCAGAAGGTCTTGTTGAGTTGGAAGCCTCCGAAAATATTGTGGAGGAACCACCTTCAAACCTTCCGACAGAAGATCCTGTCCAAAAGATAGACTTGGGAACATCTGATAACCCACGTCCTGTATTCATAAGCAAGAATATAAAGGATGATGAGTTACCCGAGTATATCTCTTTTCTTCGTGAGTTCGTTGATTGCTTTGCATCGTCTTATGCCAAATTGCCTGGCTTGGATCCCAAAGTAATAGTCCACAAGCTCAACTTGCAAAAAGAAATCAAGCCTGTCAAATAAGGCCAAAGAAGATACCGTCCCGACGTGATGGACAAAATTGAACAAGAAGTTCAGAAACTCAAAAACGTTGGCTTCATCCGCGAGGAACAGCATCCTGAATGGTTGGCCAACATCGTCCCTGTCACAAAGAAAAATGGGCAGATAAGGCTCTGTATCGACTATAGAGACCTGAATAATGCATGTCCTAAAGATGAATTCCCCCTCCCCATACCAGAGGTGATGATTGATAACACTTATGGGTTCGAACGAATGACATTCATGGATGGGTTCTCTGGCTACAATTAGATAAAGATGCATCCTGAAGACGAAAGGCATACATCATTTCGCACACCATTTGGCGTGTATTGCTACACCGTCATGCCATTTGGTCTGAAAAATGCAGGAGCAACATATCAGAGGGCTATGATGAAAATATTCCAAGATATGCAGCACAAAACGGTCGAATGCTATGTTGACGACCTTTCCATCAAAAGCAGAAGAAAAGAAGACCATCTCGATGATCTTTGAGAAGTCTTCCTCCGACTTCGCAAACACAAATTGCGGATGAATCCACTAAAGTGCTTCTTCGGTGTCTCATCGGGTAAGTTTCTTGGATTCATAGTACGGAAAGGTGGACTAGAACTTGGCCCTACCAAAGTTAAGGCTATCCTGGAAATGCCATCTCCCAGAACCCTAAGAGAATTAAAAGGGCTTCAAGGAAGGTTGGCCTACATCCGACGGTTCATCTCAAATTTGTCAGGGAAGTGCCGTCCATTTTCTCGCTTAATGAAGAAAGGCGTGGACTTTGTCTGGGATGCTGAATGTCAAAATGCATTTCAAGACATCAAAGCATACCTCACCAAACCTTCAGTGCTGGCCGTCCCCACAACTGGAAAACCATTTATCTTGTACACAAGAGCTCTCGACCACTCTTTGGGAGTTCTACTCGCACAAGAAAACGACGACGGAAAAGAAGCTGCTCTATATTACCTTAGCCGCATGATGGTACTTGATGGACCCGAAAAAAAAGGGGGGAATCTTCTGTCCTCTCCCTCCGCACCCCGGGGGCTGACCTGGGTCTCGGCGGAGGAGGGAAGATCTCGGGCATCAACATTTTTGTACGGGTATGCCAGATTTACTTTCTACTTGGAATTTGGAATAGTGATAATCCGGAGATTTACCTTCACAAGTGGAAAGGAAATCAATCCTTTTTTCTAACTTTTCAAATTGCATAAATATTAAGAAAAGAGACAAGTTTTTAGAATGCCGTAAGAGGCGTTTTTGTTTGTTTGCCGTGAAAGGCGTTTTTACAAAACTCATCAAATATGAAAGACAAGAATTGTGATTTCTTTTTGTCTCTTTAAGAAATACAAACTACAATAGAAAAGGAAGAAAAGGGATTTAACTTCTCAGGAGATTGTGGGGACACGTTGAGATCGACGGTCGCAAGTCATGTATGGGCTTCGCCATCGTCCTTCAAATGAGAACATGTGATGCTTTGATTCTTTGGCTTGGCTCCTAACCTCAGTTTTTTAAAGGACAAGGACCAAGAGAAGGTCCTATATCCAATGAAAAACCGAGTAAACGGGCTGAAAAGCCGCGTTTAGGCCATGTTGGAGAAGGAGGTGACCTTGGGGGGGTGGCCCCCCAAGGGACGTTGATCACCTTGTGGTGCTTCCGGGAGCAAAGTAGCAGGAGTTCGTCTCTCTCTTGGATTTTCTGGATTTTCAGAGCTTGCACTTGGGATCTATTTTTTTTCATCCTTTCTTTCTTGGAATGGACCTCCTTTTATAAGCTTTTGGTAGCCATGAGGTGTTTATTGGCATTGATGGCCATGATGAAAGAATTGATGAGGAGTTACAAATCGATTTTGTAACTTCTTTTTCAAGGCTTGTGATTGGCCGATGAAGGTAGTGGGCATTTAATCACCTTTATGCTTCATTATGATGGGAGTTTCATGGGTTTAATGCCATGATTGCTTGGATTTGTAACTCCCAAATGCTTGGTTCTGATTGGGCCGTCCAAAATAATGAGTTAATGACTGCTTTAATGGGTCAATTAACGACATTAAGTGGTTGCCAAGGCATGTGAAGAGTCGCGGGCCGCGCTGCGCCTTTTGAGATTCTTCTTGCAATCATCACGGGTGGATCCACGCATTATTTGATGTCGGATTGCGATGCAATTTCAGACATTGATTGATGTTGGCAGGCCGGTGACATCTGTCTTGTCGATTTCATGATCGGTCGGACAGAAAGTGCACTTTCTTGGTCAGCCGGTTGGCGATCTTGAGGCGATCGGTGATGATTTCATGCTTTTGACGGCGGATCCGAGACGTCAACGAAGATCAGTGGTTTTGAAGCACCAAACATTGGATTTTCAGAAAATCACAGAGGCCAGAACACCCGAAACGCGAAAAGAATCGAAAACGGACACTTCGGCTTAAAATCCGGCGACCCGGATTTCCAGGGTCGCCGGGCCACCATGCACCCAGGGTCGCCGGCGACCATGGGGCTTCGGCCCGTTTGGTCGCCGAGCGTCGTTTCGGCCGTTTTTTCGTCTTTTTCGTCCCTTTTTTCTTCTGTATTTTTCTTGACATTTTTCCTCAATTATTGACTTGATTTTCTTGGAGAAATCTTGACGAGAACCCTCGTGAAATCGGAGCACAAAGTTTCCTATTTTTCGGGAAAGCCGAAGACTTTGTAGCTGATTTTCCGTCAAGCGTCGAAACTAGGTCAAACGATGTCGGAATGACCTGAAAATTGAGGTGAAGCTTCTTGAGCAGTGGATAGGACCAACCATGGGCTTTTATTTGAGTTTTGAAACCGTTTGGGGTCCCATCGATGCTTCACTTGATTTTGCTGCGGGGAAAATACCGAGCTTTGATATGTGGTCAAACGATGTCCGATTGACCTGAAATTTGACGGGGAGCCTATTGGAGTCATTTTGAGACGTTCCATGGGCTCCGTTTTGAATGTCATGGTCCCGGGTTGCTCCGCCGCTGGTAGGCTTGATTTTCTCTCGGAGTATCGAAACCTGGTCAAACGTTGTCGGAATGACCTGAAATTCGACGTGCAGCCTTTTGGAAGCATGTTAAAGCTACTCATGTATTTTGTTTGATGAGTGATGGCTTCGGTGCTTGCCGCCACTGGGAGGCTTGTTTTTCCTACTCGAGCATTGATGGAGGGTCAAACGTTGTTGGTTTGACTTGAAATTTGGCATGGAGCCCTTTGGAGATATTCTGGAGTCATCCGTAGGCTTTGATCAAAGTTTTGGTGTCTTTGATGATGTCACCGCCGGGAACGCCTGTTTAGCTGTCGGAGCGGTGAAGTTGGGCCAAACGATGTCGGAATGACCCGAAACCTCAGGTGTACCCTTCTTTTAGCTGTCTTGAAGGATCTCTCAGTTTCTATCTGATTCTGACAAAATCTGATGCTTGAAGTAGCCTTGCCTATTTTTAGCAGGATGCAGCTTTAGGAGGCTTCTCGATGTTGAGGAGACGTATTGACTTTTTTGGTGTCAACAGTACGTGCAGAGCATCGCTACTCCTCGGTTGAAAAAGAATGCCTTGCAGTAATGTTCGCTGTACAAAAGCTGCGTCATTATCTGCTGTCGAACACAGTCTACCTGATTTCGAGGATCAACCTCCTAAAGGTCCTTGTCACAAAAGCAGGTTCTCTCAATGCCCGACTGGCAAAATGGTCCATCCTTTTATCACAGTTTGATATTAGGTATGTACTACAAAAAGCAATCAAAGGCCAAGCTCTAGTAGACTTTCTCGCAGAGCATCCATTGCCTAAAGATTCTCCACTCAGGGACGATCTCCCAGACGAATTTGTCTACAATGTGGAAACTTCTTTATCAAATGCTTCCTGGGATATGTACTTTGATGGTGCAACTAGGACAAATGAAAAAGGAAAGAAAATATCGGGAATCGGCATCCTCTTTGTCAGCCCTGACAAATACATGATTCCACACGCATTGTCGCTACTGGAACCATGTTCAAACAATGCAGTTGAGTACCAAGCCCTGATTGTAAGATTGGAATTCGCACTCGAATCGGGCATCACCATGTTGGAAGCTTTTGGGGACTCTCAACTGATCGTCAACCAGATGAATCAGAAATATGAAGTCAGGAAGCCTGATTTGCTACCTTACTACAATAAGGCGCAGTCGCTTCGACAAAAATTCAACATTTGCCATATCACCCACATCCTCAGAGGTGAAAACATCCGTGCAGATGCCCTGGCTGGACTTGCCGCATCCATGGCAATCCAAGAAGGGGAAAACATGCAAGTCACAGTGTGTCAAAGAAGGATTCTCCCTCCTCTCAACACACACCAAGCAGTTGTTGAATGCCACCAAGTGGTTGGAAGTCGGATGTCCATCCTCAAACCTCCGATTGGCGACTGGAGAGATCCGTTCATTGATTACATCATGTTCGGAATCCTACTTGAAGATCCAAAAGAGCGGGTAAGCATCCAAAGACGAGCGCCAAACTTTCATTTGGATATACCTTCAAAAGCACTTTACAGAAAATCCTTCAACGGAGTACTCCTCGCTGCTTGTCACAACAAGAGGCTGAGGAAACTCTCAAAGAAGTACATGCTGGTCTTTGTGGAGCCCATCCGGCTGGTCCTAAGCTCTATAACCAGATAAAAAGGCTAGGTTATTATTGGCCTACCGTGGTAGCTGATGCAATGCAATTTGCTAAGTGCTGCCAAAAATGCCAGATTCACGGAGATTATGTCCACAGGCCTCTAGAATGGCTACATCCAACAGCAATCTCATGGCCTTTCGAAGCCTGGGGTATGGACATCCTAGGTCCTATTTCTCCCCCATCAAGCAGAGGTCATCGCTTCATCTTCGCCGCTACGGATTATTTCTCCAAGTGGTCAGAAGCATTTGCGCTCAGCGAAATGAAGACTTCATCAGTTCTTCAGTTCTTGCGCACCAACATTATTTGTCGCTTCGGCATACCTAAAAGATTCGTCCATGATAACGGACCACAATTCTGGGATCACAGATTCTATAGGTTCTGCGACAAGTACAAAATCCAAAGTTGTCCTTCGACTCCATATAATCCAGCAGCGAACGGACTAGCAGAAGCCTTCAACAAGACACTCTGCCAAATTCTCAAGAATATGGTCTCTAGTCACAAAAGAGACTGGGGCGACAAACTACTAGAAGCTTTGTGGGCCTATCGAACCACCGTTCAAGGACCAACCCATAGTACACCATTCTCTTTGGTCTATGGATGCGAAACTGTTGTCCCTTTGGAAGTACAAATTCCTTCCTTAAGGGTATCTTTGCAAAATGACATGACGCAAGAAAGCAATGTCAAATTGAGACTCTAAGAGCTGGATAATCTCTATGAAAGACGACTCGAAGCTCTACAAAGCATTGAGTTGTACCAAGCACGCATGGTAGGATCTTTCGACAAGAAGGTCAGGCAACGCGCCTACAAAAAGGGTGACTTGGTTCTTGCAGTAAAAAGACCCATAGTCTTTGCCCACAATTCCAAAGGCAAATTTGAACCAAAATGGGAGGGACCCTTCGTCATCGACAAAGTCTTTTCCAACGGTGCATACGCTCTTCTAAACATGGAAGGAGACAGATGTATGCTACCCATCAACGGCAAGTTCTTGAAGCAGTACTACCCTTGAAGACTTCCTCAAACGGGTCAGAGCGATATCTACACGGCCAAAGCCTATTTCCAAGGTACTTGCTCGTCAAACCCACCCCTTTTGAAATTTTCATCTTTATGTTGAAGTTTCAAAAAAAAAAAAAAAACTCTCAAAACAATGTTTACTTTCATCTTTTCATTGTTCAAAAAAAAAAAAAAATCAAAATCCAAAAATCCAAGTTTAGGAGCCTCTTCCCATACTTGACCAAAATTTCGATCCTTGAACCCAAAATTCATGGTTTGAAACAAAACTCGGGACTTAGGAATTTTCACCCTAGACCGCCTCGACTTTTACAACCAAAATGGTTTTAAGTCAAAATTTATGACCTTCGTGTCTTTAAACAAAAAAATTGGTTTTTAGAAGCCGTAGGGAGGTGACACTTAGTTGATACTCGCAAAACCCAAAAACCGGAAGGATGCGAACCCTATTCGATACTTCCAAAACCCAAAAACCGGAAGGATGCGAACCCCATTCGATACTTCCAAAACCCAAAAATGGCAAGGAAGTGAACCACATTCGATACTTGCAAAATTTCAAAAATCGTGGAGAAGCAACATACCAGTTGATATCCACAACCCAAATTTCAAAAATCGTGGAGAAGCAACATACCAGTTGATATCCACAAATTTCAAAAATCATGGAGAAGCAACATATCAGTTGATATCCACAACCCAAATTTCAAAAATCGTGGAGAAGCAACATACCAGTTGATATCCACAACCAAAATTTCAAATGGTTCAGAAAACCTCAAATTTCAAAAATCGCGGGGAAACGACACCAAGTCAGTACCCATGAAAACCAAAAGTTTTGGGAAAAGCAGGGAAGCGACGCTTAGTCGATACTTGTACCCCAATTCACGAGGAAGCGACATTCCATCGATACTCGCAAAACCCAGCCCGCGAGGAAGTGACATTCCATCAATACTCGCAAACCGAATGAGCAAGGAAGCGACATTCCATCGATACTTGCAAGACCATTCAGCGGGGAGGCGACATTTAGTCGATACCTGCATTTTGAAAACCAAAATCGGCTATAAACGCCAAATCCCGGCTATAAACGCCAAATCCGGCTATAAACGCCAAAACTCGGCTATAAACGCCAAAAAAGGGCTATAAACGCTAAAACCCGGCTATAAACGCCAAAATCGGCTATAAAAGCCAAAATCGGCTTTCACGCTAATAAAACAAAACTTGGTTTTCAAAAATCTAGCTCCTATGCCAAAACAAAACAACACAAAACAAAACTCGGTTTCTATGCCATTCCAAAAATCGGCTCTCATGCCATCTTAAAACTCGGCTCTTATGCCATTCCAAAAAAATCGGCTTTCACGCCATCCAAAAAACTTTGGCTCTAATGCCACAAACAAAAAGCTTTGGCTCTCATGCCACAAACAAAAACTTTGGCTCTCATGCCACAAACAAAAATTTTGGCTCTAATGCCATTTCAAAATTTTTGGCTCTCATGCCGCAAAACAAATTTGGCTCTTACGCCACAAAATTTGGCTTCCATGCCATTCTAAAATTTGATTCTCAAATAAAAAAAAAAAACTTTTCGCCACAAAATTGGTTTTCATGCCCAAAACAATCATTTGACAAAAGATTTTCACAAAATGACAACCTTTAGATCAAATTTTTGAACAAACATTCCCATCAACTTTTACTCAAATGTGTTTCCATCAAAAAATGATTTAAGTGAAAAGAATGGGATACAAAAATATAGTACCAAAACTCTTTATACATGGAGGTACCAAAAAAAAGAAGAAGGAAAAAGAGTTTGTTACAACTCAGGAGCTCAATCCGACATGGTCTTCAACCAAAGGTTCAACTCCTCAAGCAGACCCTTGGCCTTAACTTCCAAAGTTTTTAGGCCACGCTTCTTCAGAATGTTCCCATAAAATGCGGCCGAATGTCGCGACCCATCTGCAGCACGAGGAAGTTCTTCCCAGAGGACCTGCCACTGCTCATGCTCCGAGTCTTCCTCCGGACATTGCCTTCAGCTTCCTCAACCTGGCAAATGAGAGTCCCCTCTTTCTCCCAAGCCTGCTGAACGGCCGCATTGGAAGATCTAGCAGACCGACGAGATGCGTTAGTAACAGGACCTTTACTTTTGTTCGCTCTAGAAGAACTACCTGCAAAAGATGGAAGAGAAAAGATCCATCAACATCAAAATGACAGAATTCTGCTACAAAAATCCTAGCAAAATTTTGACATTGTTCCGAGGCAATTCCAAAGAAAAGGAAAATACTTCGAAAAAAACAGGAAGCCTGAAAATGAGCTCAACATCGCTGCGAGCTCATAGTCAGTGGAGAATTCTCAAAGAAGGTTCGAACTCAACATCGCTGCGAGAACGAGCCAATCTCATCAAATTTTCGCAAAATCTGGAAAAGAGCTCAACATTGCTGCAAGCTTCAAAATCCAAAAATTGCAAACTTCCTCGAAATCCAGCAAGACCAAGAAAGAGCTCAACATCGCTGCGAGCTCAAAATCCCAATACTTGCAAAAGATTTTCAGGTATGCATCATCATACTTCCCAATCTATTTACAAAAATCATGCATCAAAGAATATCATCATGCATTAGATGCTAGGAAAAC
This sequence comes from Umbellularia californica, assembly GCA_028538565.1. NCBI lineage: Eukaryota > Viridiplantae > Streptophyta > Magnoliopsida > Laurales > Lauraceae > Umbellularia > Umbellularia californica. Next base: position 21,465,309 of record JAPQWN010000010.1, read on the forward strand.
CTTGACCAAAGTTTGACCAATTCCAACCCAATTTGGTCAAAACCTATCAAACTTTGTCCAAGTCAAAAATCATGTTGGCTTGACCTAGAAACCCTAGCCTTCTATCTTGATGCATCAAAAAAAAAAAACAAACAAACAAAAAAAAGAAAAAATGCATACATATTGAAATTGTATAGCCTCATTATCATGGTGAGCAAACAAAGAAAAGAAAAAAAGAGAAAAAAAAATCTCAGCAAAAAAGAAAAAAAAAATTTGCTGGCCCACAGACCGTAGCCCACTACCACGTGGCAGACTGTCCGTACAGTCAAGGAAAAAAAAAACAAAACAGTAAAAAAAAAACAAAAAAACAAAAAAAATGCTGAAAAAAAAAATAGAAATCAGCGTGTAGAAAAAAAAGGGGAAAAGTACACGGTGAAAAAAAAAAAAGAAAACAGTGAAAAGAAAGAAAAAACAATAAAGAAAAAAAATAGAGAAGAAGCACGAAAAAAAAAAAGGGAAAACGTGCTTAAAAAAAAAAAGAAAGAAAGAAAAGAAAAAGAAGAAGAGAAGAAAAAATGAAGAAGCTATTTTCTACAATGGATATTCTTGTGGAGGAAGAAAACTTACTTGAAGCCATTGTCACAACCCCAAACCCGGGGTCCGTGAAGTGATAATTATGTTTCTCCCAAGATCCGCGTGTGTGAGGATTACAAATTCCAACACACTCTGAATATTTAGCGGAAGCTTTCGTGGTGTTGCGACTCGGAGTCCGTGACCATTGGATTCCGCACCGCACTCAACCCAAGCATAAGTCATCTTATCAATGATCCATCTCAAACTGGAATAAACCATCATAATAAAAGTACAGAGCTGACAGTAACAGGGTATTACATTCCCATATATGTTCAAGTTACAAATAACAATGTGTATTAATTACAATCCCAAGCAAGAGGCTAATAGAAGCCATACAAAACAAGCTAATGATTACTACCCCATATGTGACGTAATACAGATGTCAAGCTCCATGTCTACATGACATAGCCGACAAACAACCTGAAAGCTCATGGCTCCACAGCCAACACGTGCACTCATCTCGGGTGAAGAGGTCTGAACCTGAGTACCAAAGTAGTGGGTCAGACACGACGGTCTGGCAGGCGGGTGAAAAGATATTACAATATACTGGACGATAAAACATGTAATAAATCATGCTGTCTGGTCAGAATTGTATATAATTACAAATGTATAGGAAATCATGAATCCCTTGACAAAATCCTGTATTCATATAAAACGGGTATGAAACATAAATATTTGACAAAACACGTATTCCTTTAAAGCATGTATAAAACATGAACATTTCACAATTCGGAAACTCATTTAAAGCGGGTATAAACAATAACATTTCACAAATCTGGAACTCATTTAGAACGTGTATAAACAATAAACATTTCACAAATCGGGAATTCATTTAAAACATGTATAAACAATAAACATTTATAAATAATGCATCCTTTATTAAGAAAAGACATGATCAATATAAAACAGTACGGGTATCAAGGATCAAGAACTATCAAGATGGCAACCATACAAAGCTAAATCCTCTATCACCGAAGTGATAGAGCAAGCATATCAAGGCGTTGACCTCTGTCACCGAAGTGAGGAGGAACAACGAAATTTACATATACATATACATATACAATAATACGGGACGGGACCACGGTAGCAAACCGGATATCGGGAGCCACGGGAGCGAGCCGGGTATCGGGACGGGACCACGGTTAATAAACCGGGTATCGAGATCCAAACTGCAGCTGGCGGGACAAGTGGGGTTCTCCAAGTCAGTGAATCAGACTGACAAGGTTATCCAAGCTTAGTGGTGCCGACTCATAGGTTATATGCAAGTAAACAAAACAAATACATGTATGCATGTTCTCTTTTTGGCTCATGGGCTCGCACTACAAAGCTCTGGCCCCATATTGCCTCAGGGTTTTATTCTCAAAATAATAATCCTTTTGGTTCATGGGCTCGCACTACAAAGCTCTGGCCCCATCTTACCTCAAGGTTTTATTCTCATGGGTCATATACAAGAAATCAAATCAAATAAATACATATGACGAGACGGGGTGCTCATAAGCACAAAAGCATATCTGTATCGGTCGGGCATGTACGAGCTAGCAACAATGCTAAAAACATGAATTTCAATACTGTCGAGTAAGTCTAGTCATAAAACACGAGATTTAACATGTACAACTGAAACTCGGGTCGAAATAAAGCATGAATGGATTTCTCATATTCTCCAGGCCAAGTGTTGAAAGTCCAAGATTTGAATCAATGTACTAGGGTCCCGTATGTCAGGTTTAATATACATTTGGTACTCTTTAAGAATTGAAAACATTCCGGGGCCTTATATACATTAACAAATCTAAAAGACCTAAACAACAAAGTCATGACGATGGAATTTCTCCTTCGGTACAGTTCTTCACTCTTCTCCAATACAGTTCCCTAGGGTTCTTCAAGAAGACAACAATACAATTGCTGTCGGTCAGCTCCTCGGTTGGCTGTCGGTCAGCCGAACTGGGGTGTTGGCTGGCCGACTGCTGACCGACGCTGACTGTCAGATCTACACACATCAGGAAGTTTGTTGCTCTCTGGAAAATGAACCGAAGGATCTGTCGGTTGTCTCTCGGTCGACCGAACTAGGGAGGCTATCGGTTCACATGTCGGCTGGGTGTCGGTTAGGCGTCAGTTGACCGACACTTTTGCATCAGAAGTTGCAGAAAAATGCAGCTCTCTGGAACTGAAGCCGACAGGTTGTCGGTCAGGTGTCGGTCGACCTACAGGGGATGTCGGTCGGCCGACAGATGACCGACAGTGAACCGACCCTTTACGGCCAGTCCGTTTCAAGTCAGATTTTTACATTTTTCCTTCCCTTCTCCCATCCAATCTTTCTACACATTTAAGCATCCTTTTCACCCAACTTTAGAGGTCTCAAAACCTCATTAAAACTTCATGAAATCCACCAATATAAGCACCCTAATCACCTACTTTCCATCCACATTCCACCTCATCCATTCTTCCATCAAATCCTTCCATTCTATTCACATTCAACCAAAGGAAATCCATCACATGAACAAGTCAAAACTTAATATCATCAAGATACCATTTTCAAGAATGCAATATACTAGAAGGATACACTAAAGAGTGTATTTCAAATCTCAATAAAAGCATGTCATGAAGTAAAGCATAAGTAATGAAAATCATTAATGAAAGCTACACATTTGTATAAAACATGATCAATGGAAATAAATCATTTCATCCACTTGCCTTGGGTCTCTAATCAAGCAAATCAAGCCCTAAACACTCTTCCAAGCCAAGACTCCAAGCTACACAAAAACCCCCAAAAACAAACCCATAAGAACCCTAAAAAAGGTAACTCATCAAAGAGAAGGAATGGGTTCAAATAAGCTAAGAAAGAGGACAAAGGGGAAAGCCATTGCTCAACAATAGAAGATGGAAGGAGATCCTTACCTCTAGGGCCATTAATCAACAAGAAGGAGCTTGAAATAGGGGCTGCCCACCTCAGTTTCCCATGAAAATGGTGTCAAAAGAGAGAGGAGATGAAGGGGAAGAAGTTGCCGGAGTTTCCTCATCGGATTGGTGGCTTGAAGGCTTCATTTGAGCAAGAGAAATGGAAGAAAAAGAAGAAGAAAGGTTGCTGGTACTGTAGCAGGGAGGTTGCAGCCGATTGGAATGGAAAATGAGGGAGAAAGAGATGAAGTTGTCCTTTTTATAATAGGTGGGTGTGGGGTCCACACTAAGTAGAACTTTTAATGGAGATTAGAGTGCTTTCTAGACCTCGGATCAAAAAACTTAAAACATAAAAAGTGTCCGGAATAAAATTATCTTTCCAACAAGGTTAATATTGACATACTTCCGGAGTCCACATAAAAAGTCAACTGTTTGGTCAAAGGGGTTAAAGAATGGAAATTTTGGGATTTCTAGAAAAACTGATTTTTAGGAGCATCGAATGGGCACGGAGTGAACACAAAAGTTGTAGGGAATTGCGAGATTAGTCTAACGAAGCTGAAATAGGAATTTTTAGGAATCACCAAGAATCTCTCCACGCTGACCACGCAAAACAAATGGGACCCTACAGTCATTGTCTAGGTTCACTGGCTCTCAAAACTTCCCAAAGCTAATGAAAAGTTATTCTAACTCAAAAACTGAACCAAACAACCACTAAACCCAAAGAGAAAACCAAATCACGATTAAAATCAGACTAAACCAGAAATTAGGGGTCGGGTTCTCACAGCCATTGATGGAGAAGAAGAAGAAAAGCTTGGAGATCCTTGAAGAAGAAAAAACACTTCTAATCTTGGAGAGCACTCTTGAAGATTTCTTGCAAAAAGAAAGCAATGGAGCAAAAAAAAACAACCCTCTTGCTTTTATAGAAGAGAGCAAGCCAAAAGAGGAAACAAGGAGAAAAGAAAGGAGGTAAGTGCTAAAATTTAGCTACTTTCTAAAAAGAAAGATATTTTGAGAGAATCTTTCCACAAAAGGAGGAAACTTGAGAAATTCTCTCCAAATAAGGATATTTTTAGATATTCTCTACACAAGAGATATTTTTAGATATTCTTTACAAATATGACTCCATATGAGATCTAGGCCATCTCCAAAGCCTAAGGTCCCATGGGTTAGCCCATATGAGCCAGGTTTGACCACCTAGGCACTAAAAGTGGCTTTTAGTCAAAATATTCCTCTTACCAAGAGCAAAAAAAAAAAAAAAAGAAAAAAGAGAAAAAAAGTCCCATGCCTCTTTTGAGTTGATGGGACCATTCAAAAATAAAAAAAAAAACAGAGAAAAGAAAGCCTCATGAGTTTCCAAAAATCAAACCGTCCAACCTCATGAACCAAATTGAGCCAAAATCTTGAAATTGACATTTCACAAAACCAAATTCCGGTCCCCTAGCTCGCCACATACAGCTTGTTAGGTCACAAGACCAAAACCAAAATCAAAATCCAAACCAAACCAAAATAAAAAACCCAAATCTGACCCCCCCAACTTGCCACATACAGCTTGTTGGGTCACAAGGTCAAAATCAAAATCAAACCCGGACCCCCTAACCTGCCACATACAGCTTGTTAGGTCACAAGGTCAAAAACCAAAATCCAAAATCCAAAACCCAAAATCCAAATACCCCATGTCATTTTCAAAACTTTGCCTTGAGATGGTGTGTGATCCCTCTCACTACCATAAAATTCCCCCGGAAACTCAGAAGGCTATTCAAAAAAAAAAAAAATACTCAAGACTCTTGGTCAAGTTGGAATCTCTCCTCCAAGTTTCTCTTCGAGGCACATCGACTCCAAAAAGCTACTCGTCGCTGTACCTCGAGGGGGCATCTGTTGACACAAAAAAAAGTCACTATGTCTCCTCAACATCAAGAAGCCTCGTGAGACTGTATCCTGCTACAAAAAAGGCAAGGCTACTTCAAGCATCAGATTTTGTCAGAATCAGACAGAAACTGAGAGATCCTTCAAGACAGCTAAAAAAGGGGTACACCTGAGGTTTCGGGCCATTCCGACATCGTTTGGCCCAACTTCACTGCTCTGACAGCTAAACAAGCGCTCCCGGCGGCGACATCATCAAAGACACCAAAACTTTGATCAGAGCCCACGGATGACTCCAGTATGTCTCGAAAGGGCTCCATGCCAAATTTCAAGTCAAATCGACAGCGTTTGACCCTCCATCAATGCTCGAGCAGCAAAATCAAGCCTCCCGGCGGCGGGAACCACCGAAGCCATCACTCATCAAACAAAGTACATGAGTGGCTTCAACATTCCTCCAAAGGGCTGCACGTCAAATTTCAGGTCATTCCGACAACGTTTGACCATGTTTCGATGCTCCGAGAGAAAATCAAGCCTACTGGCGGCGGAGCAACCCGGGACCATGACATCGAAAACGGAGCCCATGGAACGTCTCAAAATGACTCCAATAGGCTCCCTGTCAAATTTCAGGTCAATTGGACATCGTTTGACCACATATCAAAGCTCGGCATTTTCCCCGCAGCAAAATCAAGTGAAGCATCGATGGGACTCCAAACGGCTTCAAAACTCAAATAAAAGCCATGGTTGGTCCTATCCACTGCTCAAGAAGCTTCACCTAAATTTTCAGGTCATTCCGACATCGTTTGACCTAGTTTCGACACTTGACGGAAAATTGGCTACAAAGTCTTCTTCGGCTTTCCCAAAAACTGAGAAACTTTGTGCTCCGATTTCGCGCGGGTTCTCGTCAAGTTTTTTCCAAGAAAATGAAGTAAATAATTGAGGAAAAATATCAAGAAAAATACAGAAGCAAAAAGGAACGAAAAAGACGCAAAATCGGTCGAAAACGAAGCTCGGCGACCAAAGGGCAAAAACCCCTAAGGTCGCCGGCGACCCTGCATATCCGAGTCGCCGGATTTTGCACCAAATTGATCGTTTTTCGATCTTTTTCGCGTTTCGGGTGTTCCGGCCTCTGTGATTTTCGGAAAATCCAATGTTTGATGCTTGAAAACGACTGATCTTCACAGACATCTTGGATCCGCCGTCAAAAGCATGAAATCATCACTGATCGCCTCAAGATCGCCAACCGGCTGACCAAGAAAGTGCACTTTCTGTCCGACCGATCGTGAAATCGACAAGACAGATGTCACCGGCCCACCAACGTCAATCAATGTCTAAAATTGTACTGCAATCCGACATCAAACAATGCGTGGATCCACCTGTGATGATCGCAAGAAGAATTTCAAAAGGCGCAGTGCGGCCCGCGACTCTTCACATGCCTTGGCGACCACTTAATGACGTTAATTGACCCATTTATGACAACTTAATGCGGTCATTAACTCATTATTTTGGACAGCCCAATCATATTCAAGTATTTGGGAGTTACAAATCCAAGCAATCATGGCATTAAACCCATGAAACTCCCATCATCATGAAGCATAAAGGTGATTAAATGCCCACTACCTTCATCGGCCAATCACAAGCCTTGAAAAAGGAGTTACAAAATCAACTTGTAACTCCTCATCAATTCTTTCATCATGGCCATCCATGCCAATAAACACCTCATGGCTACCAAAGGCCTATAAAAGGAGGTCCATTCCAAGAAAAAAGAATGATGAAAATAGATCCCAAGTGCAAGCTCTGAAAATCCAGAAAATCCAAGAGAGAGACGAAGTCCTGCTACTTTGCTCTCGGAAGCACCACAAGGTGATCAACATCCCTTGGGGGGCCACCCCCCCAAGGTCTCATCCTTCTCCAACATGGCCTAAGCGCGGCTTTTCATCCCGTTTACTTGGTTTTTCATTGGATATAGGACCTCCACTTGGTCCTTGTCCTTTAAAAAACCGAGGTTAGGAGCGAAGCCAAAGAATCAAAGCATCACATGTTCTCATTTCAAGGACGATGGCGAAGCCCATACATGACTTGCGACCGTTGATCTCAACGTATCCCCATAATCTCCTGAGAAGTTAGATCCCTTTTCTTACTTTTCTATTGTAGTTTGTATTTCTTAAAGAGACAAAAAGAAATCACAATTCTTGTCTTTCATATTTGATGAGTTTTGTAAAATCGCCTTTCACGGCAAACAAACAAAAAAACGCCTCCTACGGCATTCTAAAAAAAAAACAAACTTGTCTCTTTTCTTAATATTAATGCAATTTGAAAAGTTAGAAAAAAGGATTGATTTCCTTTCCACTTGTGAAGGTGAATCTCTGGATTATCACCATTCCAAATTCCAAGTAGAAAGTAAATCTGGCATACCCGTACAAAAATGTTGATGCCCGAGATTTTCCCTCCTCCGCCGAGACCCATGTCAGCCCCCGGGGTGCGGAAGGAGAGGACGGAAGATTCCTTTCGGGTCCATCAGGTGTCCGCGGTGAGGATTTCACAACAACATGAATATTTTGTATAATTGCGGAAGCGTATGGCAAATTAAGCATGTAAATCGTTTCCATAACACGTAAGACCGATTGCATTTAAATAACAAGTATCAGACTGAACAATATTCACTAGCGTAATTCAATGTACTGTTAGAGTTTAAACAAAGATCATTTAATTACAATCCCCAAAAATAGAGGCCAACAAAGGCCTATATAAACAAAACAATAGCCCAAAAGTATAGTTAATAACAACCCCCAAAATGAAACGCATCTCAGTAACCGGATTTTAGACAACATCATCGGCACGCCACTCAACTAGCTGTTGCGGTTCTCCGACCGCCTCCTCTGGCTCTTCCCTGGGATAACCGACAACGGGACCTGAGTACCAAAGTAAAGGATCAGACACGACGGTCTGGCAGGTAGATGAAAGGATAAAACCAACTAAAATAAAAGCATTTACCTTGGAAAACATATAAACCTATTTAAATGATAACTTTCAAGAAGTAACCGAGACATTTATTTAAAAATGTAAATGCAGTAATAAAACATGTAAGGTAACCAAGGAAATCAGAAACAAGCAAGATGGCATCCACATGAAGCTAAATCCTCTATCACCGAAGTGACGAGAGTATCGGGCGTTGACCTCGGTCACCGGAGTGAGGAGGTGCAACAAAGTGTACATATACATATACAATAATACGGGACAGGACCACGGTAGCAAATCGGGTATTGGGAATCACGGTAGCGAACCGGATATCGAGGACCACGGGAGCGAGCCGGGTATTGGGACGGGACCACAGTTAATAAACCGGGTATCGGGATCCAAACTGCAGCTGGCGGGACGGGAAGGGATCTACAAGTCGGTAGATCAGACCGACAAGGTCATCCAAGCTTAGTGGTGCCGACTCATAGGTTAAATCATATAAATCAAGACATGTGTAAAACAAATCAAGTGCAAAACTATAATCGAGCAAAACGGGGGTTCTCAATGGCACAACATATCGTATCGGGCATGCATTTCGGGCTAGTTAAAACAGTACAAGTATACTTTCAATAATTTTGGGATTGATATATCATAAACCAGAAACTTCGGGAATAAAAAGGGGTGAAATAAACTTTCGGAATATCGGGATAGGTATCAGGGTTTAAAACTAGTTCAAAGTGGATAGGGATCCCCGTATGTCTATATAATAAAGACTTGGTACTCCTTGAGTTTGGAGACATTCCGGGTTCCTTACACATTTTGGAATTCCAAGACTTTCGATGGGTCTTTGTGATTTGGACCCCTTCTCAAATGGCATAATACATCGTCTCCTCACTTTTCCCGACATAAGGGGGTTCCCTTAAGAGCGAAGAAACACTTTTCTCGAGCTCCAAAAACAATTTAGGCCCGAGGGGGGTGCGCTCGAGCAGACCTGAACCTCGCAGGAACCCAGGCAGGCAGCAAGAGCGGACAGCATGTGCGCTCGAGCGGACATATGTACGCTCGAGCTGGCAGGCTGTCTGTCGCCTGAGACTGCAATCAGTATGATTGTGCGCTCGAGTGCCCTGTGCTGCGCTCGAGCGGGCAGTCAACTGAGCTGCCCGAAAATGGCCATTCAGGCATTTCTTCCCCTTTTCTTCTACACTTTTCACCTGCAATAAAAAGGCCTCCTTGCCTCCTATAACAAATTTTCAAATCCCTTCAATCACTACTCAAAACTCCCATCAAAGCTCCATTGAACATTTAACCCAATCTCCTTTCTCCACATTCAAACATTCATAAGAGGAAGAGAACCTCCACCATCACAAGGATTCACTTAAGTCTTATACAAGAGATAAAACCAAACCAATAACCACATTTCAAGGCAATAAATGAGCTAACCAACCATTTTCAAAAACATTTACATCACATTGAATGCAAGATAAATAGTCATTGATGGAGATAGTAAAAATCAAAGATATTGTCATAAAAACCATTTAATGCTCAATACCCATTCATCCACTTGCCTTAGAGTCTCTAACAACTAATCCAAGCTCCAAACAAGCTTTCCAAGCCAAAGGTCCAAGCTACAAGGAAAACCCCCAAAACAAACCCTAAAATGGGTCAAACAAGGAATGAAGAAGAGAGAATTCTCAATAATGAAAATAGAGCTCTCCCAAGACTAGAAGAACACAAATCTAAGAGATTAGAGGGGAAGCTTACTTGTAGGTTCTCCAAATGGGCAAGGTGAGCTCAAAGAGGGTCTTGAGATTAAGAGATTCCTTCACAAATGGTGTTAAGTTGAAGCTCTAAGTGAAAGGAAGAAGATGACGACTTCCATTAGTGCTATTGGTGTGAGCTTGGTAAAGATTTGGTGGTGGAGAAGCAAGGAGAAAAGAAAAGAGATGGAAACCCTTACTTAGTTGCTCTAGAGCTGGAAAAAGGGAAATGGAAGAGAAGCGTCTCCTTATATACAAGTTGGGTGTGGGTTCCACTATTGGAAAACTCTTTGGGCTGAAATCATGGTTATTGGGACCTCGAACGAAATAGACGAAGAAGGGAAAAACGATCACCGAAATATCTACTTTCCAAAAAGTATATTTTTTGCGGGTTTTGGGGATATCAACTTTTGGGTACAGATTTCATGTAAAATGATTGTTTTGCCCTCAATGCTAGGAAGGTCGGGTTTCGGGGTTCCGGAGGGGTACGGAATCAACATGAAGGTTGTAGGGATTAGTGGGACAAGTGAAACGGGGTAGAAATACAAGTCATCAGGATCTCGAGTAATACCCATATTAACACAAAGCTATAACAAGGGAACCCCCAAAGGGCCCCACTAAACACAAATCACTTAAACTTCCCAAAAGCCGTAGCAAGAACTATACTAATCCATCTCAGTCAAATTCCAACAATCACTTTTAGCACTAACACGTGACTTAATTAGCACTAATCGGGGACACTCGGGTCGGGGTCTTACATCCTCCACCCCTTAGGGCATTTGGTCCTCCAAATGAAATATAAAACTCACCTCGGGTAGGAGATGTGGATACTTCTTCTGCACTTGGTCTCGCAATTCCCACGTTGCTTCTTCCGGCCCATGATTCTCCCAGAGCACCTTCACCCACTGAATAGTTCGTGTCCTCAACTCTTGCTCCTTCGTGTCTATGATCTGAATGGGCTTCTCAACATAGGTAGCATCTTCTCTAATTTCCAATGGTTCATGTCTGAGTACATGTGATGGATCGGGGACGTACTTCTTCAACATTGACACATGGAAGACGTTGTGTACACCGGATAGCTCGGGTGGTAAGGCTAATCTATAAGCCACATCACCAATCTTACTCATGATATCATACGGTCTGATGTATCTTCGCGACAACTTGCCCTTATGCCCAAATCTAAGTGTTCCTCTGGTGGGTGAAACCTTCAAGAAAATCTTATCTCCTTCTTTGAACTGTAGATCCCTTCTGTGAGAGTCTTCATAGCTTTTCTGTTTGCTCCGAGCCACTTTCAAGCATTCCTGAATCTGTCTCACTTTGTCACTGGTCTCACTCACTATGGTTGGCCCATGGAAACTGCGAGTGCCAACTTCTTCCCAACAAACAGGCGTCCTACACCTTCTGCCATACAAAGCCTCAAAAGGCACCATAACAATGCTCGAGTGGTAGCTGTTGTTGTAAGCGAACTCACACAACGGTAGAGTCTCATCCCATTGAGTCTTGAAATCTAACACACAAGCACGGAGCATGTCCTCGAGCGTCTGAGTTGTCCTCTCTGACTGGCCATCTGTGTGAGGGTGATAAGCCATGCTGAACTGTAGCTTCGTACCCATAGACTCATGTAGGGTTTTCCAAAATCTCGAGCCGAATCTGCTGTCTCTGTCGGAGGTAATAGAAACTGGCTGTCCATGTCTACTAACAATCTCATTGACGAACAACTCTGCCAGGGGTAACATGTGCATCTTCTTACCTGTCCTCATGGGGATAAAATAAGCTGACTTGGTGAGTCTATCCACTATAACCCATATTGCATCATTGCCTCTGCTAGTTCTCGGTAGTCCCGAAATAAAGTCCATGGTAATATGCTCCCATTTCCATTTCGGGATCTCTAATGGCTGTAGCAACCCTGGAGGCTTCTGATGCTCCGCCTCTATCAATTGACACGTCATGGAACGAGAGACAAACGCTGCAATCTGTCTCTTCATGTTGTTCCACCAAAATCTGCCCTTCAAATTCTGATACATCTTCGTGCTACCTGGGTGCATGGGGTACTTCGTACTATGAGCCTCTGCCATGATGTCATTCCTCAAATCTTCGATGTTAGGCACACACAAACGATCTCGATAATAAAAGACTCCCTCAACGATACGAAAATCAGGACATTCTGCTATATCTCTGAGATCTTAGCCAACTCTGGATCTTGTAACTGACTATCCATGATCTTCTGAATAAATGAAGGTTCTGACACTGACAGGTTAGCCAACAATACACCCTTCCTTAGTGGCTATAGGTCTATCCTCAACTCCTCAAATTGTTCAAAAATACAAGTACCACTCAGATTTGCCATGCCTACTGATTTTCTGCTCAAAGCATCGGCAACTACGTTCGATTTCCCTGGGTAATATTTGATTGGAAAATCGTAGTCCTTGATATACTCTACCCATCTCCTTTGTCTCATGTTCAATTCCTTTTGAGAAAACAGGTATTGTAGGCTGCGGTGGTTAGAATGGACCTCAAACTTCTCTCCATAGAGCTAATGTCTCCACATTTTCAACACGAAGACAACCGCTGCCAATTCAAGGTCATGGGTTGCATAATTCTTGTCGTGATCTTTCAGCTGCCGGGACCCATATGCAACAACTATTCCTTCCTGCATCAACACACAACCAAGTCCAACATTCGGAGCATCGGTAAAAATGGTAAAACCGCCGCTTCCGAATGGTAATGTGAGGACTAGTGCGGTGGTCAATCTCTTCTTCAGCTCTTGGAAACTGGCCTCACACTGATCTGTCCACACATATTGCACATTCTTCCTTGTCAACTTTGTCAATGGTGCTGCAATCGACGAAAATCCTTGTACAAATCTCCGGTAATACCCTGCCAATCCAAGAAAACTCCTAATTTCTAACACATTCTTCGGTCTTTCCCACTTCACTACTACTTCTATCTTGGACGGATCTATAGACAATCCTTCCTTGGAGATAATATGCCCCAAAAATACTACTTGCTCCAGCAAAAATTCACACTTCTTGAGCTTCGCATACAACTGGTTCTCTCTCAAAAGCTGCAATACTATCCTCATATGCTTTTCATGCTCTTCTTTGGTCTTGGAGTACACCAAAATATCATCCATAAACACTACCATGAACTGATCCAGATATTGAGCAAATATCTTGTTCATCAAAGCCATGAACACTGCCGGAGCATTAGTCAGTCCAAATGGCATTACTAGGAACTCATAGTGGCCATATCTTGTCTGGAAAGTTGTTTTCAACACATCCGATTCTCTTACTCTCAGTTGATGATAACCGGATCTCAAATCAATCTTCGAAAAGTACGAAGCACCTTGCAACTGATCAAACAGTTCATCTATCCTTGGCAGTGGATATTTATTCTTGATGGTCACTTGATTCAACCTTCGGTAGTCAATACACATTCTCATCGAACCATCCTTCTTTTTGACGAACAAAACCGGAGCTCCCCACGGTGAAATACTAGGTCTTACAAAACCTTTGTCCAACAACTCTTGTAATTGTATCTTAAGTTCTCCCAATTCTGCCGGATTCCTCCTCTCTCCCTGAAACAACACCCCTGCTAGTGTCTCATCCAATTTGAATGTGAGGGTCTTATGGAAACAATCCATTGTAGCATGGTACCCTGCCAGCCAATCCATCCCTAGGATGACATCAAAATCATTCATCTCCAACAGAATAAGATCTGCGGTTACACAACTTCTCCTATCTGAACGGTACAACTAGGGTAATATATAGAACACACAACTTGTTTTCCTACTGGTGTAGCCACAGTCAAAATATACTGAAGTTCTCTACCATGCACATCAATCAATCTAGAAAATGCATGGGATATGAATGAATGCGTAGAGCCAGGGTCAAACAATATCCTAGCTTCTATCCCACTAACAAGAAGTGTACCCTCCACAACATTGCCTGCTGCCTCTGCATCAGCTCTGTTGACCGCATATACTTGTCCTCATTGCTGTGGACTGATGGGAGCCTGTTGTTGCCTGCTTTGAGGAACATTTCTGTTATGTTGCGGTGGACGCTGATTCTGCTGCTGTCCTTGCTGACGGGCCTGTTGCTGCTGTTGCTGAGGTCTGTACTGTTGCTGCGGTGCCTATTGCTGGAGTGGCCTTGCCTGATTCTGCACCACTAGTGCATTCTGTGGCGGTGCTGGATGCGGTGCTCCCTATTGCTGGTGTTGATTCTGTCTGTTCGGTCCCGGGCAGTTCCTCATCTGATGGTCCATGGAGCCACATCTAAAGCATGCTCCTGTGATGGTACGACATTGGGCACTTTCATGGTTCTTGCCACAGTGGATACAGACTGGTAGCACATTTTGATCTTGTCTCTGCCTCTTGCTCTGTTGGTTCCTCTGCTGGTGATTCTGTGGTGGAGTCTGTCCTTGTCCCTTGCCTTGAACTCTAAGGACCTTGTGGTGGAAGTTCTCGAACTTGTATCCTCTCTTGATTGCCTCTTCAAAAGTGATCGTGGTATAACTCCCGTAGCATCTCTCTCGATGATGGGGTGAAGTCTTTCAAGGAACTTGGTTATCTTTTTCTCCACTGTGTCCACTAATTCGGGGGCATATCTTGATAACCTCTCAAATTCAGTGAGGTATTCTTGAACGGTGATATTGCCATGGACAAGCTGTTGAAATTCCAGTGCCTTCTGCCTCCTGATGTGCGTGGGCACGTATTTGTCACGAAACTGTATCTTGAAGTTTTGCCATGCAACTGCGTCGGCCATTGTTCTATACTCTTCCCTCACTATTTTCCACCAGATATCTGCCAACCCGGTGAATAAAGACGTTGCCAGCTTTACTCTCTCTCCTCTTGTGCATTTGAAGACTTCAAAGATGTTCTCCGAATGGTCCAACCAATCATCTGTAGTCAAGGGATCTTCTGAGCCAACAAAATCCTTGGGTGCCCTCTTTCTGAATCTCTCAAACAATGCATTGGGGTCATGCTCCCTCTGGTTAATGACAATTGCAGGTTGAAGCTGAACTGGCTCTGGCCTTCTCTGTAACACTTCTAATAACTGCCTCTACATCTCTGCCAACTCTCTGGTATGATCCTCATCCTTCTTGAGCATCTGTTCTTGCAATCTAGTCTGGTTCTCATTGGCTTGACGCTGTTGGTCAAGCATAGCCTGTAACATTTGCTGAAATTGATTCGGCATCGTATTTTCAGTTCTGTCTTCTTCAATAGGCTCAGTGAAATCGTTGTTACTTGCGGTGGGATTGCCATTTACCGGTCGCTTATGGGGTGGCATGATGCTGCAAAACAAGTTGTTAGCACATATGAATCGAATATGGGTCACACATTGCTCACGCGATTCTAGCTAACTAAAGATCTAAGGAATCCTCGCCACATCCTTAGGATTTCTAGTTTCTTTTAATTGCTTGAAACACATCTCGCTCTGATACCAGTCTGTCGCGACCCCAGAACGGGTTTAGGGTCCAATCCGGGATCGGGACTAATAAACGGTGGAGTGCTGAATGATAATAAAGACAATGGTATGGTTGATGCCAATACGTACACGGGTTAATTAAGGAACACATATTACCCATGCACGGCTTATCACCCTCAGACATTTGCTTGTATCACATTACACGACGGTCATATGTGCTAATCAACCAGTATGTTTATCCATTGCCAAAGGATTAAAAGTATGTGAAGGACAATCGTGTCATTATTATAAATGATATGTTACATACAGACCTAATAACATATGTGATACATATCCGTGACAATGGCGACACGACGGTCATATCTGTCTCGTTTTCGCGACAGACACGGGTTGATTTGCCATACACTTCCGCAATTATACAAAATATTCATGTTGTTGTGAAATCCTCATCGTTAGCACTTGTGGGAAATCACGTGCACGGGTAGTGTGGGTTCTTTTATTAACCTGTGTACGCTGTGACACCAAACATACTACTATTCTTGTTTATCATTATATTCCATCATTTACTCTTACTTAGTCCCGATTCTGGATTGGTCCCTAAACCCGGTCCGGGGTCCCGACAGACTGGTATCAGAGCGAGACGTGTTTCAAGCAATTAAAAGAAACTAGAAATCCTAAGGATGTGGCGAGGATTCGTTAGATCTTTCGTTAGCTAGAATCGCGTGAGCAATGTGTGACCCTGTTTTTGGATTTATATGTGCTAACGACTTGTTTTGCAGCATCATGCCACCTCGTAAGCGACCGGTAAATGGCAGTCCCATCGCGAGTAACAGTGATTATACTGAGCCTATTGAAGAAGATAGAATTGACAATACAGTGCCAAATCAGTTTCAGCAGATGTTACAAGCTATGCTTGACCAGCAGCGTCAAGCCAATGAGAATCAGACTAGGCTTCAAGAACAAATGCTCAAGAAAGATGAGGATCATGCCAGAGAGCTGGCAGAGATGCAGAGGCAATTGATAGAGGTGTTACAGAGGAGACCTGAACCTATTCAAACTCAACCTGCAATTGTCATCAACCAGAGGGAGCATGACCCCAACGCATTGTTTGAGAGATTCAAAAAGAGGGCACCCAAGGATTTTGTTGGCTCAGAAGATCCTTTGACTGCAGAAGATTGGTTAGACCATACGGAGAACATCCTCGAAGTCTTCAGATGCACAGGAGGAGAGAGAGTAAAGCTGGCAATGTCTCTATTCACTCGATTGGCAGACATCTGGTGGAAAACAGTGAGGGAAGAGTATGGGACAATGGATGACACAGTTGCATGGCAAAACTTCAAGATACAGTTCCGTGACAAATATGTGCCCACACACATCAGAAGGCAGAAGGCAGTGGAATTTCAACAGCTTGTTCAAGGCAATACGACGGTTCAAGAATACCTCACTAAATTTGAGAGGTTATCTAGATATGCCCCCGAATTAGTGGACACGGTGGAGAAAAAGATAACCAAGTTCCTTGAAGGACTTCACCCCATCATCGAGAGAGATGCTACGGGAGTCATACCACCGGTCACTTTTGAAGAGGCGGTCAAGAGAGCATACAAGTTCGAGAACTTCCACCACAAAGTCCTTAGAGTTCAAGGCAAGGGGCAAGGACAGACTCCACCACAGAACCATCAGCAAAGGAACAAACATAACAAGAGGCAGAGACAAGATCAGAATGTGCAACTAGTCTGTATCCATTGTGGCAAGAACCATGAGAATGCCCAATGTCATACCATCACAGGAGCATTCTTTAGATGTGGCTCCATGGACCATCAGATGAGAAATTGCCCAAGACCGAACAGTCAGAATCAGCAGCCTCAAGGAGCACCGCGTCCAGCACCGCCACAGAATGCGCTAGTGGTGCAGAATCAGGCAAGGCCACTTCAACAGCAAGCACCACCGCAACAGTATAGACCTCAACAACAGCAGCAACAGGCCCGTCAACAAGGACAGCAGTAGAATCAGCGTCCCCCGCAACAGAACAGAAATCTCCCTCAAGGTAGACAACAGCAGCCTCCTATCAGGCCACAGCAGCAAGGACAAGTGTATGCGGTCAACAGAGCTGATGCAGAGGCAGCAGGCAATGTTGTGGAAGGTACACTTCTTGTTAGTGGGATAGAAGCTAAGATATTGTTTGACCCCGGTTCTACACATTCATCTATATCCCATGCATTTTCTAGATTGATTGATGTGCATGGTAGAGAACTTGAGTATATCTTGATTGTGGCTACACCAGTAGGAAACCAAGTTACATGTACTGTCCATTACCCTAGTTGTACAGTTCAGATAGGAGAAGTTGTGTTAACCGCAGATCTTATTCTGTTGGAAATGAGTGATTTTGATGTCATCCTAGGGATGGATTGGCTGGCAGGGTACCATGCCACAATGGATTGTTTCCATAAGACCCTCACATTCAAATTGGATGAGACACCAGCAGGGGTGTTGTTTCAGGGAGAGAGGAGGAATCCTCGTGCCGGGTTTGTCTCGGCGTTGAAAGCTGATAGACTTTTGAGAAGTGGATGTGAAGCCTATTTTGCGTTTATCACGGAGGATAAACGGTCCCAAGGGGTGGAGGAGATCCCTATTGTTTGGGAGTTCCCGGATGTATTTCCGGAGGAGATTCCAGGATTACCACCCATAAGAGAAATTGATTTCACTATCGAGTTGTTACCAGGGACCACTCCGATATCTATTGCACCATATAGAATGGCTCCAGCAGAATTGGGAGAGTTGAAAGTACAATTACAAGAGTTATTGGACAAAGGTTTCGTAAGACCGAGCATTTCATCGTGGGGAGCTCCGGTTTTGTTCGTTAAAAAGAAGGATGGTTCGATGAGAATGTGTATTGATTACCGAAGGTTGAATCAAGTGACCATTAAGAACAAGTATCCATTGCCAAGGATAGATGAACTGTTTGATCAGTTACAAGGTGCTTCGTATTTTTCGAAGATTGATTTGAGATCCGGTTACCATCAGCTGAGAGTTAGAGAATCAGATGTATTGAAAACAGCTTTCCGGACAAGATATGGCCACTATGAGTTTCTAGTGATGCCATTTGGATTGACAAATGCACCGACAGTGCTCATGGCGTTGATGAACAAGATATTTGCTTAATATCTGGACCAGTTTGTGGTAGTATTTATTGATGATATTTTGGTATATTCCAAGACCAGAGAGGAGCATGAAGAGCATCTGAGGATAGCATTGCAGCTTCTGAGAGAGAACCAGCTGTATGTGAAGCTCAACAAGTGTGAATTCTGGCTAGAGCAAGTAGCATTTTTGGGGCACATTATCTCCAAGGAAGGATTGTCAGTAGACCCGTAAAAAATAGAGGCAGTAGTGAAGTGGGAAAGACTGAAGAATGTGTCAGAAATTAGGAGTTTTCTTGGTTTGGCAGGGTATTACCGGAGGTTTGTACAAGGATTTTCGTCTATTGCAGCACCGTTGACGAAGTTGACAAGGAAGAATGTACCCTATGTGTGGACAGATCAGTGTGAAGCTAGTTTCCAAGAGCTGAAGAAGAGACTAACCACCGTACCAGTCCTTACCTTACCATCTGGAAGCGGCAACTTTACCATCTTTACCGATGCTTTGAATGTTGGACTTGGTTGTGTGTTGATACAGGAAGGAAAAGTTGTTGCATATGGGTCCCGGCAGTTGAAAGATCACGAGAAGAATTATGCAACCCATGATCTTGAGTTGGCAGCGGTTGTCTTCGCGTTGAAAATGTGGAGACATTACCTCTATGGAGAGAAGTTTGAGGTCCATTCTGATCACCGCAGCCTACAGTACTTGTTTTCTTAGAAGGAATTGAACAGGAGGCAGATTAGATATCAAGGATTACGATTTTCCAATCAACTATCACCCTGGGAAAGCAAATGTAGCTGCCGATGCTTTAAGTAGAAAATCAGTGGGCATGGCTGTCACGACCCCAAACCCGGGGTCCGTGAATTGAGAGTTAAGTAATAATTATGTTTCTCTCAAGATCCGCGTGTGTGAGGATTACAAATTCCAACACACTCTGAATATTTAGCGGAAGCTTTCGTAGTGTTGCGAATCGGAGTCCGTGGCCATTGGATTCTGCATCGCACTCAACCCAAGCATATAGTCATCTTATCAATGATCCATCTCAGACTGGAATAAACCATCACAATAAAAGTACAGAGCTGACAGTAACAGGATATTACATTCCCATATATGCTCAAGTTACAAATAACAATGTGTATTAATTACAAATCCCAAGAAAAAGGCTAATAGAAGCCATACAAGAAAACAAGCTAATGATCACTACCCCATATGTGACGTAATAACGATGTCAAGCTCAGTGTCCACATGACATAGCCGACAAACAACCTGTAAGCTCATGGTTCCACAGCCAACACGTGCACTCATCTCGGGTGAAGAAATCTGGACCTGAGTACCAAAGTAGTGGATCAGACACGACGGTCTGGCAGGTGGGTGAAAAGATATAAACAATGTACTGAATGATAAAACATGTAATAAATCATGCTATTTGATCAAAATTGTACATAATAAAAATGTATCGGAAATCATGAATATCTGACAAAATCCTGTATTCATATAACACGGGTATGAAACACGAATATTTGGCAAAACATGTATTCCCTTAAAGCATGTATAAAACATGAACATTTCACAAATCAGGAACTCATTTAAAGCATGTATATATAATGAACATTTCACAAATCGAGAACTTATTTAAAACATGTATAAATAATGAACATTTATTAAGAAAATACATGATCAATATAAAGCAGTATGGGTATTAAGGATCAGGAACTATCAAGATGGCAACCACACAAAGCTAAATCCTCTATCACCAAAGTGATAGAGCAAGCATATCAAGGTGTTGGCCTCAGTCACCGAAATGAGGAAGAACAACGAAATTTACATATACATATACTATATACGGGACGGGACCACGATAGCAAACCTGGTATTGGGAATCACAGTAGCGAGCTGGATATCGGGAGCCACTGGAGCGAGCCGGGTATCGGGACGGGACCACGGTTAATAAACCGGGTATCGGGATCTAAGCTGCAGCTGGCAGGACGGGAGGGGATCTCCAAGTCTGTAGATCAGACCGACAAGGTCATCCAAGCTTAGTGGTGCCGGCTCAAAGGTTACATGCAAGTAAACAAAACAAATACATGTATGCATGTTCTCTTTTTAGCTCATGGGCTCGCACTACAAAGCTCTGGCCCTATATTGCCTTAAGGTTTTATTCCCAAAATAATAATCCTTTTGGTTCATGGGCTCGCACTACAAAGCTCTAGCCCCATCTTACCTCAAGGTTTTGGTTCATGGGTCATATACAAGAAATCAACAAGTACTAATATAACAGGACGGGATACCCATAGGTACAAAAACATATCTGTATCGGGTAGGGCATAAACGGGTTAGCAACATGCTAAAAACAAAACATAAATTTCAATACCTTCGGGGCAAGTCTAGTCATAAAATATGAGATTCAAGTGTACAAGTGAAATTCGAGTTTAAATAAGACATAATGGATTTCTATACTTTTCTGGGCCAAGCGTTGAGGCTCCTAGATTTAAATCAATGTGAATGGGGTCCTGTATGTCTAATTTGACATATACTTGGTACTCCATGAGAATTAAAGACATCTCGGATCCCTATGCACATCGACGAGTCTAAGGATCCTTGATGAATCTTCATAATGGGGTTTCTCTTCATCCGGACTCCATTCAATGCCTTCCAAATTCTTACATTGCATTGGGGCGCTCGAAGACACAAATATCCTTTTATATCGGGCAAGGCATGGCCGGGCTAGCAAAAATGCTAAATACAGTTCAATGTTTTCGGGAATGAACATAAAAACTTCGGGAACAAAACAATGCAATTAGCCTTTCGAAATTCCATGATAGACATCGGGGTTCAAAACTAATTCGAGGTGGATAGGAGTCCCGTGTGTCGTTTTTCAATAAACACTTGGTACTCCTTAAGTTTGGAGACATTCCGGGCTCCTTATACACCTTGGCGATTTTCCAACACTTCAATGGATCTTTGTGTTGTGTTTCTTTTCTCAATGGGCTTCTTATGTCATCTGTACATTTCCCATTACATAAGGGCTTCCAACCAACCTCTCTCAATCCCACAAACATTTTAGTTTTGCCTCAAACATGTCCCTAGGTGAGCAGTACCCATCACTCAAGCGGACGCTGCAGTTTGCTCGAGCTAAATGATCTCTGGAATGGTTTCTAGAAGGGTTCGCTCGAGCGGACCCATGTTCGCTTGAGCGAACCTGCGCAGTTTGGAATGGCTCGAACGAACCATTAATGCGCTCGAGCTATCCACTTTCTGGACAGGGCTGCTGGAGAGTTTACTCGAGCGGACCAAGGTTCACTCAAGCGAACAGCTCTCTGGAATGAGAAGAGTCCTCTTCTGGGTAGTTCGCTCGAGTGAAATGTCAGGTTCGCTCGAGCGAACTGTCCAGAACTAGTTTCGTGGACAGTCCTGCTGCTTCCTTCTTCCCTCTTCTTACAACCCATTTGAGCCTCTTTTCTACAATAAAATGGGAGGCTCATGACTCCCTTCAATCATTGCCCAACATCATCAAATCCCCCATAAACAAACATCCAAATCTCCTCATCTCTACATTCAAACAATCACCAAGAGAAGGAATACACCCACATCACAAGAATCATTTAAGTCTTGTACAAGGGGTAAATCAAAAGCTACAATCGACACTTTCAAGACAATAAATAAGCAAAAGCTAAAAATCATATTTCAAGACAATACCAACCCTTTTCAAAGGCATTAAAATCATATGAATACAAGTAAGCAACTCATTAATGGAAATAACCAACCAATCATGTTTGTCATGAAAATCAATCAAAACTCAAAACATCCATTCAATGCACTTGCCTCAAGGTCTCTAAACAAGGAAATCAAGCGTCGGTCAACATGTCGGTCAGGGCTCGGTTAACCGACGTTGCTTCTGATTCTGACCGAAGCTCTCTCGGTTAGATTTTCAGAGAGGTGTTTTCTGACCCTGTTTTCATTGTCGGTTAGGGTGTCGGTCAGGCCTCGGTTAACCGAACATGTCGGCTAACCGAACCATGCTTTTTGGTCATCAAAATTTTGAAATTATGACCGTTGGCCTATGACCGTTGGGGGTGTCGGTTAACCGACCCCTGGATGTCGGCTAACCAACATATAGCCGTTGGCCCAAAATTTCTATAAAAGGAAGTTCATTCCAAGGCCAAAGTTGATGATTCTTGAAGCCATTTCTGAGGTGTACTAAGGGCAATCAAAGAGGAATGAACTAAGAAGGCTAAAGGGTCATTAGTAAAGCCAAGCTTGGATTAATGAAGTTCAATCATCAAGTAAGCTTTGACTTTTCCTAATCATATGTTTTATGCTGTGTCTAAATTATTGGTAAATGATTTTTAGCATATTAACTAGGATGTGTTGAATCCATTCCTCTCTTAATCTTTGATTTACGTTATTGGATTCTTCACCTTGATTCAAATCAAGTTTGTGGTAGAAAACTTCTTAAACATGATTTATCAAAATCTTCAATTTATGTTATAACATGTTTCACTAACTTGTATGAATATTCTTTGTTGTCTTCAATCTTTAAAACTTTAGTTAAATTACTTTGATTTTGAAAACAACATATCACATCCATCGCATGTTTAGACATAATTAATTTCATACAACTTGCAAGCTTTGGATTTTCATATCATCAGTAAGGTTGTACTTTGTTCTTGAGATTTGCATATCACTTCAATCAAATCATGTTATGTGCATTAAACTTTTAATTGCTTCAAGCATAAACTGATTGAGCTTTCATTTTAAACTTGATTGAAGTTTTCACACACACACATCATGAGCATTCATCTTTGCATTTTATAGTGTGTTGTGTGAGTTGATTTTCACTTTCACATTCGTCTATTCTAGAGGCAATATATATTGGGCTTAATGTATTTCTCTCCTAGTGTTTAGACACTTTCTTGAGAAAGAAAAACTATTTGTATGTGAGGTTATTGCTTAGCCTAAGAAAAGCAAATTGTAAAGGTTATTGCTTATCCTGGAAATGCACATAGTTAGGTTGTTGTTTAGCCTTAAAAACATCATTGTAAGGATTATTGCGTAGCCTTTTGTAAAAGCATAAATAGTGAAAATCCGGTGGGGTGTGAGATCACAAGCCTGTAGTGGATGTAGGCACTGAGGCCGAACCACTATAAAACATTGTGTAATGGTGAATGACTTGTGGTGATTGATTTGTTTATCTTCCGCACCTTTTCATATAATCATCACTAGTTGGAGTTTAATTTGAAGAAAATTAAATTTGGGCAATCACTTTGTAGATCACCCTATTCACCCCCCCCCCCCCCCCCCCCCCCTCTAGGGTTAGGATCCCGGACTTTCAATTGGTATCAGAGCCTCGTGCTCTATCTTTAGGATCAAGTGTTTTGGAACTCTTGATTAGGTGTAAAAACCTAGAGCTTAGACCCTAGTTGGATTAATCTTGAAAATCATCTTTATGGATTCCACTAAGATAGAGAGTGTAGATTCTCCTAGTCACCTTCTTCCATCCATTGGAGATTCAAATCTTGAACATAATGAATATCAACTTGAATCAAGTGAAGAAGAAAATGAAAATCAAGATGATCTTCAACAAGCATATGATGATTTGTACACCTTATACTTAAAACTTGTTAAAAATCATAACAAGTTAAAAGTAGAATCTAAAAGACTAAACAAAGAATTAGTCACTTCAAAAGATGAACTTAGAGAGAAAGATGAAGCTATACAATGCCTAAACTCTAAGTTTATGATCACTTTACACAACTTGTCTAATGCTCAAAATGAACAAAATGAAATTGAAATAAATAATTTGAGTTTAATAGATACACTAAAAAGACAAGATAAAAACATTATCCATCTAGAATCAAAGTTAAAAATTTCTATGGATAACTTGTCAAAGGTTCAAGAAGAATTAAATGTATCTAAGATAAGTTGTGATAAACTTCTCAAAGAAAACACAAATATAAGTGATCATGTGAAGAATCAAGTTGAAGACATTTCTAATTTAGAGTCCAAGTTAATAATCACCAAAGAAAATTTATCAAAAACTCAAAGTGATTTAAAAACTTTAGAAATTGGATCTAATGTGAATGAACTAAAACTTGAATTAAAATTTGCTTATGAAAAGGTAAAGAAGTTTAATGGAATTGAAATCCAACTCATAAAACTAAATAATGAAAATTCAATTCTTAAAAACAAAGTCACTCAACTTGAGACTCATAAGCAAAAGTTTGAGTGCAAATTTACCCAAAGTGAAGAGAAACTTGAAAATTTGTTTAAATTGGGTAAATCACAGGGAGATAGGACGGGTCTTGGATTCAATAAATATACTTATCATGACCCTAAGTTCATAAACAAATTTGTAAAAGGTGAGTCCTCTCTCTAGCTCTCCCACCAATTTGCCCAAAACAAAATGTGACTATTGTAGTAAAGAAGGCATTTCAAATTTGAGTGCAAACTAAGAAGAAGTCATTTGTCTAAACCCATCTATGAATCAAAAAGGGAAAATTCAAATTCTATGAAGGGTAAGACATTGAAATCAAAGGAAGACTCTTTAAAGTTCAAACAAGTCAAACCAATTCAACAAGAGTCTCCTAAGATAGATTTTAAAATGACCAAACAAGTTCAAAGTTGTCAAATTAAATCTATCAACAAGAAACCTTTCACTTTACCTCCTTTAACCATGGAAATGAAAGAAATTTTGAAAAAGGTTGAACAATTGAAATTAAAATTCAAAATGCAAAAAGAAGGAGGAAAAGTTAAAAGAAATAAGAACATAGTGAAAAATCATCACCAACCATCAAAGACTAATCATCATTATAAAATTGTCAAACCAAAAATTGATGACAAGTCTACTAAAATTGAAAAATTATCTCCCTTGGTTGGTGGAATCTCAAACATAGGCTTAGAGGCTCAAGACCTTAGATGGATAGCTAAGGTTAGAATCTTAGACAAACATTAAAACCTTTGGAATTAGAATAGACCAATCACTTCTCAAAATGTAAATCTTTTTATTGGTCCTAAGTCTAGATGATTCTAAGTTCCTTAGGCATTCTCTACATGTTTAAATTTTGCTTGTTTGAGTACTAATGCATTTTTAAAATTCTAAAGGTATTTTATGTTAAAATGCATGTGTTTAATCAATCTATTTTGAAAAAGAATTTATTAGATTGTTCCTTATGATCATCTTAATTATTCTCTCTAGTCAAATTATCTTAAATATCCTCAGACTAGTGATCATAAGTCAAAAATGTAGATTAGTGAATTAATTCACTTCTCTATACGTGTCGGCTGACCGACACTTAAGTTGTCGGCTAACAGACAACTCACAGGGACGAATAAATCCCTGCGCACAGACTGAAAACTCACTTCACTATTCATCATCTTCCCCCTTTCGTGCCCTAGACGAGTATTTCCAGTTTCCAATCCTCAAATCTCCTCCCCATTGCTCGAAAAACTTCTTTCAATCCAATTAAAATACTCTCTCAATCATCCTCCAAGCTAGTCATCGTCATCTTCATTTCCTTCATCATCGTTGGAGCCTCACGACATTGACAGACAACGGTGAATCTGTGGATCAAGCCTTGGTCATTCTCTCTGATTTCTTGCAAGCATTTTCTGATTTCTTCAAAAGAATCATCGTCTACAAGAGTGCCACTTCTTCCAAGCTGGGATCAATCAATTTTCCCGCAAGATCAAGGTGACTTTTTCATCCAAAAATTCCCAAACTTTCATTTTTCAAATTTTCTTGGAATGTATGGTTTATTTGTGGTCTTTATGGAATATTTGCATATGTTGTAGGATTTGAGATCCATATTTTTGGGGCATCCACAACCAATTGTGCTTTCATTTCCTTAGTCTGCACACTAGGTGTTTGACGATTTGTCACAACCAAAATCTGCATAATCTTCAGTGACTCTCTTACCTTTTGAGCATTGGGAAAAAGATTTCAACTAATTCACATTAAAGAAAAATCTTCAATCTTGCCCAACCAACATGCCTCCAAGAATGAAAAAAGCCATGCCTAGACCCTCTAAAAAGGGGAAGGCCACTGCCACATCCAGTAGGCCTATAGATGAATATTCAGATTTTAGTGACTCCCCTCCACCACCATCCATAGAACTGAGGGTTGATGCGAACACTCTGCAATTATTGAGAAATAAGTCTATAGCTATGGAAAGGAGAGTGTTAGTAAACCAAATCAAGAATCATGACTTGATGGGAATAGTTCATAGGGTAGGATGGGATGGAATTCTTCATTAGGGTGGAGATGCCTACCCCACATTGGTGAGATCTATGTACGCATAAATCTCAAGCACACACATTGGAGAAAATACATGTTCCTTTACTATCTCTTTCGAAGATAGAAATGAAGAAATCACACCTGAGAGAATAGGGAACATTATGGGGATACCTTGCACCCCGAATGGACTTACATTGGTATCAGATTCCCCTAATGAAGATGAGAGAACCCAGGCCACCAGGGACATTTGTGGTTTCAATGCCCCTTGGGATAAACGAAAACATCATCTCACCCTAAATTCTCTCTTTCCCATTTATAGGATTATCCATCATTGCTTCACATATAATGTCTATCCTAGGATGGGAAATAGGACTGAGCTTACAGCCTATATGGCTAATCTTTTGTCCAAGGTGGTAACTAGTACACCCATTTGCTTACCTTCCATCATTTGTCATACGATCATCAAATTTCATAACAACGTAGGTCAGAAAAATGCAATACCATTTGGTTATTTGATAACTCAATTGGCATTCTCATTTGGGATACCTAAGCCTTCTGGGGAGCAACCTATTTTCAAAACTCCATTATCACCAGCTAATGTGAATCAAATGAATCTTATTCCCAACGCTCAAATCCCTATAGCTGATGACCCTCCTTTGGCTCAAGCACCCCCATCTCCTACTCATGGCTCAACATCGATATCATCTCCTCGTCCTTCCCCTTCCGTGGATCGCTTGGCAGCTCTTGAGAGAGATATGACTCACATGAAGAAAGAGCAAAAGAAGAACAAGAAGACACTGAACAAACTGTTTCAGTATCTCTCCAGAATTTCAAAAAGCTGTAGTAGAGATGATGTTGCAGCTCCACCTTCTCCGTCTCCTCCACCTCCTGATTCGGAGTAGAAGATACTTGATGTCACCACTATTTTTGTTTTCTCATTGGTAGTATGATTGGTGGTGTATTTTGGTTCAATTGGTTTTGATGGATGTGTTGGATGTTGATGATGTTTATGATTATGTTTATGATCATGATTTATGTGTTTCTCTTATGATGTAAACATTTTCATTTGAGGCAAGAATGAAAACTTGTGGATTCATTTTGTCTTTTCATGGTGGTTTCTCCTTTGCTTTTATATTAAAAATTTATCAAATGATATCAATATTATGCTGTGAGAAAGGTATGTGTTAGCATGAGCTTTGTTTGCAGACTTTGAGCAATTTGATGTCAATGGGGAAGAAGAAATGGAAAGGGCTAAGTATGATTTCTAAGACTATGGGGGAGAAAAGGTAGAAAAAGGTTGTGGGAGAGAATTTGTGTGGAAGCACACATAATGGGGGAGACCTAGAAGATTGGGGGAGCAAAGAAAGGAAGGAAGATCATGAAGAAGCCAAGAAGCCAATTTTCAACTCAAGTGGAGTTGAAATGTATGGAGACCAAGAGTTGTAGAAATGAATGAATGTATGAGTGATGTGTTAGTGATGTGTTTCTTAGCCTTTTTAGTATGTTGCCATCAAATTGCAAAAGGGGAGATTGTTAGACCCTAAGTTGTGTTTGCAATTTGATGTCCAACATTTGCATCATGATCATCTCATATCATTTCTCATAGGTTTATCTTGAAAATCACAGGATTTTAAATCAACTTGCTCAAACTCTGTTTTCAAACCTTTTGGTTGATTTTAGTCTTATTTTGAAAAGCTTTTCTTCTTGATAAAACCTTGTCTCAAACACCCTTACATTCTGTGTTTCAAAAGTTTTCAAAAGTTAGATTTTTTTTGTTAACTCAGATATTCAGAAAACAGTCTGACCATACTGTCGGTCAGCCTGTCGGTCAGGTGTCGGCTAACCGACCTTGGACCGAAGCCTAACCGAACTCACTCGGTTAGCTTTTCTGAATGGTGTTGCTGTTGTCGGTTAGTGTGTCGGTTAAGTATCGGTTAACCGACCATAGAAAATGGACTAACCGAACACCTTGTCGGTCAGATTTCCAGAGAGCTGCATTCTCATACATTTTTCACGTCGGTCAGCATGTCGGTTAAGGCTCGGTTAACCGATGTTGCTTCTGATCCTGACCGAAGCTCTCTCGGTTAGATTTTCAGAGAGGTGTTTTCTGACCCTGTTTTCATTATCGGTTAGGGTGTCGGTCAGGCCTCGGTTAACCGAACATGTCGGCTAACCAAACCATGCTTTTTGGTCATCAAAATTTTGAAATTATGACCGTTGGCCTATGACCGTTGGGGGTGTCGGTTAACCGACCCCTGGATGTCGGCTAACCGACATATAGCCGTTGGCCCAAAATTTCTATAAAAGGAAGTTCATTCCAAGGCCAAAGTTGATGATTCTTGAAGCCATTTTTGAGGTGTACTAAGGGCAATCAAAGAGGAATGAACTAAGAAGGCTAAAGGGTCATTAGTAAAGCCAAGCTTGGATTAATGAAGTTCAATCATCAAGTAAGCTTTGACTTTTCCTAATCATATGTTTTATGCTGTGTCTAAATTATTGGTAAATGATTTTTAGCATATTAACTATGATGTGTTGAATCCATTCCTCTCTTAATCTTTGATTTACGTTATTGGATTCTTCACCTTGATTCAAATCAAGTTTGTGGTAGAAAACTTCTTAAACATGTTTTATCAAAATCTTAAATTTATGTTATAACATGTTTCACTAACTTGTATGAATATTCTTTGTTGTTTTCAATCTTTAAAACTTTAGTTAAATTACTTTGATTTTGAAAACAACATATCACATCCATCGCATGTTTAGACATAATTAATTTCATACAACTTGCAAGCTTTGGATTTTCATATCATCAGTAAGGTTGTACTTTGTTCTTGAGATTTCCATATCACTTCAATCAAATCATGTTATGTGCATTAAACTTTTAATTGCTTCAAGCATAAACTGATTGAGCTTTCATTTTAAACTTGATTGAAGTTTTCACACACACACATCATGAGCATTCATCTTTGCATTTTATAGTGTGTTGTGTGAGTTGATTTTCACTTTAACATTCGTCTATTCTAGAGGCAATATATATTGGGCTTAATGTATTTTTCTCCTAGAGTTTAGACACTTTCTTGAGAAAGAAAAACTATTTGTATGTGAGGTTATTGCTTAGCCTAAGAAAAGCAAATTGTAAAGGTTATTGCTTATCCTAGAAAAGCACATAGTTAGGTTGTTGTTTAGCCTTAAAAACATCATTGTAAGGGTTATTGCTTAGCCTTTTGTAAAAGCATAAATAGTGGAAATCCGGTGGGGTGTGAGATCACAAGCCGGTAATGGATGTAGGCACTGAGGCCGAACCACTATAAAACATTGTGTAATGGTGAATGACTTGTGGTGATTGATTTGTTTATCTTCCATACCTTTTCATGTAATCATCACTAGTTGGAGTTTAATTTGAAGAAAATTAAATTTGGGCAATCACTTTGTAGATCACCCTATTCACCCCCCCCCCCCCCCCCCCCCCCCCCTCCTCTAGGGTTAGGATCCCGGACTTTCAGTAGGTTCTCCAAATAGACAAGGTGAGCTCAAAGAGGGTCTTGAGATGAGTAGATTCTTCTACAAATGGTATTAAAGAGAAGCTTGTAAGGAAGGGAAGAGGGTGGTAATCTCCATTTCTCAAAAGATGCAAGGTTGGTGGTGATTTGGCAATGGAGAAGCAAGGAGAGGAAGAAGAAAAGGGAAAACCCTAGGTTTGGCTCTTGTGCTAGAAAAAGAGAGAATGGAGGGGGAGGGTTCTCTATTTAAAGACAATGGGTATGGGCTCCACCACTAACAAACTCTTTGGGCTGAAATCACTACTTTCGGGATCTCGAACGAGTTCGACGAAGAAGGAAGAAATGATCACCAAAATATCTAGTTTCCAAAAAGTATAATTTTGGCATGGTTCTGAAATCTCGAAATTTGGGTCCAGATTTCTTGAAAAAGACCGATTTTTGCCCCCATGGTTGGAAAAACTGATTTTCGGAGCTTCGAATGGGCACGGAGTGAACACGAAAGTTGTAGGGAATGGCGAGATTAGTCAAACGAAGCTGAAATGGAAATTTTTTTAGGAATCACCGAGAATCTCCCCACGCTGACCACGCAAAACAAATGGGGCCCTACGGTCACTGTCTAGGTTCACTGGCTCTCAAAACTTCCCAAAGCTAATGAAAAGTCATTCTAACTCAAAAACTCAACCAAACAACCACTAAACCCATTGGCAAAACTAAATCACGATTAAAACCACACTAAACCAGGAAATTAGGGGTCGGGTTCTCACAATGGCGAATCTAAGTGGTACTTGTATTTTTGAACAATTTGAGGAGC
Source organism: Umbellularia californica (assembly GCA_028538565.1). Lineage (NCBI taxonomy): Eukaryota > Viridiplantae > Streptophyta > Magnoliopsida > Laurales > Lauraceae > Umbellularia > Umbellularia californica. The sequence continues at coordinate 21,496,490 of JAPQWN010000010.1, forward strand.
TGAGGATAGATCTACAGCCACTGAGGAAGGGTGTTATAATTGCCAATATGTCAGTGTCAGAGCCTTCGTTTATTCAAAAGATCAAGGATAGTCAGTTGCAAGATCCGGAGTTGGTTAAGATCTCAGATCATATAGCAGAACGTCCTGATTTTCGTATCGTTGACGGAGTCCTCTATTATCGTGACCGTTTGTGTGTGCCTAACATTGAAGATTTGAGGAATGATATCTGGCAGAGGCTCACGGTACAAAGTATTCCATGCACCCAGGCAACACGAAGATGTATCAGAATTTGAAGGGCAGATTTTGGTGGAACAACATGAAGAGAGATATTGCAGTGTTTGTCTCTTGCTGTATGACATGTCGGCTGATAAAGGCAGAACATCAGAAGCCTCCAGGGTTGCTACAACCATTAGAGATCCCGGAATGGAAATGGAGCACATTACCATGGACTTTTTTTCGGGACTACCGAGGACTAGCAGAGGTAAGGATGCAATATGGGTCATAGTGGACAGACTCACTAAGTCAGCTCACTTTATCCCCATGAAGACAGAGAAGAAGATGCACATGTTACCCTTAGCAGAGTTGTTTGTTAATGAGATTGTTAGTAAACATGGACAGCCATTTTCTATCACGTTTGACAGAGACAGCAGATTCGTCTCGAGGTTTTGGAAGACCCTACATGAGTCTATGGGTACGAGGCTACAGTTTAGCACGGCTTATCACCCTCAGACAGATGGCCAATCAGAGAGGCCAATTCAGACACTCGAGGACATGCTCCGTGCTTGTGTATTAGACTTCAAGACTCAGTGGGATGAGATCCTACCATTGTGCGAGTTCGCTTACAACAATAGTTACCACTCGAGCATTGGGATGGCGCCTTTTGAGGCCTTGTATGGCAGGAGGTGTAGGACACCTGTATGTTGGGAAGAAGTTGGCACCCGCAGTTTCCATGGACCGACCATAGTAAGTGAGACCAGTAACAAAGTGAGATAGATTCAGGAATGTTTGAAAGTAGCCCGGAGTAGACAGAAGAGCTATGCAGACTCTCACCGAAGGGATCTACAGTTCAAAGAAGGAGATAAGGTTTTCTTGAAGGTGTCACCTACCAGAGGAACATTGAGGTTTGGGCAGAAGGGCAAGTTGTCACGGAGGTACATTGGACCGTATGACATTGTGAGCAAGATTGGTGATGTGGCTTATAGATTAGCCTTACCACCCGAGCTATCCGGTGTACACAACGTCTTCCATGTGTCGATGTTGAAGAAGTACGTCCCCGATCCATCACATATACTCCGACATAAACCGTTGGAAATCAGAGAAGATGCTACCTATGTTGAGAAACCCATTCAGATCATAGACATAAAGGAGCAGGCGTTGAGGACACGGACTATTCAGTGGGTAAAGGTACTTTGGGAGAATCATGGGCCGGAAGAGACAACGTGGGAATTGCGAGATCAAGTGTAGAAGAAGTATCCACATCTCCTACCCGAGGTGAGTCTTGTGTTTCATTTGGAGGACCAAATGCTCTAAGGGGTGGAGGATGTAAACCCCGACCCGAGTGACCCCGATTAGTACTAATTAAGTCACGTGTTAGTGCTAAGCGTGTTTGGAAGAACTTGACTAAGTGGGATTACTATAGTTCTCGATATAGCTTTGGGGAATTTCTATTGCTTTGTGTTTAGTGGGGCCCTTTGGGGGTCCCCTTTCTATAGCTTTGCGTTAATTTGGGAATTACCCGAGATCCCGATGGCTTGTATGCCTACCCCGTTTCACTTGTCCCGTTAATCCCTACAACTTTCATGTTGATCCCGTACCCGTCCAAAACTCCGAAAACCAATTTTCTAGCATTGAGGGCAAAACAGTCTTTTTACATGAAATATGTACCCAAAAGTCGATATCCCCGAAACCCGCGAAACATATACTTTTTGGAAACTAGATATTTCGGTGATCATTTCTTCTTTCTTCATCGATTTCGTTCGAGGTCCCGAAATTAGTGATTTCAGCCCTAAGAGATTCCCATTGGTGGAGCCCACTTCCAATTGCTTTAAATAGAGACTCTTCTCCCTCATTTCCTTTTTCCAGCACAAAGAGTCTTCTAAGCTAGGGTTTCTCCCTTTTCTCTTCATCTTGCTCTTCTCCACCACCAAATCACCACTAACCTTGCTCATTTGGATAAATGGAGGTTGTCTCCTTCTTCGTCTCATTGAAGGCTTCTTCTTGATGCCATTTGTGGAGCAACCCTCCTATTACAAGATCTTCCTTGAGCTAGGCTTGCCATTTGAACAACTTCCAAGTAAGAACTCCCTCCCTTTCTCTTGAATATGTGTTCCTTAACTTGTAGAGAGCCTCTCCTCTCATTATTGTAAGCTTCTTCTTCCCCATTCCTTGTCTTGACCATTTCAGGTTTTGTATTTGGGGTTTTTGTGTAGCTTGGAGTTTGGCTTGGAAGAAGAGAGTTATTGCTTGATTCCCTTGATTAGAGACCTTGAGGCAAGTGGAATGAATTGATGTTTTGAGTTTGGAATGGTTTTCATGACAAGTGTGATTGATTTTGTATTGCCATTAATGCTTTGGTTTTACTTGTATTCAATGTGAAGTAAATGCTCTTGAAGAGGTTGGTTAGTTCATTTATTGTCTTAAAAATATGGTTTTGAAGCTCTTGTTTAGGACTTAAATGGATCACTGTGGTTGTAGTTATTCTCCTTCACATGGGTTGGAATGTGGAGAGGAAGGAAGTGATTAGAGAGTGGTTTGTAGAAGCTTTGATATGGGAGAAGTGTTAAAGGTTGAACTGGAGGAGCTTTTTAGCACATGTTATTGCAGGAAAGTGAATGGAGAATGAGAGAAATTGATTTGGAGAAGGGAAGACCTGAATCTGAACCCAGTGAGGAGTTCCCGTGACTGGCGGTCAACTGGCGGTCACCTAACGACTAGCCGCCTGGTGACTGGCGGCTAACCGAAGTAGTTTCGGTTACTTTTCTAGATAGCTGCAACCTCACGGCCAGCCAGCGGCTAACCGCCGGATTCACTGGCGGCTAACCTCCAGTCAACCGAACTGAAGCGGTCTCATTTCCAGTATGCTGCATTTGGTCAGGCTATCTGCGGTCAACTCCGTGGTCAGATAGCGGCTAACAGCCGAATCCATCAGCGGCTAACCGCCAGCCAACCGAACTGAGGCGATCACAATTCCAAAGAGCTGCAATCCCACGGTCAGCCTCACAGTCAGCATGCGGTTAACAGCCAGATCCACTGGCGGCTAACCGCCATCTGACCGCTAGGTAACTGAATTTTCCTGAATTCTATGAATAAAGGGGGGTTGAAGGGAGCTTCCATCCCATTTGCTTGTGAACCTTTCTGAGAGCAATAGGCACCGCTCACCTGGGAATGTGTTCGAAGCAGAGATGAAATGTTTGTTGGGAGCCCGTTCGAGAGAGAAACCACATCACAGAGATTCGTTTAAGCATTGAGGCTACTAAGGTGTGTAAGGAGCCCGGAATGTCTCCAACTCAAGGAGTACCAAGTTACATTGAAATCGACTTACGGGACCCCTATTCACCTTGGGTCACCTCGAACCCCGATACTTGTCCCGATATTTCAAAAGTTTATTTCACCCCATTATTCTCAAAAATTATGATTTATGATCTGTCAATCCCGAAAACATTAAAAGTGTACTTGTACCATTTTACCAGTCCCGAAATGCATGCCCGACATGACGTGATAGTTGTGCCCGTGAGCACCCCATCTTGCCCGCCTATAGTCTTGCACTGGATTTGTTTTACACATGTCATGATTTATGTGATTTAACCTATGAGTCGGCACCACTAAGCTTGGATGACCTTGTCGGTCTGATCTACCGACTTGGAGATCCCCTCCCGTCCCGCCAGCTGCAGTTTGGATCCCGATGCCCGGTTTATTAACCGTGGTCCCGTCCCGATACCTGGCTCGCTCCGGTGGTCCCTGATATCCGATTCGCTACCGTGATTCCCGATATCCGGTTTGCTACCGCGGTCCCGTCCCGTATTATTGTATATGTATATGTAAATTTTGTTGCAACTCCTCACTCCGGTGACCGAGGTCAACGCCCGATACTCTTGTCACTTCCGTGATAGAGGACTTAGCTTCTTGTGGATGCCATCTTGTTGTTTCCCGATTTCCTTGGTTACCTTACTTGTTTTATTACTGCATATATTTTTTTAAATAAATGTCTCTGTTACTTCTTGAAAGTTATTGATTAAACAGGTTTATATGTTTTCCAAGGAAAATGCTTTTGTTTTAGTTTGGTCATATCTTTTCATCCACTTGCCAGACCATCGTGTCTGACCCTTTGCTTTGGTACTCAGGGAAATCACATTGTGCGAGTTCATGTAGTTGTTACATATGACCGTCGTGTAATGTGACGTGATAGTTGTGCCCGTGAGCAGTGTGTTGATATCTGTTATTGGGATTTCCATACCAACGGTTGATGTGGAAGGTACATCAGGTCGACCTAATAACATATAAACCTTAAGGATGTCTTGATTTATGTGATATGTAAATGATATGTTATTATGTACCTAATAACAATTAGGTACATACTTCCCTAAGTATGTATCATCGTGTTGACATATGTAATTATCACATTACATACACTCGGTCCGGGGTACGGAATCTATCGCGACCCTGGACCGGGTTTAGGGCCCAAATCCGGGATCAGGACAAAGTAAGAGTAAATGATGGAATATAATGAAAAACAAGAATAGTAGTATGTTTGGTGTCACAGCATACACAGGTTAACGAAAGAACCCACACTACCCGTGTTGACACCAAAAAAAGTCACTATGTCTCCTCCACAGAAGCCTCGTGAAGCTGCATCCTGCTACAAAACAGGCAAAGCTATTTCAAGCATCAGATCTTGTCAAAATCAGACAAAAACTGAAAGATCTTTCAAGGCAGCCAAAAGAGGGGTACACCTAAGGTTTCGGGCCACTCCGACAGCGTTGGGCCTAACTTCACTGCTCCGACAGCTAAACAAGCGCTCCCGGCGGCGACATCATCAAAGACGCCAAAAACTTTGATCAGAGCCTACGGATAACTCCAGAATGTCTCCAAAGGGCTCCATGCCAAATTTCAAGTCAAACCGACAACGTTTGACCCTCCATCAATGCTCGAGCAGCAAAATCAAGCCTCCGGCGGCAGGAACCGCCGAAGCCATCACTCATCAAACAAAACACATGAGTGGCTTCAACATGCTTCCAAAAGGTTGCACGTCGAATTTCAGGTCATTCCGACAACGTTTGACCAGGTTTCGATGCTCCGAGAGAAAATCAAGCCTACCGGCGGTGGAGCATCCTGGGACCATGACATCCAAAATGGAGTTGATGGAACGTCTCAAAATGACTCCAATAGGCTCCCTGTCAAATTTCAGGTCAATCGGACATCGTTTGACCACATATCAAAGCTCGGCATTTTCCTCGCAGTAAAATCAAGTGAAGCATTGATGGGAACCCAAACGGCTTCAAAACTCAAATAAAAGCCCATGGTTGGTCCTATCCACTACTCAAGAAGCTTCACCTCAATTTTCAGGTCATTCCGACATCGTTTGACGTACTTTCGACTCTTGACGGAAAATCGGCTACAAAGTCTTCGGCTTTCCCGAAAAATGGGAAACTTTGTGCTCCGATTTCGCATGGGTTCTCGTCAAGTTTTCTCCAAGAAAATCAAGTCAATAATTGAGGGAAAATGTAAATAAAAATACAGAAGAAAGAAGGAACGAAAAAGATAGAAAAACGGCCGAAAACGACGCTCGGCGACCAAACGGGCCAAAACCCTAAGGTCGCCGGCGACCCTGGGTGCATGGTCGCCCGGCAGCCCTGCAAATCCTGGTCACCGGATTTTGCACCAAAATGCCCAATTTTCGATCCTTTTCGCGTTTCAGGTGTTCCTGCCTCTGTGATTTTCTGAAAATCCAATGTTTGATGCTTGAAAACGACTGATCTTCGTCGACATCTCGGATCTGCCGTCAAAAGCATGAAATCATCACCGATCGTTCCAAGATCGCCAACCGGCTGACCAAGATAGTGCACTTTCTATCGGACCGATCATGAAATCGACAAGACAGATGTCACCGGCCCACCAACATCAACTAATGTCTGAAATTGCATCGCAATCCGACATCAAACAATGCGTGGATCCACCTGTGATGATCGCAAGAAGAATCTCAAAAGACGCGGCGCGGCCCGCAACTTTTCACATGCCTTGGCGACCACTTAATGTCGTTAATTGACCCGTTTATGACAACTTAATGCGGTCATTAACTCATTATTTTGGACGGCCCAATCAGATTCAAGCATTTGGGAGTTACAAATCCAAGCAATCATGGCATTAAACCTATGAAACTCCCATCATCATGAAGCATGAAGGCAATTAAAAGCCCACTACCTTCATCGGCCAATCACAAGCCATGAAAAAGGAGTTACAAAATCAACTTGTAACTCCTCATCAATTCTTTCATCATGGCCATTAATGCCAATAAACACCTCACGGCTACCAAAAGCCTATAAAACGAGGTCCATTCCAATAAGAAAGAATGATGAAAATAAAACTGCAGGTAAAAACTAAGTCAATGTGCAAACTAAGTCAGCTCCTCAGCAACCAAAGAAACCTGAAAACAAAACTACAGGTAAAAAACCTGAACTCTCTGATGCTTTCAAAGAACGTGTAGAAAAGAAATATCCGTTCGATGAAGAGGTTGAAGAAATCTTTGAGGCTCTCCAGCAAATGGCAAACTCATTTTGCTAGAGCCCAAAAGACCGGGACATGTTGGCAAAACCAATGATCCCCGATACTGTCCATACCATCAGATGATCTCACGTCCTCTCAATCAATGCTTCGTTGTGAGAGAGAAGATCAATGAGATGTGGAAAAACGGAGTCATAACTTTTGAAGATAACTACGGCTCCACTTCTGTCAACATGGTGTCATGTGGGCAAGTTTCAAAATCACCGAAGAAGAAGACCATTACTTCATTCAAGGTGATTAAAGTGGCTCAAGCATCCCAAGAATTGGTTCCCTATCCAACACCAGATGGACAACCTATATACGTGCATCCCGATCTCCTAGATGATGAAAATTGGGAGATCATCAAAACAAAGCAGACCACTCGGCAGCGAAAGCAAGCCAAGAGACAACTCCACAAGCTCAAACAGCAGCAAAAGTCTCAACCAAAACAAGAAGTCCTTGAAAAAGCAGAAACTTCTTCCACTGCTTCACTTGGGACGACGGAAGAATCTCTTCCCAAAACCTCCAAGGCTATAAGAAAATTCACTCTTAATGATTTCATGCCACCTCAATACAAAAATGAAACTGCACAAGGGGCATCATACTCCTGCAATTCGGTAGTTGGATTCCCTATGGATGGATACGAGTCCAGTGACACTGCCAGTGATATCGATGAGTGGGAAGAATCCTTTGAAACAGGAGAATACCTCTCTGACGAGGAATGGATTCCCGAGTCTCATCTTATGCCAGTAATCTAGTATAACCCATTGCAGCCACAATGATCTTGGTCTGATGATGAAGAAGACCAGGACCCTGTTCAAGAAAACGCTGTTGATCCAGCACCAGCAAATGCTTTAGTGGAACCCAACATGGGCGAACCACAAGGAGCAAATGACGAAGAAGATTTGGCTCCAATGCCTGATCTTGAAGAATATGCAAGAATCTTGCAACATCTTGCCATAGAGCAGGAGCAGGATCGCATCAATCTTCGTCATGATCCAGAACTGGAAGTCCCTGAAAATCAACGGGAACTCCCTCCCTCAACTCCTGAAAATGGAGAAAACAGTTGGATCGATGATTCTCTTACATCTGAGGATGAGTCCGATTCCCAACAGTCTACAGTGGGGGCATCTCCTGTCTGGATAACCTGCAATGCAATAGCTCAGGACGACAGTGCCTCTGAAGCTTCCGAAGAAACGTATTCCCCAACCGGTAGCGTATCTTCCGGAGCTACATCCTCTCAGGTGACTTCCACTGAGATAACATCCTCTCAACCCTCGTATCCTGAAGTTGTGACATCAGAGCTCAAGCCTCTCCCAATTGATCATCTTGAAGAAACTTCTGCCAATGAAATCTTCTTCAATGAAAACTCAGTCAATTGGTCCCAGATACTCGATCTCACGGGCGGTGTCTGGGCTAATAAAGAAAAGTTGCCGGCTGCTGTTCAGGACTTGTTCCCGGAAATTGCTCCGTACAACACAATTACTGAAGACACCAATGCTGTTATAGAGACGTCTTCAGCAAAGGATCAACCCCTTGATCCTGAGAACGATCTTCCAAAAGAAGACCCTTCTCTAAAGGCTCTTGAAGTTGGTAGAGGTACCCGTTCTGGCCGGGATTACCACAAAAATTACAATCAACCCTCTTCTTCTTATGTAAATCCTTCGGGAAAGCAAGTTGTAAGCGCCCCAAGTGGCAATAATAATGAAAATACAGGCCCGAAGGAGGCTTTCAAGTACGACTTGATTGAGCACTTCAAACACATACCTGCACGTCTGCACATCCTTGACTTATTACGAATGTCTCCACAAACTCATGATAGTCTCATTTCAGAATTACAAAAACTGAATACGGATGTCGACAAACATAACCCACAAGTCCTACAAATTGAAATGGATTATAGGGTCAAAAAATCAAATACTCCCTCAAAGGGAGAAAAGAAGAAAACTGAGGGATCAAGCAATGAATGCCTCTCGATACAAAAAGCAGCAAGTGCAACAATTGCCTTCGACAATGATGACCTCCTCCTAGGCGAAAAAAAGCACAACCGACCATTGTACTTTACGAGGTACGTCAAAGAAATGCCAGTACACAGAGTTCAGATCGATCCAGGTTCTGCACTCAACCTCATCTCTACTTCGGCACTCGAAAAGCTAGGCATCCTACCTAGCAAACTGAGTCACACGTCCGTATCCATCTTCGGATATGACGGGAGCGTTCAAAGGCCTATCGGCAAAATCATGTTCAAATTGCAAATCGGTGATCTTATTTTTGAAGTCATCGTGTATGCAATAAGGACCCCTTCATGCTACAATATACTCCTTGGACACCCTTGGATACATGAGAATGGTGTTATCCCTTCAACTCTACATCAGTGCATCAAGTTCGTTGGCAACGATGGCTTGATACATCGAGTATTTGCAGACAAAAAGCCCTTCAAAGGCAAGGATGTCCATTTTGCAGATGCTCAGATATATAAAGATGGAAAAGAAGAACAGGAGGAAAAAACAATTCACTTTGCCGACAGTCTCCAGAAAGATAAAGGCAAGGCTCCTCAGCAATCATCGGAGGTAAACAAACCCTCCACCGAACTCGAAGTAAGCGGCCAAGCTCCCTTCGTCGTCTCATTCAAATCTCCAAAGCCTTTGGTAATCACTACCAAAGCAAAAAAGACAAAACAAAAGGCTGGGGGCAAGTTCACTGTCTCCTTTGTGTTTATTATGCATGACACAGACTCAGATTCAGAGCCAGAAGATGACACAACATCGAGCCAAGCTGATACTCGGCGAGATCAGCCCGCTCTCAATCCATTGGAAACACCTGCAGACATAGAAGACCCTACGTCTGCTTCCTTTGTTATTGCGGCAACTTCGCCAGAAGAAAAAACAATCTTCTTCCACAGATCGGGAGCATCTCCACTTAACTCTCTGCTTGAACCTTTTCAAAATGAAGGTATGCCTCAGCTATCCCTGTATAGTCCAATGGCACAAGCTATCATGAAGAAAATGGGCTACGACGCTCAAAATCCGACTAGTTTGGGAGGTGGCCGTGGTATTCTCACACCATTGGAACCCACCCTGACCAAAAGTCAACCAGAAGATTGGAAAATCCACCTTCACAAAGGCAAGTCTTCATATGGGTTGGGGTATGATCCTACCGCTCCTATGAGGAGACCGTTGACACCATGGCTGCAAAGTCGCTTTACCGACCAAGCCTCAACATCTCATGAAGACATCGATATCCCTGGATATCTCTTTGAGGAGTCACTCGCCAAGGACCCAAAAAGCTCCTCCAATTGGTATGATTTCTCTGATAATAAAGAGAAATTGCCCGATGACATAGACGAGCGGCTCTCTGTCCCAGAAGAATCATCGTCTCCAAAAGAAGTACCCTACTTCAACCCAATTCCAGCAAATGATTGGGACCGTCTCATTGCGAGCCTTGAGAAGGATACTGATCAAGAAGATTCATGGGCAGAAACAGAGCCCCAGTCTGAAAATGCCTCTGGCACTTCGGAAGGTCTTGTTGAGTTGGAAGCCTCCGAAAATATTGTGGATGAACCACCTTCAAACCTTCCAACAGAAGATCCTGTTCAAAAGATAGACTTGGGAACATCTGATAACCCACGTCCTGTATTCATAAGCAAGAATATAAAGGATGATGAGTTACCCGAGTATATCTCTTTTCTTCGTGAGTTCGTTGATTGCTTTGCATGGTCTTATGCCGAAATGCCTGGCTTGGATCCCAAAGTAGCAGTCCACAAGCTCAACTTGCAAAACGAAATCAAGCCTATCAAACAAGGCCAAAAAAGATTCCGTCCCGAAGTGATGGACAAAATTGAACAAGAAGTTCAGAAACTCCAAAACGTTGGCTTCATCCGCGGGAAACAGCATCCTAAATGGTTGGTCAACATCGTCCCCGTGACAAAGAAAAATGGGCAGATAAGGGTCTGTATCGACTACAGAGACCTGAATAATGCATGTCCTAAAGATGAATTCCCGCTCCCCATACCAGAGTTGATGATTGACAACACCTATGGGTTCGAGTGAATGACATTCATGGATGGATTCTCTGGCTACAATCAGATAAAGATGCATCCTGAAGATGAAAGGCATACATCATTTCGGACACCATTCGGCGTGTATTGCTACACTGTTATGCCGTTTGGTTTGAAAAATGCAGGTGCAACATATCAGAGGGCTATGATGAAAATATTCCAAGATGTGCAGCACAAGACGGTCGAATGCTATGTTGACGACCTCGCCATCAAAAGCAGAAGAAAAGAAGACCATCTCGAAGATCTTCGAGAAGTCTTCCTCCGACTTTGCAAACACAAATTGCGGATGAATCCACTAAAGTGCTTCTTCGGTGTCTCATCGAGTAAGTTTCTCGGATTCATAGTACGGAAAGCTGGAATAGACCTTGACCCCACCAAAGTCAAGGCTATCCTGGAAATGCCATCTCCCAGAACCCTAAGAGAATTAAAAGGGCTTCAAGGAAGGCTGGCTTACATTCGACGGTTCATCTCCAATCTATTAAGGAAATGTCGCCCATTCTCTCGCCTGGTGAAGAAAGGCGTCGACTTTGTCTGGGATGCTGAATGTGAAAATGCATTTCAAGACATCAAAGCATACCTCACTAAAACTCCAGTGCTGGCTGCCCCCACAACTGGAAAACCATTTATCTTGTACATAAGAGCTCTCGACCACTCTTTGGGTGCTCTGCTCGCACAAGAAAACGACGACGGAAAAGAAGCTGCTCTATATTACCTTAGCCGCAAGATGGTAGGTGCAGAGCATCGCTACTCCCCAGTCGAAAAAGAATGCCTTGCAGTAATGTTCGCTGTACAAAAGTTGCATCACTATCTGCTGTCGAACACAGTCTACCTGATTTCTAGGATCAACCTCCTAAAGGTCCTTGTCACAAAAGTAGGTTCTCTCAATGCCCGACTGGTAAAATGGTCCGTCCTTTTATCACAGTTTGATATTAGGTATGTACTACAAAAAGCAATCAAAGGACAAGCTCTAGCAGACTTCCTCGTAGAGCATCCATTGCCTAAAGATTCTCCACTCAGAGATGATCTCCCAGACGAATTTGTCTACAACATGGAAACTTCCTTGTCAAATGCTTCTTGGGACATGTACTTTGATGGTGCAACCAGGACAAATGAAAGAGGAAAGCAAATATCGGGAATTGGCATCCTCTTTGTCAGCCCCGACAAATACATGATTCCACATGCCTTCTCGCTACTGGAACCATGTTCAAACAATGCAGCTGAGTACCAAGCCCTGATTGTAGGATTGGAACTCGCCCTTGAATCTGGCATCACCATGTTGGAAGCTTTTGGGGACTCTCAACTGATCGTCAACCAGATGAATCAGAAATATGAAGTCAGGAAGCCTGATTTGCTATCTTACTACAATAAGGCACAGTCGCTTCAACAAAAATTCAACATCTGCCATATCACCCACATCCTCGGAGGTGAAAACATCCGTGCAGATGCCCTGACCGGACTCGCCGCATCCATGGCAATCCAAGAAGGGGAAAACATGCAAGTCACAGTGTGTCAAAGAAGGATTCTCCGTCCTCTCAACACACACCAAGTAGTTGCTGAATGCCACCAAGTGGTTGGAAGTCGGATGTCCATCCTCAAACCTCCGATTGGCGACTGGAGAGATCCGTTCATTGATTACAACATGTTCAGAATCCTACCTGAAGATCCAAAAGAGCTGTTAACCATCCAAAGACGAGCCCCGAACTTTCATTTGGATATACCTTCAAAAGCACTTTACAGAAAATCCTTCAACGGAGTACTCCTACGCTGCTTGTCACAACAAGGGGCTGAGGAAACTCTCAAAGAAGTGCATGCTGGTCTTTGGGGAACCCATCAGGCTGGTCCTAAGCTCTACAACCAAATAAAAAGGCTAGGTTATTATTGGCCTACCATGGTAGCTGATGCAATGCAATTTGCCAAGCTCTGCCAAAAATGCCAGATTCATGGAGATTATGTCCACATGCCTCCAGAATGGCTACATCCAACAGCAATCTCATGGCCTTTCGAAGCCTAGGGTATGGACATCGTAGGTCCTATTTCTCCCCCATCAAGCAAAGGTCATCGCTTCATCTTCGCCGCTACGGATTATTTCTCCAAGTGGTCAGAAGCATTTGCGTTCAGGGAAATGAAGACTTCATCAGTCCTTCAGCTCTTGCGCACCAACATTATTTGTCACTTCGGCATACCTAAAAGATTCGTCCATGATAACGGACCACAATTCCGGGATCACAGATTCTACAGGTTCTGCGACAAGTACAAAATCCAAAGTTGTCCTTCGACTCCATATAATCCAGCAGCGAACGGACTAGCAGAAGCCTTCAACAAGACACTCTGCAAAATTCTCAAGAAAATGGTCTCTAGTCACAGAAGAGACGGGGGCGACAAACTACTAGAAGCTTTGTGGGCCTATCGAACCACCGTTCGAGGACCAACCCATAGTACACCATTCTCCTTGGTCTATGGATGCGAAGCTGTTGTCCCTTTGGAAGTACAAATTCTTTCCTTAAGGGTATCTTTGCAAAATGACATGACGTAAGAAAGCAATGTCAAATTGAGACTCCAAGAGCTGGATAATCTCGATGAAAGACGACTTGAAGCTCTACAAAGCATTGAGTTGTACCAAGCACGCATGGCAGGATCTTTCGACAAGAAGGTCAGGCAACGCGCCTACAAAAAGGGTGACTTGGTTCTTGCAGTAAAAAGACCCATAGTCTTTGCCCACAATTCCAAAGGCAAATTTGAACCAAAATGGGAGGGACCCTTCGTCATCGACAAAGTCTTCTCCAACGGTGCATACGCTCTTCTAAACATGGAAGGAGACAGATGTATGCTACCCAACAACGGCAAGTTTTTGAAGCGGTACTACCCTTGAAGACTTCCACAAACGGGTCAGAGCGATATCTACACGGCCAAAGCCTATTTCCAAGGTACTTGCTCGTCAAACCCACCCCTTTTGAAATTTTCATCTTTATGTTGAAGTTTCCAAAAAAACAATCTCTTTAAACAATGCTTACCTTCATCGTTTCATTGTTCAAAAAAAAAATCCAAAATCCAAAAATCCAAGTTTAGGACCCTCTTCCCAAACCTGACCAAAATTTCGATCCATGAACCCAAAATTCATGGTTTGAAACAAAAATCGAGACTTAGGAATTTTCACCCTAGACCGCCTCGGCTTTTACAACCAAAATGGTTTTAAGTCAAAATTTATGACCTTCATGCCTTTAAACAAAAAAATTGGTTTTTTTTAGAAACCGCGGGGAAGCGACATTCAGTCGATACTCATAAAACCCAAAAATCGCAAGGAAGCGAACCCCATTCGATACTTGCAAAATCTCAGATCGTGGAGAAGCAACATACCAGTTGATATCCACAACCCAAATTTCAAAAATCGTGGAGAAGCAACATACCAGTTGATATCCACAACCCAAATTTCAAAAATCGTGGAGAAGCAACATACCAGTTGATATCCATAACCAAAATTTCAAATGGTTCGAGAAAACCTCAAATTTCAAAAATCGCGGGGAAACGACACCAAGTCATACCCATGAAAACCAAAAGTTTTGGCAAAAGCAGGGAAGCGACGTTTAGTCGATACTTGCACCCCAATTCGCGAGGAAGCGACATTCCATCGATACTCGCAAAACCCAGCCCACGAGGAAGTGAGATTCCATCAATACTCGTAAACCGAATGAGCACGGAAGCGACATTCCATCGATACTTCCAAGACCATTCAGTGGGGAGGCGACATTTAGTTGATACCTGCATTTTGAAAACCAAATCTGGCTATAAACGCCAAATCCAGCTATAAACGCCAAAATCCGGCAATAAACGCCAAACCCGGCTATAAACGCTAAAATCCGACTATAAACGCCAAATTCGGCTATAAACGCCAAAATCCGGCTGTAAATGCCAAAATTCGGCTATAAATGCCAAAATCGGCTATAAACGCCAAAATCGGCTTTCACGCCAATAAAACAAAACTTGGTTTTCAAAAAACTCGGCTATAAACGCCAAAACTCGGCTATAAACGCCAAAATCCGGCTATAAACGCCAAATCCAGCTATAAACGCCAAAAATCGGCTATAAATGCCAAAAATCGACTATAAACGCCAAAATCGGCTTTCATGCCATACAAAAACTTTGGCTCTCACGCCACAAACAAAACAAAACTCGGCTCCTATGCCATTCCAAAAAATCGGCTTTCACGCCATTCAACAAAAACTTTGGCTCTAATGCCATCTCAAAATTTTTGGCTTTCATGCCGCAAAACAAAATTTGGCTCCCATGCCACAAACAAAATTAGGCTTTCATGCCATCCAAAATTTGGTTTTCAAGCCACAAAAAAACCAGGCTTTTTGCCACAAAACTGGCTTTCATGCCCAAAACAACTCTTTGACAAAAGATTTTCACAAAATGACAAACCTTTTGATCAAATTCTCAAACAAACATTCCCATCAGCTTTCATCAAAAAATGATTTAAGTGAAAGGAAGGGGATACAAAAAGAATATAGTACCAAAATTGCTTACATGGAGGTACCAAAAAAAAAAATGGAAAGAAGGAAAAAGAGTTTGTTACAACTCAAGAGCTCAATCCGACATGGTTTTCAACCAAAGATTCAACTCCTCAAGCAGACCCTCGGCCTTGACCTCCAAAGTTTTTAGGCCACGCTTCTTCAGAATGTTTCCATAAAATGAGGCCGAGCACCGCGACCCATCTGCAGTGCGAGGAAGTTCTTCCCAGAGGACCTACCACTGCTCATGCTCCTGAGTCTTCCTCCGGACATTACCTTCAGCTTCCTTAACCTGGCGAATGAGAGTCCCCTCCTTGTCACGAGCCTCCACAATGGCGGTCCATTTGGCAGCAAGTTCTTCCTCCAAAAGCTCAAGACGCTGCCTAGACTCGACAACCTCCTTATCAAGGCGGTCCAAGTCTTGCTTCAGCCCCATGATAGATAACTCGGTAACGTTCTTCTCCCGAAAGATCTGCCTCTGAGTCTTCGTGACCTCAGTCAGCTCAGCTTTGACTCTACTGGAAGGTTTTATAAACATCTCATCAAAGAAGTCACCATCTGGGAAACTCTTGGTCCCAGTCCATTTGTTCCCCAAGGACGACTGCTTACCGTGATCTTATAGAATTCCTCATCTTTGAGAGTGATCAATCGTTGTCTCATCTCATCACGATTGAGGGAATCACACTCTTCCAAATTCTTCTAGACAAACTGGACCTTCTCCCAAGCTTGCTGAACGGCTGCATTGGAAGATCCGACAGACCGACGAGGTGCGTCAGTAACAGGACCTTTACCCTTGTTCGTTCTAGAAGAACTACCTGCAAAAGATGGAAGAGAAAAGATCAATCAACATCAAAATGACAGAATTCTGCTACAAAAATTCTAGCAAAATTTTGACATGGTTCCGGGGCAATTCCAACGAAAAGGAAAATACTCTGAAAAAGACAGGAAGCCTGAAGATGAGCTCAACATCGCTGCGAGCTCATATTCAGTGGAGAATTCTCAAAGAAGGTTCGAACTCAACATCGCTGCGAGAACGAGCCAATCTCATCAAACTTCCGCAAAATATGGAAAAGAGCTCAACATTGCTGCGAGCTTCAGAATCCAAAAATTGCAAACTTCCTCAAAATCCAGCAAAACCGAAAAAGAGCTCAACATCGCTGCGAGCTCAAAATCCCGATACTTGCAAAAGATTTTCAGGTATGCATCGTCATACTTCCAAATTCATTTACAAAATCATGCATCAAAAAAATATCATCATGCATTAGACGCTAGGAAAACCTTGACCAAAGTTTGACCAATTCCAACCCAATTTGGTAAAAACCTATCAAACTTTGTCCAAGTCAAAAATCATGTTGGCTTGACCTAGAAACCCTTGCCTTCTATTTTGATGCATCAAAAAAAAAAAAAGAAAAAATGCATACATATTGAAATTGCATAGCCTCATTATCATAGTGAGCAAACAAAGAAAAGAAAAAAAAGAGAAAGAAAAAAAATCTCAGCAAAAAAAAAAAAAAAAATTGCTGGCCCACAGACCGTGGCCCACTACCACATGGCAGACTGTCCGTACAGTCAAGGAAAAAAAAACAAAACAGGAAAAAAAAAACAAAAGAAAAAGACGCTGACAGAAAATAAATCAGCGTGCAAAAAAAAAAAAACAGAAAAAAAAACGATTGAAACAAAAAAAAAAAAACAGAAATCAACGTGTAGAAGCACGAAAAAAAAAAAAAAGGGAAAACGTGCTTGAAAAAAAAAAGAAAGAAAGAAAAAAAAAAGAAGAAGAAGCACGAAAAGAAAAAGAAAACGTACTTGAAGAAAAAAAAGAAAGAAAAGAAAAGAAAAGGAAGAAGAGAAAAAAAAATGAAAAAGCTACTTTTACAATGGAGATTCTTGTGGAGGAAGAAAACTTACTCGAAGCCATTGATGGAGAAGAAGAAGCAAAGCTTGGAGATCCTTGAAGAAGAGAAAGCACTTCTTATGTTGGAGAGCACTCTTGAAGATTTCTTGTAAACAAAGAAAGCAATGGAGCAAAAGCACCAACCCTCTTGCTTTTATAGAAGAAAGCAAGCCAAAAGAGGAAACAAGGAGAAAAGAAAGGAGGTAAGTGCTAAAATTTAGCTACTTTCCCAAAAAGAAGATATTTTGAGAGAATCTTTCCACAAAAAGAAAACTTGAGAAATTCTCTCCAAGTAAGGATATTTTTAGATATTCTCTACACAAAAGAGATGTTTTTAGATATTCTCTACAAAAATGACACCATATGAGATCTAGGCCATCTCCAAAGCCTAAGGTCCCATGGGTTAGCCCATATGAGCCAGGTTTGACCACCTAGGCACTAAAAGTGGCTTTTAGTCAAAATATTCCTCTTACCAAGAGCAAAAAAAAAAAAAAAAAAAGAAAAGAGGAAAAAAAGTCCCATGCCTCTTTTGAGTTGATGGGACCATTCAAAAAAAGAGAAAGAAAGTCTCATGAGTTTCCAAAAACAAAACCATCCAACCTCATGAACCAAATTGAGCCAAAATCTTGAAATTGACATTTCACAAAACCAAATTCCGGTCCCCTAGCTCGCCACATACAGCTTGTTAGGTCAGAAGACCAAAACCAAAATCAAAATCCAAACCAAACCCAAAACAAAAAAACCCCAAATCTGACCCCCCAACCTGCCACATACGGCTTGTTGGGTCACAAGGTCAAAATAAAAAATCAAACCCCGACCCCCTAACTTGCCACATACAGCTTGTTAGGTCACAAGGTCAAAAACCAAAATCCAAATACCCCATGTCATTTTCAAAACTTTGCCTTGAGATGGTATGTGATCCCTCTCACTACCATAAAATTTCCTCGGAAACTCAGAAGGCTATTAAAAAAAAAAAAAAGCTCAAGACTCTTGGTAAAGTTGGAATCTCTCCTCCAAGTTTCTCTTCGAGGCACATCGACTCCAAAAGGCTACTCGTCGCTGTACCTCGAGGGGGCATTTGTTGACACAAAAAAAGTCACTATGTCTCCTCCACATTAAGAAGCCTCGTGAAGCTGCATCCTACTACAAAACAGGCAAAGCTACTTCAAGCATCAGATCCTGTCAGAATCAGACAAAAACTGAAAGATCTTTCAAGGCAGCCAAAAGAGGGGTACACCTAAGGTTTCAGGCCATTCCGACAGCGTTTGGCCTAACTTCACTGCTCCGACAGCTTAACAAGCGCTCCCGGTGGCGACATCATCAAAGACGCCAAAACTTTGATCAGAGCCTACGGATGACTCCAGAATGTCTCCAAAGGGCTCCATGCCAAATTTCAAGTCAAACCGACAACGTTTGACCCTCCATCAATGCTCCAGCAGCAAAATCAAGCCTCCCGGCGGCGGGAACCACCGAAGCCATCACTCATAAAAAAAAATACATGAGTGGCTTCAACATGCTTCCAAAAGATTGCACGTCGAATTTCAGGTCATTCCGACAACGTTTGACCAGGTTTCAATGCTCCGAGAGAAAATCAAGCCTACCTGCGACGGAGCATCCCGGGACCATGACATCCAAAATGGAGCTAAGGAACGTCTCAAAATATCTCCAATAGGCTCCCTGTCAAATTTCAGGTCAATCGGACATCATTTGACCACATATCAAAGCTCGGCATTTTCCCCGTAGCAAAATCAAGTGAAGCATCGATGGGACCCCAAACGGCTTCAAAACTCAAATAAAAGCCCATGGTTGGTCCTATCCACTGCTCAAGAAGCTTCACCTCAATTTTCAGGTCATTCCGACATCGTTTGACCTAGTTTTGACTCTTGACGGAAAATCGGCTACAAAGTCTTCGGCTTTCCCGAAAAATGAGAAACTTTGTGCTCCGATTTTGCGCGGGTTCTCGTCAAGTTTTCTCCAAGAAAATCAAGTCAATAATTTAGGAAAAATTTCAAGAAAAATACAGAAGAAAGAAGGAACGAAAAAGACGGAAAAACAGACGAAAACGACGCTCGGTGACCAAACAGGCCAAAACCCTAAGGTCGCCGGCGACCTTGGCCCAAGGTCCCCGGCGACCCTGCAAATCTGGGTCGCCAGATTTTGCACCAAAATGCCCGATTTTCGATCCTTTTCGCGTTTCGGGCGTTCCTGCCTTTGTGATTTTCTGAAAATCCAATGTTTGATGCTTGAAAACGATTGATCTTCGTCCACATCTCGGATCCGCCGTCGAAAGCATGAAATCATCACCGATCGTTCCAAGATCGCCAACCGGCTGACCAAGAAAGTGCACTTTCTGTCCTACCGATCGTGAAATCGACAACACAGATGTCACCGGCCCACCAACACCAACTAATGTCTGAAATTGCATCACAATCCGACATCAAACAATGCGTAGATCCACCTGTGATGATGCAAGAATAATCTCAAAAGACGCGGCGCGGCCCGCGACTTTTCACATGCCTTGGCGACCACTTAATGTCGTTAATTGACCCGTTTATGACAACTTAATGAGGTCATTAACTCATTATTTTGGACGGCCCAATCAGATTTAAGCATTTGGGAGTTACAAATCCAAGCAATCATGGCATTAAGCCCATGAAACTCCCATCATCATGAAGCATAAAGGCAATTAAAAGCCCACTACCTTCATCGGCTAATCACAAGCCATGAAAAAGGAGTACAAAATCAACTCGTAACTCCTCATCAATGCTCTCATCATGGCTATCAATGCCCATAACCACCCCATGGCTACCAAAAGCCTATAAAAGGAGATCCATTTCCAAGAGAGAGAGGATCATCGACATCTATGATGGACCCGAAAAAGAGGGGGAATCTTCCGTCCTCTCCCTCCGCACCCCGGGGGCTGACCTGGGTCTCGGCGGAGGAGGGAAGATCTCGGGCATCAACATTTTTGTACGGGTATGCCAGATTTACTTTCTACTTGGAATTTGGAATAGTGATAATCCGGAGATTCACCTTCACAAGTGGAAAGGAAATCAATCCTTTTTTCTAACTTTTCAAATTGCATAAATATTAAGAAAAGAGACAAGTTTTTAGAATGCCGTAAGAGGCGTTTTTGTTTGTTTGCCGTGAAAGGCGATTTTGCCGTGAAAGGCGTTTTTACAAAACTCATCAAATGTGAAAGACAAGAATTGTAATTTCTTTTGTCTCTTTAAGAAATACAAACTACAATAGAAAAGTAAGAAAAGGGATCTAACTTCTCAGGAGATTGTGGGGACACGTTGAGATCGACATTCGCAAGTCATGTATGGGCTTCGCCATCGTCCTTCAAATGAGAACATGTGATGCTTTGATTCTTTGGCTTGGCTCCTAACCTCAGTTTTTTAAAGGACAAGGACCAAGAGAAGGTCCTATATCCAATAAAAAACCAAGTAAACGGGCTGAAAAGCCGCGTTTAGGCCATGTTGGAGAAGGAGGTGACCTTGGGGGGTGGCCCCCCAAGGGATGTTGATCACCTTGTGGTGCTTCCGGGAGCAAAGTAGCAGGACTTCGTCTCTCTCTTGGATTTTCTGGTTTTTCAGAGCTTGCACTTGGGATCTCTTTTCATCATTCTTTCTTCTTGGAATGGACCTCCTTTTATAGGCTTTCGGTAGCCATGAGATGTTTATTGGCATTGATGGCCATGATGAAAGAATTGATAAGGAGTTACAAGTTGATTTTGTAACTCCTTTTTCAAGGCTTGTGATTGGCCGATGAAGGTAGTGGGCATTTAATCACCTTTATGCTTCATGATGATGGCAGTTTCTTGGGTTTAATGCCATGATTGCTTGGATTTGTAACTCCCAAATGCTTGGTTCTGATTGGGCCGTCCAAAATAATGAGTTAATGACTGCTTTAATGGGTCAATTAACGACATTAAGTGGTTGCCAAGGCATGTGAAGAGTCGCGGGCCGTGCTGCGCCTTTTGAGATTCTTCTTACGATCATCACGGGTGGATCCACGCATTATTTGATGTCGGATTGCGATGCAATTTCAGACATTTATTGATGTTGGCGGGCCGGTGACGTCTATCTTGTCGATTTCACGATCGGTCGGACAGAAAGTGCACTTTCTTGGTCAGCCGGTTGGTGATCTTGAGGCGATCGGTGATGATTTCATGCTTTTGACGGCGGATCCGAGATGTCGACGAAGATCAGTGGTTTTGAAGCACCAAACATTGCATTTTCCGAAAATCACAGAGGTAGGAACACCCGAAACGCGAAAAGAATCGGAAAACGGGCACTTTGGTGCAAAATCTGGCGACCCGGATTTCCAGGGTCGCCGGCCGACCATTCACCCAGGGTCGCCAGCGACCTTGGGCCAAGGTCGCCGGCGACCATAGGGCTTTGGCCCGTTTGGTCGCCGAGCGACGTTTTCGGCCGTTTTTTCGTCTTTTTCGTTCCTTTTTTCTTCTGTATTTTTCTTGACATTTTTCCTCAATTATTGACTTGATTTTCTTGGAGAAATCTTGACGAGAACCCTCGCGAAATCGGAGCACAAAGTTTCCTATTTTTCGGGAAAGCCGAAGACTTTGTAGCCGATTTTTCGTCAAGTGTCGAAACTAGGTCAAACGATGTCGGAATGACCTGAAAATTGAGGTGAAGCTTCTTGAGCAATGGCTAGGACCAACCATGGGCTTTTATTTGAGTTTTGAAGCCGTTTGGGGTCCCATCGATGCTTCACTTGATTTTGCTGCGGGGAAAATGCCGAGCTTTGATATGTGGTCAAACGATGTCTGATTGACCTAAAATTTGACGGGGAGCCTATTGGAGTCATTTTGAGACGTTCCATGGGCTCTGTTTTGGATGTCATGGTCCCGGGTTGCTCCGCCGCTGGTAGGCTTGATTTTCTCTCGGAGCATCGAAACCTGGTCAAACGTTGTCGGAATGACCTGAAATTTGACGTGCAGCCTTTTGGAAGCATGTTGAAGCCACTCATGTATTTTGTTTGATGAGTAATGGCTTCGGTGGTTCCCGCCGCCGGGAGGCTTGATTTTGCTGCTCGAGCATTGATGGAGGGTCAAACGTTGTCGGTTTGACTTGAAATTTGGCATGGAGCCCTTTGGAGACATTCTGGAGTCATCCGTAGGCTTTGATCAAAGTTTTGGTGTCTTTGATGATGTTGCCGCCGGTAGCGCCTGTTTAGCTGTCGGAGCAGTGAAGTTAGGCCAGATGATGTCGGAATGGCTCGAAACCTAAGGTGTATCCCTCTTTTAGCTGTCTTGAAGGACCTCTTAGTTTCTGTCTGATTCTGACAAAATCTGATGCTTGAAGTAGCCTTGCCTATTTTTAGCAGGATGCAGCTTCAGGAGGCTTCTTGATGTTGAGGAGACATATTGACTTTTTTGGTGTCAACAAATGCCCCCTCGAGGTACAGCGATGAGTAGCTTTTTGGAGTCGATGTGCCTCGAAGAGAAAGTTGGAGGAGAGATTCCAACTTGACCAAGAGTCTTGAGCATTTTTTATTTTATTTTATTTTTAATAGCCTTCTGAGTTTCCGGGGGAATTTTATGGTAGTGAGAGGGATCACGTACCATCTCAAGGCAAAGTTTTGAAAATGACATGGGGTATTTGGATTTTGGGTTTTGGATTTTGGTTTTTGACCTTGTGACCTAACAAGCTGTATGTGGCAGGTTAGGGGGTCGGGGTTTGATTTTGATTTTGACCTTGTGACCCAACAAGCTGTATGTGGCAGGTTGGAGGGTCAGATTTGGTTTGTTGGTTTTGGATTTTGATTTTGGTTTTGGTCTTGTGACCTAACAAGCTGTATGTGGCGAGCTAGGGGACCGGATTTTGGTTTTGTGAAATGTCAATTTCAAGATTTTGGCTCAATTCGGTTCATGAGGTTGGATGGTTTGGTTTTTGGAAACTCATGGGACTTTCTTTTTTTTTTTTCTTTTGAATGGTCCCATCAACTCAAAAGAGGCATGGGACTTTTTTTGCTCTTTTCTTTTTTTGCTCTTGGTAAGAGGAATATTTTGACTAAAAGCCAATTTTAGTGCCTAGGTGGTCAAACTTGGCTCATATGGGCTAACCCATGGGACCTTAGGCTTTGGAGATGGCCTAGATCTCATATAGTGTCATATTTGTAAAGAATATCTAAAAATATCTCTTTTGTGTAGAGAATATCTAAAAATATCTTTACTTGGAGAGAATTTCTCAAGTTTTCTCAAAATATCTTTCTCTTTGGGAAAGTAGCTAAATTTTAGCACTTGCCTCCTTTCTTTCTCTTTATTTCCTCTTTTGGCTTGCTCTCTTCTATAAAAGCAAAGAGGGTTGGTGCTTTTGCTCCATTACTTTCTTTTTGCAAGAAATCTTCAAGAGTGCTCCCCAAGACAAGAACTGCTTTCTCTTCTTCAAGGATCTCCAAGCTTTTCTTCTTCTTCTCCATCAATGGCTTCAAGTAAGTTTTCTTCCTCGTCAAGAATCTCCATTGTAGAAGTAGCTTCCTCATCATTTTTTTCTTCTTTTTCTTTTCTTTTCTTTCTTCTTCTCTTTTTTTTTCTTTTCTTTTCTTTTCTTTTCATGCACGTTTTTCTTTTTTTTTTTTTCGTGGTTCTCTTTTTTCTTTCTTTCTTTTTTCTCTATTTTTTTTTTCTTTTTCACGGTTTTCTCTTCTTTTTTTCGTGAACTCTTTTTTCTTTCTTTCTGTTTTTTTTTTCACGCTGATTCTGTTTTTTTTTTTTCAGCGTTTTTCTCTTCTTTTCTTTCTTTTTTTTTTTTTTTGCTGTTGTTTTTTTTTCTGGCTGTACGGACCTGACCGTACTGCCACGTGGCAGTGGGCCACGGCCTGTGGGCCAAAATTTTTTTTTTTTTTTTTTGCAGAGATTTTTTTTTTCTCTCTTTCTTTTTCATTTTCCTTGTTTGCTCACTATGATAATGAGGCTATGCAATTTCAATATGTATGCATTTTTTTGTTTGATGCATCAAGATAGAAGGCTAGAGTCTCTAGGTCAAGCCAACATGATTTTTGACTTGGACAAAGTTTGATTGGTTTTGACCAAATTGGGTTGGAATTGGTCAAACTTTGGTCAAGGTTTTCCTAGCATCTAATGCATGATGATATATTTTTTATGCATGAGTTTTGGTAAATAGATTTGGAAGTATGATGATGCATACCTGAAAATCTTTTGCAAGTGTTGGGATTTTGAGCTCGCAGCGATGTTGAGCTCTTTCTCGGTCTTGCTGGATTTTGAGGAAGTTTGCAACTTTTGGATTCTGAAGCTGGCAGCAATGTTGAGCTTTTTTCCAGATTTTGTGGAAGTTTGATGAGATTGGCTTGTTCTCGCAGTGATGTTGAGTTCAAGCCTTCTTTGAGAATTCTCCACTGACTATGAGCTCGCAGCGATGTTGAGCTCATCTTCTGGCTTCCTGTCTTTTTCGGAGTATGTTCCTTTTCGTTGGAATTGCCCCGGAACCATGTCAAAATTTTGCCAGAATTTTTGTAATAGAATTCTGTCATTTTGATGTTGATTGATCTTTTCTCTTCCACCTTTTGCAGGTAGTTCTTCTAGAGCGAATAAAGGTAAAGGTCCTGTTACTGACGCACCTCGTCGATCTGCTAGATCTTCCAATGCTGCCGTTCAGCAGGCTTGGGAGAAGGTCTAGTTTGTGGAGAAAAACTTGGAAGAATGCGATTCCCTCAATCGTGATGAGATGAGACAGCAATTGATCGCTCTCAAGGATGAGGAGTTCTAAAAGATCATGGTAAGCAGCCGTCCCTGGGTTACGGACGATCAGAGCATTGTGCTCAAGCCTACCTTCTTCTTCGGTGATGCAGTCCCCGACGACTTGACATACCAAAGGAGATGTTTTCAGTTCTCTTACACAGCGGATGGTGAGGAGAGAACTATTTCTACCCGGTCGTCTTTCTATCGGACCATCTCGATCCTGAGCCTTTCTCCCACGTGCCCTAAGAGGGAAGATCCTCCGAGTTGGGTGAAGAGGACCAGTGTGATCAAGACCGGGGTTTTTGTTGGTGGACCTTCCGGTTTTGCAGAGAAGCCACCTGTCCGTATGGACATGTTGATGCCAACCAGTGGCTACCAAGGTTCTGATCATCCATCGATCGATTTGAGACCGGTGGGCCTTGGCGTTTTTCGGGGTGACGGCAGCAATTGGGTGAAGCCTTTTTGACTTCGTGGCCGTTTCAGTGCTGACTCGAGCTGGGAGTCATGGACTGATCACACCTTGAGGATTGGTGAGGCCGTTCTTCGAGAGGCCGAGATTTTTGACGCGGTTCGCGCTTTTCGGCAAACCGTCAGTTTCTCCGATGAGGCTTTCATGGCCATGCTGGAGTCATTCCTTCCACAAACCAACACCTTCATTGTGACGAATGGTGAGATTGGTTTTTCTTTGAAGGAACTGAACGCCATCACCGGATTGCCTATCCTCGGCAAACTCTATGAGGAGTTTATGCCTATTGACAGCGTCCTTGAGGAGCAATCTGAGGAGTTTAGGCTTGTGTACTTTCAGCTCGTCGCCTTCTATGATTTTTTGAAGGAGAAGGAGGGCACGAGAGTTAGATCCAGTAGTTGGAGGAGTTGCAGCTCCAACTTTTTTGACAGCGGGGATTCTTCTGATGGCATGGCCCAGGATGTTAGGGCTAAAGCATCAAGTTTGAAGAAGATCGCTGCTATGCGAGAAGATTTGAAGAAGTTCTTTGCAAGCACGGATGCCATTTGTCCTGGCATTGCGTTGCGGAGAGATCTCATTGTTTACCTCACTTATTGGCTGGGTGAGGCTGTTTTTGCTGGAGGAGATGGAACGTACATCAGGCTGCACTGTATTTTTCCGGCTTGTCAAATGGCATTTGGAGAGCGGCTGGCTTTGGTACCTGCTCTTTACTCCTATTTGTGTACCGAACTGCAGGCTGCTGCTTTCCTGGTTCGGCTTGGGTTTCCCATGAACAGGGTATTTTCTGCCCACATCTTCTATTCGTGGTATGTAAACCACTGTCCTAGCTTCCATCGTTTGGGAGTTGCACAGGACGAAGATCCCTTTATGATTCGTTTGGCTAGAGGGACAGCCGTTCACGAATCACTTTTATCTGCCCGTTTAAGGATCCGACGATTTAGGGACGTCGAGATTGGGCAGTCTTCAGTGAAGCTTTCTCCGGGCTTGTGGAAGAAGGCTTTTGACTTTGGTGTCTCCCGTGATTCGACCAGGGCAGGGTTGGGAAGACACTATGCTTTGACGGACGCGGAGAAGAGGTGGCTCTTCAACATACAGGTTGGTACGATGGTGTACCGCAGACATCTTTTCGTCGATATCCAACCGTATGTCACTTCGCGTTTTGCATTGCAGCTTGGCTTCTCTCAAGGCGTTGTTGGAGCGCCTTCGAGCATGGTGAAGCGCTTTGGAGGTCTGCAGGATGGGAGAAATGCATGGGCTTTTTATAGCGCCGAGGATACTACCGCCTTGATTTCTTATCCTGAGCTGCCCACCTTCCGGACTACTGGCTTCACGAAGTGGTTCGTGGAGAGCTTTTCAGTGTACCGGGGGCTTTCCAAGAAAGAGCTCGATATTAAGCAATCTCCTGGGAAGAGTCTTGGCAAATCGGATGGTGTCCGTCGGGAGGAAGTTTTGGCCTTCCTTTCTGGAGAGAAGCACAAGATAGGCTTTCTCAACGGGCAGGACATCATCAGATCAGGAGCTGCATAGGGGATTCCTGGTGAGGTCCTGAGACAGCTGGAGGAGGAGGAGGCCGAGATCGATGCTATGATACAGGCAGAGCATACGAAGGCTTCCATGGAGTCTACTGAGAAAAGTAGACCATCCAGTGTGGACTCTTGTGAGAGGCCTGATGTTGATAGTGGGGCAGGATCGTCGAGCAGATTAACCCGCCGAGGCAAGAGGAGGAGAGGACAACGCCGTAACATGAGACGGCACGATAGTCCTTCTGATTTTGAAGTTCCTCTCACCATTGCTGAGGAGGTGTCTAATGATGCTGACGAGCCTCCGGAGAAGAGAACCAGAGAAAAGGAGATAGATGGTATGATCCCCTTTCTTTCCTTTTGTTTCTTCCTTCCTTTTTTTGTGAAAGATTTTGTTTTGATCCGCTGCTTCTTTGTTTAGTAGAGGATGATGACCTGGTGATGCCTGAGGTTCCGGCCGATGAGGCAATGACGGATCCAGTCGTGGCATCTGAGGAAGAGCCCAGGGATTCTGGGGTGGTTCCAGAACCTTCACCTGGTAAAATTTGCTTTGGCTATTGCTTTTTTGTCTTCTTTTGCTGTCATTTGCTAACATGTAGCTAACTTGCCAGAGGATTCCGACGATTTCGAGCCATCTATGGACGCAACTTTTGACGATGCTTCGGATGAGCTCAAAGAGGCAGAGAGTACTCCGCCGGTCGTCGAAGCAGGTATATTTGCAATAATAATCTTGATATATTTTTGACAAGATTATATTCATACCTTTTTGTCTTTTTCTTCTTTTTTCTTTCTTCTTTTTTTTTTGTGAAGCAGCAGGAGAGATTCCTCCGTCTTCCTTAGAGCCAGAACAGGGGATACCTGCGGCTGATGCAGAAGTAGGGGCTTCTTCCACTTTCAATGAGTCAGCTTGTTCCTTTGGAAAGAGTTTATTGATTACTCTCCCAATGGAGCATGACGTGGGCAGTCGGGCACCAGAGCATGGCGAATCCTCATCTGCACCGCACCTTCAGTATGCAAGGAAGGTGTTGAAGACTGTCTTGAGCTCATGGGTTGAGACTCTTTCTTCAGGTCATTTGGAAGCTGGTTTTGGCATGATCAAGCATGTGCAGGACATCCTCCACTGATAGCAGAGAAGTCGGTCTGGACATCGCAACTGCCGATGATTTTGTTGAGGAGATCATCACCTTGGTGAACAAATGGACTGAGACCAAGAGTTTCCCAGATGGTGACTTCTTTGATGAGATGTTCATAAAACCTTCCAGCAAAGTCAAAGCTAAGCTGACTGAGGTCATGAAGACTCGGAGGCAGATCGTTCGGGAGAAGAACATTACCGAGTTATCCATCATGGGGCTGAAGCAAGACTTGGACTGCCTTGATAAGGAGGTCGTTGAGGCTAGGCAACGTCTTGATCTTTTAGAGGAAGAGGCTGCTGCCAAATGGACCGCCATTGTGGAGGCTCGGGACAAGGAGGGGACTCTCATTCGCCAGGTTGAGGAAGCTGAAGGTAATGTCCGGAGGAAGACTCAGGAGCATGAGCAATGGCAGGTCCTCTGGGAAGAACTTCCTCGTGCTGCAGATGGGTCACGGCATTCGGCCGCGTTTTATGGGGACATTTTGAAGGAGCGTGGCCTAAAAACTTTGGAAGTTAAGGCCAAGGGTCTGCTTGAGGAGTTGAACCTTTGGTTGAAGACCATGTAGGATTGAGCTCCTGAGTTGTAACAAACTCTTTTTCCTTTTTCTTTTTTTTTAGTACCTCCATGTATAAACAATTTTGGAACTATATTTTGTATCCCCTTCCTTTCACTTAAATCATTTTTTGATGAAAACAATTTTGAGCAAAAGTTTGATGGGAATGTTTGTTTAAGGATTTGATCAAAAGGTTGTCATTTTGTGAAATTCTTTTGTCAAAGGGTTGTTTTGTGCATGAAAGCCAATTTTGTGACGGAAAGCCTTGTTTTTGATGGTTTGAAAACCAAAATTTGGATGGCGAGAAAGCCTAATTTTGTGGCGTAAGAGCCAAAATTTGTTTTGCGGCATGGGAGCCAGAATTTTTGGACGGCGTGAAAGCCGAATTTTAGAATGGCATAGAAGCCGAATTTTGTTTTGTTTGTCTTGGCATTTATAGCTGAATTTTGGCATTTATAGCCAGATTTTGGCGTTTATAGCCGATTTTTTTTGTTTTATTTTGGTATTTATAACCGAATTTTGAGATGGCATGAGAGCCAAAAATTTTGTTTGTGGCATGAGAGCTGATTTTGAGATGGCATGAAAGCCGATTTTGGCGTTTATAGCCGAAAAATTTTGTTTTTGGCATTTATAGCCGAATTTTGGCATTTATAGACAGATTTGGCGTTTATAGCCGAGTTTTGACGTTTATAACCAGATTTTAGCGTTTATAGCCGAGTTTTTTGAAAACCAAGTTTTGTTTTATTGGCATGAAAGCCGATTTTGGGCGTTTAGAGTCGAAAAAAATTTTTGTTTTTGGCATTTATAGCCGAATTTTGGCATTTATAGCCGGATTTTGGAGTTTATAGCCGAGTTTTCGTTTTCAAAATGCAGGTATCGACTAAATGTCGCCTCCCCGCTGAATGGTCTTGCAAGTATCGATGGAATGTCGCTTCCTTGCTCATTCTGTTTTGCGAGTATTGATGGAATGTCACTTTCTCGCGGGTTAGGTTTTGCGAGTATCGATGGAATGTCGCTTCCTCGCGAATTGGGGTGCAAATATCGACTAAGCGTCGCTTCCCTGCATTTCCCAAAACTTTTGGTTATGCGGGTACTGACTTGATGTCGTTTCTACGCGATTTTTGAAATTTGAGGTTTTCTTGAACCATTTGAAATTTGGGTTGTGGAGAGCAACTGGTATGTTGCATCTCCAAGATTTTTGAAATTTGGGTTGTGGATATCAACTGGTTTGTTGCTTCTCCACGATTTTTTAAATTTGCAAGTATCGAATGGGGTTCGCTTCCTTGCGATTTTTGGGTTTCGGAAGTATCGAATGGGGTTCGCATCCTTCCGGTATTTTTTTTTTTTTGGGTTTTGGGAGTATTGATTGAATGTCGCTTCCCCGCGGTTTTTTAAAAACCAAAGTTTTGTTTAAAGACGCGAAGGTCATAAATTTTGACTTAAAACCATTTTGGTTGTAAAAGCCGAGGCGATCTAGGGTGAAAATTCCTAAGTCCCGATTTTTGTTTCAAACCATGAATTTTGGGTTCAAGGATCGAAAATTTTAGTCAAGTATGGGAAGAGGCTCCTAAACTTGGATTTTTGGATTTGATGATTTTTTTTTTTTTTGTGAACAATGAAACGATGAAAGTAAGCATTGTTTTGAGAGATTGTTTTTTTTTTTTTTTTGGAAATTTCAACATAAAGATGAAAATTTCAAAAGGGGTGGGTTTGACGAGCAAGTACCTTGGAAATAGGCTTTAGTCGTGTAGATATTGCTCTGACCCGTTTGAGGAAGTTTTCAAGGGTAGTACCGCTTCAAGAACTTGTCGTTGATGGGTAGCATACATCTGTCTCCTTCCATGTTTAGAAGAGCGTATGCACCGTTGGAGAAGACTTTGTCGATGACGAAGGGTCCCTCCCATTTTGGTTCGAATTTGCCTTTGGATTTGTGGGCAAAGACTATGGGTCTTTTTACTGCAAGAACCAAGTCACCCTTTTTGTAGGCGCGTTGCCTGACCTTTTTCTCGAAAGATCCTGCCATGCGTGCTTGGTACAACTCAATGCTTTGTAAAGCTTCGAGTCGTCTTTCATCGAGATTATCCAGCTCTTGGAGTCTCAATTTGACATTGCTTTCTTGCGTCATGTCATTTTGCAAAGATACCCTTAAGGAAGGAATTTGTACTTCCAAAGGGACAACAGCTTCGCATCCATAGACCAAAGAGAATGGTGTGCTATGGGTTGGTCCTCGAACGGTGGTTCGATAGGCCCATAAAGCTTCTAGTAGTTTGTCGCCCCAGTCTCTTTTGTGACTAGAGACCATTTTCTTAAGAATTTTACAGAGTGTCTTGTTGAAGGCTTCTGCTAGTCCGTTCGCTGCTGGATTATATGGAGTCGAAGGACAACTTTGGATTTTGTACTTGTCGCAGAACCTATAGAATCTGTGATCCCGGAATTGCGGTCCGTTATCATGGACGAATCTTTTAGGTATGCCGAAGCGACAAATAATGTTGGTGCGCAAGAACTGAAGGACTGATGAAGTCTTCATTTCGCTGAGCGCAAATGCTTCTGACCACTTGGAGAAATTATCCGTAGCGGCGAAGATGAAGCGATGACCTTTGCTTGATGGGGGAGAAATAGGACCTATGATGTCCATTCCCTAGGCTTTGAAAGGCCATGAGATTGTTTTCGATGTAGCCATTCTGGAGGCATGTGGACATAATCTCCGTGAATCTGGCATTTTTGGCAGCGCATGGCAAATTGCATTGCATCAGCTACCATGGTAGGCCAATAGTAACCTAGCCTTTTTATCTTGTTGTAGAGCTTAGGGCCAGCCTGATGGGCTCCACAAAGACCAGCATGTACTTCTTTGAGAGTTTCCTCAGCCTCTTGTTTTGATAAGCAACGTAGGAGTACTCCGTTGAAGGATTTTTTGTAAAGTGCTTTTGAAGGTATATCCAAATGAAAGTTTGGGGCTCGTCTTTGGATGCTTCAGAGGCACTGTCGTCCTGGACTATTGCATTGCAAGTTATCCTGACAGGAGATGCCCCCAGTGTAGACTGTTGGGAATCAGACTCATCCTCGGATGTGAGAGGATCATCGATCCAACTGTTTTCTCCATTTTCAGGAGTTAAGGGAGAAAGTTCCCGCTGATTTTCAGGGACTTCCGGTTCTGGGTCATGACAAAGATTGATGCGATCCTGCTCCTGCTCTATGGCAAGATGTTGCAAGATTTTTGCATATTCTTCAAGATCAGGCATGGGAGCCTAATCTTCTTCGTCATTTGCTCCTTGTGGTTCGCCCATGTTGGGTTCCACTGAAGCATTTACTGGTGCTGGATCGACAGCGTTTTCTTGAACAGGGTCCTGGTCTTCTTCATCATCAGACCAAGGTCCTTGTGGCTACAATGGGTTATACCAGATTACTGGCATAAGATGAGACTCGGGAATCCATTCCTCATCGGAGAGGTATTCTCCTGTTTCAAAGGATTCTTCTCACTCATCTATATCACTGGCAGTATCACTGGACTCGTATCCATTCATGGAGAATCCGACTATTGAGTTGCAAGAGTATGATGCCCCCTGCACATTTTCATTTTTGTATAGAGGTGGCATGAAATCATCAAGAGTGAATTTTCTTACCGCCTTGGAGGTTTTGGGAAAAGATTCTTCCATCGTCCCTAGTGAAGCAGTGGAAGAAGTTTCTGCTTTTTCAAGTACTTCTTATTTTGGTTGAGACTTCTGCTGCTGTTTGAGCTTGCGGAGCTGTCTCTTGGCTTGCCTTCGCTGCTGAGCGGTCGGCTTTATTTTGACAATCTCCCAATTTTCATCATCTAGGAGATCGGGATGCACCCATATAGGTTGTCCATCTGGTGTTGGATAGGGAACTAATTCTTGGGACGCTTGAGCCATTTTTATCACCTTGAATGAAGTATTGATCTTCTCCTTCGGTGACTTTGAAGTTTGCCGACATTACACCATGTTGACAGAGGCGGGGCCATAGTTTTTATCAAAGGTTATGACTCTGTTTTTCCATATCTCATTGATCTTCTCTCTCACAACGAAGCATTGATTGAGAGGATGTGAGATCATCTGATGGTATGGACAGTATCGGGGATCATTGGTTTTGCCAACATCTCCCGATCTTTTGGGCTCTGGCAAAATGAGTTTGCCATTTGCTAGGAGAGCCTCAAAGATTTCTTCAACATCTTCATCGAACGGATATTTCTTTTCTACACGTTCTTTGAAGGCATCAGAGAGTTCAGGCCTTTTACCTGCAGTTTTGTTTTCAGGTTTCTTTGGCTGCTGAGGAGCTGACTTAGTCTGCACATTGAGAACCTCCTTTTTCTTTGGTTTTGAGGTTGTAACAGCAGGCGGCTCTTTCTTTGATGATTTCTGACTGTTGAGGTCTTTGATCACCATTTCAGCTTCCATGGAAGCTTCGAGGAGTTCCCCCAGGTTCTTTGATTTGTTGCTGATGATCATGGAGCGAATTTTTGCTCTCATATTGTTACGGCAGATGTCGACTAGCGACGCATGTGGCAGCACATCTGAGCATTTGTACGCCATTGCCTTCCATTTGTGAATGAAGTCGTATGTTGACTCATTCTCTCCCTGTTTTAGGCTGCAGAGTTGAGCTATAGTAACAGGATGATCCTCACCTTAGAAGTGGGTCAGGAAGCGTGTCTCCAGCATAGCCCAGTTCTGGATGGAGTTCTCCGGCAGAGTGGAGTACCAATCAAAGGCTGTACCTTTTAGGGTACTTGCAAAGAGGCGAATCCTGAGGGCATCTTGATCCGCAATAGCTCCCATCAGGATCTTAAAATGGATGACATATTGTCTGGCTGAACCTTTCCCCGTATATGTCTGGAGAGTAGGTTGTTTGAATTTTGCAGGGAACGGAACCGAGTCCATCCATAGAGGGTAGGGTGGCTTGATCCCATGTTTCTTCAATGTATCCTTTTCTTTTGCTTTTGCGAGAATATCGTCCACGTCTTTTCTGGTAAAGGCGCTAGACTCATTGTTTTCTGCATTGCCCTCGTCATCTTCATGATTCGGAGGGGTTTCATTGTTAAGTGGTGGACGCTGTAGAGTGAGAATCAAATTTTCCATCAGAGTCTCAATTCTCTGTTGTCCTTGCTCCAACTGCTGGATGCGTGCAGTTACGTCATCATGCGGTGGAGGCTGCTCAGAACTTGTAGCCAAGACGTTCATCCCTCGGGATTCGAATGAAGAAATTGTCCTGGTGACTGAGCTGGGGCTCATTCTTCTGGATGAAGAATCTGAGGAGTGGTTACTCCGATGTTCTTGGCTTGGAGGAGTGGAAGACTCTTCCAGATGTGTTCTTGTCCGAGAGACGCTGCGAGTCACTGGACGTCTAACACTGATTTTGGTTGCTGACTTCTGGCTTTTTCTGGTTTTGCCAACCATATGAACAACAACGAATTGGTCGGGTCTTTCTTTTTCGACCCATTTGTTTGAGACGTGGAGAGTAGAACGCTGGGTTCTTTGTTTCTCGAGTCTCTTTTGTCGATATGCAGTATGGCGACGCATACGAAGAGCAATTTGAGCTTCAGTTAGCTCTGGCTAGGCTCGGCGATGAAGGATGTAGTCCCTTGTGCGCAGCAGCCGAGTTTGTCTTCTTTGAAGCTAGGCAAGGACAGGATCTGGACGCGGTCCTTTGTCCGTCGCAGTGAAGACTTGAATTTTGCGAGCTCAGCCCCTGTTGAGATGAAGGGTCGACTCACGGGAGTGCAGGCTTCAGCATGTTTTTGCATAGGCCTAACGATGCAGGATTTGATTTTTGGCCTGTAGGAGCAAGCCGGCTCATGATGATCTTGTTTGTTTTTTGGGTGGAGGGTAGGTTTCTCCTCTTTCATATAAGAGAGAGGGTAGAACCGATTCTCCTTGAGAGGGGCCAGGTATGCTGGCTTTGTAGATGTTTGGGACCTCCGTTGCTTTGGCGAAGATCTCGGGGACCATGTTTTGGGGTAAACCTGGTTTCTTGTGGGTTGAGGCTTCGTGGGAACGCCACGGGCTTCAAGCTTCTTGGTGTTTGCCCTTGGTGCCATTTTAGTGACACGTTGCGGGGCGGTTTTCTGCTTCTTGGCAGGTACAGTGTCTTCTGCGGGAAGTGGGAATGGTCCCAGTGATCCGAAGACGATGGTCCGGGGAGTTGAAGTTGACCCGGTGTTTGGAGAGTTGTCGAGGGAGATGACGCTTCGGCAACTGGCAGGGCGCTTATGCTTGTTTTGTTTGTCTTGCAGCATAAGCTGGTACTTGTTCTCATCAAAAGTGATTGTCAATGAAGCTGCCATTGTTAGTTTTGGAAAACTTCTGAGACAAGACCAAATCCATTAGTAATCACAAGAATATGGTGATCGTAAATGGAGAACAACTATGGTTTTGTCTTTTCAAATCACTTGAGGGGACATGGCCCAACCCAAGGACGATGAAAAAGGCAAAAAGCCATAGAGGATACAATTGTTCTAAAATGCAAGTATGGTAGGCTCAGAGTGAGCGTTCCAGTGACTGCTAGAAGCAATTGTAGACCTTAATTCAAATTACCGAGAAGCAAGGCTCACTGGAGGTAAAATGATATAAGGTTGGAGATACAAATGTGTCGGTCGCGAATACAGTAGACCCGAAAGGGCTTACTAGCACCGCTAGGTACAAATGTTGCAAATCGCATCTTTGGGAAGGACATGCGATGGGATTTTTTTGAAAGGTCAAATTTGGATTCATAAAGGAGAGCAAATGGTATTCCAATCCGAACAAAGGCTCACATTTCTGCGAGCGCTAAATTCAGAAGGGAAGGAACCAGAATTTCTCGGATGTGAATCCAATAATGACGGAAATTTTTTTGAAAGGTCAAGATTGAATTCATCAAAGAGAGCAAGTGGTGTTCTGTTTCAAACAAAGGCTCAACATTTCTACGAGTGCTAAACCCGAAAGGGAGGGAACCAAGATTTCTCAACTCTGGAATTCAAAAGTGACAAAAGTTTTTTTTGAAAGGTCAAGATTGAATTCATCGAAGAGAGCAAATGGTGTTCCATTCCGAACAAGGCTCAACATTTTTGCGAGGGCTAAATCCGAAAGGGAAAGAACCAAGATTTCTCAACTCTGAATTCAAAGTGACAGAAGTTTTTTTTTTTTTTTTTTTAAGGATTTTTTTTTTAGAGAATTTTTTTTTTTAAAGGTGCACATAGATTTCCAATTCGATCTTATGAAACCTTAGTAGATAGATCAGCCCCCAGGTAAGGGTAGGATTACTTAATGAACCCGTTTGGAGGACCCTTGCCTCGAACAGTCTAGCTGTCTCCACACTCTGGACAAGGCTTTTCTTACATTCACTTTGGTCAAAGAACGCAACTGGTGGAACCTTAGTGTTTTTTTTTTTTTTGAAATCTTTTTTTTTTTGAAAGGTTTTTTTTTAACTCATCAAAGAGAGTGAATGGTGTTCCAATCCGAACAAAAGCTCAACATTTCTGCGAGCGCTAAATTCGAAGGGAATGAACCAAGGTTTCTCAACTTTGAATGCAAAAGAGAGAACTAAAATTTTTTTGAAATTATAATTTTTTTTTTTTGAAATCCCAGTTGGACTCATCAAAGAGAAAAGATGGCCCAATCCCCGATATGAACGATAGCTGCGAACATTTCTGTGAGCTATCAAGTTCAAAGAGGAGAGGATCAAAATTTCTCAAAGTTGAATCTTGAGAAAGAGAGATCATTTTTTTTTTTAAAAGAATTTGAAATGAAGTTTTTTTTTTGAAATCCCAATTAAACTCATCAAAGAGAAAAGATGGCCCAATCCCTGATATGAACGATAGCTGCGAACATTTCTGTGAGCTATCAAGTTCGGAGAGGGAAGGATCAAAGTTTCTCAAAATTGAGTTTTTAAGAAAAAGAGATCAGATTTTTTTTAAAGTGAGAAAGAACAATTGAAATCCCATCTCATGTTTTTTTTTTTAGATGCAAGATGCAACATAGGCCACCAACTAGAA
Source organism: Umbellularia californica (assembly GCA_028538565.1). NCBI lineage: Eukaryota > Viridiplantae > Streptophyta > Magnoliopsida > Laurales > Lauraceae > Umbellularia > Umbellularia californica. The sequence goes on from JAPQWN010000010.1 coordinate 21,533,084, forward strand.
AGGAGTCAAGGGACCAAAGCATCACGTTCTCAAGTCAACGTGTCCCACCGGGTACGCCAACTTGATGGACCCAAAAAAGAGGGGGAATCTTCCGTCCTCTCCCTCCGCACCCTGGGGGCTGACCTGGGTCTCAGCGGAGGAGGGAAGATCTCGGGCATCAACATTTTTGTACGGGTATGCCAGATTTACTTTCTACTCGGAATTTGGAATAGTGATAATCCGGAGATTCACCTTCACAAGTGGAAAGGAAATCAATCCTTTTTTCTAACTTTTCAAATTGCATAAATATTAAGAAAAGAGACAAGTTTTTAGAATGCCGTAAGAGGCATTTTTGTTTGTTTTCCATGAAAGGCGAGTTTTGCCGTGAAAGGCGTTTTTACAAAACTCATCAAATGTGAAAGACAAGAATTGTAATTTCTTTTGTCTCTTTAAGAAATACAAACTACAATAGAAAAGTAAGAAAAGGGATCTAACTTCTCAGGAGATTGTGGGGACACGTTGACATCGACGGTCGCAAGTCATGTATGGGCTTCGCCATCGTCCTTCAAATGAGAACATGTGATGCTTTGATTCTTTGGCTTGGCTCCTAACCTCAGTTTTTTAAAGGACAAGGACCAAGAGAAGGTCCTATATCCAATAAAAAACCAAGTAAACGGGCTGAAAAGCCACGTTTAGGCCATGTTGGAGAAGGAGGTGACCTTGGGGGGGTGGCCCCCCAAGGGACGTTGATCACCTTGTGGTGCTTCCTGGAGCAAAGTAGCAGGACTTCGTCTCTCTCTTGGATTTTCTGGTTTTTCAGAGCTTGCATTTGGGATCTCTTTTCATCATTCTTTCTTCTTGGAATGGACCTCCTTTTATAGGCTTTTGGTAGCCATGAGGTGTTTATTGGCATTGATGGCCATGATGAAAGAATTGATGAGGAGTTACAAGTTGATTTTGTAACTCCTTTTTCAAGGCTTGTGATTGGCCGATGAAGGTAGTGGGCATTTAATCACCTTTATGCTTCATGCTGATGGGAGTTTCATGGGTTTAATGCCATGATTGCTTGGATTTGTAACTCCCAAATGCTTGGTTCTGATTGGGCCGTATAAAATAATGAGTTAATGACTGTTTTAATGGGTCAATTAACGACATTAAGAGGTTGCCAAGGCATGTGAAGAGTCGTGGGCCGTGCTGCGCCTTTTGTGATTCTTTTTGCGATCATCACGGGTGGATCCACGCATTATTTGATGTCGGATTGCGATGCAATTTCAGACATTGATTGATGTTGGCGGGCCGGTGACGTCTATCTTGTCGATTTCACGATCGGTCGGACAGAAAGTGCACTTTCTTGGTCAGCCGGTTGGCGATCTTGAGGCGAACGGTGATGATTTCATGCTTTTGACGGCGGATCCGAGATGTCGACGAAGATCAGTGGTTTTGAAGCACCAAACATTGCATTTTCCGAAAATCACAGAGGCCGGAACACCCGAAACGCGAAAAGAATCGGAAAACGGGCACTTTGGTGCAAAATCTGGCCACCCGGATTTCCAGGGTCGCCGGCGACCATAGGGCTTCGGCCCGTTTGGTCGCCGAGCGTCGTTTTGGGCCGTTTTTTCGTCTTTTTCGTTCCTTTTTTCTTCTGTATTTTTCTTGACATTTTTCCTCAATTATTGACTTGATTTTCTTGGAGAAATCTTGACGAGAACCCTCACAAAATCGGAGCACAAAGTTTCCTATTTTTCTGGAAAGCCGAAGACTTTGTAGCCGATTTTCCGTCAAGCGTTGAAACTAGGTCAAACGATGTCGGAATGACCTGAAAATTGAGGTGAAGCTTCTTGAGCAGTGGATAGGACCAACCATGGGCTTTTATTTGAGTTTTGAAGCCGTTTGGGGTCCCATCGATGCTTCACTTGATTTTGCTGCGGGGAAAATGCCGAGCTTTGATATGTGGTCAAACGATGTCCGATTGACCTGAAATTTGACGGAGAGCCTATTGGAGTCATTTTGAGACGTTCCATGGGCTCTGTTTTGGATGTCATGGTCCCGGGTTGCTCCGCCGCCGGTAGGCTTGATTTTCTCTCGGAGCATCGAAACCTGGTCAAACGTTGTCGGAATGATCTGAAATTTGACGTGCAGCCTTTTGGAAGCATGTTGAAGCCACTCATGTATTTTGTTTGATGAGTGATGGCTTCGATGGTTCCCGCCGCCGAGAGGCTTGATTTTCCTGCTCGAGCATTGATGGAGGGTCAAACGTTGTCGGTTTGACTTGAAATTTGGCATGGAGCCCTTTGGAGACATTCTGGAGTCATCTGTAGGCTTTGATCAAAGTTTTGGTGTCTTTGATGATGTTGCCGCCGGGAGCGCCTGTTTAGCTGTCGGAGCAGTGAAGTTAGGCCAAACGATGTCGGAATGGCCCGAAACCTCAGGTGTACCCCTCTTTTAGCTGTCTTGAAGGACCTCTCAGTTTCTGTCTGATTCTGACAAAATCTGATGCTTGAAGTAGCCTTGCCTATTTTTAGCAGGATGCAGCTTCAGGAGGCTTCTTGATGTTGAGGAGACATATTGACTTTTTTGGTGTCAACAATCTATCGACTTGAAATTCTGCACTTCTCCCAAAGAAATCCAGACAAAGTCCTGCTGCTCTGCTGTAAAGAACACCCCAAGGTGATCAACGTCCCTTGGGGGGCCACCCCCCCAAGGTCACATCCTCCTCCAACATGGCCTAAACACGGATTTTCAACCCGTTTACTTGGTTTTTCATTGGATATAGGACCTTCTCTTGGTCCTTGTCCTTTAAAAAACTGAGGTTAGGAGCCAAGCCAAAGAATCAAAGCATCACATGTTCTCATTTGAAGGACGATGGCGAAGTCCATACATGACTTGCGACCGTCGATCTCAACATGTCCCCACAATCTCCTGAGAAGTTAGACCCCTTTTCTTACTTTTCTATTGTAGTTTGTATTTCTTAAAGAGACAAAAAGAAATCACAATTCTTGGCTTTCACATTTGATGAGTTTTGTAAAATCGCCTTTCACGGCAAAATCGCCTTTTACGGTAAACAAACAAAAACGCCTCCTACAGCATTCTAAAAAAACAAACTTGTCTCTTTTCTTAAAATTAATGCAATTTGAAAAGTTAGAAAAAAGGATTGATTTCCTTTCCACTTGTGAAGGTGAATCTCCGGATTATCACCATTCCAAATTCCAAGTAAAAAGTAAATCTGGAATACCCGTACAAAAATGTTGATGCCCGAGATATTCCCTCCTCTGCCGAGACCCAGGTCAGCCCCCAGGGTGCGGAAGGAGAGGACGGAAGATTTCTTTCGAGTCCATCAAGGGTCTTATGGAAACAATCCATTATGGCATGGTACCCTGCCAGCCAATCCATCCCTAGGATGACATCAAAATCACTCATTTCCAACAGAATAAGATCTGCGGTTAACACAACTTCTCCTATCTGAACTGTACAACTAGGGTAATAGACAGTACACGTAACTTGTTTTCCTACTGGTGTAACCACAGTCAAAATATACTCAAGTTTTCTACCATGCACATCAGTCAATCTAGAAAATGCATGGGATATAAATGAATGTGTAGAACCAGGGTCAAACAATATCTTAGCTTCTGTCCCACTAACAAGAAGTGTACCTTCCACAACATTGCCTGCTGCCTCTGCATCAGCTCTGTTGACCGCATACACTTGTCCTCACTGCTGTGGCCTGATAGGAGGCTGTTGTTGTCTACCTTGAGGGACATTTCTATTCTGTTGCGGGGGACGCTGATTCTGCTGTTGTCCTTGTTGACGGGCCTACTGCTGCTGTTGTTGAGATCTATATTGTTGCGGTGGTGCTTGCTGTTGAAGTGGCCTTGCCTGATTCTGCACCACTAGCGCATTCTGTGGCGGTGCTGGACGCGGTGCTCCTTGAGGCTGCTGATTCTGTCTGTTCGGTCTTGGGCAGTTTCTCATCTGATGGTCCATGGAGCCACATCTAAAGCATGCTCCTGTGATGGTACGACATTGGGCACTCTCATGGTTCTTGCCACAGTGGATACAGACTAGTTGCACATTCTGATCTTGTCTCTGCCTCTTGTTCTGTTGGTTCCTATGCTGATGGTTCTGTGGTGGAGTCTGTCCTTGGCCCTTGCCTTGAACTCTAAGGACCTTGTGGTGGGAGTTTTTGAACTTGTATGCTCTCTTGATCGCCTCTTCAAAAGTGACCGGTGGTATAACTCCCGTAGCATCTCTCTCGATGATGGGATGAAGTCCTTCAAGGAACTTGGTTATCTTTTTCTCCACCGTGTCCACTAATTCGGGGGCATATCTAGATAACCTCTCAAATTTAGTGAGGTATTCTTCAACAATCCTATTGCCTTGGACAAGCTGTTGAAATTCCACTATCTTCTGCCTTCTGATGTGTGTGGGTATATATTTTTCACGAAACTGTATCTTGAAGTTTTGCCATGCAACTGCGTCAGCCATTGTCCTATATTCTTCCCTCACTGTTTTCCACTAGATGTCTACCAACCGGGTGAATAGAGACGTTGCCAGCTTTACTCTCTCTCCTCCTGTGCATCTGAAGATTTCGAAGATGTTCTCCGTATGGTCTAACCAATCATCTACAGTCAAAGGATCTTCTGAGTCAACAAAATCCTTGGGTGCCCTCTTTCTGAATCTCTCAAACAATGCATTGGGGTCGTGCTCCCTCTGGTTGATGACAATTACAGGTTGAGGTTGAGCTTGCAACATCTGCTGAAACTGATTTGGCACTGTATTGTCAACTCTTGTATTCTCAACTCTATCTTCTTCAATAGGCTCCGTATAATCACTATTACTCGCAGTGGGATTGCCATTTACCGGTCGCTTACGAGGTGGCATGATGCTGCAAAACAAGTTGTTAGCACATGTAAATCCAAAAACAGGGCCACACATTGCTCACGTAATTCTAGCTAACGAAAGATCTAATGAATCCTCGCCACGTCCTTAGGATTTCTAGTTTCTTTTAATTGCTTGAAACACGTCTCGCTCTGATACCATTCTATCGCGACCCCGGATCGGGTTTAGGGACCAATCCGGGATCGGGACTAATTGTGAAGTATGTGACATAAAAAGATCATAGGTATGTTTGATGCCAAAGCGTACACGGGTCAATAAAAGAACACACATTACCCGTGTACGTGATTTCCCACAGGTGTCCGCGGTGAGTGTCGCGACCTCGGACCGGGCCAAGGGGCCAAATCCGGGATCGGGACTATTGTGATGTGATGGACATGCGATCATATGGAGTGATGACAATAATTAAAGATATGTTAATGATCAAGCGCACACGGGTAGGTAAGGAACACACATCACCCGTGCACGTGATTTCCCACAGGTGTCCGCGGTGAGGATTTTTCCAACACACATAAACATTCGGTAAGATTGCGGAAGCGTATGGTAAATCAAGCATGTAATCCATTTCCATAATAACAAGACTGATTGCATTTAAATAACAAGTATCAGAATGAGCAATATTCTATAACGTAACCCAAAGATACTGTTAAAGTTAGAACAAATATCATTTAATTACAAATCCCAAAAAAAATAGAGGCCAACAAAGGCCAATATGGACAAAACAATAACCACCAAAATGTATAGTTCTAACACCCCCAAAATGTCATGCAACACTCAAGGCAACCGAATGTTTAAACAACATCATCGGCGCACCACTCAACTAGCTGCTGCGGTTCTCCGACCGCCTCCTCAGGCTCCTCCTCGGGGAAACCAACAACGGGACCTGAGTACCAAAGCAAAGGGTCAGACACGACGGTCTGGCAGGTGGATAAAAAGGTATGCACATTTAGTAATAAACATTTACCTTGGAAAACATTTAAACCTGTCTAAACAAAACTTCCATGAAGTAAATGCATCATTTAATTAAAAACATATATGCAAGGTAAAACAGGTAAAGGTAACCAAGGAATTCAGAAAACGACCAAGATGACAACCACACGAAGCTAAATCCTCTATCACCGAAGTGATAGAGCAAGCAAGTCAAGGCGTTGACCTCAGTCACTGAATTGAGGAGGTACAACGAAATACATATACATATATACTATATACAAGACATGACCACGGTAGCGAGCCGGGCATCAGGAACGACAGTAGCAATCTGCGGTATCAGAACAAGACCACGGTTAAATAACCGGGTAGCAAGATCCAAACTACAGTTGGCAAGACAAGAGGGGGATCACCTAGTCAGTGGATCAGACTCACAAGGTATCCAAGCTTAGTGGTGTCGACTCATAGGTTAAAACATGGAAATCAAGACATGTATAAAATAATTCAAGTGCAAGGCTATAATCGGGCAAGACGTGGGTGCTCGAAGGCACAACTAACATACCAGGCGGGCATGTATGTCAAGACTAGTAAAACAGTACAAGTATGCTTTCAAGGTTTTCGGGACGGATAGATCCCAAATCATCAATTTCAGGAATAAAAGGTGAAGTACCATTTCGAAATGTCAAAACAGTGTCGGGGTTAAAACTAATTCAAGTGGATAGGGATCCCGTATGCCTATTTTGAAATTACTTGGTACTCCTTGAATTTGGAGACATTCTGGGTTCCTTAGGCACTTGAGAGTTTCCAAAACTTCAATGAATTCTTGTGATTGTAGTCTCTTTCTCAACCGAGTCTCAAACAACGGTTATAACTCTTTTCATCACGATAGGGATGTTAACGAACCTCCCTCTATAGCTAGGATATTTCATTTTTGCTTCCAAAGTCGCCCCAGATGAACAGTACACGTCGCTCGAGCGGACAAGGAGTTCGCTCGAGCGATGTGCTCTCTGGAATGGCTTCTGGGAGGGTTCGCTCGAGCTGACAAAGGTTCGCTCGAGCGGACCTGCCCAGTTCAGGATGTCACGAGCGAACGATTAGTGGGCTCGAGCCAACCATTCTCTGGATGGCTGCTGGGAGGGTTCGCTCGAGCGAACACGGGGTTCGCACGAGCGAACAACTCTCTAGAATGGCACGAAACCTATCCTGGGCAGTTCGCTCGAGCGATGTGTCATGTTCGCTCCAGCGAACTGTCCAGAACTAGTTTCGTGAACAGCTCTTTTCTCCATTCTTCTTCTCTTACAAATCCACATTTCTTGAGGTTCTATCATACACTAAAGAGGGCATGTAAGGGCCTCAACATCCTCTTCAAAGCTCCATCAAAACTTCTCACAACCTCCACAAATGATCCATTCATTCATTCATTATCACATTCAATCAAAAGGAGAAAGACATAACCACAATTACATAGATTCCTTCAAGTTTTTAAGCACAAGATAACTAAAAGGCTATCAATCATATTTCAAGACAATAAATGGGCTCAACAACCCCTTTCAAAGGCATTAAAAATCACATTGAATGCAATTAAAATCCACCATTAATGAGGTAATAAATCAAACATTTGTCATGGAAATCATTCAAAACTAAAACATCCATTAAATCCACTTGCCTCAAGGTCTCTAAACAAAGAAGTCAAGCTTCTAATCAACTCTTCCAAGCCAAACTCCAAGCTACACAAAACCCCCAAATACAAATCCTAAAATGGGTCAAACCAAGAAACAAGAAGAAGAAACTCATTATAATAAAAATGGAGCTCCTCTATGACTAGGAGAATACAAATTTAAGAGATTAGGAGGGAAAACTTACTTGGAAGCTCTTCAAATGGACAAGACTATCTAAAAGAAGGTCTTAGAATGGAGGTCTTCCTTCAAAAGTTGTATAAATGGAAAGCACTAGGAGAGAGGAAGAAGATGATGACTTCTATTCCTTGATTGGAGCAAGATGGGTGGTGCTTGATGGTGGGGAAGCAAGAAGGAAAGAGAAAAGGGGAAAACCCTAGCTTTGAAGGTTCTTTGTGCTGGAAAAAGGGAATGAAGAAGATAACCTCTCTATATATATACAAGTGGGTGTGGGCTCCACCACTAGCAAATCTCTTTGGGCTGAAATCGCTAATCTCGGGACCTCGGACGAAATCGACGAAGAAGAGAAAAGTGATCGTCGAAAAAGAGAAGCAAAGGACCCAGCCTCCTACACTTCAAGTCTCCCACAAATGGGTCGAAAAAGAAAGACCCGACCAAGTTGCTGCCGTCCATATGGTTGGAAAAACCAGAAGACGCCAAAGGTCAGCATCAAAAATCCATGTCCGACGTCCGGTGACCCGTAGCATCACCAGGACACGAAGACATCCCGAAGAATCTCCTGCCCCTTCCAGCCAAGGACGGGAGAGTAATCCTTCATCAAGCTCTTCATCAAAAAGAATGAGCCCCAGTTCGGTCACCAGGACGATTTCTTCGTTCGAATCCCGAGGGATGAACGTCTTGGCTACAAGTTCTGAGCCGCCACCTCAGAATCCACCTCGAGATGATGCGCTCACACGCATTCAGCAGTTGGAACAAGGCCAGCAGAGGATTGAAACTCTGATGGAAAACCTTCTCCTTGTCGTCCAAAATCAGGTGAACAATGAGCCTCCTCCGAATCATGGCAATAACGAGGAAAATGGAGAAGAAAATGAGTCACGCGCCCTTACCAAAAAGGACGTAGACAGTATCCTCGCCAAAGCAAAAGAAGAGGATATACTCAAAGAGCATGGGATCAAGCCACCATATCCTTTATGGATGGACTCGGTCCCGTTCCCCACAAAATTCAAACATCCTACTCTCCAAACATATACGGGGAAAGGATCGGCCAGACAGCACGTCATCCACTTCAAGATCTTGACGGGAGCTATCGCGGATCAAGATGCACTCAAGATTCGCCTCTTTGCAAGTACCCTTAAAGGTACGGCCATCGATTGGTACTCCACTCTGCCGGAGAACTCCATTCAGAACTGGGCTATGCTGGAGACACGCTTCCTGACCCACTTCCAAGGTGAGGATCATCCTGTTACTATGGCTCAGCTCTGCAGCCTAAAACAGGGAGAGAATGAGTCAACTTATGACTTCATTCACAAGTGGAAAGCAATGGCGTACAAATGCTCAGATGTACTGCCACAAGCGTCGCTAGTCGACATCTGCCAAAACAACATGAGAGCTAAAATCCGCTCCATGATCATCGGCAATAAATCAAAGAACCTGGGGGAACTTCTCGAAGCTTCCATGGAAGCTGAAATGGTGATCAAAGACCTCAACAGTCAGAAGTCATCAAGAAAAGAGCCAACCACCATTGCAACCTCTAAACCAAAGAAGAAAGAGGTCCTTAATGTGCAAACCAAGTCAGCTCCTCAGCAACCAAAGAAAGCTGAACATAGAGCTGCAGGTAAGAGACCTGAACTCTCTGATGCCTTCAAAGAGCGAGTAGAAAAGAAATATCCGTTCGATGAAGACGTCGAAGAAATCTTTGAGGCTCTCCTAGCAAATGGCAAACTCATTTTGCCAGAGCCCAAAAGACCTGGAGACGTTGGCAAAACCAATGATCCTCGGTACTGTCCATACCACCAAATGGTCTCGCATCCTCTCAATCAATGCTTTGTTGTGAGAGAGAAGATAAACGAGATGTGGAAAAACGGAGTCATCACCTTTGACAAAAACTATGGGACTGCCTCCGTCAACATGGTGTCATGTGGACAAATACCAAAATCACCGAAGAAGAAGATCACTACTTCCTTCAAGGTGATAAAAAGAATTCAAACGTCCGAAGTGTTGGTTCCTTGCCCGACACCAAAAGGACAACCCATATGGGTACATCCCGATCTCCTGGAAGATGAAAACTGGGAGATCGTAAAAACAAAGCCGACAGCTCAACAGCGAAGGCAGGCTAGGAAACATCTCCTCAGGCTCAAACGGCAAGAGAAGACCCAGCCAAAACAAGAAGTCCATGAAAAGGCAGAGGCCTCCTCTACCACTTCACTCGGGGCAACAAAAACGTCCCTTCCAGAGACTTCAAAGGCGGTAAGAAACTTCACTCTCAGTGATTTCATGCCACCTCAATTCAAAAAAGAAGCCATGCAGGGGGCATTATACTCTTGCAACTCGGTAGTTGGATTCTCCATTGATGGATACGAGTCCAGCGACACCGACGATGGATTCGAGCCCAACTACACCGATGAGTGGGAGGAATCTCTTGAAACAGGAGAATATCTCTCCGATGAAGAATGGGTTCCTGAAACTCACCTTATGCCAGTAATCTGATATAACCCCTTGCAACCACAAGGATCCTGGTCTGATGATGAAGAAGACCAAGAGGCTGCACAAGAAGATGCTGTTAACCCAGCATCTGTCATTGCTCCAGTGGAAATCAACTATGTTGAGCCACACGGAGAAGACGAAGAAGAGGATCTGGCTCCCATGCCTGATCTTGAAGAATATGCAAGGATCTTGCAGCGTCTCGCTCTAGAACAAGAGCAAGACCGCGTCAACGAGATTCCTCACAATCCAGAGCCGGAAGTCCCTGAAGCCCATCAGGTACCTCCTCCCTCAACTCCTGAAAATGGAGAACATTGCTGGATAGATGATCCTCTTACATCCGAGGATGAGTCTGACTCCGAGCAGGCAACATCTCCTATCAGAGCTTCCTGTAATGTAATATATCAGGACTATAGCTCTTCTGAAGCGTCGTCTGATGAGATTACCTACACTCCGACGACGCCTAGCAATGTATCCTCTGGAGCTACCTCGTCTCACGTGACTTTCACAGAGATGACACCCTCTCAGGTTTCTTCTCCTGAGACTGTGACTTCAGGATACACATTCTTCCCGACTCATCATCATGAAGAAAACCCAACTTGGGGTGATGGATGGGTCAACGAAGAAGAAAAGCTGCTGGATACTGTTCAGGACTTGCTCCCGGAAAATGCTCCGTGCAACACAATCACTGAGGATGGCAACTCTGCTGCAGATACATCCCCAGTAGATGAAAAACGACAGCCTCTTGATCCTGAAGACAATCTTCCAAACGAAGATCCTTCTCAAGAAGCTCTCGAAGTTGGTAGAGGCACCCGTTGGGGCCGGGACTACCACAAAAATTACAACCAATCTTCCTTTACTTATGTAAATCCTTCGGGAAAAGATGTTGTAAGCGCCCCCAGTGGCAACAATGATGAACATGCAGGCCCTAAGGAGGCTTTCAAGTATGACTTGGTTGAGCACTTCAAACACATACCTGCACGTCTTCACATCCTGGATTTATTACGAATGTCTCCACGCACTCGTGATAATCTCATCTCAGAATTACAAAAACTGAATGAGGATGTCGACAAACATGCCCCGCAAGTCCTCCAAATTGAAATGGACTACCGGGTCAAAAACTCTGAAACTTCCTTAAAAGAAGAAAAAAAGAAAACTGAGGGATCATGCATCCAATGCCTCTCGGTTCAAAAGGCAGCCAGTGCAACCATCGCCTTCACTAAGGAAGACCTCCTACTTGGCGAAGCAAGGCACAACCGACCCCTGTACTTCACAGGGTACATCAAAGAAATGCCGATACATAGAGTTCAGATCGACCCAGGTTCTGCACTCAACCTTATCTCCACTTCGGCTCTTGAAGAGTTGGGCATCCCACCCAGCAAGTTAAGCCACACATCTGTATCTATCTTTGGATACGATGGGAGCGCTCAAAGGCCTATCGGCAAAATCAGGTTCAAATTGCAAATCGGTGATCTTATCTCTGAGGTCACTGTGTATGCAATAAAAACCCCCTCATGCTACAACATCCTTCTCGGACGTCCTTGGATACACTAGAACGGTGTTGTCCCTTCAACTCTACATCAATGCATCAAATTCGTCGGCGACGACGGCATGGTACATCGTGTCTTTGCGGACAGAAAACCCTTCAAAGGTAAAGAAGTCCACTTCGCAGACTCCCAGATGTATGAAGGAGAAAAAGAAGAAAAGGAAATAGCACCCCCTACTGAAAATCTCCAGAAAGATAAAGGCATGGCTCCTCAAAAATCACCGGAAGAAAACAAACCCTCCGGCAAATTAGAAGAGAGTAGTCAATCTCCCTTCGTTATCTCCCTCAAGAATTCAAAACCTTTGGTCATCACGACTAAAGTGAAGAAGGCGAAACAAAAGCCTGGGGGCAAATTTGTTGTCTCTCTCGTGTCTATCATGCAAGACACAGACTCGGACTCAGAGCCAGAAGACGATGCATCGTCAAGCCAAGCTGACACTCAGCAAGTTCAGCCCGCTCTCACTCCGATGGAGACACCTGCTGATGTAGAAGATCCTACGTCTGCTACATTTGTTGTTCCGGCAACATCACCAAAGCAAAGGCCGATCTTCTTCCATAGATCGGACGCTTCTTCATCAAATTCCATGCTGGAACCTTTCCAAAATGAAGGTATGCCTCAGCTATCTCTATATAGTCCTGTGGCACAAGCAATTATGAAGAAAATGGGCTATGACGCTCAAAACCCAGTCGGTTTGGGAGAAAGACGTGGTATTCTCACGCCATTGGAGCCCGCCTTGACCAAAAGCCAGCTGGAAGATTGGAGACTCTACGGTCATGTAGAAAAGTCTTCATATGGGTTAGGATATGATCCTGATACTCCTCTGAGACAGTTGACACAAAAGCTTAAAAGTCGTTTTACCGACCAAGCCTCAACATCTCAAATCCACGAAGACATCGATCTCCCTGGAAATCTCTTTAAAGAGTTACCTGACAAAGATCCAGGAAGCTCATCCAACTTGTACGATTTCTCTGATGATAAAGAGGAATCGTCCGATAATGCAGACTTGTGCTATTCTGACCCAGAAGAACCCTCGTCTCCAAAAGAAATACCAGACTCAACAGGCGATTGGGACTATCTCATAGCAAGCCTTGAGGAGATCACCAATCAAGAAAATCCATGGAAAGGAACAGAGCCTTGGTCTGGTAATGCAGTTGAAACTCCAGAAGGTTTCGTTGAGTTGGAAGCCTCCGAAAATATTGTGGAGGAACCACCTTCGAACCTTCCGACAGAAGATCCTGTTGAAAAGATAAACTTGGGAACACCTGATAACCCACGTCCTGTATTCATAAGCAAGAATATAAAGGATGATGAGTTGCCCGAGTATATCGCTTTTCTTCGTGAGTTCGTTGATTGCTTTGCATGTTCCTATGCTGAAATGCCTGGTTTAGACCCCAAAGTAGCAGTCCACAAACTCAACCTTCAAGAAGAAGTCAAGCCTGTCAAACAAGGCCAAAGAAGATTCCGTCCAGATGTGATGGATAAAATTGAACAAGAAGTTCAAAAGCTCAAAAGTGTCGGCTTCATCCGTGAGGAACAACATCCAGAATGGTTGGCCAACATTGTCCCCGTGACAAAGAAAAATGGGCAGATCAGGGTCTGTATTGGCTATAGAGACCTGAATGGCGCTTGCCCTAAAGATGAATTCCCGCTCCCCATACCGGAGGTGATGATTGACAATACCTGCGGATTCGGCGAATGACATTCATGGATGGCTTCTCTGGTTACAATCAGATAAAGATGCATCCCGAGGATGAAAAACACACTTCATTTCGGACTCCATTTGGCGTGTATTGCTACACTGTCATGCCATTTGGTCTGAAAAATGCTGGTGCCACATATCAGAGGGCTATGATGAAAATATTCCAAGATATGCAGCACAAGATGGTCGAATGTTACGTTGATGACCTCGCCGTCAAAAGCAGAAGAAAAGAAGACCATCTCAAAGATCTTCGGGAAGTCTTCCTCCGACTTCGCAAACACAAACTGCGGATGAATCCTCTAAAATGCTTCTTCGGCGTCTCGTCGGGTAAGTTTCTCGGATTCCTTGTTCGGAAAGCTGGAATAGAACTTGACCCCATAAAAGTCAAAGCTATTCTAGAAATGCCCTCTCCAAGAACCTTGAGAGAATTAAAAGAGCTCCAAGGGAGATTGGCCTACATCAGACGGTTCATCTCCAATCTTTCGGGGAAATGCCGTCCATTCTCTCGATTGATGAAAAAGGGTGTAGACTTTGTCTGGGATGCCGACTGTGAAGCCGCATTTCAAGATATCAAGTCATACCTGACCAAACCTCCAGTGTTAGCTGCCCCTGCCACTGGAAAACCATTCATCTTGTACACAAGAGCCCTTGATCACTCTTTGGGTGCTCTGCTTGCACAAGAAAATGATGAAAGAAAAGAAGCTGCTCTATACTACCTCAGCCGCATGCTAGTAGGTGCAGAGCATCGCTACTCCCCAGTCGAAAAGGAATGCCTTGCAGTGATGTTTGCCGTACAAAAGCTACGTCACTACTTGCTTTCCAACACAGTCTACCTGGTCTCGAGGATCAACCTCTTGAAGGTCCTTGTCACGAAGGCCGATTCTCTCAATGCCCGACTGGCAAAATGGTCCATCCTCTTGTCACAATTTGATATTAGGTATGTACCACAAAAAGCAATCAAAGGCCAAGCTCTAGCAGATTTCCTCGCAGAGCATCCATTGCCTAAAGATTCTCCACTCAGAGATGATCTCCCAGACGAACCCGTCTACAACGTGGAGACTTTCTCGCCAAATGCCTCCTGGGACATGTACTTTGACGGTGCAACCAGGACAAATGAAAAAAGAAAGCTGATTTCGGGAGTTGGCATCCTCTTTGTTAGCCCCGACAAATACATGATTCCACACGCTTTCTCGCTACTGGAACCATGCACAAACAATGCAACTGAATACCAAGCTCTGATCCTGGGATTGGAACTCGCCATTGAATCCGGTATCACCATGCTGGAAGTCTTTGGAGACTCTCAACTGATCGTCAACCAGATGAATCAGAAATATGAAGTCAGGAAGCCCGATCTGCTGCCTTATTACAACAAGGCACAATCGCTTCTGCAAAAGTTTGACATCTGTCACATCACCCACATTCGTAGAGGTGAAAACATCCGTGCAGATGCCCTGGCTGGACTTGCCGCATCAATGGCGATCCAGGAAGGAAAAAACATGCAAATTACAGTGAATGAGAGAAGGATCCTCCCTCCTCTTAACACACACCAAGCAGTTGCTGAATGCCACCGAGTGGTTGGAAGTCGGATCTCTATCCTTCAAACTTCAATCGGCGACTGGAGGGATCCGTCATTGATTACACTATGTTCGGAATCCTACCTGAAGATCCAAAAGAACGGGTAAGCATCCAAAGGCGAGCCCCAAACTTTCATTTGGATATCCCTTCAAAAATCCTTTACAGGAAATCCTTCAATGGAGTACTCCTACGCTGCTTGTCACAACAAGAAGCTGAAGAAACACTCAAAGAAGTTCACGCTGGTCTTTGTGGAGCTCATCA
The DNA here is from genome assembly GCA_028538565.1 of Umbellularia californica. Lineage (NCBI taxonomy): Eukaryota > Viridiplantae > Streptophyta > Magnoliopsida > Laurales > Lauraceae > Umbellularia > Umbellularia californica. The sequence goes on from JAPQWN010000010.1 coordinate 21,548,302, forward strand.
GGCTGGTCCCAAGCTCTACGACCAAATCAAAAGGTTGGGTTACTACTGGCCTACCATGGTACCCGACGCAATGCAATTTGCTAAGCGCTGCCAACAATGCCAAGTTCATGGAGACTACATTCACATGCCTCCGGAATGGCTACATCCTACAGCAATCTCATGGCCTTTCGAAGCATGGGGCATGGACATCATAGGTCCTATCTCTCCCCCTTCAAGCAAAGGTCATCGCTTCATCTTCGCCGCAACGGATTATTTCTCCAAGTGGTCAGAAGCATTTGCGTTCAACGAAATGAAGACCTCATCAGTTCTTCAGTTCCTGCGCACCAACATCATTTGTCGTTTCGGCATACCCAAGAGATTCGTCCATGATAACGGACCACAATTCCGGGATCATCGATTCTACAGGTTTTGCGACAAATACAAAATTCAAAGCTGTCCTTCGACTCCATACAATCCGGCAGCAAACGGATTAGCAGAAGCCTTCAACAAGACACTCTGCAAAATCCTAAGAAAATGGTCTCTAGTCACAAAAGAGACTGGAGCGATAAACTGTCTGAAGCTTTGTGGGCCTATCGAACCACCGTTCGAGGACCAACCCATAGCACACCATTCTCCTTGGTCTATGGATGTGAAGCTGTCGTGCCCTTAGAGGTACAAATTCCTTCTCTGAGGGTATCTCTACAAAATGACATGACTCAAGAAAGCAATGCGAAATTGCGACTCCATGAGCTGGACAATCTCGATGAGAGACGGCTCGAAGCTCGACAAAGCATTGAACTTTACCAAGCACGCATGGCAGGATCTTTTGACAAAAGGGTCCGGCAACGCGCCTACAAAAAGGGTGACTTGGTTCTTGCGGTAAAAAGACCAATGGTCTTCGCACACAAATCCAAAGGCAAATTTGAACCAAAATGGGAGGGACCCTACGTCATCGACAAAGTCTTCTCCAACGGCGCATATGCCCTCCTAAACATGGAAGGCGACAGATGTATGCTGCCTATCAACGGCAAGTTCTTGAAGCGGTACTACCCTTGAAGACTTATCCAACTGGGTAAGAGCAATGCCTGTATGGCCAAAACCTGTTCTCAGGTACTCGCTCGTCAAACCCACTCTCTTTAGAATTTTCATATCAAATGTCAAAACTTCTAGAGATTCAAAAACAATGCTTACTTTCATTGTTTCATTGTTCAAAAACAAAAAAAAAAATCCAAGTTTAGGAGCCTCTCCCTGACTTGACCAAAACTTTCGATCCTTGAACCAAAATTCATGGTTTGAAACAAAAATCCGGATTCAGGGATTTCCACCCTAGTCCACCTTACCTTTTACCGCCAAATGGTTCTAGGTCAAAATTTACGACCCTCGTGTCTTTAAACAAAAAAAATGGTTTTTCAAAAATCGTGGGGAAACGACATCAAAGTCAGTACCCGCAAAACAAAAATCTTGAAAAAAAGCAAGGATGCGACATTCCATCGATACTTGCACCCAAAATCGCAGGGAAGCGATATTTCGTCGATACTTGCAAAATCCAAAAACCGTGGAGAAGCAACAAACCAGTTGATATCCACAACCCAATTTTGAAAATCGTGGAGACACAACATTTCAGTTGATATCCACAACCCAAATTTCAAAGGTTCGAGAAAACCTAAAATCGTGGAGAAGCAACAAACCAGTTGATATCCACAACCCAATTTCAAAAATCGTGGAGATACAATATACCAGTTGCTATCCACAACCCAAAATTACAAATGGTTCGAGAAAACCTCAAATTTCAAAAATCGCGGAGAAACGACATCAAGTCAGTACCCGCAAAACCAAAAGTCTTGGGAAAAGCAGGGAAGCGACGCTTAGTCGATATTTGCACCCCAATTCGCGAGGAAGCGACATTCCATCGATACTTGCAAAACCTAACCCGCGAGGAAGTGATATTCCATCAATACTCGCAAAACCGAATGAGCAAGGAAGCGACATTCAATCGATACTTGCAAGACCATTCAGCGGGGAGGCGACATTTAGTCGATACCTGCATTTTGAAAACCAAAACTCGGCTATAAATGCCAAAACAAAAATTTCCGGCTATAAACGCCAAAACCGGCTTTCATGCCAATAAAACAAAACTTGGTTTTCAAAAAAAACTCGGCTACAAGTGCCACACAAAAAAAAAACCTGACTCTCATGTCAAAACCGGCTATAAATGCCACAAATTGGCTATCAATGCCACCAAACCGGCTATAAATGCCACAAATTGGCTATCAATGCCACCAAACCGGCTATAAATGCCACAAATTGGCTATCAATGCCACCAAACTGGCTGTAAATGCCACAAAAATCCGATGTCCGTGCCAACCCAAATTTTGGCTTTTACGCCATAAAATTTCGGCTTCCATGCCATCTCAAAATCGGCTTCCACGCCACAACCAAAATCAGGCTCTCATGCCAAAACAATTATTTGACAAAAGATTTTCACAAAATGACAAAGCTTTTGATCAAATCCCATTTAGCAATTGCTTTCATCACAAAAAGATTTGAGTGAGCGTAGGGAACAAAAAAAAGGGTACCAAAAAAATACATGTGGTACCAAAGCAAAAAAAGAAAAATAGAAAGTGTTCACAAGCACTACAAAAAAAAAAAAAGAAGAAAAGTACCAAAAAAATATACATGTGGTACCAAAAAAAGGAAAGTGTTCACAAGCACTACAAAAAAAAAAAAGAGTACCAAAAAATACATGTGGTACCAAAAAAAAGAAGAATGGTTTCTGCTATAAAAAATCAGGAGCTCAGCCAAAAATGGTCTCCAGCCAAAGCTTCAGCTCCTCAAGCAAACTTTTGGCATCAGCCGTCAGAGTTTCCAAGGCACGCTTCTTCAGGAACTTGCCATGAGATGCTGGCGAATGCCGTAATCCTTCTTTTACACCGGGAAGCTCTTCCCCAGCAGTTTGCCATCGTTCGTTTTCTAGAGTCCTCCTCTCGAGAACTTGACCGGCATCTGCAACCCTGCGAATCAGAGTACTCTCCCTGTCACGAGCCTCTGTTATAGCAGCCCACTTCGCATCGACTTGTGCCTTCAAATGCTCAAGACGTTTCCTGGCCTCCTCAACTTCCCTATCAAGGACGTTAAGGTCATGCCTCAATCCGATGATGGCTAGCTCTTCTTTGTTCTTCTCCCGAACTAGCTGCTTCTTGCTTTGTGTAGCCTCATTCAGGTCAGACTTAGCCTTATCAGCAGGGTCCAAGAACATCTCCTTGAAGAATTGGTCGTCAGGGAAACCCATGGTCTCAAACCACTTGTCACCCAGTGCAATGATCCCATCAACGATCGCCCTGACACCTGTGACATCCAGACCAACCTCTTCGGTGTCGGTCAGAATCTCCTGTACATGTGGGATCATGCCAAATCCTGCCTCCAAGTGTCCAGAAAGGAGAGTCTTGACCCAAGAACTCAAAACCCGTGCCAGCACCTTCTTCGCAAATTGAAGAGACGAACTGGATGAAGATTCACCCTTCTCCGCTGATCGGCTGCTCATGTCATGTCCCATTGGAAGAGTAACAAAAGAACTCTTTTCACTTGGAGCCACTGGAGAGGGAATCTCAACACGAGGCATCTCCTCAATCATGTCAGAACTGGTCTCTACCTCTGGATCGACCTCTGGCATCCCTTGCTCTGGTTCTGAAGAAAGCGATGGACTCTCTTCTGTCACTTCAAAACCTGCAAATGAAACACAAAAAGGTATGAATATGATCCTGTTCAAAAAAAAAATCATCAGGGCCATCACTACAAAGTACCTTCTTCGACGACTGGCGGAACACTCTCTTCCTCCATGAACTCATCAGAAGCATCATCGACATTTGCGTCCATTGATGATTCAAAGTCATCGGAATCCTGTGGCAAGTCAGCTGACAAGAAAAAAATGTTAGCAAATCAAGTCGCAGGCAAAAAAAAAAAAGTGAAAGCGAAAGAAGTTATACCAATTGGAGATTCCGGAGTCATTCCAGAGTCCCTCGGTTCTTCTTCAGATGCCATAACTGGCTCCATCACCGCCTCATCGGTTGGAACCTCAGGCATCGGCAAGTCTTCATCCTCTGCTAAAAGAAAAGCAGCAGCAGGGTGAGAAAACAAATCAGAACATGGAAAGCCCCATGAAAGAAGTAGAAAAGGAAAAGGAGGAATCATACCTTCACCGATGGTCTCTTCTTCCCGAATCCTCTTCTCCGGAGGTTCGTCAGCTTCCCCTGGCACCTCCTCATTGACAGTGAGAGGGACTTCCACATTAGGAGAGTCTTCGTCCCGCCCCGTGTGACGCTGACTCCTCCTCCTCTTCCTACCTCTACGGGTTCGCTTCCTAGAAGAACCCGCCCCACTATCAGAGTCAGGTTTCTCACTTGACTCCTCACTGGATGGTCTGCTCTTGCCAGTAGACTCCGCAGAAGCTCGCCTCTGTGCCGCTTGCATCCAAGCGTCGAGCTCAGCTTCCTCCTGTTCTAGCTGCTCCAAAGCCTCATCAGGTACTTCCCGAACAGCTTCAGAACCAATGACGCCCTGGTCACCGAGAAAGCCTATCTTGTGCTTCTCTCCAGAAAGGAAGGCCCAAACTTCCTCTCGCCGGACGCCATCCGACTTCCCAATGCCTTTTCCAGAAGACAGCTTTACATCAAGCTCCTTCTTGGAAAGCCCCCGATATGCCAAAAAGCTCTCCGCGAACCACTTCGTGAAGCCGGCAGTTCGGAAAGTCGACAGCTCAGGATAAGAAATCGTGGCAGTAGTGTCTTCAGCACTATAGAAAGCCCATGCATTTCTGCCATCCTGCAAACCCCCAAAACGCTTCACCATACTCGAAGGAGCCCCAACAACGCCTTGAGAGAAGCCCAACTGAAGCGCAAAGCGAGAAGGTACATACGGCTGGATGTCGACGAAAAGATGTCTACGGTACACCATCGTGCCGACTCGTATGCTGAAAAGCCACTCCTTCTCTGCATTGGTCAAAGAGTAATGCCTTCCCGACCCTGCTCTGGTAGAGTCTCGGGAGGCACCAAAATCAAAAGCCTTCTTCCGCAACTCCGGAGAAAGCTTAACTGAAGACTGCCCCATCTCGACGTCCCTGAACCGTCGGATCCTCATGCGGGCAAACAAAAGTGATTCAGATACGGCTTTTCCCTTAGCCAATCGAATCATCAGAGGATCATCATCCTGTGCAGCACCCAGCTGGTGGAAGCCAGGACAGTGGTATACAAACCACGAATAAAAGATATGGGCTGAAAATACCCTATTCATAGGGAGCCCAAGCCGAACCAAGAAAGCAGCAGCCTGCAGTTCGGTACACAGGTAGGAGTAAAGAGCGGGCACCAAAGCAAGCCGCTCTCCAAACGCCATCTGACAAGCCGGAAAAATACAATGAGGCCTGATGTGCGTCCCATCTCCACCAGCAAAAATAGCCTCACCTAGCCAAAAAGTGAGGTAAAAAGCAAGATCTCTCCGCAATGCAATGTCAGAACAAATGGCATCTGTGCTCGCGAAGAAACCCTTCAACTCTTCCTGCATGACCGAAGTCTTCTTCCTGTCTTCCCGGGTCATGCTATTAGAAGACTCTTTGCTGTCAAAGAAGTTGAAGAATGAAGAGCCATAACTCTTCCAACTGCTGGATCTCACTTTCGAGCCCTCCTTCAAAAAATCATAGAAGGCGACGAGCTGAAAGTATAGGAGCCTGAACTCCTCTGACTGCTCCTCAAGGACGCTGTCAATCGGCATGAACTCCTCGTAGAGTTTGCCAAGGATGGGCAATCCAGTAATAGCACTCAACTCCTTCAGAGAAAAACCAACCTCACCATTCGTGACAACGAAGGTATTGGTCTGAGGGAGGAAAGACTCCAACATAGCCATGAAGGCATCATCGGAAAAAGTCACGGTCTCCCTAAAAGCGCGGACCGCGTCAAAAATCCCGGCTTCCTTCAAAACGGCGCCCCCAATCAGCAAGGTGTGGTCAGTCCATGACTTCCAATCGGAGTCAACATTGAAACGGCCACGAAGTCGAAAAGGCTTCACCCAAGTACTGCCGTCACCGCTGAAAACGCCAAGGCCCACCGGTCTCAAATCGACCGACGGATAATCAGAGCCCTGGTAGCCGCTGGCTGGCATCAACATGTCCATACGGACAGGTGGCTTCTCCGCATATCCGGAGGGTCCACCAACAAAAACCCCGGTCTTGATCACACTGGTCCTCTTCACCCAGCTCGGAGGATCTTCCCTCTTAGGGCACGTGGGAGAAAGGCTCAGGATCGAGATGGTCCGGTCAAAAGACGACCGGGTAGAAATAGTTCTCTCCTCACCATTTGCTGTGTAAGAGAACTGAAAACATCTCCTTTGGTATGTCAAGTCGTCAGGGACTGCATCTCCAAAGAAGAAGGTAGGCTTGGGTAAAACCCTCAGATCGTCCATAACCCAAGGACGGTTGCTTACCATGATCTTATAGAACTCCTCATCCTTGAGAGCAATCAATCGCTGTCTCATCTCATCGCGATTGAGGGAATTGCACTCTTCCAAGTTCTTCTCAACAAACTGGACCTTCTCCCAGGCTTGCTGAACGGCCACATTGGAAGATCTAGCAGATTGACGAGGTACGCTTGTAGCAGGCTCTTTACCCTTGTTCGCTCTGGAGGAACCACCTGCAAAGGTTGGAAAAGAAAAAGATCGTCATCAAAATGACAGGATTTCGCTAAAAAAAAAAGGGTCACTTTGTCCCACCAAAAATCTGGCGAAATTTTGGCATGACTCCGGGGCAATTCCAAAGAAAAAGGAAATACCCCGACGGAAATAGAAAGTTTGAAGATGGGCTCAACATTGCTGCGGGCTCCGAAACTCCAAACTTTCGAAACCTTAAAATCTCCGCAAAATCAAGAAGGGCTCAACATCACTGCAAGCTCCAAATTCCCAAATTTGCAAAGATTTTCAGGTATGTTATCATGCTCTCAAATTCAATTTACAAAAAGTACATGCATGAACATCTAGATTTGCATAAAAACGCATTATCATGATGAGCAAAAAAAAAAAAAAAAAAAAAAAAAAAAAAAAAAAAAAAAAAGAGAAAAGAGACACACGTGAAAAAAAAAAAAAAAAAAAAACAGAAATCACGTGGAAAAGAAAAAAAAAAGAGAAGAAGAATAGAAAGAAAAAAAAAGAAAAAAAAAAGAAGAAAGAAAAAGAAAAGAGAAGAGAAACTTTCTTTTTTTACCATCCTATTCTCTACATAGAGTTTTCTTGAAAGAAAAAGAAAGAAAACTTACTTGAAGCCATTGATGGAGAAGAAGAAGGAAAAAGCTTGAAGATCCTTGAAGAAGAAAAACTCTTGGTCTTGGAGCTCTCTTGAGATTGTTGCAAAAGAAAGCAATAAGAGCAAGAGATCCTACCTTCCTTTGCTTTTATAGGAGAGAGCAAATCAAAGAAGGAAACAAAGAAGAAAGGTAAGTGTTACTAATTAGTAACCTTACCAAAAGAGAAGGAATTAGAAAGATTCTTTCCCAAAAAGAAAGATGTCTTTGAGAGATTTCCTCCCAAAATCAATCAAATGAGAGATTCTCTCTAACAAAATAGGATATTGAAGATTCTTTCCCAAAAAGAAAGATACATTGAGATATTCTCTCCCAAATTAAGGGAAGATGAGAGATTCTCTCCAATTAAAGATATTTTTAGATATTCTCTATCCAAATGAGATATCTTTAGATATTCTTTACAAAAATGGCCCCACATGAGATCTAAGCCATCCTAAAAAGCTTAAAGGTCCCATGGGCTAGCCCATATGAGCCAGGTTTGACCACCTAGGCACTAAAAAAAAAAAAAAAAATGGGCTTTTAGTCAGGAAAAAAATCCTCTTACCAAGAGCATACAATAATGGTTCCATGCCTCTTTTGAGTTGATTGAACCATACAAAAAATCCCAAGCCCCATGAGCTTCCAAAAATCAAACCATCCAGCCTCATATACCAAATTGAGCCAAAATCTTGAAATTGACATTCCACAAAAATCCAAACCACTCCAATGGACCCACACAGTCCCAAAGAGTGACCAAAAACCAAATCCTAGTCCCCTAACTTGCCACATACAGCTTGTTAGGTCACAAGACCAAAACAAAAAACCAAATCCTGATCCCCCAACTTGCCACATACAGCTTGTTGGGTCACAAGGTCAAAACCAAAACCCGATCCCCTAACCTGCCATATATAGCTGGTTAGGTCACAATGTCACGACCCCAAACCCGGGGTCCGTGAATTGAGAGTTATGTTTCTCCCAAGATCCGCGTGTGTGAGGATTACAAATTCTTTCCAACACACTCTGAATATTTAGCGGAAGCTTTCATGGTGTTGCGACTCGGAGTCCGTGGCCATTGGATTCCGCACTGCACTTAACCCAAGCATAAGTCATCTTTTCAATGATCCATTTCAGACTGGAATAAACTATCACAATAAAAGTACAGAGCTGACAGTAACAGGGTATTACATTCCCATATATGTTCAAGTTACAATTAACAACGTGTATTAATTACAAATCCCAAGAAAAGGCTAATAGAAGCCATACAAGAAAACAAGCTAATGATCACTACCCATATGTGACGTAATACCGATGTCAAGCTCAATGTCTACATGACATAGCCGACAAACAACCTGAAAACTCATGGCTCCACAGCCAACACGTGCACTCGTCTCGGGTGAAGAAGTCTGGACCTGAGTACCAAAGTAGTGGGTCAGACACGACGGTCTGGCAAGTGGGTGAAAAGATATAACAATATACTGAACGATAAAACATGCAATAAATCATGCTGTCTGATCAAAATGTACGCAATTAAGAATGTATAGGAAATCATGCATATCTGACAAAATCCTGTATTCATATAAAACGGGTATGAAACATAAATATTTGACAAAACATGTATTCATTTAAAGCATGTATAAAACATGAACATTTATTAAGAAAAGACGTGATCAATGTAAAGCAGTACGGGTATCAAGGATCAGGAACTATCAAGATGGCAACCACACGAAGCTAAATCCTCTATCACCTAAGTGATAGAGCAAGCAAGTCAAGGCGTTGACCTCAGTCACCGAAGTGAGGAGGTACAACGAAATACATATACATATATACTATATACAAGACATGACCACGGTAGCGAGCCGGGCATCAGGAACCACAGTAGCAATCTGCGGTATCAGGACCCAAACTGCAGTTGGCAAGACAAGAGGGGGATCACCTAGTCAGTTGATCAGACTAACAAGGTATCCAAGCTTAGTGGTGCCGACTCATAGGTTATATGCAAGTAAACAAAACAAGTACATGTATGCATGTTCTCTTTTTGGCTCATGGGCTCGCACTACAAAGCTCTGGCCCCATATTGCCTCAAGGTTTTATTCTCAAAATAATAATCCTTTTGGTTCATGGGCTCGCACTACAAAGCTCTGGCCCCATCTTACCTCAAGGTTTTATGCTCAAAATAATAATCCTTTTGGTTCATGGGCTCGCACTACAAAGCTCTGGCCCCATCTTACCTCAAGGTTTTACTCTCTTGGGTCATATACAAGAAATCAAATCAAATAAGTACATATGACGGGACGGAGTGCTCATAAGCAGAAAAGCATATCTATATCGGTCGGGCATGTACGGGCTAACAACCATGCTAAAAACATGAATTTCAGTACTGTCGGGCAAGTCTAGTCATAAAACATGAGATTTAAAGTGTACGAGTGAAATTCAAGTCGAAATAAGGCATGAATGGATTTCTATACTTTTTCCGGGCCAAACGCCGAGGGCCTTGGATTTAATCGATGTGAATAGGGTCCCGTATGTCTAGTTTGACATATACTTGGTACTCCATGAGAATTAAGGACATCTCGGATCCCTATGCACATTGACAAGTCTAAGGATCCTCGACAAATCTTCATAATGGGGTTTCTCTTCATCCGGACTCCATACATCACTTTACGGTTCTCCTGACACAACAGGACTCCCAACGAACCTCCCACAAACATATAAATGTTTTACTTCAGCTCCAAGCATGTCCTCAGTGAAACAGCACCCATCGCTCGAGCGGACACCACAGTTCGCTCGAGCGGATGAGTATCTGGAATGGTTATTGGGAGGGTTCGCTCGAGCGTACACGGGGTTCGTACAAGCGGACAGCTCTCTGGAATCACACGATCCCTCTTCTGGGCAGTTCGCTCGAGCGAAGTATCAGGTTCGCTCGAGCGAACTGTCCAGAACTGGGTTCGGGACAGCTCTGTTCTTCTTTTCTTCTCTTCTCATTTCAACTCCCTTGAGCCCCATTTCTTCACATCAATGGGAGATTCAAATCTCTACCCAACCTACTACAATCTCCATCAAAACTCCTCACAACCTCCACAAGTAATTCATCCATTCATCTCCATTCGCTTTCCCACATTCACTCACAAGAGAAGAGACAATGACCACAACCACTTGGATTCATTAAAGCCTTAGACAAGAGATAAAAACAAAAGCTATAAATCACATTTTAAGGCAATAAATGGGCTAACCAACCCTTTTCATGAGCATCTAATCACATTAAAAACAAGTAAGCAAAACATTGAAGGAATGACGAAACCAATCATGCGTCTTGAAAATCATTCAAAACTTCCAAGAAATCCTTTCACAAAATGAACCCAACCTCTTCATCCCATCCACATTCAACCCTAAGAAATCCGTAATGTGAAATCGATTAGGACTTATACATTCAAGATGTCATTTTCAATCGTGGCGAACCACTCAAGTACATTTCAAATCGACTTACAAAAGAGCATATAACTTCTCTAACATGGAATGGAATAGTGTATGTGATTCAATGGCCTACCAAGGGGAGTCTCAATGCATACTTAATATCTAAAGGTTGATTTATAATAATGAGTTTGGCACCAATGAAAATCCACAACACTTAAGATTATAAAGTATGATTTAAGACTCATAAGAATTATTGGGTAAAATCCCATGTCAAAACTTTCTTTCATGTTTCCATTCAATTGGTACAAATATTCACTTTCATTACCAATCCTTGATCACTAAGATAAGTATACCATTGGATTCCTCGCTTCAAGAGCTTTCCAACGGTATATAGAACGTCCAATTCCGACATAGGGATAAAAAGTTATGGGCGTTTCAAAGTGGCCCAGAAATCAGCCCAGAAATCAGCCCAGGTCCGCTCGAGCGGACCCAGGCCCGCTCGTGCGGTCAAGCTGCTGCCTGGCCCGTTTCAAGTGCAGAAATGTGCACTTTTTGTGCATTTTTGATTCTCTTCTCTCCCCTTCCTTTCCATTTGCATTCTTATACAATTTGGGCTTTCTCCTAGCCTTAACAAACTCCATTAAAACATCATACACTAAATCATTCCATTATTTCCATGGATTTTTAACAATGACAAAACATTAACCTTCACAAAAATCACTAAAATTCTGAAATACATATAACCAATCCAAAGACAACTCATTGCTAAATAAAATCCATATAGTTGAAACATCAACTTAGAGAAACAATAGACATAAATCATCTCTTGAACATTTCAATAAAAGAAATCAATAATAATAGCTAATCATTTGCATAAAAACATGATTAAGGAAAATAAATCATTTCATCCACTTGCCTTGGGTCTCTAATCAAGCAAATCAAGCTCTAAGCACTCTTCCAAGCCAAGGCTCCAAGCTACACAAAAACCCCCAAAAAGCAACCCATCTTAGAACCCTAAAATGGTAACTCATCAAAGAGAATGAATGGGCTCAAACGAGCTAAGAAATAGGACCTAGGGGAAAGCCATTGCTCAACAATAGAAGATGGAAATAGATCCTTACCTCTAGGGCCATTAATCAACAAGAAGGAGCTTGAAATAGGGGTTGCCCAGCTGAGATTTGTACAAGGATGATGTCCATGGAGAGCCAGAAGGATGGAGGAGAAGAAGTTGAGCCCAAGTCTCCATTGTAGCAAGGTTTGGATGTGGATTTTGTGAGAGGGAGCAAGAAGAAGAAGAGAAAAGGGCAAAAAAGCCCTAAGGAGCTGGAGCTCTCTCTCCTAAGAGGGCTGGAATGAATGGGGAAGAAGGGAGAGGGGTGGTCCTTTTATAAAAGGGTGGGTGTGGGCTCCACCATCACTTAATCTTGTCGGGATTAAAACATCAATTTCTGGGCCTCGGATGCGATCGACGAAGAAGGGAAAAATGTTCCTCATAAAATCTACTTTTCAAAAAGTATAATTTTGGCATGGTTCTGAAATCTCGAAATTTGGGTCCAGATTTTGTGAAAAAGACCGATTTTGCCCCCATGGCTGGAAAAACTGATTTTAGGAGCTTGGAATGGGCACGGAGTGAACACGAAAGTTGTAGGGAATGGCGAGATTAATCAAACGAAGCTGAGATGGGAATTTTTTTTTGGGAATCACCAAGAATCTCCCCACGCTGACCACGCAAAACAAATGGGACCCTACGGTCACTGTCTAGGTTTACTGGCTCTCAAAACTTCCCAAAGCTAATGAAAAGATCATTCTAACTCAAAACTCAACCAAACAACCACTAAACCCAAAGAGAAAACCAAATCACGATTAAAACCACACTAAACCAAGAAATTAGGGGTCGGGTTCTCACACACAAGATCAAACACAGAAACCCAAATCCACATCCCTGATGTCATCTTCAAAACTTTGCCTCGAGATGGTGTGTGATTCCTTTCACTACCATAAAATTCCCCTGGAAGCTCAAAGGCTACTCTACCAAAGGAAGGATTGCTCAAAGACTCTTGGTCAAGACACAAGCTCTCCTTCAAAAATCTCTTCGAGGCACATCGACTACAAAAGTCAAGCAACTCGTCGCTGTACCTCGAGGGGGCATTTGTTGACACCAAAAATGTCACTTTGCCTTTCCAAATCAAGAAAACTGCATGAAGTCGCAACCTGCCATAAATAGGCAATGCAACTTCTCCAAAAAATCAAATCTTGTCAGAATCAAACAAAAACTACAAGATCCTTCAAGATAGCCAAGAGAAGAGTACACATGAAGTTTCGGGCCATTTCAGAATCATTTGGCCTAACTTCGCTTCTCCGTTAGCTAAAATGGCGCTCCCGGCGGCAACATCATCGGAGACGTCAAAACTTCGATCAGAGCCTACAGATGACTCCAGCATGTCCCAAAAGGGCTCTATGCCAAATTTCAAGTCAAACCGACAACGTTTGACCCTCCATCAATGCTCGAGCAGCAAAATCAAGCCTCCCGGCGGCGGGAACCACCGAAGCCTTCGCTCATCAAACCAAGTGCATGAGTGGCTTCAACATGCTTCCAAAAGGCTGCACGTCGAATTTCAGGTCATTCCGACAACGTTTGACCAGGTTTTGATGCTCCGAGAGAAAATCAAGCCTACCGGCGGCGGAGCAACCCGGGACCATGACATCCAAAACAGAGCCCATGGAACGTCTCAAAATGACTCCAATAGGCTCCCCGTCAAATTTCAGGTCAATCGGACATCGTTTGGCCACATATCAAAGCTCGGCATTTTCCCCGCAGCAAAATCAAGTGAAGCATCGACGGGACCCCAAACGGCTTCAAAACTCAAACAAAAGCCTATGGTTGGTCTTATTTATTGCTCAAGAGGCTTCACCTCAAATTTCAGGTCATTCCGACATCGTTTGACCAAGTTTCAGCTTCTGGCGGAAAATCAGCAGCTTTACGCGACAAAGTCTTCGGCTTTCCCGGAAAATTGGAAACTTTGCACTCTAAAAATGCAAGGATTCTCACCAGGTTTTCTACAGGGAAATCAAGCCAATAAATGAGAAGAAATGTCAGGAAAAATACAGAAGAAAACGGCGACGAAAAAGACCTCAAAACGACCGCGAAACGGGCTCTGAAGGGGAAAATTCCCCCAGGGTCGCAGGCCCCTGCGACCATGGCCCATGGTCGCCGGCCCATGGTCGCCGGCGACCATGGAAGTCCGGGTCACCGGATTTTCCTCCGGTGACCCGTTTTTCCGTCTTTTTTCGCGTTTCGCACACTTTGGCCCCTGTGGTTTCCTGAAAATGTGATTTTTAGTGCTTGAAATTGACTCATATCCGACGACATCCGTCAAAATCACGGGTCAACCTCCAAAAGCATAAAATCATCATTGATCGCTCCAAGATCGTCAACCGGCTGACCAAGAAAGTGCACTTTCTGTCCGACCGATCGTGAAATCGACAAGACAGATGTCACCGGCCCGCTCTTAGCTATCACTGTCTGAAGTTACATGTTCATCCGATGTCGATCAGCATGAAGATCCATCGATGATCATCGCCAGAAGAATTCCAGAAGACACGGCACGGCCCGCGACTCTTCGACTGCTCAGCGACCAATTAATGTGGTTAATTGACTAGCTTTATTGCAGTCATTAATTCATTTCTTTGGACGGCCCAATCAGAAGCAAGCATTTGGGAGTTACAAGTCAATTGATTCATGGCATTTAACCCATGAAACTCCTCCCATTATGGTAATTAAGGTGATTAAAAGCCCTTAATCTCCATCGGCCAATCAGATTCAAGGAAAAAGGAGTTACAAAATCAAAGAAATAAATCTTGTAACTCCTCCCATTAAAGCCATTAAAGCCCATAAACTCTCCTAAATGGCTACCAAAAGCCTATAAATAGGAAAGCATTCCATTGAAATCGGGATAAAAAAAAAAGGATCAGAAAGGGATCTGAGAGAAAGAAAAAGAGAGAAAAACTCTGCTGAAGTTCTGCACCGGCCACCACTACAAGGTGACAAAAGTCCCTTGGGGGGCACCCCCCCCCCCCCCCCAAGGTCCTTGCCTTCTCCTGCTGCCTCCAATGGCTTAGACGTGGCTTTTCAGCCCGTCTACTTAGCTTTTTATTGGACATAGGACCTTCTCTTGGTCTTTGTCCTCTAAAAACCTGAGGTTATAGCCAAGCCAAGCGAATCAAGAGCATCTTCTGTTCTCATCTGCATGGATGATGGCGAAGCCCATACTTGGCTTGCGACCGTCAATCTGAACGAGTCCCCCACAATCTCCTGAAAAGTTAGATCTTCCTTTTCTTGCTTTTCATTGTAGTTTGTACTTTTCTAAAGAGATAAAAATCACAACTCTTGTCTTTCATTATTGATAAGAATTGTAAATCGGCTATAAACGCCAAAATCGGCTATAAATGCCAAACAAATCGCCTTTCACGGCAAATTAAGAAAATGTCTCTTTTCTTAAATATTTGTGCAATGGAAAACTTGAAAGAAGTTGATTTCCTTTTTACTTGCGAAGGTTGATCTCCGGATTACCACTTGCAATTCCAAGTAAAATACAAAATCTGACACACCCACATAAAAGAAATGTTGATGCACGCTTCAGGCCCGCCAGGGCGCGAAAGGGCCGGACCCGACGGACTCCCACGTTCCGCCGACCCCGGTAGCCGCCCCACGGCGCCTCGGAGCGCGTTCCATCAGTGAAGTTAGGCCAAACGCTGTGGGAATGGCCAGAAACCTCAGGTGTACCCCTCTTTTAGCTGTTTTGAAGGATCTCTCAGTTTCTATCTGATTCTGAAAAGATCTGATGCTTGAAGTAGCTTTGCCTGTTTTGTAGCAGGATGCAGCTTCACGAGGCTTCTTGATGTGGAGGAGACATAGTGACTTTTTTGGTGTCAACAAATGCCCCCTCGAGGTACAGCGACGAGTAGCTTTTGGAGTCGATGTGCCTCGAAGAGAAACTTGGAGGAGAGATTCCAACTTGACCAAGTGTCTTGAGCATTTTTTTTTTTTTTGAATAGCCTTCTGAGTTTCCGGGGGAATTTTATGGTAGTGAGAGGGATCACGTACCATCTCAAGGCAAAGTTTTGAAAATGACATGGGGTATTTGGATTTTGGGTTTTGAATTTTGGTTTTTGACCTTGTGACCTAACAAGCTGTATGTGGCAAGTTAGGGGGTTAGGGTTTGATTTTGATTTTGACCTTGTGACCCAACAAGCTGTATGTGGCAAGTTGGGGGGTCAGATTTGGTTTGTTGGTTTTGGATTTTGATTTTGGTTTTGGTCTTGTGACCTAACAAGCTGTATGTGGCGAGCTAGGGGACTGGAATTTGGTTTTGTGAAATGTCAATTTCAAGATTTTGGCTCAATTTGGTTCATGAGGTTGGATGGTTTGGTTTTTGGAAACTCATGAGACTTTCTTTTCTTTTTTTTTTTTTGAATGGTCCCATCAACTCAAAAGAGGCATGGGACTTTTTCTTTTTTTTTTGCTCTTTTCTTTTTTTTTTTTTTGCTCTTGGTAAGAGGAATATTTTGACTAAAAGCCAATTTTAGTGCCTAGGTGGTCAAACCTGGCTCATATGGGCTAACCCATGGGACCTTAGGCTTTGGAGATGGCCTAAATCTCATATGGTGTCATATTTGTAGAGAATTTCTCAAGTTTTCTTTTTGTGGAAAGATTCTCTCAAAATATCTTTCTTTTTGGGAAAGTAGCTAAATTTTAGCACTTACCTCCTTTCTTTCTCCTCGTTTCCTCTTTTGGCTTGCTCTCTTCTATAAAAGCAAGAGGGTTGGTGCTTTTGCTCCATTGCTTTCTTTTTGCAAGAAATCTTTAACCTTGCTCTCCAAGATAAGAAGTGCTTTCTCTTCTTCAAGGATCTCCAAGCTTTTCTCCTTCTTCTCCATCAATGGCTTCAAGTAAGTTTTCTTCCTCGTCAAGAATCTCCATTGTAGAAGTAGCTTCTTCATTTTTTTCTTTTCTTCTTCTTTTTCTTTTCTTTTCTTACTTCTTCTTTTTTTTTCACGCACGTTTTCCTTCTCTTTTTTTTTCGTGCTTCTCTTTTTTTTCTTTCTTTTTTTTTCCTCTTTCCACGGTTTTCTTTTTTTTTTTTAACTGTGCACTCTCTTTTTTTTTTCACGCTGATTTCTGTTTTTTTTTTTTCAGCGTTTTTCTCTTATTTTCACGTACGGACCTGACCGTACTGCCACGTGGCAGTGGGCCATGGCCTGTGGGCCAAAATTTTTTTTTTTTTTTGCTGAGATTTTTTCTCTCTCTCTTTCTTTTTCTTTTTCCTTGTTTGCTCACTATGATAATGAGGCTATGCAATTTCAATATGTATGCATTTTTTGTTTGATGCATCAAGATAGAAGGCTAGAGTCTCTAGGTCAAGCCAACATGATTTTTGACTTGGACAAAGTTTGATTGGTTTCGACCAAATTGGGTTGGAATTGGTCAAACTTTGGTCAAGGTTTTCCTAGCATCTAATGCATGATGATATTTTTTGATGCATGAGTTTTGGTAAATAGATTTGGAAGTATGATGATGCATACCTGAAAATCTTTTGCAAGTATCGGGATTTTGAGCTCGCAGCGATGTTGAGCTCTTTCTCGGTCTTGCTGGATTTTGAGGAAGTTTTGCAATTTTTGGATTCTGAAGCTCGCAGCAATGTTGAGCTCCTTTCCAGATTTTACGGAAGTTTGATGAGATTGGCTCGTTCTCGCAGCAATGTTGAGTTCGAACCTTCTTTGAGAATTCTCCACTGACTATGAGCTCGCAGCGATGTTGAGCTCATCTTCAGGCTTCCTGTCTTTCTCGGAGTATTTTCCTTTTCTTCGGAATTGCCCCGGAACCATGTCAAAATTTTGCTAGGATTTTTGTAGCAGAATTCTGTCATTTTGATGTTGATTGATCTTTTCTCTTCCATCTTTTGCAGGTAGTTCTTCTAGAACGAACAAAGGTAAAGGTCCTGTTACTGACGCACCTCGTCGGTCTGCTAGATCTTCCAATACTGCCGTTCAGCAGGCTTGGGAGAAGGTCCAGTTTGTGGAGAAAAACTTGGAAGAATGCGATTCCCTCAATCGTGATGGGATGAGACAGCGATTGATCGCTCTCAAAGATGAGGAGTTCTATAAGATCATGGTAAGCGGTTGTCCTTGGGTTACGGACGATCAGAGTGTTGTGCTCAAGCCTACCTTCTTCTTCGGTGATGCAGTCCCCGGCGACTTGACATACCAAAGGAGATGTTTTCAGTTCTCTTACACAGCAGATGGTGAGGAGAGAACTATTTCTACCCGGTCGTCTTTTGATCGGACCATCTCGATCCTGAGCCTTTCTCCTACGTGCCCTAAGAGGGAAGATCCTCCGAGCTGGGTGAAGAGGACCAGTGTGATCAAGACCGGGGTTTTTGTTGGTGGACCTTCCGGTTTTGCAGAGAAGCCACCTGTCCGTATGGACATGTTGATGCCAGCCAGTGGCTACCAAGGTTCTGATCATCCATCGGTCGATTTGAGACCGGTGGGCCTTGGCATTTTTCGGGGTGACGGCAGCAATTGGGTGAAGCCTTTTCGACTTCGTGGCCGTTTCAGTGCTGACTCGAGCTGGGAGTCATGGACTGATCACACCCTGAGGATTGGTGAGGCCGTTCTTCGGGAGGCCGAGATTTTTGACGCGGTTCGCGCTTTTCGGCAAACCGTCGTTTTCTCCGATGAGGCTTTTATGGCCATGCCTTCCACAAACCAACACTTTCATTGTGACGAATGGTGAAATTGGTTTTTCTTTGAAGGAGCTGAGCGCCATCATCGGATTGCCTATCCTCGGCAAACTCTATGAGGAGTTTATGCCTATTGACAGTGTCCTTGAGGAGCAGTCTGAGGAGTTTAGGCTTGTGTACTTTCAGCTCGTCGCCTTCTATGATTTTTTGAAGGAGAAGGAGGGCTCGAAAGTTAGATGCAGCAGTTGGAGAAGATGCAGCTCCAACTTTTTTGACAGCGGGAATTCTTCTGATGGTATGGCCCAGGATGTTAGGGCTAAAGCATCAAGTTTAAAGAAGATCGCTGCTATGCGAGAAGATTTGAAGAAGTTCTTCGCAAGCACGGATGCCATTTGTCCTGACATTGCGTTGCGGAGAGATCTCGCTGTTTACCTCACTTACTGGCTGGGTGAGGCTGTTTTTGCTGGAGGATATGGGACGTAAATCAGGCCGCACTGTATTTTTCCGGCTTGTCAGATGGCGTTTGGAGAGCGGCTGGCTTTGGTACCTGCTCTTTATTCCTATTTGTGTACCGAACTGCAGGCTGCTGCTTTCCTAGTTCGGCTTGGGCTTCCCATGAACAGGGTATTTTCGGCCCATATTTTCTATTCGTGGTATGTATACCACTGTCCTAGCTTCCATCGTTTGGGAGTTGCACAGGACGAAGATCCCTTTATGATTCGTTTGGCTAGAGGGACAGCCGTTCACGAATCACTTTTACCTGCCCATTTAAGGATCCGACGATTTAGGGACGTCGAGATTGGGCAGTCTTCAGTGAAGCTTTCTCCGGGCTTGCGGAAGAAGGCTTTTTGACTTTGGTGTCTCCCGTGATTCGACCAGGGCAGGGTCGGGAAGACACTCTGCTTCGACGGACGCGGAGAAGAGGTGGCTCTTCAACATACGGGTTGGTACGATGGTGTACCGCAGACATCTTTTCGTCGACATCCAACCGTATGTCCCTTCGCGTTTTGCATTGCAGCTTGGCTTTTCTCAAGGCGTTGTTGGAGCGCCTTTGAGTATGGTGAAGCGTTTTGGAGGTCTGCAAGATGGGAGAAATGCATGGGCCTTTTATAGCGCCGAGGATACTACCGCCATGATTTCCTATCCTGAGCTGCCCACCTTCCGGACTGCTAGCTTCACGAAGTGGTTCGTGGAGAGCTTTTCAGTGTACCGGGGGCTTTCCAAGAAAGAGCTCGATATTAAGCAATCTCCTGGGAAGAGTCTTGGCAAATCGGATGGTGTCCATCAGGAGGAAGTTTTGGCCTTCCTTTCTGGAGAGAAGCACAAGATATGCTTTCTCAACGGGCAGGACATCATCAGATCAGGAGCTGCACAGGGGATTCCTGGTGAGGTCCTGAGACAGCTGGAGGCGGAGGAGGCCGAGATCGATGCTATGATACAGGCAGAGCATACTAAGGCTTCCATGGAGTCTACTGTGAAAAGTAGACCATCCAGTGAGGACTCTTGTGAGAGGCCTGATGTTGATAGTGGTGCAGGATCGTCGAGCAGATTGACCCGCCGAGGCAAGAGGAGAGAACAACGCCGTAACATGAGACGGCACGATAGTCCTTCTGATCTTGAAGTTCCTCTCACCATTGCTGAGGAGGTGTCTGAGGATGCTGATGAGCCTCCGGAGAAGAGAAGCAGAGAAGAGGAGATAGCTGGTATGATCCCCTTTCTTTCCTTTTGTTTCTTCCTTCCTTTTTTTTTGTGAAAGATTTTATTTTGATCCGCTGCTTCTTTGTTTAGCAGAGGATGATGACCTGGTGATGCCTGAGGTTCCGGCCGATGAGGCAATGACGGATCCAGTCGTGGCATCTGAGGAAGAGCCCAGGGACTCTGGAGTGGTTCCAGAACCTTCACCTGGTATGATTTGCTTTGGTTTTTGTTTTTCTTTTTTTTTTTCTTTTGCTGTCATTTGCTAACATGTAGCTAACTTGCCAGAGGATTCCGACGATTTCGAGCCATCTATGGACGCAACTTTTGACGATGCTTCGGATGAGCTCAAAGAGGCAGAGAGTACTCCGCCGGTCGTCGAAGCAGGTATATTTGCAATAATAATCTTGATATATTTTTGACAAGATTATATTCATACCTTTTTGTCTTTTTCTTCTTTTTTTTTTCTTTGACAGATTGTGAAGAAGCAGGAGAGATTCCTCCGTGTTCCTCAGAGCCAGAACAGGGGACACCTGCTACTGATCCAGAAGTAGGGGCTTCTTCCACTTTCAATGAGTCAGCTTCTTCCATTGGAAAGAGTTTATTGATTACTCTTCCAATGGAGCATGACGTGGGCAGTCGGGCACCAGAGCATGGTGAATCCTCATCTGCACCGCACCTTCAGTATGCAAGGAAGGTGTTGAAGACTGTCTTGAGCTCATGGGTTGAGACTCTTTCTTCAGGTCATTTGGAAGCTAGTTTTGGCATAATCAAGCATGTGCAAGACATCCTCGCTGATAGCAAAGAGGTCGGTCTGGACATCGCAAGCGCCAAGGATCTTGTTGAGGAGATCATCACCTTAGGGAACAAATGGACTGAGACCAAGAGTTTCCCAGATGGTGACTTTTTTGATGAGATGTTCATAAAACCTTCCAGCAAAGTCAAAGCTGAGCTGACTGAGGTCACGAAGACTCGGAGGCAGATCGTTCGAGAGAAGAACGTTACCGAGTTATCCATCATGGGGCTGAAGCAAGACTTGGACCGCCTTGATAAGGAGGTCGTTGAGGCTAGGCAACGTCTTGATCTTTTAGAGGAAGAGGCTGCTGCCAAATGGACCGCCATTGTGGAGGCTCGGGACAAGGAGGGGACTCTCATTCGCCAGGTTGAGGAAGCTGAAGGTAATGTCCGGAGGAAGACTCAGGAGCATGAGCAGTGGCAGGTCCTCTGGGAAGAGCTTCCTCGTGCTGCAGATGGGTCAAGGCATTCGGCCGCGTTTTATGGGGACATTTTGAAGGAGCATGGCCTAAAAACTTTGGAAGTTAAGGCCAAGGGTCTGCTTGAGGAGTTGATCCTTTGGTTGACGACCATGTAGGATTGGGCTCCTGAGTTGTAACAAACTCTTTTTCCTTTTTCTTTTTTTTTTTTGGTACCTCCATGTATAAACAATTTTGGTACTATATTTTGTATCCCCTTCCTTTCACTTAAATCATTTTTTGATGAAAACAATTTTGAGCAAAAGTTTGATGGGAATGTTTGTTTAAGGATTTGATCAAAAGGTTGTCATTTTGTGAAAATCTTTTGTCAAAGGGTTGTTTTGGGCATGAAAGCCAATTTTGTGGCGGAAAGCCTTGTTTTTGATGGTTTGAAAACCAAAATTTGGATGGCGAGAAAGCCTAATTTTGTGGCGTAAGAGCCAAAATTTGTTTTGCGGCAGGGGAGCCAAAATTTTTGGATGGCGTGAAAGCCGAATTTTAGAATGGCATAGAAGCCGAATTTTGTTTTGTTTGTCTTGGCATTTATAGCCGAATTTTGGCATTTATAGCCAGATTTTGGCGTTTATAGCCGATTTTTGTTTTGTTTTGTTTTGGCATTTATAGCCGAATTTTGAGATGGCATGAGAGCCAAAAATTTTGTTTGTCGCATGAGAGCCGATTTTGAGATGGCATAAAAGCCGATTTTGGCGTTTATAGCCGAAAAATTTTGTTTTTGGCATTTATAGCCGAATTTTGGCATTTATAGCCGGATTTGGCGTTTATAGCCGAGTTTTGGCGTTTATAGCCAGATTTTGGCGTTTATAGCCGAAAAATTTTATTTTTGGCATTTATAGCCGAATTTTGGCATTTATAGCCGGATTTGGCGTTTATAGCCAGATTTTGGCATTTATAGCCGAGTTTTTTGAAAACCAAGTTTTGTTTTGTTGGCATGAAAGCCGATTTTGAGATGGCATGAAAGCCGATTTTGGCGTTTATAGACGAAAAATTTTGTTTTTGGCATTTATAGCCGAATTTTGGCATTTATAGCCGGATTTTGGCGTTTATAGCCAGATTTTGGTTTTCAAAATGCAGGTATCGACTAAATGTCGCCTCCCCGCTGAATGGTCTTGCAAGAATCGATGGAATGTCGCTTCCTTGCTCATTCGGTTTTGCGAGTATTGATGGAATGTCACTTCCTCGCAGGTTAGGTTTTGCGAGTATCGATGGAATGTCGCTTCCTCGGAATTGGGGTGCAAATATCGACTAAGCGTCGCTTCCCTGCTTTTCCCAAAACTTTTTAGAAGTATCGAATGGGGTTCGCATCCTTCCCGTTTTTTTTGGGTTTTGCGAGTATCGACTAAATGTCGCTTCCCTGCGGTTTCTAAAAAACCATTTTTTTTTTGTTTAGAGACCCGAGGGTCATAAATTTTGACTTAAAACCATTTTGGTTGTAAAAACCAAGGTAGACTAGGGTGAAAATTCCTGAGTCCTGGTTTTTATTTCAAACCATGAATTTTGGGTTCAAGGAACGAAATTTTGGTCAAGTCTGGGAAGAGGCTCCTAAACTTGGATTTTTGGATTTTGATATTTTTTTCTTTTTGAACAATGAAATGATGAAAGTAAGCATTGTTTTGAGAGATTGTTGTTTTTTTGGAAACTTCAACACAAAGATGAAAATTTCAAAAGGGGTGGGTTTGATGAGCAAGTACCTTGGAAATACGCTTTAGCCATGTAGATATTGCTCTGCCCGTTTGAGGAAGTCTTCAAGGGTAATATCGCTTCAAGAACTTGCCGTTGATGGGTAGCATACATCTGTCTCCTTCCATGTTTAGAAGAGCGTATGCACCATTAGAGAAGACTTTGTCGATGACGAAGGGTCCCTCCCATTTTGGTTCGAATTTGCCTTTGGATTTGTGGGCAAAGACTATGGGTCTTTTTACTGCAAGAACCAAGTCACCCTTTTTGTAGGCGCGTTGCCTGACCTTTTTGTCGAAAGATCCTGCCATGCGTGCTTGGTACAACTCAATGCTTTGTAGAGCTTCGAGTCGTCTTTCATCGAGATTATCCAGCTCTTGGAGTCTCAATTCGACATTGCTTTCTTGCGTCATGTCATTTTACAAAGATACCCTTAAGGAAGGAATTTGTACTTCCAAAGGGACAACAGCTTCGCATCCATAGACCAAAGAGAATGGTGTGCTATGGGTTGGTCCTCGAACGGTGGTTCGATAGGCCCACAAAGCTTCTAGTAGTTTGTCGCCCCAGTCTCTTTTGTGACCAGAGACCATTTTCTTGAGAATTTTGCAGAGTGTCTTGTTGAAGGCTTCTGCTAGTCCATTCGCTGCTGGATTATATGGAGTCGAAGGACAACTTTGGATTTTGTACTTGTCGCAGAACCTATAGAATCTGTGATCCCGGAATTGTGGTCCGTTATCATGGACGAATCTTTTAGGTATGCCGAAGCGACAAATAATGTTGGTGCGCAAGAACTGAAGGACTAATGAAGTCTTCATTTCGCTGAGCGCAAATGCTTCTGACCACTTGGAGAAATAATCCGTAGCGGCGAAGATGAAGCGATGACCTTTGCTTGATGGGGGAGAAATAGGACCTATGATGTCCATACCCCAGGCTTCGAAAGGCCATGAGATTGTTGTTGGATGTAGCCATTATGGAGGCATGTGGACATAATCTCCGTGAATCTGGCATTTTTGGCAGCGCTTGGCAAATTACATTGCATCAGTTACCATGGTAGGCCAATAATAACCTAGCCTTTTTATCTGGTTGTAGAGCTTAGGGCCAGCCTGATGGGCTCCACAAAGACCAGCATGTACTTCTTTGAGAGTTTCCTCAGCCTCTTGTTGTGATAAGCAGCGTAGGAGTACTCCGTTGAAGGAATTTCTGTAAAGTGCTTTTGAAGGTATATCCAAATGAAAGTTTGGGGCTCGTCTTTGGATGCTTACCCACTCCTTTGGATCTTCAGGTAGTATTCCAAACATGATATAATCAATGAACGGATCTCTCCAGTCGCCAATCGGAGGTTTGAGGATGGATATCCGACTTCCAACCACTTGGTGGCATTCAGCAACTGGTTGGTGTGTGTTGAGAGGAGGGAGAATCCTTCTTTGACACACTGTGACTTGCATGTTTACCCCTTCTTGGATTGCCATGGATGCGGCAAGTCCAGCCAGGGCATCTGCACGGATGTTTTCACCTCTGAGGATGTGGGTGATATGGCAGATGTTGAATTTTTGTCGAAGCGACTGCGCCTTATTGTAGTAAGGTAGCAAATCAGGCTTCCTGACTTCATAGTTTTTATTCATCTGGTTGACGACCAGTTGAGAGTCTCCAAAAACTTCCAGCATGGTGATGCCGGTTTCGAGGGCGAGTTCCAATCCAACAATCAGGGCTTGGTACTCAGCTGCATTGTTTGAACATGGTTCCAGTAGCGAGAAGGCGTGTGAAATCATGTATTTGTCGGGGCTGACAAAGAGGATGCCGATTCCCGATATTTGCTTTCCTTTTTCATTTGTCCTGGTTGCACCGTCAAAGTACATGTCCCAGGAAGCGTTTGACAAGGAAGTTTCCACATTGTAGAGAAATTCGTCCGGGAGATCATCCTTGAGTGGAGAATCTTTAGGCAATGGATGCTCTGCGAGGAAGTCTGCTATAGCTTGGCCTTTGATTGCTTTTTGTGGTACATACCTAATATCAAACTGTGATAGAAGAATGGACCATTTTGCCAGTCGGGCATTGAGAGAACCTGCTTTTGTGACAAGGACCTTTAGGAGGTTGATCCTCGAAATCAGGTAGACTGTGTTCGACAGCAGATAGTGACGCAGCTTTCGTACAGCGAACATTACTGCAAGGCATTCTTTTTCGACTGGGGAGTAGCGATGCTCTGCACCTACCATCATGCGGCTAAGGTAATATAGAGCAGCTTCTTTTTCGTCGTCATTTTCTTGTGCGAGCAAAGCACCCAAAGAGTGGTCGAGAGCTCTTGTGTACAAGATAAATGGTTTTCCAGTTGTGGGGGCAGCCAGCACTGGAGGTTTGATGAGGTATGCTTTGATGTCTTGAAATGCACTTTCACATTCAGCATCCTAGACAAAGTCCACGCCTTTCTTCATCAGGCGAGAGAATGGACGGCATTTCCCTGATAGATTGGAGATGAACCGTCGAATGTAGGCCAACCTTCCTTGAAGCCCTTTTAATTCTCTTAGGGTTCTGGGAGATGGCATTTCCAGGATAGCCTTGACTTTGGTGGGGTCAAGTTCTATTCCAGCTTTCCGTACTATAAATCCGAGAAACTTACCCGATGAGACACCGAAGAAGCACTTTAGTGGATTCATCCGCAATTTGTGTTTGCGAAGTCGGAGGAAGACTTCTCGAAGATCATCGAGATGGTCTTCTTTTCTTCCGCTTTTTATGGCGAGGTCGTCAACATAGCATTCGACCGTCTTATGCTGCATATCTTGGAATATTTTCATCATAGCCCTCTGATATGTCGTACCTGCATTTTTCAGGCCAAATGGCATAACAGTGTAGTAATACACGCCGAATGGTGTCCGAAATGATGTATGCCTTTCATCTTCAGGATGCATCTTTATCTGGTTGTAGCCAGAGAATCCATCCATGAACGTCATTCGCTCGAACCCATAGGTGTTGTCAATCATCACGGGGACAATGATTCTCTGTAGTCAATACAGACCCTTTTTTGCCCATTTTTCTTTGTCACGGGGACAATGTTGGCCAACCATTCAGGATGCTGTTCCTCGCGGATGAAGCCAACGTTTTTGAGTTTCTGAACTTCTTGTTCAATTTTGTCCATCACGTCGGGACAGAATCTTCTTTGGCCTTGTTTGATAGGCTTGATTTCTTTTTGTAAGTTGAGCTTGTGGACTGCTACTTTGGGATCCAAGCCAGGCATTTCGGCATAAGACCATGCAAAGCAATCAACGAACCCACGAAGAAAAGAGATATACTCGGGTAACTCATCATCCTTTATATTCTTGCTTATGAATACAGGACGTGGGTTATCAGGCGTTCCCAAGTCTATCTTTTGAACAGGATCTTCTGTTGGAAGGTTTGAAGGTGGTTCCTCCACAGTATTTTCGGAGGCTTCCAACTCAACAAGACCTTCTGGAGTGCCAGAGAAATTTTCAGACTGAGGCTCTGTTTCTGTCCATGAATCTTCTTGATCAGTATTCTTCTTAATGCTATCCTTCTCAAGGCTTGCAATGAGATGGTCCCAATCATTTGCTGGAATTGGGTTGAAGTAGGGTACTTCTTTTGGAGACAATGATTCTTCTGAGACAGAGAACCGCTCGTCTGTGTCATCGGGTAATTCCTCTTTATTATCAGAGAAATTATGCCAATTGGAGGAGCTTTCAGGATTTTTGACGAGTAACTCCTCAAAGAGATATCCAGGGATATCGATGTCTTCATGAGATGTTGAGGCTTGTCGGTAAAGCGACTTTACAGCCATGGTGTCAACGGTCTCATAGGAGCGGTAGGATCATACCCCAACCCATACGAAGACTTGCCTTTTTGAAGGTGGATTTTCCAATCTTCTGGTTGACTTTTGGTCAGGGTGGGTTCCAACGGTATGAGAATACCACGGCCACCTCCAAACCAGTCGGATTTTGAGCGTCGTAGCCCATTTTCTTCATGATAGCTTGTGCCATTGGACTATACAGGGATAGCTGAGGCATACCTTCGTTTTGGAAAGGTTCAAGCAAAGAGTCCAGTGGAGATGCCCCCGATCTGTGAAAGTAAATCACTTTTTCTTCTGGCGAAGTTGCCGGAATAACAAAGGAAGCAGACGTAGGGTCTTCTATGTCTGCTGGTGTCTATAATGGAGTGAGAGCGGGCTGATCTTGCTGAGTATCAGCTCGGCTCGATGCTGTGTCATCTTCTGACTCTGACTCTGAGTCTGTGTCAAGCATAATAGACACAAAGGAGACAGTGAACTTGCCCCCAGTCTTTTGTTTTGTCTTCTTTGCTTTGGTAGTGATTACCAAAGGCTTTGGAGATTTGAAGGAGACGACGAAGGGAGCTTGGCCGCTTACTTCGAGTTTGGTGGAGGGTTTGTTTTCCTCCGATGATTGCTGAGGAGCCTTGCTTTTATCTTTCTGGAGACTGTCGGTAAAGCGAATTGTTTTTTCCTCCTGTTCTTCTTTTCCATCTTTATACATTTGAGCATCTGCAAAATGGACATCTCTGCCTTTGAAGGGCTTTTTGTCTGCAAATACTCGATGTATCAGGCCATCGTCGCCAATGAACTTGATGCACTGATGTAGAGTTGAAGGGACGACTCCATTCTCATGTATCCAGGGGCGTCCAAGGAGTATATTGTAACATGAAGGGGTCTTTATCGCATACACGGTGACTTTAGAAATAAGATCACCGATTTGCAATTTGAACCTGATTTTGCCGATAGGCCTTTGAGCGCTGCCGTCATATCCGAAGATGGATACGGACGTATGACTCAGTTTGCTAGGTGGGATGCCGAGCTCTTCGAGTGCCGAAGTAGAGATGAGGTTGAGTGCAGAACCTGGATCGATCTGAACTCTGTGTACTGGCATTTCTTTGACGTACCCCGTAAAGTACAAGGGACGGTTGTGCTTTGTTTCGCCTAGGAGGAGGTCATCCTTATCGAAGGCAATTGTTGCACTTGCTGCTTTTTGTACCGAGAGGCATTCATTGCTTGATCCCTTAGTTTTCTTCTTTTCTCCCTTTTGGGGAGTATTTGATTTTTTGACCCTGTAGTCCATTTCAATTTGTAGGACTTGTGGGGCATGTTTGTCGACATCCGCATTCAGCCTTTGTAATTCTGAAATGAGACTATCACGAGTTTGTGGAGACATTCGTAATAAGTCAAGGATGTGCAGACGTGCAGGTATGTGTTTGAAGTGCTCAATCAAGTCGTACTTGAAAGCCTCCTTCGGGCCTGCATTTTCATTATTATTGCCACTTAGGGCGCTTACAACTTGCTTTCCCGAAGGATTTACATAAATAAGAAGAAGAGGATTGATTGTAATTTTTGTGGTAATCCCGGCCAGAACGGGTACCTCTACCAACTTCAAGAGCCTCTAGAGAAGGGTCTTCTTTTGGAAGATCGTTCTCAGGATCAAGAGGTTGATCCTTTGCTGAAGACGTTTCTGTAACAGCATTGGCGTCTTCAGTGATTGTATTGCATGGAGCAATTTCCGGAAACAAGTCCTGAACTGCAGCCGGCAACTTTTCTTTATTAGCCCAGACATCGCCCGTGAGATAGGGTATCTAGGACCAATTGACTGAGTTTTCATTGAAGAAGATTTCATTGGCAGAAGTTTCTTCAAGATGATCAATCGGGAGAGGCTTGAGTTTCGATGTCACAGCTTTAGGAGACGAGGGCTGAGAGGATGTTATCTCAGTGGGAGTCACCTGAGAGGATTTTGCTCCGGAAGATACGCTACCGGTTGGGGAGTACGTGTCTTCGGAAGCTTCAGAGGCACTGTCGTCCTGAGCTATTGCATTGCAGGTTATCCTGACAGGAGATGCCCCCAGTGCAGACTATTAGGAATCGGACTCATCCTCAGACGTGAGAGGATCATCGATCCAACTGTTTTCTCCATTTTCAGGAGTTAAGGGAGAAAGTTCCCGCTGATTTTCAGGGACTTCCAATTTTGGATCATGACGGAGATCATTGATGCGATCCTGCTCCTGCTCTATGGCAAGATGTTGCAAGATTCTTGCATATTCCTCAAGATCAGGCATAGGAGCAAAATCTTCTTCGTCATCTGCTCCTTGTGGTTCACTAATGTTGGGTTCCACCGGAGCATTTGCTGGTGCTGGATTAACAGCGTTTTCTTAAACAGGGCCCTGGTCTTCTTCATCATCATTCCAAGATCCTTGTGGCTGTAATGGGTTATACCAGATTACTGGCATAAGATGAGACTCTGGAATTCATTTCTCATCGGAGAGGTATTCTCCTATTTCAAAGGATTCTTCCCACTCATCTATATCACTGGCAGTATCACTGGACTCGTATCCGTTCATGGAGAATCCAACTACCGAGTTGCAAGAGTATGATGCCCCCTGCACATTTTCATTTTTGTATAGAGGTGGCATGAAATCATCAAGAGTGAATTTTCTTACCGCCTTGGAGGTTTTGGGAAGAGATTCTTCCGTCGTCCCGAGTGAAGCAGTGGAAGAAGTTTCTGCTTTTTCAAGGACTTCTTATTTTGGTTGAGACTTTTGCTGCTGTTTGAGCTTGCGGAGCTGTCTCTTGGCTTGCCTTTGCTGCTGAGCAGTAGGCTTTGTTTTGACGATCTCCCAATTTTCATCTTCTAGGAGATCGGGGTGCACCCATATAGGCTGTCCATCTGATGCTGGATAGGGAACCAATTCTTGGGATGCTTGAGCCATTTTTATCACCTTGAATAAAGTAGTGATCTTCTCCTTCGGTGACTTTGAAGTTTGCCGACACGACACCATGTTGACAGAGGCAGGGCCATAGTTTTTATCAAAGGTTATGACTCCATTTTTCCACATCTCATTGATCTTCTCTCTCACAACGAAGCATTGATTGAGAGGATGTGAGATCATCTGAAGGTATGGACAGTATCGGGGATCATTGGTTTTGCCAACATCTCCCGGTCTTTTGGGCTCTGGCAAAATGAGTTTTCCATTTGCTAGGAGAGCCTCAAAGATTTCTTCAACATCTTCATCGAACGGATATTTCTTTTCTACACGTTCTTTGAAGGCATCAGAGAGTTCGGGCCTTTTACCTGCAGTTTTGTTTTCAGGTTTCTTTGGCTGCTGAGGAGCTGACTTAGTTTGCATATTGAGAACCTCCTTTTTCTTTGGTTTTGAGGTTGTAACAGCAGTCGGCTCTTTCTTTGATGATTTCTGACTGTTGAGGTCTTTGATCACCATTTCAGCTTCCATGGAACCTTCAAGGAGTTCCCCCAGGTTCTTTGATTTGTTGCCGATGATCATGGAGCGGATTTTTGCTCTCATATTGTTACGGCAGATGTCGACTAGCGACGCTTGTGGCAGCACATCTGAGCATTTGTATGCCATTGCCTTCCATTTGTGAATGAAGTCGTATGTTGACTCATTCTCTCCCTGTTTTAGGCTGCAGAGTTGAGCCATAGTAATAGGATGATCCTCACCTTGGAAGTGGGTCAGGAAGCGTGTCTCTAGCATAGCCCAGTTCTGGATGGAGTTCTCCGGCAGAGTGGAGTACCAATCAAAGGCTGTACCTTTTAGGGTACTTGCAAAGAGGCGAATCTTGAGGGTATCTTGATCCGCAATAGCTCCCGTTAGGATCTTGAAGTGGATGACATGCTGTCTGGCTGAACCTTTCCCCGTATATGTCTGGAGAGTAGGTTGCTTGAATTTTGCAGGGAACGGAACCGAGTCCATCCATAAAGGGTAGGGTGGCTTGATCCCATGTTCCTTCAATGTATCCTCTTCTTTTGCTTTTGCGAGGATATCGTCCACGTCCTTTCTGGTAAGGGCGCGAGACTCATTGTTTTCTACATTACCCTCATCATCTTCATGATTCGGAGGGGTTTCATTGTTAGGTGGTGGACGTTGTAGAGTGAGAATCAGATTTTCCATCAGAGTCTCAATTCTCTGCTGTCCTTGCTCCAACTGCTAGATGCGTGCAGTTACATCGTCATGCTGTAGAGGCAGCTCAGAACTTGTAGCCAAGACGTTCATCCCTCGGGATTCGAACGAAGAAATCGTCCTAGTGGCTGAACTGGGGCTCATTCTTCTGGATGAAGAATATGAGGAGTGGTTACTCCGATGTTCTTGGCTTGGAGGAGTGGAAGACTCTTCCAGATGTGTTCTTGTCCGAGAGACGCTGCGAGTCACTGGACGTCTAACACTGATTTTGGTTGCTGACTTCCGGCGTTTTCTGGTTTTGCCAACCATATGAACAGCAACGAATTGGTCGGGTCTTTCTTTTTCGACCCATTTGTTTGAGACGTGGAGAGTAGAACGCTGGGTTCTTTGTTTCTCGAGTCTCTTTTGTCGATTTGCAGTGTGGCGACGCATACGACGAGCAATTTGAGCTTCAGTCAGCTCTGGCTGGGCTCTGGCGATGAAGGATGTAGTCCCCCGTGCGCAGCAGCCGAGTTTGTCTTCTTTGAAACTGGGCAAGGACAGAATCTAGACACGGTCCTTTGCCTGTCCCAATGAAGACTTGAATTTTGCGAGCTCGGCCCCTGTTGAAATGAAGGGTCGACTCGCAGGAGTGCAGGCTTCAGCATGTTTTTACATAGGCCTAACAATGTAGGATTTGATTTTGGGCTTGTAGGAGCAAGCCGGCTCATGATGATTTGGTTTATTTTTTGGGTGGAGAGTAGGTTTCTCCTCTTTCATGTAAGAGAGAGGGTAGAACTGATTCTCCTTGAGAGGGGCCAGGTATGCTGGCTTTGCAGATGTTTGGGACCTCCGTTGCTTTGGCGAAGATCTCGGGGACTAGGTTTTGGGGTAAACCTGGTTTCTTGTCGGTTGAGGCTTCGTGGGAACGCCACGGGCTTCAGGCTTCTTGGTGTTCGCCCTTGGTGTCATTTTGGTGACACGTTGCGGGGCGATTTTCTGCTTCTTGGCAGGTACAGTGTCTTCTGCGGGAAGTGGGAATGATCCCAGCGATCCGAAGACGATGGTCCGGGGAGTTGAAGTTGACCCGGTGTTTGGAGAGTTGTCGAGGGAGATGACGTTTCGGCAACTGGCAGGGCGCTTATGCTTGTTTTGCTTGTCTTGTAGCATAAGCTGGTACTTGTTCTCATCGAAAGTGATGGTCAATGAAGCTGCCATTGTTAGTTTTGGAAAACTTCTAAAACAAGACCAAATCCATTAGTAACCACAAGAATATGGTGATCATAAATGGAGAACAACTATGGTTTTGTCTTTTCAAATCACTTGAGGGGACATGGCCCAGCCCAAGGATGATGAAGAAGGCAAAAAGCCATAGAGGATACAATTGTTCTAATATGCAAGTATGGTAGGCTCAGAGTGAGCGTTCAGTGATTGCTAGAAGCAATTGTAGACCTTAATTCAAATTACCGAGAAGCAAGGCTCACTCGAGATAAAATGATATAAGGTTGGAGATACAAATGTGTTGGTCGCGAATACAGTAGACCCGAAAGGGCGTACTAGCACCGCTAGACACAAATGTTGCAAATCACATCCTTGGAAAGGACACGAGATGGGATTTTTTTGAAAGGTCAAATTTGGATTTATAAAGGAGAGCAAATGGTGTTCTAATCCGAACAAAGGCTCAACATTTCTGCGAGCGCTAAATTCAGAAGGGAAGGAACTAGAATTTCTTGGATGTGAATCCAGTAATGACGGAAGTTTTTGTTTTTTGAAGGGTCAAGATTGAAGTCATCAAAGAGAGCAAATGGTGTTCCGTTTCGAACAAAGGCTCAACATTTCTGCGAGTGCTAAATCCGAAAGGGAAAGAACCAAGATTTCTCAACTCTAAATTCAAAGTGAAAGAAGTTTTTTTCTTTTTTTTTTTAAAGATTTTTTTTTAGAGAATTTTTTTTGAAAGGTGCACATAGATTTCCAATTCGATCTTATGAAACCTTAGTAGATAGATCAGCCCCCAGGTAAGGGTAGGATTACTTAATGAACCCGTTTGGAGGACCCTTGCCTCGAACAGTCTAGCCGTCTCCACACTCTGGACAAGGCTTTTCTTACAACCACTTTGGTCAAAGAACGCAATTGGTGGAACCTTAGTGTTTTTTTTTTTTGAACTCTTTTTTGAAAAGGTTTTTAATGAACTCATCAAAGAGAGCGAATGGTGTTCCAATCCGAACAAAGGCTCAACATTTCTGCGAGCGCTAAATCCGAAAGGGAAGGAACCAAGGTTTCTCAAATTTGAATTGAAAAGAGAGAAAACTGAATTTTTTTTTGAAATTATATTTTTTTTTGAAATTCCAATTGGACTCATCAAAGAGAAAAGATGGCCCAATCCCCGATTTGAACGATAGCTGCGAACATTTCTGTGAGCTATCAAGTTCAAAGAGGAGAGGATCAAAATTTCTCAAAGTTGAATCTTGAGAAAGAGAGATCATTTTTTTTTTGAAAGAGTTTGAAATGAAGGTGTTTTTTTTTTTTTTTGTTTGAAATCCCAATTGGACTCATCAAAGAGAAAAGATGGCCCAATCCCCGATATGAACGATAGCTGCGAACATTTCTGTGAGCTATCAAGTTCGAAGAGGGAAGGATCAAAATTTCTCAAGGTTGAGTTTTTAAGAAAAGAAATCAGATTTGTTTTTTTTTTTTTTTTTGAAGTGAGAAAGAACAATTGAAATCCCATCTCATTTTTTTTTAGATGCAAGATGCAACATAGGCCACCAACTAGAAAGGAGCCAAGGGATCAAAGCATCACGTTCTCAAGTCAACGTGTCCCACCGGGTATGCCAACTTGATGGACCCGAAAGAGGGGGAATCTTCCGTCCTCTCCCTCCGCACCCCGGGGGCTGACCTGGGTCTCGGCGGAGGAGGGAAGATCTTGGGCATCAACATTTTTTGTACGGGTATGCCAGATTTACTTTCTACTTGGAATTTGGAATGGTGATAATCCTGAGATTCACCTTCACAAGTGGAAAGGAAATCAATCCTTTTTTCTAACTTTTCAAATTGCATTAATATTAAGAAAAGAGACAAGTTTGTTTTTTTTTTTTAGAATGTCGTAGGAGGCGTTTTTGTTTGTTTGCCGTAAAAGGCAATTTTGCTGTGAAAGGCGATTTTACAAAACTCATCAAATGTGAAAGACAAGAATTGTGATTTCTTTTGTCTCTTTAAGAAATACAAACTACAATAGAAAAGTAAGAAAAGGGATCTAACTTCTCAGGAGATTGTGGGGACACGTTGAGATCGACGGTCGCAAGTCATGTATGGGCTTCGCCATCGTCCTTCAAATGAGAACATGTGATGCTTTGATTCTTTGGCTTGGCTCCTAACCTCAGTTTTTTAAAGGACAAGGACCAAGAGAAGGTCCTATATCCAATGAAAAACCAAGTAAACGGGCTGAAAAGCCGCGTTTAGGCCATGTTGGAGAAGGAGGTGACCTTGGGGGGGTGGCCCCCCAAGGGACGTTGATCACCTTGTGGTGCTTCCGGGAGCAAAGTAGTAGAACTTCGTCTCTCTCTTGGATTTTCTGGATTTTCAGAGCTTGCACTTGGGATCTATTTTCATCATGCTTTCTTCTTGGAATGGACCTCCTTTTATAGGCTTTTGGTAGCCACGAGGTGTTTATTGGCATTGATGGCCATGATGAAAGAATTGATGAGGAGTTACAAATCGATTTTATAACTCCTTTTTCATGGCTTGTGATTGGCCGATGAAGGTAGTGGGCTTTTAATTGCCTTTATGCTTCATGATGATGGGAGTTTCATGGGTTTAATGCCATGATTACTTGGATTTGTAACTCCCAAATGCTTGAATCTGATTGGGCCGTCCAAAATAATGAGTTAATGACCGCATTAAGTTGTCATAAACGGATCAATTAACGTCATTAAGTGGTCGCCAGGGCATGTGAAGAGTCGCGGGCCGCGCTGCGCCTTTTGAGATTCTTCTTGTGATCATCACAGGTGTATCCAAGCATTGTTTGATGTCGGATTGCGATGCAATTTCAGACATTGATTAATGTAGGCGGGCCGGTGGCATCTGTCTTGTCGATTTCACGATCGGTCGGACAGAAAGTGCACTTTCTTGGTCAGCCGGTTGGCGATCTTGAGGCGATCGGTGATGATTTCATGCTTTTGAAGGCGGATCCGAGATGTCGACGAAGATCATTCGTTTTCAAGCATCAAACATTGCATTTTCCGAAAATCACAAAGGCCGGAACACCCGAAACACGAAAAGAATCGGAAAACGGACGATTTGGTGCAAAATCCGGTGACCCGGATTTGCAGGGTCGCCGGCGACCTTAGGGTTTTTTGCCCTTTGGTCGCCGAGCTCCGTTTTCTGCCGATTTTGCGTCTTTTTCGTTCCTTTTTTCTTCTGTATTTTTCTTGATATTTTTCCTCGATTATTGACTTCATTTTCATGGAGAAAACTTGACGAGATCCCACGCAAAATCGGAGCACAAAGTTTCCCATTTTTCGGGAAAGCCGAAAACTTTGTAGCCGATTTTCCGTCAAGAGTCGAAACTAGGTCAAACGATGTCGGAATGACCTGAAAATTGAGGTGAAGCTTCTTGAGCAGTGGATAGGACAAACCATGGGCTTTTATTTGAGTTTTGAAGCCATTTGGGGTCCCATCGATGCTTCACTTGATTTTGCTGCGGGGAAAATGCCGAGCTTTGATATGTGGTCAAACGATGTCCGATTGACCTGAAATTTGACGGGGAGCCTATTGGAGTCATTTTGAGACGTTCCATGGGCTCCGTTTTGGATGTCATGGTCCTGGGTTGCTCCGCTGCCGGTAGGCTTGATTTTCTCTCGGAGCATCGAAACCTGGTCAAACGTTGTCGGAATGACATGAAATTCGACGTGCAGCCTTTTGGAAGCATGTTGAAGCCACTCATGTATTTTGTTTGATGAGTGATGGCTTCGGTGGTTCCCGCCGCCATGAGGCTTGATTTTGCTACTCGAGCATTGATGGAGGGTCAAACGTTGTCGGTTTGACTTGAAATTTGGCATGGAGCCCTTTGGAGACATTCTGGAGTCATCCGTAGGCTTTGATCAAAGTTTTGGTGTCTTTGATGATGTCGCCTCCTGGAGCGCTTATTTAGCTGTCGGAGCAGTGAAGTTAGGCCAAACGCTGTCAGAATGGCCCGAAACCTCAGGTGTACCCCTCTTTTAGCTGTTTTGAAGGATCTCTCAGTTTCTGTCTGATTCTGAAAGGATTTGATGCTTGAAGTAGCCTTGCCTGTTTTGTAGCAGGATGCAGCTTCACGAGGCTTCTTGATGTGGAGGAGACATTGACTTTTTTGGTGTCAACAGTATCGACTAAGCGTCACCTCCCTGCTTTTCCCAAAACTTTTGATTTTTATGGGTACTGACTTGGTGTCGTTTTCCCTGTGATTTTTGAAATTTGAGGTTTTCTCGAACCATTTGAAATTTGGGTTGTGGATATTAAACCGTTGCGTCTCCACGATTTTTAAATTTTGAGGTTTTGCAAGTATCGAATGGGGTTCGCTTCCTTGCGGTTTTTGGGCTTTGGAAGTATCGAATCGGGTTCGCATCCTTCCGGTTTTTGGGTTTTTGCGAGTATCGACTGAATGTCGCTTCCCCGCGGTTTCTAAAAAACCATTTTTTTGTTTAGAGACACGAGGGTCATAAATTTTGACTTAAAACCATTTTGGTCGTAAAAGCCGAGGCGGACTAGGGTGAAAATTCCTGAGTCTTGGTTTTTGTTTCAAACCAAGAATTTTGAGTTCAAGGATCGAAAATTTTGGTCAAGTCTGGGAAGAGGCTCCTAAACTTGGATTTTTGGATTTTGATTTTTCTTTTGAACAATGAAACGATGAAAGTAAGCATTGTTTTGAATGAAATAGTTTTTCTTTTTGGAAATTTCAACATTAAGATGAAAATTTCAAAAGGGGATGGGTTTGACAAGCAAGTACCAGGAAATAGGCTTTGGCCATGTAGATATCGCTCTGACCCGTTTTGAGGAAGTCTTCAAGAGTAGTACCGCTTCAAGAACTTGTCACTGATGGGTAGCATACATCTGTCTCCTTCCATGTTTAGAAGAGCATATGCGCCGTTGGAGAAGACTTTGTCGATGACGAAGGGTCCCTCCCATTTTGGTTCAAATTGGCCTTTGGATTTGTGGGCAAAGACTATGGGTCTTTTTACTGCAAAAACCAAGTCACCCTTTTTGTAGGCGCGTTGCCTAACCTTCTTGTCGAAAGATCCTGCCATGCGTGCTTGGTACAACTCAATGCTTTGTAGAGCTTCAAGTCGTCTTTCATCGAGATTATCCAGCTCTTGGAGTCTCAATTTGACATTGCTTTCTTGCGTCATGTCATTTTGCAAAGATACCCTTAAGGAAGGAATTTGTACTTCCAAAGGGACAACAGCTTCGCATCCATAGACCAAAGAGAATGGTGTGTTATGGGTTGGTCCTCGAACGGTGGTTCAATAGGCCCACAAGGCTTCTGGTAGTTTGTCACCCCAGTCTCTTTTGTGACTAGAGACCATTTTCTTGAGAATTTTGCAGAGTGTCTTGTTGAAGGCTTCTGCTAGTCCGTTCGCTGCTGGATTATATGGAGTCGAAGGACAACTTTGGATTTTGTACTTGTCGCAGAACCTGTAGAATCTGTGATCCCGGAATTGTGGTCCGTTATCATGGACGAATCTTTTAGGTATGCCGAAGTGACAAATAATGTTGGTGCGCAAGAACTGAAGGACTGATGAAGTCTTCATTTCGCTGAGCGCAATTGCTTCTGACCACTTGGAGAAATAATCCGTAGCGGCGAAGATGAAGCGATGACCTTTGCTTGATGGGGGAGAAATAGGACCTACGACGTCCATACACCAGGCTTCGAAAGGCCATGAGATTGCTGTTGGATGTAGCCATTCTGGAGGCATGTGGACATAATCTCCATGAATCTAGCATTTTTGGCAGCGCTTGGCAAATTGCATTGCATCAGCTACCATGGTAGGCCAATAATAACCTAGCCTTTTTATTTGGTTGTAAAGCTTAGGACCAGCCTGATGGGTTCCCCAAAGACCAGCATGCACTTCTTTGAGAGTTTCCTCAACCCCTTGTTGTGACAAGCAGCGTAGGAGTACTCCGTTGAAGGATTTTCTATAAAGTGCTTTTGAAGGTATATCCAAATGAAAGTTCGGGGCTCGTCTTTGGATGCTTACCAGCTCTTTTGGATCTTCAGGTGGGATTCCGAACATGATATAATCAATGAACGGATCTCTCCAGTCACCAATCGGAGGTTTGAGGATGGACATCCGACTTCCAACCACTCGGTGGCATTCAGCAACTGCTTGGTGTGTGTTGAGAGGAGGGACAATCCTTTTTTGACACACTGTGACTTGCATGTTTTCCCCTTCTTGGATTGCCATGGATGCGGCGAGTCTAGCCAGGGCATCTGCACGGATGTTTTCACCTCTGAGGATTTGGGTGATGTGACAAATGTTGAATTTTTGTTGAAGCGACTGCGCCTTGTTGTAGTAAGGCAGCAAATCAGGCTTCCTGACTTCAAATGTCTGTTCATCTGGTTGACGATCAGTTGAGAGTCTCCAAAAGCTTCCAGCATGTTGATGCCGGATTCAAGGGCGAGTTCCAAACCTACAATCCAGGCTTGGTACTCAGCTGCATTGTTTGAACATGGTTCCAATAGCGAGAAGGCGTGTGGAATCATGTATTTGTCGGGGCTGACAAAGAAGATGCCAATTCCTGATATTTGCTTTCCTTTTTCATTTGTCCTGGTTGCACCGTCAAAGTACATGTCCCAGAAAGCATTTGATAAGGAAGTTTCCACATTGTAGACAAATTCGTCGGGAGATCGTCCCTGAGTGCAGAATCTTTAGGCACTGGATGCTCTGCGAGAAAGTCTGCTACAGCTTGTCCTTTGATCGCTTTTTGTGGTACATAGCTACTATCAAACTGTGATAAAAGGATGGACCATTTTGCCAGTCGGGCATTGAGAGAACCTGCTTTTGTGACAAGGACCTTTAGGAGGTTGATCCTCGAAATCAGGTAGACTGTATTCGACAGCAGATAGTGACGCAGCTTTTGTACAGCGAACATTACTGTAAGGCATTCTTTTTCGACTGGGGAGTAGCGATGCTCTGCACCTACCATCATGCGGCTGAGGTAATATAGAGCAGCTTCTTTTCCGTCATCGTTTTCTTGTGCGAGTAGAGCACCCAAAGAGTGGTCGAGAGCTATTGTGTACAAGATAAATGGTTTTCCAGTTGTGGGGGCATCCAGCACTGGAGGTTTGGTGAGGTATGCTTTGATAACTTAAAATGCATTTTCACATTCAGCATCCCAGACAAAGTCCACGCCTTTCTTCATTAAGCGAGAGAATGGACGGCACTTCCCTGACAAATTGGAGATGAACCGTCGAATGTAGGCCAACCTTCCTTGAAGCCCTTTTAATTCTCTTAGGGTTCTGGGAGATGGCATTTCCAAGATAGCCTTGACTTTGGTGGGGTCAAGTTCTATTTCAGCTTTCCGTACTATGAATCCCAGAAACTTACCCGATGAGACACCGAAGAAGCGCTTTAGTGGATTCATCCGCAATTTGTGTTTGCGAAGTCGGAGGAAGACTTCTCGAAGATCATTGAGATGGTCTTCTTTTCTTCTGCTTTTGATGGCGAGGTCGTCAACATAGCATTCGACCGTTTTGTACTGCATATCTTGGAATATTTTCATCACAGCCCTCTGATATGTTGCACCTGCATTTTTCAGCCCAAAGGGCATGACAGTGTAGCAATACACGCCAAATGGTGTGCGAAATGACGTACGCCTTTCATCTTCAGGATACATCTTTATCTGATTGTAGCCAGAGAATCCATCCATGAATGTTATTCGCTCGAACCCATAGGTGTTGTCAATCATCACCTCTGGTATGGGGAGCGGGAATTCATCTTTAGGGCATGCATTATTCAGGTCTCTGTAGTCAATACAGACCCTTATCTGCCTATTTTTCTTTATCACGGGGACAATGTTGGCTAACCATTCAGGATACTGTTCTTCGCGGATGAAGCCAACGTTTTTGAGTTTCTGAACTTCTTGTTCGATTTTGTCCATCATGTCGGGACGGAATCTTCTTTGGCCTTGCTTGACAGGCTTGATTTCTTTTTGCAAGTTGAGCTTGTGCACTGCTATTTTAGGATCTAAGCCAGGCATTTCGGCATAAGACCATGCAAAGCAATCAACGAACTCACGAATAAAAGAGATATACTCGGGTAACTCATAATCCTTTAAATTCTTGCTTATGAATACAGGACGTGGGTTATCAGGTGTTCCCAAGTCTATCTTTTGGACAGGATCTTCTGTCGGAAAGTTTGAAGGTGGTTCCTCCACAATATTTTCGGAGGCTTCCAACTCAACAAGACTTTCTGGAGTGCCAGAGGTATTTTCAGAATGAGGCTCTGTTTCTGTCCATGGATCTTCTTGATCAGTGTCCTTCTCAAGGCTTGCAATGAGATGGTCCCAATCATCTGCTGGAACTGGGTTGAAGTAGGGTACTTCTTTTGGAGACGATGGTTCTTTTGAGTCAGAAAACCGCTCGTCTGTATCATGGGGCAATTCCACTTTATTATCAAAGAAATTATACCAATTGGAGGAGCTTTTTGGACCCTTGACGAGTGACTCCTCAAAGAGATATCCAGGGATATCGATGTCTTCATGAGATGTTGATGCTTGGTCTGCAAAGCGACTTTGCAGCAATAGTGTCAGCTGTCTCATAGGAGTGGTAGGATCATACCCTAACCCATATGAAGACTTGCCTTTGTGAAGATGGATTTTCCAATCTTCTGGTTGAGTTTTGGTCAGGGTGGGTTCTAATGGTGTAAGAATACCACGGCCACCTCCCAAACCAGTCGGATTTTGAGCGTCGTAGCCCATTTTCTTCATGATAGCTTGTGCCATTAGACTATACAAGGATAGCTGAGGCATACCTTCGTTTTGGAAAGGTTCAAGCAGAGAGTTTAGTGGAGATGCTCCCGATCTATGGAAGAAGATTACTTTTTCTTCTGGCGAAGTTGCCGGAATAACAAAGGAAGCAGACGTAGGGTCTTCTATGTCTGCAGGTGTCTCCAATAGAGTGAGAGTGGGCTGATCTTGCTGAGGATCAGCTTGGCTTGATGCTGTGTCATCTTCTGGCTCTGACTCAGAGTCTGTGTCATGCATAATAGACACAAAGGAGACAGTGAACTTGCCCCCAGCCTTTTGTTTTGTCTTCTTTACTTTGGTATTGATTACCAAAGGCTTTGGAGATTTGAAGGAGACAACGAAGGGAGCTTGAGCGCTTACTTCGAGTTTGGTGGAGGGTTTGTTTACCTCCGGTGATTGCTGAGGAGCCTTGCCTTTATCTTTCTGGAGACTATCGGCAAAGTGAATTGTTTCTTCCTCCTGTTCTTCTTTTCCATCTTTATACATTTTAGCATCTCCAAAATGGACATCTCTGCCTTTGAAGGGCTTTCTGTCTGCAAACACTCGATGTATTGAGCCATCGTTGCCAACGAACTTGAAGCACTGATGTAGAGTTGAAGGGACGACACCATTGTTATGTATCCAGGGACGTCCAAGGAGTATATTGTAGCATGAAGGGGTCCTTATTGCATGCACAGTGACTTCAGAAATAAGTTCACCGATTTACAATTTGAACCTGATTTTGCCGATAGGCCTTTGAGCGCTGTCGTCATATCCGAAGATAGATACAGACGTGTGACTCAGCTTGCTAGGTGGGATGCCCAGCTCTTCGAGTGCCGAAGTAGAAATAAGGTTGAGTGCAGAACCTGGAATGATCTGAACTCTGTGTACTGGCATTTCTTTGACGTACCCCATAAATTACAAGGGTCGGTTGTGCTTTGTCTCGCCTAGCAGGAGGTCATCCTTGTCGAAGGCAATTGTTGCACTTGCTGCTTTTTTGTACCGAAAGGCATTCATTGCTTGATTCCTTAGTTTTCTTCTTTTCTCCCTTTGGGGGAGTATTTGATGTTTTGAC
This sequence comes from Umbellularia californica, assembly GCA_028538565.1. NCBI lineage: Eukaryota > Viridiplantae > Streptophyta > Magnoliopsida > Laurales > Lauraceae > Umbellularia > Umbellularia californica. The sequence goes on from JAPQWN010000010.1 coordinate 21,590,348, forward strand.
CTTGTAGTCCATTTCAATTTGTAGGACTTGTGGGGCGTGTTTGTCGACATCCGTATTCAGCCTTTGTAATTCTGAAATGAGACTATCACGAGTTTGTGGAGACATTCGTAATAAGTCAAGGATGTGCAGACGTGCAGGTATGTGTTTGAAGTGCTCAATCAAGTCATACTTGAAAGCCTCCTTCGGGCCTGCGTTTTCATTATTATTGCCACTTAGGGCGCTTACAACTTGTTTTCCCGAAGGATTTACATAAGAACAAGAAGGTTGGTTGTAATTTTTGTGGTAATCCCGGCCAGAACGGGTACCTCTACCAACTTCAAGGGCTTCTAGAGAAGGGTCTTCTTTTGGAAGATCGCTCTCAGGATCAAGGGGTTGATCCTTGTCATTTGCTGAAGACGTTTCTGTAACAGCATTGGCGTCTTCAATGATTGTGTTGCACGGAGCAATTTCCGGGAACAAGTCCTGAACAGCATCCGACAACCTTTCTGTATTAGTCTAAATATCATCTGTGAGATCGGGTATTTGGGACCAATCGACTGGGTTTTCATTGAAGAAGATTTCATTGGCAGGAGTTTCTTCAAGATGATCAACCGGGAGAGGCTTGAGTTCCGATGTCACAGCTTCAGGAGACGAGGGCTGAGAGGATGATATCTCAGTGGAAGTCACCTGAGAAGATGTAGCTCCAGATGATACATTACCGGTTGGGGTGTATGTGTCTTCGGCTTCAAAGGCACTATCGTCTTGAGCTATCACATTGCAGGCATCCGGACAGGAGATGCCCCCAGTGCAGACTGTTGGGAATTGGACTCATCCTCAGATGTAAGAGGATCATCAATCCAACTGTTTTCTCCATTTTCAGGAGTTAAGGGAAGAAGTTCGCTTTGATTTTCAGGGAATTCTGGTTCTGGATCATGACGAAGATTGTTGATGCGATCCTGCTCCTGCACTATGGCAAGATGTTGCAAGATTCTTGCATATTCTTCAAGATCAGGCATGGGAGCCAAATCTTCTTCATCATCTGCTCCTTATGGGTCACTAATGTTGGGTTCCACCGGAGCATTTGCTGGTGCTGGATCAACAGCATTTTCTTGAACAAGGTCCTGGTCTTCTTCATCATCAGACCAAGATCCTTGTGGCTGCAATGGCTTATACCAGATTACTGGCATAAGATGAAACTCGGGAATCCATTCCTCATCGGAGAGGTATTCTCCTATTTCAAGGGATTCTTCCCACTCATCGATATCACTGGCAGTGTCACTGGACTCGTATCCATCCATAGGGAATCCAACTACCGAGTTGCAAGAGTATGATGTCCCCTGCACAGTTTCATTTTTGTATTGAGGTGGCATGAAATCATCAATGGTGAATTTTCTTACCGCCTTTGAAGTTTTGGGAAGAGATTCTTCTGTCGCCCCTAGTGAAGCAGTGGAAGAGGTTTCTGCCTTTTCAAGGACTTCTTGTTTTGGTTGAGACTTCTACTGCTGTTTGAGCTTGCGGAGTTGTCTCTTGGCTTGCCTTCACTGCTGAGCGGTCGGCTTTGTTTTGACGATCTCCCAATTTTCATCTTCTAGGAGATCGGGATGCACCCATATAGGTTGTCCATCTGGTGTTGGATAGGGAACCAACTCTTGGGACGTTAGAGCCATTTTAATCACCTTGAATGAAGTAGTGATCTTCTCCTTCGGTGACTTTCAAGTTTGCCGACATGACACCATGTTGACAGAGGCGGGGCCATAGTTTTTATCAAAGGTTATGACTCCGTTTTTCCACATCTCATTGATCTTCTCTCTCACAACGAAGCATTGATTGAGAGGATGTGAGATCATCTGATAGTATGGACAGTATCGGGGATCATTGGTTTTGCCAACATCTCCCGGTCTTTTTGGGCTCTGGCAAAATGAGTTTGCCATTTGCTAGGAGAGCCTCAAAGATTTCTTCAACATCTTCATCGAACAGATATTTCTTTCCTACACGTTCTTTGAAGGCATCAGAGAGTTCGGGTCTTTTACCTACAGTTTTGTTTTCAGGTTTTTTTGGCTGCTGAGGAGCTGACTTAGTCTGGACATTGAGAACCTCCTTTTTCTTTGGTTTTGAGGTTCTAACAGCAGTCGGCTCTTTCTTTGATGATTTCTGACTGTTGAGGTCTTTGATCACCATTTCAGCTTCCATGGAAGCTTCGAGGAGTTCTCCCAGGTTCTTTGATTTGTTGCTGATGATCGTGGAGCGAATTTTTGCTCTCATATTGTTACGGCAGATGTCGACTAGTGACGCTTGTGGCAGCACATCTGAGCATTTGTACGCCATTGCCTTCCATTTGTGAATGAAGTCGTATGTTGACTCATTCTCTCCCTGTTTTAGGCTGCAGAGTTGAGCCATAGTAATAGGATGATCCTCACCTTGGAAGTGGGTCAGGAAGCGTGTCTCTAGCATAGCCCAGTTCTGGATGGAGTTCTCCGGCAGAGTGGAGTACCAATCAAAGGCTATACCTTTTAGGGTACTTGCAAAGAGGCGACTCTTGAGGGCATCTTGATCCGCAATGGCTCCCGTCAGGATCTTGAAATAGATGACATGCTGTCTGGCTGAACATTTCCAAGTATATGTCTGGAGAGTAGGTTGCTTGAATTTTGCAGGGAACGGAACCGAGTCCATCCATAAAGGGTAGGGTGGCTTGATCCCATGTTCCTTCAATATATCATCTTCTTTTGCTTTTGCGAGGATATCGTCCACGTCCTTTTTGGTAAGGGCACGAGACTTATTGTTTTCTGCATTGCCCTCATCATCTTCATGATTCGGAGGGGTTTCATTGTTAGGTGGTGGACGCTGTAGAGTGAGAATAAGGTTTTCCATCAGAGCCTCAATTCTCTGTTGTCCTTGCTCCAACTGCTGGATGCATGAAGTTACATCATTATGTTGTGGAGGCGGCTCAGAACTTGTAGCCAAGACGTTCATCCCTCGGGATTCGAACGAAGAAATCGTCCTGGTGACTGAGCTAGGGCTCATTCTTCTGGATGAAGAATATGAGGAGTGATTATTCCGGTGTCCTTGGCTTAGAGGAGTGGAGGATTCTTCTAGATGTGTTCGTGTCCGGGAGACGCTGCGAGTCACTGGACGTCTAACACTGATTTTGGTTGCTGACTTCTGGCGTTTTCTGGTTTTGTACCCATATGAACAGCAACGAATTGGTCGGGTCTTTCATTTTCGACCCATTTGTTTGAGACATGGAGAGTAGAATGCTGGGTTCTTTGTTTCTCGAGTTTTTTTTGTCAATATGCAGTACGGCGACGCATACGACGAGCAATTTGAGCTTCAGTCAGCTCTGGCTGGGCTCTGGCGATGAAGGATGTAGTCCCTCGTGCGCAGCAGCCGAGCTTATCTTCTTTGAAGCTTGGCAAGGACAGAATCTGGACGCGGTCCTTTGCCTGTCGCTGTGAAGATTTGAATTTTACGAGCTCGGCCCCTGTTGAGATGAAGGGTTGATTCCCAGGAGTGCAGGCTTCAGCATGTTTTTGCGGAGGCCTAACGATGCAGGATTTGATTTTGGGCTTGTAGGAGCAAGCCGGCTCATGATAATTTTGTTTGTTCTTTGGGTGGAGGGTAGGTTTCTCCTCTTTCATGTAAGAGAAAGGGTAGAACCGATTCTCCTTGAGAGGGGCCAGGTATGCTGACTTTGTAGATGTTCGGGACCTCCGTTGCTTTGGTGAAGATCTCGGGGACCAAGTTTTGGGGTTAACCTGGTTTCTTGTGGGTTGAGGCTTCGTGGGAACGCCACGAGCTTCAGGCTTCTTGGTGTTCGCCCTTGGTGTTAGTTTAGTGACACGTTGCAGGGCGGTTTTCTACTTCTTGGCAGGTACAATTTCTTCTGCGGGGAGTGGGAATGGTCCCAGCGACCCGAAGACGATGGTCCGGGGAGTTGAAGTTGACCCGGTGTTTGGAGAGTTATTGAGGGAGATGACGCTTCGGCAATTGGCAGGGCGCTTATACTTGATTTGCTTGTCTTGAAGCATAAGCTAGTACTTGTTTTCATCGAAAGTGATGGTCAATGAAGCTGCCATTGTTAGTTTTGGAAAACTTTTGAAACAAGACCAAATCCATTAGTAATCACAAGAATATGGTGATCATAAATGGAGAACAACTATGGTTTTGTCTTTTCAGAGTGAGCGTTCCAGTGACTGCTAGAAGCAATTGTAGACCTTAATTCAAATTACCGAGAAGCAAGGCTCACTGGAGGTAAAATGATATAAGATTGGAGATACAAATGTGTCGGTCGCGAATACAGTAAACCCGGCAGGGCGTACTAGCACCGCTAGGCACAAATGTTACAAATCGCATCCTTGGGAAGGACACGAGATGGGATTTTTTTGTAAAAGGTCAAATTTGGGTTCATAAAGGAGAGCAACTGGTATTCCAATCCAAACCACAACTCAACATTTCTGCGAGCGTTAAATCCGAAAGAGAAAGGGACTAGAAATTCTCAAATGTGAATCCAGTATTGACGGAAGTTTTTTTTTTTTTTTTTGAAAGGTCAAGATTAAATTTATCAAAGAGAGCAAATGGCGTTCCAATCCGAACCACAACTCAACATTTCTGCGAGCGTTAAATCCGAAAGGGAAAGAACCAAGATTTCTCAATTCTGAACTCAAAAATGACGGGAAAATTTTTCTTTCTTTTTTTTTTTTTTGAAAAATGCATATAGGTTTCCAATTCGATCTTATGAAACCTTAGTAGATAGATTAGCCCCCAGGTAAGGGTAGGATTACTTAATGAACCCGTTTGGAGGACCCTTGCATCGAACAGTCTAGCTGTCTCCACACTCTGGACAAGGCTTTTCTTGAATCCACTGTAGTCAAAGAGCGCAATTGATGCAACCTTAGTGTTTTTTTTTTTTTTTTTTTTTTGGTTTTGAAAGATTTCTAACGAACTCATTAAAGAGAACAAGTGGTGTTCCAATCCGAACCACGACTCAACATTTCTGCGAGCGTTAAATCCGAAAGGGAAAGAACCAAGATTTCTCAATTTTGAGCCCAAAAGAAAGAAAACTGATTTCTTTTTTTTTCTGAAATTATAATTTTTTTGAAATCCCAATTGGACTCATCAAAGAGAAAAGATGTCCCAATCCCTGATATGAACGATAGCTGCAAACATTTCTATGAGCTATCAAGTTCGAAGAGGGAAAGATCAAAATTTCTCAAAGTTGAGTTTTTAAAGAAAAAGAGATCAGATTTTTTTTTTTTTGAAGTGAGAAAGAACAATTAAAATCCCATCTCATGTTTTTTTTTCTTTAGATGCAAAATGCAACATAGGCAACCAACTAGAAAGGAGCCAAGGGATCAAAGCATCACGTTCTCAAGTCAACGAGTCCCACCGGGTGTGCCAACTTGATGGACCCTTGGGATCTTCCGTCCTTTCCTTCCGCACCCCGGGGGCTGACCTGGGTCTCGGCGGAGGAGGGAAAATCGCGGGTATCAACATTTTTGTACGGGTATGCCAGATTTACTTTCTACTTGGAATTTGGAATAGTGATAATCCGGAGATTCACCTTCACAAGTGGAAAGGAAATCAATCCTTTTTTCTAACTTGTCAAATTGCATAAATATTAAGAAAAGAGACAAGTTTTTTTTTTTTTTTAATGCCGTAGGAGGCGTTTTTGTTTGTTTGCCGTAAAAGGCGATTTTGCCGTGAAAGGCAATTTTGCCGTGAAAGGCGATTTTACAAAACTCATCAAATATGAAAGACAAGAATTGTGATTTCTTTTTGTCTCTTTAAGAAATACAAATTACAATAGAAAAGTAAGAAAAGGGATCTAACTTCTTAGGAGATTGTGGGGACACGTTGAGATCGACGGTCGCAAGTCATGTATGGACTTTGCCATCGTCCTTCAAATGAGAACATGTGATGCTTTGATTCTTTGGCTTGGCTCCTAACCTCAGTTTTTTAAAGGACAAGGACCAAGAGGAGGTCCTATATCCAATGATTAACCAAGTAAACGGGTTGAAAAGCCGTGTTTAGGCCATGTTGGAGAAGGAGGAGACCTTGGGGGGGTGGCCCCCCAAGGGACGTTGATCACTTTGCGGTGCTTCTGGGAGCAAAGCGGCAGGACTTCGTCTTTCTCTTAGATTTTCTAGATTTTCAGAGCTTGGGATTGCACTTGGGATTCTTTCTTCTTTTTTTCTCTTGGAACCCACCTCTTTTTATAAGCTTTTGGTAGCCATGAGGTGATTATGAGCATTAATAGCTATTATGAGAGAATTGATGAGGAGTTACAAGTTGATTTTGTAACTCCTTTTTCATGGCTTGTGATTGGCCGATGAAGGTAGTGGGCATTTAATTCCCTTTAAGCTTCATGATGATGGGAGTTTCATGGGTTAATTGCCATGATTGCTTGGATTTGTAACTCTCAAATGCTTGAATCTGATTGGGCCGTCCAAAATAATGAGTTAATGACCGCATTAAGTTGTCATAAACAGGTCAATTAACGGTCGATTTCATGATCGGTCGGACAGAAAGTGCACTTTCTTGGTCAGCCGGTTGGCGATCTTGGAGCGATTGGTGATGATTTCATGCTTTTGACGGCGGATCCGAGATGTCGACGAATATCGGTCTTTTTCAAGCGTCAAACATTGGATTTTCAAAAAATCACAGAGGCAGGAACACCCGAAACGCGAAAAGGATCGAAAAACGGGGCTTTTGGTGCAAAATCCAGCGACCCGGATTTACAGGGTCGCCGGGAGACCATGCACCCAGGGTCGCCGGCGACCATAGGGCTTTGGCCCGTTTGGTCACCGAGCGTCGTTTTCGGCCGTTTTTTCATCTTTTTCGTTCCTTCTTTCTTCTGTATTTTTCTTGACATTTTTCCTCAATTATTGACTCGATTTTCTTGGAGAAAACTTGACGAGAACCCACGCGAAATCGCAGCACAAAGTTTCCCATTTTTCGGGAAAGCTGAAGACTTTGTAGCCGATTTTCCGTCAAGAGTCGAAACTAGGTCAAACGATGTCAGAATGACCTGAAAATTGAGGTGAAGCTTCTTGAGCAGTGGATAGGACCAACCATGAGCTTTTATTTGAGTTTTGAAGCCGTTTGGGGTCCCATCGATGCTTGACTTGATTTTGCTGCGGGGAAAATGTCGAGCTTTGATATGTGGTCAAACGATGTCTGATTGACCTGAAATTTGACGAGGAGCCTATTGGAGTCATTTTGAGACATTCCATCGCTTCGTTTTGGATGTCATGGTCCCGGGTTGCTCCGCTGCCGGTAGGCTTGATTTTCCCTCGGAGCATCGAAACCTGGTCAAACGTTGTCGGAATGACCTAAAATTCGACGTGCAGCCCTTTGGAGGCATGTTGAAGCCACTCATGTACTTTGTTTGATGAGTGATGGCTTCTGTGGTTCCCGCCGCCGGGAGACTTGATTTTGTTGCTCGAGCGTTGATGTAGGGTCAAACGTTGTCTGTTTGACTTGAAATTTGGCATGGAGCCCTTTGGAGACATTCTGGAGTCATCCGTAGGCACTGATCAAAGTTTTGGTTTCTTTGATGATGTCGCCACCGGGAGCACTTGTTTAGCTGTCGGAGCAGTGAAGTTAGGCCAAACGATGTCGGAATGGCCCGAAACCTCAGGTGTACCCATCTTTTAGCTATCTTGAATGATCTCTCAGTTTCTATCTGATTTTGACAAAATCTGATGCTTGAAGTAGCTTTGCCTGTTTTGTTTTTGTTGCGGGATGCAGCTTCACGAGGCTTCTTGACATGGAGGCGACATAGTGACTTTTTTGGTGTCAACACGGGGATATCAAGTTTTGGGCACAGATTTCATGTAAAAAGATTGTTTTGCCCTCAATGCAAGAAAATCGGGTTTCGGGGTTCCGGATGGGTACGGGCTCAACATGAAAGTTGTAAGGATCGATGAAATAAGTAAAACGGGATCAAGACAAGAATTAGGGGAAAATCAAGTAACTTCCAAAAGCAAGCAGGGCTATCAAAAAGAAAACCCCCAAAGGGTCCCACTAAACACAAGACACTAAATTTTCCCCAAAGCTATAAAAGAACTATACTAATCCAAGCTTAGTCAAAACCACTAATCAAGCTTAGCACTAACACACAACTTAATTAGTACTAATCGAGTCACTCGGGTCGGGGTCTTACAGTGAGGATTTCACAACAGCATGAATATTTGTTTAAGTGCGGAAGTGTGTAGCAAATCAAGCATGTAATTCATTTCCATAATAATAGGACTGATTGCATTTAAGTAATAAGTATCAGAATGAGCAATGTTCTATAGCGTAACCCAAAGGTACTGTTAAAGTTTGGACATACATCATTTAATTACAATTCCCAAAAATAGAGGCCAACAAAGGCCAATGTAAACAAAACCATATCCACCAAAATATCAATTAGTGACACCCCTAGAATGTTTCGAATCTCAGTAACCGGATGTCTAAATAACATCGTCAGCACGCCACTCAACTAGCTGTTGCGGTTCTCTGAATGCCTCCTCTGGCTCCTCCTCAGGATAACCGACAATGGGACCTGATGATTAGTTATTAGGTCGACACGATTATAAATAATCTTGCACTGTATTTGTTTTACACATGTCTTGATTTATGTGATTTAACCTATGAGTCGGCACCACTAAGCTTGGATGCCTTGTCGGTCTGATCTACCGACTTGGAGATGCCCTCCCATCCCGCCAGCTGCAGTTTGGATCTCGATGCCTGGTTTATTAACCGTGGTCCCGTCCCGATACCCGGCTCGCTCCCGTGGTTCCCGATATCCGGTTTGCTATCATGATTCCCGATACCCGGTTTGCTACCGCGGTGCCGTCCCGTATTATTATATGTATATGTATATTTTCGTTGACTCTCCTCACCTCGTGTGACTGAGGTCAACGCCCGATAGCTCTCATCACTTTAGTGAGAGAGGATTTAACTTTGTGTGGTTGCCATCTTGATAGTTCCTGATCCTTTATACCCTTACTGTTTTATATTGATCATGCCTTTTCTTAAGAAATGTTTATTATTTATACATGCTTTAAATGAGTTCCCGATTTGTGAAATGTTCATTATCTATACAGGTTTTAAATGAGTTCCCGATTTGTGAAATGTTCATGTTTTATACATGCTTTAAAGGAATACATATTTTATCAAATACTCATGTTTCATACCCGTTTTATATGAATACAGGATTCTATTAGATATTCATGATTCCCTATACATTTTATTTATGTACAATTTTGATCAGACAACATGATTTATTACATGTTATACCGTTCAGTATATTGTTTATATCTTTTCACCCACCTGCCAGACCGTCGTGTCTGACCCACTACTTTGGTACTCAGGTTCAGCTTCTTCACCCGAGATGAGTGCACGTGTTGGCTGTGGATCCATGAGCTTACAGGTTGTTTGTCGGCTATGTCATGTAGACATCGAGCTTGACATCGAAATTACGTCACATATGGGGTAGTGATCATTAGCTTGTTTTTGTATGGCTTCTATTAGCCTTTTGCTTGGGATTTGTAATTAATACACATTGTTATTTGTAACTTGAGCATATATGGGAATGTAATACCCTGTTACTGTCAGCTCTGTACTTTTATTGTGATTGTTTATTCCAGTTTGAGATGGATCATTGATAAGATGACTATATGCTTGAATTGAGTGCGGTACGAAATCCAATGGCCACGGACTTCAAGCCGCAACACCACGAAAGCTTCCGCTAAATATTCAGAGGGTGTTGGAATTTGTAATCCTTACACACGCGGATCTTGGGAGAAACATAATTATTACTTAACTCCCAATTGGTGATGTGGCTTATAGATTAACCTTACCACCCGAGCTATCCGGTGTACACAATGTCTTCCATGTGTCGATGTTGAAGAAGTACGTCCCCAATCCATCATATATACTCTGACATGAACCGTTGGAAATCAGAGAAGATGCTACCTATGTTGAGAAATCCATTCAGATCATAGACATAAAGGAGCAGGAGTTGAGGACACGACCTATTCAGTGGGTGAAGGTACTTTGGGAGAATCATGGGCCGGAAGAGGCAATGTGGGAATTGCGAGATCAAGTGCAGAAGAAGTATCCACATCTCCTACCCGAGGTGAGTCTTGTGTTTCATTTGGAGGACCAAATGCCCTAAGGGGTGGAGGATGTAAGACCCCGACCCGAGTGACCCCGATTAGTACTACTTAAGTTACGTGTTATTGTTAAGCGTGTTTGGTAGAACTTGACTAAGTGGGATTAGTATAGTTCTCGATATAGCTTTGGGGAATTTCTATTGCTTTGTGTTTAGTGGGGCCCTTTAGGGGTCCTTTTTTATAGCTTTGCGTTAATTTGGGAATTATCCGAGATCCCGATGGCTTGTATGCCTACCTCGTTTCACTTGTCCCGTTAATCCCTACAACTTTCATGTTGATCCCGTACCCGTCCGAAACTCCGAAAACTGATTTTCTAGCATTGAGGGCAAAACAGTCTTTTTACATGAAATATGTACCCAAAAGTCGATATCCCCGAAACCCGCGAAACATATACTTTTTGGAAACTAGATATTTCGGTGATCATTTCTTCCTTCTTCGTCGATTTCGTTCGAGGTCCCGAAATTAGTGATTTCAGCCCTAAGAGATTCCCATTGGTGGAGCCCACTTCCAATTGCTTTAAATAGAGACTCTTCTCCCTCATTTCCTTTTTCCAGCACAAAGAGTCTTCTAAGCTAGGGTTTCTCCCTTTTCTCTTCATCTTGCTCTTCTCCACCACCAAATCACCACTAACCTTGCTCATTTGGAGAAATGGAGGTTGTCTCCTTCTTCCTCTCATTGAAGGCTTCTTCTTGATGCCATTTGTGGAGCAACCCTCCCATTACAAGATCTTCCTTGAGCTAGTCTTGCAATTTGAACAACTTCCAAGTAAGAACTCCCTCCCTTTCTCTTGAATATGTGTTCCTTAACTTGTAGAGAGCCTCTCCTCTCATTATTGTAAGCTTCTTCTTCCCCATTCCTTGTCTTGACCATTTTAGGGTTTGTATTTGGGGTTTTTGTGTAGCTTGGAGTTTGGCTTGGAAGAAGAGAGTTATTGCTTGATTCCCTTGATTAGAGACCTTGAGGCAAGTGGAATGAATTGATGTTTTGAGTTTAGAATGGTTTTCATGACAAGTGTGATTGATTTTGTATTGCAATTAATGCTTTTTTTTTTTTACTTGTATTCAATGTGAAATAAATGCTCTTGAAGAGGTTGGTTAGTTCATTTATTGTCTTAAAAATGTGATTTTGAAGCTCTTGTTTAGGACTTAAATGGATCACTATGGTTGTAGTTATTCTCCTTCTACTTGGGTTGGAATGTGGAGAGGAAGGAAGTGATTAGAGAGTGGTTTGTATAAGCTTTGATATGGGAGAAGTGTTAAAGGTTGAATTGGAGGAGCTTTTTAGCTCATGTTATTGCAGGAAAGTGAATGGAGAATGAGAGAAATTGATTTGGAGAAGGGAAAACCTGAATCTGAACCCAGTGAAGAGTTCCCGTGACTGGCGGTCAACTGGCGGTCACCCAACGCCTAGCCGCCTGGTGACTGGCGGCTAACTGAAGTAGTTTCGGTTACTTTTCGAGAGAGCTGCAACCTCACGGTCAGTCAGCGGCTCACCGCCGGATTCACTGGCGGCTAACCTCCAATCAACTGAACTGAGGCGGTCTCATTTCCAGTATACTGCATTTGGTCAGGCTATCTGCGGTCAACTCCGTGGTCAGATAGCGGCTAACCGCCGAATCCATTGGTGGCTAACCGCCAGCCAACCGAACTGCGGCGGTCACAATTCCAAAGAGCTGCAATCCCATGGTCAACCAGCGGTTAATCGCCGGATCCACTGGCGGCTAACCGCCATCTGACCGCTAGGTAACCGAATTTCCCTGAATTCTATGAATAAAGGGGGGTTGAAGGGAGCTTCCATCCCATTTGCTTGTGAACCTTTCTGAGAGCAATGGGCACCGTTCACCTGGGAATGTGTTCGAAGCAGAGATGAAATGTTTGTTGGGAGCCCGTTCGAGAGAGAAACCACATCACAGAGATTCGTTTAAGCATTGAGGCTACTAAGGTGTGTAAGGAGCCCGGAATGTCTCCAACTCAAGGAGTACCAAGTTACATTGAAATCGACTTACGGGACCCCTATTCACCTTGAGTCACCTCGAACCCCGATACTTGTCCCGATATTTCAAAAGTTTATTTCACCCCATTATTCTCAAAAATTATGATTTATGATCTGTCAATCCCGAAAACATTAAAAGTGTACTTGTACCATTTTGCCAGTCCCGAAATGCATGCCCGACATGACGTGATAGTTGTGCCCGTGAGCACCCCGCCTTGCCCGCCTATAGTCTTGCACTGGATTTGTTTTACACCTGTCTTGATTTATGTGATTTAACCAATGAGTCGGCACCACTAAGCTTGGATGACCTTGTCGGTCTAATCTACCGACTTGGAGATCCCCTCCCGTCCCGCCAGCTGCAGTTTGGATCCCGATGCCCAGTTTATTAACCGTGGTCCCGTCCCGATACCCGGCTCGCTCCCGTGGTCCCCGATATCCAATTCGCTACCGTGATTCCCGATACCCGGTTTGCTACCGCGGTTCCGTCCCGTATTATTGTATATGTATATGTAAATTTTGTTGCACCTCCTCACTCCGGTGACCGAGGTCAACGCCCGATACTCTTGTCACTTCGGTGATAAAGGACTTAGCTTCTTGTGGATGCCATCTTGTTGTTTCCCGATTTCCTTGGTTACCTTACCTATTTTATTACTGCATATATGTTTTTAAATAAATGTCTCGGTTACTTCTTGAAAGTTATTGATTAAACAGGTTTATATGTTTTCCAAGGAAAATGTTTTTTTTTTAGTTTTGTCATATCTTTTCATCCACCTGCCAGACCGTCGTGTCTGACCCTTTGCTTTGGTACTCAGGTCCCGTTGTCGGTTATCCCGAGGAGGAGCCATAGGAGGAGGTCGGAGAACCGCAATAGCTAGTTGAGTGGCGTGCCGACGATGTTAATTAAACATCCGGTTGCTGAGATTCGAAACATTCTGGGGGTGTCACTAATTGATATTTTGGTGGATATGGTTTTTTTTACATTGGCCTTTGTTGGCCTCTATTTTTGGGAATTGTAATTAAATGATATATGTTCAAACTTTAACAGTACCTTTGGGTTATGCTATAGAACATTGCTCATTCTGATACTTATTACTTACAGTCCTATTATTATTGAAATGAATTACATGCTTGATTTGCTACACGCTTCCGTACTTAAACAAATATTCATGCTGTTGTGAAATCCTCACGGCGGACACCTGAGAGAAATCACGTACACGTGTAATGTGTGTTCTTTTAGTGACCCGTGTACGCATTGGCATCAAACATACCTATGATCTTTTTATGTCACATACTTCACAATTAGTCCCGATCCCGGATTGGTCCCTAAACCCGGTCCGGGGTCGCGACAGTTTCGGTAAGTGATTTTTCCTACTTTCGATATGTCTTGTATACGTTTCACTTTTTTGTGCATTCATGAATTCAAGTGAATACCACTGAGCTTGGACTGCCCATTCAGTCTGATCCACTGTCCATGGGTCCTTAAACACTTAGACTATCTACAAATTAGTCGTTTATCTATATATACATGTCTGTTCTGTTTCTTGTTCCACGGCCGGTCCTCTTCTAGCTCATGTAGCATGAGATTTTGTTTAGTTCTGTTCTGCTTACTCTTGTTGTCATGTATGATAGAGAAAAGATGGGCTTAATGTGGATTTACTAATCATGATATTATATGTATTCTTGCTAGTTTTGTTTCTTTGAAATGTATCTTAGTCATGTATTTGTTTTAAATTCAGTAAATTGTTTTAACATTGTTTCTTTCAAACTTTAATTGATTTATACTCTTGCCTAAATTCCTGTCAAACCGTCGTGTTTGGCCCTTGTTGTTTTGGTGCCCAAGTGCAAGTGACATTGCCTTTGAGGAGGAGCATCTAGAGGATGCTGTTGAGCCACCCTCAGCCCGAGAGTGGCAGCCCAACGACGTCGTCTAGATGTCGGGCGGGATCTTGAGATGCGTTGCACTTCGCTAAGGGTTCATCTTTTGACCTTTTGGGGAATGTATTATCCTTTGTTAGCCTCTTATTTAGGTTGAAAACTTAATCAACTTACTTTTGTTTTTCTAACTTTGAAACATGAACTGATTTAGGAACTACTATGTTTACATTTCTCCCTCTAAAATTATGTCCTGATGATTTTACTCATGCATCTTGAAATTTTTATGTTTTGTCTTGATGTGATTTGCTACACGCTTCCGCAACCATGATAGTGTGAGTTTTTCCCCCCTCTCGAGATCCTCACCACGGGAACCTGTGGGAAACCGCACTTTAACCACAGTGCTGGGCCGGGAGTCTCGGTCCGTGGTCGTGACACTATCTGAGGAAAAGGTTCCAAAAAAAAAAAAAAAACAAGGATCAATTATCTCTTTGTGCCAACTCACAAGAGCCCAAAAGCTCTCGCAAGACTTTCGATCGTGTCTACTTTCTTTGGGATGTCGCCCATCCTGTGCCACACTCCAAAGTGGGGCATACTGTAGGCACCACATTTTGGCACCCCTATAGACAATTTCAATACTCATATTATTGATGCCCCAATTTTTCCCCATTTAGACAATTTTAAATAAATAAATTAAAATCTTCATTATCATGCACATTTAGAAAGGTTGCATCATTATAGGCCCTTTTTTTTATGGATCTCACCAACTCTCATGTTTCGAGTCGGATCTCACTTCCATGATTATCTACTTTTAGTAAGCTTCCCGATGATATATGGATTTAAAAAAATTTGACGAATGGATCAAGAGTTATGAATTTTAAAAAGTTAAACATATTTGGGCTCCCTAAAAACTCAAATCTTTTCTAGGCCTTCAAATGGACCTGACCCACATATCATCGGGACCTATTCATTAAGAGATTTCCACTGATACTCAGATCTTAAAAAACCCGACGGTTAGATCCTAAGTTATGATTTTTCTTCAAAATTAATCAAGCCTGGGTCCCTTGAAATACCAGGTCTTTTCTTGACCTCCAAATCACTCAAACCCATACGCCAATATGATCTACTCCTTAAGAAATTTCCAACAGTACTCAAATCTCAAAAATCCAATGGGTGAATCAAAATCTACGAAACTTGGGTCCTAGTGATAATGGCCCGAACAAAGCCCCACCGCATCCCATCTTTTGGTCCCTGAACCCCTGATCCAAACCTCAAATCCAACCCATTAAGCCTGGCCCATCAAATCCGACCCAAGTCCCAAACCATCTTAGCCTAAACCCATTTGGCCCAATCTAAACCCCAAAACCCATCAGGCCCATTCAACCTAACCTAAACCTCAAACTACCCAACCCATTAGCATTTTGGGCCTCACCCATGACCAACCCAACCTGACCTCGGCCCAAACTACCCTTGACCCATCACCCAGATAAGGGAAAAGGAGTCGAGAGATATATGAAACTAGAGTCCCAGATCCCCAGACTCTATCTCCCCCCTTAAATCCCTCTCTTCGTTCCCGTCTCCTGGATGAGGTGCAAATTCCATCTCTCCCGCAGACTCATCTCCACCTTTCCCATCTCTGCACTAAACAGCCCTCACCTCCACTCTCTCTCTCTTTCTCTCTCTCTCTTTCTCTCTCTCTCTCTCTCTCTCTCTCTCTCTCTCGCCTAAACCCAACTCCGCGCAGATCCATCCCGGTCATCTCCCACCTCTACGTATGTCCGTCATCGCAGCTCCCTCTCAATCGTACACCCATCCATCCTTGCATCATCTTCAGGCAACAATCCCCCTCTCCATCGCAAACCCATCCATCCTTGCATCATCTTCACGCAACAACCCCACTCTCCACAATCGCCCACCATCCTGCGCAGACTCTCGTCACAATCTCTCTCTCTCTCGACCTCTCTGCATTGCCATCCACGGAACCCATTGAGGCAGCATCCCATTCACGCGGAACACCGTAGAAAGAAAAGAAGACACTCGCGCAGAACTCAGGAAAAGCCTAATTCACTATGCGCATCATCCGTTGCACGCGCTGCCTTGTACACCTTCGCTGTACTCCACCCTTGCACATCATCTTCACAGCATTCCTCATCATCAAACATCACTTTTCCATTCAAATCCTCAAATTACATACCAACACATGTTGTCACGCACTAAAACATGAAACCGGGGTTATGCCTGAGATTAGGGCCAATTTAAAATTTTCCAACATTAATCAAAAACAACTTAGCCCCAATCAAATCCCATCTAGATCGAAGACCACTGTGAGGTATAAACATTTCCTCGAATACAATAACAGTCAGTGGAAGCTCTATAAACACAAATGGTATTTTAAGATGTATAGTTGAGAACAAACATTGAATATATTATCTAAAGTTCAAGTTTGACACAGCTATACAAAAGTATTATTTACAACAACAGGCCACACTAAAACTTGGGCCTAATCAAAAGAGGAAGTAACCAAAAGATGAAGCTATTCTAGAAATGATGGAGGCTCTCGAGCACGGGATAGATACGGCTATATAATGCCGTCCCTACTATAATCTAAGAGGTCATCAGACTGATCTTTCTGAATCGTCTCTGTCGTCTCCTCCTCCTAAGGGTAGAAGGGCTCGATACCTATGCACTAAGAGTAGGATCATCAGACACGAAGGTCGGTAAGCAGATAGATATAGAAATTACCAAAGATATGCAGTACGAGATAGAGTAGACGAATAAATGAGATCATAAGAATGCATAGCATCGGAATCATGAACAAGCTAACACAATATTTATCAAAATAGGCGGTCCACATAGGCTAATCACCATGGGATATTATCACTGCCCTCCCAACTCGAACCAAGTTGTGGTAGAGAGAATGCATGGGAAAATAGCCTGGCCAAGCAAAAGTGGATACATGATGAACAAACAAACAATATCATCCCATGATCTGATGGTGTACATCCATCACAAAATCACGATCTGCAATTGCTCAAAATAAAAGCCCTAACACGATGGTGCTATTGTTGTGTTGAACGTTACAGCTGTGTGGTGCCTAACACAAGAGTCTTATTCAAGCCATAGTGAAGGGCTAGGCTTTCTTCTATGAATAAGATTCAGTATCATAGGAGAGACTACTGCCTTTCGTCAAATCAAACAAACAAACTTCTTCAAAATATCAATACCATTAGTAGTCCTCTTCAAGTCTTTACAATCAAAGCCACCTAGCCTCGACACTTCCATCAAGTTTCAAAACAACGAAACATCAAAAGGGGATCCTAAGTCTATCATCTAAGTTCTCAATGTGATCCCAAAACAAATCAAGTAACCAAAGCTAAAGAACATAAACATTACATGTAGACAGTACTAGATGGTACAATTCAAAATCATAAGGGATAGACAATCCAATCCTAAGTACAATATTAATCCTGAAGCATCATATAACTTTACTCAATCAACGAAAGGAATTAGGGTTCGCGATACCCAAATAAACAATCTTCTTGCATATCTATAAAGGGGGTATCCCGCGGTCTCATACCGTTCAAGATTGAGTTGGGTTGAAACCCAATACAACCGGAATAACTATGAGAAATCATTTGTTCAAAACATTCCTCGCACATAATCAAATGAGTCCAAAAAGGTAATCAAGGTTCCACTTAAGTCCTCAAACCAAGGAGACAATTCCTTCCAAAAAGGGGAATTTGGTTAGGATAAACATCAGGGTCGGTTAACCGACTAGTTCGGTTAACCGAGGGGTTGACCAACAGGGTGACCAACTACACAATTCTCCCAAAAATGAAGCTCTCTGAGATTGAGACCGACAGGTCGCCGAGTTGCAGTTCAGTCAAACGAAGGTTAACCGACAAGGTGATCGATAGTCCAACTCCTCCAAAATACTGCCTTCTGGAATTGGAACCAACAGGTCACCAAGGGTCACCAAACTACAGTTCGGTTAACCAACTGCTCCCGGAATTCCGAGATTGGTTCAGAAATGGGGAGTTTCACTCCCCTCCTTCATTCACACTTGCAAACAAAGAAAACTAGGGCCTGGGCCTCTCCGCATACATCCATATACCCTCTCTTCAAGTCCATTCAAACCAGCAACCAATCCATTCGATCCATTGCATTCAAACATAAGACCTAATTATCATATTTTTCATCAAAAAAAAATGTGAATTGAGTAAGGGGTCATCTAAGCATTATCAATTAACCAAATCAAGGAAAACAAACATATTAAGCATAAATATATCTATTTACTTGCCTTGATGAGGAGCTAAAACAAAACCCAAGAGAAATTGGGGAAAATCCTCTTTTGAGCTCAATATGGAGAAAACAACTCTCAACCCCAAATCACTCCTACAAGCGCATGCCAAAGGTTGAGATGAGTCTCTTTAATCCATTTCTAACCAAAAGGAAAAAGAAAGTCTAAGTTTAAAAGCTTTAGGAGCTTACCTAGTCAAGGCTATTGAGTGAAAAGCTTGACAAAGGTGATGGGTGGGGTCTTAGGAGCTTGAGGAAGAGGATTAGAAGCTTCGCTGGCAACATCGGAGCTCCGGTGGCCGTCGGCAGTGTAGGGGCTGAGTTTGGAAAAAAAGAATAGTGAAATGAGAGAAGAGATGAATGAGGTGGGTGATGAAGCTTATATTAGGTTAGGTTATAGTTTGAATACAGTTTAGTCCTTCAGTTCTCAAATGATGATCTTTGGGCCTCTTCAACGCGTCGAATCGAAACGTGACTAAAGACTAAAGCTCTGTTGACACCAAAAAAAGTCACTATGTCTCCTCAACAATAAGAAGCCACATGAAGCCGAATCCTGCTACAAAATAGGCAAAGCTACTTCAAGAATCAGATCTTGTCAGAATCAAACAAAAACTGCAAGATCCTCCAAGACAACCAAAAGAGGGGTACACCTGAAGTTTCGGGCCATTCCAACATCGTTTAGCCTAACTTCACTTCTCCGGCAGCTAAACAAGTGCTCCTGGCGGCAACATCATCGACACCAAAACTTCGATCAGAGCCTACGGATGGTTCCAAAATACCTCCAAAGGGTTCCATGCCAAATTTCAAGTCAAACCGACAATGTTTGACCCTCCATCAATGCTCGAGCAGCAAAATCAAGCCTCTCGGCGGTGAGAACCACCGAGGCCATCACTCATCAAACAATGCACGTGAGTAGCTTCAACATGCCTCCAAAAGGCAGCACGTCAAATTTCAGGTCATTCCGACAACATTCAACTAGGTTTCGACGCTCTGAAAGAAAATCAAGCCTACCTACGGCGGAGCACCCCGGGACCATGACATCCAAAGCATAGCTAATGGATCGTCACTACATGACTCCAATACGCTCCCTGTCAAATTTCAGGTAAATCGGACATCGTTTGACCACATATCAAAGCTCGGCATTTTACCCCCGGCAAAATCCAGTCAAGCATCGACGGGACCCCAAATGGCTTCCAAACTCAAATAAAAGCCTATGGTTGGTCCTATCCACTGCTCAAGAAGCTTCACCACAATTTTCAGGTCATTCCGATATCGTTTGACCTATTTTCGACTCTTGACGGAAAATCGGCTACAAAGTCTTCGGCTTTCCCGAAAAATGGGAAACTTTGTGCTCCGGCTTTGCGCCGGTTCTCGTCAAGTTTTCTCCAAGCAAAATCAAGTCAATAATTGAGGAACAATTTTGAAAAAATACAGAAGAAGAAAAGGAACGAAAAAGAAGGAAAAACGGCCGAAAACGAAACTCGGCGACCAAAAGGGCCAAAGCCCCATGGTCGCCGGCGACCCTGGGTGCATGGTTGCTGGCGACCCTGCAAATCCAGGTCGCCGGATTTCTCATCGGATGGCCCGATTTCAGATCCATTTCGCGTTTCGAGTGTTCCTGCCTCTGTGATTTTCCGAAAAATCCAATTTTTTATGCTTGAAAACGACTGATCTTCACCGACATCTCGGATCCACCGTCAAGAGCATGAAATCATCACTGATCGCTTCAAGATCGCCAACCGGCTGACCAAGAAAGTACACTTTCTGTCCGACCGATCGTGAAATCGACAAGACGGATGTCACCGGCCCACCAACATCAATCAATGTCTGAAATTGCACTGCAATCTGACATCAAACGACGTGTGGATCCACCTGCGATGATCACAAGAAGAATCCTAAAAGACGCGGCGCGGCCCGTGACTCTTCACATGCCCTGGCGACCACTTAATGCCGTTAATTGACCCGTTTATGACAACTTAATGCGGTCATTAACTCATTATTTTGGACGGCCCAATCAGATTCAAACATTTGGGAGTTACAAATCCAAGCAATCATGGCATTAAACCCATGAAACTGCCATCATCACGAAGATTAAAGGCGATTAAATGCCCATTATCCTTCATCGGCCAATCAAAAGCCAAGAAAAAGGAGTTACAAAATCAAGAAATAAAACTTGTAACTCCTCTCATCAATACCATCATTTCTCTCATCATGGCCATCAATGCCAATAAACACATCATGGCTACCAAAAGCCTATAAAATGAGGTACATTACAAAGAGAGAGACATCTTTTTTTCAACTTTCCGCTGGTCTGCACACTTACATTCTTCTGAAGAAATCCTGACGAAGTCCTGCTGCTCTGCCGCCAGAGGCACTACAAGGTGATCAAAGTCCCTTGGGGGGCCACCCCCCCAAAGGTCCCCTTCTGCTATCCAACATGGCCTAAATGCGGCTTTTGAGTCCGTTTACTTGGTTTTTTTATTGGATATAGGACCTCCTCTTGGTCCTTATCCTCTAAAAAACTGAGGTTGGAGCCAAGCAGAAGAATCGAAGCATCAAATGTTCTCATTTGAAGGACGATGGTGAAGTCCATACATGACTTGCGACCGTCAATCTGAACGTGTCCCCACAATCTCCTGAGAAGTTAGATTCCTTTTCTTTCTTTTCTATTGTAATTTGTATTTTTTTAAAGCGACAAAACGAAATCACAATTCTTGTCTTTCATATTTGATGAGTTTTGCAAAATCACCTTTCACGGCAAACAAATAAAAAAACGCCTCCTACGGCATTCTCAAAAACAAACTTATCTCTTTTATTAAATATTTATGCAATTTGAAAAGTTAGAAAGAATGATTGATTTCCTTTCTACTTGTGAAGGTGAATCTCCGAATCATCACCATTCCAAATTCCAAGTAGAATAGTAAATCTGGCATACCTGTACAAAAGGTTGATACCCGCGTTTTCCCTCCTCCGCCGATACCCAGGCAGCCCCCGGGGAGAAAGGAGAGGACTGAAATCCGAGGGTCCATCAAGTTGGCACACCCGGTGGGACACATTCACTTAAGAACGTGATGCTTTGATCCATTGGATCCTTTCTAGTTTGTGGCCTCTGTTGCATCTTGCATCTAAAAAAAAAACATGAGATGGGATTTTAGTTATTCTTTCTCATTTCAAAAAAATCTGATTTCTTTTCTTGGATTCAATTTTGAGAAATTTTGATCCTCTCTTCTTCGAATTTGATAGCTCACAGAAATGTTTGTAGCTATTGTTCGTATCGGAGATTGGGCCACCTTTTCTCTTTGATGAGTCCAATAGGGGTTTTCAAAAAAAAAAAAAAAAAAAAACTTCATTTCAAATTCTTTCAAAAAAAAAAAATGATCTCTCTTTCTTAAGATTCAACTTTGAGAAACTTTGATCATCTCCTCTTCGAACTTGATAGCTCACAGAAATGTTTGCAGCTATTATTCATATCAGGGATTGGGCCATCTTTTCTCTTTAATGAGTCCAATTGGGATTTCAAAAAAAAAAAAAAAAAACATAATTTCAAAAAAAAATCAGTCTTCTCTCTTTTGAATTCAAATTCAAAGAAACTTTGGTTATTCCCTTTCGGATTTAACGCTCGCAGAAATGTTGAGTTGTGGTTCGGATTGGAACACACTCGTTCTCTTTGATGAGTTCATTAGAAACCTTTCAAAAAATCAAATTTTCAAAAAAAAATAATAAAACACTAAGGTTGCACCAATTGCGCTCTTTGACTAAAGTGGATTTAAGAAAAGCCTTATCCAGAGTGTGGAGACAGCTAGACTGTTCGAGACAAGGGTCCTTCAAACGGGTTCATTAAGTAATCCTACCCTTACCTGAGGGCTGATCTATCTACTAAGGTTTCATAAGATCGAATTGGAAACCTATGTGCACCTTAAAAAAAAAATTTCTTCACTTTTTGAGTTCAGAATTAAGAAATCTTGGTTATTTCCCTTTCGGATTTAATGCTAACAGAAATGTTGAGTTGGGTTCTGATTGGAACACCATTTGATCTCTTTGATGAATTCAATCTTAAACCCTCAAAAAGAAAAACTTATATCACTTTTAAGTCAGAATTGGGGAATCTTGGTTCTTTCCCTTTCGGATTTAACGCTCACAGAAATGTTGAGTTGTGATTCGGACTGGAACACCATTTGCTCTCTTTGATGAACTCACTCTTGACTTTTTCAAAACAAAACTTCCGTCACGTTTGGGCTTACATTCGAGAAATTCTGGTTCTTTCCCTTTCGGATTTAGCGCTCGCAGAAAAGTTTGAGCCCTTGTTCGGATTGGAATACCATTTGCTCTCCTTTATGAATCCAAATTTGACCTTTCAAAAAAATCCCATCTCACGTCCTTTCCAAGGATGCGATTTGCAACATTTGTGCCTAGCGGTGCTAGTACGCCCTTTCGGGTCTATTGTATTCGCGGCCGACACATTTGTATCTACAACCTTATATTATTTTACCTCGAGTGAGCCTTGCTTCTCGGTAATTTGAAATAAGATCTATAATTGCTTCTAGCAGTCACTGGAACGCTCACCCTGAGCCTACCATACTTGCATTTCAGAACAATTGTATCCTCTATTGCTTTTTGCCTTCTTCATCTTGCTTGGGCTGGGCCATGTCCCCTTAAGTGATTTGAAAAGACAAAACCATAGTTGTTTTCCATTTATGATCACCATATTCTTGTGATTACTAATAGATTTGGTCTTGTTTCAGAAGCTTTCCAAAACTAACAATGGCAGCTTCATTAACCATCACTTTCGATGAGAACAAGTACCAACTTATGCTTCAAGCCAAGCAAAACAAGCATAAGCGCCCTGTCAGTTGTCGAAGCGTCATCTCCCTCGACAACTCTCAAAACACCAGGTCAACTTCAACTCCCCGGACCATCGTCTTCGGGTCACTAGGACCATTCCCACTCCCCGCAGAAGAAAATGTACCTGCCAAGAAGCATAAAATCGCCCTGCAACGTGTCACTTCCATGGCACCAAGGGAAAACACCAAGAAGCCTGAAGCCCGTGGCGCTCCCACGAAGCCTCAACCCATAAGAAACCAGGTTTGCCCCAAAACCTGGCCCCCAAGACCCTCACCGAAATAAAGGAGGTCCCGAACATCTGCAAAGTCAGCATACCTGGCCCCTCTCAAGGAGAACCATTCTACCCTCTCTCTTACATGAAAGAGGAGAAACCTACCCTCCGCCCAATGAACAAACAAAATCAGCATGAGCCGACTTGCTCATACAAGCCCAAAATCAAATCCTGAATTGTTAGGCCTCAGCAAAAACCTGCTGAAGCCTGCACTCCCGCGAGTCGACCCTTCATCTCAACAAGGGCTGAGCTCGGAAAATTCAAATCTTCACTACGACAAGCAAAGGACCGCGTCCAGATCCTATCCATGCCCAGCTTCAAAGAAGACAAGCTTGGCTACTGCGCACGGGGGACTACATCCTTCATTGCCAGAGCCCACCCAGAGCTAACTGAAGCTCAAATTGTTGTCGTATGCGTCGCCGCGCGGCATATCGACAAAAGAGAATTGAGAAACAAAGAACCCAGCATTCTACTCCCCACGTCTCTAACAAATGGGTCGAAAAAGAAAGACCCGACCAATTCGTTGCTGTCCATATGGTTGGCAAAACCAGAAAACGCCAGAAGTCAGCAACCAAAATCCGTTTCAGACGTCCAGTGACTCGCAGCATCTCTCGGACACGAACACATCTAGAAGAATCCTCCAGTCCTTCAAGCCAAGGATATCGGAGTAACCACTCCTCGGACTCTTCATCCAGAAGAATGAGCCCCAGCTCAGTCACCAGGACGATTTCTTCGTTCGAATCCCGAGGGATGAACGTCTTGGCTACAAGTTCTAAGCAGCCTCGGCCGCAAAATGATGTAACTGCATGCATCCAGCAGTTGGAGCAAGGACAACAGAGAACTGAGGCTCTGATGGAAAACCTTCTTCTCACTTTACAGCATCCACCACCTAACAATGAAACCCCTCCAAATCATCAAGATGACGAGGGCAATGCAGAAAACAATGAGTCACGCGCCCTTACCAAAAAGGACGTGGACGATATCCTCGCAAAAGCAAAAGAAGAGGATACATTGAAGGAACATGGGATCAAGCCACCCTACCCTCTATGGATGGACTCGGTTCCGTTCCCTGCAAAATTCAAACAACCTACTCTCCAGACATATACTTGGAAAGGTTCAGCCAGACAGCATGTCATCCACTTCAAGATCCTGAGAGCAGCTATTGCGGATCAAGATGCCCTCAAGATTCGCCTCTTTGCAAGTACCCTAAAAGGTACAACCTTTGATTGGTATTCCATTCTACCGGAGAACTCCATCCAAAATTGGGCTATGCTGGAGACACGCTTCCTGACCCACTTCCAAGGTGAGGATCATTCTGTTACTATAGCTCAGCTCTGCAGCCTAAAACAGGGAAAGAATGAGTCAACATACAACTTCATTCACAAGTGGAAGGCAATGGCGTACAAATGCTCAGATGTACTGCTACAAGCGTCGCTAGTCGACATTTGCCATAACAATATGAGAGCAAGGATTTGCTCCATGATCATCGACAACAAATCAAAGAACCTGGGAGAACTCCTCGAAGCTTCCATGGAAGCTGAAATGGTGATCAAAGACCTCGATGATGGACCCGAAAGAAATCTTCCGTCCTCTCCTTCCGCACCCCGGGGGCTGACCTGGGTCTCGGCGGAGGAGGGAAGATCTCGGGCATCAACATTTTTGTATGGGTATGCCAGATTTACTTTCTACTTGGAATTTGGAATGGTGATAATCTGGAGATTCACCTTCGCAAGTGGAAAGGAAATCAATCCTTTTTTATAACTTTTCAAATTGCATAAATATTAAGAAAAGAGACAAGTTTTTAGAATGTCGTAAGAGGCGTTTTTATTTGTTTGCCGTGAAAGGCAATTTTGCCGTGAAAGGCATTTTTACAAAACTCATCAAATATGAAAGACAAGAATTGTGATTTCTTTTTGTCTCTTTAAGAAATACAAACTACAATAGAAAAGGAAGAAAAGGGATCTAACTTCTCAAGAGATTGTGGGGACACGTTGAGATCGACGGTCGCAAGTCATGTATGGGCTTCGCCATCGTCCTTTAAATGAGAACATGTGATGCTTTTGATTCTTTCGCTTGGCTCCCAACCTCAGTTTTTTAAAGGACAAGGACCAAGAGAAGGTCCTATATCCAATGAAAAACCAAGTAAACGGGCTGAAAAGCCGCGTTTAGGCCATGTTGGAGAAGGAGGTGACCTTGGGGGGGGGGGGGGGTGGCCCCCCAAGGGACGTTGATCACCCTGTGGTGCTTCCGGGAGCAAAGTAGCAGGACTTCGTCTCTCTCTTGGATTTTCTGATTTTTCAGAGCTTGTACTTGGGATCTCTTTTCATCATGCTTTCTTCTTGGAATGGACCTCCTTTTATAGGCTTTTGATAGCCATGAGGTGTTTATTGGCACTGATGGCCATGATGAAAGAATTGATGAGGAGTTACAAATCGATTTTGTAACTCCTTTTTCAAGGCTTTTGATTGGCCGATGAAGGTAGTGGGCGTTTAATCACCTTTATGCTTCATGATGATGGGAGTTTCATGGGTTTAATGCCATGATTGCCTGGATTTGTAACTCCCAAATGCTGGGTTCTGATTGGGCCGTCCAAAATAACGAGTTAATGACTGCTTTAATGGGTCAATTAACGACATTAAGTGGTTGCCAAGGCATGTGAAGAGTCGCGGGCCGTGCTGCGCCTTTTGAGATTCTTCTTGCGATCATCACGGGTGGATCCACGCATTATTTCATGTCGGATTGCGATGCAATTTCAGACATTGATTGACGTTGGTGGGCCGGTGACATCTGTCTTGTCGATTTCACGATCGGTCGGACAGAAAGTGCACTTTCTTGGTCAGCCGGTTGGCGATCTTGAGGCGATCGGTGATGATTTCATGCTTTTGACGGCGGATCCGAGATGTCGATGAAGATCGGTGGTTTTGAAGCACCAAACATTGGATTTTCAGAAAATCACAGAGGCCAGAACACCCGAAACGCGAAAAGAAACGGAAAACGGACGATTTGGCGCAAAATCCGGCGACCCGGATTTCTAGGGTCGCCGGGCGACCATGCACCCAGGGTCGCCGGTGACCATAGGGCTTCGGCCCGTTTGGTCGCCGAGCATCGTTTTCGGCCGTTTTTTCGTCTTTTTCGTTCCTTTTTTCTTCTGTATTTTTCTTGACATTTTTCCTCAATTATTGACTTGATTTTCTTGGAGAAATCTTCACGAGAACCCTCGCGAAATCGGAGCACAAAGTTTCCTATTTTTCGGGAAAGCCGAAGACTTTGTAGCCGATTTTCCGTCAAGCGTCGAAACTAGGTCAAACGATGTCGGAATGACCTGAAAATTGAGGTGAAGCTTCTTGAGCAGTGGATAGGACCAACCATGGGCTTTTATTTGAGTTTTGAAGCCGTTTGGGGTCCCATCGATGCTTCACTTGATTTTGCTGCGGGGAAAATGCCGAGCTTTGATATGTGGTCAAACGATGTCCGATTGACCTGAAATTTGACGAGGAGCCTATTGGAGTCATTTTGAGACGTTCCATGGGCTCCGTTTTGGATGTCATGGTCCCGGGTTGCTCCGCCGCCAGTAGGCTTGATTTTCTCTCGGAGCATCGAAACCTGGTCAAACGTTGTCGAAATGACCTGAAATTTGACGTCCAGCCTTTTGGAAGCATGTTGAAGCCACTCATGTATTTTGTTTGATGAGTGATGGCTTTGGTGGTTCCCGCCGCCGGGAGGCTTGATTTTGCTGCTCGAGCATTGATGGAGGGTCAAACGTTGTCGGTTTGACTTGAAATTTGGCATGGAGCCCTTTGGAGACATTCTGGAGTCATCCGTAGGCTTTGATCAAAGTTTTGGTCTCTTTGATGATGTTGCCGCCGGGAGCGCCTGTTTAGCTGTCGGAGCGGTGAAGTTGGGCCAAACGATGTTGGAATGACCCGAAACCTCAGGTGTACCCCTCTTTTAGCTGTTTTGAAGGATCTCTCAGTTTCTATCTGATTCTGACAAAATCTAATGCTTGAAGTAGCCTTGCCTATTTTTAGCAGGATGCAGCTTCAGGAGGCTTCTCGATGTTGAGGAGACATATTGACTTCTTTTGGTGTCAACAAATACCCGCTCGAGGTACAGCGATGAGTAGCTTTTTGGAATCGATGTGCCTCGAAAAGAAACTTGGAGGAGAGATTCCAACTTGACCAAGAGTCTTGAGCATTTTTATTTTATTTATTTATTTATTTTTTTGAATAGCCTTCTGAGTTTCCGGAGGAATTTTATGGTAGCGAGAAGGATCACGTACCATCTCAAGGCAAAGTTTTGAAAATGACATGGGGTATTTGGATTTTGGTTTTTGACCTTGTGACCTAACAAGCTGTATGTGGCAGGTTAGGGGGTCGGGGTTTGATTTTGATTTTGACCTTGTGACCCAACAAGCTGTATGTGGCAGGTTGGGGGTCAGATTTGGGTTTTTGGTTTTGGTTTGGTTTGGATTTTGATTTTGGTTTTGGTCTTGTGGCCTAACAAGCTGTATGTGGCGAGCTAAGAACCAGAATTTGATTTTGTGAAATGTCAATTTCAAGATTTTGGCTCAGTTTGGTTCATGATGTTGGATGGTTTGATTTTTGGAAACTCATGAGGCTGTCTTTTCTCTTTTTTTTTTTTTGAATGGTCCCATCAACTCAAAAGAGGCATGGGACTTTTTTGCTCTTTTTTCTTTTTTTTT
This sequence comes from Umbellularia californica, assembly GCA_028538565.1. Lineage (NCBI taxonomy): Eukaryota > Viridiplantae > Streptophyta > Magnoliopsida > Laurales > Lauraceae > Umbellularia > Umbellularia californica. The sequence continues at coordinate 21,618,465 of JAPQWN010000010.1, forward strand.
TTTGGCTCTCGGTAAGAGGAATATTTTGACTAAAACCACTTTTAGTGCCTAGGTGGTCAAACCTGGCTCATATGGGCTAACCCATGGGACCTTAGGCTTTGGAGATGGCCTAGATCTCATACAGTGTCATATTTATAAAGAATATCCAAAAATATCTCTTTTGTGTAGAGAATATCTAAAAATATCTTTACTTGGAGAGAATTTCTCAAGTTTTCTTTTTGTGGAAAGATTCTCTCAAAATATCTTTCTCTTTGGGAAAGTAGCTAAATTTTAGCACTTACCTCCTTTCTTTCTCTTTGTTTCCTCTTTTGGCTTGCTCTCTTCTATAAAAGCAAAGAGGGTTGGTGCTTTTGCTCCATTGCTTTCTTTTTGCAAGAAATCTTCAAGAGTGCTCCCCAAGGCAAGAAGTGCTTTCTCTTCTTCAAGGATCTCCAAGCTTTTTTCTTCTTCTTCTCCATCAATGGCTTCAAGTAAGTTTTCTTCCTCCCCAAGTGTCACGACCCCTTACCCGGGGTCCGTAAATTGAGAGTTATGTTTCTCCCAAGATCCGCGTGTGTGAGGATTACAAATTCATTCCAACACACTCTGAATATTTAGCGGAAGCTTTTATGGTGTTGCGACTCGGAGTCCGTGGCCATTGGATTCCGCACCGCACTTAACCCAAGCATATACTCATCTTATCAATGATCCATCTCAGACTGGAATAAACTATCACAATAAAAGTACAGAGCTGACAGTAACAGGATATTACATTCCCATATATGTTCAAGTTACAATTAACAATGTATATTAATTACAATCCCAAGCAAAAAGGCTAATAAAAGCCATACAAGAAAACAAGCTAATGATTACTACCCATATGTGACGTAATACCGATGTCAAGCTCAATGTCGACATGACATAGCCAACAAACACCTGTAAGCTCATGGCTCCACAGCCAATACGTGCACTCATCTCGGGTGAAGAAATCTGAACCTGAGTACCAAAGTAGTGGGTCAGACACGACGGTCTGGCAGGCGGGTGAAAAGATATAACAACATACTGAATGATAAAACATGAAACAAATCATACTGTCTGATCAAAATTGTACATAATAAAAATGTATCGGAAATCATGAGTATCTGACGAAATCATGTATTCATATAAAACGGGTATGAAACACGGATATTAGGCAAAGCATGTATTCCTTTAAAGCATGTATAAAACATGAACATTTCACAAATCGGGAACTCATTTAAAACATGTATAAACAATAAACAACTTTCAAATCGGGTACTCATTTAAAGCGTGTACGAACAATATACATCTTACAAATCGGGGACTCATTTAAAGCGTGTATAAACAATATACATTTTACAAATCGGGTACTCATTTAAAGCATGTACAAACAATAAACATTTTACAAATCGGGTACTCATTTAAAGCATGTACGAACAATATACATTTTTCAAATCGGGGACTCATTTAAAACATGTATAAACAATAAGCATTTCACAAATCGGGGACTCATTTAAAACATGTATAAACAATAAACATTTCCCTAATCGGGAACTCTTTTAAAACATGGATAAACAATAAACACTTCCCTAATCGGGAACTCTTTTAGAACATGGATAAACAATAAACATTTCCCAAATCGGGGACTCATTTAAAGCATGAAGAATTAATGCATCCTTTATTAAGAAAAGACATGATCAATATAAAACAGTACGGGTAACAAGGATCAGGAACTATCAAGATGGCAACCACACAAAGCTAAATCCTCTATCACCGAAGTGACTAGAGTATCGGGCGTTGACCTCGGTCACCGTAGTGAGGAGGTACAACAAAAATTCACATATACATATACAATAATACGGGACGGGACCACGGTGGCAAACCGGGTATCAGGAATCACGGTAGCGAACCGGATATCGGGAACCACGGGAGCGAGCCGGGTATCGGGACGGGACCACGGTTAATAAACCGGGTATCGGGATCCATGCTGCAGCTGGCGGGACAAGTGGGGAATCTCCAAGTCAGTGGATCAGACTGACAAGGTTATCCAAGCTTAGTGGTGCCGACTCATAGGTTATATGCAAGCAAACAAAACAAATACATGTATGCAAGTTCTCTTTTAGCTCATGGGCTCGCACTACAAAGCTCTGGCCCCCTATTGCCTCCAGGTTTTACTCTCATGAGTCATATACAAGAAATCAAATCCAATAAATACATATGACGGGACGGGGTGCTCATAAGCACAAAAGCATATCTGTATCGGTCGGGCCTGTACGGGCTAGCAACAATGTTAAAAACATAACTTCCAATACGGTCGGGCAAGTCTAGTCATAAAACACGAGATTTCAAGTGTACAAGTGAAGTTCGGTCAAAATAAAGCATGAATGGATTTCTCATATTCTCCGGCCAAGTGTTGAAAGTCCAAGATTGAATCAATGTACTAGGGTCCCGTATGTTACGTTCGACATACATTTGGTACTCTTTAAGAATTGAAAACATTCCGGGGCCTTATATACATTAACAAATCTAACAGACCTAAACAACACAGTCATGATGATGGAATTTCTTCTTCTGTACAGTTCCTCACTCTCCTCCAATATAGTTCCCTATGGTTCCTCAAGAAGAAAACAATACAATTGCTGTCGGTCAGCTCCTCGGTTGTCTGTCGGTCAGCCGAACTGGGATGTCGGCTAGCCGACAGCTGACCGACGCTGACTGTCAGCTCTACACACATCAGGAAGTTTGTTGCTCTCTGGAAAATGAACCGAAAGATCTGTCGGTTGGATCTCGGTCGACCGAACTAGGGAGTTCGGTCAGCCGACAGCTAACCGACAGATTTCCTGATGGAAATCTGCTCTCTGGAATTGGAACCGAGAGGGTTTCGGTCCACCTCGGTTGGCTGTCGGTTAACCGACAGGCTGACCGACAGCTAACCGACGTTACTGCGGACACAGAATTCTGAAGCTGTTTTCAGTCCCTTCTTTCTCCAAACACTCCTCATTTTCAAGGGTCAGATCCCTGTAATAAAGTGAGCTAAAAGATCCTCCATTTCAAGCAATCAAAACTTCATTCTCAACACTTCAAATTCCCCATTCAACTACATCCATTCTTCCATCAAATCATCCATTCCATTCACATTCAACCCAAAAGAAATCCATCACATGAAACAAGTCAAAACTCAATACAATCAAGATACCATTTTCAAGAATACAATATACTAGAAAGATACACTAAAGAGTGTATTTCAAATCTCAATAAAAGCATGTCATGAAGTAAAGCATAAGTAATGAAAATCATTAATGAAAGCTACACATTTGTATAAAACATGATCAATGAAAATAAATCATTTCATCCACTTGCCTTGGGTCCAACGCTAATCAAATCAACCACTAATCACTTCTCCAAGCTATAAATCACCAATCTAAACAAAACCCCCAAAAGAAACCCATCTTAGAACCCTAAAATGGCAAAACCAAATCAAAACAAAAGGAAAGCCTCCAATAATCAAAACAAAGCTTCTTAAAGGCTAGGAAAACACAAATCCAAAAGATTACAAGGATTCCTTACTTGGAAGTTCTTCAAAAAGCTAGAGGTTGCTCAAAAGAAATCTTGAAAAGCTTGGTTTTCTTCAAAAATAACATCAATGGATAGCTCTTGAGATGAGGATGAAGATGGTGGAGTCTAATCTCGGTTTGGCATTGTTTGGTGGTGCTATGAGATGGAGGAAGCAAGAAAGGGATGGAGAAAAACCATGGCTGATGGGGCATCTCCTCTCTTAGAGATTAGGTCAAGGAAGGAGAGAAGAGAAGAAGGGTTCCTTTTATAACAAAGGGGAGATGGGTCCCACAACTTAAAACATTTGCCGGGCTAGAAACATGCATTTCGGGACCTCAAATCGGTTTGACGAAGAAGACAAAGTTGTTCGTTGAAATAACTACTTTCCAAAAAGTGTATTTTCCCCAATTTCTGGAATTCTCGAAATTTATGGACAGATTTAGTGAAAATTGTCATTTTTGCCCTTTTTCTCGAAAAACGCAATTTCTGAGTATTTATTCAAGATGGTCAAAACATGAAAGTTGTTTGTAACAACAAAATGGGTCAAAAGGAATAAAATTTGGAATTTTTAGAGACCAAATATAAATTCTCACAAAAATACAATTTACAAGGGTCGGGTCAAAACAAAGTCAACGTCTTTTAAAATTCTCCAAAGTTATGAAAAATCTATTCAAACTCAAAAACTCAACCAAACAATCACTAAACCCATCGAGAAACCAAATCATGATTAAAACCACACTAACCAAGAAATTAGGGGTCGGGTTCTCACACCAAGAATATCCATTGTAGAAAATAGCTTCTTCATTTTTTTTTCTTCTTCTTTTTCTTTCTTCTTTTTCTTTTTTTTTCGTGTGCTTTTTTTGCTTCTTTTTTGTTTTTTTTTTTTTTTTTGCTGAGATTTTTTTTCTTTCTCTTTCTTTTTATTTTTCCTTGTTTGCTCACTATAATAATGAGCCTATGCAATTTCAATATGTATGCATTTTCTTTCTCTTTTTTCTTTTTGATGCATCAAGATAGAAGGCTAGAGTCTCTAGGTCAAGCCAACATGATTTTTGACTTGGACAAAGTTTGATTGGTTTTGACCAAATTGGGTTGGAATTGGTCAAACTTTGGTCAAGGTTTTCCTAGCATCTAATGCATGATGATATTCTTTGATGCATGAGTTTTGGTAAATAGATTTGGAAGTATGATGATGCATACTTGAAAATCTTTTGCAAGTATCGGGATTTTGAGCTCGCAGCGATGTTGAGCTCTTTCTCGGTCTTGCTGGATTTTGAGGAAGTTTTGCAATTTTTGGATTTTGAAGCTCGCAGCAATGTCGAGCTCTTTTCCAGATTTTGAGGAAGTTTGATGAGATTGGCTCGTTCTCGCAGCGATATTGAGTTCAAGCCTTCTTTGAGAATTCTCCACTGACTATGAGCTCGCAGCGATGTTGAGCTCATTTTCAGACTTCCTGTCTTTTTCGGAGTATTTTCCTTTTCGTTGGAATTGCCCCAGAACCATGTCAAAATTTTGCTAGGATTTTTGTAGCAGAATTCTGTCATTTTGATGTTGATTGATCTTTTCTTTTCCATCTTTTGCCGATAGTTCTTCTAGAACGAACAAAGGTAAAGGTCCTGTTACTGACGCACCTCGTCGGTCTGCTAGATCTTCTAATGCGGCCGTTCAACATGCTTTGGAGAAGGAGGGGACTCTCATTTGCCAGGTTAATGAAGCTGAAGGTAATGTTCGGAGGAAGACTCAGGAGCATGAGCAATGGCAAGTCCTCTGGGAAGAACTTCCCCGTGCTGCAGATGGGTTACGGCATTCGGCCGTGTTTTATGGGGACATTTTGAAGAAGCGTGGCCTAAAAACTTTGGAGGTCAAGGCCGAGGGTCTGCTTGAGGAGTTGAATCTTTGGTTGAAAACCATGTAGGATTGAGCTCCTGAGTTGTGACAAACTCTTTTTCCTTTTTCTTTTTTTTTTTGGTACCTCCATGTATAAACAATTTTGGTACTATATTTTGTATCCCCTTCCTTTCACTTAAATCATTTTTTGATGAAAACAATTTTGAGCAAAAGTTTGATGGGAATGTTTGTTTAAGGATTTGATCAAAAGGTTGTCATTTTGTGGAAATCTTTTGTCAAAGGGTTGTTTTGGGCATGAAAGCCAATTTTGTGGCGGAAAGCCTTGTTTTTGATGGTTTGAAGACCAAAATTTGGATGGCGAGAGAGCCTAATTTTGTGGCGTAAGAGCCAAAATTTGTTTTGCGGCATGGGAGCCAGAATTTTTGGATGGCGTGAAAGCCGAATTTTAGAATGGCATAGAAGCTGAATTTTGTTTTGTTTGTCTTGGCATTTATAGCCGAATTTTGGCATTTATAGCCAGATTTTGGCGTTTATAGCCGATTTTTTTTTTTGTTTTGTTTTGGCATTTATAGTCGAATTTTGAGATGGCATGAGAGCCAAAAATTTTGTTTGTGGCATGAGAGCCGATTTTGAGATGGCATGGAAGCCGATTTTGGCGTTTATAGCGGAAAAATTTTGTTTTTGGCATTTATAACCGAATTTTTGCATTTATAGCCGGATTTGGCGTTTATAGCCGAGTTTTGGCGTTTATAGCCAGATTTTGGCGTTTATAGCCGATTTTCTTTTTTTTTTTTTTTTTGAAAACCAAGTTTTGTTTTATTGGCATGAAAGCCGATTTTGGGCGTTTATAGCCGAAAAAATTTTGTTTTTGGCATTTATAGCCGAATTTTGGCATTTATAGCCGGATTTGGTGTTTATAGCCGAATTTTGGCGTTTATAGCCAGATTTTGGCGTTTATAGCCGAGTTTCTTTTTTTTTTTTTTTTTTTTGAAAACCAAGTTTTGTTTTATTGGCATGAAAGCCGATTTTGGGCGTTTATAGCCGAAAAAATTTTGTTTTTGGCATTTATAGCCAAATTTTGGCATTTATAGCCGGATTTTGGCGTTTATAGCCGATTTTTGGTTTTCAAAATGCAGGTATCGACTAAATGTCGCCTCCCCGCTGAATGGTCTTGCAAGTATCGATGGAATGTCGCTTCCTTGCTCATTCTGTTTTACGAGTATTGATGGAATGTCACTTCCTCCCGGGTTAGGTTTTGCGAGTATCGATGGAATGTCACTTCCTCGCGAATTGGGGTGCAAATATCGACTAAGCGTCGCTTCCCTGCTTTTCCCAAAACTTTTGGTTTTGCGGGTACTAACTTGATGTCGTTTCTCCGCGATTTTTGAAATTTGAGGTTTTCTCGAACCATTTGAAATTTGGGTTGTGGATAGCAACTGGTATGTTGTATCTTCAAGATTTTTGAAATTTGGGTTGTGGATATCAACTGGTTTGTTGCTTCTCCACGATTTTTGAAATTTGGGTTGTGGATATCAACTGGTTTGTTGCTTCTCCACGATTTTTGAAATTTGCAAGTATCGAATGGGGTTCGCTTCCTTGCGATTTTGGATTTTTGGAAGTATCGAATGGGGTTCGCATCCTTCCGGTTTTTTTTTTTATTTTTTTGGGTTTTGCGAGTATTGACTGAATGTCGCTTCCCCGCGGTTTTTTTTTAAAAACCAAAATTTTGTTTAAAGACGCGAAGGTCATAAATTTTGACTTAAAACCATTTTGGTTGTAAAAGCCGAGGCGGTCTAGGGTGAAAATTCCTAAGCCCCGATTTTTGTTTCAAACCATGAATTTTGGGTTCAAGGATCGAAAATTTTAGTCAAGTATGGGAAGAGGCTCCTAAACTTGGATTTTTGGATTTGATGATTTTTTTTGTGAACAATGAAACGATGAAAGTAAGCACTGTTTTGAGAGATTTCTTTTTTTTTTTTGGAAATTTCAACATAAAGATAAAAATTTCAAAAGGGGTGGGTTTGACGAGCAAGTACCTTGGAAATATGCTTTAGCCGTGTAGATATTGCTCTGACCCGTTTGAGGAAGTCTTCAAGGGTAGTACCGCTTCAAGAACTTGCCGTTGATGGGTAGCATACATCTGTCTCCTTCCATGTTTAGAAGAGCGTATGCACCGTTGGAGAAGATTTTGTCGATGACGAAGGGTCCCTCCCATTTTGGTTCGAATTTGCCTTTGGATTTATGGGCAAAGACTATGGGTCTTTTTACTGTAAGAACCAAGTCACCCTTTTTGTAGGCGCGTTGCCTGACCTTTTTGTCGAAAGATCCTGCCATGCATGCTTGGTACAACTCAATGCTTTGTAAAGCTTCGAGTCGTCTTTCATCGAGATTATCCAGCTCTTGGAGTCTCAATTTGACATTGCTTTCTTGCGTCATGTCATTTTGCAAAGACACCCTTAAGGAAGGAATTTGTACTTCCAAAGGGACAACAGCTTCGCATCCATAGACCAAAGAGAATGGTGTGCGATGGGTTGGTCCTCGAACGGTGGTTCGATAAGCCCACAAAGCTTCTAGTAGTTTGTTGCCCCAGTCTCTTTTGTGACTAGAGACCATTTTCTTGAGAATTTTGCAGAGTGTCTTGTTGAAGGCTTCTGCTAGTCCATTCGCTGCTGGATTATATGGAGTCGAAGGACAACTTTGGATTTTGTACTTGTCGCAGAACCTGTAGAATCTGTGATCTCGGAATTGTGGTCCGTTATCATGGACGAATCTTTTAGGTATGCCGAAGTGACAAATAATGTTGGTGCGCAAGAACTGAAGGACTGATGAAGTCTTCATTTCGCTGAGCGCAAATGCTGTTGACCACTTGGAGAAATAATCCGTAGTGGCGAAGATGAAGCGATGACATTTGCTTGATGGGGGAGAAATAGGACCTATGATGTCCATTCTCCAGGCTTCGAAACGCCATGAGATTGCTGTTGGATGTAGCCATTCTGGAGGCATGTGGACATAATCTCCGTGAATCTGGCATTTTTGGCAGTGCTTGGCTCTTCCTTTCCATCTCTATACATTTGAGCATCTGCAAAATGGACATCTCTGCCTTTGAAGGGCTTTTTGTCTGCAAATACTCGATGTATCAGGCCATCGTCGCCAATGAACTTGATGCACTGATGTAGAGTTGAAGGGACAACACCATTCTCATGTATCCAGGGGCGTCCAAGGAGTATATTGTAGCATGAAGGGGTCTTTATTGCATACACAGTGACTTCAGAAATAAGATCACCGATTTACAGTTTGAACCTGATTTTGCCTATAGGCCTTTGAGCTCTGTTGTCATATCCAAAGATGGATACGGACGTGTGACTCAGTTTGGTAGGTGGGATGCCCAGCTCTTCGAGTGCCGAAGTAGAGATGAGGTTGAGTGCAGAACCTGGATCGATCTGAACTCTGTGTACTGGCATTTCTTTGACGTACCCCGTAAAGTACAAGGGACGGTTGTGCTTTGTTTCGCCTAGGAGGAGGTCATCCTTGTCGAAGGCAATTGTTGTGCTTGCTGCTTTTTGTACCAAGAGGCATTCATTGCTTGATCCCACAGTTTTCTTCTTTTCTCCCTTTGAGGGAGTATTTGATTTTTTGACCCTATAGTCCATTTCAATTTGTAGGACTTGTGAGGCATGTTTGTCGACATCTGCATTCAGCCTTTGTAATTCTGAAATGAGACTATCACGAGTTTGTGGAGACATTCGTAATAAGTCAAGGATGTGCAGACGTGCAGGTATGTGTTTGAAGTGCTCAATCAAGTCGTACTTGAAAGCCTCCTTCGGGCCTGCATTTTCATTATTATTGCCACTTAGGGCGTTTACAACTTGCTTTCCCGAAGGATTTACATAAGAAGAAGAGGGTTGATTGTAATTTTTGTGGTAATCCCGGCCAGAACGGGTACCTCTACCAACTTCAAGAGCCTCTAGAGAAGGATCTTCTTTTGGAAGATCGTTCTCATGATCAAGAGGTTGATCCTTTGCTGAGGACGTCTCTGTAACAGCAATGGCGTCTTCAGTGATTGTGTTGCACGGAGCAATTTCCGGGAACAAGTCCTGAACAGTAGCCGGCAACTTTTCTTTATTAGCCTAGACATTGCCCGTGAGATCAGGTATCTGGGACCAATTGACTGAGTTTTTATTGAAGAAGATTTCATTGGCAGAAGTTTCTTCTAGATGATCAATTGGGAGAGGCATGAGCTCTAATGTCACAGCTTCAGGAGACGAGGGTTGAGAGGATGTTATCTCAGTGGAAGTCACCTGAGAGGATGTAGCTCCGGAAGATACGCTACCGGTTGGGGAGTAAGTGTCTTCGGAAGCTTCAGAGGCACTGTCGTCCTGAGCTATTGCATTGCAGGGTATCCTGACAGGAGATGCCCCCAGTGTAGACTGTTGGGAATCAGATTCATCCTCGAATGAAAGAGGATCATCGATCCAACTGTTTTCTCCATTTTCAGGAGTTAAGGGAGAAAGTTCCCGCTGATTTTCAGGGACTTCCGGCTTTGCATTAGGACGAAGATTGATGCGATCATGCTCCTGCTCTATGGCAAGATGTTGCAAGATTCTTGCATATTCTTCGAGATTAGGCATGGGAGCCAAATCTTCTTCGTCATTTGCCCCTTGTGGTTCGCCCATGTTAGGTTCCACTGAAGCATTTGCTGGTGCTGGATTGACAGCATTTTCTTGAACAGGGTCCTGGTCTTCTTCATCATCAGACCAAGATCCTTGTGGCTGTAATGGGTTATACCAGATTACTGGCATAAGATGAGAGCCGGGAATCCATTCCTCGTCGGAGAGGTATTCTCCTGTTTCAAGGGATTCTTCCCACTCATCGATATCACTGGCAGTGTCACTGGACTCGTATCCGTTCATAGAGAATCCAACTACCGAGTTGCAAAAGTATGATGCCCCCTGCATAGTTTCATTTTTGTATAGAGGTGGCATGAAATCATCAAGAGTGAATTTTCTTACCGCCTTGGAGGTTTTGGGAAGAGATTCTTCCATCGTCCCTAGTGAAGCAGTGGAAGAAGTTTCTGCTTTTTCGAGGACTTCTTGTTTTGGTTGAGACTTCTACTGCTGTTTGAGCTTCCGAAGCTGTCTCTTGGCTTGCCTTCGCTGCTGAGCAGTCGGCTTTGTTTTGACGATCTCTCAATTTTCATTATCTAGGAGATCGGGATGCACCCATATAGGCTGTCCATCTGATGTTGGATAAGGAACCAATTCTTGGGACGCTTGAGCCATTTTTATCACCTTGAATGAAGTAGTGATTTTCTCCTTCGGTGACTTTGAAGTTTGCCGACATGACACCATGTTGACAGAGGCGGGGCCATAGTTTTTATCAAAGGTTATGACTCTGTTTTTCCACATCTCATTGATCTTCTCTCTCACAACGAAGCATTGATTGAGAGGATGAGAGATCATCTGATGGTATGACAGTATCGGGGATCATTGGTTTTGCCAACATCTCCCGGTCTTTTGGGCTCTGGCAAAATGAGTTTGCCATTTGCTAGGAGAGCCTCAAAGATTTCTTCAACGTCTTCATCGAACGGATATTTCTTTTCTACACGTTCTTTGAAGGCATCAGAGAGTTCAGGCCTTTTACCTGCAGTTTTGTTTTCAAGTTTCTTTGGTTGCTGAGGAGCTGATTAGTCTGCACATTGAGAACCTCCTTTTTCTTTGGTTTTGAGGTTGTAACAACAGTCGGCTCTTTCTTTGATGATTTCTGACTGTTGAGGTCTTTGATCACCATTTTAGCTTCCATGGAAGCTTCGAGGAGTTCCCCTAGGTTCTTTGATTTGTTGCCGATGACCATGGAGCGAATTTTTGCTCTCATATTATTACGGCAGATGTCGACTAGCGACACTTGTGGCAGCACATCTGAGCATTTGTACGCCATTGCCTTCCATTTGTGAATGAGTCGTATGTTGACTCATTCTCTCCCTGTTTTAGGATGCAGAGTTGAGCCATAGTAACAGGATGATCCTCACCTTGGAAGTGGGTTAGGAAGCGTGTCTCCAGCATAGCCCAGTTCTGGATGGAGTTCTCCGGCAGAGTGGAGTACCAATCAAAGGCTGTACCTTTTAGGGTCCTTGCGAAGAGGCGAATCTTGAGGGCATCTTGATCCGCAATAGCTCCTGTCAGGATCTTGAAGTGGATGACATGCTGTCTGGCTGAACCTTTTCCAGTATATGTCTGGAGAGTAGGTTGTTTGAATTTTGCAGGGAACGGAACCGAGTCCATCCATAGAGGGTAGGGTGGCTTGATCCCATGTTCCTTCAATGTATCCTCTTCTTTTGCTTTTGCGAGGATATCGTCCACGTCTTTTCTGGTAAGGGCGCGAGACTCATTTTTTTCTGCATTGCCCTCGTCATCTTCATGATTCGGAGGGGTTTCATTGTTAGGTGGTGGACGCTGTAGTGTGAGAATCAAATTTTCCATCAGAGTCTCAATTCTCTGTTGTCCTTGCTCCAACTGCTGGATACGTGCAGTTACGTCATCATGCGGTGGAGGCTGCTCAGAACTTGTAGCCAAGACGTTCATCCCTCGGGATTCGAACGAAGAAATCGTCCTGGTGACTGAGCTGGGGCTCATTCTTCTAGATGAAGAATTTGAGGAGTGGTTACTCCGATGTTCTTGGCTTAGAGGAGTGGAAGACTCTTCCAGGTGTGTTCTTGTCCGAGAGACGCTGCGAGTCACTGGACGTCTACCACTGATTTTGGTTGCTGACTTCTGGCGTTTACTGGTTTTGCCAACCATATGAACAGCAACGAATTGGTCGGGTCCTTCTTTTTCGACCCATTTGTTTGAGACGTGGAGAGTAGAACGCTGGGTTCTTTGTTTCTCGAGTCTCTTTTGTCGATATGCAGTGTGGCGACGCATACGACGAGCAATTTGAGCTTCAGTCAGCTCTGGCTGGGCTCTGGCGATGAAGGATGTAGTCCCCCGTGCACAGCAGCCGAGTTTGTCTTCTTTGAAGCTAGGGAAGGACAGGATCTGGACGCGGTCCTTTGTCTGTCGCAGTGAAGACTTGAATTTTGCGAGCTCGGCCCCTGTTGAGAAGAAGGGTCGACTCGCGGGAGTGCAGGCTTCAGCATGTTTTTGCGCAAGCCTAACGATGCAGGATTTGATTTTGGGCTTGTAGGAGCAAACCGGCTTATGATGATTTTGTTTATTTTTTGGGTGGAGGGTAGGTTTCTCCTCTTTCATGTAAGAGAGAGGGTAGAACTGATTCTCCTTGAGAGGGGCCAGGTATGCTGGCTTTGCAGATGTTTGGGACCTCCGTTGCTTTGGCGAAGATCTCGGGGACCATGTTTTGGGGTAAACCTGGTTTCTTGTGGGTTGAGGCTTCGTGGGAACGCCACGGGCTTCAAGCTTCTTGGTCTTCGCCCTTGGTGCCATTTTAGTGACACGTTGTGGGGCGGTTTTCTGCTTCTTGGCAGGTACAGTGTCTTTTGCAGGGAGTGGGAATGGTCCCAGCGATCCGAAGACGATGGTCCGGGGAGTTGAAGTTGACCCGGTGTTTGGAGAGTTGTCGAGGGAGATGACGCTTCGGCAGCTGGCAGGGAGCTTATGCTTGTTTTGTTTGTCTTGCAGCATAAGCTGGTACTTGTTCTCATCGAAAGTGATGGTCAATGAAGCTGCCATTTTTAGTTTTGGAAAACTTCTGAAACAAGACCAAATCCATTAGTAATCACAAGAATATGGTGATCGTAAATAGAGAACAACTATGGTTTTGTCTTTTCAAATCACTTGAGGGGACATGGCCCAACCCAAGGACGATGAAGAAGGCAAAAAGCCATAGAGGACACAATTGTTCTAAAATGCAAGTATGGTAGGCTCAGAGTGAGCGTTCCAGTGACTGCTAGAAGCAATTGTAGACCTTAATTCAAATTACCAAGAAGCAAGGCTCACTCGAGGTAAAATGATATAAGGTTGGAGATACAAATGTGTCGGTCGCGAATACAGTAGACCCGAAAGGGTGTACTAGCACCGCTAGGCACAAATGTTGCAAATCGCATCCTTGGGAAGGACACGAGATGGGATTTTTTTGAAAGGTCAAAATTGGGTTCACAAAGGAGAGCAAACGGTGTTCCAATCCGAACAAAGGCTCAACATTTCTGCGAGCGCTAAATTCAGAAGGGAAGGAACCAGAATTTCTCGGATGTGAATCCAATAATGACGGAAGTTTTCTTTTGAAAGGTCAAAATTGAATTCATCAAAGAGAGCAAATGGTGTTCCGTTTCGAACAAAGGCTCAACATTTATGCGAGCGCTAAACCCGAAAGGGAGGGAACCAAGATTTCTTAACTCTTAACTCAAAAGTGACGGAAGTTTTTTTGAAAGGTCAAGATTGAATTCATCAAAGAGAGCAAATGGTGTTCCGTTTCGAACAAAGGCTCAACATTTCTGCGAGCGCTAAACTCGAAAGGGAGGGAACCGAGATTTCTCAACTCTGAACTCAAAAGTGACGGAAGTTTTTCTTTTTTTTCTTTCTTTTTTTTAAAAAAAAAGATTTTTTTTTTAGAGAATTTTTTTTTTGAAAGGTGCACATAGATTTCCAATTCGAATCTTATGAAACCTTAGTAGATAGATCAGCCCCCAGGTAAGGGTAGGATTACTTAATGAACCCGTTTGGAGGACCCTTGCCTCGAACAGTCTAGCTGTCTCCACACTCTGGACAAGGCTTTTCTTACATCCACTTTGGTCAAAGAACGCAACTGGTGGAACCTTAGTGTTTTTTTTTTGAAAGGGTTTTTATAAACTCATCAAAGAGAGCGAATAGTGTTCCAATCCGAACAAAGGCTCAACATTTCTGCGAGCGCTAAATCCGAAAAGGAAGGAACCAAGGTTTCTCAACTTTGAATGCAAAAGAGATAAAACTAAATTTTTTTGAAATTATAATTTTTTTTGAAATCCCAGTTGGACTCATCAAAGAGAAAAGATGGCCCAATCCCCGATATGAACGATAGCTGCGAACATTTCTGTGAGCTATCAAGTTCAAAGAGGAGAGGATCAAACTTTCTCAAAGTTGAATCTTGAGAAAGAGAGATCATTTGTTTTTAAAAGAATTTGAAATGAAGTTTTTTTTTTGAAATCCCAATTGAACTCATCAAAGAGAAAAGATGGCCCAATCCCTGATATGAACGATAGCTGCGAACATTTCTGTGAGCTATCAAATTCGAAGAGGGAAGGATCAAAGTTTCTCAAAATTGAGTTTTTAAGAAAAAGAGATCAGATTTTTTTGAAGTGACAAAGAACAATTGAAATCCCATCTCATGTTTTTTTTAGATGCAAGATGCAACATAGGCCACCAACTAGAAAGGAGCCAAGGGATCAAAGCATCACGTTCTCAAGTCAACGTGTCCCACCGGGTATGCCATCTTGATGGACCCGAAAGAAATCTTTCGTCCTCTCCTTCCGCACCCCGGGGGCTGACCTGGGTCTCGGCGGAGGAGGGAAGATCTCGGGCATCAACATTTTTGTACGGGTATGCCAGATTTACTTTCTACTTGGAATTTGGAATGGTGATAATCCGGAGATTCACCTTCGCAAGTGGAAAGGAAATCAATCCTTTTTTCTAACTTTTCAAATTGCATAAATATTAAGAAAAGAGACAAGTTTTTAGAATGCCGTAAGAGGCGTTTTTGTTTGTTTGCCGTGAAAGGCGTTTTTACAAAACTCATCAAATATGAAAGACAAGAATTGTGATTTCTTTTTGTCTCTTTAAGAAATACAAACTACAATAGAAAATAAAGAAAAGGGATCTAACTTCTCAGGAGATTGTGGGGACACGTTGAGATCGACGGTCGCAAGTCATGTATGGGCTTCGCCATCGTCCTTCAAATGAGAACATGTGATGCTTTGATTCTTTGGCTTGGCTCCTAACCTCAGTTTTTTAAAGGACAAGGACCAAGAGAAGGTCCTATATCCAATGAAAAACCAAGTAAACGGGCTGAAAAGCCGCGTTTAGGCCATGTTGGAGAAGGAGGTGACCCTGGGGGGGGTGGCCCCCCAAGGGACGTTGACCACCTTGTGGTGCTTCCGGGAGCAAAGTAGCAAGACTTCGTCTCTCTCTTGGATTTTTTTATTTTTCAGAGCTTGTACTTAGGATCTCTTTTCATCATGCTTTCTTCTTGGAATGGACCTCCTTTTATAGGCTTTTGATAGCCATGAGGTATTTATTGGCATTGATGGCCATGATGAAAGAATTGATGAGGAGTTACAAATCGATTTTGTAACTCCTTTTTCAAGGCTTGTGATTGGCCGATGAAGGTAGTGGGCATTTAATCACCTTTATGCTTCATGATGATGGGAGTTTCATGGGTTTAATGCCATGATTGCTTGGATTTGTAACTCCCAAATACTTGGTTCTGATTGGGCCTTCCAAAATAATGAGTTAATGACTGCTTTAATGGGTTAATTAACGACATTAAGTGGTTACCAAGGCATGTGAAGAGTCGCGGGCCGTGCTGTGCCTTTTGAGACTCTTCTTGCGATCATCACGGGTGGATTCACGCATTATTTGATGTCGGATTGCGATACAATTTCAGACATTGATTGACGTTGGTGGGCCGGTGACATCTGTCTTGTCGATTTCACGATCGGTCGGACAGAAAGTGCACTTTCTTGGTCAGCCGGTTTGCGATCTTGAGGCGATCGGTGATGATTTCATACTTTTGACGGCGGATCCGAGATGTCGACGAAGATCAGTGGTTTTGAAGCACCAAACATTGGATTTTCAAAAAAATCACAGAGGCCAGAACACCCGAAACGCGAAAAGAAACGGAAAACGGACGATTTGGCGCAAAATCCGGTGACCCGGATTTCCAGGGTCTCCGGGCGACCATGCACCCAGGGTCGCCGGCTACCCTGGGCCAGGGTCGCTGGCGACCGTGGGTCAAGGTCGCCGGCGACCATAGGGCTTCGGCCCGTTTGGTCGCCGAGCGTCGTTTTCGGCCATTTTTTCGTCTTTTTCGTTCCTCTTTTCTTCTATATTTTTCTTGACATTTTTCCTCAATTATTGACTTGATTTTCTTGGAGAAATCTTGACGAGAACCCTCGCGAAATCGGAGCACAAAGTTTCCTATTTTTCGGGAAAGTCGAAGACTTTGTAGCCGATTTTCCGTCAAGCGTCGAAACTAGGTCAAACGATGTCGGAATGACCTGAAAATTGAGGTGAAGCTTCTTGAGCAGTGGATAGAACCAACCATGGGCTTTTATTTGAGTTTTGAAGCCGTTTGGGGTCCCATCGATGCTTCACTTGATTTTGCTGCGGGGAAAATGCCGAGCTTTGATATGTGGTCAAACGATGTCCGATTGACCTGAAATTTGACGAGGAGCCTATTGGAGTCATTTTGAGACGTTCCATGGGCTCTGTTTTGGATGTCATGGTCTCGGGTTGCTCCGCCGCCGGTAGGCTTGATTTTCTCTCGGAGCATCGAAACCTGGTCAAACGTTGTCGGAATGACCTGAAATTTGACGTGCAGTCTTTTGGAAGCATGTTGAAGCCACTCATGTATTTTGTTTGATGAGTGATGGCTTTGGTGGTTCCCACCGCCGGGAGGCTTGATTTTGCTGCTCGAACATTGATGGAGGGTCAAACGTTGTCGGTTTGACTTGAAATTTGGCATGGAGCCCTTTGGAGACATTCTAGAGTCATCCGTAGGCTTTGATCAAAGTTTTGGTGTCTTTGATGATTTTGCAGCCGGGAGCGCCTGTTTAACTGTCGGAGCGGTGAAGCTGGGCCAAACGATGTCGGAATGACCCGAAACCTCAGGTGTACCCCTCTTTTAGCTGTCTTGAAGGATCTCTCAGTTTTTGTCTGATTCTGACAAAATCTGATGCTTGAAGTAGCCTTGCCTATTTTTAGCAGGATGCAGCTTCAGGAGGCTTCTCGATGTTGAGGAGACATATTGACTTTTTTTGGTGTCAACACTCGACAGTCAGAAATCATCAAAGAAAGAGTCGACTGCCATTACGACCTCAAAACCAAAGAAAAATGAGGTTCTCAATGTGCAAACTAAGTCAGCTCCTCAGCAGCCATAGAAAGCTGAAAACAAAGCTACAAGTAAAAGGCCTGAACTCTCCGATGCCTTCGAAGAACGTGTAGAAAAGAAATATCCGTTCGATGAAGATGTTGAAGAAATCTTTGAAGCTTTCCTAGCAAATGGCAAACTCACTTTGCCGGAGCCCAAAAGACCGGGAGATATTGGCAAAACCAATGATCCCCGGTATTATTCATACCACCGATGATCTCACATCCTCTCAATCAATGCTTCGTTGTGAGAGAGAAGATCAACGAGAAGTGGAAAAACGGAGACATAACCTTTGACAAAAATTACAGCTCCACCTCTGTCAACATGGTGTCATGTGGGCAAACTTCAAAGTCACCGAAGAAGAAGATCACTACTTCATTCAAGGTGATTAAAATGGCTCAAGCGTCCCAAAAGCTGGTTCCCTATCCAACACCAGATGGACAACCTATATGGGTGCATCCCGATCTCCTAGATGATAAAAATTGGGAGATCGTCAAAACAAAGCCGACCGCTCAACAGCAAAGGCAAGCTAAGAGACAACTCCGCAAGCTCAAACAGCAGCAGAAATCTCAACCAAAATAAGAAGTCCTTGAAAAGGCAGAAACCTCTTCCACTACTTCACTAGGGGCAACGAAAAAATCCCTTCCCAAAGCTTCAAAGGCGGTAAGAAAATTCACCCTTGATGATTTCATGCCACCTCAATACAAAAATGAAACTGCGCAGGGGGCATCATACTCCTGCAACTCGGTTGTTGGATTCTCCATGGATGGATACGAGTCCAGTGATACTGCGAGTGATATCGATGAGTGGGAAGAATCCCTTGAAACAGGAGAATACCTCTCCAACGAAGAATGGATTCCTGAGTCTTATCTTATGCCAGTAATCTGGTATAACCCATTACAGCCATAAGGATCTCGGTCTGATGATGAAGAAGACCATGACGCTGTTCAAGAAAATGTTGTTGATCCAACACCAGCCAATGCTTCAGTGGAACCCAATAATGGTGAACCACAAGGAGCACATGACGAAGAAGATTTGGCTCCCATGCCTAATCTTGAAGAATATGCAAGAATCCTGCAACATCTTGCCATAGAGCAGGAACAGGATCGCGTCAATGATCTCCGTCATGATCTAGAACCAGAAGTCCTTGAAAATCAACGGGAACTTCCTCCATCCACTCCTGAAAATGGGGAAAACAGCTGGATTGATGATCCTCTTACATCTGAGGATGAATTCGATTCCCAACAATCTACGCTGGGGGCACTCTGAAGCTTCCGAAGACACGTACTCCCAACTGGTATTGTATCTACCGGGACTACATCTTCTCAAGCGGCTTCCACTCAGATATCATCTTCTCAGCCCTCATCTCCTGAAGCTATGACATCGGAACTCAAACCTCTCCCGGTTGATCGTCTTGAAGAAACACCTGCCAATGAAATCTTCTTTAATGAAAACCCAGTCGATTGGTCCCAGATACCCGATCTCATAAACGATATCTGGACTAATAAAGAAAAGTTGCCGGATGCTGTTCAGGACTTGTTCCCGGAAATTGCTCCGTTCAACACAATCACTGAAGACGCCAATGCTGCTACAGAGACATCTTCAGCAAATGACAAGGATCGACCCCTTGATCCTGAGAGTGATCTTCCAAAAGAAAACCCTTCTCTAGAAGCTCTTGAAGTTGGTAAAAGTACCGTTCTGGCCGGAATTACCACAAAAATTACAACCAACCTTCCTCTTCTTATGTAAATCCTTCGGGAAAGCAAGTTGTAAATGCCCCAAATGGCAACAATAATGAAAATGCAGGCCCGAAGGAGGCTTTCAAGTACGACTTGATTGAGCACTTCAAACACATACCTGCACGCCTGCACATCCTTGACTTATTACGAATGTCTCCACAAACTCGTGATAGTCTCATTTCAGAATTACAAAGGCTGAATGCGGATGTCAACAAACATGCCCCACAAGTCCTACAAATTGAAATGGACTATAGGGTCAAAAAATCAAGTACTTCCACAAAGGGAGAAAAGAAGAAAGCTGAGAGACCAAGCAATGAATGCCTCTCGGTTCAAAAAGCAGCAAGTGCGACAATTGCCTTCGACAAGGATGACCTCCTGCTAGGCGAAACAAAGCACAATCGACCCTTGTATTTCACAGGGTACGTCAAAGAAATGCCAGTACATAGAGTCCAGATTGATCCAGGTTCTGCACTCAACCTCATTTCTACTTCGGCAGTTGAAGAGCTGGGCATCCCACCTAATAAGCTGAGTCACACATCCGTATCCATCTTCGGATATGACGGGAGCGCTCAAAGGCCTATCGGCAAAATCAAGTTCAAATTGCAAATCGGTGTCCTTATTTCTAAAATCACTGTGTATGCAATAAGGACCCCTTCATGCTACAATATCCTCCTTGGACGCCCCTAGATACATGAGAATGGTGTCGTCCCTTCAACTCTACATCAGTGTATCAAGTTCGCTGGCAACGATGGCTTAATACATCGGTATTTGCAGACAAAAAGCCCTTCACAGGCAAGGATGTCAATTTTGCAGATGCTCAGATGTATAAAGATGGAAAAGAATAACAGGAGGAAGAAACAATATACTTTGCCGACAGTCTCCAGAAAGATAAATGCAAGGCTCCTCAGCAATCATCAGAGGTAAACAAACCTTCCACCAACCATGAAGTAAGCATTCAAGCTCCCTTCGTCGTCGCCTTCAAATCTCCAAAGCCTTTGATAATCACTACCAAAGCAAAAAAGACAAAACAAAAGGCTGGGGCCAAGTTCACTGTCTCCTTTGTATCTATTATGCATGACATAGACTCGGAATCAATGCCAGAAGATGACACAGCATCAAGCCAAGCTGATACTCAGCGAGATCAGCCCGCACTCATTCCATTGGAGACACCTGCTGACATAGAAGATCCTACGTCTGCTTCCTTTGTTATTCTGGCAACTTCGCCAGAAGGAAAAGCAATTTTCTTCCACAGATCGGGAGCATCTCCATTAAACTCTCTACTTGAACCTTTCCAGAATGAAGGTATGCCTCAGCTATCCCTGTATAGTCCGATGGCACAAGCTATCATGAAGAAAATGGGCTACGACGCTCAGAATCCGACTGGTTTGGGAGGTGGCCGTGGTATTCTCACACCATTGGAACCCACCCTGACCTAAAGTCAACCAGAAGACTTGAAAATCCACCTTCACAAAGGCAAGTCTTCATATGGTTTGGGATATGATCCTACCGCTCCTATGAGACAGTTGACACCATGGCTGCAAAGTCGTTTTACCGACCAAGCCTCAACATCTCATGAAGACATTGATATCCCTGGATATCTCTTTGAGGAGTCATTCGTCAAGGATCCAGAAAGCTCCTCCAATTGGTATAATTTCTTTGATAATAAAAAGGAATTACCCAATGACACAGACGCGCGGTTTTCTGACCCAGAAAAGCTATCGTCTCCAAAAGAAGTACCCTACTTCGACCCAGTTCCAGCAAATGATTGGGACCATCTCATTGCAATTCTTGAGAAGGATACCAATCAAGAAGATCCATGGACAGAAACAGAACCTCAGTCTGAAAATGCCTTTGGCACTTCAGAAGGTCTTGTTGAGTTGGAAGCCTCCGAAAATATTGTGGAGGAACCACCCTCAAACCTTCCGACAGAAGACCCTGTTCAAAAGATAGACTTGGGAACACGTGATAACCCACGTCCTGTATTCATAAGCAAGAATATAAAGGATGATGAGTTACCCGAGTACATATTTTTTCTTCGTGAGTTCGTTGATTGCTTTGCATGGTCTTATGCTGAAATGCCCGGCTTAGATCCCAAAGTAGCAGTCCACAAGCTCAACTTGCAAAAAGAAATCAAGCCTATCAAACAAGGCCAAAGAAGATTCCGTCCCGACATGATAGACAAAATTGAACAAGAAGTTCAGAAACTTAAAAACGTTGGCTTCATCTGCGAGGAACAGCATCCTGAATGGTTGGCCAATATCGTCCCTGTGACAGAAAAATGGGCAGATAAGGGTCTGTATTGATTACAGAGATTTGAATAATGCATGTCGTAAAGATAAATCCTCGGTTCCCATACTAGAGGTGATGATTGACAACATCTGTGGGTTCGAGCGAATGGCATTTATGGATGGATTCTCTGGCTATAATCAGATAAAGATGCATCCTGAAGATGAAAGGCATACATCATTTCGGACTCCATTTGGCGTGTATTGCTACACTGTTATGCCATTTGGTCTGAAAAATACAGGTGCAACATATCAGAGGGCTATAATGAAAATATTCCAAGATATGCAGTACAAGACGGTTGAATGCTATGTTGACAACCTCAACATCAAAAGCAGAAGAAAAGAAGACCATCTCGACGATCTTCGAGAAGTCTTCCTCCGACTTCGCAAACACAAATTGCGGATGAATCTACTAAAATGCTTCTTCGGTGTCTCATCGGGTAAGTTCCTCGGATTCATAGTACGAAAAGCTGGAATAGAACTTGACCCCACGAAAGTCAAGGCTATCCTGGAAATGCCATCTCCATTAACCCTAAGAGAATTAAAAGGGCTTCAAGGAAGATTGGCATACATTCGACGGTTCATCTCCAATTTATCAGGGAAGTGCCATCCATTCTCTCGCTTGATGAATAAAGGCGTAGACTTTGTCTGGGATGCTGAATGCGAAAATGCATTTATAGACATCAAAGCATACCTCACCAAACCTCCAGTGCTGGCTGCCCCCACAACTGGAAAACCATATATCTTGTACACAAGAGCTCTCGACCACTCTTTGGGTGCTCTATTCGCACAAGAAAACGGCGACGGAAAAGAAGCTGCTCTATATTACCTTAGCCGCATGTCGGTAGGTGCAGAGCATCGCTACTCCCAAGTCGAAAAAGAATGCCTTGCAGTGATGTTTACCGTACAAAAGCTACGTCACTACCAACTGTCCAATACAATCTACCTGGTT
This sequence comes from Umbellularia californica, assembly GCA_028538565.1. Classification (NCBI taxonomy): domain Eukaryota; kingdom Viridiplantae; phylum Streptophyta; class Magnoliopsida; order Laurales; family Lauraceae; genus Umbellularia; species Umbellularia californica. Next base: position 21,640,913 of record JAPQWN010000010.1, read on the forward strand.
TCGAGGATCAACCTCCTAAATGTCCTTGTCACAAAAGCAGGTTCTCTCAATGCCCGACTAGCAAAATGGTCCATCCTTCTATCACAGTTTGATATTAGGTATGTACCACAAAAAGCAATCAAAGGCCAAGCTTTAGCAGACTTCCTCGCAGAGCATCCATTGCCTAAAGATTCTCCACTCAGGGATGATCTCCCAGACGAGTTTGTCTACAATGTGGTAACTTCCTTATCAAATGCCTCCTGGGACATGTGTTTTGACGGCGCAATCAGGACAAATCAAAAAGGAAAGCAAATATCGGGAATTGGCATCCTCTTTGTCAACCCCGACAAATACATGATTCCACACACTTTCTCGCTACTGGAACCATATTCAAACAATGCAGCTGAGTACCAAGCCCTGATTGTAGGATTGGAACTCGCCCTCGAATCCGGCATCACCATGCTGGAAGCTTTTGGAGACTCTCAACTGATCGTCAACCAGATGAATCAAAAATTTGAAGTCAGGAAGCCTGATTTGCTCCCTTACTACAACAAGACGCAGTCGCTTCGACAAAAATTCAACATCTGTCACATCACCCACATCCTCAGAGGTGAAAACATCCGTGAAGGTGCCCTGGCTGGACTCGCCGCATCCATGGCAATCCAAGAAGGTGAAAACATGCAAATAACAGTGTGTCAAAGAAGGATTCTCCCTCCTCTTAACACACACCAAGCATTTGCTGAATGCCACCAAGTGGTTGGAAGTCAGATGTCCATTCTTAAACCTCCGATCGGCGACTGGAGGGATCCGTTCATTGATCACATCATGTTCTGAGTCTTACCTGAAGATCCAAAAAAGCGGGTAAGTATCAAAAGACGAGCCCAAAACTTTCATTTGGATATACCTTCAAAAGCACTTTATAGAAAATCCTTCAACGGAGAACTTCTACGCTGCTTGTCACAACAAGAGGCTGAAGAAACTCTCAAAGAAGTACATTCTGGTCTTTGTGGAGCCCATTAGTTGGTCCTAATTTCTACAACCAAATAAGAAGGCTAGGTTATTATTGGCCTACCATGGTAGCCGATGCAATGCAATTTGCTAAGCACTGCCAAAAATGCCAAATTCATGGAGATTATGTCCACATGCCTCCAAAATGGCTACATCCAACAGCAATCTCATTGCCTTTCGAAGCCTGGGGCATGGACATCATAGGTCCTATCTCTCCCCCATCAAGCAAAGGTCATCGCTTCATCTTCGCCGCTACGGATTATTTCTCCAGGTGGTCAGAAGCATTTGCGCTCAGTGAAATGAAGACTTCATCAGTCCTTCAGTTCTTGCGCATCAACATTATTTGTCGCTTCGGCATACCTAAAAGATTCGTCCATGATAACGGACCACAATTCCGGGATCACAAATTCTACAGGTTCTGCGACAACTACAAAATCCAAAGTTGTCCTTCGACTCCATATAATTCAGCAGCGAACAGACTAGCAGAAGCGTTCAACAAGACACTCTGCAAAATTCTCAAGAAAATGGTCTCTAGTCACAAAAGAGACTGGGGCAGCAAACTACCAGAAGCTTTGTGGGCCTATTGAACCACCGTTCGAGGACCAACCCATAGCACACCATTTTCTTTGGTCTATGAATGTGAGGCTGTTGTACCTTTGGAAGTACAAATTCCTTCCTTAAGGGTATCTTTGCAAAATGATATGACATAAGAAAGCAATGTCAAATTGAGACTTCAAGAGCTGGATAATCTCGATGAAAGACGACTCGAAGCTCTACAAAGCATTGAGTTGTACCAAGCACGCATGGCAAGATCTTTCGACAAGAAGGTCAGGCAATGCACCTACAAAAAGGGTGACTTGGTTCTTACAGTAAAAAGACCCATAGTCTTTGCCCACAATTCCAAAGGCAAATTTTAACCAAAATGGGAGGGATCCTTCGTCATCGACAAAGTCTTCTCCAACGGTGCATACGCTCTTCTAAACATGGAAGGAGACAGATGTATGCCGCCCACTAACGGCAAGTTCTTGAAGCAGTATTACCCTTGAAGACTTCCTCAAATGGATCAGAGCAATATCTACACGGCCAAAGCCTATTTCCAGGTAATTGCTCATCAAACCCATCCCCTTTTGAAATTTTCATCTTGAAATTTCCAACAAAAAAAAAACTCTCAAAACAATGCTTACTTTCATCGTTTCATTGTTCAAAAAAAAAAAATCAAAATCCAAAAATCCAAGTTTAGGAGCCTCTTCCCAGACTTGACCAAAAATTTTGATCCTTGAACCCAAAATTCATAGTTTGAAACAAAAATCAGGACTTAGAAATTTCCACCCTGGCCCGCCTCGGGTTTTACAACCAAAATGTTTTTAAGTCAAAATTTATGACCCTCGTGTCTTTAAACAAAAAATGGTTTTTTAGAAACCGCAGGGAAGCGACATTCAGTCGATACTCGCAAAACCCAAAAACTAGAAGGATGTGAACCCCATTCGATACTTCCAAAACCCAAAAATCGCAAGGAAGCGAACCCCATTCGATACTTGCAAAACCTCAAAATTCAAAAATGTGGAGACGCAATATTCCAATTGATATCCACAACCCAAATTTCAAATGATTCGAGAAAACCTCAAATTTCAAAAATCGCGGGGAAACGACACCAAGTCAGTACCCGCAGAACCAAAGTTTTGGGGAAAGCAGGGAAGCGACGCTTAGTCGATACCTGCACCCCAATCAGCGAGGAAGCAACATTCCATCGATACTCGCAAACCCAATCCGCGAGGAAGCGACATTCCATCGATACTCGCAAACCGAATGAGCAAGAAAGCGACATTCCATCGATACTTGCAAGACCATTCAGTGGGGAGGCGACATTTAGTCGATACTTGCATTTTGAAAACCAAAACCCGGCTATAAATGCCGAAATCGGCTATAAATGCCAAAGCCCGGCTATAAATGTCGAAATCGGCTATAAATGCCAAAACCCGGCTATAAAATTGGCTATAAACACCAAAATCGGCTTTCATGCCCACAAAACAAAACCTGGTTTTCAAAAATCTGGCTCTCATGCCATTTAAAAAAAAAACCTTCGCTTTTAATGCAAATTCAAAAATTCGGCTCTCATGCCATCTCAAAACTTGACTCTTATGCCAATTCAAAAAAGCGGCTTTCATGCCATCTTAAAATTCTGGCTCTCATGCCAATTCAAAAAAAAAAGCTTTGGCTCCCATGCCACAAACAAAAAAGCTTTGGCTCCCATGCCACAAATAAAAAAACTTTGTCTCCCATGCCACAAACCAAAAGGCTTTGGCTCCCATGCCACAAACAAAAAAAAAAAAACTTTGGCTTTCATGCCACAAAACAAAATTCGGCTTATATGCCATTCCAAAATTCGGCTTTCATGCCATCTCAAAAATTTTGGCTTTAATGCCATTTCAAATTTTTTGGCTCCCATGCCACAAAACAAATTTTGGCTCTTACGCCACAAAATTAGGCTTCCATGCCATTCTAAATTTGATTTTCAAGTCATCAAAAAACTAGGCTTTTTGCCACAAAATTGGCTTTCATCCCAAAACAATCCTTTGATAAAAGATTTTCACAAAATGACAAACTTTTGATCAAATTCTCAAACAAACATTCCCATCAGCTTTTTCTTAAATTTGTTTTCATCAAAATTGATTTATGTGAAAAGAAGGGGATACAAAAAATATAGTACCAAAATTGTTTATACATGGAGGTACCAAAAAAAAAAAAAGAAGAAAAATAGTTTGTTACAACTCAGGAGCTCAATCTAGCATGGTCTTCAACCAAAGGTTCAACTCCTCAAACAGACCCTTGGCCTTAGCTTCCAAAGTTTTTAGGCCACGCTTCTTCAAAATATTCCCACAAAATGCGGCCGAACGCTGCAACCCATCTGCAGCACGAGGAAGTTCTTCCCAGAGGACCTGCCACTGCTCATACTCCTGAGTCTCTTTCTCCGGAAATTGCTTTCATCTTCCTCAACCTGGCGAATAAGAGTCCCCTCCTTGTCACGAGCCTCCACAATGGCGGTCCATTTGGCAGCAGCTTCTTCCTCCAAAAGCTTCAGACACTGCCTAGACTCAACAACCTCCTTATCAAGGCGGTCCAAGTCTTGCTTCAGCCCCATGATGGCCAACTCGGTAACATTCCTCTCCCGAACGAACTACTTCCGAGTCTTCGTGATCTCAGTCAACTCAGTTTTGACTTTACTGGAAGGCTTCATAAACATTTCATCAAAGAAGACACCATCTGGGAAACTCTTGGTCTCAGTCCACTTGTTCCCCAAAGAAATGACTTCATCAACAAAATCTTTGGCGCTTGCAATGTCCAGACCGACTTCTTCGCTATCAGCAAGAATGTCCTGTACATGCTGGATCATGCTAAAGCCAACTTCCAAGTGACCCAAAGAGAGAGTCTCAACCCATGAGCTCAAAACAGTCTTCAACACCTTCTTTGCATACTGAAGGTGCGGCGGAGATGAGGATTCGCCATGCTCCGGCGCCTGACTGCCCATGTCATACTCCATTGGAAGAGTAATCAATAAACTCTTTCCAATCGAAGAAGTTGACTCGTTGAAGATAGAAGAAGCCCCAACTCCTGGATCGGCTGCAGGTATCCCCTTTTCTGGCTCTAAGGAAGACGGAGGAGGGACTTCTCCTACTGCTTCACAATCTGTCAAGAAAAAGACAAAGGTATGAATATGATCTTGTCAAAAAAAATCAATATCAAGATTATTATTACAAAATACCTGCTTCGACGATCGGCAGAGTACTCTCTGCCTCTCTGAGCTCATCTGAAGCATCGTCAAAAGTTCCATCCATGGATGACTCGAAATTGTCAGAATCCTCTGGCAAGTCAGCTAACAAGAAAACAAAAGCTACATGTTGGCAAAAGATAGCACAAAAAAAAAGAATAAAAAAAAAAGCCAAAGCAATCATACCAGCTGAAGGTTCTGGAACCACTCCAGAGTCCCTGGGCTCTTCCTCAGATGCCACGACTGGATCCGTCATCGCCTCATCGACCGGAACCTCAGGCATCACCAAGTCATCATCCTCTGCCACAAAAAAAAAAGAAAGCAGCAGATCAAAACAAAAATCTCTCATAAAAGAAAAGAAGAAACAAAAGAAAGAAAAAGGATCATATCAGTTGTCTCCTCTTCTCTACTCCTCTTCTCCAGAGGCTCGTCAACATCCCTTGACACCTCCTCAGCAATGGTGAGAGGAACTTCAAGATCAGAAGGACTATCATGCCGTCTCATATTACGGCGCTATCCTCTCTTCCTCTTGCTTCGGCAGGTCAATCTGCTCGACAATCCTGCCCCACTATCAACATCAGGCCTTTCACTAGAGTCCTCACTAGATTGCCTACTTTTCTTAGTAGACTCCATGGAAGCCTTTGTGCGCTCTGCTTGCATCCAAGCATCGATCTCAGCCTCCTCTTCTTCCAGCTGTCTCAAGACCTCACCAGGAATCCCTTGTGCAGCTCCTGATCTGATGATATCCTGCTCGTTGAGAAAGCCTATCTTATGCTTATCTCTAGAAAGGAAGGCCAAAACTTCCTCTCGACGGACACCATCTGATCTGCCAAGACCCTTCCCAGGAGACTGCTTGACATCAAGCTCCTTCTTGGAAAGCCCCCAGTACACTGAGAAGCTCTCCACGAACCATTTCGTGAAGCCAGAAGTCCGGAAAGTGGGCAGCTCAGGATAGGAAATCATGGCAGTAGTGTCCTCAGCACTGTAAAAAGCCCATGCATTCCTCCCATCCTGCAGACCTCCAAAACGCTTCACCATACTCGAAGGTGCTCCAACAATGCCTTGAGAGAAGCCAAGCTGCAATGCAAAACGCGAAGGGACATACGGCAGAATATCTACAAAAAGATGTTTGCGGTACACCATTGTACCAACCCAATTGTTGAAAAGCCATCTTTTCTCCGCTTTTGTCAAAGCATAGTGTCTTCCCAACCCTGCCCTGGTAGAATCACGGGAGACACCAAAGTCAAAAGCCTTCTTCCACAAATCCGAAGAAAGCTTCACTGAAGACTGCCCAATCTCGACATCCCTAAACCGTCGGATCCTCAAACGGGCAGACAAAAGAGATTCGGAAGCGGCTGTCCCTCTAGCCAAACGAATCATAAAGGGATCTTCGTCATGTGCAACTCCCAACCGATGGAAGCTAGGACAGTGGTATACATACCACGAATAGAAGATATGGGTTGAAAATACCCTGTTCATAGGGAGCCCAAGCCGAATCAGGAAAGCAGCAGCCTGCAGTTTGGTGCACAAGTAGGATTAAAGAGCAGGTACCAAAGCCAGCCGCTCTCCAAAAGTCATCTGATAAGCCGGAAAAATATAATGCGGCCTGATGTGCGTTCCATCTCCTCTAGCAAAAAGAGCCTCACCCAGCCAGTAAGTGAGGTAAACAGCGAGATCTCTCCGCAATGCAATGTCAGGACAAATGGCATCTGTGCTTGCGAAGAACTTCATCAACTCTTCTCGCATAGCGGCGATCTTCTTCAAACTTGATGCTTTAGCCCTAGCATCCTGGGCCATGCCATCAAAAGACTCCCCGCTATCAAAAAAGTTGGAGTTGCAACTCCTCCAAGTGCTGCACCTAACTTTCGAGCCCTCCTTCTCCTTCAAAAAATCATAAAAGGCGACAAGCTAAAAGTACACAAGCCTAAACTCCTCAGACTGCTCCTCAAGGACGCTGTCGATAGGCATAAACTCCTCATAGAGTTTGCCGAGGATAGGCAACCCGGTGATGGCGCTCAGTTCCATCAAAGAAAAACCAATCTCACCATTCGTCACCATGAAGGTGTTGGTTTGTGGAAGGAATGACTCTAGCATGGCCATGAAAGCCTCATCGGAGAAAACGACGGTTTGCTGAAAAGCGCGAACCGCATCAAAAATCTCGGCCTCCCGCAGAATGGCCTCGCCAATCTTCAGGGTGTGATCAGTCCATGATTCCCAGCTCGAGTTAGCACTGAAACGGCCACGAAGTCGAAAAGGCTTCACCCAACTGCTACCGTCACCCCGAAAAATGCCAAGGCCCACCGGTGTCAAATCGATCGATGGATGATCAGAACCTTGGTAGCCACTGGCTGGCATCAAATGTCCATACGGACAGGCGACTTCTCTACAAAACCGGAAGGGCCGCCAACAAAAACCCCGGTCTTGATCACACTGGTCCTCTTCACCCAGCTCGGAGGATCTTCCCTCTTAGGGCATGTAGGAGAAAGGCTCATGATCGAGATGGTCTGATCGAAGGTCGACCGGGTAGAAATAGTTCTCTCCTCACCATCTACTGTGTAAGCAAACTGAAAACATCTCCTTTGGTATGTCAAGTCATTAGGGACTGCATCACCGAAGAAAAAGGTAGGCTTGGGCACAATGCTCTGATTGTCCGTAACCCAAGGACGGCTTCTTACCATGATCTTGTAGAATTCTTCATCCCTGAGAGCGATCAATCGCTATCTCATCTCATCACAATTGAGGGAATCGCACTCTTCCAAGTTTTTCTTGACAAACTGGACCTTCTCCCAAGCCTGCTGAACGGCCGCATTAGAAGATCTGGCAGACCAACGAGGTGCGTCAGTAACAGGACCTTTACCCTTGTTCGTCCTGGAAGAACTACCTGCAAAAGATAGAAAAACAAAGATCAATCATCATCAAAATGACAGAATTTTGCTGACAAAATTCTAGCGAAATTTTGACATGGTTCCGAGACAGTTCTGAAGAAAAAGGAAATACCCCGAAAAAGACAGGAAGCCTGAAGATGAGCCAACATTGCTGCGAGCTCATAGTCAGCAGAAAATTCTCAAAGGAGGTTCGAACTCAAACATTGCTGCGAGAAAGAGCCAATCTCATCAAATTTCCGCAAAATTTGGAAACGAGCTCAACATTGCTGCGAGCTCCAAAATCCAAAAATTGCAAAGTTCCTCAAAATCCAGCAAGACCGAGAAATAGCTCAACATCGCTACGAGCTCAAAATCCCAATACTCGCAAAAGATTTTCAGATATGCATCATCATGCTTCCAAGTCCATTTACAAAACATCATGCATCAAAGAACATCATCATGCATTAGATGGTAAGAAAACCTTGACCAAAGTTTGACCAATTCCAACCCAATTTGGTCAAAACCAATCAAACTTTGTCCAAGTCAAAAATCATGTTGGCTTGCCCTAGAGACTCTAGCCTTCCATCTTGATGCATCAAATAAAAAAAAATGCATGAACATATTGAAATTGCATAACCTCGTTATCATGGTGAGCAAACTAGGAATGAAAGAAAAAGAAAGAGAGAGAGAAAGAAATCTCAGCCAAAAAAAAAAAAAAAAAATTGGGCCCACAGGCCGTGGCCCACTGCCACGTGGCAATACAGCCAGGTCTGTACAGCCAAGAAAAAAAGAAAAAAAACGTTGAAAGAAAAAAAAAAGAAAGAAAAAACGGTGAAAAAAAAAGAAAAAAATCACCGTGAAAAAAAAAGGGAAAAAAACGGTGAAAAAAAAAGAAGAGAAAATCACCGTGTGAAAAAAAAAAGAACAAAAAAAGAAAGAACAAAAACTGTGAAAAAAAAAAAAGGAAAACACGGCGAAAAAAAAAAGGAAAAAGAAAAAAAAATAGAAAGAAACTCGTGAAGAAAAAAAATGAAAAAAAAAATGCTTGGAAAAAAAAAATAAGAGAAAAAGAGAGCAAAGAAAGAAAGAAGCTACTTCTACAATGGAGTTTCTTGTGGAGGAAGAAAACTTACTTGAAGCCATAGAGAAGAAGAAGAAAAAGCTTAGAGATCCATGATGGAACGCGCTCCTGCCGAGGGTGCTACCGGGGTTGGCGGACGTGGGAGTCCGTCGGGTCCGGCCCTTTCGCGCCCGGGGGGCTGAAGCGTGCATCAACATTTCTTTGTGTGGGTGTGCCAGATTTTCTATTTTACTTGGAATTGCAAGTGGTAATCCGGAGATCAACCTTCGCAAGTAAAAAGGAAATCAACTTCTTTCAAGTTTTCCATTGCACAAATATTTAAAAAAAGAGACATTTTCTTGGTTTGCCGTGAAAGGCGATTTTGTTTGGCATTTATAGCCGATTTTGGCGTTTATAGCCGATTTACAATTCTCATCAATAATGAAAGACAAGAGTTGTGATTTTTTGTCTCTTTTAGAAAAATACAAACTACAATGAAAAGCAAGAAAAGGAGGATCTAACTTTTCAGGAGATTGTGGGGGACTCGTTCAGATTGACGGTCGCAAGCCATGTATGGGCTTCGCCATCATCCATGCAGATGAGAACAGAGGATGCTCTTGATTCGCTCGGCTTGGCTATAACCTCAGGTTTTTAGAGGACAAAGACCAAGAGAAGGTCCTATGTCCAATAAAAAGCTAAGTAGACGGGCTGAAAAGCCACGTCTAAGCCATTGGAGGCAGCGGGAGAAGGCAAGGACCTTGGGGGGGAGTACCCCCCAAGGGACTTTTTGTCACCTTATAGTGGTGCTTGATGTAGAATTTCTGCAGAATTTTCTCTCTTTCTCTAAACTCTGTCTGTCTGGAATTCGGGATTCTCTGCACCTTTTGATTTTCGATCTTCGGTTTTCCGTTCGTCCTTTTCCGATCCCTTTCTTCTTGGAAAGCTCTCCTATTTATAGGCTCTTGGTAGCCATTAGGAGAGTTTATGGGCTTTAATGGCTTTAATGGGAGGAGTTACAAGATTTATTTCTTGATTTTGTAACTCCTTTTTCCTTGAATCTGATTGGCCGATGGAGATTAAGGGCTTTTAATCACCTTAATTACCATAATGGGAGGAGTTTCATGGCTTGAATGCCATGACTTAATTGATTTGTAACTCCTGGATGCTTGCTTCTGATTGGGCCATCCAAAGAAATGAATTAATGACTACAATAAAGCTAGTCAATTAACTGCATTAAATGGTCGCCGAGCAGTTGAAGAGTTGCGGGCCGCGCCGCGTCTTTTGGGATTCTTTTGGAGATGATCACCGATGGATCTACACGCTGATCGACATCGGATGACCGTGTAATTTCAGACATTGATAGCTAGCAGCGGGCCGGTGACATCTGTCTTGTCGATTTCTCGATCTGTCGGACAGAAAGAGCACTTTTTAGGTCAACTGGTCGGCGATCTTGGAGCGATCAATGATGATTTTATGCTTTTGACGGCGGATCTGAGATGTCGTCGGATATGAGTCAATTTCAAGCACTAAAAATCACATTTTCAGGAAACCACAGGGGCCAAAGTGCGCGAAACGCGAAAAGGGACGGAAAAACGGGTCACCGGCGAAAAATCCGGTGACCCGGACTTCCATGGTCGCCGGCGACCCTGGGGGTTTTTCTCCCCTTTTTGGTCCGTTTTGCGGTCTTTTTCGTCGCCGTTTTCTTCTGTATTTTTCCTCACATTTCTTCTCATTTATTGGCTTGATTTCCATGTAGAAAACCTGATGAGAATCCTTGCATTTTTAGAGTGCAAAGTTTCCAATTTTCCGGGAAAGCCGAAGACTTTGTCGCGTAGAGCTGCTGATTTTCCGCCAGAAGCTGAAACTTGGTCAAACGATGTCGGAATGACCTGAAATTTGAGGTGAAGCCTCCTGAGCAATAAATAAGACCAACCATAGGCTTTTGTTTGAGTTTTGAAGCCGTTTGGGGTCTCGTCGCCAGTAGACTTGATTTTGCCGCACGTTGATGTGCGGTCAAACGATGTCTGATTGACCTGAAATTTGACAGGGAACCTATTGGAGTCATTTTGAGATGATCCACAGGCTCTGTCTTGGAAACCATGGTCCCGGGGAGCTCCGCCGCCGGTAGGCTTGATTTTCTTTCGGAGCATCGAAACTTGGTCAAACGTTGTCGGAATGACCTGAAATTCGACGTGCAGCCTTTTGGAAGCATGTTGAAGCCACTCATGCACTTGGTTTGATGAGAGAAGGCTTCGGTGGTTCCCGCCCCCGGGAGGCTTGATTTTGCTGCTCGAGCATTGATGGAGGGTCAAACGTTGTCGGTTTGACTTGAAATTTGGCATGGAGCCCTTTTGAGACATGCTGGAGTCATCCGTAGGATCTGATCGAAGTTTTGACGTCTTCGATGATGTCGCCGCCGGGAGCGCCAATTTAGCTGTCGGAGAAGCGAAGTTAGGCCAAATGATTCTGAAATGGCCTGAAACTCCTTATGTACTCCTCCCTTGGCTGTCTTGAAGGATCTTGCAGTTTTTGTTTGATTCTGAGATTTGATTTTTTGGAGAAGTTGCATTGCCTATTTATGGCAGGTTGCGACTTCATGCAGCTTTCTTGATGTTGAAGAGGCAAAGTGACATTTTTGGTGTCAACAATCCTTGGAGAAGAAAAAGCACTTCTTGATCTTGGAGCACTCTTGAAAATTCTTGCAAAAAGGAAGCAATGGAGCCAAAGATCCAACCTCTCTTGCTTTTATAGAAGAGAGCAAATCAAAAGAGGAAACAAGGATAAAAGAAAAGAGATAAGTGCTAAAATTTAGCTACTTTCCCAAAAGAAAGATATTTTGAGAAAATCTCTCCAAAAAAGAAAGAAACTTGAGAGATTCTCTCCAAGTAAGGATATTTTTAAATATTCTCTACACAAAAGAGATATTTTTAGATATTGTCTACAAAAATGACACCATATGAGATCTAGGCCATCTCCAAAGCCTAAGGTCCCATGGGTTAGCCCATATGAGCCAAGTTTGACCACATAGGCACTAAAAGTGGCTTTTAGTCAAAATATTCCTCTTACCAAGAGCAAAAAAAAATGTCTCATGCCTCTTTCGAGTTGATGGGACCATTCAAAAAATAAATAAATAAATAGAGAAGAAAGCCTCATGAGTTTCCAAAAACCAAATCCATTCAACCTCATGAACCAAATTAAGCCAAACTCTTGAAATTGACATTCCACAACAAACCAAACCTTGGTCCCCTAACTCGCCACACACAGCTTGTTAGGTCACAAGACTAAAACCAAAATCAAAATCCAATCCAAACCAAAACCAAAACCAAAAAACCAAATCTGACCCCCCAACCTGTCACATACAGCTTGCTGGGTCCCAAGGTCAAAATCAAAAATCAAACCCCGACCCCCTAACCTGCCACATACAGCTTGTTAGGTCACAAGGTCAAAAACCAAAATCCAAATACCTTATGTCATTTTCAAAACTTTGCCTTGAGATGGTACGTGATCCTTCTCACTACCATAAAATTCCCCCGGAAACTCAAAATGCTATTGTAAAAAAAAAAAAATGCTCAAGACTCTTGGTCAAGTCAGAAGCTCTCCTTCAAGTTTCTCTTCGAGGCACATCGACTCCAAGAAGCTACTCGTCGCTGCACCTCGAAAGGGCATTTGTTGAAACCAAAAAAGTCACTGTGTCTCCTCAACATCAAGAAGCCACATGAAGCTGAATCCCGCAACAAAACAAGCAAAGCTACTTCAAGCATCAGATCTTGTCAGAATAAAACAAAAACTGAAAGATCCTTCAAGACAGCCAAAAGAGGGTACACCTGAAGTTTCGGGCCATTCTGACATTGTTTGGCCTAACTTCACTTCTTCGACAGCTAAACAAGTGCTCCTGGCGGCGACATCATCGACATCAAAACTTCGATCAGAGCCTACGGATGGTTCAAAAATACCTCCAAAGGGCTCCATGCCAAATTTCAAGTCAAACCGACAATGTTTGACACTCCATCAATGCTCGAGCAGCAAAATCAAGCCTCCCGGCGGCGAGAACCAACGAGACCATCACTCGTCAAACAAAGCACATGAGTAGCTTCAACGTGCCTCCAAAAGGCTGAACGTCGAATTTCAGGTCATTCCGACAACATTCAACCAGGTTTCGACGCTCCGAAAGAAAATCAAGCCTACCGGCGGCGGAGCACCCCGGGACCATGACATCTAAAGCGGAGCTAATGGATCGTCTCTACATGACTCCAATAGGCTCCTTGTCAAGTTTCAGGTCAATCGGACATCGTTTGACCACATATCAAAGCTCAGCATTTTCCCCGCAGCAAAATCGAGTCAAGCATCGACGGGACCCCAAACGGCTTCAAAACCCAAATAAAAGCCTATGTTGGTCCTATCCACTGCTCAAGAAGCTTCACCTCAATTTTCAGGTCATTCCGATATTGTTTGACCAAGTTTCGACTCTTGACGGAAAATCGGCTACAAAGTCTTCGTCTTTCCCGAAAAATGGGAAACTTTGTGCTCCGGTTTTGCGCGGGTTCTCGTCAAATTTTCTCCAAGAAAATCAAGTCAATAATTGAGGAAAAATCTCAAGAAAAATACAGAAGAAAAAATGAACGAAAAAGAAGGAAAAACGGCCGAAAACGAAGCTCGGCGACCAAAAGGGCCAAAGCTCCATGGTCGCCGGCGACCCTGCAAATCCGGGACGCCGGATGGCCCGATTTCCGATCCTTTTCGCGTTTCGAGTGTTCCTGCCTCTGTAGTTTTCCGAAAATCCAATTTTTGATGCTTGAAAATGACTAATCTTCACCCACATCTCGGATCCACCGTCAAGAGCATGAAATCATCACTGATCGCTCCAAGATCGCCAACCGGCTGACCAAGAAAGTACACTTTCTGTCCGACCGATCGTGAAATCGACAAGACGGATGTCACTGGCCCACCAACATCAATCAATGTCTGAAATTGCACTGCAATCTGACATCAAACGACGAGTGGATCTACCTGCGATGATCACAAGAAGAATCCCAAAAGACGCGGCGCGGCCCGCGACTCTTCACATGCCCTGGCGACCACTTAATGTCGTTAATTGACCCATTTATGACAACTTAATGCGATCATTAACTCATTATTTTGGATGGCCCAATCAGATTCAAGCATTTGGGAGTTACAAATCCAAGCAATCATGGCATTAAACCCATGAAACTCCCATCATCATGAAGATTAAAGGCGATTAAATGCCCATTATCCTTCATCAGCCAATCACAAGCTAAGAAAAAGGAGTTACAAAATCAAGAAATAAAACTTGTAACTCTTCTCATCAATACCATCATTTCTCTCATCATGGCCATCAATGCCAATAAACACCTCATAGCTACCAAAAGCCTATAAAAGGAGGTCCATTCCAAAGAGAGAGAGAGATCTTTTTTTCAACTTTCCACTGGTCTGCACACTTGCATTCTTCCGAAGAAATCCTGACGAAGTCCTGCTGCTCTGCCGCCAGAGGCACTACAAGGTGATCAAAGTCCCTTGGGGGGCCACCCCCCCAAGGTCCCCTTCTGCTATCCAACATGGCCTAAACGCGGCTTTTCAGTCCGTTTACGTGGTTTTTTATTGGATATAGGACCTCCTCTTGGTCCTTATCCTCTAAAAAACTGAGGTTGGAGCCAAGCCGAAGAATCGAAGCATCAAACGTTCTCATTTGAAAGACGATGGCGAAGTCCATACATGACTTGCGACCGTCGATCTGAACGTGTCCCCACAATCTCCTGAGAAGTTAGATTCATTTTCTTTCTTTTCTATTGTAATTTGTATTTTTTTAAAGAGACAAAAAGAAATCACAATTCTTGTCTTTCATATTTGATGAGTTTTGTAAAATCGCCTTTCATGGCAAAATCGTCTTTCACGGCAAACAAACAAAAAAAAAGCCTCCTAAGGCATTCTCAAAAACAAACTTGTCTCTTTGATTAAATATTTATGCAATTTGAAAAGTTAGAAAGAATGATTGATTTCCTTTCTACTTGTGAAGGTGAATCTCCAGATCATCACCATTTCAAATTCCAAGTAGAATAGTAAATCTGGCATATCTGTACAAAAAGTTGATACCCTCATTTTCCCTCCTCCGTGGATACCCAAGCAGCCCCTTGGGCGGAAGGAGAGGACGGAAATCCGAGGGTCCATCAAGCTCGTGAAATGCCGAGACCTACCTAATACACCCAAACTCACAAAAACTCATAATCTCATATAAATCCCTAAAAACTCCCTGAAATTGTAAACTAACCCCCTACTCTACCCAAACAAACTCGGACTCGCGTGGGACTTCGTACGTGTGATCCAAATGTTAAAACTTATTCTCTAAGACTCCAAACACACTTACTAACTAATCAAGTAATTACTTAAAATTAATATGGGTTAAGGATCTGGGTTTTACACCTGTGCCCACTATTTACTTCAAGCCAAATCTTCATCCATTTATCACCACTCCAAAGCCAAACGAGCAAACTGGCCCCACTCCCCAGAATCCATCTCTTCTAGCCCGCCTATTTTTGGCCCGGTGACCTCACTAAAACCACTTCTCTTCAGATCACCTTCTTGGGAATGCACGTCGGAACACACTCGGCACACCGAGATTATCATCGTGGCATCAAGAGGGAAGTTACAAAAGCAAGGTTTCGACTTTCAGATCTGGGATTCAATCAGTGTCCTTTCGTTTCATACAGTTTTTTAATATGACACACACTCCACTTTGTTCAACATGCTGACAAGTGTTTAGTTCAGATTATCATGTTCATGCATATTCAATTCATCCCATATTGCTTAATCTAGTGGATTGAACCATCGTTATTATATATATATATTTATTTATTTATATACATGGAGATACTTCTATGAGAGATATCTCTCACCTTATATGAGAGATATGAATGGGGGCCTTCACATTTAAGTTATTGGCATGGATGTAGATGTGAGGGTCCCCACTCAATCTCTCATTTAAGGTGAAAGATGTCTCTCATAAGAGCATCATATAAAGGGAAGTGCTCCTATGAGAGACACTCTCACCAACTTGGTGAGAGATGGGTGGGGGCCCTCACATTTAAGTTGGGAGTCCTTGCATTTAAGTTGGTGAGAGTGGATATGGAAGTGAAGGCTCCCACCCATCTCTCATAAAGTTGGTGAAAATGTCTCTCATAGGAGCACTTCCCTCATATAAATATATATATATATATATATATATATATGAGCAAGGCTCTCTTAAGCTCAAGCTTAGGATAAAATCTCGTAAGCTCATGCTTGTGGGGCCAACATTTAGTCCATCCAAATAGACCAAACCCATGAACCCTCTAAATTGCACATGTCCACCAACTTTCGGTTAGATCCGAATTTACTGGACCATTGAATCAACTATGTATCGATCCAAATGGACTATTGACCATTAAACTTGGTCCCATATGGAGATGATAGAAATCACAGTTGAGGCTAATTTTTTGCAGGGAGGAATATCCTAGGGAGTCCTTGAAATCCCATCATCCCCGTGTGGGTCCCTAGGTGGGGCCCACCACACACTTGAGCTTACATTATCCTAAGCTTGAGCTTAGGAGAGCTGGCATATATATATATATATATATATAATCCATTTCATCACTGTCATTCATCATAGAATTTAGTGTAGAATCCATCCTTCTTCACCCCCCTTTCATGGGGTAAGCCCATCTATGCATTCCAATGTAAAAGAGATGAACAGTTAGATTAGGTTCCATGCATACCCCTAGTTAGGCCCTTCTAGCCCTATATTTAAAAACATCCAAAAAATAAGAAAATCCCAAAAATAAAAAAAAAGACTGTACATTTCTTTTCTTCATTCAACCTCTGCCAATTCTCACCATTGAGCTTCATGCTATTAGGGTATGCTATACTTGATTCGTGAATTCATTTGATATTTGAAAAGGAATTTTCAACAGATGCTATATTTTTAAAATCATCTTCCACCCATGCTTTCATTTTCGCTTCAATACGTCAAGTAACACCGACCCTTAGGTATTTGTGACCGTGACACGGTCCACCCTTCTATGCGACTCCCTAGGCCTTACGGCGATAGCCTCCTAGCGGACTCTCTATGATTGATAGTGGCACAAACGTCCATCATTCTCTCATAAGTTAGGTTAGCTTAGTGTGTATCCATCCCCAACGTGTGCCCTAAGCGATTGTTGGTTTTAAGATGGGCCTGACGAACGATAGTCCACTTCTCTAGGTGATCTTTTCCTATGTCTACTGGGCGCCTTAGTCCTCTCATCTTTAGACCAAAGTTGTAGTGGACACCCAGGCTTTCATTTTGAGCATCATGTCGCATGTGCTTTTGACCCTTTTCCAAACATCTTTACATGCATGTTTTCAAATAAAGCCTACCCTTTCCCCACCAAGGGATTCGAGGAGGATATCCGGTGAACGGAGTTGATCCCCATCAACGAATATTGGCACCCATCCCTTTGTTTTATATTTCTCTTTATTTCTTCCTTGTTTTGTTTATTATAAGTGGATATGCAATTTAGGAGTTCGGGGTTCCAATCACATGCTCCCATTTCAGTTATATTTGAGACTATCAGGTGCATAACAGCATTTTCCATAAGAGAGGGTTGGACATTGTTGAGTATCTACCCACATTTATATTAAAAATCAATGCGCATGGACCGCATTCAACATCTGTCATACCTTATGAAACACGTTCAATTTTCTATTGAGCTACCTTTGAATTTGCTTTCCAATGCCAATGACCTTGTTTAACTAAAGCTATCCATTTTCTACACACCTGAATATCTGATGGCATTTTCCAAAATGCTATAGTTATCTAGGAGTTCTGGTAGCATTTTAGTGATTGAACATGTGAATTAGCTTTCTGGAACTTCAAGAATCATGGTTATCCGAGTTTTTTTTTACAATTTACTGCAATTTTCATACTAAAACCGGTCTCAAAGGAAAAACTGCCGAGACATAATTTTCAGATTTTACACATTCTGTTTCATGAATTTACTGGTAATCAAAAGGGCATTAAGAACCTCTCATGATTTTTCTGGACCATGGAATATATGTCTAGAAATACCAAAACAAATATGGGACTGAAATGAACAGAATCAGAATTATCAAAATTCCATTACTAGTTAGTTGAAACTGTAACACCCCACCCTTCACACATAAATGATATTGTCCGCTTTAGCTCATGGGCTACTCGACCAGAGGACCTGGCCCAAGCGCATCCAATCTTGCCTCACGGTTTTGCTTCTGATGGGCCTCAACCCATCAAAAGGCCTCATGTAAGGTAAGGGTGTAAGCTTTACATATAACCCCAATCACTTTCCTCTCTATAGTCGATGTGGGACTCCGAGGCGTCACATTCCACCCCCCTTAGGGTTGCACGTCCCTGTGCAGTAGCCTGCCAGCCCCTGTAGCCTACCAGCCGTCTTGGCCCACCCACATGGAGACCCGCCCACATGCACCAGACTACGGCAGGGGACCCACACTCGAACTAGTTGAGAGTCGGCTCTAATACCATTTGTAACGCCCCACCCCTCACACATGCATGATATTGTCCGCTTTAGCTCATGGGCTACTCGACCAGAGGATCTGGCCCAAGCGCATCCAATCTTGCCTCACGGTTTTGCTTCTGATGGGCCTCAACCCATCAAAAGGCCTCATACAAGGTAAGGGTGTGAGCTCTACATATAACCCCAATCACTTTCCTCTCTATAGTCGATGTGGGACTCCGAGGTGTCACAGAAACCCACAAACTCCTGCAGTGCAGAATTCCAGCAAACTGTACTCTTTTACAGTCTGATCACAGGGAGTTTTTGAAGAACCTTGGTTGATTTGAGTTTTTTTTGTACACAGCCATGTGTGTTGGATTTCAAATGGTGGCAGTTTGACATTATTTGGATTTGAAATGGATTTTTTTCAAATTCCTTAATTGAACGTGGAGTGGACTGAAAAATCTGCTGCACTAGTCCCTTTGGAATTCAGACCCATATTTTAATATATAAAATAAATGTTTCTCCATAGACTTGGATCTCTCTGATTTTTCTGTGTTCACTCACCTTAGTGGGTTTTTATAGGGTCTTGGTTTGAATAGGTCTTGAGTTTTTATCAATTTATTAAAATTCGGAGACTATACATGGGTCGGATGTCAAAATCTGCTGTGCAGAAAATTCAGCAAGTTTACCTGCTTTTGTACGCATAATCCCAGCCAAAGGGTTTTGTTCTGTCAAAATTAATGAAAAAATTAAAATAGATTCCCCTCTGGGTCTATTAACTCCCCAAGAAATCTCAGATCAACTGGACCAATAAAAGGGTTATGAAAACTTCAGGCAGTGGACTTATACCAGAACCCAAAATTCTGAATCGCAAGATTCGCTTCATTTTTAAGTTTGGCTTAGTTTCCCTTTTCTTCCAAATGCATGGAACTTAGTTTTCTCACTCATCTCGAATTTTAATGATGGACTGAACCCCCATAACAATGAACCAAAATAATATTGATGAGACCATCACACTTTGTCAGCGGCGTTGTGATGAATGAGACCCTTAATTTCCTACATGGAAACTATCAAACGGAGTCATGGCCATTTACCATGACTAGCGATCACACTTTTTACCATTCCGAGGACTTGTCAGGAATCCTCAAAATTGGTTGGTACTTTTGAGTGTCGCACCATATAACATTGTTCACCCCCTCCCCCCCACCGCCCCCCCCCCCCCCCCCCCCCCCCCAAATCGGGTTCGGAAATCACGTCCGACAAGTATTTCATACAAAAGTTATCCATTCTAAAGTGCAAAAAATGACACAACACCTCTATGAGTCAGGATAGCCCTAACGATTGAGAATAAAAGATCTTTAAAGCGAAAGGAGCACATTTCAAAGATTATAGGAGGAAGAGATGGCTTGTGAAAAGTAAGAGCGGGGGGTGGGCAGGGCTAATGATAAGAAAAGAAAAATTGCAGTTTTTTTTCATAAATATCCAATTCTCAAAAACTCCCCATTTAAAAAAATCTCATATTTTCTCCCCTATGTTTATAGGGCAAGGCATATAGCCAACCTTGAATTGATTTGATCATTTCACACTTACAGTGGCAAACCCAGGATTTTCGTTTGAGGGGAGCTGACGATGGCCAATTAAAAAAAAATCCTATATGTGCTTGAATCTATAGAGAAGAAAATAAATAAAAAAAATCACAACCTGTTTACTTCTCCGAGTAGTTCTTAGAATCAACAATAGAGAGTTTTTTAAGAAACTAAACAAATAACAGTCTTAACCCACACCACCTATTAACCAGAGCAAAATAAGAAACTAGACAGACAGCTGGCATTCCCCTTCACCACCAGTTGATGGTTGCTTCTTTACCAAATCTAAGGGGCATTCCAAGCACTAAAAATAATATAACCTAATATTGATGTATTGTAAACTTGCTTCATGGATGCAAAATGCTTTTGTAATAAGGACTACACTATTGAACAGAGCATAGTCCATACAGACTAAAACAATAAAGTCCTAAGGATAAGTGTGGAATACCTTTGGTTTGATGGAACAAGGTGGTGCTATAGGTGAGACTGTGCGGCTTTTTAAGTGTTAAAGCTTTGGGTCGATATGAAGGTTTTTTAGGCCAATATGCATCATAGAAAACAAATATAAAAAAACCACAGAAAGAACGAATCTAATGAATGAGGAAATTAATGTACAAAATCTTAGCTACAGATTCTTCTTCTTATTCTTAAAGCTGGAGTTACAAATTCTACTTTGAAACCCTAGATAAGAGAGAAAGAGAGAGATGTATTACATGAGAAGGGTCTTGTTACGGGAAATGAGGAAAAGGAAAAGGTGGTTTAAGAGAGAGAGGGTAGATACCATGCTGATTTTGGAATTTTTTTAGAGCAAGAGAGAGAGGACCCGATTTCTGTCAATAGGATTTGAGAGGGGTAGAAGGAGCTTGATGGGCGTAAGTGGAGGCTTGACCAGACGGGCCTCATACCTCATATGGGCTTTTATCAAGTTGGGTAGAGGCTTTATGTCACTCCCTGAGCACAACATTAAGCTCATCTCGAAGCATGACGTATGCCCGCGTTAAAATTCAAACCAACATGAATTCCCCGAACGGGTTTTCCCACAGGATATCACGTGTGAGATAAAAATCTCCTTGACTTGTATAGTTTAATCATAACTTGTCCATACAAATAAACATCCATCAATATGTAATCATGATAATAGAGTATAATCTAGTCCACGAGCATAATTAAGAGTTTAAGTTTTAAAGTTGACAAGTAAGAAATAAATAATAAAGTATAGCAGAAGCAAGTATTAATTAGGTTTATAATCTCAAATAAAAGTCTAAATCAAGTCTAAGTCAATGGCAATCCATGCCATGGTCAAGGGAAATGGCGATGCATGAACACTCAACGCTTAGATGTCTAAAAGACATCCTCTAGGGCCCACTCTGCTAGCTGTTAAGGAGTCTCCTCCTTAACCTCCGTGATCTCTTAGGAAATGGCGTTGACGTGGTCCTCCCCTGTGACACCAAGTGTAGCACTATTAGACTACGCTAAACAAGGTAAACAAAAATAAAATATAACATGCATATCAAATGAGTAAGATTGACAAGATAGATCATATGAGGTCAAGTAAGGAAATCTAGGCTTACATGATGCGTGAGTAAGCATGATACTTAAGAAATCAAAGATGAAAAGTGTATAGACATACATATCATAAATAGATGGCAAAACCACATAAGCTATATTCTCCCACATAAATATGTAACATAGTCACATGAGAGCATGGCATAACATAACATAAACATGAGGTACCATTAGGAGGCATAGAGCCTAGATACTCTATCGTAGACCTGAGGTACCGGTTAACCACCCATAGAAATACCATCTGCAGAGGTCTATAAAAATTAACTAAACCGGCACCCAACCGGATCCAACTTGGTTAAGGTCGAAGCTAAGTGGTGCCGACTCAATAGATAGAGTGTACATCAAATATCATGGTGTGACATAGCATGAGCATAAACATATACAAATGTAAACATAGACAAGTACATGACGATAATCATAAGTGCGTAACATGACATATCATATGAACATACATAGATACATAATGCATAAGGAAACATATGACGTAAAACAAGTAGAGCATATTGTTGGGATTGGTGTATGCCCTAAAGCCCACTAGCTGCATTTTTCTCTCTGTTACTGGATATTTATTGGTTATATATATTGAAATGATTCTTTCTCTATAAACATGTGTATATGTATGGTTGTGTGTAAGGCCCATTGTTTTCTAATAATTGAATCAGGTGTGAAGTGGCTTCACACAGATAGGTCTGATTCATGGATATTGAAAACAACAGATTGGTTCATAACTAAAAGATGGAGTTGGGCACTTCATCTTGGTATAAGTTATAATGAGATACTCTCCTATATAGGGTGACATACCTAAGTCACGGGAGGGCTTTCCCGGATCTATCTCATTAGTGCATGTGTCATGCATTGAACATGACCATTGTAGGTGTGATCTCTATAATAGTACTATCACAGAGAGAGATCAAATCACCTCATGCTACTAAGTGACCGGTGCTCTTAATCTTGAGCATTTGTGGATGAACTGACGAATTCAAGTTCTTGTGCTTTAATTCACTATGGGTGAGATTCTTTTCTTGGGTCAACAGCTCTGTGAGTTAGGTACTCGGGCTTGATCAGTTGGGACATGCAAATGCAATATAGAATCTATGCCATCTACTGATGGATTGATCGTCCCCTTAGAATTATCCGATTGATCATCAAAATCTAAGATCTTAGTATATGGATGTTCCATATTGATATTGAACTTGTGGGTCGCTCCCTGGATCAAGAGAATAATATCAGGATGATGATTAAGTCAAGGATATGAAGTTCTAAGGTTTGAGATTTAATCGAGAAGGTTGATAGTACATCGGATAACCTGACTCGATTAAGGATGTTACATAGAGGGGCATTTAGGTCATTGCACTTGGTAGGTCGGAGACAACAGTCATTTTATGACAAGCTTATTTCATACTTAATATTTGTCCCTGGAGTGCAACCATAATTCTCTAGTGGAATGAGTTAAGGTTAAAATGGTCTTAATGTTGCTATGGGTTTAGCATGGACATTTTGGTCATTTTGGGAGCCAAGGGCAAATATGTCTTTTGGTCCCTTCTCTAGTCACTTTCCTATATTGGCATGGTTTCCTAATATGATTAGGAGATGAGGTTGAATTATTTTATGGAAAAATAATTTTGAATTTAAATTCAAATAGGCCTTGATGGCATACATGAATTTAATTCTAGACAAATTATGGACATGTGGGCCATAGTGTGGGCCATAGCATGTGGGACGTCCAACATAGGGATTTCTTAGTGTGGGGTCTCCAACTTTGAGTAGGTCTCTCTACTTGGAAGGTTGGACTCCTCCTTGGATAAGTATTCCTATAATAGAGTTTCCCTTAGAAACTTAAATTAGTAATTGTTGCACAACTAGGATTACTAATTGCTAAGTTTAAGGGATATTCTTCATAGTTTCCTTTTCTAATTTGGATTGTTTCTAAGAGGAAATTAATCTTAGGATTGAGCTTTCCTTTTAGGACTTCTAAGAGAATTAGTAGGAGAGACTTAATGGGAAAGGATTCCTTGCAATCTTCATAAAAGGAGGAAGCTTCCCTTGGGCGTGAATGACCTTAAAACACAAGAACAAAGCCCAAAACGTGGAGCCCTTGTTTCTCTTCTTTCTTGAGGAGATTTCCATCTCATATGATTCTAGAAACTCATCTCAAAAACCTAGATTAAGGTTCCACCACCTTAGCCAATCAGATTTGGAAGTGAGATAGAGGAGAAGATTAGAAGAAGAATAATTCCTGCAGAAATTCCTGCAGCATGGTAGCTGATTGCAGACCTGATCTTGTCCCTTTTGCATCAGATTTTCAGAGGTTTAAAGCTTGCAAATCTTTGAGGTAATAGTCTTCTATAATCTCCTTTTAATTAGACACATGTTGATTATGATTTCATGGAGTTTCTACGCGATTCTTTATGGCTGATTTCCGCTGCATAGTGTAGAAATCAGATTTTTTAAAATCTGTCATGCTTTGTATCAGCCATAGTTGTCTCTATATGAGAAGTTTCAGATCTGAATCGCGGTTTCCTTCAGTGGTATCAGAGCCACTCCATGCGAAATCATGATCCCATGATGTGATTTCTTAATCATAGATTAGAAGGGGCATGGTGGCACCCTGCTGAAATTTATTTCAGATTTGTATTAGTGCTGTATTTTTGTATGCTGGTTATGTTTGGATGGCTGGAATTAATTTTTCCAGATCTGAATCATGTTGTACATTATGCACTAACCTATTTGGTTGCAGCCATAATTAGCATCCTTGATGGTTCGCATGTATGTTATGTGGATTTGGATGTTTGTTTTATTAGTTGGAAAGTGTACGATTGCGCGGTTAGCAATCATAGGAAGTTGTAAAGTTTTCTTAATTTTATTCCAACTAGTCTTGATGTAAGCTTTTTTGAAAAGCATAGGAATCTCCAATGTAAATTTTGTTTTGTTTTCCATGGGTTTGCTTGTATATATTTTTTTATGGACACAAGCATGAAAAGGAAAGTTTCAAGACAAGAAGGTTGCAAGAAATTGGAATCCTTGGAGATGAAGGAGTCAAGACTTCTAGATGCATGAGGAGTCCTAATTTGATTAGGATTTGAAATCCTAAGGACAGGGAGCCATCAAGGATTGCATATTTTTATTTGCTTTTATATATGGAATGCATGGTTGAATGCTTTATATAATTGCTATAATTGTCACCTAGAAACATGGCCACCATTAGGATCTAAAAATGGCATCTTTCTAAAATTAGTATGTTTTTGTTTGGTCAATTGGTTTTAAACGGAACTTAGACCAGCACCTTCTAATTGTCTAAGGTTTAAAATTGGATAGGGTTGGCACCCTTTGTTTCCAAAATAGACTAAACTCTAAATCTAATTAGATGCTACCTATGGGTTCCCCAAAACCCTAATTAGGTTTTTTATTCTATTAAGGGTTTTTCTCAAATGTTTTAATGCAAAGGTTATTTACTTTCAAGATGACTTGAGTCATTGAGTCATGAATTTAATTAACCAAGTTTGCTAGTTTTAAAAAAAAGAGCTTTTGAGAAAACGAAGTATAGATCAAAGGAAAGTTTATAAACCCTAGTGATAAATTATCAAGTGGGAGAGGGGTTTAGGAAAAACCCCACGACTTTCCATTCTCGGTTCATATTAATCTCATTAGAAGTGTTAGTGGGAGCGGCCATCCCTTCGGTGGAGTTCTTTACTAAAGACCACTTCGATGGGTTAGTGGGTGAACTAAAGTGAATATTCGTAATGAGGTGTTAGTAGGAGCGGCCATCCCTTCGGTGGAGTTCTTTACTAAAGATCACTTCTATAGAATGTCAATGAAGTGTTGGTGGGAGCGGCCATCCCTTCGGTGGAGTTCTTTACCAAAGCTCACTTCTAGATTTGGACATTCTGGAAATTTTTCATAAGAGATGGTAATACACTTGACATAAGGCGGTAATAATCTCTTCAAGGAGTTAGAGTTATTTGTCTTATGAGGTCAAACCAATCAGTGATTGGACTGCCACTGGATATGTATCCAGATAGTGATAATCCAAATAAGAAGAGCTTAATTCAACGTTACTGTAGGCTCGGCCATCCTTTCGATGGAGGGTTTATGAGGAGGTTGAAACACTGATACATTATGTTTAGGGTTGAAATAATGTAAAAACTTTTGTGCATGTTTTTCCTTTTATAAACAAGCACCATATGCATGTTACATATATACTGCCTGTCTAATTATAAACCATTTTATATCCAGAGAGAGATGGGTAAAGATTCTTTTAGCCCGTTGATGAGTATTCTTCGTGAGAACAAGTTGACCGGCCCTAATTACGTAGATTGGAAGAGAAATCTTGACATAGTACTCACTGCTGAGGAGTACAAGTATGTCTTGGTAGAAAATTGTCCTGATATTGATCCCAATTCTACTGAAGACCAGTTAGAGGCTGAAAGGAAGTGGAAGAAAGCGAACAACATGGCTAAATGCTACATGCTCGCTTCCATGTCCAACGTGTTGCAAACACAGCACGAGAATATGGACACAGCCTACGAAATCATGATGTCCTTGTCAGAAATGTTCGCAGACAAGAGCAGGCCAGCTAGGCAAGCTGCTATAAGGACCATCATGAATACTAAAATGGCTGAAGGAACACCTGTCAGAGATCATATGCTCAAGATGATGGATTGTTTCAATGTAGCTGAGATTCTAGGGGCTGAGATTGATGGAGAGAGTCAAACCGATATGATTCTAGAAACTCTGCCGGATTCCTTCAATCAGTTCAAGCTCAATTTCAATATGAGCAAGATGGACATGACCCTTGCGGAGTTAATGAAGGAACTCCAGGCGGCAGAGGCCATCATGAAGCCCAAGGCCCAAGCCCATTTTTTCCAGTCTTCCTCTCATCTGAACCCGAAAGGGAAGAAGATGAAGAAGAAGAAGATCAAGGGAAAGGGACAGAAAAAGGGCAATGCTGGTAAAAGAAAGGACAAGGGTACAGATGATAAGCCCAAAGGGAAATGCTTCAAATGTGGCCTCAAAGGTCATTGGAAGAAAGATTGTCCCAAGCTCAAAGGCTCGGTTAATAAAGGTACATCTTTTTCTTATTTCATTGAAACTTGTTTAGTGGTTGATTCTACTGACTCGTGGATAGTAGACTCTGGAGCCACTAATCATATCTGCAATTCGTTGCAGGGGTTTCAGATAATGCAGAAAATTGAGAAAGGGGAGTTTGCCTTTAGAGTTGGAACTGGAGCTAAAGTTTGGGCGGTTGCATTGGGAAATGTTTCTCTACATTTTTCTAATGATAGGATTTTGATTTTAAATAATGTTTTCTATGTTCCGGACATGAGGAAGAATTTAATTTCTGTTTCCAGACTTATTGAATTTAATTATTCAGTTTCTTTCCATTCTGGTGTTGATATCAGTAGAGATGGAAATATTATATGTTCCGGTAGAATACATGATAACTTATTTTATATAAATCCTATTGCTCCCACACTGCATAATGTACAACTAGAAAGTTCTACTTCCCTTAAGAGGAAGGTATCTTCAACCAATGACACCTATCTTTGGCACTTACGTTTGGGTCACATTAACCTAAAACGGATTCAGAGGTTGGTAGAAGATGGGCCCTTGAGCTCATTAGATTTCGAACCTTTTCCTCAGTGCGAATCATGTCTCAAGGGAAAGATGACCAAAAGGTCATTCTCTGGAAAGGGACTAAGATCAAATGAGTTGTTAGAATTGGTTCACACTGATGTGTGTGGTCCTATGAACAAACTAGCAAGAGGAGGATATGAGTATTACATCACCTTCACCGATGATTACTCTAGGTATGGATATGTCTATTTGATGCGACGCAAGTCTGAGGCGTTTGATAAGTTCAAACAATTCAAGGCTGAGGCGGAGTTACAACTAGGGAAACATATCAAAGCCCTTCGATCTGATCGAGGTGGCGAATACCTCCTAGGTGAGTTCAAGGAGTACCTCACACAACAAGGGATTGTGTCTCAGTTGTCTGCACCGGGTACACCCCAGCAAAATGGTGTAGCAGAGAGAAGAAACCGTACTCTTCTTGATATGGTAAGGTCCATGATGAGTCATGCAACCCTACCTATATCTTTTTGGGGATATGCCTTAGAAGCAGCAGCATACATTTTAAATCTGGTACCATCTAAGTCAGTACCTAGGACACCACAAGAAATGTGGACAGGTCGAAAACCTAGTTTAAGACATATCCACATTTGGGGTTGTCTAGCTTATGTACTGAATGATAAAGCTACCAAGCTAGAACCCAGATCGGAAATGTGCTACTTCATTGGGTATCCTAAGGGAACTAGAGGTGGCATCTTTTATCATCCAAAGGAGCAAAAAGTGCTCATCAGCACTCATGCTAGATACTTAGAGGATGATTGTATGATGCATCAAGAGCTTAGTAGTACAGAAACTCTTGAGGAGATTCTTCCAGAATCCCCTATAACATCTGTACCAGATCCGGCAACAGTAGATGGACCGGATATTCCTTTAAACACTCCGGAGCCTCGTCGTAGTGGGAGAATTCCTAGACAACCAGATAGATATCTAGGAGTGTCTTTAAAGACAGACTCTGAGGATATGGTTGAGGATCCTACTAGTTACGATGAAGCAGTAACGGATATAGATGCTGACATGTGGCAGCAAGCGATGAAATCTGAATTGGATTCCATGTATTCCAATCAAGTCTGGGAACTTGTAAATGCACCTGAAGGGATCAAACCCATAGGATGCAAGTGGATTTACAAGAGGAAGAGAGGAGTGGACGGGAAGGTGGAAACCTTCAAAGCAAGACTGGTGGCGAAAGGATATACTCAGAAAGAGGGTATCGATTATGAGGAAACCTTTTCACCAGTGGCTATGCTCAAGTCCATAAGGATTCTCTTAGCCATCGCATGTCATTATGACTACGAGATATGGCAAATGGATGTCAAGACAGCTTTTCTTAATGGAAGTCTTGACGACTGCATCTATATGATGCAACCAGAAGGTTTCATTGCTAGTAGCCAAGAGAACATGGTCTGTAAACTTAAGAAGTCCATTTATGGACTTAAGCAAGCATCTAGAGCATGGAACATCAAGTTTGATCAGGCGGTCAAATCTTTTGGCTTTAATCAAAACATTGATGAACCATGTGTGTATAAGAAAGGAAGTGGTAATGCAGTCATATTTTTGGTCCTATATGTAGATGACATATTGCTCATTGGAAACGATGTAGGTGCACTATCATCCACAAAGGTTTGGTTATCATCTCAATTTCAGATGAAGGATTTGGGTGAGGCAAGCTACATCTTAGGGATCAAGCTCCTGCGAGATCGCAAGAATAAGATGTTAGCCTTATCGCAATCTTCATATATTGAGAAGATATTGGTCAAGTTTAACATGCATGACTCCAAGAAGGGCTTGCTACCTTCTAGACATGGACTACCACTATCTCGAGATCAATGTCCTAAGACACCTGATGAGATAGAGAACATGAAGAGAGTTCCATATGCATCAGCTGTTGGAAGTCTCATGTATGCTATGTTATGTACTAGACCAGATATTTGCTTTGCCGTCGGCATGGTTAGCAGATATCAGTCAAACCCTGGACCTATGCATTGGACAGCTGTGAAACATATATTCAAGTATCTTCGGAGAACAAAAGATTATATGTTGACTTATCGAGCAGATGATTTAACGCCTTTGGCGTATACAGACTCAGATTTCCAATCAGATACGGATGCCAGAAAGTCAACCTCAGGATATGTTTTTACTCTATCGGGAGGGGCTATTTCATGGAGAAGTGTTAAGCAAGATTGTATTGCTGACTCTACCATGGAAGCAGAGTATGTGGCGGCAGCGGAAGCTGCAAAGGAAGCAGTATGGCTCAGGAAATTCCTTTTGGAATTAGGAGTTGTTTCTGCAGCAGAAAAACCGATTGTCATGCACTGCGACAACACAGGTGCGATAGCACAGTGTAAAGAGCCCCGGAATCACAAGAAAGGCAAGCACATTCAGAGAAAGTACCACTTGATCCGGGAATTCGTTCAGAATGGAGAAATAGTTGTGGAGCAAATTGCCTCAGCTAATAACTTAGCAGACCCATTTACTAAGACTCTTACTGAGAAAGTCTTTACTTCTCATGTTGAGTCTATGGGAGTTAGGTTAGGAAGTAGTGATCTTTAGTGCAAGTGGGAGTTTGTTGGGATTGGTGTATGCCCTAAAGCCCACTAGCTGCATTTTTCTCTCTGTTACTGGATATTTATTGGTTATATATATTGAAATGATTCTTTCTCTATAAACATGTGTATATGTATGGTTGTGTGTAAGGCCCATTGTTTTCTAATAATTGAATCAGGTGTGAAGTGGCTTCACACAGATAGGTCTGATTCATGGATATTGGAAACAACAGATTGGTTCATAACTGAAAGATGGAATTGGGTACTTCATCTTGGTATAAGTTATAATGAGATACTCTCCTATATAGGGTGACATACCTAAGTCACGGGAGGGCTTTCCCGGATCTATCTCATTAGTGCATGTGTCATGCATTGAACAGGACCATTGTAGGTGTGATCTCTATAATAGTACTATCACAGAGAGAGATCAAATCACCTCATGCTACTAAGTAACCGGTGCTCTTAATCTTGAGCATTTGTGGATGAACTGACGAATTCAAGTTCTTGTGCTTTAATTCACTATGGGTGAGATTCTTTTCTTGGGTCAACAGCTCTGTGAGTTAGGTACTCGGGCTTGATCAGTTGGGACATGCAAATGCAATATAGAATCTATGCCATCTACTGATGGATTGATCGTCCCCTTAGAATTATCCGATTGATCATCAAAATCTAAGATCTTAGTATATGGATGTTCCATATTGATATTGAACTTGTGGGTCGCTCCCTGGATCAAGAGAATAATATCAGGATGATGATTAAGTCAAGGATATGAAGTTCTAAGGTTTGAGATTTAATCGAGAAGGTTGATAGTACATCGGATAACCTGACTCGATTAAGGATGTTACATAGAGGGGCATTTAGGTCATTGCACTTGGTAGGTCGGAGACAACAGTCATTTTATGACAAGCTTATTTCATACTTAATATTTGTCCCTGGAGTGCAACCATAATTCTCTAGTGGAATGAGTTAAGGTTAAAATGGTCTTAATGTTGCTATGGGTTTAGCATGGACATTTTGGTCATTTTGGGAGCCAAGGGCAAATATGTCTTTTGGTCCCTTCTCTAGTCACTTTCCTATATTGGCATGGTTTCCTAATATGATTAGGAGATGAGGTTGAATTATTTTATGGAAAAATAATTTTGAATTTAAATTCAAATGGCCTTGATGGCATACATGAATTTAATTCTAGACAAATTATGGACATGTGGGCCATATTGTGGGCCATAGCATGTGGGACGTCCAACATAGGGATTTCTTAGTGTGGGGTCTCCAACTTTGAGTAGGTCTCTCTACTTGGAAGGTTGGACTCCTCCTTGGATAAGTATTCCTATAATAGAGTTTCCCTTAGAAACTTAAATTAGTAATTGTTGCACAACTAGGATTACTAATTGCTAAGTTTAAGGGATATTCTTCATAGTTTCCTTTTCTAATTTGGATTGTTTCTAAGAGGAAATTAATCTTAGGATTGAGCTTTCCTTTTAGGACTTCTAAGAGAATTAGTAGGAGAGACTTAATGGGAAAGGATTCCTTGCAATCTTCATAAAAGGAGGAAGCTTCCCTTGGGCGTGAATGACCTTAAAACACAAGAACAAAGCCCAAAACGTGGAGCCCTTGTTTCTCTTCTTTCTTGAGGAGATTTCCATCTCATATGATTCTAGAAACTCATCTCAAAAACCTAGATTAAGGTTCCACCACCTTAGCCAATCAGATTTGGAAGTGAGATAGAGGAGAAGATTAGAAGAAGAATAATTCCTGCAGAAATTCCTGCAGCATAGTAGCTGATTGCAGACCTGATCTTGTCCCTTTTGCATCAGATTTTCAGAGGTTTAAAGCTTGCAAATCTTTGAGGTAATAGTCTTCTATAATCTCCTTTTAATTAGACACATGTTGATTATGATTTCATGGAGTTTCTACGCGATTCTTTAAGGCTGATTTCCGCTGCATAGTGCAGAAATCAGATTTTTTAAAATCTGTCATGCTTTGTATCAGCCATAGTTGTCTCTATATGAGAAGTTTCAGATCTGAATCGCGGTTTTCTTCACATATGAGCTAAGCAAATAGACACAAGATAGCATGTACATATCATGCAAATGCACTAGAAACGGAAATGAAATGCATACATAATGATTGTATACGGAATCAAGGATGCATGACAAGACAATTCTAAGGTTTTGGAATACTCGTGGGCTTCACCGTCCAACAATGTATAGGCTTAAGATTTCCAACATCATTGGGATACAAAAGAACCCTTGGCGTTGTTGGAAGTAGGTGGGCCTCGTGAATAGATTTTCAAAGCTTTTGACCCACTTGACTCGGGGATCAAGTACCCATAAGGCCAAAAACCCAATCCAGGATGTTCAAACCCTCAATCTCGAGATCTTGTACAGTAAATAAAACTATCTAATAAGATAGAAACAAGCAGCCAAGAAGCATCTATAAAAGTTCTACAACATGCAACGAAGTAGATTATACCTTTGGAGCTCGGTTGTGCTCTAATGGAGAAGTTGCGTCTTTATTTGATGATGAAACTCTTTCACTTATCAAATAGGAATCTCCAAGACCTTTTGATCTTCCACGATATGACCCGTATCAGATTCTCTTTTCTCAAGAAGATGGGTGGGATCTCCAAGAGAAAACTCTCAAGGAAACTAGAAGAGAATTAGAAGAGAAAAGAGAGGAGACAAAGCATGTGCAACTCTTGCACAAAAGGGCATGGGCGTGAATCCCTAGGTAGGAATTTGCATGGGACATCCAAGACCTCTTATGTCCTCTATTTATTGCATAAAAGCAAGCTTCTCTTCTTTGTTATCTAATTGAAATAGAAGTTTTACTTCTCTAACAATTAGTAACTCTCTTCTCTCTAATTTAAATAGAAGTCTCACTTCCATTATAATTAGTAACTTACTATTACCACTATTAGAAGTCTCACTTCTAATAGAAATAGTAATTTTCTATTTCCTTTTAGAGTTCTACCATAATTAGTATCTTTCTAATAACCTGGGCTAGCGTGGGGACCGCTAGGGATTCCTTAGAAAGCTGGTTCCAACTGGAACACCACGACCCCACATCTCATGTGTAATCCGGGCCCACAGTTAATTGCAAATAATACCACTATATAAATGCAATTGCATTCCAGTTTTAGGAATAAATTACATAGAAGACCCTAAACTTCCCTATTACCACAAGTAGGCCCCTCTATCAATATCCATGGATCAATTGGAATAAAACTGTCTCTTCCAATCTTAGTTCCATATCTTATTTTCCTTGAGCCCCAATTAATCACAGTGATCATCAGTACCATCCAATTAACTCTTAATCGAGATGGGTGTGCACTTACTAATAATAAATCCATTAATTGGCACAAGGGGATAATAGAGATAGATTTCATCTTGAACATTCAATGTTCCCACAGTCCTACTACCACATACCCAAGACACCGAGGTGTTGACCTACAGTTGGCTCACTCAATGGTGACTCAAAGCAAATGAATAGACAACAACTTGACTTCATCAATGTTTCAGAATTGAGAGCCTATTGCTAGGGAATTATGAGAGCATACCTTATTATTGAGACGGAATTTCATAAGGTGCTTCTCATGGTCCTTCAATACATCCAATGTACCAGCACCATCATCCAGAATCTTCCATTCTGATGATCGAGACAAATCACACTATCTCATAGTGATCAAAGTGCTGCAACCTTATCACATGAGATGCCCAGTCTTATCACTGGTTGTGAAGCTATTTTAAGTATAAGATTTGTGATATATGTCTCCCGTGTGTGGATCTCATCCATACACATATATCACATCTAATATACTAATGGGACCCGGTTCAACTCATGAACCATTATGTCATATGTATTGGTCATGTGCATGAAGTAATAATATAACATTCATCTCATGAAAGTAAAGCATGATATTATTGATAAATAAAGAAACTAATAAATTTATCACATCAACTGATGGATTGAATCCATACAATCTAACAGGCGTTACAAAATTTGGGATGCCAAATACATTAAAATAACACCTTTGGTTCGGGGTAAAAGAAGACCAAGAACGAGTTTCCATGAGAGTGTATGTGTGCTTAAACAACACCCTCTAATATTAGAAATCCATTGGGCTTAAATTAAAGCTAAATGATCCAATACTAAGGTCCATAACTAGGTCCATAACCACATAAAAATCCTATTAAATTGATTCCAACATAACCACATTTAGTTCACCTAGGTACAATGTGGGTAGCATGAGTTATGTGGCTAAATTCATTGGTATAAATCTCCCTTAACTTTCCTAACATCTGCTTATAAAGTTGTATAGACCAATGAATTCTACATTCTAAGAGCTTTCCATTGATATATAGAACTCCAAAATTGGACATACGGATCAAAAGTTATGGCCTTTCAAAAATCTGTAAATTCGATAAAGAATCCGCTCAAATTCGGTTGGCCAAATTCTTGACTGAATTTATGAACTGAAATTTGGCATAAACCATGAATTTTATGCTTCAACCTCTATCTTTGGAGTGGGCTCCTTCCCCAACTTCTTACAACCTTTCAAACCCATTTCATAAGCACAAAAGGAGTCTCCAATACCCACTTTAAACCATCAAACACATTCCCAATCAAAATAAAACCCAAAAGAAATATCAAGTTATTACTACACCCATTTACAAATTTAAATTAAATTAGAACAATAGACAACATGAGCTGAATTTTGGTAATCTTACATGAGATCCATTACAAGAATCATAAATAGAGAAAAACATGCACATTTTATAAATGTTTACTTGCCTCAGGTGCTTGCAACACAAATTTATAGAAATCCAATCTATACCCACTTAATACCAAGCTCTAAGAAAAAAATCCCAAAATGGAACCTCAACCAAGCTCCTACAATGGTGAAAATTGAAAAAGAAACTATAAAATCAACAAGTATTCATTACTAAAAATCTTTAATCATTGCTTTGAACAATAAGGAGTGATTTGGGAAAAGTTTTGCTTACCTATAGAGTGGAATCGAATAAGAAGAACAAATGAGAGCTTGAAGAAGATGAAACTTGTAAAAAATAGATTCTTGCTTGAGGAAGATGAAGGAAAACACTCTCAAACCTCTCTATTTGGTGTTTGGTAGCAAGGAAAATGGTGAAGAATGGGTAGGAAATGGAACCCTAGGTGCCTCTTGCTAATGGAGATGGAATGAAATGAAAGATTTTAGCTAGCCTTTTATACCATGAAGTTCTAGTATATGAAAGAAAGTTCAAAAATATAATGAAATTTTATAATATAGGGCTTTTGGCTTCTAAATGAGTCTAAATGAGCTCAAATGAGTTGGGTTAAAATATAGAAATTGAAAAATGACTCATGAACCATAAGATGCACCCAAAATCCTTTGAAAAATAAAAAAACACACACGCGAGACCTAATAAAATCAAAATACCCAATAGTCATAATGCTACCTAGTCAATAGTCAAACCCCATTCTAATCTACCTAATCAAGCCCAAATACATTCAAAACATACCTTAGGCATCTACTTAGGATTAATTAGATGCTAAACATGAATAGGGTAGGATCAAGATATTACACTTTAGCCCCAGACCCTTAAATGCGGGTCAAAATCAAAAGAAAGTGATGCCTTAAAACCATTAAACTTTTGGGGGTATGGATCAAAGGGTTAGGATAGTACATGGAGTTAAAAATCCCCACATATGTAGATCTCTTCTAGATTATTCCATCCAATGAAATTCCATGGCTGTCATACGCCATAGTGGGTCGAACTAGGAGGGGCAGTTTTTTATAAATAAAAAAAAACCCCTCTCCAAGAGTTCTCTCTCTCTCTCTCTCTATATATATATATATATATATGAAAAATATTTCTTGCGCACAATGCGCATGTGCACTCTGCATCTAAAGCTGCTTTTTGCATTTTGCATCAGTGGGTCCTGCCTCTTAAATGGCCCTACCCCTGGCACACAGTGCCCATGCGCACTATGCGTAAGTGAACGTTTCCCACATATATCCCATGCACACTTTTACCTCATTATAGGGCCCATATGGTAGCCCAATTAGGGTTGGGATGGGGGATTGAAAGATCTATTTGGAACGTTCCTATATACAAGAACTCAACCACATCTGATCATGTTAATCCTTTCATCAATGGCCAACAAATTATAATCATAAAAAGTTCATAATTGATTCAATAGTACAGTCCATTCATATGGGTGCAAACCTAGGGGTTTAGTGACAATAATACTCCTGAGCCAATCGCTAACCAAAAAGAAAAAAAAAGAAGAAAAAAATAAGATGCATTGTGGTCCTTTTTTCATCCATAGCTATCTTTTCTATTAAAGAGGATAAACTTGATGGAGTCAAGTGAAAATCCATCAAGAACCATCGAAATGGCGGTTTCTTTTATAATAAATAACTAGAAAAAACAAACCTGAGCCTAAAAATAGTACATTTAAACTTAAAATTTTTAGATATTATTACAATGAAAAACAAATCAAAAAAATTATGTGTTTTTATTATTATTAAGATCCTATATATCCAGATCATTAAAAAGGAGAAAAATGCACTTTACTTACATTACTATTAACCCAAGGGGTAGCTCAGTTGGCCTAGGACCCTAGTTTGCTTCCGAAAGTTGAAGGTTTGAAATTGCACTACACATTGGGGCCACATGGGATTTACCCGGCTCCTCTTGGGCCCGTAGAGATTGGTCTAACCCAAAGGGTTGGGACACCCTCTGATATAAAAAAAAATTACATAACTATTATAATTATTTTTCGAATACAGTAATAGAAAAGCTGCTCCCCTGCTAAACTCACTTTGGTGATGTGTTGCCCGGATGCTTTAACAAAAAATTTCTAGTGTTTCCTATTTTAAGGGCATGCATAGACTTTGGGTCTAAGGTTAGCTAATAGTCCATTATATCTATATTAAAGCAATAGGAAGCCGTAGTCCTGGAGAGTGCCACATCAGCACTCTCAAACCTCATGATGCCACATGAGACCTCTCACACATGGCTTGTGTCAGCACAATCTTTCTCTCCTAAAATCTCTCTCATTTAAACAGTTATTTTGTGACATAATAGTCATGTGGTTGAATAGATCCAAAAAGAAAGCTGGGTACCCACAAAAGAGAGAAGAAGAAGCGTAATGCCGGAAGATGAGGTGAGTTTTGTTTATCTTATTACTTCACTCTTATCATTTGATGATATATGTATAAATTGTTTAACCTGAAATGAACTTGGATGGTCTTGAATACCTTTTTAAATAAAACTCTAAACCTGAAAAGGCCCGGTTGTTAACCAAGGCTTGTTGCTCATGTATTTTGGTAATTTTATTATGTCATTTCTCGCTAATTGTGCTTCCTCCCTGCAGGTTTGCGGGAGTGTCCGAAACGAAGAAGCAATAAATAATGCCTAGTTTGGAGTTTTTTGGGTTTTATTTCACTACATTTGTATGAAAAGATGTTCTTAGGTAGCGTTTGGTTCTCTTGAATGGTTTTAGGCAGGAATGGAATGGAGATTGGAATGAGTCTGGAATGAAATGAGGCAAAAATAGTCAATTCCATTCCAGCGTTTGGTACGCTGAGGAATCAACTCAGCAATAGAATTCTAAATTCCTATTATTGTGTTTGGTACGCTGAATGATGCCCGGAATGGAATAAAATTTACATAAAACTGACCAAAATACCCTTGTATGAATTTTATGAAAAAGTTGAAATTCGGATTGCTCAGTTTCCATCTCGATTGACGGATTAAATCTCAAAGTTGAGATTGATCTTCGTTTCAAGAAGGAAACGGAGAAGAAGGTTGATCACAGTTGATCTTGGTGGGCCACTTGCATTGTAGCAGAGAGGATATCAGTTTGTTGCTGCACCGATCAGACTACGGGTCATGACCAGATCATCGAGGATCTGGTTCAGGCTTCAATTAGGCTATAGTACAGAGAAGAAAGCCTGAGAGTTGCGTCGGTTTCGTCGGTGCTGATCAAAGGGGAGAAATCAGATTTTCGGTGGGCAAGGTTGAGTCTGCATTATATTGTGAAAACGAAGGATCATGGTCTATCGCTGACCCCGTAGAAAGAGGTCGGCTGTCGCTATGTTAAGTTCTACTGATTTGTAGATCGTCTGGATAGAACCCAAACCTAGCGACACCCCTTCCTGATCAAAATTCGACAGCCTCGGCGTCGGCCCGACGGAATGCACCTCCCCCTGCCCGAAATTCCACATCCTCCCACCACCGGCGCTGGAGAAAAAATCAGAGTAGTTGAAGTTCGATCCTCGTGGCATCGGGTTCCTGACAATCTAAGGTTGTAGAACTCGATCCCCGTGGCATCGGGTTCCTGACAATCTAAGGTTGTAGAACTCACCTCCGGTGAGGTTCGACAGCCGAGGTGTTGACACCAAAAAATGTCACTTTGCCTCTTCAATATCAAGAAAGCTGCATGAAGTCGCAACCTGCCATAAATAGGCAATGCAATTTCTCCAAAAAATCAAATCTTGTCAGAATCAAACAAAAACTGTAAGATCCTTCAAGATAGCCAAGAGAAGAGTACACATGAAGTTTCGGGCCATTTCATAATCATTTGGCCTAACTTCGCTTCTCCGACAGCTAAAACGGCGCTCCCGGCGGCGACATCATCGGAGACATCAAAACTTCGATCAGAGCCTACGGATGACTCCAGCATGTCTCAAAAGGGCTCCATGCCAAATTTCAAGTCAAACCGACAACGTTTGACCCTCCATCAATGCTCGAGCAGCAAAATCAAGCCTCCCGGCGGCGGGAACCACCGAAGCCTTCGCTCATCAAACCAAGTGCATGAGTGGCTTCAACATGCTTCCAAAAGGCTGCACGTCAAATTTCAGGTCATTCCGACAACGTTTGACCAGGTTTCGATGCTCCGAGAGAAAATCAAGTATACCGGCGGGGGAGCAACCCGGGACCATGACATCCAAAACGGAGCCCATGGAACGTCTCAAAATGACTCCAATAGGTTCCCCGTCAAATTTCAGGTCAATCGGACATCGTTTGGCCACATATCAAAGCTCGGCATTTTCCCCGCAGCAAAATCAAGTGAAGCATCGACGGGACCCCAAACGGCTTCAAAACTCAAACAAAAGCCTATGGTTGGTCTTATTTATTGCTCAGGATACTCCACCTCAAATTTCAGGTCATTCCGACATCGTTTGACCAAGTTTTAGCTTCTGGCGGAAAATCAGCAGCTCTACGCGACAAAGTCTTCGGCTTTCCCGGAAAATTGGAAACTTTGCACTCTACAAATGCAAGGATTCTCATCAGGTTTTCTACAGGGAAATCAAGCCAATAAATGAGAAGAAATGTCAAGAAAAATACAGAAGAAAACGACGACGAAAAAGACCGCAAAATGGACCAAAAAAAGGGAAAAAACCCCCAGGGTCGCAGCCCATAACCCTGGCCCAGGGTCGCCGGCCCATGGTCGCCGGCGACCATGGAAGTCCGGGTCACCGGATTTTTCGCCGGTGACCCGTTTTTCCGTCCCTTTTCGCGTTTCGCGCACTTTGGCCCCTGTGGTTTCCTGAAAATGTGATTTTTAATGCTTGAAATTGACTCATATCCGACGACATCTTGGATCCGCCGTCAAAAGCATAAAATCATCATTGATCGCTCCAAGATCGCCAACCGGCTGACCAAGAAATTGCACTTTCTGTCCGACCGATCGTGAAATCGACAAGACAGATGTCACCAGCCCGCTGCTAGCTATCAATGTCTGAAGTTACATGTTCATCCGATGTCGAACAGCATGTAGATCCATCGATGATCATCGCCAGAAGAATTCCAGAAGACACGGCATGGCCCGCGACTCTTCGACTGCTCGGCGACCATTTAATGCAGTTAATTGACTAGCTTTATTGCAGTCATTAATTCATTTCTTTGGACGGCCCAATCAGAAGCAAGCATTCGGGAGTTACAAATCAAGAGATTCATGGCACTTAAACCTTGAAACTCCTCCCATCATGACGATTAAATGCCCTCAATCTCCATCGGCCAATCAGATTCAAGGAAAAAGGAGTTACAAAATCAAGAAACAAATCTTGTAACTCCTCTCATTAAAGCAACTAAAGCTTATAAACTCTCCTAAATGGCTACCAAAAGCCTATAAATAGGAGAGCATTCCATTGAAATCGGGATGAGAAAAAAAGAGATCGGATCGGAAGAGAGCGAAAAGAATCCAGAGAAAGAAAAAGAGAGAAAAACTCTGCTGAAGTTCTGCACCGGCCACCACTACAAGGTGACAAAAGTCCCTTGGGGGGCACACCCCCCCAAGGTCCTTGCCTTCTCCCGCTGCCTCCAATGGCTTAGACGTGGCTTTTCAGCCCGTCTACTTAGGTTTTTATCGGACATAGGACCTCCTCTTGGTCTTTGTCCTCTAAAAATCTGAGGTTATAGCCAAGCCAAGCGAATCAAGAGCATCCTCTGTTCTCATCTGCATGGATGATGGCGAAGCCCATACATGGCTTGCGACCGTCAATCTGAACGAGTCCCCCACAATCTCCTGAGAAGTTAGATCCTCCTTTTCTTGCTTTTCATTGTAGTTTGTATTTTTCTAAAAGAGACAAAAATCACAACTCTTGTCTTTCATTACTGATGA
This sequence comes from Umbellularia californica, assembly GCA_028538565.1. NCBI lineage: Eukaryota > Viridiplantae > Streptophyta > Magnoliopsida > Laurales > Lauraceae > Umbellularia > Umbellularia californica. The sequence continues at coordinate 21,681,066 of JAPQWN010000010.1, forward strand.
GAATTGTAAATCGGCTATAAACGCCAAAATCGGCTATAAATGCCAAAAAAAATCGCCTTTCACGGCAAACCAAGAAAATGTCTCTTTTCTTAAATATTTGTGCAATGGAAAACTTGAAAGAAGTTGATTTCCTTTTTACTTGCGAAGGTTGATCTCCGGATTACCACTTGCAATTCCAAGTAAAATAGAAAATCTGGCACACCCACACAAAAGAAATGTTGATGCACGCTTCATGCCCCCCGGGCGCGAAAGGGCCGGACCCGACGGACTCCCACGTCCGCCGACCCCGGTAGTACCCACGGCATTCGGAGCGCGTTCCATCAAGCTGGCACACCCGGTGGGACTCGTTCATTTGAGAACACGGTGCTCGGAAATGAAATATTTGCATATCATACTTGTTTTGCTCTATGCTTATACTTCTTTTCCGGATTCCTTGGCTACTTTCTAGCTGGTAGCCTATGTTGGATTTTGCATCCTAAAAAAAAATGAGATGGGATTTTTTGGAAATTTCTATTTCTTTGAGCTTGTTTCCACTCTTTCTCTTTTCAAAAAAAATAAAAAAATAAAAAAAAACCAGTTTTCTTAGTTTGAATTCAAAATTGAGAAACTTTGATCCTATCCTATCGTTCTTTGGTGCTTGCAGAAATGTTGAGCCCGTTCGACTAAGGTTTTGGGCCATCGTTTTTCTTCGATGAGTTCATTAGAGATTTCAAAAAAAAAATTAATAAAAAATCAAAAAAATCAATTTCTCGTTTTGGATTCAAAATTGAGAAACTTTGATCCTTTCTCTTCTGGGCATGTGTGCTATCGGAAATCGTTGAGCCTGTGTTCGGATCGGGGATTGGGCCATCGTTTCTCTTCGATGAGTCTGTCAGGGATCTAAAAAAAAATTTAATAAATAAATAAAAAGACATAGACCACTAAGGTTAAACCAATTGCGTTCTTTGATCACGATTGATTCAAGAAAAGCCTTGTCCAGAGTGTGGAGACAGCTTGACTGTTCTAGGCAAGGGTCCTCCAAACGGGTTCATTAAGTAATCCTACCCTTACCTGGGGGCAATTCTATCAATTGAGGTTTCATAAGACCAGGTTAGGAGGCCTATGTGTACTATCTCGTCTTTAAATCTTAAAAAATTAAAAAAAAATCAAAATAAAAAAAAAGATTTTCAAAAAAAAATCTTAAACAAAAAAAAATCAAAAATAAAATAAAAATAAAAATAATAAAAATAAAAAAAAAGATTTTCAAAAAAAAATCTTAAAAAAAAATCTTCAAAAAAAAAATAATAAAATAAAATAAATAAAAATATATTTTTTAAAAAAAAAATTAAAAAAAATAAAAATAATAAAATAAAAGAAAAACCATTTCAAAAAAAATCTTCAAAAACTCGTCACTTTTGATTTCAGATCTGAGAAATTTTGGTTTCTTCTTTTCTAAGCACTGGCGCTCGCGGAAATCGCCGAGACCGTGTTCAGATTAGAATACCATTTGCTCTCCTTGATGGAACCAATCTTGACATTTCAAAAAAAAAACTCGTCACTTTTGGATTCAGATTCGAGAAATTGTGGTCTCTTTCCTTCTGAGTACTGGCGCTCGCGGAAATCGTTGAGCCCGTATTTGAATCGGAATGCCACCTGCTCTCTTTGACGAATCCATTTCTGACCTTTCAAAAAGAGAATCCCATCTCATGGATGCGATTTCCAACATTTGTGCCTAGCAATACTGGTACGCCCTTTCAGGGTCTACTGTATCTGTGACCGGCACATTTGTAACTCCTACCTTATATTCTTCTTATCTCGAGCAAGCTCCGCTTCTTGATAAGTCGAATTTAGGTATACAATTGCTTCTAGCAGTCATTGGAACGCTCATTTCGGGCCTACCATACTTGCAACCAGAACAATTGTACCCTCTATGGCGTTTTGCCTTCTTCAAATTGCTTGGGTCATGTCCCTTGAGCGATTTGAAAAGACAAAATCATAGAATTCCCCATTTATGATCATCATATTCTTGTGATTACTAATGGATGTGGTCTTGTTTCAGAAATTTTGAAACTAACAATGGCAGCCTTAACCATTATCTTCGATGAGAACAAGCACCAACTCATGCTTCAACAGAAGCAAAGCGCGCGCACTCATAAGCGCCTTGTCAGCTGCCGAAGCATCAACTCCCTCGGCAACTCTCCGAACTCCGGGTCGACCTCGACTCCCCGGACTATCTTCTTTGGGACGCTGGGACCATTCCCACTTCCCGAAGAACAAACTGCGCCTGCCAAAAGGCAGAAGATCGCCTCTCAACGTGTCACTCCCGTGACACCAAAGGCGAGTGCCCAAAAGCCCGAACCCCGCGGCACCCCCGCGAAGCCTCGACCCACAAACAACCAGGTCTATCCCAAGACTTGGTCTCCAAGACCTTCCCCAAAACAAAGAAGGTCTCAAACCTCCACCAAGCCAGCATACCTGGCCCCACTCAAGGAGAACCAGTTCTACCCTCTTGCCTACATGAAAGAGGAGAGACCCATCTCCAACCTAACTCCCAAGTCAACCCAGCATGAGCCGGTTTGTTCCTACAGGCCCAAAATCAGATCATGCATCACCAGGCCTCTACAAACACCTGCTAAGGCCTACACTCATTCGGTTCGACCCTTTATCTCTACAGGGGCCGAACTTGAAAAATTCAAAGCTTCGCTGCAACAGGCAAAGGACCGGGTCCGGATCCTGTCCTTGCCTAGCTACAAAGAAGACAGGCTCGGCTGCTGCGCCCGAGGGAGCACATCCTTCATCATCAGAGCCCAGCCAGAGCTGACCGAAGCTCAAGCTGCTCGTCGAGCACGTCGCCGTGCGTCATATCGACAAAAGAGACTAGAGAAGCAACGGACCCAGGCTCCTACACTTCAAGTCTCCCATAAATGGGTCGAAAAAGAAAGACCCGACCAAGTTGTTGCCGTCCATATGGTTGGAAAAACCAGAAGACGCCAAAAGTCAGCATAAAAAATCCATGTCCGACGTCCGGTGACCCGTAGCGTCACCAGGACACGAAGACATCCCGAAGAATCTCCTGTCCCTTCAAGCCAAGGACGGGAGAGTAATCCTTCATCAAGCTCTTCATCAAAAAGAATGAGCCACAGCTCATTCACCAGGACGGTTTCTTCGTTCGAATCCCGAGGGATGAACGTCTTGGCTACAAGTTCTGAGCCACCACCTCAGAATCCACCTCAAGATGATGCGCTCACACGCATCCAGCAGTTGGAACAACGCCAGCAGAGGATTGAAACTCTGATGGAAAACCTTCTCCTGGTTGTCCAAAATCAGGTGAACAATGAGCCTCCTCCGAATCATAGCAATAACGAGGGAAATTGTGAAGAAAATGAGTCACGCGCCCTTACCAAAAAGGACGTAGACAGTATCCTCGCCAAAGCTAAAGAAGAGGATATACTCAAGGAGCATGGGATCAAGCCACCATATCCTTTATGGATGGACTCGGTCCCGTTCCCCACAAAATTCAAACATCCCACTCTCCAAACATATACGGGGAAAGGATCAGCCAGACAGCACGTCATCCACTTCAAGATTTTGACGGGAGCTATCGCGGATCAAGATGCACTCAAGATCCGCCTCTTTGCAAGTACCCTAAAAGGTACGGCCTTCGATTGGTACTCCACTCTTCCGGAGAACTCCATTCAGAACTGGGCTATGCTAGAGACACGCCTCCTGACCCACTTCCAAGGTGAGGATCATCCTGTTACTATGGCTCAGCTCTGCAGCCTAAAACAGGGAGAGAATGAGTCAACTTATGACTTCATTCACAAGTGGAAAGCAATGGCATACAAATGTTCAGATGTATTGCCACAGGCGTCGCTAGTCGACATCTGCCGAAACAACATGAGAGCCAGAATACGCTCCATGATCATCGGCAACAAATCAAAAAACCTGGGAGAACTCCTGGAAGCTTCTATGGAAGCTGAAACGGTGATTAAAGACCTCAACAGTCAGAAGTCATCAAGAAAAGAGCCAACCGCCGTTGTAACCTCTAAACCAAAGAAGAAAGAGGTCCTCAATGTACAAACCAAGTCAGCTCCTCAGCAACCAAAGAAAGCTGAAAACAGAGCTGCGGGTAAGAGACCTGAACTCTCTGATGCCTTCAAAGAGCGAGTAGAAAAGAAATACCCGTTTGATGAAGATGTTGACGAAATCTTCGAGGCTCTCGTGGCAAACGGCAAGCTCACCTTGCCTGAACCCAAAAGACTGGGCGATGTTGGCAAAACCAACGATCCTCGGTATTGTCCATACCACCAGATGGTCTCGCATCCTCTCAATCAATGCTTTGTTGTGGGAGAGAAGATAAACGAGATGTGGAAAAACGGAGTCATCACCTTCGACAAAAACTATGGGACTGCCTCCGTCAACATGGTGTCATGTGGACAAACACCAAAATCACCGAAGAAGAAGATCACTACTTCCTTCAAGGTGATAAAAAGAATTCAAACGTCCGAAGTGTTGGTTCCTTGCCCGACACGAGACGGACAACCCATATGGGTACATCCCGATCTCCTGGAAGATGAAAACTGGGAGATCGTAAAAACAAAGCCGACAGCTCAACAGCGAAGGCAGGCTAGGAAACATCTCCTCAGGCTCAAACGGCAAGAGAAGACCCAGCCAAAACAAGAAGTCCATAAAAAGGCAGAGGCCTCCTCTACCACTTCACTCGGGGCAACAAAAACGTCCCTTCCAGAGACTTCAAAGGCGGTAAGAAACTTCACTCTCAGTGATTTCATGCCACCTCAATTCAAAAAAGAAGCCATGCAGGGGGCATCATACTCTTGCAACTCGGTAGTTGGATTCTCCATTGATGGATACGAGTCCAGCGACACCGACGATGGATTCGAGCCCAACTACACCGGTGAGTGGGAGGAATCTCTTGAAACATGAGAGTATCTCTCCGACGAAGAATGGGTTCCTGAAACTCACCTTATGCCAGTAATCTGGTATAACCCTTTGCAACCACAAGGATCCTGGTCCGATGATGAAGAAGATCAAGTGGCTGCATAAGAAGATGCTGCTAACCCAGCACCTGTCGTTGCTCCAGTGGAAATCAACTATGTTGAGCCGCACGGAGAAGACGAAGAAGAGGATCTGGCTCCCATACCTGATCTTGAAGAATATGTAAGGATCTTGCAGCGTCTCGCTCTAGAACAAGAGCAAGATCGCGTTAACGAGCCTCCTCGCAACCCAGAGCCTGAAGTCCCTGAAGATAATCAGGTACATCCACCCTTAACTCCTGAAAATGGAGAACATTGCTGGATAGACGATCCTCTTACATCCGAGGATGAGTCTGACTCCGAGCAGGCAACATCTCCTATCAGAGCTTCCTGTAATGTAATATATCAGGACTATAGCTCTTCTGAAGCGTCGTCTGATGAGATTACCTATACTCCGACGACGCCTAGCAATGTATTCTCTGGAGCTATCTCGTCTCACGTGACTTTCATAGAGATGACACCCTCTCAGGTTTCTTCTCCTGAGACTGTGACTTCAGGATACACATTCTTCCCGACTGATCATCATGAAGAAAACCCAGATAATGATGCTTGGGATGATGAAATAGTCAACACAGAAGAAAAGCTGCTGGATGCTGTTCAGGACTTGCTCCCGGAAAATGCTCCGTGCAACACAATCACTGAGGATGGCAACTCTGCTGCAGATACATCCTCAGTGGATGAAAAACGACAGCCACTTGATCTTGAAGACAATCTTCCAAACGAAGGTCCTTCTCAAGAAGCTCTCGAAGTTGGTAGAGGCACCCGCTCTGGCCGGGACTACCACAAGAATTACAACCAATCTTCCTTTACTTATGTAAATCCTTCGGGAAAAGATGTTGTAAGCGCCCCCAGTGGCAAAAACAATGAACATGCAGGCCCCAAGGAGGCTTTCAAGTATGACTTGGTTGAGCACTCAAACACATACCTGCACGTCTTCACATCCTAGACTTATTGCGAATGTCTCCACGCACTCGTGATAATCTCATCTCAGAATTACAAAAACTGAATGAGGATGTCGACAAACATGCCCCACAAGTCCTCCAAATTGAAATGAACTACCGAGTCAAAAACTCAGAAACCTCCTTAAAAGGAGAAAAAGAGAAAAGCGAGGGATCATGCATCCAATGCCTCTCAGTTCAAAAGGCAGCCAGTGCAACCATCGCCTTCACTAAGGAAGACCTCCTACTTGGCGAAGCAAGGCACAACCGACCCCTGTACTTCACAGGGTACATCAAAGAAATGCCGATACATAGAGTTCAGATCGACCCAGGTTCTGCACTCAACCTTATCTCCACTTCGGCTCTTGAAGAGTTGGGCATCCCACCCAGCAAGCTAAGCCACACATCTGTATCTATCTTTGGATACGATGGGAGCGCTCAAAGGCCTATCGACAAAATCAGGTTCAAATTGCAAATCGGTGATCTTATCTCTGAGGTTACTGTGTATGCAATAAAAACCCCCTCATGCTACAACATCCTTCTCGGACGTCCTTGGATACACGGGAACGGTGTTGTCCCTTCAACTCTACATCAATGCATCAAGTTCGTCGGCGACGACGGCATGGTACATCGAGTCTTTGCGGACAGAAAACCCTTCAAAGGTAAAGATGTCCACTTCGCAGACTCCCAGATGTATGAAGGAGAAAAAGAAGAAGAGGAAATATCACCCCCTGCTGAAAATCTCCAGAAAGATAAAGGCAAGGCTCCTCAAAAATCACAGGAAGAAAACAAGCCCTCCGGCAAATTAGAAGAGAGTAGTCAATCTCCCTTCGTCATCTCCCTCAAATCTTCAAAACCTTTGGTCATCACAACCAGAGTGAAGAAGGCAAAGCAAAAGCTTGGGGGCAAATTTGTTGTTTCTCTCGTGTCTATCATGCAAGACACAGACTCGGACTTAGAGCCAGAAGACGATGCATCGTCAAGCCAAGCTGACACTCAGCAAGTTCAGCCTGCTCTCACTCCGATGGAGACACCTGCTGATGTAGAAGATCCTACGTCTGCTACCTTTGTTGTTCCGGCAACATCACCAAAGCAAAGACCAATCTTCTTTCATAGATCGGATGCTTCTTCATCAAGTTCCTTGCTTGAACCTTTCCAAAACGAAGGTATGCCTCAACTATCTCTATATAGTCCTGTGGCACAAGCTATCATGAAGAAAATGGGCTTTGACGCTCAGAACCCAGTCGGTTTGGGAGAAGGTCGCGGTATTCTCACGCCATTGGGGCCCGCCTTGACCAAAAGCCAGCTGGAAGATTGGAGACTCTACGGATATGTAGAAAAGTCTTCACATGGGTTAGGGTATGATCCTGACACTCCCCTGAGACAGTTGACACAAAAGCTTAAAAGTCGTTTTACCAACCAAGCCTCAACATCTCAAGTCCATGAAGACATCGATCTCCCTGGATATCTCTTTAAAGAGTTACCTGACAAAGATCCAGGAAGCTCATCCAATTGGTACGATTTCTCTGATGATAAAGAGGAATCGTCCGATAATACAGACTTGTGCTACTCTGACCCAGAAGAGCCCTCGTCTCCAAAAGAAGTACCTTACTTCGACCCAGTTTCAACAGGCGATTGGGACCATCTCATAGCAAGCCTTGAGAAGATCACCAATCAAGAAGACCCGTGGAAAGGAACAAACCCTCGATCTACAAATGCCCTTGGAATCCCAGAAGGTTTTGTTGAGCTGGAAGCCTCCGAAAATATTGTGGAGGAACCACCTTCGAACCTTCTAACAGAAGATCCTGTTGAAAAGATAGACTTGGGAACACCAGATAACCCACGTCCTGTATTCATAAGCAAGAATATAAAGGATGATGAGTTACCCGAGTATATCGCTTTTCTTCGTGAGTTCGTTGATTGCTTTGCATGGTCCTACGCTGAAATGCCTGGTTTAGACCCCAAAGTAGCAGTCCACAAACTCAATATTCAAGAAGAAATCAAGCCTGTCAAACAAGGCCAAAGAAGATTCCGTCCAGATGTGATGGATAAAATTGAACAAGAAGTTCAAAAGCTCAAAAGCGTCGGCTTCATCCGTGAGGAACAACATCCAGAATGGTTGGCCAACATTGTCCCCGTGACAAAGAAAAATGGGCAGATCAGAGTTTGTATTGACTATAGAGACTTGAATGGCGCTTGCCCTAAAGATGAATTCCCGCTCCCCATACCGGAGGTGATGATTGACAATACCTGCGGATTCGAGCGAATGACATTCTGGTTACAATCAGATAAAGATGCATCCCGAGGATGAAAGACACACTTCATTTCGGACTCCATTTGGCGTGTATTGCTACACTGTCATGCCATTTGGTCTGAAAAATGCTGGTGCCACATATCAGAGGGCTATGATGAAAATATTCCAAGATATGCAGCACAAGACGGTCGAATGTTACGTTGATGACCTCGCCGTCAAAAGCAGAAGAAAAGAAGATCATCTCAAAGATCTTCGGGAAGTCTTCCTCCGACTCCGCAAACACAAACTGCGGATGAATCCTCTAAAATGCTTCTTCGGCGTCTCGTCGGGTAAGTTTCTCGGATTCCTTGTTCGGAAAGCTGGAATAGAACTTGACCCCATAAAAGTCAAGGCTATTCTAGAAATGCCCTCTCCAAGAACCTTGAGAGAATTAAAAGGGCTCCAAGGGAGATTGGCCTACATCAGACGGTTCATCTCCAATCTTTCGGGGAAATGCCGTCCATTCTCTCGATTGATGAAAAAGGGTGTAGACTTTGTCTGGGATGCCGACTGTGAAGCCGCATTTCAAGATATCAAGTCATACCTGACCAAACCTCCAGTGTTAGCTGCCCCTGCCACTGGAAAACCATTCATCTTATACACAAGAGCTCTTGATCATTCTGTAGGCGCTCTGCTTGCACAAGAAAATGATGAAGGAAAAGAAGCTGCTCTATACTACCTCAGCCGCATGCTAGTAGGTGCAGAGCATCGCTACTCTCCAGTCGAAAAGGAATGCCTTGCAGTGATGTTTGCCGTACAAAAGCTACGTCACTACTTGCTTTCCAACACAGTCTACCTGGTCTCGAGGATCAACCTCTTGAAGGTCCTTGTCACGAAGGCCGGTTCTCTCAATGCCCGACTGGCAAAATGGTCCATCCTCTTGTCACAATTTGATATTAGGTATGTACCACAAAAAGCAATCAAAGGCCAAGCTCTAGCAGACTTTCTCGCAGAGCATCCATTGCCTAAAGATTCTCCACTCAGAGATGATCTCCCAGACGAACCTGTCTACAACGTGGAGACTACCTCACCAAATGCTTCCTGGGACATGTACTTTGACGGTGCAACCAGGACAAATGAAAAAAGAAAGCTGATCTCAGGAGTTGGCATCCTCTTTGTTAGCCCCGACAAATACATGATTCCACACGCTTTCTCGCTACTGGAACCATGCACAAACAATGCAGCTGAATACCAAGCTCTGATCCTAGGATTGGAACTCGCCATCGAATCCGGTATCACTATGCTGGAAGTCTTTGGAGACTCTCAACTGATCGTCAACCAGATGAATCAGAAATATGAAGTCAGGAAGGCTGATCTGCTGCCTTACTATAACAAGGCACAATCGCTTCTGCAAAAGTTTGACATCTGCAACATCACCCACATTCGTAGAGGTGAAAACATCCGTGCAGATGCCCTGGCCGGACTTGCCGCATCAATGGCGATCCAGGAAGGGGAAAACATGCAAATTACAGTGTACGAGAGAAGGATCCTCCCTCCTCTTTGTTGACACCAAAAATGTCACTTTGCCTCTTCAACATCAAGAAAGTTGCATGAAGTCGCAACCTGCCATAAATAGGCAATGCAATTTCTCCAAAAATTCAAATCTTGTCAGAATCAAATAAAAACTGCAAGATCCTTCAAGATAGCCAAGAGAAGAGTACACATGAAGTTTCGGGCCATTTCGACAACATTTGGCCTAACTTCACTTCTCCGACAGCTAAACAGGAGCTCTCGGCGGCGACATCATCGGAGACGTCAAAACTTCGATCAGAGCCTACAGATGACTCCAGCATGTCTCAAAAGGGCTCCATGCCAAATTTCAAGTTAAACCGACAACGTTTGACCCTCCATCAATGCTCGAGCAGCAAAATCAAGCCTCCCGGCGGCGGGAACCACCGAAGCCTTCGCTCATCAAACCAAGTGCATGAGTGGCTTCAACATGCTTCCAAAAGGCTGCACGTCAAATTTCAGGTCATTCTGACAACGTTTGACCACGTTTCGATGCTCCGAGAGAAAATCAAGCCTACCGGCGGCGGAGCAACCCGGGACCATGACATCCAAAACGGAGCCCATGGAACGTCTCAAAATGACTCCAATAGGCTCCCCGTCAAATTTCAGGTCAATCGGACATCGTTTGGCCACATATCAAAGCTCGGCATTTTCCCCGCAGCAAAATCAAGTGAAGCATCGACGGGACCCCAAACGGCTTCAAAACTCAAACAAAAGCCTATGGTTGGTCTTATTTATTGCTCAGGAGGCTTCACCTCAAATTTCAGGTCATTCCGACATCGTTTGACCAAGTTTCAGCTTCTGGCGGAAAATCAGCAGCTCTACGCGACAAAGTCTTCGGCTTTCCCGGAAAATTGGAAACTTTGCACTCTAAAAATGCAAGGATTCTCATCAGGTTTTCTACAGGGAAATCAAGCCAATAAATGAGAAGAAATGTCAGGAAAAATACAGAAGAAAACGGCGACGAAAAGGACCTCAAAACGACCGCAAAACGGGCTCCGAAGGGGAAAATTCCCCCAGGGTCGCAGGCCCCTGCAACCATGGAAGTCCGGGTCACCGGATTCTTCGCCGGTGACCCGTTTTTCCGTCCTTTTTCGCGTCTCGCGCACTTTGGCCCCTGTGGTTTCCTGAAAATGTGATTTTTAGTGCTTGAAATTGACTCATGTCCGCCGACATCCGTCAAAATCACGGGTCAACCACCAAAAGTATCAAAATCAACATTGATCGCCAACCGGTCGACCAAAAAAGTGTACTTTCCGCCCGACCGATCGAAAAATCGACAGGACAGATGTCACCAGCCCGCTCTTAGCTATCACTGTCTGAAGTTACATGTTCATCCGATGTCGATCAGCATGAAGATCCATCGATGATCATCGCCAGAAGAATTCCAGAAGACACGGCACGGCCCGCGACTCTTCGACTGCTCGGCGACCAATTAATGTGGTTAATTGACTAGCTTTATTGCAGTCATTAATTCATTTCTTTGGACGGCCCAATCAGAAGCAAGCATTTGGGAGTTACAAGTCAATTGATTCATGGCATTTAACCCATGAAACTCCTCCCATTATGGTAATTAAGGTGATTAAAAGCCCTTAATCTCAATTTTGAATCTTGCGACCCTGGGGGAATTTTCCCCTTCGGAGCCCGTTTCGCGGTCGTTTTGAGGTCTTTTTCGTCGCCGTTTTCTTCTGTATTTTTCCTGACATTTCTTCTCATTTATTGACTTGATTTCCCTGTAGAAAACCTGGTGAGAATCCTTGCATTTTTAGAGTGCAAAGTTTCCAATTTTCCGGGAAAGCCGAAGACTTTGTCGCGTAAAGCTGCTGATTTTCCGCCAGAAGCTGAAACTTGGTCAAACGATGTCGGAATGACTTGAAATTTGAGGTGAAGCCTCTTGAGCAATAAATAAGACCAACCATAGGCTTTTGTTTGAGTTTTGAAGCCGTTTGGGGTCCCGTCGATGCTTCACTTGATTTTGCTGCGGGGAAAATGCCGAGCTTTGATATGTGGCCAAACGATGTCCGATTGACCTGAAATTTGACAGGGAGCCTATTGGAGTCATTTTGAGACGTTCCATGGGCTCCGTTTTGGATGTCATGGTCCCGGGTTGCTCCGCCGCCGGTAGGCTTGATTTTCTCTCGGAGCATCAAAACCTGGTCAAACGTTGTCGGAATGACCTGAAATTCGACGTGCAGCCTTTTGGAAGCATGTTGAAGCCACTCATGCACTTGGTTTGATGAGCGAAGGCTTCGGTGGTTCCCGCCGCCGGGAGGCTTGATTTTGCTGCTCGAGCATTGATGGAGGGTCAAACGTTGTCGGTTTGACTTGAAATTTGGCATAGAGCCCTTTTGGGACATGCCGGAGTCATCTGTAGGCTCTGATCGAAGTTTTGACGTCTCCGATGATGTTGCCGCCGGGAGCGCCATTTTAGCTAACGGAGAAGCGAAGTTAGGCCAAATGATTCTGAAATGGCCCGAAACTTCATGTGTACTCTTCTCTTGGCTATCTTGAAGGATCTTGCAGTTTTTGTTTGATTCTGACAAGATTTGATTTTTTGGAGAAGTTGCATTGCCTATTTATGGCAGGTTGCGACTTCATGCAGCTTTCTTGATTTGGAAAGGCAAAGTGACATTTTTGGTGTCAACAGTAACCACACGCATCCAGCAGTTGGAGCAAGGACAACAGAGAATTGAGACTCTGATGGAAAATTTGATTCTCACTCTACAGCGTCCACCACCTAACAATGAAACCCCTCCGAATCATGAAGATGACGAGGGCAATGCAGAAAACAATGAGTCTCGCGCCCTTACCAGAAAGGACGTGGACAATATCCTTGCAAAAGCAAAAGCAGAGGATACATTGAAGGAACATGGGATCAAGCCACCCTACCCTCTATGGATGGACTCGGTTCCGTTCCCTACAAAATTCAAACAACCTACTCTCCAGACATATACTGGGAAAGGTTCAGCCAGACAGCATGTCATCCATTTCAAGATCCTGACGGGAGCTATCGCGAATCAAGATGCCTTCAAGATTCGCCTCTTCGCAAGTACCCTAAAAGGTACAGCCTTTGATTGGTACTCCACTCTGCCGGAGAACTCCATCCAGAACTGGGCTATGCTGGAGATACGCTTCCTGACCCACTTCCAAGGTGAGGATCATCCTGTTACTATGGCTCAACTCTGCAGCCTAAAACAGGGAGAGAATGAGTCAACATACGACTTCATTCACAAATGGAAGGCAATGGCGTACAAATGCTCAGCTGTGCTGCCACAAGCGTCGCTAGTCGACATCTGCCGTAACAATATGAGAGTAAAAATTCGCTCCATGATCATCGGCAACAAATCAAAGAACCTGGGAGAACTCCTCGAAGCCTCCATGGAAGCTGAAATGGTGATCAAAGACCTCAACAGTCAGAAATCATCAAAGAAAGAGCCGCCTGCTGTTACAACCTCAAAACCAAAGAAAAAGGACGTTCTCAATGTGCAGACTAAGTCAGCTCCTCAGCAGCCAAAGAAACATGAAAACAAAACTGCAGGTAAAAGGCCTGAACTCTCTGATGCCTTCAAAGAACGTGTAGAAAAGAAATATCCGTTCGATGAAGATATTGAAGAAATCTTTGAGGCTCTCCTAGCAACTGGCAAACTCATTTTGCCAGAGCCCAAAAGACCGGGAGATGTTGGCAAAACCAATGATCCCCGATACTGTCCATACCATCAGATGATCTCACATCCTCTCAATCAATGCTTCGTTGTGAGAGAGAAGATCAATGAGATTCGGAAAAACGGAGTCATAACCTTTGATAAAAACTATGGCCCCGCCTCTGTCAACATGGTGTCATGTCGGCAAACTTCAAAGTCACCGAAGGAGAAAACCACTACTTCATTCAAGTTGATAAAAATGGCTCAAGCGTCCCAAGAATTGGTTCCCTATCCAACACCAGATGGACAACCTATATGGGTGCATCCCGATCGCCTAGATGATAAAAATTGGGAGATCGACAAAACAAAGCCGACCGCTCAGCAACGAAGGCAAGCCAAGAGACAACTCCGCAAGCTCAAACGGCAGCAGGAGTCTCAACCAAAATAAGAAGTCCTTGAAAGAGCAGAAACTTCTTCCACTGCTTCACTAGGGACAACGAAAGAATCTCTTCCCAAAACCTCCAAGGCGGTAAGAAAAATCACTCTTGATGATTTCATGCCACCTCTATACAAAAATTTAAATGTGCAGGGGGCATCATACTCTTGCAACTCGGTAGTTGGATTCTCCATGAACGGATATGAGTCCAGTGACACTGCCAGTGATATCGATGAGTGGGAAGAATCCCTTGAAACAGGAGAATACCTCTCCGACGAGGAATGGATTCCCGACTCTCATCTTATGCCAGTAATCTGGTATAACCCTGTTCAAGAAAATGCTGTCAATCCAGCACCAGCAAATACTTTAGTGGAACCCAACATGGGCGAACCACAAGGGGCAAATGACGAAGAAGATTTGGCTCCCATGCCTGATCTCGAAGAATATGCAAGAATCTTGCAACATCTTGCCATAGAGCAGGAGCAGGATCGCATCAATCTTTGTCATAATCCAGAGCCGGAAGTCCCTGAAAATCAGCGGGAACTTTCTCCCTTAAATCCAGAAAATGGAGAAAACAGTTGGATCGATGATCCTCTCACATCTGAGGATGAGTCCGATTCCCAACAGTCTACACTGGGGGCATCTCCTGTCAGGATAACCTGCAATGCAATAGCTCAGGACGACAGTGCCTCTGAAGCTTCCGAAGACACGTACTCCCCAACCGGTAGCGTATCTTCCGGAGCTACATCCTCTCAGGTGACTTCCACTGAGATAACATCCTCTCAACCCTCGTCTCCTGAAGCTGTGACATCGGAACTCAAGCCTCTCCCAATTGATCATCTAGAAGAAACTTCTGCCAATGAAATCTTCTTAAATGAAAACTCAGTCAATTGGTCCCAGATACCCGATCTCACGGGCGATATCTGGGCTAATAAAGAAAAGTTGCCGGCTACTGTTCGGGACTTGTTCCCGGAAATTGCTCCGTGCAACACAATCACTGAAGACGCCAATGTTGTTACAGAGACGTCCTCAGCAAAGGATCAACCCCTTGATCCTGAGAACGATCTTCCAAAAGAAGACCCTTCTCTAGAGGCTCTTGAAGTTGGTAGAGGTACCCGTTCTGGCCGGGATTACCATAAAAATTACAACCAACCTTCTTCTTCTTATGTAAATCCTTCGGGAAAACAAGTTGTAAGGGCCCCAAGTGGCAATAATAATGAAAATGCAAGCCCGAAGGAGGCTTTCAAGTACGACTTGATTGAGCACTTCAAACACATACCTGCACGTCTGCACATCCTTAACTTATTGCGAATGTCTCCACAGACTCGTGATAGTCTCATTTCAGAATTACAAAGGCTGAATACGGATGTCGACAAACATGCCCCACAAGTCCTACAAATTGAAATGGACTATAGGGTCAAAAAATCAAATACTCCCTCAAAAGGAGAAAAGAAGAAAACTGAGGGATCAAGCAATGAATGCCTCTCGGTACAAAAAGCAGCAAGTGCAACAATTGCCTTTGACAAGGATGACCTCCTCCTAGGCGAAACAAAGCACAACCGTCCCTTGTACTTTATGGGGTACGTCAAAGAAATGCCAGTACACAGAGTTCAGATCGATCCAGGTTCTGCACTCAACCTCATCTCTACTTCGGCACTCGAAGAGCTGGGCATCCCACCTAGCAAGCTGAGTCACACGTCCGTATCCATCTTCGGATATGACGGTAGCGCTCAAAGGCCTATCGGCAAAATCAGGTTCAAATTGCAAATCGGTGATCTTATTTCTGAAGTCACTGTGTATGCAATAAGGACCCCTTCATGCTACAATATACTCCTTGGACGCCCCTGGATACATGAGAATGGTGTCGCCCCTTCAACTCTACATCAGTGCATCAAGTTCATTGGCGACGATGGCCTGATACATCGAGTATTTGCAGACAAAAAGCCCTTCAAATGAAGAGATGTCCATTTTGCAGATGCTCAAATGTATAAAGATGGAAAAGAAGAACAGGAGGAAAAAACAATTCGCTTTGCCGACAGTCTCCAGAAAGATAAAGGCAAGGCTCCTCAGCAATCATCGGAGGAAAACAAACCCTCCACCAAACTGGAAGTAAGTGGCCAAGCTCCCTTCGTTGTCTCCTTCAAATCTCCAAAGCCTTTGGTAATCACTACTAAAGCAAAGAAGACAAAACAAAAGACTGGGGGCAAGTTCACTGTCTCCTTTGTGTCTATTATGCATGACACGGACTCAGAGTCAGATCCAGAAGATGACACAGCATCGAGCCAAGCTGGTACTCAGCAAGATCAGCCCGCTCTCACTCCATTGGAGACACCGGCAGACATAAAAGATCCTACGTCTGCTTCCTTTGTTATTCCGGCAACTTCGCCAGAAGAAAAAGTGATTTACTTCCACAGATCAGGAGCATCTCCACTGAACTCTCTGCTTGAACCTTTCCAAAATGAAGGTATGCCTCAGTTATCCCTGTATAGTCCAATGGCACAAGCTATCATGAAGAAAATGGGCTACGACGCTCAAAATCCGACTGGTTTGGGAGGTGGCCGTGGTATTCTCATACCGTTGGAACCCACCCTGACCAAAAGTCAACCAGAAAATTGGAAAATCCACCTTCAAAAAGGCAAGTCTTCATATGGGTTGGGGATGATCCTACTGCTCCTATGAGACAGTTGACACCATGGCTGCAAAGTCGCTTTATCGACCAAGCCTCAACATCTCATGAAGACATCGATATCCCTGGATATCTCTTTGAGGAGTTACTCGTCAAAAATCATGAAAGCTCCTCCAATTGGTATAATTTCTCTGAGGAATTGCCCGATGACACAGATGAGCGGTTCTCTATCCCAGAAGAATCATCGTCTCCAAAAGAAGTACCGTACTTCAACCCAATTCCAGCAAATGATTGGGACCATCTCATTGCAAGCCTTGAGAAGGATAGCATAGAGAAGGATGCTGATCAAGAAGATTCATGGACAGAAAAAGAGCCTCAGTCTGAAAATGCCTCTGGCACTCCAGAAGGTCTTGTTGAGTTGGAAGTCTCCGAAAATACTGTGGAGGAACCACCTTCAAACCTTCTAACAGAAGATCCTGTTCAAAAGAAAGACTTGGGAACGCCTGATAACCCACGTCCTGTATTCATAAGCAAGAATATAAAGGATGATGAGTTACCCGAGTATATCTCTTTTCTTCGTGAGTTCGTTGATTGCTTTGCATGGTCTTATGCCGAAATGCCTGGCTTGGATCCCAAAGTAGCAGTCCACAAGCTCAACTTACAAAAAGAAATCAAGCCTATCAAACAAGGCCAAAGAAGATTCCGTCCCGAGGTGATGGACAAAATCGAACAAGAAGTTCAGAAACTCAAAAACGTTGGCTTCATCCGCGAGGAACAGCATCCTGAATGGTTGGCCAACATTGTCCCCGTGACAAAGAAAAATGGGCAGATAAGGGTCTGTATTGACTACAGAGACCTGAATAATGCATGTCCTAAAGATGAATTCCCGCTCCCCATACCAGAGGTAATGATTGACAACACCTATGGATTCGAGCGAATGACATTCATGGATGGATTCTCTGGCTACAATCAGATAAAAATGCATCATGAAGATGAAAGGCATACATCATTTCGGACACCATTCGGCGTGTATTGCTACACTGTTATGCCGTTTGGCCTGAAAAATGCAGGTGCGATATATCAGAGGGCTATGATGAAAATATTCCAAGATATGCAGCATAAGACGGTCGAATGGTATGTTGACGACCTCGCCATAAAAAGCAGAAGAAAAGAAGACCATCTCGATGATCTTCGAGAAGTCTTCCTCCGATTTCGCAAACACAAATTGCGGATGAATCCACTAAAGTGCTTCTTCGGTGTCTCATCGGGTAAGTTTCTCGGATTCATAGTACGGAAAGCTGGAATAGAACTTGACCCCACCAAAGTCAAGGCTATCCTGGAAATGCCATCTCCCAGAACCCTAAGAGAATTAAAAGGGCTTCAAGGAAGGCTGGCCTACATCTGACGGTTCATCTCCAATCTATCAGGGAAATGCCGTCCATTCTCTCGCCTGATGAAGAAAGGCGTGGACTTTGTCTGGGATGCTGAATGTGAAAGTGCATTTCAAGACATCAAAGCATACCTCATCAAACCTCCAGTGCTGGCTGCCCCCACAACTGGAAAACCATTTATCTTGTACACAAGAGCTCTCGACCACTCTTTGGGTGCTCTGCTCGCACAAGAAAATGACGACGGAAAAGAAGCTGCTCTGTATTACCTTAGCCGCATGATAGTAGGTGCAGAGCATCGCTACTCCCCAGTCGAAAAAGAATGCCTTGCAGTAATGTTCGCTGTACAAAAGCTGCGTCACTATCTGTTGTCGAACACAGTCTACCTGATTTCGAGGATCAACCTCCTAAAGGACCTTGTCACAAAAGCAGGTTCTCTCAATGCCCGACTTGCAAAATGGTCCATTCTTCTATCACAATTTGATATTAGGTATGTACCACAAAAAGCAATCAAAGGCCAAGCTCTAGCAGACTTCCTCGCAGAGCATCCATTGCCTAAAGATTCTCCACTCAGGGATGATCTCCCAGACGAATTTGTCTACAATGTGGAAACTTCCTTGTCAAACGCTTCCTGGGACATGTACTTTGACGGTGCAACCAGGACAAATGAAAACGGAAAGCAAATATCGGGAATCGGCAACCTCTTCGTCAGCCCCGACAAATACATGATTCCACACGCCTTCTCGCTACTGGAACCATGTTCAAACAATGCAGCTGAGTACCAAGCCCTGATTGTTGGATTGGAACTCGCCCTCGAAACCGGCATCACCATGCTGGAAGTTTTTGGAGACTCTCAACTGGTCGTCAACCAGATGAATCAAAAATATGAAGTCAGGAAGCCTGATTTGCTGCCTTACTATAATAAGGCGCAGTCGCTTCAACAAAAATTCAACATCTGCCATATCACCCACATCCTCAGAGGTGAAAACATCCGTGCAGATGCCCTGGCTGGACTTGCCGCATCCATGGCAATCCAAGAAGGGGAAAAAATGCAAGTCACAGTGTGTCAAAGAAGGATTCTCCCTCCTCTCAACACACACCAAGCAGTTGCTGAATGCCACCAAGTGGTTGGAAGTCGGATATCCATCCTCAAACCTCCGATTGGCGACTGGAGAGATCCGTTCATTGATTATATCATGTTCGGAATACTACTTGAAGATCCAAAAGAGCGGGTAAGCATCCAAAGACGAGCCCCAAACTTTCATTTGGATATACCTTCAAAAGCACTTTACAGAAAATCCTTCAACGGAGTACTCCTACGCTGCTTATCCCAACAAGAGGCTGAGGAAACTCTCGAAGAAGTACATGCTGGTCTTTGTGGAGCCCATCAGGCTGGCCCTAAGCTCTATAACCAGATAAAAAGGCTAGGTTACTATTGGCCTACCATGGTAGCTGATGCAATGCAATTTGCCAAGCGCTGCCAAAAATGCCAGATTCACGGAGATTATGTCCACATGCCTCCAGAATGGCTACATCCAACAGCAATCTCATGGCCTTTCGAAGCCTGGGGTATGGACATCATAGGTCCTATTTCTCCCCCATCAAGCAAAGGTCATCGCTTCATCTTCGCCGCTACGGATTATTTCTCCAAGTGGTCAGAAGCGTTTGCGCTCAGCGAAATGAAGACTTCATCAATCCTTCAGTTCTTACGCACCAACATTATTTGTCGCTTCGGCATACCTAAAAGATTCGTCCATGATAACGGACCACAATTCCGGGATCACAGATTCTATAGGTTCTGCGACAAATATAAAATCCAAAGTTGTCATTCGACTCCATATAATCCAGCAGCGAACGGACTAGCAGAACCCTTCAACAAGACACTCTGCAAAATTCTCAAGAAAATGGTCTCTACTCACAAAAGAGACTGGGGCGACAAACTACTAGAAGTTTTATGGGCCTATCGAACCACCGTTCGAGGACCAACCCATAGTACACCATTCTCTTTGGTCTATGGATGCGAAGCCGTTGTCCCTTTGGAAGTACAAATTCCTTCCTTAAGGGTATCTTTGCAAAATGACATGACGCAAGAAAGCAATGTCAAATTGAGACTCCAAGAGCTGGATAATCTCGATGAAAGACGACTCGAAGCTCTACAAAGCATTGAGTTGTACCAAGCACGCATGGAAGGATCTTTCGACAAAAAGGTCAGGCAACGCGCCTACAAAAAGGGTGACTTGGTTCTTGCAGTAAAAAGACCCATAGTCTTTGCCTACAAATCCAAAGGCAAATTCGAACCAAAGTGGGAGGGACCCTTCGTCATCGACAAAGTCTTCTCCAACGGTGCATACGCTCTTCTAAACATGGAAGGAGACAGATGTATGCTACCCATCAACGGCAAGTTCTTGAAGCGGTACTACCCTTGAAGACTTCCTCAAACGGGTCAGAGCGATATCTACACAGCCAAAGCCTATTTCCAAGGTACTTGCTCGTCAAACCCACCCCTTTTGAAATTTTCATCTTTATGTTGAAGTTTCCAAAAAAAAATCTCTCAAAACAATGCTTACTTTCATCGTTTCATTGTTCAAAAAAAAAAATCAAAATCCAAAAATCCAAGTTTAGGAGCCTCTTCCCAGACTTGACCAAAATTTCGATCCTTGAACCCAAAATTCATGGTTTGAAACAAAAATCGAGACTCAGGAATTTTCACCCTAGTCTACCTTGGCTTTTACAACCAAAATGGTTTTAAGTCAAAATTTATGACCCTCGGGTCTCTAAACAAAAATAGTTTTTTAGAAACCGCGGGGAAGCGACATTCAGTCGATACTCGCAAAACCCAAAAAAAAACCGGAAGGATGCGAACCCCATTCGATACTTCCAAAACCCAAAAATCGCAAGGAAGCGAACCCCATTCAATACTTGCAAATTTCAAAAATCGTGGAGAAGCAACAAACCAGTTGATATCAACAACCCAAATTTTAAAAATCTTGGAGAAGCAACAAACCAGTTGCTATCCACAACCCAAATTTCAATGGTTCGAGAAAACCTCAAATTTCAAAAATCACGGAGAAACGACATCAAGTCAGTACCCGCAAAACCAAAAGTTTTGGGAAAAGCAGGGAAGCGACGCTTAGTCGATATTTGCACCCCAATTCGCGAGGAAGCGACATTCCATCGATACTCGCAAAACCTAACCCACGAGGAAGTGACATTCCATCAATACTCGCAAAACCGAATGAGCAAGGAAGCGACATTCCATCGATACTTGCAAGACCATTCAGCGGGGAGGCGACATTTAGTCAAGACCTGCATTTTGAAAACCAAAATTCGGCTATAAACGCCAAAATCCGGCTATAAATGCCAAAAATTCGGCTATAAATGCCAAAAACAAAATTTTTCGGCTATAAACGCCAAAATCGGCTTTCATGCCATCTCAAAATCAGCTTTCATGCCAATAAAACAAAACTTGGTTTTCAAAAATCTGGCTATAAACGCCAAAATCTGGCTATAAACGCCAAAACTCGGCTATAAACGCCAAATCCGGCTATAAATGCCAAAATTCGGCTATAAATGCCAAAAACAAAATTTTCCGGCTATAAATGCCAAAATTCGGCTATAAATGCCAAAAACAAAATTTTTCTGCTATAAACGCCAAAATCGGCTTTCATGCTATCTCAAAATCGGCTTTCACATACCAATAAAACAAAACTTGGTTTTCAAAAAACTCGGCTATAAACGCCAAAATCTGGCTATAAACGCCAAAACTCGGCTATAAACGCCAAATCCGGCTATAAATGCCAAAATTCGGCTATAAATGCCAAAAACAAAATTTTTGGCTTTCATGCCATCTCAAAATTCGGCTATAAATGCCAAAATTCGGCTATAAATGCCAAAACAAAAAAAATCGGCTATAAACGCCAAAATCTGGCTATAAATGCCAAAATTCGGCTATAAATGCCAAGACAAACAAAAAAAAAATCGGCTTCTATGCCATTCTAAAATTCGGCTTTCACGCCATCCAAAAATTTTGGCTCTTACGCCACAAAATTAGGCTTTCTCGCCATCCAAATTTTGGTTTTCAAACTATCAAAAACAAGGCTTTCCGCCACAAAATTGGCTTTCATGCCCAAAACAACCCTTTGACAAAAGATTTTCACAAAATGACAACCTTTTGATCAAATCCTTAAACAAACCTTCCCATCAAACTTTTGCTCAAAATTGTTTTCATCAAAAAATGATTTAAGTAAAAGGAAGGGGATGCAAAATATAGTACCAAAATTGTTTGTACATGGAGGTACCAAAAAAAAAGAAAAAGGAAAAAGAGTTTGTTACAACCCAGGAGCTTAATCCTACATGGTCTTCAACCAAAGGTCCAACTCCTCAAGCAGACCCTTGGCCTTAACTTCCAAAGTTTTTAGGCCAAGCTCCTTCAAAATGTCCCCATAAAACGCGGCCGAATGCCGTGACCCATCTGCAGCATGAGGAAGCTCTTCCCAGAGGACCTGCCACTGGTCATGCTCCTGAGTCTTCCTCCGGACATTACCTTCAGCTTCCTCAACCTGGCGAATAAGAGTCCCCTCTTTCTCCTAAGCATGCTGAACAGCCGCATTGGAAGATCTAGTAGACCGACGAGGTGCGTCAGTAACAGGACATTTACATTTGTTCGTTCTAGAAGAACTACCTGCAAAAGATGGAAGAGAAAAGATCAATCAACATCAAAATGAAAAAATTCTGCTACAAAAATTCTAGCAAAATTTTGACATGGTTCCGGGGCAATTCCAACGAAAAGGAACTTACTCCGAAAAAGACATGAAGCCAGAAGATGAGCTCAACATCACTGCAAGCTCATAGTCAGTGGAGAATTCTCAAAGAAGGCTTGAACTCAACATCGTTGCGAGAACAAGCCAATCTCATCAAACTTCCGCAAAATCTGAAAAAGAGCTCAACATTGCTGCGAGCTTCAGAATCCAAAAGTTGCAAAACTTCCTCAAAATCCAGCAAGACCAAGAAAGAGCTCAACATCGCTGCGAGCTCAAAATCCCAATACTTGCAAAAGATTTTCAGGTATGCAACATCATACTTCCAAATCTATTTACCAAAACTCATGCATCAAAAGTATATCATCATGCATTAGATGCTAGGAAAACCTTGACCAAAGTTTGACCAATTCCAACCCAATTTGGTCAAAACCAATCAAACTTTTTCCAAGTCAAAAATCATGTTGGCTTGACCTAGAGACTCTAGCCTTCTATCTTGATGCATCAAACAAGAAAAAATGCATACATATTGAAATTGCATTGCCTCATTATCATAGTGAGCAAACAAGGAAAAAGAAAAAGAAAGAGAGAGAAAAAAAATCTCTACAAAAAAAAAAAAAAAAAAAGAGAGAAAAAAGAAAGAAAGAAAAAAAGAGAAGCACGAAGAAAAAAGAAAAAACGTGCATGAAAAGAAAAGAAAAGAAAAAAAAAGAAAAGAGAAGAAGAAAGAAGAAGAAAAGAAAAAGAAAAAAAAATGATGAAGAAGCTACTTCTACAATGGATATTCTTGATGAGGAAGAAAACTTACTTGAAGTCATTGATGGAAAAGAAGAAGAAAAGCTTGGAGATCCTTGAAGAAGAGAAAGCACTTCTTATTTTGGAGAGCACTCTTGAAGATTTCTTGCAAAAAGAAAGCAATGGAGCAAAAGCATCAACCCTCCTTGCTTTTATAGAAGAGAGCAAGCCAAAAGAGGAAACAAGGAGAAAAGAAAGGAGGTAAGTGCTAAAATTTAGCTACTTTCCCAAAGAGAAAGATATTTTGAGAGAATCTTTCCACAAAAAGAAAACTTGAGAAATTCTCTCCAAGTAAAGATATTTTTAGATATTCTCTACACAAAAGAGATATTTTTGGATATTCTTTACAAATATGACACCATATGAGATCTAGGCCATCTCCAAAGCCTAAGGTCCCATGAGTTAGCCCATATGAGCCAGGTTTGACAACCTAGGCACTAAAAGTGGCTTTTAGTCAAAATATTCCTCTTACCAAGAGCAACAAAAAAAAAAGAAAGAAAAGATCAAAAAAAAAAAAAAAAGAGAGTCCCATGCCTCTTTTGAGTTGATGGGATCATTCAAAAAAAAAGAAAAAAGAAAGTCCCATGAGTTTCCAAAAAACCAAACCATCCAACCTCATGAACCAAATTGAGCCAAAATCTTGAAATTGACATTTCACAAAACCAAATTCCGGTCCCCTAGCTCGCCACATACAGGTTGTTAGGTCACAAGACCAAAACCAAAATCAAAATCCAAACCAAACAAAACCTGACCCTCCAACCTGCCACATACAGCTTGTTGGGTCACAAGGTCAAAATCAAAATCAAACCCCGACCCCCTAACCTGCCACATACAGCTTGTTAGGTCACAAGGTCAAAAACCAAAATCCAAAACCCAAAATCCAAATACCCCATGTCATTTTCAAAACTTTGCCTTGAGATGATACGTGATCCCTCTCACTACCATAAAATTCCCCCGGAAACTCAGAAGGCTATTCAAAAAAAAAAAACAAATGCTCAAGACTCTTGGTCAAGTTGGAATATCTCCTCCAAGTCTCTCTTCGAGGCACATCGACTCCAAAAAAAAACTACTTGTCGCTGTACCTCGAGGGGGCATTTGTTGACACCAAAAAAAGTCAATATGTCTCCTCAACATCAAGAAGCCTCCTGAAGCTGCATCCTTCTAAAAATAGGCACGGCTACTTCAAGCATCAGATTTTGTCAGAATCAGACAGAAACTGAGAGATCCTTCAAGACAGCTAAAAGAGGGGTACACCTGAGGTTTCGGGTCATTCCGACATCGTTTGGCCCAACTTCACCGCTCCGACAGCTAAACAAGCGCT
The DNA here is from genome assembly GCA_028538565.1 of Umbellularia californica. Classification (NCBI taxonomy): domain Eukaryota; kingdom Viridiplantae; phylum Streptophyta; class Magnoliopsida; order Laurales; family Lauraceae; genus Umbellularia; species Umbellularia californica. Next base: position 21,705,803 of record JAPQWN010000010.1, read on the forward strand.
CCCGGCTGCAACATCATCAAAGACACCAAAACTTTGATCAAAGCCTACGGATGACTCCAGAATGTCTCCAAAGGGCTCCATGCCAAATTTCAAGTCAAACCGACAACGTTTGACCCTCCATCAATGCTCGAGCAGCAAAATTAAGCCTCCCTGCTGCGGGAACCACCGAAGCCATCACTCATCAAACAAAATACATGAGTGGCTTCAACATGCTTCCAAAAGGCTGCACGTCAAATTTCAGGTCATTCCGACAACGTTTGACCAGGTTTCGATGCTCCGAGAGAAAATCAAGCCTACCGGCGGTGGAGCAACCCGGGACCATGACATCCAAAACGGAGCCCATGGAACGTCTCAAAATGACTCCAATAGGCTCCCCGTCAAATTTCAGGTCAATCAGACATCGTTTGACCACATATCAAAGCTCGGCATTTTCCCCGCAGCAAAATCAAGTGAAGCATCGATGGGACCCCAAACGGCTTCAAAACTCAAATAAAAGCCCATGGTTGGTCCTATCCACTGCTCAAGAAGCTTCACCTCAATTTTCAGGTCATTCCGACATCGTTTGACCTAGTTTCGACGCTTGACGGAAAATCGGCTACAAAGTCTTCGGCTTTCCCGAAAAATAGGAAACTTTGTGCTCCGATTTCGCAAAGGTTCTCGTCAAGATTTCTTTAAGAAAATCAAGTCAATAATTGAGGAAAAATGTCAAGAAAAATACAGAAGAAAAAAGGGACGAAAAAGACGAAAAAACGGCCGAAACGACGCTCGGCGACCAAACGGGCCGAAGCCCCATGGTCGCCGGCGACCCTGGGTGCTTGGTCGCCCGGCGACCCTGGAAATCCGGGTCGCCGGATTTTGCACCGAATTGTCCGTTTTCGATTCTTTTCGCGTTTCGGGTGTTCTGGCCTCTGTGATTTTCTGAAAATCCAATGTTTGATGCTTCAAAACCACTGATCTTCGTCGACATCTCGGATCCGCCATCAAAAGCATGAAATCATCACCGATCGCCTCAAGATCGCCAACCGGCTGACCAAGAAAGTGCACTTTCTGTCCGACCGATCGTGAAATCGACAAGACAGATGTCACCGGCCCGCCAACATCAATCAATGTTTGAAATTGCATCGCAATCCGACATCAAATAATGCGTGGATCCACCCGTGATGATCGCAAAAAGAATCTCAAAAGGCGCAGCGCGGCCCGCGACTCTTCACATGCCTTGGCAACCACTTAATGTCGTTAATTGACCCATTAAAGCAGTCATTAACTCATTATTTTGGACGGCCCAATCAGAACCAAGCATTTGGGAGTTACAAATCCAAGCAATCATGGCATTAAACCCATGAAACTCCCATCATCATGATGCATAAAGGTGATTAAAAGCCCACTACCTTCATCGGCCAATACAAGCCTTAAAGAAGGAGTTAGAAAATCGATTTGTAACTCCTCATCAATTCTTTCATCATGGCCATCAATGCCAATAAACACCTCATGGCTACCAAAGGCCTATAAAAGGAGGTCCATTCCAAGAAGAAAGCAATGATGAAAAGAGATCCCAAGTGCAAGCTTTGAAAATTCAGAAAATCCAAGAGAGAGACGAAGTTCTGCTACTTTGCTCCCGGAAGCACCACAAGGTGATCAACGTCCCTTGGGGGGCCACCCCCCCAAGGTCACCTCCTTCTCCAACATGGCCTAAACGTGGCTTTTCAGCCCGTTTACTCGGTTTTTCATTGGATATAGGACCTTCTCTTGGTCCTTGTCCTTTAAAAAACTGAGGTTAGGAGCCAAGCCAAAGAATCAAAGCAAAACATATTCTCATTTGAAGGACGATGGCGAAGCCCATACATGACTTGCGACGGTCGATCTCAACGTGTCCCCACAATCTCCTGAGAAGTTAGATCCCTTTTCTTAATTTTCTATTGTAGTTTGTATTTCCTAAAGAGACAAAAAGAAATCACAATTCTTGTCTTTCATATTTGATGAGTTTTGTAAAATCGCCTTTCACGGCAAAATCGCCTTTCACGGCAAACAAAAACGCCTCTTACGGCATTCTAAAAACTTGTCTCTTTTCTTAATATTTATGCAATTTGAAAAGTTAGAAAAAAGGATTGATTTCCTTTCCACTTGTGAAGGTGAATCTCCGGATTATCACTATTCCAAATTCCAAGTAGAAAGTAAATCTGGCATACCCGTACAAAAATGTTGATGCCCGAGATCTTCCCTCCACTGCCGAGACCCAGGTCAGCCCCCGGGGTGCGGAGGGAGAGGACGGAAGATTCACCCTTTTTTCGGGTCCATCACCGACTCCGTAGACGAAGCTGACTCTGAGGACGATTCTGAGGTGGCTAGGCTAGAAGAGGCGATCAACCTCCAGTCGTCGAGTTCAGACGAAGAGACCGACATGGGGCGACGTCGTCCAGCCCTTAGAAACCTCGACGCCATCGTCTTCGGGGGTTCTCCTACCCCTGCCTCGGGAGCCGCCATCTCAGTCAGTCCGGCGAATGCAGCTGCTGCCGGGACCTCCGCCTCCACTCAGCTTGCTTCCTCGGCGACTGAGGAGCACTCGATCGGGTCCAATCGAGATGAGGTTCGGGCGGGGAAAAGACTAAGGATAGCAGATCTGGCCGCGGGCGAACCCGACCCGACCTCTCTGCTCCCGCCTCCCCTCAGCCCAGCCCCCTGGAGGCCTAGTTTCTTGCTAGAGGATGGCCAGCCACTGTCGGTGGAGGGTCGACTGGGCGACGGCACTTCGGTCATCAGTGCCCTCGCGCATGCCTGCACTCTGCCAAAAGACATGGTGGGGCACTGGGAGTTGGGTGACGCGGAGCTGTCGGTGGCTCAAATGGGCGATGCCCTCAGGGTAAGTCTCCCTCTTCTTTTCAGCTTGTTTCTTTGAACTTTTTGACCTCCGTGATTTGTCCTAACACTTGCCCTCGCAGATCCTGCAAAGGAGCCTGGTGCTGGCGGAGAAGACCCATCAGAGCGCTGCCCGGGCTGAGAGGATGGAGAAACTAAAAGCGGCCCTCGAGGTGGAGCTCGGGGAGGCTAAGAAGAAGGCGGCCGAGCAGGAGGTGGTCGCCGCGGGCCTCAAGTCTGAGCTCGAGAAGGCCAAGGCTGAATTGGAAGATCAAAGGAACATGATGGCCGAGCTTGAGAGGAAAAGGGGGGGAGGCCGAAGCTAGTCTCCGAGCTAAAGTTGATCGCGCATATGACGAAGGGGTCGAGGCTGCTTCTGAATTATATGTGGTCCAAGTGCGGGAGGTGAGCCAGAAGGCTTGGAGGCTGGGGTGGACAAGCGCACTGAGAGCGGCAGGGGTCCTCGAGGACCACCCCGCCTATGCAAAGATCCCCCAGTTCCCTCCTCCACAGCCCGCGCGAAACCCCCCCCCCCCCCCGGAGGCCCCTGCTGGAGACGCCGAAGCTGAGGTTGCTGAAGGAGATGGCAGAGATGTCTCTGGTGATCCTGTTGCTTAATGGAAATTCATTTGTTGATGTAATTTCTTTTATTTCTGTACTGGGGGAGGATTTTATTGTATTTTTTTTGTTTCTGTTTCATATGTAATCACTTTAAAAAATGAATGAAATCGGCTTTTATTCCCATCTTGTGCAATGTGTTGAATGCCTCCTTCTCTTCCTGTTGTTTTCTGTGTTTGGCTTTGCAACCAAGATAGAATAAATAACAGGAAATAAGACAAGTAGTTGAGCTCGACTCTATAGCCGGAGTCAATAGTAAGATAGGTCCTTTACCAAGTTCAAGTGACTAAGCTAGTTTCCGCAACCGTCACGAGTCAATGAGTTGGGTAGGACGAAAGGGGCTCGGTCATGTGACCAGAGCTAGAGGGCTAACCGTAGCGAAGTTTGGTTCTGTAATCAGTGGCTGGTTCTTGACCGAGCCGAAGTAGCTGATTTTGTAACCGAACTGATGTGGCTAGTCCTGTCAAGATAGCTGGTTCCGTAACCGAGCTAAGGGGTGGCTAGTCCCGTGACCGCGCCGAATGCAAACTGGTTTCTTAACCGAGCAGTGTGCATATACCGAGTTCCGTAACTTGGCGAAATTTGAAAGTAACAAAACACATTCTTCCATAAGAACTGATTTTATTGACTTTCAGAATTAAGTACAACCTAAAAGTAGTACTTCTTGAGATGCGTGGCATTCCATGGGCGTGGTAGCTCTCTACCCTCCATGTCCTCAAGTTTGTATGCAGACTGCCCAGCTGCCGAGGTTACTTTGAATGGCCCATGCCAATTTGGTGCAAGCTTTCCTTCGCTGGGATTCTTGTCTGCTGGAAGTGTCTTTTTTAAGACCATTTCTCCAGGTGAGAATTTCCTTTCTTTGACCTTCTGATTGTACCGTCTGGCTAATTGCTATTGGTAGGAAGCGAGGCGGATGGCTGCTGCATCCCTTCATTCCTCAGCCAGGTCGAGGTCTTTGGCGAGGTTTACATCGTTCTGGCCTTGATCGAACAGTTCCGACCTGAGGGTTGGGAGACCGACCTCAAGTGGAATTACGGCTTCCATCCCGTAGGTCAGGGAGAAGGGTGTAGCCGAGGTCGAGCGCCTTGGGGTAGTCCTGTATGCCCAAAGGACACTCGGAAGTTCCTCTACCCATCTCCCTTTGGCTCGGTCCAGTCTCTTCTTGAGTCCGTCGAGCACCACCTTGTTAGAGATTTCGGCTAACCATTGCTCTGGGGGTACGCCGGAGTGGAATAGTAGTTCCTGATCCCAAGCTCTTGACAGAAGTTTTTGAAGAAGTTGGAGTTGAACTAAGTCCTGTTATCCGAGATTAAAGCTCGAGGCACCCCAAATCTTGTCACGATGTTCCTCCATACGAAGTTTTTAGTATCCTTCTTGGTGATGGAGGAAAACGCTTCAGCTTCTATCCACTTGGTGAAATAGTCAGTGGCTACTATTAGCCACCTCTTATTCCCTGGAGCCCGGTGGAGAGGTCCCACCAGGTCCAATCCCCATTGGGCGAAAG